>JARWLC010000008.1:108216190-109482440 GCA_033318265.1 Phyllotis vaccarum | reverse complement strand
AAATAATGTATATTACCAAGGCTTTATTGGCATTGCTTTTTAAATCCAGTCATAAAGATATGTTTAATGTTGATAGAAGGAAGTGTGAAGCTATTTATGGGACTGGTTTCTCTTACCATTTTTCTTTTCTTTTTTTTCTTTTTTGTAGGTTGCTGATCAGCTCTGTGCTAAATATAGCAAGGAATATGGCAAATTGTGCAGGACCAACCAGATTGGGACTGTGAATGATAGGGTAATGAATATACCTGGTAAATAGGACCCAGTGGGCTAGGTAGTCTTACTACCATCAGGGGCTTGGGTGTACAGGTGCATGGTTGAATTAGTTGAGAATGAAGGTCAGAGGACAGCTGTGTGGCCAGCAGTGCAGTCTGGTCCTTTCCCTGCCCGACACCTAATTGGATGCTTCTTTTCTCTTTTCATCTTCTGTGAGTTATGAAGGCAGGAAGGACAGTGGAAAGAAGGGTTGGATGAATGAATGGGGAAGGCATTAGTGTTGAACCTGTTCTTGGTACCTGGCTCATATATAGCTAGAGAGTGAGAGAAAAGCATGGTCCTGTAATGTGCCATCTTTATTCTTATTTTCCTATTTTACCAGTACAGCGAGAGGAACTAATTTATTTTTATTTTTTAGAAAGGTTAGGGATTAGGCTGGTTGTAAGATGCTTATTAATGTTGATCTTTTCTTACAGCTAATGCACAAACTGAGTGTAGAAGCCCCACCCAAAATCCTAGTGGAAAGATACCTGATTGAAATTGCCAAGAATTATAATGTACCTTATGAACCTGACTCTGTGGTCATGGTAAGTTTATGCCAGAGCACAAAGGAAAATGAGTCTCTGTAGGAATTCTTGGATGGGTGTGTGTGGAGTATTATTTATACTAGCTGATTTGGAATGTGTAAGTCCTGTTCAGCTAGTGTCTTACTTAACTCTCTGTCCTGAACATAATAATGATTCAGCTCCTTCAAAGCTGGACTCCTGCAGAAGACAGTGTTCTTTCCTGGGTCATTTTCTTTCTGAATTTGGCCGAGACAGGGAGTTTTAAACTCTTTACATTCTGCCCTCTTCCTTCTCTTGGAGACCCCTTGTTCCCCGAGGAACAAGTTGTCTGAGACTGTGGTGGAGCATTGCAGTGTTGTGTTCTCCTGCCTCCTTCACTTGTCCTGCAGGTGCTGATGTTGTGAGCACTCCATAGTAAACAACGCTTATGCTTATCTGTGTATCCCTAGACTTTCCTAGGGAGCATGGCTGTGGACATGGATTAAGTACATCTGTATTTTTTTAGGCAGAAGCTCCTGCTGGGGTGGAGACAGACCTCATTGATGTTGGATTTACAGATGATGTGAAGAAAGGTGGTCCTGGAAGAGGAGGAGGGGGCGGGTTCACAGCCCCTATTGGTGGACCTGATGGAACAGTGCCAATGCCCATGCCCATGCCCATGCCCATGCCTATGCCCTCTCCAAATGCTCCCTTCTCATATCCACTGCCAAAGGCACCAGTAAGTATGTGTATATAGAGACAGTGTGCATGTGAGCTTTAGAAAAGTCGCAGAAGAGGACACACTGAGGAATTGTAGTTGCCAGGAGTACAGAACAATAAGAATATTTGTTTTAGCTGAGTAACCAAGCATGTGTGAGGAACAATATCAGATTGAGGAAAGCCGTTGGCTTGTGCTGCAGATGTGAAGTAGAAAGTCTAGACAGTGGTGGAAAGGTCACTAAACACCTGGGCACCTTTGCAGTGAGGCGGCTAGCTTCTTGTTGTCTTAGTGTGCTTCCCTTTGTTAGCAGCTGAAGAACCTTTGCTGATAGGATGTCAGTTTAGCAGTAGGTTATTTCTAATAAGAAAATGATTCAGCTTCTTTCCTTGGAGACAGCCAGCGAATCACTTGATGTGGTAATTTGAAGAAAAGCTCTTGTAGATCTTTCTGACCACATGTGATCCTTTTGAGCCTTTTTTACTTTGAGGATCTTGAATACATATACATACATACATACATGCATACATACATACATACATTCATTCATACATACATACATACATACATACATTCATACATACATTCATACATACATACATACATTCATACATACATTCATACATACATACATACATTCATACATACATACATACATACATTCATACATACATACATACATTCATACATACATACATACATTCATTCATACATACATACATACATTCATACATACATACATACATACATTCATACATACATACATACATACATACATACATACATACATACATACATTCACTCATACACGTGTAATGTGTGTGTATTCACACATATTTCTTCCCATCCCATACAGAAGTTACTGATTGGGAGCAGTGTTTCTGATACTGCTTTTCTCTTACAGTCGGATTTCAGTGGATTGCCAGTGGGGACTTACCAGGCCTTTCCTAACATTCACCCACCTCAGATACCAGCAACTCCCCCATCGTATGAATCTGTAAGTGCCTGAGCCTCTTTGATAAACGGCAGGAGAGTGAATCCCATGAAGAGAGCAAAATAATAACAGGGAAGGCAAACTTTTGATCAACTTAGTATGGGTATTGCTCTTGCTTTGGGATTCTTTGTTGCTTTCATACTGCCCTGGAGATGGGGAGCGCTGTTGGTGGCATTTGTGGTGGGCATGCTCTGTCAGGAGGGAGCCGTTCTTAGGAAGTTACAGTACTCACATGGGCATGGTGACACATGACTGTAGTCTCAGCTCTTTGGAGGACCAGCAGTCAGGGTCAGCCTGGACTACACGAGGCCATCAAAAAACAGTAAAAAAGAAAGTTCTAGTGCACTACAAGAGCATTTAATCTAGATGTATTTGTTTTACTAACTAGTCTGAGAATCACATTGAGCTACTGCAATTTGATATTAGATTATATTTATTTAAAACACCAGCTTTTTAAGTTTTCAGCATTCATGGGGAAGAATAGTAATGGTATTTGACATAACCAAAAATGCCCAGTCAGTCATTTTTGGCCTAGTGTTTTGGTTTCACATTTTATTCTTATAGCTAAGACTTATATAGAGCAAACCTGTGGAACAGGTCAGTAATCTGAGCAGCTTGGTAGCTGAAGTAGGTAGCTCACAAATATAAAGTAAAATAAAATTGGGAAGTATTCAGTGGTAAAGTGTGTCTGTCACGTAGGAAGCACTAGGTACAGTTCCTAGTGCTGGGTCTTGAGGTAACTTGGGTAACTTGCATAAATGGCTCATGTGGTAAAGATGCCTTGAACTGTGTCTGTAACAGCAGCTCTGCTTCACAGTTACTTGCTTTCTGCCAGTTTTGCACACACACATGACTTTAGGAGCTGTTTCCAGGTTATGGTTTACCTAGAAAACAAGTTACTATGGGATTTGCTATGTAAACTGCTCACCTAGGAAGCTTTCCCAGAACCATACTTTGCTCGCCTATCTTCCCATTGGTTTTCATCTCTAGTTGATGTGTTTTCTCATGGAGCTAAGTCTTTCTCATGCTTTAGTGTTCCATGTATCAAAACACGCCAGCTGTTTATGGAATGAGGTGGGTCTTCAGCAGTTCTGATGCCTTAATTCTTATAGATTTACTAGTTTGCTTTGCCTGGAAGCTGCAAAGTGTCACAGTGTGGTAAGACTATTCTTTGCTTAGCAGTTCAGAGGTTGGCATGGCATCTGTGGTTCAGAGTAGCATGGAGAGACAAGAAGGCATTTTTCTAGGAGCAAATTCTGTTGCTTTTGGTGAACAGCTTTGCTTTTGGAAAGCACAGGAGCTGGTTCCAGTATTAGTACTTTGTCTAGAGATGTCATTCATTGTTTTTCCCTTTGGTAACAGTCTGTGTTTTACAGGTCGATGACATTAATGGTGATAAAAATGTTTCTTCCGCACAGATTGTTGGTGAGTGTGTTTCAGAAAGCTTCTGGCTGCTGAATCCTCTTCACGGCCATGGCATTCTGCCCATGGTCCTCTTTTCAAATGTAATGTGTCTAATACAGAACTCAGGACTTGCTTTGAAACATAAAATATTTTCCCTAGCCCCAATCTTCCAAATTTGGTGTTTTGTTTTTAGTCACCTAAGATTTTTTTTAAAGTACATTTAAAAAAATTATTTTTCATTATGTATATGTATGTATGTGGGTTTATTTTATACATGTGAGTGCAGGTCCCTGTGGGGGGAGGGGACCTTCCTGGGACTACAGTGTCAGGTGGCTTTTGATTCTCTCTCTCTGCCTCTCTCTGCTTTTCAGGACAGAGTTTCTCTGTGTAGCCCTGGCTGTCCTGGAACTCACTTTGTAGATCACAGGGCTAGTCTCAGACTCAGAGATCTATCTGCTTCTACTTCCCAAGTGCTGGAATTAAAGGCATGCAACCCCCCCCTGCCCCTCCCCCCCCGCCCCTCCCCCCCCCCCCCCCCCCCCCCCGCCTTGACAGGTGATTTTTAACATGGATGGTGGAGCTAAACTTGGTCTTCTGAAAGAGTAGCATGTCCTCTTAACGGCTGAGCCATCTCTCCAGCCCTCCTTCATTTAAAAAGAAATGCTATTTTGTGTATATGGGTGTATGTATATCAGTGCACCATGTGCATCATCATATCCAGAAGAGAGTAGTGGAACCTCTGAAATGGAGTTAAGACTGTTGTGAGTGGCTGTGTGGGTGCTGGGTCCTCTGGAAGGAACTTTACTCACTGAGCCACCACTCCAGTCCTCCACTCCAGCTGTTGTTTGAAGTGATGTAGTGCTGTCTTAGTTAGGTTTCTGTTGCTGTAAACCATGGTCAAAGCAACTTGAGGAGGAAGGGTTTATTTTGCTTACAGGAGGCAGAACTCAAGCCATGGGTGATGCTCTTTACCTGTTCAGTCTCATGGCTTGCTCAGCCTGCTTTCTTGTACCACTCAGGACCACCTCCCTAGGGGAGGCACTGCCTCTTCTATTAATCTTTGGGGGGGGCATTTTCTCAGTCAAGGCTCCCTCTGCCCAAGTGGTTCTAGCTTGTATCCAGTGGATATGAGAGTAGCCAGCACAGAGGGGAAGATGGGCACAAACAGTAAAGTGACTCTTCATAAAGTGTTTTCATGTAGTTGTTGAGTTCAAATGAAGTGCTACCAGCACCTCAGAAAGCATATTCAAGATCAGAGAAGATGGGTATGGAGCTGCTTCTCTAAAAACACCAGCAATGGGAAGCTGGGGCCACACACTCAGTGGTGGGCATTTCCCTAGCTAACATGTACAAGTTCCTGGATTTCATCTCCAGCGTTGAAAGAGGGGGTAAAGAAAAAAGAAAAAGTGAACTGAAAGACTTTATACAGAATACACTATCACATTAAATAGTACCAGTATTAACATGACCTTGGACTTCTTTATTATCTTGCTTCTACTTCCCTAGTGTTGGCCATGATAAGCATAAACCACTATACCCAGTTGTATGCAGTGCTGGGGTAAAACCAAGAGCTTTATGTCTGCCAGGCTAATACTTTACTAACTGAGCTACATCCCCAGCAGTTTGATTTTTTTCCCCCCTCTACCAAAAGGGATTGTGGGGTTTTGGTAGTGTTTTTAGCAAAAGATAGTTGTGTCATTTCTCTGCTATTTGTAACATTTGCTCTTTGCCCTAATTTAATTAGGACCCAAGCCAGAAGCTCCTGCAAAGCCCCCTTCCAGACCCATGGATAATTACAACAACTTTGTCCTGCCCGAGTTGCCATCTGTGCCAGACACACTCCCAACTGCATCTGCTGGAGGCAGTACTTCAGCATCAGAAGACATAGACTTTGATGATCTTTCCCGGAGATTTGAGGAACTGAAAAAGAAGACATAGGTCTCTTAAACCAGGCGCTGTCCAGACTGGAAGTTGAGACTGAACAGTTGTTCCTGTAACAATGAAATTCCGTTTCATGTTAACCATCACTGAGCACTCTTCCTTGGGGCTCTCTTGCTGCTCCACCAGCTATGTTGCTTTCCAGTTCTCTAGAGATACTGAAAGACGTAACAGCTAGAGACTGGCTGGAGCAGTTGGCTTCTGGTGGCTGTGTTTGCCTGTCTGTCTTTCTGTCCCATGGATCCTTGGTTCTTTCCTGACCATTCCATTCCCAAAGGAGTGAAAAGTATTGTAGGTAGAGTTGCCAAAGATGGCTGGACCATGGAAAAGAATACCCTATGATGTGTTTCAATCTTGACTATAAATGCATCTCTTTGCATGGGGGTGATTGTAGAGAATCAAGGCCAGCATGTGTTTTCTCAAGTGAGTTAGATGGCTCAGGAGGCTGCCGTCACGGTTCCTGGGGGCGGGCCCTCTCATTGACATATACACTACTCCTTGCTGCAGGGCACTGTTCCACCTGGATCCAGTTGCAAAGTTTGTAAAGTTCCCTCTTAGTTCTACTGGATTCTCAGGGAGCCCTCTGTGGCCTTTGCTTTATTTTGAATACTGTGTTTCCCTTTTAGGGAAGAGCAGCACTATAGAAATTTTGTTTTTTCTTCATAGCATGTTAGAAAGGAAGCATAGGTCTCTATCCAAGCATAGGGTGGGCTTCCAGTTGCCTTAATAGAAGTACTCAAGTCTCTTGGGTAGAGATCTGGAAGCCTACAGGAAAGGAGGGGTACATGTTTTTATTTAAAAACTTTTATGATTAAGGGAATCTTTACAAACTGATATCTTAAGTTTCAGTGCCATGTGGCTGTAGCTCACTGCTTCCTGGGTGAATACAACTGTTTATTATGGTAACTTATGTGCTTCTTTGCCCCTAGCCAAGGCCACCCTTTCCCAAGAAGTTAGCTTTGGGACTGGAAGATGAGATTTTTGCTTATGTATATATTTCTGTACAGACCAGTTTGAAGCAACTCCATTGTTTTTGATTGATTTGTCTCTCATAGCTTAGTAGTTGCTAATAAAGACCCCGTGTCCTGCCTTCTCTAGTGTTGGTCAAACAAATGGATTTTAGTGGAGAATATTTTACCCAGGTGCCCACATTAGTGTACAAGCCAGATCCAGCCTACACTTTTCTCTCCCTTAGGACTGTAGGCGTCTGGAGCTTTTGGGGCTCATTTCCATCCCCGGACTTGAGCTCACGAAATATAAAATATTATCAGTAATAATACAGTACAATGTCAGCTATGCCAGGCAATAATGAGATTAAGATAGTTCATATTAAGGCACAGATGTCAATACCCAGTGTTGTCAGCATGCTTGTCAGATGAAGGATTCTGGTGCTGGCGGATTCCTAACAAACTTGAGAGCTTTTGGAGTAACATATCTGTCAGTGTAACTTCTTTCTGAATATTTGAAGACAAAAAGAGAAAAGTAAGAGACCTGAGATTGTAGGTGAAAGTAGCAAAGACACCCCTCCAAACAAGCCCATAAACCTAGTAAGGCACTAATGATGGTTTATTGTCAGATGTCGGGAATGTCTGCCAAGTGGTTGAAGACACTTGGCAATTTGTTTTCCAAGGAAAGTGAAGGAAATGTGCTGATCCTGTGCATTATATCAGTTTGCAATATCATGGAGTCTTAACTTCGTAGCCCACCTTGGACTTGAATTCTGATCTTCACTTCTGAATGTTGGAATTGCAGGTGTGTGCCACAATACCTGTATTTTAAAACATCGGTTCTCAGCCCTGAGTCAAGACCCCTTTGAGATTGAATGAAGCTCACAGTCTGTGTGAGACCATTGGAAAACAGAGATATTTATATGACGATGCACAGCAGTAATAAAATTACAGTTAGGAAGTAGCAACAAAAGTAAGATTATGGTTGGGGTCACCACACTGTGAGGAACTGTATTAAGGGTCGCAGCGTTGGGGAGATTGAGAACTGCTGTCTTAAAGCATCATTAAACTGTTCAGTACTCACCTCAAGGGCCTTCCTTTCCTTTCCAAAGACAGTGAGAATGGCAGAAACAAAAAGGTTAATGATCACAAGTCCCATCAAGATGATGCCAGTGAGGACCAGAAAGGAGCCAAGAATCGGGTATAGAGCAATAACCTGGGAAGACAGTAAGGCCTCTTGGAGTTACAGCCTGGACTCACATCTGGGGTTTATTCCTAAGCACATACTTGAATCTGATGAAACCAGGAGGGGGAAAAAGGTTCAGAGGAAAATACTTTTAAGTAGATACAACATGAGTAAGAATATTAAAATTTGATTCACAGCTTTCATAAGAAAAAAACAGGCAAGTATTAGGATTATGACATAAATCCCACTAAGTTTTGGCAATTTTGAAAAAAATACGTCTACAAAGATGAAAGTAACATGCATGTGCGAAGAGCAGGCGCATACCAGAAGGGAGAAACTTCTCTGGACCTGGGCTTCCTCAGTAAAGGTGAGGAAGCTGGCCTTTGACTGGGGTAGCTGTGGGGTTTGCAAGGCTTTGGAAACAGGAGGAAAACTGACTTACATGCTTCCTCTCCACCGTCTCATGAGGTGAGAGAACTGATAAGTCAGGTTTTCCTTTTCTCCATAGATCTTGGTAAACCCAGGTCTTACTAGGATGGTTTCTATACTTAGTATTTTGAAGTGTTCTTTTTTTTTTTAAATTTTTTTAAACAGTGTTTTTCCCCCTTTGTTGTTGGCCTATTCAGTTCATTTATTGCTGCTAAGGCCTGTTAACCAGTGACTAACTGAATACAGTTACAGCCAAAACAACAGTATATAGCAAATAGGGATTGTATCATTTATCAGAAGAAAGCTGCTCATTTAACTTATTTAATTAGTAATCTTTGAATCACTGCTCTGCTGATTTATGTCACTTCGACACTAGTCATCTGAGAGGAGGGAACTTCAATTGAGAAAATTCATCCATAAGGTTATGCTGTAGGCCAGGGCTGGAGAGGTGGCTTAGGGGTTAAGAGCACTGGCTGCTCTTCCAGAGGACCCAGGTTCAATTCCCAGCAACCACATGCCAGTTCTCAGATGTCTGTTATTTGACTTCTGGGGATCCAATTCCTCACATAGGCATACATGCAAGCAGAACACCAGTGCACATAAAATATTAAAAAAGATTAGGCTGAAGGCAAGCCTGTAGGCATTTTATACTTTTATTTATTATTATTATTCTTTGACTTTCCCATCACACATCTCCATACCATTTAGCTTCCCATCCCTTTGTAACTGCCCTCTGCCCCTACAATCTCCCTCCATAAAATTTAAAAGAAAAAAAGAAAAATCTTGTCACAGAAGCTGTAGTGTGACACTGAACTACAGTATATCTTTTTGTCCATATATCTTTACTTGCAAGTGTTCAGTGCAAAGTCAGTGGTCTAGTTTGTGTTTTCCTGATTAGTGATTGATGGTGAAGGGCTGAGCCCATTGTGGGTGGTAGCACTCTGGGCAAGAGGCTCGGGGTTCAATAAGAAAGCAGTCTGAGCAAAGCCATAGCCCATGGCCTCTGCATCAGTTCCTCCTCCAGGCTCCTGCAGGGCTTGAATTCAGGTCTTGCCTTATCAGTGGACTGTGAGGGATGTAAGCCAAATAAACCATTTTCTCTCAAGTTGCTTATGTTTAGGGTGTATTTGGTCATAGCAATAGAAACCCTGACTACAAGGGGGCCATCAGAGTGATGAATTGTACAAGTGTCACCAGTTCCACTGATTCCTGATCACATAAACTCCTCAGTGTTTGAACTCACATCCTTAGAAGATGCCTATTGGAAGGTTCTCTTCATTTTGTTCATTTATTTAAATTTGTGTCAAATTATATTTATGATACTTATGCCTTCTTAATTAACCAGTATACCTAACTCAATCGTAATTTTTTGTGAAGTACCTTGTCCTCTCTGTAATAAAGGAAGGCAGTTTATGTGGTGAGGAGGAGTAAAATGACCAAGGTGTGTGTGTAATTGGTTCTCTTCGGGCCAGCCACCCAGCTCCCAAATAAATACACAGAGACTTATTCTTGCTTATGGATGCCCAGCCTTAGCATGGCTTGTTTCTAGCCAGCTTTTCTAACTAACTGTTTCTCTTCTACATTTTGCCTATGGGCTTTTAACCTTTTTTAAATTCTATATATCTCCTTCTTCTGTGGGTGGCTGGCCCCTGGTGTCTTCTCTTTCTCCCTTTCTCCTCTAACTTTTTTTTCAAGCCTAGACTTCTATTAGTTCTCAGCCTGGTAGCCCCATCTATTCCTCTCCTCCCTAGCTATGGCCACTCAGCTCTTTATTAGACTCTCAGGTGTTTTAGACAGGCACAGGAACACAGTTAAACAAATGTGACATAAAAGAATTGCAACACATCTTTGCACCATTAAACAGATGTTCCATAGTATAAATGAATGTAGTAAACACATCTTAAACTAATCTTCCACATGTTTGTTAACTGTAAAAAAAATGGATGTATTCTTCCTGGCACTACCTTTGGTTACTTCTGTCAGTTTCCCTTTGAGAGCATCAGCAGCCTGTGCTCTTCTGGCCATGTGGGGAAAGAGGAGCAAAATTGCCTTTGAAACAGTATTGTGCACAGCCTGTGTAGCAGGAGGTTGCTTAATAAGCCACCATCACATCTACCTCACTAGTTAAAGCTACTATGCCAAATATGAATCTGAAAGGAAATGAGGCTGCTTCTATTCACCTGTCTATATCACTATATCCATCTATCCATGTGGTGATACATTGTATATCTAATAAGGTTTGCCTAAAGATTAGAGGGCAGGGCCAGCCACAGAGTTAGCCAGGGAGGTCAGGGAGTGGTGACACAGGCCTTTAATCCTAGCACTAGGGAGGCGGAGGCAGAGATTCATGTGAGTCCCTGTGAGTTCAAGGTCAAACAGCCAGGTGATGGTGGCACACATCTTTTTAATCCTAACATCTGGGATCCCAGGCCTCTACTCCCAGTACTTGGGAAATACACACACAACCCCCCCACCCCTCCCTCCCTCCCTCCCTCTCTCTCTCTCTCTCTCTCTCTCTCTCTCTCTCTCTCTCTCTCTCTCTCTCTCTCTCTCTCTCTCTCCTTTAATCCCAGCACTAGGAAAGTTGAACCAGGAAGTGATATAGCTGGTCGGGTGTACCCTTCACCTGCAACTCTCTAACTTTTTGGCTGAGGACTCAGAAGCATTCAGCCTGAAGATTTGTGGAGACAGGCCTGTGTAGTTGGCTGGGTGAGAATTGGCTGTGGCTTTTTCTTCTGTCTCTCTGATCTTTCAGCCTTCCCCTAATCTCTGGCTCTGTATTTTTATTATAAGACCAAGTAGAATTTGTGCAATGCATCCATCCATCCATCCATCCATCTTACCTCCTTGTGGTTAGAAATTCCCATCAAGAGGCCAACAATAGTCACTGCAGAGCTGAAGAAACTCTGGTAGTCAGAGATACTCCATCCAAACATCAGGTTGAACTGAACAAGAGAAAGGCCAGTCAGTGATAACATTTCTGCCCTCGGGTGCTTGATACAGACAACAGAGGCAATGGAAATTCCCTGCGGCCATTCAAGTCACCATGACTGCAAGATTTATCTGATCTTCATATTACATCTGATCTCACTTTGTATCTTAGAGACATCACAAACATCTGGGTTTAAGACATTGAATATGGAGGCTAGAAAGATGGCTCAGTGGTTAAGAGCACTGGCTTCAAGATCCGGGTTCAATTTCCAGCACCCACATGACAATTCACAACTGTCTGTAACTCCATCTCCAGGGGCTATGGCACCCTCACACAGACATATATGCAGGAAAAACACCAATGCACATAAAATAGAAATACATACATTAAAAAAGTTTAGAAATTCTTTTAAAAAAGACATTACATATGGAACATGACCAGACTCAGCTTTCCTATCTGACCCTTTAAAAACTCACTGCTAATCTGATAGTTTCATATGCAGTGGCCTTTTCTGAGGGAACAGACGAGACTCAGCACTTGGGAAGAGTCCGGGCTTCAGGGCTTACAGTCATGGCATAGCTGCTCAGCAGGATTGTGATGATCAGGATAAAGCCCACCACCTCATCCCAGGCCTTGTTCAGTGTCTTGCTGATGATCTGCAATTGGGCATTATGTCTCAGTAGGTCCCACAGCTGCACAGTTGCCAATAGAACCAGGAAGCCCATGAGGTGAGTGACAGCTGAGTTCACTTTCAGTGCCTTGGAGAAACTGATGAACCTGGTAACCAAGGAAAGCCAACTGGCAGTCAGCATGAAGCAGTACCTGTCAGCAGCCTCACCGGGGCTGCTTCTTAAGGTTAGTGGTTGAGTTCCACTGCAGTGAAACTACCTTCTAGCACGGACCCTTGGCTGGAAGCTATCCTGAAAAGCTTCTCAAGGTAGCCCCTAGCTGATTTCCTTCCTTCATAGCTGATCCTGGAAACGAGGACCATGTCTCCACTGTTGTTGGTCCTGAATCTCTCAAAAGGAGAGTTAGCCTAAGGAGGCATGCTGTGATCTCGGTGTTTCTAAAACTCCCGTGTTCTCTGACAGTAGAGACACCAGTGAGCTGTTATAAGATCTGCCCCCAGGTCAGTGTGTTGTGTGAAGTACATAATCTAATGTCACAGCGGCCAGTTTACTGGGACAAACAAACTTGGAAACAGTTTACCCTGTACGCAAATTGGCACCACGGATCTTTTGTTGCCTAAGATCTAAGCAAGTGGATCTCAACTTGTGGGTCATGACACCTTCGACAAACCTCTGTCTCCAAAAATATTTACATTATGATTCATAACAGCAAAATTACAGTTATGAAGTAGCAACAAAAATAATCTTTATGGTTGGGGTCACCACAACATGAGGAACTGTATTAAGGGGTCACAGCATTAGGAAGGTTGAGAAGCGCTGGACTAGACAGTGCCACACAGCAGCCTGGAGCTCAGCTACCAACAACCTTTGGGCTACACAGACCCACTATCCCAGCGGACAGTTCAATATAAAGATACTTGGAATGGTGCTTCATAAAAGTTTTATATCTCAAGCCCTTAACTTTGCAAATACGGGGTCTAAAAGTGCTCAAAAACTTGATATGGGTAATAGAAAAAAAAAATGCCTGAAATCAGCCACTTCTTATTGGAAACCTGGGTTTGTTTCCTTTCTTAAGGATATTTGTTACATCATGGGCTTTATACAAAAAAACCCCAGTTCCCAGCCCCTGCTCTGAAACTTAAATGCATTAACTTTTAGATACCCGAGCACCAGAGCCTCTCAGTAGGGTTGGTCCAAATGTCTTAGTAAATCATTTTTTTTTCTGCCATGAGCACAAGTCCAAGCTCTAGTTTACTTTGGTTATACAAATATAGAAGATCTGGTGGGGAATTGGAAGCCTTAGGCATGGAGTGGGTATGCCCTGTGTGTTCCGGGCCCCTTACCTGTCCTGGTCGCCATGGTATTGCAGCATGTTTTTATGAAGGAGAGAAAGGCACTGTATGTTGAGCCCCAAGATGCTGAAGCTAATGAGGATTATACTTGTATCCAGAAGGTTTCTTTTCCTAGTGAAGAACCCCCATCTCTGCCGTTTCAGCCGATAGCCCTGAGTAAAGACAGAACCACTGTTGTCTGCATGATTAGCCAGGACTGCCCCTAAGATAGTCCCCACTTGGAACTTAGGCAGCAAAGCACATGGGCTGTGGACATGGGACTGCTCTGCAGTCACTCAGATACTGCTAACAGGAAAGTTGGTTGTTAATGAAACTTATCAGACATAATCATTCTTGGAAATTATTCAACTATTGTGTGTACGTAACTAATTTACAAGCTTTAAAATTTTCATTTTTATCAAGCTTGAGAATAAAATACTGTTTACGATAATTCCTATTTTCTTTTTAGTGCTTTTTGCCCAGCATACTCTCTTAACATTACTTTATATAAGGGTTAAGAAACTGCATAAAGGGCCTGGGGAGGTGGCTCAGTGGTTAAGAGCACTGGTTATTTTTGCAGAGGTCCTGAGTTCAATTCCCTGTACCCATATGGTAATTGGCAACCACTTGTAACTCCAGTTCCAGGGGAGCTAACACCTAAATTCCATGGTACACACACGTACATGCAGTTAAAACATCCATACATAAAATAAATCTTTTTTAAAAAGAAACTACATGAAATATTGTATATTAAGAACTGACTTAATTATTTAAACATGCTAGAATTGAGTGAGCAAAAGCCAGTCAGCCTCTGAAATTAAGCCTTGAAGAAGGCCATAGCAACTGTAATTGTAGCTCCATGTAGAGAGTGCTCTCTGGCAGCTGTTCTCATATGTGATGTGCAGCTCACCTGTATGAAGGTGTAGTAACAGACAAGCAGGTAGTAGGTGATTTGTGAGATAATCCAAGTGAAGCCCCTCTCTGATGTCTGGAGGGAAGTTAGACTGTCGAGTTGCAGGGTGGTGAAGAAAGTCCCTAATGTAAAGGACAATTGGAGTCAAGAATCTAAGCTCTTCTCCTTTCCATAAAACAAAACAACTCCAACTGTTGCTGTATTATCAGTTTCAAACATTCCAGTCTCCACATTCTACTTATTTCCTATAGATCTGTCCAGAACGTTAAATGAATCCTGAGCAAGCTACCGGAGAAACGTCAATTTCACTAAAGCTGCAGGGAGAAAGGATGTATGTGGTCAGTCTTGGCCAGAGGGATAGGCCATTGGCTAAACGCCTGGAAGAATGGGTGTCCTGCAGCTTAAAGAGGCTGCAGAGACGCCGGTTTAAAGTGCTGATATCCCATGAATGTGGAGATTCTTATATGAGGATGAGCTACAAGGTTTAGTGAGACTGTAAAGATTTGTGGTTTTATAAACTTTCGTAATTTCATGAAAGGTCCTGTGAATACTAGCCCTGAAACACTGGAACTGAGCTGCACCCCTGGTAGGCAGGAAGTGGATTTAGAAACAAAGTTGTCTTACTTTGCATAGCTAAATCCCCCGCTCCCCACCTCCGCATTTCTTTGGAAGTTAAAACCCTTTAAAGAACCCCAGGAAGCCTTCAGGTTTATTTTTAGCATTGGTTCTCAACCTGTGAGTTGTGATCTCTCTGGGGTCACACATCAGATATCCTGTATATTAGATATTTACAATGCGATTTATTAGCAATGGCAAAACTACAGTTATGAAGTAGCAATGGAATAATTTTATGGTTGGAGTCACCACAACATGGGGAGTTTGTTCTGCTGGTCTGGGAGGGAAAAGCTCCCAGTTAAAATCAATACACAGTGACCAACGGGAGAACACCTGTAAGTCAAGTCTGGGGTGAAGAGGAGGAAAGGAGATAGGTCAAGGCTGACTTTCCATAAAGGAAAGAACCAGTTAGCATCTTGTCATCTGTGAAGTGTCTCCACGGCACTGGCGAAAGCTCAAACAGGAAGACAAGGGAGATGAAAGGTGTGCACATGTTAGGACTATATGAGTATAAAAGCTAAATCTTCTTCATAGAAAAAGTGACATTTAAAACTAAGAAATTATGAATACACAACACTTTAAAAAATTGTAAAGCCTGGCATGGCGATCAATGCTTTCAATCCCAGTATTCGGGAGGTAGAGGCAGCCAGCTCTCTCTGAGGCCAGCCTGGTCTACATGGCAAGTTCCAGAAGAACCAGGGCTGTATATTGAGAGACCCTGTCTTAAGAAAAACTAATTAAAATTAAAACTTAAAAAGTAATAAAAATTGAATACCATTTAAAACTAATAATAGCCTCTGGGGAGTAGGAGGTAGACAGGCTGTTAGTTGAACTATTTGACTTAAAAAAAAAATCAGTAATCATTCTAATTAAATATACTTGAATGAATGGTATACAATCAGTAGAGGAGGCCTTGTCCTGAGATAGCCAGGTTGCAAAGCAAGAAGAGGGGGCCTCCATACCCACACTGTTGGATTCCAAAATGACGGTCACCGCACAGAGCAGATTCACATTAGCATTGAAGACCGTGAGTTCCACAAAGAGGACTTTCGTGCAGTGATCCAGCCAGTGCTTCTGCTCCAGATGCCGCAGAACTCTGGAGACACAGGGAAATGGAGCCAATTGCTTTCTCCATTCAGTATTGTAATGGAGGACGGTACCCTGGCACTGTTACAGACCACACTAGAAGCCACATTCCTTGATCTAGTGTTCCTGTAAAATACTTCATGACGCGTCACACCCAAATTCTCACAGTGGTAACATGGACGTTAGCTAAGAAACAAGACATTCACAGTTGTGTATACACCAAGGTCAGAGACTGAAGAAACACTATGTGGCATTTAATCTGTCCATTCTATTTGAAATATTAAATACTTTGCACCAACACCTATCCAAAACATTTATACTTATAAATGCCATTATTCCATTGACACTGTTTCTGAGCAATTTCTTGCTTTTATAACTTTGGAACAAGTTTTGTTTTAAATTTTTTTGTTACATTTATTGTATGTGTGCATGCGCATGTGTGTGTGTGTATGTGTAACAGTGCTATGTGGAGGTCAGAGGACAACTTGAAAGAGTCAGTTCTTTCCTCTCATGTCACGTGGGTCCTAGGGATCTATCTCAGGTAATCAGGCTTAGTGGCAAGCATCTTTACCTGCTGAGCCATTTTGCCTGTTCAGAAAATAATTATTTTAATTTAGACATTTTTATTCACAATTACAAAGACTCTTGGGATACATATATTAAATTACTTTGTAAGTCCTTGGAAACTTAGTTTGGTTTTTGAACTTTGGGTTGACGTTCATTTGAAGATTACAATGTGTCTAAGATAGACAGACTCACCTGTAGGGGATTGTGTTGCTTCATTGTAAATAATTGTCTCACCCACTGGTTTAATAAAAAGTGCTGACTGGCCAAAGGCAGGCAGGAAGTGTGGGCGGGGCTACCAGACTAAGAAAAACTCTGAGAACAGGAAGCACAGAGCAGAACTCCAGAGAGAAGCCAGAAAAAGCAGAGGACAACTATGCTGTTCTAAAGAAAGGTACTGAGCCACATGGCTGAACAAGAAGAATCATGGGTTAGATGAAAGGTAGAGAGCTAGCAAGTGATATGCCTGGGCCTGAGGCCAATCAGCCTAAAACTATTGAAAGCATCTGTATGTCTCTGTGGGACTGTGGGACTGCGGGTCTGCGGGTCTGTGGGTCTGTGGGTCTGTGGGCCTAAACCTTGAGGCAAGGCCCGAAAATCAGGGCCAGAAACTTCCTACAACACTCACCTGAGTTCAGCTACCTGTAGAATTGAAGCCAAAAATGAAACTAATTTTTAAATTAACCCCCCCCTTTTTTTTTTTTTGCAAATTGACAAAACAAAACGTATTTGTATCCTGAAGTTGACTAAGGAATTTTTAAATTTAAAGGAGTAGTTCCAGAGGCTGAGGTGATGGCACAGTGGTTAAGATCATTGTCTGCTCTTTGGGAGGACCCAGGGTCAATTCCTAGCAGCTACATGGCGGCTCACAACTGTGGGGATCCAGCACCCTCTTCTGTCTTCTGAGGGCACTGCACACATGTGTCGAACAGACATACATGCAAGCAAAATACTCATATGTACCAAATAATAATAATAATAATAATAACAATAACAATAGTAATAATAATAATACGTGGTATATTTCCATAGAAGTGTAGAATAGAAGTGTAAGTGCCAGAGACAGTATAGAAGCATTACAATGGCTGCTGGAATGTCTCTGCTGTTCTGTGACGGTCTCTTGTTCAGGGCACAGACTCACCGGGCTGCGGTGCTGGAGTTTCTTCCAAGTTTCACAACGTACCCTCCTCCTGAGTAGGTGGCAAATTCCCCTTGGATGGGATAGATTCCCAGTAACTCCTGGTTCTGATAATGCCACATACTGTCTGTTCCTGTGATGTTTGTGTCAGGAGGGCCCCAGCCAGCCCCGTAGTTCTTTCTGACCTCTTGATGTTGAAAATGTGAGTTCCTTTGGTCACGGAGAGATACGGGGAAGAGCGTGCCATTGGGAATTCGAATCTGGCGAAGCAAAACGTTGCCCAGAAGAAAGGAGTTCCCATCAGTAATGAATCCTAGTGAGAAGGTAGAAGATACAATTAAAAAAAAAACTGTCTTGTTGCTAACTGAATGAGACAATCCATATACACTTCATCAGCAATTTTGAAAACCTTTAGAGAATGAGCTAATGCAGTCAGAAAGAAAGAAGGGCATAAAAAGAAGTGAAACTGTACAACAATTTGTGACATGTATTATCTAGATAAAGTAAGAGGACAAATGGGAAATTTATTAACTTAAAAATGATAATTTATCAGGGTTACTTGATACAAACTAATAGTATCCATCTAGCCACACCACTTACAACAGGTGCAGAAATAAAATACCTCATTTAGACAGCCAACACCAAAGATAGGCCTAACAAAAGATGGAAAAATAGACATCCATTCATTTTTCAACGGCACCCCTTCTGTGCTGACATGAGCCAAGCCTTGTTCTAGGCACCAGGAACAAACTGGCTCCAAGGGCCATTTCCACCACTGAGAGGTCACAGGTGAGGAACAAAGACTGGCAACATACGGTGTTGAGGTGTTAGGAGCAGTGTTTTGTGAGGAGTAGCAAGGCTGTTAGGATGTCAGGAAGAAGTGTCTCTGCTGGGGTGGCATGGCAGAGACCCTTATAGAAGTATAGTGTAGATGTTGGCAGGGACAGCAAGTACTAAGATTCCCAAGGTGATGGCATTATGCGTGTATCTAATGAACATGACAGAGGCATCAGTGGCTGTAGTGGAGCTAATGAAGGTCCAGAGGAAGAAGAGATGAGGTGACAGAGTAGCTAAGGGCTGGGCAGAACAGGTCCTTTTAAACTTCAGGGGTATTAGATAATTCTGTCTCTGTTGGGAGATTTTGAAGAGGAGACTCACAGCTTTTATGATTTAAAAATATAGAGGAGATGAATGGAATAAGCGTTGCCTTTATGTCTGTGAAAAATGGTGCCTTGGTTTAGATCTAGCTCACATCTCTCTTCAGCGTGCAGGCAGAAAAGCCTTTTACTGTCCCAGAGCCCCTTGTACAGTTTGGAAATGCTTCCACAATGAGGCTACGGGTGTGGGCAACTCTGGTACTGCAAATAGGATGCTTGTCAGCACAGTAAGAATAGTCTGGAGACATATTTTTTCCATTGCTGGTGAGTGACCACTAGTTTACTACATCCCAAGCCCTTGTCTCTTTTGTTCTGTTTTGAAATAGTTTCACTATGTGGCCCAGGCTGGCCTCTACTTCCTAACTGCCTGGATTTCAGAAATCATGAACCACCACATCCTATTGGTGATACTTACTTTAGACTTACTATTGTTTGAGTGTTTTGCCTGCATGTATGTATGTGCACCACATGCATGTTTGGTGCCTGAGGTCAGAACAGGTGTCCGATTCTCCAGGACTGGAGTTACAGAGATAGGCAGATAAGTTTGAGTCCATCCTGGTCTACAGAGTGAGTTCTAGGATAGATAGGGCAGTTACAAGGAGAAACCCTGTCTTGAAAAAAAAGGGCTAGAGAGATGGTCTAACCATTAAGGGCACTTACTATTTTTCCAGAAGATCAAATTTGGCTTCCAGCACCTGAGTTGAGTGATACCTGTACACGCATGGTATTTATACATACATGAAAATAAATTAAAAAGCTGTTGTGTGATATCTTGATTGTGTTTTAACAAACTAAGCTTGCTTGGAGTCAGAGGGCCGAGCTAGCTACCAGCTGACCAAAATTAATCCTGGAAGTCTGGAGGACTGTGGACATTTTGAAGAAAGGAATGGACGAGACAGGAAGTCACCGGTGGCTGCTCCCCTGCTTCTCTGATCTTTCAGGTTCTTACCCCAATATCTGACTCCTGATTTTTTATTGATAAAGAATAATTAGATAAAAGCTTCAAGAAACTGTATATAGAGAGGCTAGAAAAATGGCTCAGTCTTTAAGAGCACTGACTGCCCTTGCAGAGGACCAGATTCAATTCCCATCATCACATGGTGGCTCATAACCACCTGTAACTCCAGCTCCAGGGGTTGTAGTAGGGGTTTTGAACCTCCCATCTGCCCCAGAACTGTCCTTACCTCTGTGATCCCCATATAGGCTAGGAAGGAGGGTGTGGTTGGCCCAGGGGTAGAAATCCTCCAGAAGTTTGATTTCTGAGAAACGATGAGAAAATCTCTTCCAGATAGCTTGATGGAGGAGAAACTGACTGGAGTCCCTTGTACAGTAGACGGTAGCCATCAGCAGGCTCAGAAAGAGGATTTGGACTGGTTAACAAGAAAAAAAGTCATATCTGAGCAGTTACTTTAGAAATCTAAACCTTTTCATTCTCTTACTCATATAGACATTTGCAGGTCAAAACAGGAAAATGGAGCTGGGCATAGTGGTGCACATCTTTAACCCCAGCACTTGGAAGGTGGATTTCTGGGAGTTTGAGGCCAGCCTGGTGTATAGAATGAGTTTCAGGATGGGCAGAGCTACATAGCAAGAAAAAACCAAACCAAGAAAGCAAAAACCAAAAAACCCAGCAGTTGAAATGAGAAAATTTAAATATTTGAACCCAATGTCTACACACACACGTAATATATAAATACATTTGTATACAGACATATATACATATGTGTGTGTATGAATGTATTTTAAATATGTATATATGTATATATTTATTTTCCAGAATCATCCTGCCAGTAATCAGAAATGTAACTCAAGTACATAAGAACCCATAAGCATACTGTATTTTGATTCTTAGAGGTAAGTTCTCTTTCACATTCTGGCTTCACAGAAGAGAAGGCATGATAAATAATAGCAACAGAGCTGTTGTCTTCCATCCTCTGGTTCAGGGAATTCAGTAGTATACTAAATATGGTGAACCCAGCTCTCAGAAGGACCATTTTGTCTTCCCCCAAATCTAGGGAATGTGTAAATTGGATATTGCTTTCCCCTTTGTGGGTGGAGACCCTGAACCTGAGGACTGGAAGTACAGGGTTCTTTCCATTGACCACATCGCCTGAATTGTTAGAATTCTAAATTTCATTTTCAAAAACACTTTTCTGATCTCCCATTTTCCATTTTATTGCTCTGCCCTCCTCTCTGGACAGTGGGTACAGAGGTGCATGCTGCTACCACCCCTTCATACCCAGAGTACCACCCGTCAGCTTGAAGAACTTCGTCCACGCTCTCCTTGGGTGCTTGGTCCAGCTGGTCATTGCTGGGGCAGTATAGACAGGATTGTTCTTATCTCTCAGGCCAGATGCTGATGAGGAACACTTTGCTGTAAAATATTGAAATACAGGACAAATAAACGTTAGATTTCATTACATGGTTGTTAACTCTTTGTTGACTATCTACTTCCAGCATCCCCTGTTGACTGTTGAAGGAGCAGATAAAATGTTATTCAAGCAGCACCTCTCCATTATGGAGAAAAGGTCTGGGTTTTCCTTCTTAAAATTTTAACCCATCAGGGACCAAACTTATAAAAGACAATAAAAATGAGTTACTAGAAAAAAATGAAATTCAGCACAAGTATGGGAGTGTAGCTGAGTTGTAGAGTGCTTGTCTAACACTTGTGAACCTTAGGACCATACCAAACAAACAACCCTAGGGTGTTTACAGTACATTAATAAGGGACATATATGCACCCTAGTTCTCCAGCATTTATGGTACATTAACAGAGGACACATATGCGCTCTAGTTCTCCAGCATTTACGGTATATTAACAGGGGACACACATGTGCTCTAGTTCTCCAGCATTTACGGTATATTAACAGGGGACACACATGTGCTCTAGTTCTCCAGCATTTACGGTACATTAATAGGGACACACATGTGCTCTAGCCACACGTGCACAACATTGTGCTAGCATTTTTGTATCTTGCACTTTTGGCTCAACATTGTCTTTGCAGCATCCCTCCAGGTGATGTGAGTAACCTTTAGTCGGTTTTCTACAGGCGGAGAGAGGCCCCTCAATCTTGGTGACTGAGTGTTGGGTGTAAGAGTACTTAGGATTACTCTAATGTGAGGAGCATGGCGGGTGAGGCCGCATGACCTCAATGAGAAAACGTAGGAGAGTGGGTTTGTGAGGCAGGCAGACAGCTCCGCCTGAAGCAACTGAAGGCTTTCGGGTAGAGATGGGGCTCAGAAGGGAGGAGGGCTGGAGGAGGGCATGGAAGCACTGGTTTCCAGGGGGATGTGTGACTTTGGGACACTGATGTGGCCACTGAGTAAACTGCAATCACTGAGGTAGCTTGAATTCTACTTTTTTTTTTTTTTTTTTTAAAAAAAAACAAACAAACATGGTTTGCACATTATAAACTTAGACAGTGGTTGGGATTATCTGAATTACCCCAAAGGGCTACGATTCTGCTGGCATGCTGTTCTTTTTCTTTGTTGAGCCACGGTATCTGGTTCGCCGTCATGGAGAACAGGAATGTGAGGAAGACCACCTGGAGACAGACAAGGGTGGCGGGAGCTCCGTGAGAGCAGGTACTGTTGGGCCCCAGACGATGTCATAGGTCCAGGTGAGGGTGGGGACTGACAGCATGTCCCATTTCTTTATACAGCTGTAGCATCTGTAGTCAGGGCTTCCTCTGGAGGTCAGGATAACTTCTCGGAGTCAGTTATCTCTTATACCTTGTGGGATCCAGGAGTCAAGCTCAGGTTCTTTTACTGACCTGGCCAACCCCTTGTGTGGGTATTCTCATGCTGAGAAACTGTTAGCTTAGGTACACATTGTCATGATTTTATGTTTTAAAAAGTTTAAGTTTTAGAAAAATATTAATTTTAGAGCTATATACACAAAAGTTATGTGAACGTTGCAATTTTCTTTTTCAAAACAGATGGAACAATACTGGCCATCATTGGTAATTTCTGATGCTGGGAAAGAGAACTTGAAAATTCATTATGTTATTTTTTATACTTGGATGTGCTTTGACTTTTCCTTAGTTAAAAATTTAAAAATCATTGTATGTTCCTTAATTTTTTAAAAAAGATTTGTTAATTTTATTTTATGAGTATTTTGACTTCAATTATATATGTGTACCACTTGGATGCCTGGGATCCACAGAGGTCAGAAAAGAAGGTCTACATCCTTTGGAACTGGAGTTATGGATATCTGTGAGCCACTGTGTGGGTTCTGGGAATCAAATCTGGGTTCTTTGCAAAAGCAGACAATGCTTTTAACTGCTGAACCATCTCTCTAGCCCCAATTATGTTCCTTTAAAAAAGTGGTTTGTAGAGGTTGGAGAGATGCCTCAGCGGTTAAGAGTACTGACTGTTCTTTCAGAGGACCTGGGTTCAATTCCCAGCACGCACATGGCAACTCACAACTGTTTGTAACTCCAGTTCCAGGGGAGCTGACACCCATGGCAAATCACCAACATAAAAAATAAATAAATTTAAAATGTGCTTTAAAAAAGTTTTTGCATTATTACACCATTATTGTTATTGTTATTGTTATTATTATTATTATTATTATTATTATTATTATTGTTGTTGTGTGCGTGTTGGGTGTTGTCTGTGTGCGTGTTATGCAGTACTTGTGGAAGTCAGGACAACTTCATGGACTTGGTTCTCTCCCTCTACCTCCATGTGGGTTTCTGGGATCAGACTTAAGGGCTCAGGCAACAAAACAAGTGCCTTTACCTACTGAGCTATCTCATCAACCACTCTGTAGACCAGGCTGCCCTTGAACTCATAGAGATCCATCTGCTTCTGCCTCCCAAGTGCTGGGATTAAAGGCATGTGCCACCAATGCCCAGCCACAGTGTTTGGTTTTTAAAAACTATCTCCATCTTCAGCTTTTTCTGCCAAACATATGCTGATCTACTAGCTGATAGTCATTTTTCTGTTGTTACTTAACATAGATCCTAGCAAATATCTCTCTGATATCTGATATAAAATATCAACACATATTTATGGATTTTCAAAACACTTGGGTTTACACAGATGGCCTCAGTTTCTCCAGTTTCCTACAACTGTAATGATCTGTCCCATTCATTATATACCTTTATTGGCTGGCTGATGAAGATGTCTTGAAGCACCGTTAGCATCATCGAGATAACCCAGCTGGTGGCTTGGTCTTTGTTCAACTCCAAGCTATAAAGTATTATAAAAAATGCTGAAACCAGGCTAATGACACCTAGAAGGAACCAGGAGCCGTACATCAACCATCTGAACAGGCAAAAAGACATGGGCCTCTCTCTTTCTTCCGGGCTTAGAATGGGGAAGCTGGTTGAGTTCCTGAAGAATAGAAGAAGGAATCATCTCTGGCTAGATACCAAGAGAAAGTTTACAGTTAGTGACGACAGCCCGGAGTGCTTACCTACACAGCCCTTGCTCCCTGGGAAGAATCTGTGTTTCCAGGAGCTCCTGGAGGTTTTGAAGTTGGCTAACTGCTCCTAAGAGGTCACAGGGCTGGTGAACCTGAGCAGCATTGAGCACACTTAAGTGCGATTTCAGTCTCTGTAGAACTTGGAAGAGATATCGGCAGAAATAGTGGTGGTTTTCAGAAACCGCTGTGCATTGATTTCAGGTTGACATGTTCACAAATGAGAGATGTCAGTAAGTAGGGATCAGTGATGGAGACGAGTGATTTATTTTGTGACAGTAAAGCTAACCCTTCCCAGTGCTGATGGGGACAGGCTCCAGCACCTGAAGTACACTACTTACCCCACCCCCACCCCCGAGGGTGCAGACACATCTCACCATTGTACAGTTCTGAACTTTGACCCAGACACTTTTAAAACCTTACTGAGCTTTCCCACCTGAGCTCCATACATGCATCCTAGGCTAGCAAGTGCCCAAACTGAATCCAAAGTTCATAAATTATGCAACCTCTCCACTCAAGGGAAGATAAAGATGACATGACAAATTCAGCCGATGGACTATGGGATATAAATATTTTTATGTTTTTACAGTCAGTACTGACTGCAATTTTATCACCAGATTATCCAGAAGAGACCAAAGCTATCAGCTCACGGTTGGAAGCGTAAGGAAATTAAATAAACATAAATTGCCTTGCGCTTAAAGACAAAAATGAGTGAGAACTTAAGGTATGCATGGGCGTGGAGGCAATGCCAGAAACATTACTAAAATCACTAGGCTTTACCGTCTTCCCATGGGGATTCTGTCTGCTGGCGACAACCTTGATTTTCTAGGTGAGAATACATGAGGCTGGATAAAAGTGTCACCAGCTTGTTAACGTCACAGGAACTCCATGAAGCCTGTTCACACTTCGAGAGCAGATGTGTATTTCTCCTGAGCAGGAATCCCACAGTTTCCTTTAGTTCCTGCATATGGAACCGAGTTGAAAGACTTCAGTCTGTCTTGCATTAACTCAGCACTGGACGTAATTACAGAGGGCAAGCCTGTGTCTCCTAGTCAAGGGTACGTGCTTAGAGTAAGGAAACCAAGTGCTTCATTTCCTAACTTTTCCAGAGAAGAGTCACCCTACAGTGCCTTCAAAAGCATTTCTGTGAGAGAGGACAGAGTGAAAGAGGAACAGCTTGCTCAAACACCCAAAACCTAAACAGCTCCGTGGTAGTCTATATTGCCCTGCACTCATATCCAGAACAGGTCATAAGCTTGGAAAAAAGCTAGGAGTATGTATGTCTGAGCACAACTCAGTGGGTGGGGCTTAGGGGAAAGACAGAAAAGGGGCCAGGATACCGTGAGCCCCCCACGGAGTACTCCATGACTCTCTCCCACACACATATAAAAATTAGATCCAAAGCTCACCTTGACCACCTGTGTAAGAGAGGGAGACTCATAAGCAAGACCCAAAGGGCAGGCAGCCTGGGTGGGAGGAAGTGGGGGCAGAGATTCTGGGGGGTGAATCAACTGGAAGAGCTGACCAAAGACAAGATGGATAGGAAAGAGGATGATGGCAGTCTGGATGCTGATGAGTATCTCTGACCAAGTCACGGCAAATAGACCTATTGAAAGAAAAGTGTGGTGTCAGTTTCCACCCTCCTGGGTTAGAACTACTCACGGGGGAACTTAACTGGAGGTAGAAAGTGTTCCATGGTTTGTTCAAGATCTTGGTATGTTCCTAAGACTGTTTTATTTGCCAGTGAGAGCACCAAGATATGGTGCTAGCATATCATGTCAGGGCAATGGACAGGGCAATGAAGGTACCATGGCTTGATTCCTAACCCTTAGAGTAAAAAGGGAAAGAGCAAAAACATTTCCTGCTGCAGAGAGCACACGTCAGGGCTCATGCGAACTTTGCTCACCCCTCTTGGCAGTGGTGTCACCCATCTTCCAGAACATGACGTTGATGACCATGTCACAGAGAAGCAGCGTCATACAGCAAGAGAGTCGTTGTACTCTTGTAAACTGGTTCCAGGGATGTCGAGTGGCTATTGAGAGCCACAGATAGTCCTGAGTGAACTTTTCTATGATCGTGGAGGAGAACAGGTGTCTAAAATCGGAAATTAGATGAGAAAATGCACAATTTACATGTTTTTTTTAATTTGGTGTGTGTGGGGGCTCATATGTCCTGTTGTGTGAGGTCAGTTCTTTCTTTATGCCATTTGGGTCCCAGGGGTTGAACGAAGGTCACCACACTTAGTGAAGGGGGCCTTTACCCACTGAGCATTCCCACCAGCCTTTCAAGCAACCTAGACTAAGGCACAGTTTGTCCAGCAACAAAATGTATAGCAACTTCTCAACTCCCACTTACTACCTTTCTGATCAAGCTCTCGGACAGTATGCATTATATGAGATTATCAAAAATTTTAAGATTTATTTATTTTATTTGCATTATGGGTGTTTTGCTTGCATATCTGTGCATCACATGTGTGCCTGGTATCCACAGAGACCATAAAGAGGCATTAGATGCCCTGGAACTTGAGTCGCAACGATTGTGAGCTACCATGAGGGTGTGTCATAGATTGGACCTGGTTCCTCACAACAGCAGCAGCACATGCTCTGTGAACTGCTGAGCAATCGCTCCAGGCCTGTATGAGCTCTTTATATCATATGAGATATTACAATAAAAAAATTCCACCATTTTGATGATCTAAGAGTTTTGGTAGACTTTTTCATAAGCAGACTTCTATTCAAAATACTTCTAATCAAAATTCTCATTTTGATTCCCTTCTGTATTCCAAATGTGGATGAGCTGTAAGTACTCGTCAATGGAAGCACTGAGAACATCTGACTAGACTTCAGAACAACGTTAACAGGGCTGGAGGCACACGCCTTCAAGCCCAGTACTTGGGAGGCAGAGGCAGGCAAGTCTCTATGAGGTCTAGGACAGCCAGGGATGCATAGTGAGACCCAGTTTCAACCCTCTCCCACAACACCCCCCCAAACACCAAAGAATACGAATTATGAAAAGCACATAAATGAAACCGACTATTTCTTTTGTGAGATATGGTGTGTGTGTTTGTAGGGGGTTAGGCTTGGAACCCCCAGCCTCATGTGTGACAGGAAAATACTCTGTCACTGATATTCACATCCTGAAAAGTCTGGTCAAGAAATGAAAAAGAAACAAATAAAGTTGAACTGAACATTAGTGAGATGGACTCCACCCAGGCAGAGAGACAGCTCAGCTGGCAAAGTGCTTGCTTTGCAGGTACCAAGGCCCGGGCTTGGTTCTCTGAAGTCATGTTAACAAAGAAAAAGCCAGGTGTGTGTGTGTGTGTGTGTGTGCGTCCAGCCAGCTTGGCAAGCTCCAGACTAGTGATAGACTTTGTCATATAAAACAAGGTGGACCTCTGACCTCCAAACACAACCCAATACTGGGAGGGAGGGAGGGAGAGAGGGGAGGGATAGAGAGAGGGGGAAGGAAAGAGGGGGAGGGAGTGGAGGAGGGAGAGGGAGAGAGATTACTCAGATAAGCCACAGAGAATAGAAGAACAAATATATAAATACTGCTTAACAACATGGAGGATGGCTGAGAGCCTCTAACACAACCAGAGAATGGCAGATTAGTAGCATTTTCAGAGTTTACACATGAGGTTTTTCAGAATTCAAACATGACTGTGTATATTAGAAGGACATTCTGAATGCCTCGTAGGATCAAAGAGTGAACCTCAATAAAAAGAATTACGGTAAACTTTTCTTTGTCCGACAAGACAAGGAGCCCATCCGGTGCAAAGTACCTTTTTGCTGGAGGCACGGTCAGAAGTATTCAGAAGCAATTTAATTTTACAGCTGTTCAGCAATGGGCAAACTACGGAAGGATCAAAACAAAAGCTAGGGCATGAAATGCTAAAGGGGGTTTTGAAAAACTCTAGTAACATTTCTGAAATCGAAAAGCTACATGTATATGTAAGGCTTTGTGTGTGTTCAGGAAACCGTCCAGAAATTTCTAATGTTCACTCTCAGATGACCTTAAGACTCTCAGATGACCTGGAAGGGAAGGCTCAGGCATAGTTACAGATAGCTCTCCTGGACACTGGAGGCATGGTCCACCACACAAGGAGAGAAAAGGGAGCATCCTGAGGAGAGGTTATGTCCCCCCCTTATTTTTTACATTTATTTAGGAGTTTTGTGTAAGTTTGGGAGGCTTAGACTCTTTCTGAGGAAAAGAAATGCCAAGCCCAAAATAGTGAGTCAGAAAGATTGATGAGGCGACAATGGGGGTAAAGAGCTGAGATATATTCTTCTAACTGTGCATCAGCGTCAGCACTAACAGTGGTACCTGAAGGTGGAGAGCTCCTGCCTGGAGGCTGGTGTGAAGACCCTGTCACGCTCGCAGTTGCCCAAGTCCACGGCCAGCCAACAGTTGCACTGGAAATGCCATTTCTTCCTCACAGTCATGTCACTGATGATCACTTGGCTCACATACCTATAGTCAGATAAAGGCTACTGTGTCAGGAAGGTGGGCAGCGACTGCTTGCTGTGTGAGAAGAGGTCATCTTGTACTTGCAGTGAGTACCCAAGTAAGCAATGGATGCTTTGCAAGGCAAGAATGACAGGCAGGCAAGCCAGTTCCCTCAGGACGCTCATGCCCAAGATGCTGAATGCAAACTTTGTGCCCGAGAATATTTGTTTGTTCATGTGTGCATGCTTGTGTGTTTGTGTGTGTGTTCATGTGTGTGTGTTTAAACTTTCTTTGTTCCCTGTGGGATAGTGATCTATTGCTTGTTAAAGTATCCTATGCATCTCTATTTTTCTTCATCGATATTCAACATTTATATTAATAACTTCTCACCCCATCTAGGTCTGTAGCCACATCAGAACCATAGATCCTGAGATCTTAGATTTGATCCTCTACTGTTAAACAGTTGATACCACCACCTTTCAATGTAGGAACAACATTCTACATTTGTTTTTTGAAATGTGTGTGTGTGTTCTGTGCATAATGTTGTGTGCACTCACCACAGTGTGCATGTGGAGATTGGAAAGCAACCTTGGATGTCAGCCCTCTCTCTCTACTTGTTTGAAGATAAGGTCCCTTGCTCATAGCTGCATTCTCTAGGGATTCTACCATCTCCCCCCCGCCCCTTTCCCCATTTGCTGCAGAAGTTCTTGGAATACAAATGCATACTACCACACCAGTGGGCTCTGCGCATTCAAACTCAGTTGTTATACTTACATAGCAAGCACTTTAGCCACAGAGCCACCCCTAGGCCCCCAACTACAGTGTTTTAACCTTTAACTACATCTAAAACATAGAAGAGCAACAGAATGATACATAGAACACTAATCAGCATTTCTCAGGGGCATGATGCACAAGCGCAGAAATTAGCGCATCCTGATGTCATGTCTATAACTGTTTTAGGGTGCCACAAGCTACAACCTACATATAAGATGGTGAGTGCCAACTCACCCCTCCCACAATTCTTCCCATCTCTTTGGGTCTTTCTGTTCTTTGAGACACAGCAATCAAATATTGAAATGTGACTTCTAAGTGCTCAAGTGGGACTCTCTTGCAGTCTGTCCCTTTAAGTTAAGAACCAGGAATGGTTAGTGAGGAAGGTACTCAAAGCTGAGATAGGCAGAGCACCAGTGCTCGTGGGCCGAATGGAACCTGACTTGGGAGCACAAAGAGAAAGGCCTGGAAGGGTGTTAAGATCACCACGGCAGAAACACATGGATGAGAAAGCAGAACTGTCTTCATGTTGATAATGGAGACCATTTTAGTGATCTGGGCAACATCAGAGCAGACGCACATTTCCAAACCCTTATCCAGTAACACTATAACTCTCTTCGAGTCTCTGAAGATTCCCAAGGCCAGGAAGCAGAAGAAGAAGCTGAGGCTGGCACAGCCTGGGTTATGTGGTTTACAAGAAGTTGCCCCTGAATATGACAGCACAAAAAGGAAGGACCAGTCCCAACGTAGAAGATGTAGAAGGAAACCCAGAAGATTTTGGATGAAGAGGGTTCAATGTAGATGAAATTGTGCTATGTTGGAAGAAGAAGCCATCTCAGATTCTCACAGCAGTCAGTGCTCCGTTTTAGTGCTGCTGGACCTGAAGTGGTAGCAGATGCTATTTACCATCCTGAAAATCTTATTGTTCTGGAGGATTAGATTGAGTCAACTCTTTCTGTGCTCTGTACATGGTTTATCAGAGCCTGGATGCCTGCACATCCATTCACTACAAGGTGTAGTGAATGTTTTGAACTCATTGTTGGTATACTGCTCAAAGAAAAATTTCCCCTAAAACCACAGTAGTCCCTGGTCGCTAAGATCTCTGACAGAGATGCATGTGAATTTATGCTGTCTTCATTCTGCTAATCCAACATCTATTGTACAGACTATGGATCAAGGAATCATTCCAACTTTCAAGTTCTATTGGCTGATCATGGTGATGTATACTATTGACTCCAGCACTTGGGAGGCAGAGGCAGAGGCAGGCAGATCTCTATGAGTTCAAAGCCAGCCTTGTCTACATAGAGAGCTATAGGCCAGTCAGGGCTAAATAATGAGACCCCATCTAAAGCAAAATAAATTGATTTTGTTTACCTTATGTTTATGTGCCATATGCATTCCTGGTGATAGTGAGGATTGAGCATTCAAGAGTATGTTGTTAATTAAGAAGACCCCCTACACACACACACACACTCCAGAGGAGATATCCAGGCCAATAAATACATAGGAATACAGAAAACATGAAAGGCGGGTGACATGAGCCCTCCATAGACCAGAGCTCAGCAACTGTGCTCAAAAACTGAAAGGGCTAGAAGGCCAGATGAAGACCTCAAAGGGTCTCTGGGGAAAATGATCAGTGATCTGAAAAGGGATAGAAACTAGCGGATCAATTCCATTCAGGACCTGGAGAGGAAAGTCAGGAAAATGAGTGAAAAATTCAGCAGCATGGGTTACATTAAGCTAAGCCCTGTCTTAAAAGAGGACTTCAATTTCATTTTTAGGCACCATTTTGTTATTGTCACTGTCACTATCTGCTGTTCACAGTTATGACACAATAAGCATGAGGGAGAGAACTCATCCTCCATGACACGCCCCCCACTGTATTTCTTTCTAGGTTTTGCTCTCTGAAGACATGAGTCCAGCAGCCACTTGTGATGATCCGGCTGAAAGCATTATTGTTTACAGGGTAACTGTTCTCTCACAAGGCTACAAGGGACCTAGAAAGGAGCCAGTGAGGTGGCTCTGTGGGTAAAGGCACTTGCTATCAAGTCTGACAACCTGAGTTCACTTTCCGGAGCCCGTCTGGTGGAAGGAGAGAACTGACTCCCACATCGTCCTTTATACACGAGTGAACTGTGTGTGTGTACAGGTGCATAATAAATAAGTAACGTTAAAAAAAATATCAAAGAAAAAGTGAGCAAGCACAGGGCAGGTACTAACCAAGAAGGGCTGTTGCCAGAATTGTCATGCCACAACCGAAGGCTGTGTAAGTCCCCCAGCCAGGACCTAGTGGACATGAGGAAAACATCCAGTGCTCCACGCTCAAAGACTATCTTCTGTGGGTCCCAAAGGTGATGGGGCTCACTGTGTCCCTCTGAGCCATAGAGGGTGATAACAACCTAGGGTGTGATGAGGAAAGATAAAATACAGATACTGTAATGCTGTTCTTTTGGGTTTTTCTTTAAGCAGAAAGAAGAAGCCATTAGAAGTTAGACAGATCCAGAGGGGTCCTCACATTACACGTTACGACTGGGCAATGCCTCACCACAGAAGATACACAGAGATGAACATGAGCCCTGCTCACCTGGGCTGTTGTAGCAGCCCTCCTCCGATACCCGGTGTAGACCTGGATAAGGTATTGAAATGCAGAGCTAGGGTCATTGTCAGCCAGGACAGTCACTTTCACCTGCGGGAAGATCAGAAGCAATGGAACTTACCAGGTCTTTACTCCTTAGAGCCCCAGCTGGGAACAGGCTGGGAATCAGTGACAGGTGGTGTCACCAGGCAAGCATACACAGGCCAGCAAAGTGACCAGAGGGATGAGGTCTGAAACTCCAGGCTCTGTCTTTAAAATGAAACATCTGCAGAATCATCTGACTGGGCTTTGGGAGTTAGGCTCTCTACCTCCCTCCCAACTCAGGTAGGAGCAGCATGTAAAATAGAGGGTCAATCAATTGCTGTTTATATAAAATACAAATTAAGTTGTTGACTTTTTGAGGGAGATTGTTTGGTGATGCGAATATCTTTCTGTATGCTGTGGATTACCATTGGATAGTAAAAGAACTGTTTTGGCCTGTGGCAAAGCAGCTTATAGGCAGGTGGGAAATCCAGGCATTGATTAAGGGGAAGGAGGGTGGATTCACACATAGATGTTGCAAGCTATCTCCAAGAGAACAAGATGTAAAAATACAGGTAAGTCACAAGCCATCTGGCAAAGCATAGATTAGTAGAAATGGGTTGAGTTAAGAGGCAAGAGCCGGCTAGCAATAAGCATGAGCCATAGGCCAAACAGTTTGTAATTAATGTAATCATCTGAATCACTTGGATAAGCAGCTGCAGGTGGGTCTGGGCCTTGGGTCTAGGACAGCCAGAAACTTCTGACTACAGTTCGAGACTGGGTTTCTCTGTGTAACAACTCTGGCTGTCCTGGAACTCACTCTGTAGACCAGGCTGGCCTTGAACTCACAGGGATCCACCTGCCTTTGCCTCCTGAGTGCTGGGATTAAGGGTTTGTGCCACCATTGCATGGTCTGTTTGATATTTTTATTTAGTAAAGCTAGTGACATTTCACCCAGGACAAAAAGAAACAGATACTCCACCTCCTAGAACTTCCAAGTATAATCAAGAGGCTGCAGTGTAGTTATTGCCTAGCATGTATAAGGACTTGAAAAAATAAAATACAAAATAAGAAATATGTAAGACAGAAATTTTTAAAAAATTGCTAAAGAATGTCACTGTTAAAAAAAAAAATTGGAGGGTTATGGGACTGGAGAGATGGCTCAGAGGTTAAGAGCAACGGTTGTTCTTCCAGAAGTTCTGAGTTCAATTCCCAGCAACTACATGGTGCCTCACAACCATCTGCAATGAGATCTGGTGCCCTCTTCTGGCATGCAAGTAGAACTGCACACATAGTAAATAAAACCTTAAAACATTTCTTCCCCCTCTAGTCATAGCTGGGTGTGGTGTCTCTTGGGAGGCTCAAAGCTATTTTGAGCTATGCAGAGACTTTCAGGCCACCCAGGACTACTCAGTGAGACCCTGTCTAAAAGAAAATTTCCCAGCCAAGTATTGTGGCTCATGTCTGTAATTTTAGTACTTGTTGTCGAGGCCAGCCTGGGATATATAATGTATTTCTTGGGTCAGATCGGCAGACATTATGAGATCATGTCGTCTCAAGACATAGAAAATAATCTTTAAAATTTTAGCATTTATTTATATGTGTGCCGGCTGGTGCACAGGTGTGCCATGACACACAAGTGGAGGTCAGAGGACAGCTTGCCACCCTCTTTCCATCATGCCCATACTGGGGATCAAACTGAGTTCATCAGGCTTGATGGCAAGTATCTTACCCACCGAGTCAGACCACCAGTCTCAGAAATAATGCTCTACTACTTCCTGTTCTTTGTAGTTATGTTAAATTATAATTTGACTCAGCATAACTTTTCCTACTGTATAAAATGAGGTAAATGTGAGTCTGATATCTGGGCAGTGGCTCATGCCTTTAATCCCGGTTCTCAGGAGGCAGAGGCAGGTGGATCTCTGAGTTTGAGGCCAGCCTGGTCTACAGAATGAGTTCCAGGACAGCCAGGGCTGCTCAGAGAAACCCTGTATTGAAAAACAAACAAAAATATGAGTCTGGTTTCAGTTGAGTTCCTATGAAAGCTATTTTCTGGTTTATTTCTAATCTTCATGACTCCCGTGATGACCTAACCTTGGCAACCAAACCAAACCAAATTGAACAAAAAAAACCCCACTACACCTACTTTTGTTTTGAGACATGTAGATATACAGAAAAATTTAATAAACCCTACTGGAATTTTTCTGCTCTCTGGCCCACGATGCCTACTTCTCCTGTCTAACACAACATACTCAAGAGAGCATGGCCTTTGAAATCCAGGTCTTGTCACCTTCTGTATGTCTGCTTGATCCTTCTTCCAAGCCCATGTGACTAAGAGGATATAGAATCCTAAAAGGCTAGCCAGTAACGACACCCCAACAGGATTGTTAGTCACATGAAGAAGCAGTTTGATGGTGTTTTCTAAATCCACCGTCCTCGGCACAATGAAGAAGTCGCTGCTGAAGAAGGTCAGGTGGTTACAGAGACACTGTGTCTTCCAAATGGTGCTCTGCAGCCCTACCTGGAAGTAGACCAAAGAGACAGATTCTAAGGTAGAGTGCTAAGGAGTGGCAAACAGGAAATTGAAATGCTAACAGTCTTGACATAGAAAAAGATGTGAAGATTGTCTTCTATACATTTATTTATTTATCATGGTATGTGCACGGGTGAGCATGCACCACAGTACACAGGTGGAGGCCAGAAGACAAGTGGCAGGGGTGAGTTTCCCCCCCTTCTACCATGTGGGTTCTAGGGGATGCACTCAGGCTGTGGGGCTTAGCAGCCCTGGGTGTGGGGAACCCTTTTCACTGAGGATCCATCACTGTATCCTTAGGTACCTCATGCGGAAGGTGTCCAGCAAGTATGTGCAGAAAGAATGAGTATTCACATGGCTACCCTCTCTCACCAGAAGAAGGGAGAATGACAGTGGGAAGCACATAAGTGGCTTCTGTTATCCCTGAGTGTTTTAAGACTCTGAATGAGGCCAGGTGGGATGGTATCTGCCTATAATCCGAGCATAACCAGATGGATCTCTAGAATTAGTCTCGGAATAAGATAACAACAAAACCAACCCTCTGAATTAGAGAAATAATAACTTTGATAAAGTTGAGTGGTATGTTTAGAACTTTAAAATTATTTTCTGTAATTTTTCAGAATGGCATAACATTTCTTCATAACATATATTTTAAAAATATACCATTAAGTATTGAATGAATGGAAGCTACCAATGTATGTTTGAGTTGGTCCATAAAAACATGGGCTCAGGGCTACAGTGCCTATCTAGCAAGTGTGAAGCCATGGGATTGACTCCTCCATTGAAAATACAACCTTATGACTAATCCTTTAATTCTGCCACATGATGCTAAGTCCCGGTTGCTCATTCCCTCCTCTGGCCTGGGGAAACTGTCTCTTGAATTTAGAAACACAGCATCACAGAGGGACTCAATGGGACAGAAGCATCCCAGTGCTTCTGCCATCAATGTTTGTGTCCTGAGAGCATAAACACTCTTGTGTCTTGCTCTCAATAAATGGTCCCCAACAGAACGTGTTGTAGCACTGCCTGGCTCACCCACAGACACCACAGGAGCACCTGCGTCTTAATATGCTCCTGGCTGGGGGATTTGTCTAAGAAGTAGCCATCAGAAATTGCTATTTGAGGCAGCCACTTTCTTAAGAATTCCATTTTTCCCTCACCAAACTCAAATGTACCTATATATTTAAAACACAGGGTCTCACTGTGTAGCTGAGGCTTGTCTTGAACTCATGATCCCTTTGTTATGTCTCCCAAATGTTGGAATTACATACAAACACCATCATGCCCAGATCCAGTCTCAGACCTTGGAAGAATGGCTAGCTTCATGATTACCAGGGCTCTGCATCAGTGTGGTGTTACTGAAGTAGACATTAGATCAGGCTGGTACCCACAGGATCAAGAATGTACAAGTTCGGTGTGGTGACACATGCCTGTAACCTCAATACTCAGGGAGGCCAAAGCAGGAAGATGAAGAACTGGAGGCCAACCTGGGCTATGTAGTGAGAGGTATAATGTCTTCTGGAAGGGCCAGACACCAGGAACAAGATGGTGATTATAAATGTCACAATCTGTCCTTGTCTGTTTGGGGTGTACAAGAATCTACAATATTCTTTTTTTAAGGCTTACCTTGATTTTTATTTATGTGTGTGTACATGTGTGTATGTGTGTACACGGGTGTGTGTGTGTGTGTGTGTGTGTGTGTGTGCGTGTGTGCGCACATGCTTTAAAACACCAGAAGGCATTGGATTCCCTAGATCTACAGTTACAGGTGGTGGTTGTGAGTTAATATATGGGTGCTGGGAACTGAACTTGGGTCTTCTGGAAGAGCAGAAAATGCTCTTAACTGCCGAGCCACCTCTCCACCCCTTGTCTATAACATATTCTGGGAAAGTTTTCTTCTGTCTAGCAGGCTTGTTTCTTTAGCCACAGCATATTTAGCAAGCAGCTTCCACATCCACTCTCTATCTTTCGTCCATAACTATCAGCTGTCACTCAGTGACCAGGTCTGTCGGACTTGCCTGCAACTGCATTGCGATGGGAATTAGACAAACAGAGCAGACCTGGCACCACAGGCCACCTTGCTCTTTGTTTTCTTCAGAAGAGGGGTGCAGCTGAGATCTCAGAGAGCCCCCCAATCCCCTCTTACTTGGCATCCATCGCTCCTCCATGTCCTGTTGTTTTCATCCCAAAAATAGCACTGGGTGACCGCTGTTACCACGGAGACCAGGCTAGGTGTGTACTGGGTGGCCTCTGTACTTTGAGTTACCACGGCCATTATGTAGTAGGTGCCGATCCCGTACTGCAAGCTCTCTGGTGTCAGCACCCACGTGTACTCCTCATCTTAGGACAAAGAACAATCGTGGGTTATACTTCCAATGGGATAAAATCCCTTCAGATCCACTGTAGTAAGAGGTTTCTGTTCTGGACTTTCGGGCCTAGACTCAAGGTTTAGGCCTGCTGATCCACAGACCCTCAGAGACACACAGATGCTTACAATTGTTTCAGGTAGATCGGCCTAAGGCCCAGGCATATAACTTGCTCACTTTTTACCTTTAAACTAACCCATGTCTCTTATCTTGTTCAGCCATGCAGCTGGGTACCTTTTCTTAGAGCAGCATAGTTGTCCTCTGCTTCTTCTGGCTTCTCTCTGGCGTTCTGCTCTGAGTTTCCTGTTGCCAGAGTTCTCCTAGTCTGGTAGCCCTGCCCACACTTCCTGTCTGCCTTTGGCCAATCAGTGCTTTTTATTAAACCAGTGGGTGGGACAATTATTTACAATGGAACAACATAATCTCCCACAATCCACAACTATTATTATCCATTACTATTATCTTACAAATGAGGATACAAGTCTAGCAGCAGAAATGTGTACAAAAAAGATGGGTGCACAATCCTGCACTCTGCATCAATCCATTCCAGTAAAGGACTCATCTTTTTGTGGTGATATATTTTATACTTAATAAAATCAGTCTGGAATATCAGAGGACAGACCCACCCACAGTCAATCCAGGAGAGTCAGAGAGTGGAAACTCACGCCTTTAATCCCAGCACAGGAAAGACCTGGTGACCTACCCTTTAATCCCATAACTCCAGAGACAGAGAACTTTCTGTGAGTTCAAGGCCCACCTACCTATCAATAGTGCATCACACCTTTAATCTTAATTCTAGAATTATGTTACAGAATTGGACCTGGAAATGAAACAACTAGGCAGAGAAGCTATTTAAGGAGGGGTAGGCAGAGGGTGTGGAATTCTGTAGAAGTGACAAGGAGCCCTGAGAAGTTGGCTGGGTGAGAATTGACTGTGGTCTGTTTCCTCTCTCTGATATTCCAGCTTTTCCCCAATATCTGGCTTTGATAACATTTAATTACATTTAATAACAACTAGAATTCGAGTTTCATCTTTTGATACATGCACATTTAGGTCTAGAGAACTGGAATGTACTATGAGTTTTAGAAAAGACAAAATCATCACGCTTGGCTGTGTGGTGGTTTGAGTACTAAGAGATCTCATAGGCAAATATGTTTGAATTCCCTGACATCAGGGAATGGCAGTACTTGCTGGCATGGGTTTGGCCTTGTTGGAGAGAGTGTGTTACTGATGTATTTGATGTATCAAAATCCCAGCCAGGCCCAGAGCCTCTTTCAGCTGCTTCTCTGGCACCATGTCTGCCTCCATGCTGCCATGCCTTCTGCAATGATGACAATGGACCAAACCTCTGAAACCATAAACCAGCCCCAATTAAATGCCTTATTTTATAAGGGTTTCTGTGGTCATTCACAGCAATAGAACACTGACTAACAAGCAGGGAATGTAGCTCAGTGATAAGAATACTTGCTTAACATACATGAACGTAATATTTATGTTGGGTTTGATCCCCAGCACCAATAACCTCCGTGTGGTGGCACAAATCTGTAATCCTAGTTTGCACCTGAGAGGTGGAGACAGCAGGATCAGAAGTTCAATGTCATCCTTGATTATATAGTGAGTTTGAGCCTAGCTTGGGCTACATGAGACTTAAAATGGGGAGGGGACTTAGAGCTATCTTAGCAAGCAAGAGGATAAAAGTTCAGGTCCCCAGAACCCACATAGGTGCTGGATGGATATGGCAACCTGCCTATAACCCCAGCCTTGAAAGGTAGAGGGATCCCCAGGGAAGCTGGCTACCCAGACTAATCATCCTGGTAAGCTCTGGGTTTGATTAAGACACCTCACTTCAAAGAACAAGGTCTGAGTGATTTGACAAAGATGCTCGACATCACCACCAGGAGCCCTCTGCCTCCTCCACAACCCCTTCTCCTATCGCACACACAGGCACTCGAAAAGAAAAACCTCATTGCCCACCCTGGGTGGTAGACTGGAGATCCTGCTCACAAACTCAAGGATAAAGAAAAGATGCAAATAAAGGGGAACTGGATTTCCTACGAGACCCTGTGTTCTACCCTAAAGTGGTTACAGGGAACTGGATTTCCCACAAGACCCTGTGTTCTACCCTAGTGACCATTAATCTCCACCCCACCCCCCTTAGTTTCCTCATCCCTACAGCAAAGATCCTTCCAACTCTAAATGACTTCCAGGCTTTCCAACACATTTCGAAGTTAAATCACGGTGGATCAAGTGTATCTAAGCATCACTTACGTATCTCAGATATTTGTGTGTAGGGGTATGTATTTGTTCACATTTGTGTGCACATGTACATGTGTGTTCTTGTACATAGAAGCCAAAAGTTGACTCCGGGTGTCTTCCTTGGTTACTCTACACTTCAGGGTCTCTCACTGAATGAGAACCCTTCGGATTCAGTTAGGCTGGCTGGTGGGTGAGTTTTAAGGACCCACTGCTGTCTCGCACCAGTAGTTAGGGCATCCATATTGAGCTTTTACATAGATGCTGGGGCTCCAAACCCAAGTCCTCATGCTTGAGTATCAGGCATTGCATTCTGAGAGATGCACATATAGAGAGAGGTGAGTTCTTGGAATCCTGAGAACATCTACTGATAATGCATTGTGTCAAGGTCACTTCCTGATTGTGAACTTGTAGCGCAGCCATTAGGAGGGCTGATTAAAAAACATGCATGCTGGGCTGGAGAGATGGCTCAGCAGTTAAGAGCACTGGCTGCTCTTCCAGAGGACCTGGGTTTAATTCCCAGTATCCACATGGCAGCTCACAACTGTCTGTGCCACCTGTCCCAGGGGATCATATTCTTTCACACAGATATATATGCAGGTAAAACTTATACATGCTTATTCATCTCATAGCTGCATGTGAACCTATAATTACCTCACAATCACAAGTTAAAAGTGAGAAAAATATATCACCAATTAAATTTCAGACTTCAGATGGCTGATACCTTTCTGCCACACCTGGTCTCTGGGAAGGCTGGTGTTGAGGTAGAAGTGAGTATGGTCAGGTTTGTCCTGGAAGCCCAGGTAGAGTGTCATTAGAAGGGGATTTTCAGGCTCGATGGTCACAATGAGGGTTTTCTCCACGGAGGTGATATTCACTGTGATTGTGAAACGGTCTGTGCTTGTGTTGAGGTTTGTAGGCTGGGTTTCCATGCTGGCATTTCTCCATAGAATGATCTAGAAAGAGAGGCAGTTAGTCGTCCAGGTTTAGATGGTCCTTTCTGTTGTCCTGGTAGTGATAAGGTAACAAACTTCCTAAGACTTCTTTGTTGGGTCAGCACAATGACGGGTTAGTAGAGGCTATACAGTCTTGAGGCATCTCTTGGGACTAAGGTCTATCTCCTTGTGAACCTTCCTGAGATGTATAACAAAATACTGGCCCTGACATGAATCCTTTTTTAAAAAAATTATTTAGTTTTGTTATTTTTATATTTATATTTCACCTGCCATGTATGTCCACGTGAGGGTGTCAGATCTTGGAGTTACAGACAGTTGTAACCTGCAATGTGGGTGATAGGATTTGAACCTGGGTTTTCTGGAAGAGCAGACAGTGCTCTTAAAGCCCTGAGCCATTTCTCTTGCCTGAATCCTTAAAAAGAAAAAACCCAAACAAACAGGGTCTCACTGTGAAACCTTCCTGGCATACAGAACTTACTATGTATCCTAGATAGCCTTGAACCCACAGAGATAGCTAGCCTCTGCCTCTCAAGTGCTGGAATTAAAGGTGTGTACCATGTTCTTAGCTCTGACATGAATCTAAAATGCTATGTTGTTGCATCTTTTCATCCTATTTCCCAGTATGACCTGTTTCCATCAAGAAACGGGTACCTCAATGTCTTCTATTAAATCTCGAACTTGGAGTGATTGATAGTCAGAGCTCAGTAGTACATTTCCAATGCTTCCAATAATGTTCCTGTCATCCGAAGTCTCAAAAGGGTTAAAAGCCAGACCTGTTACCTGCAGAGGAAGCAAATTCCAGTTCCTCCAACTGCCAAATTGTTCTTATAGGAGCATCCCTCCCCCCAACAGATTACAAGGTAGCAACTATAAATTAAATGCTGGGGTTCCCCAACAATGTGTTAAGTGAAGAAGGGTTGCTAAACATTGTAACACTGACAAGAAACAATGAAAGACAGTGTTGCATTTAGGACCCTCAACATCATTTACACACATTTTCTTTTTGTAGTAGGAAGCAAGTATTTTACACTTCAATACTGTTGGCTTTTTTCTTTGTACATGCAATCAGTTATGATTTAGATAATCCCAACTTTGCCAATAGTTGAGACTAGTTCAAATCACATCAGAAACTTAGTTAAATCTACATATCTGTTTAATGCTCACAAGCTCTCTACTGGATTTTTTTTTTTTTTGAGACTTGCAATAGAGCCCAGGCTATTCCTGAACCCTGATTTCACAATAATTCTCCTGATGCTGCCTCTCAAGTGCTAGGAAAACAGACATCTGCCATCAAACCTAGCTATATACATGTGTGTGTGTTACATACATATGCAAGAGCTTATGCCAATGAATAGGCATATAGAGACCAGAGCAGGACCCTGGACATCTTCCTCTACTATTCTTTGCCTGGGATTCTCACTGAAGTGAAAGCTTGTGGTTTTGGATAGGCAGTCCAGCCAACAAACTCTCTAATGGTCTCTGCACCCCAATGCTGTGGTTACAGGTACACACAGCCATGCCCACATTTATATAGGTGCTGGAGAGTCAAACTCAGGTCCTCTTATTGACAGAGCACATGTTCTTACCCACTGAGCCATCTCCCCAGCTCCTACTAGATCATTTTCAAGAGATCTTTCTCTTTTTGGTATGAATACACATGAGTGCCCACAGTCTTCCTTATGTGGTCCAAATGGTGTGCATTCTCTCCCCTTACATTCCCACACAGCCATCACATACCATGCTCATCCCCATCTCAGGTTTGTACTCACTTGAAGGTTGACTCCTGGATGCTTATTCAAGAGTTCTTTCAGCGCTTCTGCAGATGGAAAACCTAACCTCAAGGGTGCAGGTTCACCCAGAGTATAAGTACTCAGAGGCAAAGATGACACATTTTGGCTGAAAGAATTTAAATGTCAATCAGTTTCTGTATCTCTCTAAAGGTCAAAACCAAAAGGAAACTTCCCCAGTCCTCCAGCCGGTTCACCTGCTCAACACCATTGTAGCCACAGGAGAGGTCAAGGTCACTGCTGACTCAGAAGACAGGCTGTGTTGGAAAAAGGCTTTGTGGATCTCTCCCAGGGCCATCAAGGACATCTCCAGCATGTCTTCAACCGCATTTAGAGTGAGATTCCCTGCCATCTGTGGACTGTCACTGAAATGGTTCTGATAGGGTTACAAGGGGAACAGGGATTTTGATAGTGGTGTGAAGAAAAGGGACAGAACAGACGTGGACTTTAGGATCTCAAAGAAGTATTCAGAGTTTACTAACAACTCTGCATCAATCAAGAGGGCTAGTCAAGGAATATATATGTATTTATATACATATATGTATACATATATATGCCCCATATTGCTGAAAGAGCCACTCTTATCTCAAAGAGGATGGGAGAGTTCATTCTGGGGCTAAGTATGATGACCAAGGCCCAGGACTCAGATTCAGGTCACCCAAATTCCATGTTCCATCATGGTGACGGTTGGAGGAAGGTTTTATGGTGACAAAAATTGAAATCTTAAATAAAGTTTTTCTCAAATACATTGGTTGGTTAAAGCAATCGAAGAAGTCCATTCTATAGGCCTCAGCTGCCATCTCATAGCATTCTCCACTTTTTGGCTAGTGGGAGTTAGGTTTGTTTGGACATTTCAAAGGATCTACCCTGTGGTCACACAGATGTCAGGTCACATACAGACAACAAATGGTTAAGAGAGCTAAAGACGGCCTGAAATAACTCAGCTCTGACCTTGTACCATTCCAAACTCTACAGAGTCATGGAAGTTCTAACCAGGTAATCAGTCCTGTGGATGGCTTTGTGTGAGGAGCTTCTGTTTACACCCCTGATGGGAGTTTTCATTAATTTTCTCATGTTAGATGCTCTTTGTGGGGTAGGAGGACAAATGTCTTGTATCCCAGGCTGATCTCAAACTCACTCAGTAGCCAAATATTACTTAGTATTTCTGAGCCTCCTGTCCCAGTCCCAAATTCTGTGTATGCTAAGTCTATGGGGTGCTGTGGACAGTACATGGGGCTTCCTGCAGCACAGGAAAACACATTACTCAATGGGCTACAGCTTCAGCAGCATGATGGATATTTAAAAACAGCTGTATTGCAGTGAAATTCTCAAATGTAGTAGAACTCACCCACTCGGAGCATATAAGTTTTACATCTACGTATGTAACCATTACCACAATTTAGTTTTTAAATTCATCCCCCTAAAATAAACTGGTCTACTCTGACTTCTATAGACCTGGTGCTTCTGGACATTCCTTAAGGTTAACTATGATAGATGGCTTTTTGAGCGATGTGCTGATCTTGAGGGTTATCCCTGGTGGATTTATTGTATATCAGCACTTCATTCCTTCATGTGGCTAAATAGTCTTTGGGGGATTGTGCTGCGCTGTGTTTTATCCACCCCCCAGATCACACACAGTAGGACTGCTTCCACCTTGTTTTGGGCTCATTTTCTATTTGAAATATCCTCTTTTGAACCCATGTTTGTGCAGACCTTTTTTTAAAAAAAATATTATATCCTGTGCATAGTGCTAAAGAGCATACTTGCTAGGAGATGCAGCTAGATTATTTCTAACACTTGGAGGGGCTGCTGTATTATTTCCCATCACAATTTATGATGGTTATAAGTTCTTAACATTCTTGCTAATACTTATCATTCTCTCTTTATCTCTCTCTCTGTCTCTCTCTGATGTTGATTTAAGGAAGAGTCTCAGGCTGACCTCAAACTCAGTGTGCTGCCAAGGATAACCTTGAACCCCCCAGGTCCACTTGCCTCTGTCTCTCCAGTGTTATAATCACAGACACGTGTCACCACACCTGCCTCACTCATAGTTATCGGTGTGAATTTCTATCACCCTCTTTTTCCCCTTTCTTTGTTCCTTCCCATTTTCTCCCCTTCAAACAAGGTCTTGCTATGCAGCCCAGGCTGGCTTTGAACCTGCCATCCCCCAGTCTCAGTCTCTCTAGTGCTGGGATAACACTATATGCAGTTTCTTGGGTTAATTTGCATTTTCCTAATAGCCAAGGGTGTTGTATATCTCACTGAGGGTTCAGGATATGATTTGCTAAGTCCATTTCACTTGACTATAAGGTGAGCATCCAGTAGTCTCTGAGCATGGGCAGGATAGAGAAAGAGACCAGAGAAGATACAGCAGTGTCTTCAGCAGAACTATCTGTATGGCTGGCTGCTAAAGATGAAAGCTCCTGGCAGTGCTGGTCACCTGCAGACAGCACACTCACCTCCTCAGTGTCTTGCTGAAACGTCTTATGACTTTCTTTCTTGGTTGTGAATGTACTTTCAAGAGGCCGAAGGAGGCATATAACTTCTGGAGTTGTGAATTTCCAACCATTATTTTTCTGATGTGGGATCATCAGCAATTGCTCACTCAGGTCGATGAGTAAGTTGGCCACACTGACCTAGGGATATCAGAAAGGAAATACATGTAGCTGCTGGTGACTGATTTAAATTTATTTGTGTCTTCTTATAAGCAGCTCAGTACCCCCTCCCTCCTTCTCCTTGTGTATGCATATATATATATACATATATGCATATATATGTGTGTATGATGTATGTATTATTATATATTAATGTGAGTGTATGTACATCTGAGGCCAGATCAATGTCACGTGTCTTCTCATTAGTTTCTCTCCACCATGTTTTTTGAGACAGGGTCTCTCACTGAGCAGGGGTCTTACCATCTGTTATCCTAGCTGACCAGCAAACCCCAGGGTTTTGATGTGGGGATATTTTCAAACATATTAAAAACATTCGGAGATATTAGAGGGATCCACCCACAGTCAGTCTAGGAGGATCACATAGTGGTAACTCACACCTTTAATCCCAGCACAGGGAGTATCCCGGGAGTGGTGATCTATGCCCTTAATCCAATTTGAGTTCAGGTCATCTTAGTTTACAGAAGGAGTTCCAGGCTCCCAGGCAGGCAGTGGTGGGGCCATGCCTTAACTGAGCAGAGAAAGTATTTAAGGCGGGCATAGAAAGACAGAGCAGGCAGAAGAAGCCAGAAGAGCGAGGCTGAGGAAGCTGGAAGACAGCTGGGTGAGATCTGACTGTGGGGTTTCTTCTCTAATATCTCTGCTTTTCCCAGAGATCTGGCCCTGAGTTTCCTTTATTCATGCAACAGAGCAGGGGTCTTACCAACTGTTATCTTAGCTGACCAGCAAACCCTAGGGTTTCGACCTCTCCATTAGTAGGTTTCCAGAAGTGTAGGGCCACATTTGGCTTTTACATAGTGCGGCAGATTTGTTCGCAAGCTTGTGTGTTAGCACTTCACCAACTGAGTTATTCTCTGCCCCACACCAATGTCCATTACATAGTTCAAATGTATTTTATAAGAAGCAACAGCACCATTTGGCAGGCAAGGAACATACATGATTCTATTCCACCTATGGGAGAGGGTTGCATTTGATGTTATTCTAAGGAACTTGAAGGGTTAAGTAGACAAGCTGTTTATGTGAACAAAATCAAACTAAAAGAGGGATGCTTGGGAAAAGAGCAATGGGCTCTTTGTGAAGGCTTCAGTGGTGGCATCAAAAGTTTCCAGATACCACCCTCCCTCCAAAAGCCAGAGACCAGGGAGATGTTCTAAATACAACAAAACACCAGCTCTCTTTTATGCAGGAGTAAAAGGGCTACAGCAGGTGCAGTGGTGCACGACTATAATCCGAGTCAGAGACAGAAAGATTGCAAATAAAGCTAAACCCAGCTCAGGCTGCACAGAGAGACCTGTCTCAAACCAACCAACCCATCAACTAACTAAAAAAGGAAATCCTAGACAAGTTTGATTGGATGGTTACTGGACACTCACTGTAGGTACTACTATTTTTATTTTGAAATGTTATTTCCTTTCAAAGTTATATTTACTAAAGTCTTCTGTAAAAATTGATTACCTGCCAACAACAGGATAACCAGAAGCCTCCCTCCTGGTCCACAGCTAACTAAGAGCTAACTAAGAGCTGACTAAGAGCTGACTAAGAGCTGACTAAGAGCTGACTAAGAGCTGACTAAGAGCTGACTAAGAGTGAACTGAGGAAGCAATGGGCAGGTGCCAGTGCAAGAATACACATAAGAATATAAAGAACAACATGACACCACCAGAAGAGGCTGGTGGCTCTACAACATCAATATCTGAGCATAGCAATGAAGAGGAAACAGAAGAAAACGACATTAAAAACAACTTTACGAAGATAATAGAAGTTTTAATATAAAAAATTCCCCTAAAGAATAGAAGAAAATGCAAACAAAAAAGTGGAAGAGATGACCAAATCCCTGAAAGAAAATAAAGAAAACCAAGAAAAAGAAAACAAACAGGTGAAAGAAACATTCCAGAAATTAAAAATTGAAATAGAAGCAATAAAGAGGCACAAACTGAGGCAAAGCTGGAAATAGAAAACCTGAAGAAATGAACCAGAACCACAGATGCGGCATAACCAACAGAATGCAAGAGATGGAAGAGAAAATCTCTGGAGTGTAAGATTCAATAGTGGAAATAGATATGTCAGTTAAAGAAAACATTAAAACCAAAAAAGTAATAACATAAAATGTCCAGGAAATCTGGGACACCATGAAAAGACCAAATCTGAGAATAATTGGAATCGAAGGAGAGTACCAACTCAAAGGCACAGAAAATACATTTAACAAAATCAGAGAAGAAAAGTTTCCCAACCTAATGAAGGAAATGCCTATAAAGATACAAGAAGCTTACAGAACACCAAATAGACTAAGACCCCCCCCCCCCCAAAATCTGCTCTCCAAATTACCTATAAAGGCAGACCCATCAAAATAACACCAGACTATTCAATGGAAACAATGAAAGCAAGAAGGTCCTGGTCAGATGTTATACAGACACTAAAAGAGCATGGCTGCCAACCTAGACTATTATACCCAACAAAACTGTCAATCACGGTAAGTGGAGTTAACAAGATATTTCATGACAAAACCAGATTTAAACATACATATCCACAAATCCAGGCTTACAGAAAGCTCTAGAGGGAAAATCCAACCTAGGGAAACCATATATACCATTGAAACCACAGACAATTGATAATACCACAGAACAAAACCCAAAGAAGGGAAATATATAAAGCTACCACCAAAAATAACAGGAAATAACAATCATTGGTCATTAATATTCCTTAATATCAATGGACTCAATTCACCTATAAAAAGACACACTCTAACGATGAATACAAAAACAGAAACCATCCTTCTGCTGCATACAAGAAACACACCTCAACTTCAAAGACAGACACAGGCTCAGAGTAAAGGGTTGGGAAAGACTTTCTAATCAAATGTTCCTAAGAAACAAGCTGGTCTAGCCATCCTAATATCTAACGAAATAGTCTTCAAACTAAAATCAATCAAAAGAGACAAGAACGGACATTATTATTCATCTCAGGAAAAATCCAAGATGAAGTCTCAATCCTGAATGTTTATGCCCCCAACATAAGGGCACCTACATATATAAAAGAAACACTACTAAAACTTAAACCTCACATCAAGCCCCACACATTAATAGTGGGAGACTTCAATACCCCACTTTCACCCTTGGATAGGTCACCTAGACAGAAACCCAACAGAGAAATAAGGGATCTAACAGATGTTACGACCCAAATGGACTTAATAGATAAAATAGATCAACCCAAACACAAAGGAGTATACATATTTCTCAGCACCCCATGGAACTTTCTCTAAAAGTATGACAACATACTTGGTCATAAAGCAAATATCAATAGATTAAAACATAAGAATAACTCCTTGTATCATATCAGACCACCACAGTCCAAAGTTAGAGTTCAGCAACAACAAAATACCACAGAAAGCCTACAATAAACTGAATACCTCTCAATTGAACCACATCTGGGTCAAGGAAGAAATTAAGAAAGAAACAAAAGACTTCCTAGAATTTAATGAAAATGAATCTACAACATACCCAAACTTATGGGACACAATGAAAGCAGTGCTAAGAGGAAAACTCATAGCACTAGATGCCTATAAGAAAAACTTAGAGAAATCTCACACAGGAGACCTAACTGCACAGCCAAAGGCTTTAGAACAATTAGAAGCAAACTCACCTAGGAGGAGGAGATGGCAGAAAATAATCAAACTTAGGGCAGAAATCAATACAATAGAAACAAAGAGAACAATAAAAAGAATTGATGAATCAAAGAGTTGATTCTTTGAGAAAGTCAACAAGATAGATAAACCCTTATCCAAACTAACCAAGAAACAGAAAGAGTATATCCAAATTAACAGAATCAGAAATGAGAAAGGGGACATAGCTGTGGGGATATGTTTTTAAATATAATAAAAATAGTCAGAGATATCAGAGGACAGATCCACCTCCTCCAGTCTTTGTTTGTTCATTTGTTTTTCCAGACAAGAGTTTTCTGTGTAACAGTCCTGGCTGTCCTGGAACCTGCTTTGAAGACCAGGATGGCTTTGAACTCACAGAGATTCTCTTGCCTCTGCTTCCCAAGTGCTGGGACTAACAGTGTAAACCACGCATGGCTTCTGCCTGCTCTGTCTTTCTATGCCTGCCTTAAATAATTTCTTCACTCAGTTAAGGTGTGGCACCACCATGCCTGCTTGGGAGCCTGGAACTCCTTTTGTAAACTAAGATGACTTCAAACTCAGATTGGATTAAGGGTATAGGTCATCACTCCTGGATATTCCCTGTGCTGGAATTAAAGGTGTGAGTTACCACTGTCTGATCTTCCTAGACTAACTGTGGGTAGATCCTTCTGGTATCCCCACACATAACAACAGACATCCAGGAAATCCAGAGAATAATCAGGTCAGACTTTGAAAACCTATACTCCACTAAAATGGAAAACCTAAAAGAAATGGACAGCTTTCTGGACAGGTACCATTTACCAAAGTTAAATCAAGATCAGATTAAAGACCTAAACAGACCTATAACCCCACACAAAATTGAAGTGGTTATTAAAAGTCTCCCAAATAAAAAAAGCCTGGGACCAGATGGATTCAATGCAGAATTCTACCAGACATTCAAAGAAGAACTAATACCAATACTCTTCAAACTGTTCCAAAAGTAGAAACTGGAGGAACATTGGTGAACTCTTTTTATGAGGCCACAATCACCCCGATTCCCACACCACTCAAAGATGCAACAAAGAAAGAGAATTAAAGACCAATCTTCCTCATGAACATTGACGCAAAATACTCAATAAAATTCTAGCAAACTGAATCCAACAACCTATCAAAAAAATCATCTTCCGTGATCAAGTAGGATCATCCCAGAGATGCAAGGATGGTTCAACATACGTAAAACTGTGAATGTCATCCATTATATAAGCCAACTGAAAGAAAAAAAAAAAACCACGTAATCATTTCATTAGATGCTGAAAAAGCCTTTGACAAAATCCAACACGCCTTCATGATAAAAGTCCTGGAAAGATCAGGAATACAGGGAAAATACCTAAATATAATAAAGGCAATATACAGCAAGCTGACAGCCAATGTCAAACTAAGTGAAGAAACTCTAAGCAATCCCACTAGAATCAGGAATAAGACAAGGCTGTCCTCTCTCTCCTTATCTATTCAATATAGTTCTTGGAGTTTTAGCTAAAGCAATAAGAGAACAAAAGGAGATTAAGGGGATACAAATTGGAAAGGAAGAAGTCAAACTATGTCTATTTGCAGATGATATGATCGTATACATAAGCAACCCCCAAAATTCTACCAGGGAACTCCTACAGCTGATAAACACCTTCAACAAGGTAGCAGAATACAAGATTAGTTCAAAATAATTAATAGCCTTCCTATGCTAAGAATAAAAGGGCTGAAAAAGAAATAAGGGAAACATCACCCTTTATAATAGCTCCAAATAGCATTAAATATCTTGGTGTAACTCTAACCAAAGTAGCAGCAGATGTGTTTGACAGAAACTTTAAGTCACTGAAGAAAGAAATTGAAGAGGATATCAGAAAATGGAAAGATTTCCCATGCTCCTGGATAGGTAAGATCAACATAGTAAAAATGGCAATTTTACCAAAAGCAATCTACTGATTCAATGCAATTCCCATGAAAATCCCAACACAATTTTTACAGACCTTGAAAGAACAATATTCAACTTCATATGGAATAACAGGAAACCAAGGATTGCCAAAACAATCCTGCTCAATAAATGATCTTCAGGAGGAATCACCATCCCTGACTCCAAGCTATACTATAGAGCTACAGTAATAAAAACAGTCTTGTACTGGCACAAAACAGACTTGTGAATAAATGGAATCGAATAAAAGACCCCAACATCAACCCTCACACCTATGAACACCTAATTTTTGACAAAGAGGCCAAAAATATTCAATGGAAAAAATATCTTCAACAAATGGCATTGGCATAACTGGATGGTAGTATGTAGAAGAATGCAAATAGATCCAAATCTATCACCCTGCACAAAACTCAAACCCAAGTGGATCAAAGACCTCAACATAAACCCAGCTACACTGAACTTGATGGAGATCACCTTAGCAAATTGCGTCAATAATGGGTTGTAACTAAGAAGAGTTGGGAACAAATCTTAAAAGGAGGTGGTTGAGTGAGAGGAGCAAAGAGGGAAGTAGAAAGAGATGGATATCTCATTAGAGGAAGCCAATATGGGGTTGGAAAGAGACTGGGTGCTAGGGAAACTTCCAAGAACTCACAGGATGTCCATGGCCAAGTGTCCAGACAACAGTGGAGGGGGTGCCTGAGCAGGACTTCCCCTATGGTCAGGTGGGTGATCACCCAGGTGTTATCGCAGAAACTACATCCAACAGGGAATAGAGGTAGGTGGAGGCAGAGATCCATGGCTGAGCGGCTGGTAGAGCTCCTGGTCCAGCTGGGTGCAGGGGAAGGGTGTCTTTGTGAGCAAGGGGATGGGGATTGGGAGGAGAGTTCCTGCAGTGATGGCTAGTTGGAGGTCTGAGCGCTCAATGAATCAGGAGTGGCCACTGGAGATCCATTGGGAAAGGGATCTGGGCCCATCAAAGGTAGGCGACTGTCGACTGGCATGGGCAGTGTGTGATGCCTCGAGGAGTGGGGTCAGACTATGTTCTTGTGCATGGGATGCAGAGAACACCTAACCCAGCCTTGACTTTGGGATGAGTGGATCGGACTTGCCTGGAGTGGATGTGCCTCGCTTAGCTGACCTACCTTGGGACTTCTTGCCCTTTTGGGGGAGGGGATGGCTGGATGGGGAGAGGTGAGGCTGAAGGCTGACTGGGAGGGATTGAGAGGAAGGAAGGGAGGGGAGCAGGGGGATACATAGATAAAAATGACATTTTTAAAATAAATAAATAAATAAATAAATAAATAAATAAATAAATAAATAAATAAATAAATAAATAAATAAATAAATAAATAAAAGCTTCTGTAAAAATCGAAGATATCATCTGGGTAGTGGTGGTGCATGCCTTCTTTAATCCCAGCACTCAGGAGGCAGAGACAGGCAGGTCTCTGGGAGTTCAAGGACAGCCTGGTCTAGAAAGTGAGTTCCAGTATAGCCAGGCTACACAGAAAAGCCATATCTCAAAGAATCCAAACAACCCCCCCCCCAAAAAAAATAAAACCAAGCACATTTAGAAATTTAAAAATAAGACACTGGCACAAAATATTTGAAGTATGGTTAGCAATAGTTTGTTGTAGATTATTATTTTAAGATGTGTTACATCTGTTTATGCTGTGGGACATTTTTTTAATGATGCAAAGACGTGTTGCATTTGTTTAACTCTGTGAAGCTGTGTTACTTTGTCTAAAACACCTGAGCGTCTAATAAAGAGCTCAATGGCCCATAGGGAGGCAGGAGAAAGGATAGGCGGGGCTGGCTGGCAGAGAGAATAAATAGGAGGAAAACTCTGGGAGGAGAGATCAAGAAGCAAGAAAAGGAGAGAGGACAGACACCAGGGGCCAGCCACCCAGCCAGCCACAGAGGAAGAAGGAAGGAGAGGTTATAATAGAGAAAGAGAAAAGCCCAGAGCAAAAGGTAGATGGAATAATTTAAGAAAAGCTGGCTAGAAACAAGCCAAGCCAAGGCTGGGCATCCATAAGTAAGAAAAAAAATCTCCTGTGTGATGTATTGGGGAGCTGGGTGGTGGGCCCCCAAAGAGCAAAGAACCAAAGAGTAAAAAACCAGTCACCTACAACAGTTAGCTTTAAAAATAAAAGCTTCTAATAAACAAGACCAATGTCCCAAGGTGAAGAGTAGATGGATGAAGGCACAAAGCAATTCAAAGAGGGAATAAAGAGGCAGGGGCCATATCTCAGTGACAAAATCCATGCTTAGAACCAAGTGTAACAGTCAACAGAAGTGAAGTCATAGACAGAGCTGCAAATACACAAGCACATCAAGGGAGGTTTAGCTTCCTTAGAAACCAATACAATGCCTCTTTACCTGCTGATCGATTGATTATTTATTGTCAACCTGATACAAACTAGAGTTATTGCCAAGAGGGACTCTCAGCTAAGAAAATGCCTTCAGAAAATGGGTCTCTAGGCAAGTCTATAGAGCATTTTATTGATTAATGATGGGGGAAGCCCATGGTGGGCGGTGTCACCCCTGGGCAGCTTGCTGTATAAGTGTGTAGGCTGAGCAAGCTATGGAGAAAGGCCAGTAAGCTGCACACCTCCCTGGTTCCTGCTTCTGTTCCTCCCCCAGGCTCCTGCCTTGGCCTTTCCTGATGTTAGATTGTAACCTATAAGCCAAATACATTCTTTCTCCTCACAGCAATAGATACTCCAGCTAAGGTACCTTTTATTTCCTTTCTTTTAAAATTGGCAGAAAATGAGAATGTGGAGCCAGAGAGGAAATGAAAGCAGGGATCTTTTAGGAGAACAGTTTGGCTGCATCTGTTACAAGTCTAAAGGTCTGTCATTGTTTCTATGTGGTGCTGTAGCACTGAGAATTATTTTTGAAAGTACTCAATGTATTTACAAGGAGGTACACAGGAAGGCTGTTTTATGAATGAATAAAAAACTCAGGTAAATATTAGTCAGCTAAAATATGCAGACAGATGTGAAAAAAATACCTGTGGCAATTTATTAGCTTAAAAAATAATCAAAGGTGCCAGGTAGTGTTGGTGCATGCTTTTAATACTAGTAGGAGGCAGAGGCAGGCAGATCTCATTCTAGGCCATCCTGGTCTGTAGAGTGAGTTCAGGACAGCCAGGACTGTTATATAGAGTAACCCTGTCTTGGGGGGGGGGGGAAGTCAAAGGTCCAAAAATTGTGCATACTTTTAATTCATTTTAAAAATACTTGTAACTTAGGAAACAGCACACACACACACACACACACACACACACACACACACACAGAGCGAGCGAGAGAAAAAGAGAGAGAGAGAGAGAGAGAGAGAGAGAGAGAGAGAGAGAGAGAGAGAGAGAGAGAGAGAGAGAGAGAGAGAGAGAGGTACAGCCAGTCTAAGGCAAAGGAAACGATGGTTAAATTTGCAAGGGCAAAGGGTGTGTCTGGGTTGCTTCCTCATGATTGTATTTGCTCTGCTTTGATTTTCTTCCTAAGAGCATGATTGTTTTTGTAATGGAAAAACCCAGACGGAAGGAGGATGTAGCTCACTTTGTACAGTGCCTTTAAAATGCATGAAGCCCCAGGCTTGAGGCCCATCACCACATGAACTGGGTGTGATGGTGGACATCTGTTATATTGGAACCAGGGTGGTGGAGGCAGGAAGATAAACAGTTTAAGGTTGTCTTAGGCTCCACATCAGGTGTGAGACAAGCCTGGGATACATGAGACCCTGTCTCAAAACAGAAAAAGTAAAAACACCCCCCCCCCCCCGACAAAGAACCCCCAAAACTGAAGAACCAAACCAACCAACCAAAACTCCCAGAGACGTGCTTATTGTGGTGTATTTGTAAATGTAAAAAAATAGAAAAAGTTGACTTTCTTATGCTATCACCTTTTTATGCATAATAAGCATCCTGACCAATTAAGAGGAAGCAAGCGTGGGTGCAAAAACTCTTAAGGTCAAAGCATTCTGATTTCAACACCTGTCCCCAGACCATTGTACTGCATTTACTGCAAGTTGTACAACTATCCTTGTCACATGATCTCTCCTAACAAATAAATTAAAATGAAGTAACCAGATCAGTGAACTGAGAATACATTGCCAGTCAACACACTCATTTCAGATGCCAGGATGCAGCTGTATTTGGTGGTAATCATCTGTTTCCATCAAGTACTTTTCTGAGGTCCGGTTCTGCAGACGGCCCTGTCTCCACATCCCCCTTTCTCTCCTTGTTGCCTGTTGGCCACCTCCCTGTTTCTGATTACCTGAGCAGGTGTAAGAGACCTTGGAGGGAAGTTTCTCAGTCTCTGGAGGATGTTACATGCTTTCTGGAATTTACTGTGAGCTTGAAAAATAGGTACTTCTGAGATCAACTTTTCTGCTGTCTGATTTGTGGCCTGTTGGGAAGAAAAGATTTTTGTCAGGCTGGAGAGATGGCTCAGTAGGTAAAGGAACTTTCTGCTAAGACTAAAGAATCCCAGTTTGATCCCCAGAACCGACGTGGTGGACGGACAGAACTGATTCCTACAAGGTGTCCTTTGACCTGCATGTGAGTGACAGGGCATGTGCACACCCCACTCCCATACACACAGATAAATAAACATAATAAAAAATTAGAAGATAATATTTTGTCAAAAATTATTTATTCGGAATTATCATGCACTTGGTGTTTGGTATACTATGCTAATGACCACTGACCAAGGATGACATTCTAAGTTTCATGAACCACAGGCTCCAAAAGGGCCATTACTTTCCGAAGCAAGTGGATGAAATTAATTTTCCCTTCCTTCATACATGAGAGAAGATGTGTCACATTTTTATAGAATGAATATTCCAAAGGCAGATGAGGTTGCTGGTGAGATTACAGGAATGAGTTCCCAGAGAGCTCATCTAGCAAGTACAAAGTCCTGAGCTGAAGCCTCAACACTGGAAAAGGACATCATGTTCCAAAGCGGAAACGCTCAAAGTACTCTTGGTGCTGAACATTCCTCGGGACAGACTGAGCAAACAGCTATGAGGCTTCTGTACTTGGCTTCCATGTAAACCCAATTACTTGTTCAGTTCTGGAGCACAGCCCGCTTATCACACACATCCTCAAGACACATTTACCAAGACCCTACTTCACTCTGTAGGGGTTGTGTTAGGTGGGAAACAGTCATAAGTTGGTCATGACCTTGTTTATCTTGAGGTTCCATTTCTATGAGGAGACACCATGACTAAAAGCTAGCAAAAGGATCGGCTTACACTTCCACATCATAGTCTATCACTGGAGGACACTAGGACAAGAACTTAAATAGGGTGGGAACCTGGAGGCAGGAGCTGATGCAGAGGCCATGAAGGGGTGCTGCTTACTGGCTTGTTCAGCCTGTTTGCTTATAGAACCTAGGACCACTGGCCCATGGGTGGTCCCACCCACAATGGCCTGGGCCCTCCCACATCAATCACTAATTCAGAAAATACCTTACAGCTGGATCTGATGGAGGCATTATCTCAACTGAGGGTCTCTCCTTTCGGATAATTCTAGCTTGTTTCAAAGTTGACATAGGAATAGCCAGTATAGCATCTTTGTGGACCACGTGGTTCAATAGGTTACACCTGACTTTGTGGGAGAGGCCACTTATAGAAGGACCTTGGGCTGAGAATCACTGCATTGTGGCATTCATAACTGAGGCGCGCATAAGGAAGGATGAAGTTATGCGTGAGCTGTAGCTACTACCCCATGACCCAGTGGAGGTTGAGCTTTCTGTATGCTATCCTAGCTACAGATGGCTGTGGGGATACAAACCTCATTTGATATTTTAGAACCCAGATGGGGCCACATTATGACACATCTTAATATTTATGTAGCTCAGGTTGGCCTTAAACCTGCAACCTTCCAGCCTCGGACTCGTGAGCACTGATGTTACAGGTCCCTGCTGTATTTAATTTTCTCATTGTTACACACTTAGTTGTAACACATATCTGGAATTGGGCAACATTGCTAAATTCTCTTAACAGTTATAGTCATTTGTAGATATTTGTTCTACATTTCTGTCCTCTCTTTATTTAAGGAAAGGAACAAAGCTCCGTTCTTGGTTTAAGCTATTGCAAGGTGATCCTTCCCTAGTGGAAGACAATGCTGGGACCAGGTGAACGTTTAGCTTCCATCACCATGAGGCAGAGCAGAGAAAATGGGATGTTTCAATGGCAAAGGGTCAGGCTGCGTATAAACTGGGTTGGAATTTTTAAAAGGTCAAGTGGAGAATGGGGTTCTTGTCAGTCACCTTGTCTCAGCGGCCTTACCCTGTCTCCAGCACCTTTGACACAGTGGAGCCACTAGCAGAGGTTCTTTGCCCCCCAGTGGTGAACGTGAGTTCTAAATAAGAACGAGCCATCAAGAGTTGCAATGGGCCCATAACCCACTGCTTAGACTTCAGTTCTCCTGGGAGGTAACACGGTGACCATTCAAAATGCTTTGAAAAATCACGACCATGGACATGCCATAATAGAAGGGCATGTGTGTTCTTTTCATGACTACTTATTTATTCAGCACTGGTGATTGAACCAGGATCACGCACATGCTAGGCAAGTGTTTTACCACTGAGCTACATCCCGAGGCTTGTAAGTACCTTCCAGTGTCACGAAGCTACCCAGATACCTTCTGTTTTCCAGACTTACCTGATTGGCTGTACTCTGAAATGACATTTGTGGATGGGCAGAGATGACTTCTGGGTGAGAGGCTTCCTTTGTGCTTGAAGTGGTGTCTGCCGAAGATCTTCTAGTGGAGATTGTAGATTCAGATCTGGTGATCTCTGTCGTAGCAGGCCATGGTGGGCTGTTTGGTACAGGTGTGGCTGATGTCACCTGTGGTGATCCACTGGGTGCAGATGTGGCTGATGTCACCTGTGGTGGGCTGCTGGATGCAGGTGTGACTGATGTCACCTGTGGTGAGCTGCTGGGTGCAGGTGTGACTGGTGTCACCTGTGGTGGGCTGCTGGTTGCAGATGTGACTGATGTCACCTGTGGTGGGCTGCTGGTTGCAGATGTGGCTGATGTCACCTGTGGTGGGCTGCTGGTTGCAGATGTGACTGATGTCACCTGTGGTGGGCTGTTGGTTGCAGATGTCGCTGATGTCACCTGTGGTGGGCTGCTGGTTGCAGATGTGACTGGTGTCACCTGTGGTGTGCTGCTGGGTGCAGATGTGACTGATGTCACCTGTGGTGGGCTGCTGGTTGCAGATGTGGCTGATGTCACCTGTGGTGGGCTGCTGGTTGCAGATGTGACTGATGTCACCTGTGGTGGGCTGCTGGTTGCAGATGTGGCTGATGTCACCTGTGGTGGGCTGCTGGTTGCAGATGTGACTGGTGTCACCTGTGGTGTGCTGCTGGGTGCAGATGTGACTGATGTCATCTGTGGTGGGCTGCTGGTTGCAGATGTTACTAATGTCACCTGTGGTGGGCTGCTGGTTGCAGATGTGGCTGATGTCACCTGTGGTGGGCTGCTGGTTGCAGATGTGACTGATGTCACCTGTGGTGAGCTGCTGGGTGCAGATGTGGCTGATGTCACCTGTGGTGGGCTGCTGGTTGCAGATGTGGCTGATGTCACCTGTGGTGGGCTGCTGGTTGTAGATGTGGCTGATGTCACCTGTGGTGGGCTGCTGGTTGCAGATGTGGCTGATGTCACCTGTGGTGGGCTGCTGGTTGCAGATGTGGCTGATGTCACCTGTGGTGGGCTGCTGGGTGCAGATGTGGCTGATGTCACCTGTGGTGGGCTGCTGGGTGCAGATGTGGCTAATGTCACCTGTGGTGGGCTGCTGGTTGCAGATGTGGCTGATGTCACCTGTGGTGGGCTGCTGGTTGCAGATGTGGCTGATGTCACCTGTGATGGGCTGCTGGGCGCAGGTGTGTCTGATGTCTCCTGCGAGTGTCTGGTTGGAGATGTGATTATCATCTTTGGTGTGGCTTTTGGAAGTACTGAGGAAAATGGGTGGATGGGAAAGCACAGTGTCTCAGACTAAAAGATAAAAACAGACCAGAAGTCAGAGATGAGAGGAGGACAGAGAAAAGTGGGCTCTGCCAGCATGTCTGAGGTCATCTGAGGGGTCAAAGCCTGCAAGCATATTTGAGGAGGAGGCAGAAAGCCAAAAACAGGTGGTGGTGGGGGATGGGGTGGAGTGGATTGAGGAATGAGGAATGAGGGTCATACCCGGTGCTAGCCATCAGGATCCCTCTGACTCCCGTGCTCAGGTCAGACAGGGAAGGATAGGACAAAGAAACTGCAGAGCTGAGGGGCTACTGTAGCAGATCAGAATTTGTTGTCCCCCTCCTGGCAGCGTTTCAAGGGATGTCAGCTTGGGAAATGCCAAGAAGGGAATTTTATTTCACCTTTGTCTTTTTATATTGCTAGAAACACTTCTTCAGTTAATATGCGATCAAAGAGACAAAGCCATTTAGATATGCCCTAAAAAGGTCGCCATGAAGACCATGACGAGGAGAAGGTGCAGACACTGGCCACCGCATCGACATTTGCTGCTTTCCCTCTCCAGTGACTCTCCCCCCCTCTGACTCCCAAATTTTATTGTACTGAACATGTTCTCTGAATGAATCAGAGGGCAAACAATCCGCAGCAAGGAGGGGGTCATCATGTCAGCACAAAAGCACCAAAACCAGTTGCTAGAACCTTCTTCAGATCACCTGCTAGCCCAATTCTTCCCTGTGCTTTTCTTTCTAGAAAGCTGTGCCTAGCACACGCTGACAGCCAAATCCTGGCAGGACCCATTGATAGGAGAGATTAATACTTCACAGGTGTCTTTGGACTATCGTACGTACACGATCAGGAGGAACACGCTGGTGGCATGTGGCTGACAGAGGGACATCTCCTAGAGAAACAAGGAGGTGAAACTGTACATGATTAACTTGAAATCATTTGGAAGACGATCATTTAGAAAGTTTTATCTGGCTACCCTTACTGCTTGACTGCTTACTTGCATGTCTCATCAGAGGCTGGGGTTGAACCTAGGGCATCCTGCGTGCTCTAGGTAAGTACTCTTTACTGAGTTAGGTAGGTGCCCATCGCCTGAAGCAGCCAAGTGACTCAGAGCTTGGGGGTGTTGGTAGCCTGGGTCACTTACAGAGCCAGTCAGGAAAAGGCTGCTAGAGGACCGGCCACAGGGGCCAGAACAGCACAGACTCCTAATTTTCTAAAAGCCTTTGTGTTCTTTCAATTAAGATTTCCGAGGCAGCCAATTAGTGGTCAGGAGTAGTTTTTGGCTCCAGAGGAAGTTGTTGGGCCTGCTGTGAGTCTTAGCTCCTCCCTTCGCTGTGGCAGACAACTTGAGGGAACATTTGTTTGGACTTGTCATTATAGTGTGGGTGTGGTCTGGTCCAGTACTTTACATCACAGGAGATAAGAGGGGGAAAGGTCAGAGTTTTCCGGCTTTCTCCAGAAGAGTAGCCCCACATCTATGGGACAGTATCGCCCCACATCCTAGGTGGGTCTTCACGCCCCCTGGGAACATCATTACAGACCTACCCAGAACTGTCCATCACCCGTCTTCTGGGTGATTCTAACCCAGTCAGGCTGACAGTGAGAATTTCCCCCTGCAGAGTTTGTGAATTAGAAAGATTCTGTGTTCAGTGTTTTCTCCTGGCTTGTTACCGAGTGAATGCAAACCCTCTTCTCTTGCTATCCCAGACCAACATTTCAGCAGTGAGTTGGGATAAAGGTTAGGGAACCGGAAAGTGACACAGAAAGGGCAGGAGCCCTTACCTAGAGGCTGGCTCAAATCTCTTATGGGATTAATGAAGAATTTGGTTTTTTAAAGGTTTATTAAAGGAGTCACACTGCTCAGAAGTTAAGAGCACTGGTTACTCTTTCAGTGGACTTCAGCTGGATTCCCAGGACACATATGGCAACTCATAACTATCTGTAACTCCAGGCTCAAGGTATCCAAAACCTTCCATAGACGCCAGACATTCACAGGGCACACAGACATAGGTGCAGGCAAAACACATATACAGAAAAACAAAGCTCATCAGAGAGGTTTCTTTATGTGGTGCTTGGTGGTTAATGGGGACTCTTCCAACTGACTAAAGAGTAGGGGACAAGTGACTGTGGAGTACTCAGCCATAAACGGAGCATCTGTGTCACCCACCACCCAGCAAGGATCCAGCATCATCTTGAAAGAGGGTGCAGAAAGTTTGTAAGAACCAGAGTATAGGGGGATTATGTTGTTCATTGTAAATAATTGTCCCACCCACTGGTTTAATAAAAAGCGCTGATTGGCCAAAGGCAGACAGGAAGTGTGGGTGGGCTACCAGACAAGGAGCACCCTGAAGTGGAGGAACAGAGAGAATGCCAGAGAGTAGCTAGAAGAAGCAGAGGACAACTATGCTCCTCTGAGAAAAGGTACTGAGCCGCATGGCTGAACAGGATAAGAGTTATGGGTTAGTTTAAGGGTGAAGAGTTAACAAGTTATATGCCTGAGCCTTAGGCTGATCAGCCTAAAACTATTGTAAGCATCTGTGTGTCTCTGCGAGTCTGTGGGTCTGTGGGCCTAAACCTTGAGGCTAGGTCAGAAACCTCCTACTACACCAGAGGATAGGGATGCCTGGAGTGAAGCAGTATCTTCTGAACACGATAGGACAGTTGCACTCATGAGCTGGGGTTGCCAGTACAAGACCTGCCCGAGACCAAGGCAATCATGGAGGTGGAAAGAGTTCCTCATCTGTTCTCCCTAAGTGAGAGACTATGGCTAGTGGATAGCTTGTGGGCAAGAAGTCATCTCCTCAGGTCAGTTTTCTTTGAGAGTGTGGCCCCTAATAGGTCAGCCAAGCTCTAGTGTATGTCCCCCGAGTATGCAGGCAGCACACATAGGACTTGATGGCTAATAATGAACAAAACCAGAGGAATGAAGTTGAGGGTATGTAGGGAGATGGGGGTTGATCTGGGAGGAGCTGTGGGAAGAGGGGAGAATGAATAAGACCAAAATACACTGTATGAAATTCCCAAAGAATTAATAAAACATTGATTTTAAAACGCTGAAGGCTGGGTGATGGTGGCACAAGCATTCAATTCCAGCACTCAAGAAACAGAGGCTGGTGAATCTCTGTGAGTTTGAGGTCAGCCTTGTCTACAGTGTGAGCTCCAGGACACTGGAGATGTTACACAGAGAAACTCTGTCTTGAACCCCTTACCCCCCACAAAGGCCTTGTCTCAGAGCCCAATGGTGATGGCAAACACCTTTAATCTCAGCACTCTATGAGTTCAAGGCCAGCCTGGCCCAGCCTGGTTGACAGAGAGAATTCCTAAACAGCCAGGGCTACACACACAGAGAAACCCTGTCTCAAAAAATAAAAAAGGGGGGGGGGGAGAAAAAGGCTTGGCTTATATCTCGAAAGTAGAGCACTTGCTTGGCATACATGAGACCCTAGATTCAGCCAATCTCCAGTACTGCCAGGGGAAAAAGATTTATACTAATAATACCCAATTATTAGTATAATAATAATAATAATAATAATAACACACTACTGCTAATATATAAAACTATAGATATTACTAATAAATCTTGGGTGTAAGGGCAAAGAGGTATGCTAATCAGATTAAGGAGTTAAAGTTTTAGTCTGTTAGTGTGTGGGCACTGTGCTGTGTTGTTGACACGTGTGTGGAAGCCGGAGCACAACTCTGCAGAGCTGACCTTCATTCACCCTTTCATGAGTTCTAGGGATTGAACTCAGGTTACCAGCTGGCACAGCACATGCTTTTACCTGCTGTGTGTTCGTATGCACATGTTCCTGTAAGATTATTTCTGTTTGACAGAGCATCTCTTCACTTGTGTTTGTGAGGTCATCCCCTGCCTCAAGAATAATCAATGGATCCACTGTAACCCTGTCTCATTTTTACCTCTGGTCTGCTTCTCTGTCTAATCATCCATGATGGACATAGACTGAAGTATTTTCAGACGAATGCGTCTTCCCAAATTAGCATTTGTTCTTAAAAAAGAGAAAGAAGTTTGCAAGAACTTTATTCTAATAAAAAAATTATTTTGTAATAGGAATTTTGTGAGAAAAATATTTTGCCATTGTGAAAAGGAGGTTGGGAGAGGGGGAATTCCCAGGACTGACTGGCCAGTTGGTGTAGCCAAATAGTGAGTTCAGAGTGAGACCTTCATCTCACATAATATGGTGCAAATGAATAGAAGGAGACTTCTGATTCACACACACACACACACACACACACACACACTGAAAGAAAAGGGTTGGGGGTATGACTCTGTTATATAGTGCTTTCCTAATATACACAGAGCCCTAGGCTTGATCGCCAATACCACAAAGAAAGAAAAGGTGGGCAGACTGTAGTATTGAAACCAGATATGCAGACTTAAGCAGGCACTTCCTTGGCTCCAGCTACAATAGCTCATTCAGATTTACCTCAGCTCCAGGCCCCTCCAAGGAGAGGGGATCATACACTCCGAGAGGGAACATGTTACCTGAGGTCACATTTGTCTGTGTCTGGACTCCTCTTCTTTTCTTGGGTCCCCATGGACCATATCTATCTCTCCCATTGTCGGCACCATGCTGGGGAAAGGCATCTGTGCAGAGCCAACAGAGAGTTATCTGTTGGTTATGGCTTTGCCTCTAACTCACAAAAAATGGTCCTTGCAGACACACATGATAAGCAGGGAAGAAAAAGATTATTAACCATTTTCATTGGATAACAATGTGGGGATTCTAAAGTAGCCCCTTCACTCTGACCATAGCCACATCTGACTGAACACTACTGGACATCTAAATAGGTGGGCCAACAATTGAGTAACAGAGGATTAAACTCCTTGTATGAAAGACATGCCAAACAGAACATCTTCCTTTTAAGTTTTGTAACTTAGGTTGTTAGAGCTCAGAGTCCAGAAATGGCAGGAGTGGTCTTTTGTGGTAGTCCAGGCAACATGTACTTCACCAGAGAGCCACACTCTCAGCCTAGCAGTGACATCCTTGAATGCTTCATTCTCTACACACATAGATGCATAGATATATGCACACAGGTTCCTCGCGCATGCAAACTGAACACTTAGAGAAAATCATGTAACTACACTGGCTACATCTCAACTTAAAGTTCGGACCACAAACCCCCTCAGTTTGCATCTGCACTGCCTGGAGATCAGCATGGTGTCTAGTCTGTTCAATTCTGTTCTTACACGACTCATTTTTACTTCCTTATTCAGTGTCCAACAGCCTTCTATCTCCCTTAGGGCAGATGGAAACTTACCTTTTATTTTATTTTACAGTGTGTGTGCATGCTGGATTGAATGGTAATGACCCTCACAGGCTCATATATTTGGATAGTTGATCCCCAGTAGTTTGAACTGTTTGGGAAGGATTAGGAGGTATGGCTTTCTTGGAGGAAGTGTGTCAATAGGGGTGGGCTTTGAAGTATTAAAACCCATGCCCCCCATTCTGCCTTGTGCTTTGGATCAGGTATGAGCGCTCAGCTGCGGCTCCAGCCACCTGTCACCAAATTACCAAGAACAAGAAACCAGCAGTCATTATTGCCTGTGTGGAATACTCTTCTGGTTCTTTTCCAATCTTGAGCAAAAATTATTTTGAGAAAACTATTAAATGGTTCAAATTTGCTAACTTCACCTTTACCCTGTCACACCTTTTCTACTTTGGGGGATTGCTTTTTTAATAAAAGATTTATTTATTATGTATACAGTGTTCTGCCTGTATGTATGCCTGTAGGCCAGAGAAGAGGACCAGATCTCATTATAGAGGAGTGTGAACCACCATGTGGTTGCTGGGAATTGATTTTAGACACTCTGGAAGAGTAGCTAGTGCTCTTAATCTCTGAGCTATCTCTCCAGCCCTGGAGGATTGATCATTAAATTCCTCGATCTAAATGTTTTATCATATTTTTAGTTTGTCTTGTGCTGAAAGAGTATCACAGACTCAGTGATTTATAAAGAGCAGTTTAGCGCTAGGGTGTGGCTTGGCAATGGGTACTTGGTTAGTGTGAACAAGATCCTGGATTTTGTTACAACACAGGAAGAAAAAAAAGTAGAAGGAAAGGAAGAAGATAAAAGGAGAAAGAAAACATTTTTTTTTCTCAGTACAGGAGCCAGAGAAGGCTATAATCATGATTCTGGCATCTGATGTCTGTGTCGTCCAGAGTTGGGAGGGGGATGGAGGGAGAGGATGGGACACGGGACACGGGACACAGCAGCAGGCCTCACATGGCAAAAGATAAGATGACTTATCACCAAATCCTGGTCACAGGTAGGGAACCTGACGGCCTAGGAATGTCTAATAGGTTCCACTCTTAGACTTTCCATTTGCAGAAGCTGGATTTGAAGCAGTGTGCTCCACACAGCAATACTTACATAAAACATTAAGTGGCTCAGCAATGGGACCATAAGACATGTATGTTCAGAGAGGTCTAGCTGCCCTTTCTGTCCTGTTTTCCCCCTATTCATCAGCTCTAGTGATATTTTTTTCTGTTCTATTCATAAGCACACGCGCACGCGCGTGTGTGTGTGTGTGTGTGTGTGTGTGTGTGTGTACACATTCATGCTATCTTTTAAAAATAGCCCACTCTATATACACTGGTCTTCATTTTGCTCCATTACTCACTAGAGAGCCCATATAGCAGAGATAATAATAGATGCACATGTCTAAGCACAGAAGTTTAGGCATCAGGTTGGGCATGGTGGCCCATGTCTGTCATCCCAGAACTTGGGAAGTAGCAGAAGGGTCAGCAGTTTAAGGTTATCCTTGGACATATAATGATAACGGGGGCAGCACAGGGTGGGGAGGTTTGTATTTGTAGATCCAAAGCCAAGAATTCTTGGAAATGTCCAAAGACTCAATTGTCATCCAGAACCGATACCCATATTATCAACTAGGCTACATTGACTAAAAATTGCTTTTTTTTTTTTTTAACGTGGAGGTACTATTGTTGAACAACCTTCCATAATGGCTACAGGTGAGTAACAGCAATGCAGCTGTTGAACATGGGGGGAAACAGTGGCTGCTGACCTGTGAGGGATTCAGTCTGATTACTGCAGCGGGCTGTGATGGGAAAGTAGAAATGCACAGCCGGAAGAGCTGTTGCAAATTTTAAGAGCAGAATGAAGTGGATGGTATGGCAGCGCATACCTTTAATCCCGTCCTCCAGGAGTAGAGGGAGGAGGATCTTTTTAAGTTTGAGACCAGCCTGTTCTACAGCTACAAAGTGAGAGACTCTGCCCAAAAAATGTGGAATAAAATTTTGTCTAGATTGTTTGAGATATTATAAGGACTTCAAGAATCTATGGGGCCATGACTAAATGCTTTATGAAAACTGTCAGGAATATCAGTTAATTAAAAACTGACAGTTATGCTGGAGAGTTAGCTCAGGGGCTAAGTGTGCACACTGTTCTTGCAGAGGAGCTGAGTCTGATTTCCAGAACCTGTGCAGATGCTCATTCCTGCCTATAACTCCAGCTCATTCATGTACACATAGCTAAAAATGGCACACACACACACAGACACACAGACACACAGACACACACATACACACAGACACAGACACACACAGACACACACACAGACACACACACAGAGACACACACACAGACACACACACAGAGACACACACACAGACACACACAGACACACACAGACACACACAGACACACAGACACAGACACACACAGACACACACAGACACACACACACACACACACACACACACACACACACACCCCTACCTTATTTTGATCTTCCAGCTCTAGGGAAGCACACTTTTAAGGGATGCTGGCTTCTTTTTGTCATATGTCATGTGCCACATTCTCCTTGTCATATGAGTTCAGAAAGTGAAAGCTACTCAATCAATTTTTCTTGCATTTCAACCAAGTCAGCCATGAGAGGACTTCAACCAGAAACATACAACCAGTAGGATGTGTGAAGACATCCAAAGGGCAGGGTTTTTTTTTTGTGGAATCTAATATCATGAAAATTATAATTTCATGTTGGAGAGATGGCTTAAAGGGTAAAGGCTTTTTACCACCACCATGGCTGCCACCATGGCTGATGCCCTGAGTTTAAAGCCTAGAGCCCCCATGATGGAAGGGGAGAACTGACAAGTTGTCCTTTGACCTACATATGTGCACCGTGACACATGTGCCAACCTCCATTCCCAGGGGCACACAAAAACAAGTTTTAAAAGATAATTAAAAATAAAAATTCCTGTATCTACTCTACGGTCCGTTATCAACTACTTAAAATAAATCTTCTCTAGTGCATTCTTTATATAAAATCAGTTTTGAAACTGAAAGTGATGTAGTGCTCACCAGTCTGACAAATGAAGTGATGCTTGTTTAAGCACTGATCCCTTGTTGAGATGGTATCATCAGAGCGTGTGATCACAGAGGTGCACGTGAGGACCCCGATGTCAGGGACATCTCCTGGGGGAACACCATATTCAGTTAAGTCTCATTCTTTAACGTCAGACAGGAGAGATGGCTCAGTGGGCAAAACAGTTACTGGACAAGCATGAGGACCTAAGTTCAAATCCCCAGAGCCCCTATAGAGCCAGGCATGGTAGCCTATATCTGTAATCCCAGTGTTTCTGGGTGAGATGGGAGATGGAGAAAGGAGAAGCCCCAGAAACCTGCGGGCCAGCTAGCCTGGGGCATGCTATGGTGAGCAACAAAAGAGACCTTGCCTCAAACAAGGTGGGAGGTGAGGACAAATGCCTGAGATTGATCTCTGGTCTCCAACAAACACACTGTGGCACTAATGTGCACATGAAAGCCCAGTTTGCTCTGGCTTAATGAAAATTTATGACTTCTCCATACATATTATAGATTGCTCTTCAGTAACACGTTTTTAATCATGGAGCTTAGAATTAATTTCCTAGATACTAATGGAGAAATGATGACATAATAATTTCATGGGTTTTTTTCCTCTAAAAACTGAAAGATTATGGTACCTAATTTCTTAAGAAAGACAATAAATAGCTAATTTCCCCTCTAGCTTCTGTTTTAGGAAATTTGGAGGCAAAGATAACAAAGAACGTCACCATAAAAGATTTTCCTCTTTGGGATCTTGCATAAAAGCAGGCAGTTGTATACTTAGAAAGCCAACATTCAGGAGGCTGAGGCAGGGGGGTTGAGCAAAACAAAACTAAACAAACCCCCAAACACCTCAAATCAAATAAAGCCAAACTGTTCTGTACATGAAGATAGAGAACCAAGCTGCAGAGAGGCTCTGACAAAAGCCTAGTGCTTGATGAATGAAGGCCTCAGCTCAAAAGTGGACACCCACAGAGACAGATTATGCTCAAGTCCACAACTTTTTTTTCTGAATATAAAAGCTGAAAGATTAAAGATTAAAATAACTTTCTTTCATCTTGGAACAACACAAAGAAGTTCCTTTCCTCAACACTAAACACCAGAGCCCTACCTGGATGGGCCATCTCTTGCGGCCGTCTCAGTGGCAGCAGGTTTTTCCCAACCCACCACATTGTTTCTTTTCTCCAGGATCTCTGTATGAAAGCCTGAAGCTCTGGGTTCCATGTGTGGGCCAGGTGTCCTCTCTGGTTTCGGCAGAGATGCTCTGCTTCCTGGAAGTTGCAGGGCAGCCTGTTCAACTGATAGCAGTTATTTTTCCCATGTTGCTCACGGTTGCTCAGTTTATGTCCCAGAAGAACACCTACTCTAATGTACAGCCAGAGCCAAGACTTTCTCGGGAAGAACATTTTCTCCCTGCCCTGTGAGTGAGACACTGTATGGAGGCCCAGGAGCTGCCTGGACCTTTAAATATGATTCATTGAGTTTGTCATAATCATTTTTATTGTTCTTTTGTGAGTTGGGGACAACCTACCAAGGAAATAAAAGGCTTTTCTTTGTCTAGGGAGCCCAGGTGGAGTTCTTACCTGCTGCAAAAAAAAAAAAAAAAAGCAAACAGGACTTGACAACAGGGACTCCTGTGTCTCCATCTGTGTCTACATAACCAGATGTGTCTTTAGCAAATAAAGATCCATTATGAAGCTAAGTCTTTCGGTAAGCACACAGAGGCTGGTGGATGTGTAAGCCAGTGTTACTAGACTTGGTGATTTTTAGTTTTTGCATCATTGGATCCAACTTGAGACCTCAGGCACACTAGACTAATACTGAGCTGCGTCCAGAAAAATTGATCTTTTATAAAAAGAAAACTATTCTTATTGAGTCCTATGATCTACTTAAATATTATAAAATATTTATTTACTTTTATTTCATACGTATGGGTCTTTTGCCTATATGTGCATCATGTGCATACTTGGTACCTACAAAGCTAGAAGAAGGTATCAAGTCCCCTGGACCTTGAGTCACATGGTTGTGAGCCATCATGTGGGTACTGGGAATTGAACCTGGGTCTACTGTAGAATAACAAATGCTTTCAACCAATGAGCCATCTTTCCAGCTCCCTACAATTGTGTTTTTTAAATAAATATTATCTTTATCAGCCTTTCATCTGGCAAAGGAGTATATTCTGAATGTATAAAGAACTCAGAAAGTTAACAAGGGCATAAGTAATGCAATCAATAAATGGGCAGATGATCTGAACCGATACTTCTCAGAAGACATGCTAATGGCTGATAAATACAAGGAGAATGGTAAACATCCTTTGTTAGACAGGGATTGGTTGATTGTCATTAGAAATGGAGGGAAGTATAAAATGGTCTCCCACAGGAGCAAATTGTCCTTTTACTGACATAGTGAAGGGTGATGGTCTCTTTACAGGAATAGGGAGCATGCACATGTGGTGGGGGGGTCTTGAGGTTTTATAGGGCATGAAAAAGGGGAACTTTGGGGATGAAAGAGTCCAGTCCACCTGCAGGTCACCTCCCTCACTGTCTGGAAGTGGGAGATGCCAGGGGGTTTGGTGTGTGGACCTCCTCATCAGAAACTTCCTGCCCAGAGCTTCTCAGCCCACCTGACACTTTTATGTCATTAACTCTTCATCCTTAGCCAGCAGAAAAATGCAACCCAAAGCTACACTGAGATTCCAGTTCACCTCACTTAGAATGGCCATCAGCAAAATGGGAAAAGTTACCCATATACATTGTTGGTGGAATGTAAACAAGTGTAGCCTGTGGGAAATAATAGGGGGGAGGTTCCTAAAAACCAAACTAAGACAAACTGCTGTACGAGCCAGCTATACCAGTCCTAGGTATGTCCCCAAAGGGAATGAGGTCAGCCTGGAGCAGAGAGCCTGTGCATCCATGTTGATCTGAGTACTGTTAACCACAGCCACACTACAGCATCAGCTCAGATGGCTAGCTAAAGAAGATATGTGGACATATAATATACAGCAGAGTTTTATAGGTCAGAAAGAACGGGATCATGTCATTTGCCAGGAAATGAATGGAACTGGAGGTTTTTATGTTAAGCAAAATAAGACAGATGCAGATGATCAATTATCTCACATTTTTCTCTCTTTAGAATTTAAAGGCCATCTGAAACCAGTAGAGGAAACACTATGGAAAAATTCAGGGGACTAGGAGAGGGAGGGGGAGAGACTGAGATAGCTTAATTAGGAGTAGGAATCAGACTAAAATAGGATACGTTCATTATGGAAACACTATAGAGAGAGTCGTTAATATAGCATCAATGTGGATTATTACAGTACATATTCTATAAAGAACAGAATTGTTGCAGGACACACTAGCTAATGTGATGTAGTGAAGCAAATGAACATGTCTGTCATCTCAGAGCTACCCTTGAAAATGCTTTTGTGAGAGAGCAGTTGAAATCTCCTCATTCAGCAGAACTCCCTTTGTCAGAAAGATTTTAATGTAGAAGAACATAAGGACTGTTGGTGATAAGTCTTTAGGCTTGTGTATTCTCCACATTTTCTACCCCAGGATTGGTGCAGATGGCTGTATTCTGCTTAAGTACACAAACCCACGCATGAACTGTATTTCAAAGCTCTTACCCAGTCATTAAAGCCAGATAAACAGTTGACTAAAGAATGAATAAAAAACCCCGAAGCTAGGAACCAACAAGCTTGATTGAACCAAACAGCCCATCTGTGTGGTTCTGGCTTATGACTACGCAGCCTCCTTTGACTGTGGCAGACACAGTACTTCACGCCATTGGGAAACTTCAATTCTCTCATTTTTTGGTTATTGTTTTGCTGAAAAACCTTTGTGTATAGAGCTCACCACTTGGTCTTCACCTGTTACACTCCCTTCATTGGTCCGTACATCTCGTTCTTTTCTTTTATGCCAGAAACTGATCATATGCAAGCAAATATCATACTGAAATGCCTGGCAGCTTTCAGGGTTCAGATGGCCATCTAAGCAGCCCAAACGATGCTTCTTTTTCCTCCACCTGTGTTTGTTGTGGATGTTACTGGGATTGAATTCAGGGTCCCGAGCATGGATGGACTCTACCACTGGGCTACATTCTCAGCTCTTTATGCTGTTATGAGTTTTCAAAATCATTGCAGCAACAGACATCTATCTCTAAAGTCCGAATCTGAGGACATATCCCCTTAGTTTGAAAACACTGCAGTACTCTGCTAAAGTGTATCATCTCTTCCATACTCTGAAAATGTCTAATTAGGGAAGAAATGTACTTAATTGTACTTAATATGAGAGGAAGAAGGCTCAGGTGAGTAATGTATTAAGTTGAACCATGAGTAAGAGGCCATCTCACTTATAAAGACAAATTCATCAGAACACCCAGACTAAGCAGAGAAATTCTACAATCCAGGAAGGCGTGGGATGATATAATTTAATCCCCAGAGCAAATTACCAGATTCCTAGGCCTAGCAATGGCATCTGTCAGTGCTGATGGGGCTGTGAAGATCTCACAGAACAAACACCTGTAAACAGTTCACAGCCACAGAACCAGCACTACAGAAGGAAATGGAAGAGATTCTATAAACATTCATGATTTCTTTAAAGAAATAAGGCTGTTTATGACAAACCTAGATCAAATGTTATGCTAAGTGGGCGAAAATTGAAAGCATTTCCTCTAAATTCAGGAACGAATAAAAGGTATCCACTCTTTTCAGCTATGCTGGTGATTTTGTGCGTCAATTTGACACAAACTGGAGTCACCAGAGGAAGGAGCCTCAGTTGAGGAAATACTTCCATGAGATCCAGCTGTAAGGCATTTTCTCATTTAGTGACCAACGGGGGAGGGCCCAGCCCATGATTTGTGGTGCCATCCCTGGACTGTTTGTCCTGAGCTCTATAAGGTGGGCTAAGCAAGCCATGGGAAGCAGCCAGTAAATGGCTCCCCTCCATGGCCCCTGCTTCATGGCCCTGTGAGAGTGGGAAACTTCCATCTACACTAAGACACCAGCTTTGTTCAGTAGAGCACTGGGATTATTCACTAGAACAAGGAGGTAAGAGAAAGAAAGAAAGAGAGCTACAGACAGGAGCGGAAGAGCTCAAGTTACCCCTGTCTGCAGATAATATGAGTCTGGAGAGATGGCTCAGTGGTTAAGAGCACTGACCGCTCTTCCAGAAGACTCTAGTTCAATTCCCAGCACCCACATGACAGCCAACAACTGCCTGTAATTCCCATTATCTGACCCTTCACACAAACAGACATTCAGGCAAACCACCAATGCATATAACATAAAAATAATCAAAAGACCTTGAAGACTCCACTTTCAGGAGAATAGCATAACATAAAATCAGTATATCAAAACCACTGTGCAGTGAGGTGGCTCAGTGAGCAAAGGTGCTTGCTGCCAAGCCTGACAACCTGAAGTTGATCCCCAGAACCCTCATAAAAAGACAGGACTGATTTTTGCTGATCTCCATAGGTGTGATAAGGCATACACACACACACACACACACACACACACACACACACACACACACACACACACACACACACACACACACAGAGAGAGAGAGAGAGAGAGAGAGAGAGAGAGAGAGAGAGAGAGAGAGAGAGAGAGAGGAGAGAAATAAGTATATAGAAGATCAAAACAACAACCATTAGCTTACTTTTCTTCATTTCTTATCTGTATCATGAATTTGAGTTGTTATTAAATAAAAACTCAGAACCAGATATCGGGGAAAGCTGGAATATCAGAGAGAGGAAACAGACCACAGTCAAATCTCACCCAGCCAACTTCTCAAGGTATAAGATATCTTCCTGAGTCCTCAGCCTGGTTCTTCATCGCTTCTACAAAATAATTCTGTCTTCCTACACTATAGGGGGATTGTATTGCTTCATTGTAAATAATTGTCCCACCCACTGGTTTAATAAAAAGCACTGATTGGCCAAAGGCAGGCAGGAAGTATGGGCGGGGCTACCAGACTAAGAAAAACTCTGAGAACAGGAAGCACAGAACAGAACACCAGAGAGAAGCCAGAGGAAGCAGAGGACAACTATGCTGCTCTAAGGAAAGGTACCGAGCCACATGGCTGAACAGGAAGAGTCATGGGTTAGATGAAGGGTAGAGAGCTAGCAAGTTATATGCCTGGGCCTTAGGCCAATCAGCCAAAAACTATTGAAAGCATCTGTGTGTCTCTGTGGGTCTGCGGGTCTGCGGGTCTGTGGGTCCTAAACCTTGAGGTTAGGCTGGAAAGTCCGGGCCAGAAACCTCTTACTATACTACACCTCCTTAAATACCTTCTTTGCCCAATTGTTTCACTTCCTGGTTCAACTCTGCATCATAATTCTAGAGTTAGGATTAAAGGTGTGAGCTACTACATTTTGGTAGTTAGGTCTTGAACTCACAGAAACACAGAAAGATTTCTGTCTCTGGAGTTTTGGGATTAAAGACATAGGTCACCACTCGGTCTTCCCCATGCTGGGATTAAAGGTGTGAGTTACCATTCTCTGACCCTCATAGTTTGACTGTGGGTGGATCTGTTCTCTGACTGGTTTTATTAAATATATAATATATCGCCACAGGTCTCACACAGAGAAAGATTTCTCACTAATAACACATGACACAAGGCAAATAAAAGCATCCCAAGGACAAGCGTAATGGAGGCAACAAAAGACCTTGTTAATGAGAAACTCTAAAACACTGAAGAAGAAATTGGAGACCATGCAAGACTATAAACATCCCATGTTCATGGATTGTTAGGACAGTGTGGAAATGGATACACTACTGAAAGTGATCTAGGGACTCAGCCCAATTCCCAGAACTACCCCATTGACATTCTTTACAGCTATATAAAAATCATCCTAATGTGTGTGGGGTACAGAGGAATCCTGAGGAGGAGTAATGTTGGAAGTATGACAGCACGGTGCTAGCATCCACCACGGTAACTAACCGCATGGTTCTGGCACAAAGGCAGACATCGAGACCACACCACATAATAGAAAACAAAATCCACATAGCTTCAGCCCTCCGGGCTTGATAAATATGTCTAAACATTCAACAAGTGGGTCTGGGAAAAACTGGAACCCAACATGCAGAGGCATGAAACTCGATGCCCTCTCTCACTCTGTCCAAAGTCAGCTGAAAAATCCATCAAATCCTGAAGCTTTGATACTAACAGAAGAAATAGAGAAACAAATTCTTAAGATATAAGTGTAGGCAAGAACTTTATGAACAGCAATCTGATAATCTAGGAAATAGCAAGGATTGGCAATTGGAAGAAATTTAAAAGCATAAGATTAAAAATCTGTACAGCAAAGCAACAGTTACCAGGGTAAGAAACAGACTACGTCACAGGAGAAAAGCTTTGCCAGATACTTTCTGACAGTGAACTAATATATAGCATATTAAAAAAAACTATTTTAATAAATACTAATTCTTCCCCCAAGTAATCTAATCAATAAATGGGCAAACAAAATGAGCAGCTAGTTTCTAAAGTAGCATGAATAGCCAATAAATCATATATGAAGAAATGCCCAGCATCCTTAGCTCTCATAGACATGTAGATCACAGCTACACGGACATTCAGTTTCAGTCCTCAGCATGTCTTTCATGAAGAAAAGGGACAGCTATGTTGGCAAGGATCCAGCAAAGGGAAACGTTGAACACTGCCCTTAAGAATATAAATTGCCACAGCCATTACATGTGAAAGCCTGAAAACCTGTTTGAACCCTAGCACCCACAAGATACAGTTGTAAGCATCTATAATCCCTGCACTGCTGCTGGGTGTTGGGAGATAGAGACAGAATTGCTCGATAGACTGGAGCAGGCAGTGCTGTATAAACAACAGAGGTCCTGCCTCAACGAAGTGGAGAGAACTGACTCCTGAAGGTTGTCCTCTGGTCTCCACATGCCTAGCAGGCTGGTGCCTGAACACTCACTCACGGAACAATTTAAAACAAACAAGCAAACAGAATCACCACCCAAATTTCTAGCTATATCACCTCTATGTATATTCCCAAAGGAATATTCAGCCATTAAAAAGAATGAAATGAGATCGTTTATAGGAAAATGCATAGGACTAGAGACCTGCTAGGTGAAGCAAACCAATTTCAGAAAGCAAAATATGTTTTTTTTCCTCATATGCAGAATACAGACTTAAGATATATTTTGTAAATAATTTTTAATTATGTGTGGGCGTATGTGTCTGCATTTTGTGTATGTGCAAACAAGTACATACACAGTGCCCAGAAAGAATATGATCTCCTTAAACTGGAGTTACCCTATGTGGGTGCTTGGGACGGAATTCGGGTCCTTTCAGCAAATGTTAAAAGTCGAGCGAAGCCATCTTTCCAGCTTCCTTCAACTCACCCCAAATTATGACCTAAAGTGGGGGAGCACCAGTTCTGAGAAGGAAGGGGACCAGTGGAAAGGAGAAGGGACAAATAGGAGCAGGTAACAGGAGGTGTAAGAAGAAAGAACAAAGTGCTCGAGAGTGCTCAGCTGACTATTCTCAATGAGAGCCTGGGTCCAACCATCTGTGGCTGCAGTTCCATAGGATTTAATGCCTTCTTTTGGCCTCTGCGGATATCCAGGCACTTCGGTGCCGAGGCAGGATTGTTAATTTTAGAGAAACATGGGCAACACAGGAAGATTGTTTCAAAAATAAAATAACCACATTTACTTATCAACAGTTTATTTTTTAAATTGGCAAGTAAAATTTCATGCATTTATGGTTTACAGCGTGTTGGCACGAGCGTGATCTGTAAAACAGAATTGAGTTTTCTGTTTTGGGAAGGGGGCCCATGTCACACCGAAGCGCCAGCATACAGTCAATCGGAACCTTTGGGCTGCGTCGTCGTTTGTTCTCTTCCTAAGGGCAGGGAAGCATTGGGTAGCGCACACGGCCGTGCACCCAGGGTTAGAGTGTGCAGACTTCGGAGGAGTCGGCTCCCTATTTCAGAAGCTCCTGGAAACCTCACTGATGCACAGAAGGGAGAGTGTGGAGTTTCCGGCAAGCTCCGTGCAGTAGCGAGCATTCCTTAGAAGGCATGACAATGATAAAAGAACATAACGGCAACATAAGAGAGATAGCGGATGGGAGCAAAGAAACTAGCTTCAGGCAGAGCGCACGCGTGCGGCCATCCAATCAACATCCAGGGGCGGGGCTAGGCCGACTGGCGGAGTTGGGGAGATAGGTGGAGCCGAGCTCACATTCTCCAATGGAGTGGAGGCAGAGGCGGGCCCAGTGGCAGAAGGAGCATGGCGTGGAGACAGATGAGAGTGAGTCTGCCACGGGAGATCTTGTGCGATCTGATCCCCGGCTGGGAGGGCATGAAGCAGGGAGAGTGGAAGTCTGGGGTCCTTGCACTGTGGCCTGCACGTGTGCGCAGCTCGGAGCATGCAAAAAGCAAGCGTACTGGGCAGACACTGGGCTGAGCGGGAGCGATCGTTGACTTTTTTTTTTTTTTTTTAAATTTTTAATTTTTAAACTATGCTAGTATCGGATCTCTGTGAGCACATGCCGTCTAACAGTGTGGAAAGGATCCAAGGCGGAATGAAATAAGACATGCGGTCACCCTTCCAGATCAACTATAGTTAGAATGGGAGCCCTGTGTGAAGAGTCCTTGGGAAAGAGTGCTCAGATAATTGTTGCTTGACATGTGAGGCATTTGTGCAATCTCCCGGGAGGAGGGAGAATGAATACTTGATTTGCTGTGCAGGCAAAGTGGACAAATCCCGTTAAAAAAAATAAAATAAAATTAGGGTGTGTGTGTGTGTGTGATGTGTGATGAGTGCAGGTGTTCTCTGAGACCAGATGTTTTTGAGCCCCTAAAGCTTGAGTTACAGGTGGTTGTAGTGAGCTGTCTGACATGGGTGTTGGAATTGAACTCTGCTCCTTTGATAGAGCAGCAAGTTCACTTAATCACTGAGTTATCTCCAGCTCCCAAATCTGTATTTTGGCTAACATCCTTCTCATTTTTTCCTACCTCATTTTAAGCTATGTTTTTCTTTTAGTTCCAAACAGATGTCTCCCTCTACCCTGTCCTCTGTTCCATCTCATGGGCTTTTTAGTTCTCAGAGATCCCTTCTCCATCCTCCTTAGCTTTAGTGTCTGTTTTGAAAGTCAGTTTTAACGTGCTTCCTCGAGATTCTTCCATTACTATATTCTTTCATGTCAGCTTTCTTGGCTCTATATTTACATGGCCATTAATTTGTCTCTTCGTTAGATTACACTCTTCTGAAGGAGAGGGACCAGGTCTGATTTGCTTGCTTTTGGTGAAGGATTGAATGAATGCCACTTAGCATCTGGCAGTGATAACTATCAAAAAAACATTGTGAACCACTTTTGAACTGGGGTAGTGGTTCTCTGCCCAAAGTGTGAAGCTATGTTTATATTGCTACTATTTTTACATTAAGCACATAGGACTTTCTAGGTATAACTTAAAAATATAAACACCATATCCTAACTACAGTATAAATGAGAAATGAAAGCATGCATTGCAGTATGTAGAAGTCAGGGTACAATTCACCTACATAGATGGTCAGGTGTTTAACCCTCTACTTAGAAGGTGTGCCCTGGTGTACAAACAGCACAGTACACTCTTTCTGATAGGGTTCAGGGACATTGACTAATTCTTGGTAATGTTTTGTGCAAACTGTAATTGTTCTTAAGTTACAAGGTATCTGTATTCTTGGAAAAGTTACTCTATATATAAGCGGTGTAGGAGGGTAGTTGGTGTTTGTATGGCGAACTACAGCTTCCCCCTTGACTCAGATAATAGGAAGGTTTTTTTTAACCTACATAAATAGCAATAGCAAGTTCAAACATCATACAGTAGTACATAGGGAAATTAGTGTGTTAGTTTTAATCAAAGAATAATATTGACAGGACTGATTTCATCATACCAAATATTAGTAACGTTCTCTGATTAACTGGTAAAAATTTTCCCATGTGCCCCCTAGGGGCAGTACTGCTTATCTTGTAAATTCTCTGGCTGGTCCTTAGGAAAATATTCAGAGCTAGAACCTGTGTAAGTGGTCTAGATACTGCATCTGCAAAGGCTGGGGTCTAAGCGGGAAGGATAGGAAGGGGGCCAGTGTGAGCAGGGGAGGCTGTCACTTCATGTAGATGGTGTGTCCTCTTGGTAGGTGTGAAGGGTCAGGAAAGGTGCTTCAGCCTGGTCTGATGAAGGTCCCCACCGGGCCTTTCTTTTTCCCTACTAGAAGCGAGCCCTGGATGCAGCCATCATCCTCGGGGGTGGAGGATTTCTTTTCACCTCTTATCTCACGGCCACGGGTGATGACCATTTCTATGCTGAATACCTGATGCCGACCCTGCAGAGGCTGCTAGACCCAGAATCAGCCCATCGGCTAGCTGTTCGATTCACATCCCTGGGGCTCCTTCCTCGAGCTACATTTCAGGACTCTGACATGCTGGTAGGTGCCCCTAGGTCACCCCTATGTTACATTTAGGTATGCGGGGTGGGGTTGAGGTGACTGGATCACATCCTTTGATACTTCTGTACTTCTCTGCTGCCACTGTGCTTTTGAAAGCCAGAGCTACAGGTTCGCGAGCAAGTACAGGAGCCCAGTCTGAAGAATTGTCTTTTGTTCTGTATTATATTCTGTACTATCATGTAGCCTATACTTACAACTTTAATCCTTACAAGTACTCTTTGAGGGAGGTCCTATCGCATCTCCATCTACAGATTAGGAAACTGAGGTACAGACTAAGTAAGTGACTTGCTGAAGGTCACACAGCCAGGAGATGGCAGGACCAGAATTCAAACCCATGGAGTCTGACTCCAGTGTTCAGCCTTGGCCACTGACCTGCCTGGCCGAGATCCCTCTGCTGATCAGGGACATCTCTGGAATCATTAAACAGCTAATGGACGCAGGGGGATAGTGTTAGCTGGGAAAGGCTGTCACTTTAGATATTATATCCTCTAGCTGTGTAGGTGTGAAGGGCTAGGGAGGGTGCTGCAGCCTGTTCTGATGGTCCCACCCCCCCACCAGAAGCAGGCCCTGGATGTAGTCATCGTCCTGATGGGGTAGAGGGTTTAAATCCTAGGCAACCACCTGCCCCAGCCACATTCAGCCACAACTCACTCCTCCGGCCCACCTGGCATCACTACACTGCCTCTGAATGCTACCCTTTTTCTTAGGAGATGGTTCCATGTTTCCAGGTTGGTTTTGAACTTATGGGAGCAAATGATTTCTGAACCCGAGGAGTGGGACTGTACAGTATGTACCACTGTGCATAGTGGTCCCTGCTCCTCAAAGTCCAGGCTGGTTGATACTCTTGGCCCATTTTACCTTCCTCCAGTTAGTTCTTTGCTGTTTCCTAAGTCTTTGGTTTTCTGTCACTGCTAGACTCTCCAGGGAGGGTGGGGGCGCTTTTGGAATGCTTGGCTGCCCTGGTCTCCTTTTTGACCAGTTTAACCATCGTCTCAGAGAAGCTTGACAGCACCTCAGGCTCTTAGACGCAGCCAGGGTTGAGAACTGGCCTGAGGGCAGCCTCAAGGAGGGCCCGTTATAGCTGAAGTTCTTGCTCATAGTTCTGAAGTGTTGAGCACATTCTTACTTTCTTTGTGCTCTTTCCTGTCTCCTGCGGATTTCCAAACCATGTGGGAAGCTTCTAAGAGTTTACTGGAGCTAGCACCAGTGCCTACTGATGTCCTTCCTCCAACTCTCCATACTACCCATGGGCTGGCTTCCTGTCAGTTGTGGAGGAAGGGTCACCTGGGACTTGGATGCTAGGCTGGTTACAGGCTTTGCTGTGTGGCACCCACTGATACCAGAGTAGCATGACCTAAAGGCTGACACCAAGGACCCCTTCTCCTACCCAGACTGAGTAGATACACTGTGATTTGCAAAATAGCACCTGCCTCCTATTTATTTGTGGTGGGACTCTGTCTCCCCACAGCCTTAAGACCTCAAGGTGTCAGACTCCAGCAGGCTTCAGAAGAACCTGCAGAGCACTGATGGGGATACCTCAGAGTGTCCGTCCTCCCAAAGATCCCTTTTCTGTGGGACCAGTGATACTTAGCAAGCTCCAGGGGAATTCTGATACAGGATGCTGGGATCCCTGATGTGAGAACCACTTGGTGTAGCCTTCTATACCTCCGACCTTGTCTCCTTTCAGGAAGTGAGAGTCCTGGGCCATAAATTCCGAAATCCAGTAGGGATTGCTGCAGGATTTGACAAGCATGGGGAAGCTGTGGATGGCCTCTACAAGCTCGGCTTTGGTTTTGTTGAGGTAGGAAGTGTGACTCCCCAGCCCCAGGAAGGAAACCCCAGACCCAGAGTATTCCGCCTCCCGGAAGACCAGGCTGTCATTAACAGGTAGGTGGTAGCTCAGTGTCATTGGGCCTCCCTGCTGGGATCTCTAAGATGGAAGACCCACCTTCTGCTTTTCTCATGTGATGTGATAGGTGGACATTCTGTCACTTGGAGTGTTCAGGAGCCCTCATGAACGCTTGTTGTGTAGATCTCACCCCAGCCTTGGGAAACAGCGGTTAGGATTTTACCAGATGTTCCCGCTGAGGCTTTGAGCACCCGAGCTGGTCACAAAAAACGGAGTGGGGTGGCTTGGTCTTCACAATGTGCTTTTCTACATTATTACTCCATTTCCCCTGTTCAGTGTAGGCCTATAGGAATATAATAGGCTCACATGTAATCGGAAATATTCTAATGACTACATTAAAAATTAGGAAAGAAGTGAACTTGATAATGATTTTATACTTATTATGTTTTAATCATAAACACTGTATTCTAAAGTCATTTTAACATGCAGTCTATGTAAAAATCGTTGGTTAACTCTCCTTTCTTATATTGGTTTCTGGTCCCCCAGCACCCACGTGCCTGTTAATTCTGGTTCCTCTCACTCGGTCAGGGTTGGTGGCCACATGTCAGCAGCCTTGGTACTTACTACACAGGTGACCCTTGCTTTCAAGGAACAAGGCTATGGTGTTCAATGTGTACAGCCGCTTTTAGGAGGAATACTTCTGATTGTAGGAAACCTTGCCCTTTATGGTTCTCTTGGAGTCAGTATAACCACAAAGTATAACCTCTGGATGTGTTACTAAGAGGTTTTTGGAGAGCCTCCTTGTGGGGATTTTGGTGGGCTTGTGGCTGTGCTGCTTATTGTCAGAGACTTCTCTACAAGTCATAATCTTTCTGTCTTATTACAGGCAGGGACTGATGTCTTTAGGACTGGGTAGGCAAAATGCTTGTGCTTCTGATTTGGCTGTTATAGGTGACTTCGGGTCTTGGGTGATGGTATTTGGTAGAGGGGACAGGGACAGGGAGTGAGGAGGGACAGAGGCCTGTGCTCTTGGGCATGTACACGGTATGTGTTTGGTATAGGCATGATGAAGAGATGGGTGAACGGATCCACACTCCGCTGCCCATGTTGTGTTGCCCTGGCTGCAAGCAACAGAGTGATGTAACCAGACCCCATTAGTTATCATTCTTGTCACTGGGACAAAAAAAAGACGACAGAAAGCAGCTTAAGGAAGGGAGGGTTTCTTTTGGTCCTCACTCTGAGGGCACAAGCCCTCCTGATGGCAGGTGCCTGAGGCAGAGGGTCACTTTGCACCTCCACTAAGGAAATCTAGTGCTTGGGTCGCTCCTTACTCAGTTTGGGATGTGAGTTCCTGGTGCTGCCCATGTTCATGACGGGTTTTCCCTGCTCTGTTCAACCCACCTGGAAACTGTCTTACTGACACACCAGAGGTGTGTTTTCTTGGTGATTCTAAGTCACATCCAGTCGACAATGAAGAGTAACCAGTGGTGAGAGCATGGAAATGGTCTCAAGTGCCTTTTCCCACCTGTCACCTTCTAACGCCACCCCTTCCCTGTGGGTTTATGTGCACCAGGTATGGATTCAACAGTCACGGACTCTCAGTGGTAGAACAAAGGCTGCGGGCCAGACAGCAGAAGCAGACCAAGCTCACTGCAGGTAAAGTCAGCCGTGGGAGGATCTTTCTTCCTTTATCACGGAGAAACGCGGGGAAATCCATGGGGAGGGTACATGATTCAGCAGTAAGAAACAAACAATAAAACCCACACAAAGCAACTCAGGTGACTCTCGTTTGTGGATTGTCCAGCTTCCACCAGAGCCTCAACCAAGTGCCATAATTCAGCAAAGCCTTGCTGTCTCCGCCCCACCCAGTGCATCTTCCCACATTGCCCTGCTGGTCTTCTGTTCACTGTGTAAATACTGTTTTAGTTCTGGGAGGGACAAAGAAGAGGGTTGTCACATGCCTTTCACTCAAGGGGACCAGTTGTCCCTCAGGACTCACTTCAGAAACAACCTTCACTTTTGTTGGAGATAAAACTCCAGTTTGATCTCTGTGGTCTGCTTTGCTCTCTGAGGTGCATTTTGGGGTCAAAGCACTGGGTGGTGGACCCCTGCCCATGGCTCACCTTCTTCTCGCAGCTCGTTACCTTCTCGGTCATCAGTCTAAATGTCTTTTTGTAACTAATTTCCTAAGTGGTTTCGTGTAGCTTCTCAAGTTGCTCTGCCCACATGTGTCTGCTGGCAGCTAGCAGCCTCGGAGAAACTTTTTGCCAGCACCATGCCTGCTGATAGAAGAGACAGCACTCTGTGTAAAGAGTAGTTCAGCCTTCCTGACTCCGAATTGTATCAATATCAGGTGACAACCAATGAAAAGCCCACTTACCTCATGAAAGCCATACTCTCGATCCAGTTTACTGGTGCTAAAGTTTACAAGTGATCCCGACTCGCTGGGTGCTAGACCTGAGAAGCTTCGAGACCACTTAGGAAATTAGTTACAAAAAGACTTTTGAGCTGATAACCAAGAAGGTGGTGGACTATGAGAGGGTGGTTAGCAGTAAAGAATGTTGCTGTGTTCTCCTTGGCTTGACATGTGTTCTATGTCTCCACTGGAGCAACAGATGGACAGCAGCCTGGGCCACTGACAGGCTAGGGGTTGCAAGAAAGATGAATCTAGTAAACATTTTGCTGTCACTTGAGATCATGAGCCTGAAAGAGCATTTTCCTGGAGATTTGGCCTTTTGAGAGTGATAGGGGCCAGGTGGTATAGTTGTGCCCAGGCCCCAGGAACAGGTACGATCACTCTAATTATTATCTCAGAGAACAAAAAAGATTTATGACACACATCCATCTACCTTTTAGGCATGATAGTTGAAAAATGTTTTCTAGTGTAGCTCAGACTGACCTCAGACTTAGAGCAATCTTTCTGCAGGCTGAATCCCCATGTGTGGCTTTCAGTGTTTTATACATTTGTTTTTTAAACATTTCACATACAGTCCCTTAACCAAGGCTCATGAGATTCAGGTTGCTCTTGCTGACATGCACTTCAGTACATGCCTACTCTGACTTTTATAAATGCCCCCAACCACCCCCCCTTATACATATATTTTTTAACTTTTGCAAGGCACTGATTTATGAGTAAAGCAGAATGTCTTTAGGAGCCATTTTATTGCTACATTTCTTTAGCAGAACAGTAATATTTGTTTTTTGCCCTATGTTCCCAACCTGTCTTGGGTCAGATCCTTGGCCACCGAAGCAGTGTTGAGGATGGTTCCATCTCATGGACTGGGGCTTAAGTCTAGTCAGATATTGGTTGGTCACTCCTATAAGCTTTATGTTACTATGTCACTGTTACATCTTGCGGGCAGGTCATCATTGTAGATCAAAAGGTTTGTAGCTGGCTTGGTGTTTAACTTTGTCCTTTGGGAGTGTGCAGAGCACATCCCAGTACCATAGACACTAGACCAGAGGGGTGGGGCTGTGTGAAGGCACCAGCTCGACTCCTCTGTATTCAGGCACTTGTGTATGTGTTGTCTTTGGCAATAGGCCTTTGCTGCCAGTTTGCAGAGCACAACTAATAGCCTGGGTTGTTTGGGGTTCTCATGGGGCCCCTTTGGCCAACAACTTCTTTGAAGGTCTGGTTTACTTCTGGCCTGGGGTATTTTTTGGTTGGGAGAATTACTGCTTCTAGTTCACCAGGGGTTATAGGTCTGTTTATATTGTTTATCTGGTCTTGATTTAACTTTGATACATGATATATATTGAGAAAATTATCCATTCCTTTTCAATTTTCCAATTTGGTTGAGTTTAGGTTTTTAAAATATGTCCCTATGATTCTTTGGATTTCCCTGGTGTCTGTTGTTAAATCCCTCTGTCATCTCTAATTGTATTAATTTGGATCCTTCCCTCTTTACCTTATAATTAATTTGGATAAGGGCTTGTCAATCTTACTGATTTTCTCAAAGAGCCAACTCTTTGTTTTGTTTCTATTTCATTGACTCCAGCCCAGAGCGACTGTTTCCTGCCATCTACTCCTTTGGGATTTCTTTTTGCTCTAGGGCTTTCAGGTGTGCTATTAAGTTGCCAGCTTGAGATCTCCAAGGTTTTTATGTGGCCCTTAGTGCTACATAAAGGTTTTTTTGTTGCTGTTTTATCTCGACCTATTTTTCATTCAGTTGTGAGTTGGCCAGTTACCATGAGTTTGTAGGCTTTTTGTTGCTGTTGAAATCCAGCTTTGATCCATGGTGGTCCGATAGGATAGCAGTATTATTTCAGTTTTCTTGTATCTTGAGCCTTGCTTTGTGTCCAAGTATATGGTCAGTTTTAGAGAAAGTTCCATGAGGTGTTGAAAAGAAGATATTTTGTGTTTGGGTAAAATGTTCTGCAAATATGTTAGGTTCACATGGTTTATGGCATCATTTAAGCTGCATTTCTTCGTTTAGTTTTTGTCTAGATGACCTATCTTTTGTCAAACTGGGGTACTGAAGTACCCCTCTATTATGTATGTGAGGGGACAATATGTGATTTAAGCTGTTACAAGTGGGTTTTTTTGTTTGTTTTTGTTTTGTTTTGTATTGAATGGACTTGGGTGCTCTTGTGTTTGGTGCATAGATGGTTAGAATATCAGTATCCTCTTGGTGAGTTTTTCCTTTAACGAATATGTATTTCCTTCCCCATCTCTTTTAATCAGTTTGAAGTTTATTTTGTCATATATTAAAATGGTTACGCCTACTTGCTTCCACGGTCCATTTGCTTGGAATATCCCTTTACATTCTTTTACTCTGAGGTGATGTCTATCCCTGATGTTAAAGTATGTTTCTTACATGCACTAGAAGAATGGATCCCGTTTTTCAACCCAGTCTGTTAGTCTGTGTCTTTGTATTGGGAAATGGAAGCCTTCGCCGTCAATATTGGCGTTCGTTGGTTCCTGTTATATTGTTCTTATCGTGTGGGATTCCCCTCCTTTTGATTTGTGGGTCTGATATGATTCGTTCCTTGTGTTTTGGTGTGGTTAACCTCTTCAGGTTGAGGTTTTCCTTGTAGCAGTGTCTGTAGAGCTGGATCAGTAGATAGAAACCGCTTAAATTTGGTTTTTTACCATGAACTGTCTTTTTTCCTCCGTCTATGATGACTGGAAGTTTTCTGGATATGGTAGTCTGGGTTGGCATCTGTGGTAGAACATTCGTCCAGGTCCTTTCAGCTTTTAGAGTCTCTGTTGAAAGCCAGGTGTTGTTCTAATAGCTTTGCCGTCTTTATATGTTATCTGGCCTTTTTTACGTTCTCTACATTTTGTTTTTTGATTATTATGTGTTGCGGGCAATTTATTTTTTGGTCTGATCTGTTTGTTCCTCGTACCTTGATAGACACTTGCTTCTTTAGGTCAGATAACTTGTCTATGATTTTATTGAATATAAAATATTTTCTGTGCTTGTGATCTGGGTTTCTCTCCTTTTGCTATGCTGTCCCTTTTACTCATAGATCTGGTTCACGGTGTCCTAGATTTCCTGAATGTTTTGTGCCTGGACTTTATTTTAAGATTTAACTTTTTTTTTTTTTTTGACTGTGATATCCCTTTCTCCTATTCTGTCTTCAATGCTTCAGACTCTCTCTTCCATTTCTTATATATAATTTTGGTGAGGCTTGCCTGTGAGGTTTCTGTTCCAGCTTTACCTCGGTTTGGGTTTCCTTTAGTGATTGCATTTCATCTTTCGTGTGTTGAACTGTTTCCTCCATCCCACTGTTGGTGCTTCCACTCGTGGATTTATTTATATCTTCTTTAAGGACCTTGAGCATATTCATAACAGCTCTTCTGAATCCCTGTCTTATTCTTCACTGTAGTGCACTGATGCCCTGCCATGGGGCTGGAGGGCTCCCAGGAGTGCCTTCTAGAGCTGGAAGTTGTACCAAAGGATAGGGTGATGAAGGAAGCCTGTAGGAGATCTGTGGGAGCTGTTGGGAATGGGGCCCATATTAACTCTTGAGGCTTCTTTGGTGTTGGGGCTTCTGTTGGGAGCTCCTGTATACTAAGCATGTGCTGTACCATTGAGACAGAATCTCCATAGACCTGCATTTTTTTGTTTTATTTTTTTAAGACTAGTTTCATGTAGCTCAGGTTGGCCTTGAACTTGCTGAGGATGACCTTGAACTTTTTCTTACCTACACCTCCTGAGGACTGGGATTACAAACAAGTGCTCACCATGCCCAGCTTTGTTTTTTTCCCTAGTATTTAGGCTTCTAATTTCTCTATTTAAAATTTAAAGGATGAAAGGCTTAGTATGCTGGAAGCATCTTTGTAGGTGGGCACATTTAGCCATATAGAGATGATGAATTGGTTCTCAGTGGTCAGGCAGTAGCCCCAGGAATGAACAGTCCACCCTTCCCTGTCAGCTGCTTCAGGAAAATTCAGATTCAGGGAAGTCCAACCTGTACTCAAAATCTTGCCTGGGAAATTGTGGGACACACTGTTGATATTCACAGATGGGCTGCCTCTGGGTATAAACCTGGGAAAGAATAAGACTTCAGTGGATGCTGCTGCAGACTATGTAGAGGGTGTTCGTGTCCTGGGACCCTTGGCTGACTACCTGGTGGTGAACGTGTCCAGTCCCAACACTGCTGGTCTGAGGAGCCTACAGGGAAAGACTGAGCTGCGCCGCCTGCTGGCCAAGGTAAGTCATTTCGCCATCACATGCATGTTCCTTTGGCCAACCTGTTGCCCTAAATTCCTTTTCCTTATTCAGATGAAGGTTCAGGATCACTGAGGAGAAGCTATTTTTCATACCTGGCCCAGGAACTCTCATTACACCTTTTTAAAGCACTATCTCATGTCTCACATCCCAAGTTAACTGCTATAAAACCATAACCAGAGCAGGCACGTCACTCATGTGTCACTCTGTCCCCAGCACTGTGTGCGACTGGAATGACTTCTCACTACACAGTACTTGTGACACATCCCCTGCTTATTTTCAGGAACAAAATTAAAACCCTTGAGCAGTTATCCCAAGGGAAGAAATTGCTTGTGCTTTAGTTGACTGTATGTAAAAACACTGACCTGCACCTGCTGGGCTGTGAGCTGGGGTCTCCAGCTCTGAAGTCCCCATCTCTGCCTTGCATCTCTGGCTTGTCAACGTAGGTGCTTCAGGAGAGAGATGCCTTGACGGGAGAGCGGAAGCCAGCGGTACTGGTGAAGATTGCCCCTGACCTCACGGCCCAGGACAAGGAGGACATTGCCAGTGTGGCCAGAGAGGTTTGAGTCCAGGGCAGGGCGGGGTAGTCTCCATTGTCCTTTGCTGATGGGATGACACAGAATGGCATGGCTAGTGACTTCCTCTATGTGAAGTGAAAGGTTGGGAGGTCATCTGTCATTGTATAGCTCATGTGGTGGCAAACAGTGAGTTTGAAATGTTTGGTTGCCCTTTTTTTCGCTTTGGGTCTATCTTCGCTCAGAAAGTATCAGGCCTGTGCCAGCCATTCTGTGTCAGCTGGGACTAGAATGTTGTCTGTCCCTTTCCAGCTGCTCTGAACATCAATCAGGCTTCTATAGCTAAAGAGGGAGGTAGGCACACAAGCCAGCAGCCCTGGATTTAAATCTCGATTCTAATATGTATTCCCCGAGAGCCTCAGATAAGACACTCCCAGACAGTTTGTTCTGCGGGTCAAACCCTGCTTAGGCACCGTCATGGGCTCAGCGAGACACTGTTGCATCACACGGGGAGGTTCTGACAGCTTCTCCAGTGAGTGAGGTCTTGCTCTGCAGAACTGGCCCTTGGCCAAAAGTCCCTTGGATCCCTGACTTAAGGCTCTTTCTCTGTCTCACTCTGTAGCTGGGCATCGATGGGCTGATTGTCACAAACACTACAGTGAGTCGCCCTGCTGGCCTCCAAGGTTCTCTGAGCTCTGAGATGGGAGGATTGAGTGGGAAGCCGCTGCGAGATCTGTCGACCCAGACCATCCGGGAGATGTACACTCTCACTCAAGGCAAGGCTTCTTTAGACATGTGTGGAACCCTGTTTCTTCCCCAGTTTACTGTGTCTACTGAGAGTCATGGGTCTTCCCTCATCCACTGCGTTTGCTGGGACTGAGGGCCGAGGCCTGATGGAGACCTGGGTCCTCACACCCACCTTCCAGCCTTGCTATGTGCTTCTCTTCAGGCAGGATCCCCATTATTGGGGTTGGCGGAGTGAGCAGCGGACAAGACGCACTGGAGAAGATCCAGGCGGGAGCCTCCCTGATACAGCTGTACACAGCTCTCACCTTCCTGGGGCCACCTGTCGTGGTCAGGGTCAAGCGTGAGCTGGAGGCACTTCTAAAGTGAGTGTGCTTTGATGCAGCTTGAGGTGGGGAAGTTGGTCAGAGAGATTAACTAGAAAGTGACACTTGTCATTGATCTATTGCGCACTCCCAGAGGGCTGGAGGGAAACACTGATACAGGGTGGGAAGATTTCTCTGCTGCACCTTTGACCATGGACAAACTGTGCCAAGGGAGCTCAGAATGCAGAGGCAGTGCCCATTACAAGGCAGGCCTTGCCACTTTCCCAGGGACCGGGGATGGAGGAATTCCAGGAGATTGAAGCAGGTGGTGAATTTACATTGCCTCCATGTCGGGGAGTTTCAGGGTATACAGTCATTTCCTTCCTGAAGTAACAGAAGACTTGGCTGGGTGTATGTGCAGGGGCCTGGGTGGGCAGAGTAGGACACATAAGGTATATTAGGTAGGATGGTGTGGTGAGCCATGAGTGTGGGCTTCCTGAGGACAGGCTGCTTGTTTTATTTCCAGAGAGCAGGGTTTTAACACAGTCACAGAAGCTATTGGAGCAGATCATCGGAGGTGACAGATCCCAGATGCCTCATTCAGAATGTGGCCCCCAACTCAAGCCTTGTGACTGCAGAGAGGAAGATTTGTTTCAAGCCATGTCCTTTGAACTGTGGCCTGGCTGGGCTGCACAAGCCAACCACGGGTGTCATCAATCACTCAATGACACCACAGACTCTACGGTCACTTTCTGGGTCTAAGTCCCGGGATCCCTCAGGATCATAAGAACATTGGCTCTTTGGGAGCAAAAATCATGGAGAAAATAAAGCCATTTAAACCTGTTTTAAAATCATGTCCCTTTCTGGGGGGCGCGGGGGCAGGTCTTTGCCCAGATATTGAAGGTCTTTCTGGGCCTCCACTTCTAGGTCTGCAGGGGGGCTTCCCAGGACTCTGTCTTTAAGGTGATTTGACTTATTCTACATTTCTGACTTTATTTTGAGAATATTTCAAAGTCAAAAGTTGCAGGAATAGTTAGTGAAGTTTATGTGTCCTTCATTTTAATCCACCAGGGGTCACCGTTTATCACAGTGGTTCCCCTCCACACACACACACACACACACACACACACTCTCTCTCTCCCTTCCTCCCTTTCTCCCCTCCCCTCATACACACATAGAGAACATTGCTAGCATATACTATTATTGCTGAACATTTGAGTCCATGTTACTACTTTCCTCCATGAATGCTTCAGTGAGAGCCTCCAAACCACATCACCTTACTGCTTACATTTCAAAAGCCTGATGTGTCTTAAAGGGTCTTTTGCTGTGATAAGACACTATTACCAAAAGCATCTTGGTGAGGAAAGGGTTTATTTTGTCTTACACTTCTGAGTCACACTTCATGGCTAAGGGAAAGTCAGGGCATGATCTCCAGCAAGGCAAGGAATTGATGCAGAGGCCATGGAGGTATGCTGTCTACTGGTTTGCTCGGTTTGCTTTCTTACAACACCCAGGACCACCTGCCTAGGGGTGACACCACCCACAGTGGGCTGGGCCCGCCTATATCAATCAATCAATTGCATCACAGGCCAATCTGGTGGGGCTTTTTCTCAATTCAGTTTCCCTCTTCTGATGATTCTAGCCTGTGTCAAGCTGACCTCAAAACTAGCCAGCACACTATTCATTGAAACACCAATTCTGGTTGGTGTTTAATAAAAGTGCAGAGCCAGATGTTGGGGAAAAGCTGGAATATCAGAGAGAGGAAACGGACCACAGTCAGTTCTCACCCAGCCAACTCCTCAGGGTAAAAGCTATCTTCCAGCATACTCAGCCTGACTGTAGGTTCTACAGAATTCCAGAATGTCTGCCTACACCTGCCTTAAATACTTTCTTTGCCAGTTGATTCTCTTCTGGGTTCAACTCTGCATCCTAATTCTAGAGTTAGGATTAAAGATGTGAGCTACTACTCTCTGCTACTTAGGCCTAGAACTCATAGAAACACAGAAAGATCTCTGTCTCTAGAGTTATGGGATTAAAGGCCTAGGCCACCACTCAGTTTTTCCCCATGCTGTGAGTGTGAGTCGCCACTCTCTGACCCTCCTGTCTTGACTGTGGGTGGATCTGTTCTCTGATATTCCAGACTGATTTTATTAAATATAAAATATATCACCACATATCCCCTTTTGTATCAAAAATAAAAAAGGTTATAAGAAAAACAATATATAATAGGTACAGTAATTACACACAATGTATAAAAACAATAATTACATAAGTAATGTCCAGTCTGTTAACAATTGACAAGTTTAAAGAAAATAATTCCATTAATTATCCTATTTTTGTGAGTCCAAAGGATTGTACCTAATTCACTTTCTATCTAACTTGGATTACTAACTAAAAACTGTATTTTGATGTCTCTTACACTTATACACTTTAACTCCTAAGTGAGTTTCTTTTCTAAAACTCACTAGAAAACTATGACTATCTCATCTTCATCTCCCTCAGAGACCCAAGAAGGAAATAATATAAGAAAATGGCATGGGCAAACAAGCAACTTCCAAAAAATATAAGTGAAACAGCTGGCTGCCTGGTCACCCAAGGTTCTTCTGTATCGTTGAAGCATCCATCTTACGCCTCCAGGCCTAGCATGTCCGACAGACCTCTTTGTGAAGCAGGATATTCTCAAAGACCTTCCTAACTTGGCAAAGTTCAGCAATTCATTTGTGTGTGTGGGTCTTCTGTTTGCCCATTTTGGACATCATACTGTCAGCAGTCAAGGCAAAAGTACTTTCTTGCCCAGTGGCTAACTTTTGTCACAAAGAAGGTCAACTCCATATAGAGTTTCTTTAATGTCCATAATCTCTGAAGTAGATTGATGCTGCCAGGAGCAGATGTCCCATTCTCATAAAAATAATAAGAGCCCATGTTATTAAAATATCTTAAATGTCATATTTTATGGATCTCTGAAGTATTTGAAGAAGACCTGTTCATCTAAAATATATCTGTTTGATCTTGAAAACATATCTAATATGACTATAAGTGTGATTGTAATGTCTAATTAGTAACTTGGAATAATCATATCCTAATTAGTTGGTAATAATAACTTTCAGGGACTATCAATTTGTATTACATTGTTAGATGAACTGTATAGGTATAATACCTTGAAAAAGTATAAAGATATATGTACAATAACAAAAGTAATCTATATCAATATACACAATTTGTATACTATACAAAAAATCCAATCCAATGTAAAATATTTAAAGCTAATTGCTTTTTAAAAGCAGATTCAATAATCTACCCTTATATCCTATCATATCTGTGTCTCCTTTTTTCTTTATTTTTTTAACAAGAACCCTGAATCTAATCTCTCTTGTTTACCTTTTTTCTAACCATAACCAATAACAATTTTTAACAGATTATCTTAAACAATGACAGTCATCCATAACCCACTGAAAGACCGAAACCACTCATGCCACCTCTTTGGAATGTGGGTGCTGTGTTCTTAAATTTACTTCCTGCTTTCTGGAGGCAACAGCATCTTTAGGGGATCCTGAAAAGTTTTGTTAATTGTCAAGTCCAGAAATAAGTAGCTGTATCATTTGCTGGGGTGATATGTTATATATTTAATAAAACCAGTCTGGAATATCAGAGAACAGATCCACCCACAGTCAATCCAGGAAGATCAGAGAGTGGTAACTGAAACCTTTAATCCCAGCACAGGGAAAGACCGGGAGGGTGACCTGTGACTTTAATCCCAGCAGATCTGAGTTTGTGGTCAGCTTAGTTTACAGAATGAGTTCTAGGTTCCCAGGCAGGCAGTGGTGGTGCCAGGGCTTTAATCCCATAACTCCAGAGACAGAGATCATTCTGTATTTCTGAGAGTTCAAGACTATCTATTAGTAGTAACCCACGCCTTTAATCTTAACCTGGATGTGAAACAACTGGGCAAAGAAGGTATTTAGGCAGGCGTGGGAAGACAGATTCATGCTGTAAAAGCCACAAGGAGTGAGGCTGAGGAAGCTGGAAGACAGCTGGGTGAGATCTGACTGTGGTGTTTACTCTCTTTGATATCTCAGCCTTTCCCTGAGATCTGGCTCTGAGTTTCCTTTATTCCTGCAACAACTGGCCACACATGTTTCCATTTCACTTTCATCTGGGTAGGCTTTTCAGACAGTGGCCTCTTTTCCTGATGGCTTGTGGGTTTTTCCCCTCTTTTGGAGCCCTCCTAGGGCTGCTATTACACTAGGTAGCTACCCCATTTGACAGTTATTTCAATCATCACTGACAACTAGATTAGTGAGTAAATGGATTTTTTTTTAAAATGGGGAATTTGTTTAAGACAATGGAGGATGTTTGGTTTTTCTGTGATCTTTATCTAGATGATTTGATATTGGAATCAATAAAGGAAAAGATAAAGTAGATGGGATTATCATAATGTTTATTATATTATTTATTATGAATACTTTTTGTTTGATTTCTGTTTTATCATTTAAAATGTCAATTAATGTAAATGCTAAGAAAAAAATGTTTAAGAAGCCTGTTAAGAGAGAACACAAAGATATTCAAACCCAAACAAAGGAATATAAGGAACCAATGTCAGCAATGTCATCTAAGATTACACAAAACAGCCGACATTAATATATATATTAAAGAGAATAAACACCACAGTCAGATCTTACCCAGCTGTCTTCCAGCTTCCTCAGCCTGGCTTCTCTTGGCTTCCCCTCACTCTGTCTCTCTATGCCCACCTTAAATACTCTCTTGGTAAATTAAGGCGTGGCCCCACCACTGCCTGCCTGGGAGTCTGGAATTCCTTCTATAATCTAAAATGACCTCTACTCAGTTGGGATTAAGGGCATAGGTCACTCCCAGGATACTCCCTGTGCTGGGATTAAAGGTTTGAATCACCACTCTCTGATTCTCCTAGACTGACTGTGGTTAGATCTCCGGAACTTCTGGAGCTTTTATTAACTCCCCACATAGACTGTGGGTAGATTCCCTCTGATATCTCCAAAACTTCTGAAGTTTTTATTGAATCCCCACATATCCCCTTTTGTGTCAAATTAAAAAAAGAAGGTGATAGCTAACATAAGAAAAACCATATACAATAGGTACACAAATTATACACAATTATGCAAAAATAAATGAGTAATGTCCAGTCTTTAACAATTGACAATTCAAAGAAAATATTTCATTAATTATCCTATTTTGATGAGTCCAAAGGATTATACCTAATTCATTTCCTTTCTAACTAAAAGCTATTATTTTGATGTCTCTTAAACTCAGAAACTTTTAACTTCAAAGTTTCTTTTCTAAAACTGTTATTAGAAAACTATAACTATCTCATCTTCAACTACCTCAGAGATCCAAGAAGGAAATAATATTTACCCAAATAACCAGGAAGTGCAAGAAACTTCCAAAAACTAGAAATGACAGAGATAACACCTATCTGCCTGGACAGTCACCAGAAGTTCTTTTATAAAGTTGGGGCATCCATCTTCAGCCTACAGGCCCAGAGTCTCTTTTCATTTCAATGAAGCAGGAAATCTGCTCTGCCCATTTTGTTGTAGTTCAGTCACTTCACCTTGTGTCCTGAAGATTGAAGTCTCTCTTCAAAGTTCTTTTCAACTTTCCCTTGGGATACTTGTTGACTATTGGTCTCCTGCTGGTATTGAGCCTTCGATGGAGTTTACCACCCTTTATGGGCTACATTCACAAGCAACCTGACTCCAGGAAGATCCAGGCCCAGAGGACATGCCAGAGGGTGCTACCAGCCTCACACCGTCCATGGGCCATATCTGACAGTTTTCTCTGAAAAGCAGGAACCTGAAGGACCATCTCAACTTGTTCTGTCAAAGTTCAAAGGTCACTTTCCTAGGGAACCTGCATGTCCAGTTTAAACAGTATACTGTCAAGCAGGCAATACAAGAACAGGTTCTTGTCCAGTGGCTAACCATTGCCACAAAGAAAGTAGACTCCATATGGAGTTTCTTTAATGCCCTTTTTTCTCTTGAAGTTGATTGGGGCTGCCAGGAGCAGACCTGTGTCACTGGTGAGAAAAGTCTAAGTTCTAAAAGTATTTTGAATAGTCTATGGATCTCTGAAGTGTTTGAAGACAGTTCATCTAAAATATAATTGTCTGATCTTGAAAACATATCTAATATGACTATGTTTGAATGTAATGTCTAACTACTAACTTGCATTGCTTTATATTCTAATTAATTGGTAATAAAAAGAATCATGGGCTAGCAACTTGTATTACAATGTTAGATGAACTGAATAAATATAATACCTTGAACAAGCATACAGATATTTGTACAGACACAATCTTAATATACACAATTTGTATACAATATACAGAAAACCAATGCAATGTAAAATATTTAAAGCTAGTAAATTCTTTTAAAAGAAGGTTCAATAATCTATCCTTATATCCATATATCTGTATCCCCTTTTTCTTTCTATTTTTTTAAACAAATCTTGAATCTAATCATCTTGTTTAACTTTTTTCTAACCATAACTATTAACAATTTTTAACCAATTAACCTAAACAATGATAATTATCCATAACCCACTGAACAACCAAAACCAACTCACCCCACCACTTGGGAACATGGGTGCCATGTTCTTAAATTTACTTCCTGCTGACTGGGGGTGACAGCATCTTTTGGGGATCCTGAAAAGAAAAGCTTTGTTAATTGTCAAGTCCTGAAATAGGTAGTTCTATCATTTGTTGTCCAGTCTCTGCATAACAGGAAAGTGCAGGGCTTGTCTCAAGTCCTGGCTATAATAGTATATGAAACTTGTTCATCTCAATGAGCTGCCTCAAGATTGTCCTGAGCAGTTTGTAGTCCAAATCTGATCGTTGATTGGTGTTTGTCAGCCTAGTGGCTTTGTCAGAGTTCATGTGAAACCATCATGGTGGGGCCCCATCTTCCTTTTGGATACTTCAAGTTCGTAATTAGGCATTGTCATGGATCACTGCAGAAAACTGATAAGAGACTAAAACCCAACACAATGTACAGGAAACTAAATATATAATGATTTATTCAGCATAGGATTAATAACAATAGAATAGTCCCTTATTTTTTGTTATTCTTCTGTTCCATATCAGGTGGCTCTTCTAATATGATACAGAGATCTTGTATTTTCCTTTAACAAGTAAGCTTGAGTTTAGAGAAGGAGAGAGCCACACTCCAACTCTAAAGACAGATTTAAATTATAATCAAATTGGGACTTAAACTTACAAAAAAAATTGTAGAGGTTTAGCAATGGGATTTTATCCTATGAAGTATACTGGTACCAATAGTTACCATATTCTTTTGCTTGTGAGATTTTTGTGGATAGCCTCCCTTTTGCTTTAGACATCTAGATATCCAAGGTCTTTTCACTTCTTTAGATGGGTGTTTCCAGTTTTCTGTAAAGACAAAAAACAGAAACCTGCCCCCACCCTTTGTTTTTCTTACAACTTAAAGAATTGTTATATGGGTGGATGAGCTATCAATTCTTAGTTTCATGAAGTTTTTCTGGTTTGAATCGAGTCTTTTATTAATTTTGATGGTATCCATAACTTCTCTTCACCTGTGGAAACAAAAGCAAAACCCCTTCCCCAGTGTAGCACATATCCTGGCTTCCATTCACAGGTCAGTACACTTTTGAAGTAGACGGGCTAATTTAGCTCATCTGTTTTTTATATAGTCCAATGCCTTTCAGTAGCTGTTGTTCCTTTCTCATTAGCATTGAGAAAATTCAAAGTTAATAAAGCATTATGTAGTCTATCTCTGGGGGTCTTTGTTATTCCTTTCTGTTTATTTAGCATATTCTTTAGAGTTCAGTTTGAACTCTCTATGATATCTTGCCCTGTAGGGTTGTGTGGTATTCCTGTAATATGCTTTATATTATAATAAACAAAAAATTGTTTCATTTTACTAGAGACATATGCTGGACCATTGTCAGTCTTAATTTGTATAGGTATTCCCATGATGGCCATAACTTCTAGCAAATGTGTGATTACAGAATTAGCCTTTTCTGGACCCAAAGCAGTTGCCCATTGAAATCCTGATAACGTATCTATTGTATGATGGACATATCTTGATTTTCCAAATTCTGTAAAATGAAATACATCCATGTGCCAGATTTCATTTCTACATATGCCTTTAGGATTACTTTCTGCTGGCAATGGAGTTTGGTTATAGAAAGAACAGGTGGGACACCTTTTTACAATTTCTTTGGCCTGTTTCCAAGTGATAGAGAAATCCTTTTTTAATCATTTGCTATTGACGTGATGCTTTTTATAACATTCTGAGGCCTCTAGTACATTTCCTATTAATAATTTATCAATTTCATCATTACCTTGTGCTAAAGGACCTGGCACATGGGATCGAATGTGTGTTACATAAAAGGGATGATTTCTAGTCCTGATTATTTCTTGTAACAGAATAAATAATGAAGTTAATTCTGATTCATCATTAATAAAATCATCCATTTCAATGTGTAAAACAACTCTTTCTACATACTGAGAGTCAGTGACTATGTTAAGAGGTTCAGTAAAGTCCATTAATACCATCACAATAACATACAACTCTGACTTTTGAACAGAATTATAAGGGCTTTGAGCCACTTTACTTATATGTTCTGATTTGTAACCTGCCTTTCCTGATTTTTTGTATCAGTATAAAATGTAGGGGCTCCAGAAATTGGTTTATCTCATACAATATGAGGAAGAATCCAATTACTTTTCTTTAGAAATTCAATTCTTTTGCTTTGAGGATATTTGTTGTTAAAATCTCCCAAAAAATTATTGCAGGCTCTTTGCCAAGGTTCTCTTTCTACTTACAATAGAAAGAGAATTTCTTCATTAGTTAAAGGTACAATTTCTTCATTAGTTAAAGGTACAACAATTTCTGCTGGGTCCATTCCTATCAATTGATGAAGTCTTAATTTTCCTTTAAAAATAAGTATAGAAATCTTTTCCACATATGTCTTTAACTTCTTACTTGGTTTATGTGGAAGAAATATCCATTCCAATATAACATTTTCCCTTTGTATTAAAATTCCTCTTGGAGAAGCTTAGAAGGCAAGATAACTAAAATGCAATTAAGATCTGGATCCATATGATCCACACGTGCCTCCTGTAATTTCTTCTCCACCAAAGCCAATTCTTTCTCAGCTTCAGGTGACAATTCTCTCAGACTGTTTAAGTCCTTGTCACCATTTAAGGTTTTGAACAGATTATCTAGTTCATAATTTTTAATTCTAATAGTGGGTCATAAATTGGCAATGTCTCCTAGTAGTCTTTGGAAATCATTAAGTGTCTTCAGTCTATCTCTCCTGATCTGTACCTTTTGGAGTCTAATTTTTTGTTGGCCTATTTTATAGCCTAAATAATTAATGGAATCCCCTCTTTGTATTTCTTCTGGGGCAACCTATAATCCCCAAGCAGGCAAAATTCTTTTCACTTCTTTAAATTTTTTTTTCTAAGGTATCGATATTTGAATTGGCCAACAAGATGTCATCCATATAATGATAAATTATAGATTGTGGGAATTTGTTATGTATTTCTTCTATTGGCTTTTGTATCAAATACTGGCACAGAGTAGGGCTATTCAGCATTCCTTGAGGGAGGACCCTCCACTGGAATCTCTTTACAGACTGAGAATTATTATAAGTGGGCACTGTAAAGGCAAATTTTTCTTTGTCTTGATCTTGTAAAGATATTGTATAAAAAAAACAAGTCTTTTAAATCAATAACTATAATAGGCCATTCTTTAGGTAATAGAGAAGGCAAAGGAATCCCAGATTGTAGAGAGCCCATTGGCTAGATCACCTTGTTTATCGCTCTTAGGTCTGTTACCATTCTCCACTTTCCAGATTTCTTCTTAAGAACAAATACAGGAGAATTCCAAGGCTGGTTGATTCTTCTATATGTTGAGCATTTAACTGCTCCTATACCAGCTGCTCTAAGGCCTGCAATTTCTCTTTTGTTAGAGGCCATTGATGAACCCATATAGGCTTCTCTGTTAGCCATTTTAGAGGTAGTGCTGTGGGTGTTTTTGAAAGATCAGCAGCTGTTTTGCCTTGTTTCTTTATAACCTGAATGGTCTGTGACTGTTTCTCATAATACCTTCTAATGTTTTTTTCAGAGCCATGTGCTAGTTTATGACTTATTTCTGTGTTTGGAGGAATATTAATCTGTATGTTCCACTGTTGTAGTAAATCTCGTCCCCATAAATTTATAGCATTGTCAGGCACATATGGCTTTAATATTCCCCTCTGTCCTTCTGGTCCTATACACTCGAGCCATCTTTCACTCTGTTTTACCTGGGATATTGACCCAATCCCCCCAAAATGCACAATTACCTCCTGAAGGGGGCAACTTGGATGCCATGACTCTGGTAAAATTATTGATACATCCATGCCTGTGTCTAATATGCCTTCAATAACATCATTTATTTGTACTTTTAATTTTTGCCTTTGTTCATTGATAGAAGCTTGCCAAAATATTCACTTTATAATTTTTCCTGAATATTTTTTCTGTAGATTTTCTATCATTCATTGTAGTATGTCTTTTAAAATAGGTTTTAATCTTTTTAATTGTTCTGGGAAGGTGTTTCCTCCACAAAGTCAGGGTAAGACTGGATTGGATTTGATATGGGGGCTTTTCCTGAGGGCAGAAAGTTACTTGACCTGGGGTTTTTTGAAAGCCCCCTTGGGGCATTTCCCAAGGGCAGAAAGTTACCTTGTACTTTGTTGATCTGAATTTATTAGTCCAATGTATTCCTTTTCCACACCAAGAGGTGTTCTCTTGGGATTATTCCTATCAAAAGCATTGTTTCTGGGAACACCTTGTTACAATCTCTTTTTATGTGACCTTGCCTTCCACAATTTTGATTTTTTCTCATACCTCTTGAAATAAGTTCTCCTACCCAGTTATCATCACTGTCATAAGACTCTAGATTAATTGTCTCATGAATCCCATCCTCCAAAGTGCTGACCTTGCTTTTAAAGGTCTAAGTATTTTTCAATGCCATTGTGCATTGGCATTCTCAAAAGCCAGTGATTCAGTTATTATTGTTCTGGCTTTTGAGTCCGGTACCATTCTGTTTACTGCTGCAGTTAATCTGTGCAAAGTCAGTAAAAGTTTCTTTGGGGCTTTGAATTACTTTCATGAATGATTCAGTTTTCTTTCCTTTGTCTTCAATCTGGTCCCAGGCATTTAAAGCTGCTATGGAACATAAATCCAGAGTATGTACATTGTATAAAGACTGCCTCTCAATATCAGCATAATCTCCCTCCCCAAGAAGTTGGTCTTGGGAGACTTCTATGCCTCTGGCCCTGCTTCTTTGTTCTATTGTTTTCGCCTCTTCCCTCCACCATGATTTTCACTGTATAAGCGTCCCTGCCTCTAGCACAGCTGTAACCATATCTAACCAACCTTTAGGGGTGACCTAGTTACAGCATGACCATGAGTTCAGTATTTGTTTAACAAATGGTGAAAGTATCCCAAATTTTACAATTGCTTCCTTTACTCTCCATAATTCTAACATTTGTACTGGGGCCCAGCTAGCTTCTCTATCATCTCTATCATCATTTTTTTTAAAAAAAAAGGTTACTGGGTATATTAATTTTGCCTCTTTTTATCTAATTTTAGATGAACTTGCTGAAATTAGTTCTTCATATTCCTCTGTTTGAATTTGAGCATCTTTGTGTTCTTTCTCGACAGGCTTTTTAAAGACCTTTTCTTTGGATTTATATTAGTCGACTTTTTAAGTGATAACAAAGAAATCAGACAAAAAATATTAATAGTAAACAGTATGATAAACATTATGATATTTCCATCTATCTTATCTATGTTTTCCTTCACTGGTTTTAATATCAAATCATCTAACGAGAGGTTACAGTATGATCAATCACCCTCCATTGCTTTAAACAAATTTCCTCTTTTTTAAAAAAATTGTTTTACTTACCAATTGTTGTCTATTGATGATTCAATTGATTGTGAAGTGGGGAAGCTACCTAGTGTGATAGCAACACAAAGAGAGGTCCAAAAAGAAAAAAAGAAACAACTCACCAGGAGAAAAAGGCTATTGTCTGAAAGACGTACCCAGATGAGAGTGAAATGGAAACACGTGTGGCTGGTCTGCCTAAGGCTGGAGGCTAACGCGAACAGAAAGCCTAGGCAATTGGTAATTACTCCTCTGGCCACGTGTTGTTCTGGCTGGCAAGTGCTATAGGCCAATCAACATGAAATTAATACAACTGCCATGTGTTACCTTGGGATTGCTGGTCCAGATCTTGGGGTTAATCTGGGCCAGAAACTTTTTACTACAAATCCCCGAGCAGACAAAATTTTTTACTACTTCAAACATTCTTTCCAATGTATCTATATTTGGTTCAGCCAATAAGATACTGTCCATGTAGTGGTAAATGATAGATTGTGGGAATTGCTTACATATCACTTCCAATGGCTGCTTCACGAAATATTGACACAAAGTGGGGCTATTTAACATTCCCTGTAGGAGAATTCTCCATTGATATCTCTTTACAGGAGAGAATTAAAAATTATAAGTGGGCACTGTAAAGGCTAAATTTTTCTTGTCCTTTTCTTGCAGTGGTATAGTAAAGAAACAGTCTTTTGGGCCAATAACTACAATAGGCCCTTCTTTAGGTAACAGAGAGCCCATGGGCTGAATCACTTTGTTTACCACTCTTAGATCTTTTACCATTCTTCATTTTTCTAGATTTCCTTTTGATAACAAATACAGGAGAATTCCAAGGGATGGTTGATTCTTCAATATTCTGAGCATTTAACTGCTCCTGAACCAGCTGTTCTAAGGCCTGCAATTTCTCTTTTGTTAAAGGCCCTTGTTGAACCCATATAGGCTTCTCTTTTAGCCATTTTAGAGGTAGTAATGTGGGTGCTTTGAAAGATCAGCAGCTGTGTTGCCTTGTTTTTGTACAATCTAAATAGTTGATGACTGTTTCTCATAATACCTTCTAATATTTTTCCTAGAAACATATCTTAGTTTATGGTTCATTTCTGATATTGGAGGTATGTCAATCTGAGTATTCCATAAATTCATGGGAATGTTAGCCACATAGGGCTTTAATTTTCCTCTCCGATGTTATGGCCATATACATTTGAGCCATCTTGCACTCTGTTTCACCTGGGATAATGTTCCAGTTCCAAAAGCTAGACATTTACCTCTTAAAGGGGCCAATTTGGATGCCAAGATTCTGGTGAAATTTTTGTTCTATCCACCCCTGTGCCTACCAAATATCAATGACAACATCAGTTATTCATATTTTTAATTTTGGCAATTTTTCATCTATAGAAGTTTGCCAAAATATTTACTTTATGGTTTTTCCTAAGTTTTTTGTTCTTTTTTTCTATAATTTTTCAATTGTTCAGAGGAGAAGTATTGTTTTTAGAATAGACTTTAGGTTCTTTAATTACTCTATGAAGGCATTCCCTCCACAATGGCAGGATAAGACTGAACTTGATTTGATATTGGGCCTGTGAAAGCTCCCTTAGGGCATTTCCTAAAGTCAGAAAAAGTTATCTTGTTTGTCCCTTGCTGACCTGAACTCTGGTCCAAGCCTGTCTTTGCCATACCTTCTGCATACTCCAGAAGGGAGTGGTGTTCTTTCAGAGTTATTCTTAGCAAAGATGTTGCTTCTTGGAATGCCTTGTTTATAGTCTCTTTTTATGTGACTTTACCTTTAACAGTTGTAACATTTGAAATTTTGATTTTTCTTTAAACCTCTAGAAAAACCTCTCCTACCCAATTATCACCATAGCTATAAGATTCCATATTAATTGTATTGTGAATCCAATCATGACCCAATTATCCTTTCACATTGTGAGTTAGTATTTTCAAAAGCCAGAGCTTTAATTATTATTCACCTAACTTTTAAATCTGTTTGTCAAAAATCTGTAAAGGTTTCTTTTGGCCCTTGAATCACTTTTGTAAAGAATTTCAATTTTCTTTTCTATTTCTTCAGTTCTACCCCACACATTCAAAGCTGTGATTCGACATAAACCCAGGGTGTACCCATCATATGGTGATTGCCTTTCTACATCAGCATAATCTCCCTCCCTAAGAAATTGGTCTTGGGAGATTTGTGTCTCTATCTCTGCTTCTTTGTTTTATTGTTTTAGCTTCACCCTCCTACCCAGTCTTCTACTGTAACTGTGGCCCAGCCTTCAAGACAGCTGCAATCATATCTGACCAGTCTTTAGTGATAATTTGATTACAGTTGACAAAGAACTTAGCATTTGTTCTTACAAATGATGAGTGCTTACCATATGTGACTATTACTTCCTTGAATATCCTTAAATCTAACATTTGTATTGGAGTCCATTTGGCTTCTTCTTAGTTCCTATCACTTGGCAATTCCTGTAAGGTTACTGGATATATAAGGTTGGCTGTTTGAAAGCCTTAGGCTATTTTTTTTTGTAATCTTATAAGAAAATGTTGAGATTGGTTCTTCATATTCTTCTGTCTGGGTCTGAATATCACTGTGTTCTCTTTTAACAAGCTTTTCTAAGACTTTTATCTTGGCACTCATATTAACTGATTTTTAAAATAATAAAACATAAATAATCAATAAATAATATTTATAATGAACATTATGATAGTCCCATCTACATTATTTGTCTTCTTCTTTACTGCTTCCAATTTCAGACTGGCTAGAGTGATATCAGACAAAGACCAACCACCTTCCATCATACTGCTCTTTCCCATTTTTAATGTGGGAAAAAATTCTCTCTTTGCCATAAACAAATCCTCATTTTAAAGAAATCCCAGTTTACTCACCAAACTTGTTATCAATGATTCAGACGACTGTGAAGTAGGACAGCTACCTAGTGTGGTAGCAGCCCAAAGAAGGGACCCAGAAAGAAAAAAAAAACCATAACCCAACAGGAGAGCAACACATCTTTACACAGTTAAAGCAATATTCCTCAGCATAAAAAATAATACATGTTCACCTAGCTAAAATGCTCTATGGGAGGCTCATCCTGCCCCAGTCACTGAGCAGTGCTCTGGCTGCCACATTTTCAATTATTCTCCTGGATGTTGAGCCTGGTTCTTGTTCTTTCTTGTGCTTTTATTTCTCTTTCTCCTCCTTCTGTTTCCTGAGACAGGCACTCACCACGTAGCCCCGGCTGTCCTGGACTCCCTCTGTAGACCAGGCTGGCCTCGAACTCACAGAGATCTTCCTGCCTCTGCCTCCGAGTGCTGGGATTAAAGGTGTGCGCCACCACTGCCGGGTTACAAACCTTTCTTTTCATTCTTGTCTTTTGGGACAGGTTCTCACTATGTAGCCTTAGCTGGCCTGAACCTATGTCGATCAGACCGTTCTTGAACTCAGACATCAGCCTGCCTCTGCCTCTCTCGAGTTCTGTTTCTTAATAGTCTGGTATGGATCCCGAGTCTTGGGAGCCAAATTGTATTAGCCTGGTGAGATCAGAACCCTAACCATTAAAAACGAAGCAGAAAAGCGTGTACGGAGGGAGCTGAGCTCTGTCTCTTCATTTTCTGTCATTACTGTTGATTGGGTCATTGCTTTTCAGAGACCGAGCTGTGCTGGCAATGGAGATAACCAGGGCTTGCTACTCTTAGCCTCAGGGAAGCCACACAGAAAACCCAAGTGGCAGAATCAGTCCTATGAGGAAGGAGGCTTTCTGGTGGGAGGGGTTAATAGGTGTGGACTGTTCAAAAATACAATCCTGTGTTAATTCTGCCTTCTCTAGAGCTATCTGTCAGGGGATTGGGCTGTGCGGCTCCTCCCAGAAACAGTCCCCTACTTGGCACTCAGGGACTCTGATGCCTGAATGCAATGAGGCCCTTTGCTTGAGCTCTTGCCTAATAACGTACTTCCCAGCATTGGTCTACATTGTCTGTGTTAGCTCCTCACAGCCTTTCAGCCCAGTGAGTGTCCTTGGATGTCCCTGGAGGCCTGGGCCAGGAGGCTCCAGCTCTCAGAGCCTTTCTTCAAAGCATCATATTTCCCAGTTTAGGGATGCCAGTGTCTTAGTGGCCTTCCTTCCCTTTTGCTGGGTGTCATTGCCATGTTCACAGTTTAGATATAATATACAGGCTCCCATAGCTACTGAGGCTGGCCAGCATGTGTAAGCACTTCTGGGTAAACCACACCCTAACCCAGGATCAAAGGGCTTGTTGCCTGCTGACTCTTAGAGGGGACTCTGGTAGGAACTGAAGCCAATGATGCAAAGAACCCCTACTCCCAGAAAAGATCAGCATGTAGATGAGGCCCCGTAGTGTGGCTCTGGGCTTGGCCTGTGTCTCAGACCTGTTTCCTCTGCTTATGATGCCTTACTAATTCCCATCCTGTGTCTCAGATTTAAAGATAGGCTTGTGAAACGATGATAGATCCTTCTGTTTGAGGACTTGAGGAATCCAGTCAGCAAGTTCTCAGAATCTATGCAGAATAGTGCCTGGCCCATAGTAAAGATCGTCGCATATGGCCTGCTGGTATTGTGGGACAACTGTGTTTTCTGTGAGGGGCTTGGCAGGCTGGTTCTGTAAGGCCCGGCCCTTCAGTACTGTAGAGAGAGAACAGGTAGCACTTGATCATGGTGTATCATTTCTGCCCCACCTCAAACTTTGAGGGCAGAGGTTCTGTTTATTCTCTACCTAGGTCAGCAAATAGAACTGGCATTGCTGGGGACACTAATAACAGAGAATAAGCAAATGCTAACATGGTCACCCTGGTGACCCAGGCTCCAGGAGACTATCTGTTCCCCAAACACAGAGTGAAGAAAGTGAGCAAAGTTGGTATGACTTTTGGATACAGTCAGCCTTCAGAGTTATAGCAATATTCTTTTGCCATTGACCTTTGACCGGTTTCTTACTGGGAAAGGCAGACTTTATTGACAATTGTGACAGACTTCCCATGTTTTCTGTCTCTGCTTGTCTGTCCTTGCTGGAAGGGGTTGGCCTAGGATCTTGTGTAGTTTGGCAAGTGTGATCTTGGGAATTCCTCATTTACACAATGTTTGGGTTGATGATTTTTGGGAGGAGGTTGATATTTTGAATAAGTTTTTCTAAAAGCTTGAAACTTTAGAGCCTATGGTGCAAATGTCGGCAAGTTTGTCTGCCAGTGGCCTGGTTTTTGAGAACAGAATTGCAGGCTCTCAGAAGCACCGCTGGGATGCAGTGCCTGTGTTCCTGGCAAGGCAGTACCTCGTAGTCCCTGTTAGCTGATTACAGGGTGATGTTCTAGAGAGGGGTGTCTTTACGGGCACAATAATTCCTGGTAGCAGATTACAGGGTGATGTTCTAGAGAGGGGTGTCTTTACAGGAACATCTGTTGAATTTTCATATTGAGACAAGTTGCAATTTTGAGCAACATGCTTTGGATTCCAACTCTCCTTTTTTGGATCCTGCTGGAAAGCCACATGTACCCCAGGAAAGCATGGGGTTCCCTGTCCATGCTGCTCACTCTCTTGCCTTCTCTATTCCACCAATGCTTAGATGATGATTATGCTTACGATGATTATTTTTCCATCTTGGATGCCTCAGAAATTGAGATGTATCTCATAAAGACGGTGTCTTTATGAATTTGTCAGTTCGTCACGTGCATGAACCACACACACACACACACACACACACACACACACACACACACACACACATGCATCGTCATCACCACTACCAATAACACTCTAAATAAAAAGCCTGTTGTTTGATGTCTGGGTGCTCACTCCGTCACAATCAAGCATAACAGAGAAGGTGTCCTTTAAAAAAATCTTCCCAGGAGAGAAAAAAGCAAAGTGTATGAGCTGCTGAAATACAGCTTTTCTGTTCTCACTGTTTTCCATTCCTGGTTTTCACGGCAGTCCCTTCTAGATTTGCTGATTATGTTTGTGTCTTGCACTCCTCTATCTTCATCAATGATTTTCACTCACCCCCATGCATTGGTCGTTCTTAAACCCCATAAGAATGTCGGCTCCCGGACCGCAAGGCTTTCATCTGATCTCCTCTCCACTGCCGACTCATCCAGGTGCACTGGAGACACCAGAGCAACATTTGGCCAGTGCATGCACGGTTCTTTTGTGTTTAGCTTCCTGATAAACTCATTCCTCACACACTTTCTAGCCAGACTGTTTTCGGCTCAGCCAGTTACCTTCCAGGCCTTCCTATTCAGCAATCTGATGAGTGCTAACATCACACCATGTTGAGCTTTAGAACCAGAGCTCAAGGCCCCTCCACTGGCCCATAGCACTCGCTCCCTCTCAGCTGAGAGACAGGCCTTTCTTTTGTCTGTTGCTCTACTCAGTAATTTTTTTTTGAAGAATGTCTTGGATTTTCCCTTTCTTTTTAGTAAATTTGTCTTAATTTACTTTCATCTCAAATTATTTTCTATCTACTGGTAGGAACTGTGTTTTATAAAGTGTTTTGGGCTCAGCATAGGCCTGTAATGTCAGCCACTCAGTAGTCAGATTGGGCAGTTTTCAATGGCCTTGTCTCAAAATTTAAAATGAAAGAGGGTCAATGATTTAGCTCAATGGTAGAGCGCTTGCTCAGCATGCACAATTGCCCAGGGTTCTACCTCCAGCACCATCAAATGAAGTGTTTATGGGGAAGATTAGTTATTTTTCCATTGTGATAAAATACCAATAGGAAGAAAGATTATTTTGGTTTATGGTTCCCAAGGGGAGGTCCATAATGGAAGGGCTTCATCCTTCTTGCTTTGCTACCTACCGCACACTCCTCACCAACCCCACCCCCTTGGGCTGACTCCACCCTCTCTAAGCAGCTCTCCTCAGCAGAGAGTCACTGACATAGAAAAGAGACAACCCTAAGAAGCCCAGGTAAGGAGCCACTGAGACAGCTCAATGATTAAAGGAAGGGACCTGCTGCCTGGGCCTGAGTTCTGAGTTCTATCCCAGACCTACTTGGTGGAGGAAGAGGAGAAACTCTGCCAGGCTGCCCTTTGACCGCTATACACACACAGACACACACACACACACAGACACACACACACACACACACACACACACATATACACACACATGCACACACATGCACACAGACACAGACACAGACACAGACACACACACACACACACATGCACACACATGCACACATACATACACACGCTCATTCTTGTGTGCCCACACAAATGAAAAAAAATAGTCAAAGCAATGAAAATATATATCCAGGAGTAGCCTTAACTTTTGGTTACCTTGAAGTGGAGAAATAATGTGGACATTTTTTTTCAGCAGTGGGAAAAATCTCAAAAATTTGTGGCTGAATGAACTTTTCTTTTGCTTTTGAGACCAGTTCTTGCTATGCCTGTGGCCCAGGCTGCTCTTGAATTCCCTGTGTAGCATAGAATAGGCTTGAAACCCCAATTGATTTTTCTGTCCCTGACTACCGCATGCTGGGGTTATAGGTATGGTCCACTCTATCTGGCCAGGATGAACCTTTTTTGGAGAAGAGCTAACTGCAATGGAGTAGCAGGCTGGCAGTAACTAGAATACTTTTTGATGAACCTTTAAAAATGTCTTTCTCTTCTAAAATTCTATCTCTGCCTTCAAGCTTCTCTGTATCTGGCCAGGATGAACCTTTTTTGGAGAAGAGCTAACTGAAATGGAGTAGCAGGCTGGCAGTAACTAGAATACTTTTTGATGAACCTTTAAAAATGTCTTTCTCTTCTAAAATTCTATCTCTGCCTTCAAGCTTCTCTGTCAGCTACAGTTTCAAGCTTTAGGGATCTTCACTCTCTACAAAATGCACACCCACACCCAGAGCAGGAAGGCCTTGGAGCCTAAGGGGAGTGTTCAGAGTAACAAATAGGTTCAGGTGATGTTCAGGGCAGAATGTGAGTTTTACTCATATGCACGAGAAGCAAGGTGAGTGAGTCTCAGGTCAGACACCCTCTTAGGGAACCTCTATCATCTAGAGGAGGTCATCAAAGGCCAGGTTCTCTATGCTGCTCTGAGTCTCACAGAGTCCCAGAAATGAAGGAGAAGAAACACCAGGTGTTGACACTTGAAAAGATTTGGGGTGGCTGAGGTTTGATGGCTTCTGGAAGGGAGGGCTGGTGGGTTGACTGTGGGGGAGGCAGAAAAAGAGGGTGCCTTGGGAAGGAGGGTTCCCAGATTAGAGCCACCTCCAGTCTGCAGTGAACCTTCTCTTTGGAAGGCTCTGCCATGCATAGGAAGTAGGTGAGGAAGAGATGGGGCTCGAGACAGCAGTGCTCTGCTTCTCTGCTACTCTTATGCTGTTGCCTAACAACCCTTCCCCAGCCAAGCTTAAGGATCTCAGCAGGCCTTCTTGGCTTGTGATTCCAAACATCATCCTGTTGCATGAAAGAATGAGACTCAGGGATAGATCTCTGAAGAAGCTGGAGATACTAGAGGGAATAAACACCACAGTCAAATCTTACCCAGCTGTCTTCCAGCTTCCTCAGACTCAATTCCCTTGGAATGGCTTTCTCAGGGTTTGAATCCCGCCTTAAGTATTCTTTCAGTAATTAAGGTGTGGCCCCACCACACCTGCTTGGGAGCCTAGAATTCCTTCTATATTCTGAAGTGACTGTGACTCAGTTGGGATTAAGGGTGTAGGTCACCACTCCAGGATACTCCCTGTGCCAGGATGAAAGGTTTGAATCACCACTCTGATTTTCCTAGACTGACTGTGGTTAGAGCTCTGGGACTTCTGGAGCTTTTACTAACCCCCCACATAGACTGTGGTAGATTCCCTCTGATATCTCCAAAACTTCTGAAACTTTATTAAATCCCCACATCATCCACTTGGTTTGAGCTGTGGTCTGGGTCAAGCACTTACCCATTCTTACCATGTAGAGGGTTTCTGACAAGAGGAACCAGCTGCCTTTGGCTGGATTTCTATGTTCTCCTTAATTCTCCAGCAGGGCAGGAATAGCAAGGGCAGGTTCCTTCACACGCTGGCCTCCGAATTCTACATGCAGTAAAAAGAAGACAAGCCCAGGGCCATTGGTATTTCAGGTCTATCCCTGAGTTGTATTTGCACAATTTTAAATAGTCACTCGGCCAAACCCAGACTCAAAGGTTAGGGACACAGGGTTCCCTTAGTAATGGGAAACCATTGGAGTTCACTGCATGCATGCTGCATATGGGTCAAGACCTGGCTCTCTCCAGACCCTGCTCACATGGGCTACTCACTCTGTGAGAGACAGGCCTTGGTGAGCTTTCCTCCACCATTATATTTGAAAATACAAATAGTCAATACTTTAAAACTATGGTATGTGTGCATCCACATGGACGGGCAATAAAGTAAAATATACATCCATGAACTTACCACCCAGACTACCCCTGACAATCACTTATCTACTTTGATTTTTCCCAGGTGCTTTCTATAGGAGTTATTTCCCACCTCCTTAGGACAGGTGACACGTCCCATTTTGTGTTTTCCACTCCATCAAGAACTTGAAAAACGAAGTTCTTAAATCACTATACAATGGCTATACTATCTACTGCTGAATTTTGCTTCCCTTTTGCCAATGCAGTGAAGTTCACTTACTATTTCTTTCTTGAGATTTTTTTATTGTGATAAAATACATAGGATGTACAGCTTGACTTTACACGCTCTTGGCTTACATTTCAGCAGCATGTACCACACCAGCAGTGTTGTGTAACCATCACCACTGTTCCCCAAAAATCCTCACTACACAACCAGAAGCTACACAAATATTAAGCAATAGCTCTCCTCTCCCAGCTTCTGGCAGTTTCCTACCTTTTAAAAAAGTGTGTGCATATGTGTGTGTACATGTGTGTACATGCTTAAGGTACACGGGGTTCAATCCACCATGTGGTTTCTGGGAGTCAAACTCAGGTGATCATGCTCGGCAGTAAATGCCTTTACTTGCTGAACCGTCTTGCCAGCCCCTTCCTCTGGCAGTTTCTAATCTACTTTTTGCCTCTATGAACCTCTCTTTTGGCTCTTTCCATTTAGAAGGTTTCCAAGGTTATGATAGGAGGCATCAACCAACTCCATTCTTTTCTGTAGGTAGATAATACTGTCTTGTATGTACAGATGGAATTTTGCAGTTCTGTTGATGGACACCTAGGCTGTTTCCCCCCTTTGACCACTGTGGAAATGCGGCAGTGAACCTGCCACAAGGCCTCTTGATTCAGTTCCTATTAGTGGACACCTCATTGTGTGATAAAACTTTTCCTGGGGAGATGCAGCACACATCTACTCACTCCAGATAGGGATCCTCTGGCAGACCAAAGTATGGATACCACCAACATCCAATTTGGTGAGTCAATGAGTTTTATTGAGGCCATTTATAGGAATATTGATGAGAGGTTTCTTATAGTAGAAAAGACATCTGTATTACCAAAGCCTACCTCAGCATGAGTGACATCTCACAAAAGCTGGGAACCTGGAGCACGCTGCACAGCCCGCAGGTCCCTCAACAGGTGGGAGAGTGTCCTTTCCAAGAGACTCTGGTCTAAACCTCTTCCAGGAAGCTGGGATGGTTGATGCTTCCTCCAGGCAGCTGGTCTGGTCTCAGAGTCTCCTTTGCAGCTTTATTGGTTTACTCTGGCATGGAGGGGCCTCATGAATCTGGTCAGTTTCGGGGACCCCCCAAAGCTATTATGAACTTATTCTTCTGCTTAGTTTCTCTGAAGTATGTAATATTTCAGTCTGGGTGGGGGGATTGTTGTATACACCCACAGGTAGAATTGCTGAGGCTCACAGTAATTCTGCTACTAGCTTCTGAACAGGCCATGGAGCTACACCTTGGAGCATGCATCATTCTACATTCCCACTGCAGTGCATGAGGGTTCCAATGTCCATATCTTTCCCATAACAATTGCTTTGTTGTAGGAGACCTTCATATATTTTGGATACTATGCTTTTGTCAAATAGAAAATCTACAAGTATTTTTTTCCCTTTCTGTGGATTTTCATTTTTGTTTTTATTATTATTTCCAAATTATGTATAGGTGTGTATGTCTGTGTGTCTTGCATGTGGATTCGGAGGCACTGAGCACCCTGGAACTGGAATCTTAGGCTGTTGTAAGCCACCTGATGCTGGGAACTGAGCTTAGGTCCTCTTGAAGAGCAGCAAGTGCTCTTAGTCATTGAGCCCCAGCCTTGTCTTTTCACATTCTTGATAACGCCGGTTATTTGGGTATCACAAAGAATCCTCTACCCAATTGTGCATGTTTCTGAGCTTTTTAAGAGCAGTATTATTCCCAATGCAATCTTCTGCTACTTTGTGCTTTTTTAAAAAAATTATAAGATATCTCTACTCTCTGTTGTCCAAGCATTTTTCATGGCTTTACAATATTCCATTGTGTGGCCACTCCACACATCAGTTATCAGTCCCCCGTTGATAGGTATCTGTGCTCTTCCCAGTTGCTTTGATATTACATTGATGCCACACAATTCTTTGGTACAACCTAATTTTAAACAGTTAACTTTTTTTTTTTTAAATGAGTGAAGTCACTTAGGTTGAGTTACTATGTTTGAGTGAACAGGTAAGGTATTTGACTGAAACACTGCTGTTTCTCAGCTGCCTATTTTGACTAGTAACTGGACTATGAAGCTACTATAAGTCCTACTATTGAGCTTGTTCTGTGTCTATACTACCCACATGGTGTGGTTTCCTTCTAAAAACAATCAGAGGAGTCACACCATGTTCATTTCACTGATTTCAAATTGGAACACTTAGCAACAGGAAGATGTCCACACAAGTTTGGGAACAACTGTAAAATGGAAACCCTTTCTTTACCCCATCTCCCTGAGTGAGGTTGCAGGGGTGACTACACTGGCTTGTCTATCATCTTGAAACAATTCCAAGCTAACCCCTTTTCAGCACTGAAAACTCTGGAGTGAAAAGCCAGAATGAGGGTCCCATGTCAGTTTATGTTACAGCTTTAACCATGCTGAGGTTAAAGAGCAAAGGGTCATGACCCAGTAAACCCAGTCTACTGACTTCGGGTTCCAGAGCTTTCCACAATCAGGAAGAAGATGCCCACGCTTAGGCAGCTCGGTTGAGAAAAGGAAATACATTCTTTATTAACTCAGCTAGGTCATGTTACAGAAGTGTCTAAAAGGGCTCAAAATAACGCAAAGAAAGCTCTAATAATGCTCTTCTCTTGTTCCCCATCCCACCCTCTGGGTGTTATCCACCACTGTGCAGAGTGGGAGGGGGCACAAAGTTGCCAGATTTCCTCATGATTTGTAAAATAATACCACAGAACAGGAAAGCATGAAGCAAGAGTTCAACTCTTGACAGGGGTTTGGTTTGTGGTTTGATTACTGGAACAACCGGTGACCTTGACCGACATTGTGCAAACAGAATTGGAAGAGGAGGTGGAGTGGGGCTTTGAAGCATAAAAGCATAAAAGGCTCAGTAGAAGTCACCACAGCACAGACAGATCTTCCAGAGAGCTTGCTGAAGAGAGGCCCAAGATGAGGTGAGTCCCATTGCACATCTCACTTCTAGCACTCCGTATAGAAGCCTGTGGGAGAGGTTCAAAAATGGAATGGGCCGATGGGCTAATGCTCTAGGCAAGTAAGACCATGGCCTGCAGGCCACAGGCTCCCGAGGATAGCTGTGACCGCAGCTCAACTTAGAGCATTATGAGATTTTATTTTTCTTTCTTTTCCTTTTCTTTGAAACTTGATTGTGCACTTCGAGTTGTGAACTTTGTAGGTGACAATGCCATGCTGAAATGTCAAAGGCAGGATGTACCTGGAACCTCAGTGAGTGAAGGGCCAGTGACTAAACCCCTTCTTCTGCATCTATGAGAGATTGGCTTTCAGACCAGCTGTCTATCTCCAAAAAGACCTTTCCTCTTAAGATTATAAGGGTTTTGTTTTGAGTAGGTACAAAGCAGTTTCCTGGAATATTATGTCTATTAATAGACCTCCTGCAAAAAGAAAGACAATAGTCACACATTTTAGTGACATGATCTAGTCACCCAGATTTTTTTAAAAATCAAAATAGAAAGACTTTTAAGGTTGAGAAAAGGCTAGAAACAGAACATCACCAAGAAGTTCCTGACCGGTCAGCATCTGCTGGGATTTGGTTACCTTTTAGGTGTGGTCTGTGCACCAGTGATGGCCACAGTCATGCCTTTGGAAAGCAGTTTTCTCCAGGTAACCATCTGGTATTCTTGGGTTTGATATACCACCCTTTAAAGGCAAATATTCACAAAGTAATAGGAATGGCCATATGTGAGTTAGGGGTGATGGTGCATACCCAGCAATTCTAGATGATGAAGTAAGCTGGGAGTTTAGGAGTTTGTGACAAGTCTGGGAAATATGTGAGACTGTGTCTCAAGAACAATAACAACTATGGCAAATTATACAAGAAAACCTTTTCTATGGGAAAGTTCAAAAAGTTGTGAGGATAGCAAAAGTCACAGTCATCATCTTTAAGTTTGCTACAATGTATTAACAGTGTCTTCATAGCCCAATACTTCATGGGAGTGTGGCAGAGGACTCATGGGGCACCACTGGAGACGGGGGCTCACAGCCCTGTGCCTCCTTTCCTCTTTTCTCACGCCACCTCCCTCAGCTTTTTTGAAGCAGGCACTTGCAATGTTGCACAGGCTGTTTTCAAACCCGATGCTCCTGCCTGTCTCAGAGCATGGATAGTTGGGATGGCATATGTGCTACCATGCGGTGGTGCCTTCCTTGCTCTGTTATGACAGTCCCTTTCTGTAGCTTGTACAGAATTCCCAGTGACACAGAGCTTGCTGGTGTGTCTGGAATTTGCTCAGGGCTGCGGGAGTGGGGGGTTGGGTTAGGCTGCAGCTTGGTGGCCTTAGCATTTCATTCTTTTTTAATGGCTGCTTAATGGAAAGTGCGCGCGCGCGCGCGCGCGCGCGCACACACACACACACACACACACACACACACACACACACACACACACAGGACCACATGTGCAAGGAGACCAACTACATTCCTTGTCACCTCTCTGTAGAGCTCTGGGAACTGTTGTCACTCTCCTGCTCTGGGGACAGCTTTTTGCTGTGGACTTGGGCAATGATGCCATGGATATCGAAGGTGAGTCTCTGGGTTTTTCCAGGAACTATGCACCCCAGCTTGGCTGTGCCCAGGTCTGGTCATGCACTGCTAGGGAGAATCCAGTTCCTGTCCTCTTCTTCCCTAGACCTTTGGGGCCTTCCTTCTTCAGCTTCCGCTTGGGGCTGCAAGGGAGTTTGGTGTACAGGGCAGCACCCTGTTGGCTGTCTTTTCATAGAGAGCCATCTGAGCACCCATGGCCTTTCCTGGCTTTTTTTCTTGGCAGATGACAGCTGCCCAAAGCCCCCGGAGATCGCAAACGGCTACGTGGAGCACTTGGTTCGCTATCGCTGCAGTTCATACTACAAACTGCGGACCAAAGGAGATGGTAAGGCCTGGATGAACATCCCTCCTGTGCTCACTCCTGGTCCTGTCTGGTGTTCCTATGATGGGTGAGGCTGCGGTACCTGGCCACAAACTTCATGAGTACTGCCTGGAGAGCTGGATTTTTCAGTTTCTGCCTCCTGTTGATGGGCCTTCTGTAAAACTAAGTTGCTCAGCTCCCTGTTTTGCTTTGTTAAGGAGCAGCAATTCCATGGCCCCTGTTGCTGGGAAGTGCAGTCTTCACCTATGACACTAGGTAGCCTCACCATGTTCTTGACAGTTTCTAAAAACTTCACTATGTCTTTAAAACTCCTGTGGTCCTTACAGCATCTTTTGTGTGTGTGTGTGTGTGTGTGTGTGTGTGTGTGTGTGTGTGTGTGTGTGACATTCTTACGTACTTCCCTTTTTCTGCTAAGGAAACTGTGGCACAGAGAAGCTGAGGGAGCCTGTGAGAGGCAAGTCAGGATCTGGATCCTGATTTCTTCCTGTTCTATACTGCCATCTGCCATGACTGACTCCTGTCCTGCCAGGCACAATGTGACCTGAGGCACAGTATTTCTGGCTTTCCTTCCTTCCCCTCCCTCCAGCTCTTTAACCCTTGTGAGAAATCTCCTCATGCTACTTGGGGGGCAGCTTTGCCTTCTCTGATTGCATCTCCTTCTTTTGCAGGAGTGTATACTTTAAACAGTGAAAAGCAGTGGGTGAACACAGCTGCTGGAGAGACACTCCCTGAATGTGAGGCAGGTAAGTACCGAGTCTTAGGACATGGGCAGGGATCAAGGCTAAAATGTAGCAGAGCCATGTTCCTACTGTGTGGCCTAAATATGTGAGAGCCAAGACAGGGGTTAGAGAGCCACAGCTGGCAAATCAGGGACAAGATGAGAGTTTGGTAACTGTCATGCTCATTTAGGCCTAAGGGATTGGCTCAATCTACTGTCTATGCTGCTTCCCATGGAGATACCTCCATATAGAACACCTGCTTATAGAGACTTGGTTAAAGGTAAAGCGAATGCCCCAGGAAGGACCAGGGTAGGGAGGACATAGGCGAACCCACAAGGGGTAGGGTAGGATATGGAGGCAGTTGGGACCTCTGCATTCCATAGTTTTTCTCTTGTCTGCCTGGATGAGGATTTTGCTCAATTTCTACTACCAGTGGCAGGAACTGCCAGCCTGCTTTGGGGTTAGCGTCAGCATCTGTAAGAAGTTTATGTTCCTGCTAAAGCTGCTGCAGGGTCATCTCTGTCTGAGAATGACACACACACTCAGCTTCTAGCCCTTTTATTGAGTTTCAGAGAACTGTGAGCTTTTTGTGTGACGAGGTTTACATACGTACGCATACATATGTATATAGAGGTTTATCAGCTAGGGTTTAAATTTTTTCTGTCTTAGTCATTCAATGTGTAAATACTAGAAATGAGAGGCGCAGGGGCAAGCAGAGTGCTTGAATGTTGTTGGGTGTAGAAGCAGTGACTGATGCTTCGAGGACCCGTGGGTGGGGCCTGCTCTGCATGCTGCTTCCATTCCTCTCTCACTTTGCAGTGTGTGGGAAGCCGAAGAATCCTGTGGACCAGGTGCAGCGCATCATAGGTGGTTCTATGGATGCCAAGGGCAGCTTTCCATGGCAGGCCAAGATGGTCTCCCGCCACAAACTCACCACAGGGGCCACACTGATCAGTGACCAGTGGCTGCTGACCACGGCCCAAAACCTCTTCCTGAATCACAGTGAGGATGCGAAAGCCAAGGACATTGCTCCTACCTTAAAACTCTACGTGGGAAAACAGCAGCTGGTGGAGATTGACAAGGTGGTTGTCCACCCCAACCGCTCTGTGGTGGACATCGGGTTAATTAAGCTCAAGCAGAAGGTTCAAGTCAATGAGAAAGTGATGCCCATCTGCCTGTCTTCCAAAGACTATGTAGCAACAGGCCGCATAGGCTATGTGTCTGGCTGGGGGCGGAATGCCAACTTTAGATTTACTGATCGCCTCAAGTATGTCATGCTACCTGTGGCTGACCAGGACACTTGTGTGCTGCACTATGAGGGCAGCACAGTGCCTGAGAAGAAGACCGCCAAGAGTCCTGTTGGGGTACAGCCCATCTTGAATGAACATACCTTCTGTGCTGGCATGACCAAGTACCAGGAAGACACCTGCTACGGCGATGCTGGCAGTGCTTTTGCCATTCACGACCTGGAACAGGACACCTGGTATGCAGCAGGGATCCTGAGCTTCGATAAGAGCTGTTCTGTAGCCGAGTATGGCGTATACGTGAAGGTGAACACTATCCTGGACTGGATTCAGGAAACTATGGCCAAGGAGTAGTACAGGGCTGACTGGAAGGTCATGCTCAGCCAGATGGGCTGGAGCCTATGTCGGAGAGTACTATTCACCATGGAAGATGGGGAGAGGAAGGGATGGGACATAATCTGAGGGCTACTAGCCTTGCATCACTTAGTCAATAATAAAGAACTTGCTCATGACCCATTTTTAGTCTTTGTGGTCCAGCGCTTTTATTCTCATTTACAGTACTGGGCAGCCAAGAAGCATGGAGAATTGGAAAATGCCCCCATCCCCATCCCAAGGTGCCAAGAAATCCATAGGGTGCTGTAGACTGTTTGCCTTGGGGAATAATGTTTATGAAATCCAGGTCTCAGGGAGGTTACTGTGACCCTTGCTTTTCAGTTAAGGTAAAAGATTTGGAGAAGTGAAGTGCTTTGGTTAGGGTCAGTCTTCTACTTAACGACAGAGTTGAACTTGATCCTGGGTCTGCTTGAATGCCAATTCTGAGCTTCTCTAGCATATTCTGTCAACTCTTTCAAGTGGGTGAGGAAAGCCAGTTGTGACAGATGCCCTCTGTCTGTGCTTTATCTGCCATGGTCCCAGAAATCAAGATAGGCACAATGTAGGCAGGCTACACACTTAATGGGTCCTCACTGCAGCTCAGCCCAGATTTGCTCAGTGACCTTTAAGCTCCCTGGTTGTTGCTCGTCCCCTATCCCCAGATCTTTTCCATTAGGGATGAACACTAGTGACTGTCAAGAGTGCCCTGGCTGAGGTGGCTGGGAAACTTACTCTGCACTGGGCTTTGGAGACAAGCCACATGTCCCTTCTACCCCAGAAATAAAGCTCTAGGAAAAAGACATCAAGCAGCTCTTCTCTCTGAATGCGTCCTTGCCCCAAGCCTTCAGGTCACTCCTTTGCTAGTCTACCAAACACAGCCTCAGAGTCACAAGTACATTTCCCTAGGGTAGAGCTATGCGACAAAGACCTATATTCTCGAATCTTGGAGAAAACAGCCAAACACTGAAACAGCACATACACAACATCTGACAGCAGGTGGCTGTCATTACCTAGGAGGAAAGAAAGCTGGCCCTTCCTCCATAGTTCTGCTTCCCTTCATGAGGCCTCCTGCTTGCTCCCCAGCAAGGCTTCACATTGTCTTTCTCTTCCGAGACCTTTCTTTCCAGGAGTCATTTAGAGTTACATGATATCTAGCACTGGACAGGACATATAATGCATGCTTCCATAGATACTGGCCACCAAGATAGAATCTAACATAAATCTAAACTGCAGAGGCCCCCTCTCCCCTCTGCCCTCACCCCAGCCCCCGGGAATAAAGAGGGCAATACCTTCCCTATGCGGATTCTGAGATTTTGCTGGCACCTGAGCACATAGGCCAAAGGACAAAAGACCAGTTGACAGGGAGCCGGACACAGGGATGTGGAGGAAGGTTAGAGTTCTCCTAGGAGTTTAGTAACATTAGGGCTCGGATTCTTTCAATCTCGGCACACAACTTTTTCATCCCATGGTTTAAGGCGGCTGCAATAGCCCCATGTGTCATAAGGAGGGGTGGGAAAGGATACTTCCCATCCCAGAAGTAAGCAGAGGACATGGGAAGTCCCAATAATCCTCTCTCTCTGCCACGTTCATCAGAACTGGGTCCCAGCTCACTTTTCCCAAAGGACAAGCTGAGAAAGAAGCAGCTGCCAACAGGGCCAGCCACAACAAGCCTGGGCCTCTATTGGTAACAAGTCTCGGCCAGCTAGTCTTCAAAATGCACTGGAATCATCCGACCCCACAGGCATTTCCCCTTATCAACTTGATACCCCTTGGTCTTCAGTCCTTGAAATAAGTGGTGGTGGCACTGCCTTCTAGGGAGCTCTGTCCCTTATTTTACTATGCCGGATGGTAAAGGGCCACATTTTCCTCTTGGTAATAGTCTGCTAGCTATACATGAGCAGACCAGGGGTCATGTTTTCCAGTCCACGCCAGCAAGGTCCCTAAAACAAAAGAATTCACTGCAACTAACAGAATGTTAATTATTCCAAGAGAAGCTGGGATAGGAGGGAGCAAAAGGGGCTAGTGAATGGAGGCTGGGGAAGAGTGTGTGTGTGTGCGTGTGTGTGTGTGTGTGCGCGTGTGTGTATGTGTGTGTGTGTGTGCGCGTGTGTGTGTGTGCGTGTGTGTGTGCGCGTGTGTGTGCGCGTGCGTGCGTGTGCATAAACACGTTAATCAACTGCTCTCACAGTATCTAGGAGGAGGCAATGATTTTTAAGGGAAAGATAAATCCACGTAAAGGGAAGATACAAAGACCACCTGAACAGTGCCACCCAACTGCTCTGAGGATCTCAGGGAACGGACACTCAGGCACCAGGATTCTTGGAGGACTAAGGCTTCTGCGCAGGGGCTGCTGATTACAGGCACATCAAACCTCTTTGTTGGGGCAGCGAACAAGTCTCTGGGACAGTGATCGCACAGGCCTGCTGAGCTCAGGTCTGTTTCCACCCATGACTCATCTCCAATAGCCACGAGTATGTTAAATGTCTTGATAGAGGAGGTCATATTTGGGGATATTCTTGGGATCAATAGGGCTCTGGACAATAAGCTTCCCCCTCATTGCTCCCCGGTAGATGACTTCGATCAAATCCATGAAGTCTTGTTTGGTTTTGAAGCTTCCTACAAATTTGGTGTGATCAGGAGACCTGTAGCACAGAGGGAAATAATGGTCAGAGCTTTCCAGGGTGTGGACCCTACCTGGTCAGCAGCGAGCAGTGGCCTCTTTATCCCTTTTTGTCTGGGATGCTGAGGTCTGACTGCTGCCTTTTCTCGGGTAGAGTATATAGGACAGTATCTACAAGTGTGGGGAGACTCTGCTTTCCATCACTTTCCACATCATTACCATGTAGAGTTCTCTGAGCACTAGAGTGGGCAGAGTTTGCTCAGTGTCTCTGTAGAAGCCCATTAACTCATCAGAGTCTCACGTTCTCATCACTGACACTTCTGAGTTGTGGGTATGAATAAATAACATTACAAATATTTTAAACATCAGGTATATTGCTTGTAGAAAATTAAACAAAAATAAAGTCAGACATGAAGCCAGAAGCCACCTTTTGATATAACCGTTCCAGTTCTGCATGGGAGTGTGTATTCCATTAATTTTGTTAAGATAAAAATCATGTCATAAACTATTTAGTAATATGATTTTACAACTAATATTTGCCTCAGAGCTGTAAAATATGCATCTATAACATAGCATTAAACTCCTGGAAATGTAATTACTAGGTTGAAAGATCAAGCACTTAGAAGGTGTTTGATACTGTGTCCTGAATTCCATGTGAGAAGGTTGCACTAAATTGATATAGTAACTGAATCCTAGGAGGGTAGGCAGCTCCAAACAGACAGTGCTAAACTCATTTCTACCAGGTAAGGAAAAGGTAGACACACCTCTCCAGAGTAAGGGCTGACCACAATCCTACATACAGCCAACGGTATGGAGAGCTCTCATATAGGGCTGTGAACGGGAGGGAGGGAGAGCATTGCAGAAGATACCATGTGGATTATTTTCACAGGCCTTCTTGAATAACGACTTCGAAATTCTCTGAGTGGCAGAAGATGCTTGCAAGAGAGAAGTGTGTCTCCCTGGCAATACATGCCAACACCAGCTCCCAAAGCTTAGAAACCAGGGATTGTTTTTTTTTTTTTTGGGGGGGGTAAATTTTATATTCTGTGCTCAGCTTTTCTATTTTTATATACACAAGGACGGTTAGTCGGTACTTCAAAAGCTATATTATTTTTTCATATTTAAGTTAGAAATTAAAATTTGCCAATCACACTTGAAACACTCGCATTTTACACTAACGTCTCCTGTAAAAATTAAGGAGACAGTACTCAGTCAGTGAGACTCAGAGAGTCAACAGAAAAGTGAGTGAGCTGCTGATCCTGCCCTGATAGAGCCAGCTTTCCAGACTGTAGTCAATTAACTTACCCATAATCCACTTTCATGTGCTGCCCATTGAAGAAAAATACAGTAGATGGAATATAACTGATGTCAAAGTACTGCGTATACACTGGAGTGTGGTCCACGTCTACCAGGTAAATAGCAGCCATTTTACTTAAGTCAGCAGAAGTCTTTGAGAGCTGTGAAGATGGATGGAGGTTACACTATACTGTGCCAGGTGCATAATGCTTCTTTTGAGAAATGTACAATAACATTGTATGTGAAGCTTACTACAGCATTTTTTTTTTTTGAGCAAAATTTTGTTTGAGAAAGTACCTGAACCAAGAATCAAGCCCATCTGAATTTCTCATAAGACACAATGCTGGAACTTGCTATGTAAACCAGGCTGGCCTTGAGCTCAGAGGTCCACCTGTCTCTGTCTCCAAGGGCTGGAATTAAAAGTGTATACTGCTATGCCCAGATAGACATACTAGTACTGTTCAGAGGGTGGATCCCTGTTGATAGGGTCAGGAGAAGGCCCTTTGTGATTGTTTGAATGAGAATGACCCCTGTGGGCTCATATATTTGAACACTTGGGTTTCTAGTTGGTAGAACTGTTTGAGAAGGATTACGAGGTGTGGCCTTGTTAGAGGAAGTGTGTCATTATGGGCAGGCTTTGAGGTTTCAAAAGCCCATACCATTCCCAGCTAGCTTTCTTTCTCCTTCTTTCTTTTTACTTTACTTTATTTAAAAAGGTTTTATCCATATCTACCACTGTTTCTCCTCTCTTCCCTCCTCTGAGTCCCTCCCAGTCCTCCTCCAGCCTCCCCCAATCCCCCAAATGGCAGGGGCAGCAGTTTGTGGTGCCTCTTGCAGTAGGATCAGACTGTGTTCCTGTGCATGAACTACATCTTGGAGCCCATTCCCTATGGAGGACTACCTAACCCAGCCTTGATACTGGTGGAGGGCCTTGGATTCACCTCACCTTGTTACGCCAGGCTGAGCTGACCCAACCCACCGTGGGGTGCCCAGTTAGCTTTCTATGCCTTTTGCTTGTGTTAAGATGTGAGCCATCAGCTACTTCTCTAGTGCCATTTCTGCCTGATTGACAGTTATGGATTTCAACTCCCTAAAACCATTAGTCCCAAATAAACTCTTTCTTGTATAAGTTGTTTTGGTTATGGTGTCTTATTATAGCAATAGAGAAGTAACTGAAACATATTGGGGAAATGTTTTGTTATGTTTAATTCTTTCTCTTTTGAATTTAAGTTTTTAAAAGTTTTATTTACTTGTGTGTGTACGGGGGTGGGGGCTGAGGTGTAGGAGGGTTGTATGTGTGCTGCAGTGCAGCATAGAAGTCAGAGGACAATTGCTGGGGTCAGGTCTCTCCTCTTTAGTTGCTGAGCCATCTCACGGCCTTGTGTTTTAATATTTTCCAGAAAGGACTCTATACTTACTTAAAGTGAGCTGGGAGCATAGCTCATGCTTAGTACTTCAAAACAAGAACTAGAGATCCTGACACACCCACCTGCAACAACTCAGAACACCCACATAGATGCTGACTCTCCCCAGACTCTTTCCTCCTAGAAGTGAAAATTAGAGAAGTGCCTGGTGCCACTCCTACAGGCTAAAAGACCTCGGTGCACTACACTTGTTCTCACACTTAGCTATCATTGTATGAGTTGTGGCCACTTAGCACTCCCATTTTACAGATGACAAAGTTGAGGCAGAGACAGGGGTCAGATGGTAGGACACACAACTCCTCAGCAGCAAGGGTGGGACTGGAACTTTGGAGGCTTGGTTTCAGAATCAATTATTATTCTCAGGTCAATATAATAATCAATTATCATTATAGTCATGTCACAAAGACCGGCCAGTGTAACTGCTTGGCCTTATATGTAACTTTTTCCTAGACAGAGAATGACACTGAAATTCAGCACATGACAATAACAGTAGCAGGTTGAACCTTGAGTGGTCGGAGTACGTGCAGAACGTCAACTATTGCAGGGGGTTTGTCTCAAAACAGCCTGGCCTTGATTTAGCAATAGACGACACCTGGGGATTAGTCTGTGTATATTCTGCAGGGGCAGCTTAGTCTGCAGAACTTGTTCTGAAGTCTAAAATTAGTTGTCTTTGAGACTGAAAATACTGTTGCTTTCCTGTGTCAGTAAAGAAGAATATTCTGGTATTATTTCTATACATCAGAATCATATAGCTTAAACAGAAATCAACTTTCCTGACTACCCACAACTATAAGTGTGCCCAAAGTTGTACAACACACTACGAAAGGCTGTGGAAGGAACCCCAAGGCTGTTCTTATTAGGGAGGCAGAGCAGTGACATCTGAGAAATTTACGGACAAAAAACAACTGGTATCCACAGTCAGTTACCCACAGGCTTTGCCTAGTGGGGTCACTCCATGGACTTTGTCTAGTGAGGTTCCCCAACACAGAGTTATTCATCTGGTAGGACAACCTGTAAAACACTAGTTGTCATCTGCTCCAAGGGCCCTGGGAAAGACCCCACTTCACAACTTGTACACCCTGGAGGGGTTTCTGTAGTTCCTATGTGACTGTTGAAAAGGCAGCATTCAGACACTGGGTGGTGGCACTTCCCGCTCTTCTACTACCTGAATTTTCAATTAAAGCTGATCATTTAAAGATTCACTTACAATATCATCCAGCTGCAGACAGACAGGGTCCTCATCCCTCCCAAATCTGAGAACCAGCACCTTCTCCGCAGTGCTTTTGATGGCCTGATCCACTTCTTTCTTGCTGGTCAGTTTGGGCAGGAGGAAGCTCATCTTAAAAACCCCAGCTAGTCTGCACAGCCAGTTTTGTAATGTTCACAGGCTGTTTAGAAGAAGTGCGAGTCCTGATATAAAGAACAAAACAATACATTTAGCATCAGCCATGTATTCAGGTGATTGTGTGAAAAGGCCCCACCCCTTGCCTGTCATCCTTGGGCCTAGCTTCTAGAACTTCATGTGCTATCCTAAAACACCAGATAACTGCTTTCAGTCATTTCTCTTACATGTACACAAGAAACTATGTACTGTACCAGAAGCCCATACACATTTCTGTATCCCCTTCTTCTTTTACACAAGAGATAGTGTAAGTCAGTGGTCCAGTGAATAAGAGGTGACACCCTCATGTGGGGACTGGAGATTTAGAACAGAGCAGGAAGACAAGGCAAAGCCTGTAACAATAGTCCTTCGGAGCTGTGGGCAGCTGCAGAAAGAGAGCTTGGCCTGCAGCTAAGGACGCAGACAAATTTGCTGACTTCAGCAGTCTGGAGCAGAGGAAGAGTGGCTAGAGGAATAGCAGAGGCTCAGTACATAACGTCTCCATCTTTCTGCACTTCGCACTGTTTTACATCTAACATTTAATGAGTCCCATAGCCCTACATAGAAAACTCGCAGATTCTATCACGGTAGCTTATCATTTCATATGTGGACCACACTTTACTGGCCCTTCATTGATGGATGCTTGTATTTTCTCAAGTCCTGACTTAAGAAGTCTTCCTAGATGTACTTCATCACATGGCAAACAGACCAATTACAAGTGTGTGGTGCCAGGAATGATGGTACATGCTTTGACCCCAGAATTCTAGAGGCAGAGGCAGGCAGATCTCTGAGTTCCAGGTCAGCCTAGTCTACAGAGTGAGTTCCAGGACAACCAGGGCTACACAGAGAAACCCTGTCTTAAATAAACAACAAAAAGTTTGTGAAAATCACAATTAAATGACTCAGAAGATGCTGAGATACAGGGGCCTATTCATATGTCTTTTATCTCCTTTTGGTGCCAGGCCTCTCATTCTATAGACTAGTTTGGTCTGTTTACACCACAGAAGTGTAGAATTTGTGCTACAAAATTGCTTGTCTAGCTCCCAATTTGACGGGAAGAAACTTCCTATTTGAGGAGTCTATGACTGATGAGCCTCGACTAAGGGCATCCTCAAGGAGACGTGATTGAGATTAGACCCTTTGAATTTAGTCTCAAGGTTTTAATTCTATGAAGTCTGAATTTTTTCTCCCTTTTTCATCAAAAATTACATTTGAAGGTATGACTTAGGGCTGGGAAGATAGCTCAGTTAGTAAAGTGGATTGTCTGGCAATTGTAACGCTGAGTTTGATCTCCAGAATCCAGGTTAAAAGAAGCGTGGTGTGAGAGTATGCTTATGATCTCAGTGCTGGGGAGGTGGTGTCAGGCAAATCCCTACAGGTTGACCACCAGTCAATCTAGCCTAGTCAGTGGTTTTCAGGATAGCCTGAGACCTTGTCTCAAAAAGACCAAAATGGATGGTAGCTGAGGCTTGACACCTGAGGTTGCCTTTGGGCCACCACATGCATCTGTGCATGGACAGGTAAACACACATATATGGACATGCACACACAGATATGAATAAAATTTATACAAGAAATGAGATTGTACCAGCTATAGGTCACAATTTATTTGAATATTTTTACATGGATGTCTGTGCACCACTTGTGTAATGGTGCCAGCAGGGCCAGAAGAGGGTATCAGATTCCTTGGAACTGAAGTCACAGACAGATGTGAGGTGTTGGGAATTGAACCTGGTCATGAGCAGCTAGTGATCTTAACCTCTGAGCCATCTCTCCAGCCCCTAGGCCACACTTTAAAGAGTGAAGCTGATTGCCAGGAGGAGTTTCATCAAATGGGGGTACAGAGCAAGAGAAGCACAAAGAGAAAATGTCCCTGTCTCATTAGAGTTCAAGCAAACATTCCTGTGCTGCTAATAAAAAGAGGAAGGGGAAGGTGTGTGGACAGAGAGGCCCCATGTGGTACTGGACAAATGTTGGAAGGAGTGGGAAGCTAAGACAATGCCCACATGAAGGATATAAATGGAGAATCATAAAAGAAACAAACACTAAATACACTTGGAAAGCCCAGTTTTGCAAGTAGACAAAGAACAACAAATTAAAAAGCATATTTAAGAAGTTCATAAAGTTGACAAACATTCAATAAGACATACTGGCAAGAAAGTGAAGGGACAGGCAGGAATGTTGGGATTCAGAGATAAAAGTTCTTTGGAAAGAAAACTGTTATATTCTTTATACAACCGTTCTACTTAGGGAACATGAACAAGGCACAAAGACTTCTGTTCACAGGCTGATCAACACATTTGTTATGGCAAAAAGCTGTAAACTGCCAATATGTCCATCAACAGGATATTGATAGTATAGTCCTGTGATTTATCTTATTCAGTCACTGAAAAACGTTATGAAGCAGTATGTAAAGTCTGATTGCGCTTTTTGTAGAAATTTAATATATAATATTTACACAGGAAAATGGAAATAAATATCTCAAGATGTCATCAAAGGACGTATTTGAACATGGGCAGGTGATTATGGGGGCAGTCTTCCTGTCTCGGTCTCACAATTGCTGGGATTACAGGCGTGTGCCACCACGCTAGGTGAGGATAACCTTTAATTACATCAGGGTGGACATGGCTACTTTCCAAAATATCCCAAACATGTTTTACAAGATGCCGGTGGTCGAGTTACTCCTGGTCCACGAGTACCAGGGAGGACGCTCCAATCCACCTGTCAGCAATCCCGACTCCTTCACGGGACAGCTAAGGCACAACCGTGTCCTTCTTCAGTCCCAACCCGGGAAAGGACCTTAACCCCAACTAACCTGGGCTGTTGCTTAGAAACGCTTCCTTGGCCCGCAAACCCTTACAAGCGGAAGTGAGAATTTCCGTGGACGCGGAAAATGAACGTGTCACAGCGCGCCTCGGTCAATAGCCCAATAAGCACAGCCAACATTGTTTTAGTTTGAACCGCTCGAACCGGAAGTTACGTCATTTCCGCCCTTAGTAACTATGACCGTCCTCGTTCGGCCTTCCCTCTCACGCCCACAGGCCAGAGGCGGGGTGTCAACTATCACGCCAAGCGCCATTGGTCGCCGGAATACTTGGGGCCCAGAGGAAGACCCTGTGGCTTTGAAGGCGTGTTCACGTTGTTGCGCTTTGGCGTCCCGGAACTCTCCATTATTCCTGGGCTGTTCTCGATGGTATTTTTGGATGGATAGAGAACCCCGCGCAGGGCATTATGGGACAATGATGGCCGCTTTCAAACAGCTGAATTTGCCTCTTTGAGACCGTCAGGTTGAGCAGTGGCCGCGCTGGCGTCCCCAGATCAGGGGCAGAAGGTCCAGAGAATCGTGCTTGGTGAGCTGAGTGTCTCCTCCTCTTTCCAGATCCGTTCTTCGGCCGCCATGCCGGCTCCAGGCGACCGAGGTCGGTTCGCGGCTTAGGTTTTGGGCCCTGGTTTGAAAGTTCCTCTTGTTCGTGTTACCCAACTTTTCTCTATTCACTTCCATGGGCTCGTGCCCATCCAGCCTACTCTAGACTTTGTCCCTGTTCTGGTCACATCCCGGTGTTTGGGCACGGCACACATGGATTGAGGGATCCGCCTAGCGTCCTCGTTTAGGATGGTACCTGTTAGTAGGTAGTTGGAGAGCCTGGATAGCACTCCAGGTGCCTTCCTCCTTTCTCACAGAAGTGCCTTCTCTACATATGGTGGGCAATCTATAGTAGCATGTTAACCCCAAAGGGCAGGACTTTTTTTTTTTTTTTTTTTTAAATCTATTGTTGGGAACAGCAGTTGACTCAAGGGCACATGCAGTAAGCAATTGCTACTCGGGAAGTCTCTTGCGGCTTCTTTGCCACTGGTCTTTCTCCATAATCTGACCCTGAAATAACTTATTTGCTATTTTGAGTGGCCAGTTAAGTTCTTCCTTTCCCTGTATTGTGGATAACTTCTTGTTGTCCAGAGAAATGTTTGAGTTCTTGCTCCCTTTTAATAAGTTATGTTTATTCATTTACTTAAAATCAGACCTTTAGGCGATAGGAATCAACAAGACGGACAGCCTCTTGCTTACAGGTGCATACAAATAACATTTTAGGACCTAAGTCATCACTCAGGTAACTGCTGGTCCTGTGCGTCTCAGCCTTCCGTCTCAGCCTTCCCGTCTAGATTTCCTCATATGTATACAGATGTAACTTTCTTTTTCTGTTGCACCTGGTGAAATTTCCAAATGAAACTTTTGTTTCTTCATCCACATTATGTTTGCAGTCCTCCTTGGTAGAGCTGTGCATGTTAACTAGAACACGGCAAAAGAAGTCTAGATTCCAGAAACACAGTTCTTATGCTTTAAGAATATATTGTAATGAGAATAATTATCTATGTATCCAGCATAGGTTCATGCTTATAAACGGATGGTGTTAGGTAAAGATGAATGTGTTATCAGCTGAGCACCTAGGAGACCTTACAGTCTCTTAAAAACACTTTACTGAAACGCCACTTAATATTTCTCATAAGTAAGTTTGGTGAACACAAATTGTTATTCAAGAGATTTTTGCCTGATATGGGGTGCACCCCCCCCTTTCCCACAAAACACTACCGATCACAACAAGTCAGAAGTATGTATGTTGAATGTGGATGGTAAAGTTATGTCCTTATATCTCTGCTCTGTGGAACCCGTGATTTAAAGGAGATGGGGATGGGTTGGTAGATAAACGTATAGAAAAAAATTAGCGAGAAAACTAGTCAGTATACAGGAGCATAATATCAAATGTGTAAGTAATACATCCCTGAGACAACCATGGTTCATATACAATTGTTTGGTTTTCACAGTGGTTCTGAGGATTATGTAAAGTAAAAGTGATTTCTGCTTCACAGAGAAGTGATAGCTAACTAGGTAGCTGCTTACTTTCACAGAAGCAGAAAATGCCAAGAGCCTGGATTTTTTTTTTTTTTTTTTTTTTGGTCTGTTACTAGAGAAGAGAATGTGCTGCTGAATGAAAAAGATGAGCGAGCATGTTTGACTGATGTTGGAGACAGTGAGCTGAAAGTAGTGGTTCTTAAAGATGATTATTCTGACTCTTACATGGGAGAAAGTTTTGTAGAAGGGTGAAATTACAGGAGAATAAATTAGATAATGGGTAGGTGAACAAATATATGAGTGAGGACAATGGTATGAATGAATGAATGAATGAATGAATGAATGAATGAATGAATGAATATCTCACCAAATAGTCAGCTGGTATGAAACTCACTATGTATCTCAGGCTAGAGTCAAAGTTGGCAGTCTCTAGAGCCTCTGCCTCCCACCTGCTAAGATTACAGGTGTATGTCACCATGCCCATCTCCAGAACCTGGATTCTAATTGAGGTTTCTGACTTACATCTGGTTCCCCCTAGACTTCTTTTGTAGATGCCGTTGTACTCCAGTAAGAAGCCCTTACTGAGGTTTATTCCTGTCCGGATGATGCCCTCTTGATCCTATCATTTGCTCTGATTGTATGTGCCTCTGTGCTTTTAGAGTTTGTCAGTGATTTGGTGGGAAAGTCATTGAAAGTAGCGAAAGGGGCTGAAGAGACAGTTCATTTAGTGAGGTGCTTTCTCACAAGCATGAGGACCTTAGCTTAGATTCCCCAGAACCCATGGGAAAACCACAAGAAGAGGCACATGTGTGTTGAAGAGGCAGAGACTGGCAGATCCCAGGAGCTACTGACCAGAGCGCTTGACTGAATTAGCTCCCAGTTTAGTGAGAAACCCTGTCTCAAAAAGTAAGTGAGGGAGCACTGTGAAAGACACCTGACATTGACCTCTGCCTCGTGTGCACACAGTGCATGTGTACTTGCATGAACATGCACACCCACCCCTGTTAGCAGAAGATATCCTAGGCTGAGTGTATGGAGAAGGGGTTTTCTTAGGTCCAATTTCTAATGGTCCGCCTTCCTTCCAGAGAAATAAGAGCCTGTGATGGAGGACACTGGTGAGGATGCCTCCATCCATCGGTTGGAAGGCACTGATCTGGACTTGCAGGTTGGGGGTCTTATCTGTAAGACCAAAAGTGCAGCCAGTGAGCAGCATGTCTTCAAAGCCCCTGCTCCCCGCCCTTCACTGCTGGGACTGGACTTACTGGCTTCCCTGAAACGAAGGGAGCGGGAGGAAAAGGATGATGGGGAGGAGAAGAAGAAGTCCAGAGTCTCCTCTTATAAAGACTGGGAGGAGAGTAAGGAAGACCAGAAGGATGCTGAGGAGGAGGGTGCCGAACAGGCTGGCCGAGGTGGCCGGAAAGACAGGTAAGGGCAGAGGGCAAACATTGGTAGCTAGGAAGCACTAGTTGAGGTGTTTCTAGGTCCTGTTGGACACTTGAGAGCTTTATGATTTCATTGTGGTTCTGTAATACTCATGGCAGATAGGAGTTGGTAAGCATTTGTGGAGAAAATTCAGAGGCATCCTACAAGTGGATGATAGTTTAGATGCCTGTGTTCGCCTTGTGCAAGCTGTCAGCACCAGGGAGATGCACTGGAGAGGACATATTGCTTGTTGGCATACCCAGAGGCAGAGGGAAATGTTTTCTTCCTTGGAGAGCTCTTTCCCCAGCTGCTCTTCCTGTTTCAGGCATTACCGACCTGCTCGGGTAGAGACTCCATCCCACCCTGGGGGTGTGAGTGAGGAGTTTTGGGAACGCAGTCGGCAGAGAGAGCGGGATCGGAGGGAGCATGGTGTCTATGCCTCATCCAAAGAAGAAAAGGATAGGAAGAAGGAAAAATCCCGAGATCGAGACTATGACCGCAAGAGAGAGAGAGGTAAACTGCCTGTCACCAGCCCTGTTGCCCATCTGAACCAGCAAGCCAATTTTTTCCTGTTGTGAGAACTTTTACAATAATGCTCATTGATTGCTTATCGTATAGCCGCTTTACTTGAGTACGAGGTTCTTGTTTTATTGTGAAAACTGGGGATGGAGGAAATGATGGGTAATCTAGTTAAGAAAACAGCTTATCTTAGCATTGCTGATGGAGAAAGGCAGTGTTGTGGAACAAAGTGAGACAGAGTCTAGTTCTGTAGCTGAGGTCTGCGACACCTCAGAATTCTTAATGATACACACCTAACTGTTCATTTTTGATTCTCATTGGAAAGTAGCTGTTGTGTGAGTTTGACCCTTTCTATCCACTGAGAGAATGTGAGTGTGTGTTTCAGCCCACAGATGATGGGAGTGTGTGGTGGCGTGTACCTGTGTAAGTGGGGAGGCTTGTGCTTTCTGCCCGGTGCACAGGGGCGTGTGTTAGCATGAAGCACACATTTAAGCTTTGTGTGTGTCTCTTGCAGATGAGCGGGACAGAAGTAGACACAGCAGCAGATCAGAGCGAGATGGAGGCTCAGAACGCAGCAGCAGAAGAAATGAGCCGGAGAGTCCTCGGCATCGGCCGAAAGGTATTCTCAGCTTTCCTCTGTGGTGGCTGGTAAAGGCAGAATGAGTAGTAGTCAGCTGTGTTGCCAGGCAATGAGTTGGAAATCCTAATTCTAGTGTGACCCTCTGGAGTTAGGGGCCCCTCTCTTGGGTGGATGTGCTTCCTGAGGGTCTAGGCTGTTTGCTTCAAGGTAGGATTCTCAAGTGGCAGGAAATTGGAGATGTGGTGAGTCATAAGGATTTATTGAAAAAGAATGATTTCTTTTAAGATGAAGTGGTTTGCCAAGAGAAAGCAATTAATTAAGTTCAATCTCTTTAAAAATGGTCACCACTATCTTATCTATAGTAAAAACTACAAGGCTCTGAAATAGGGAAGTCACTTAGTTGGGGCTTCATGGTGGTTCACTTGGTGAAGGCACTTGCTGCCAAGCCTCATGATCTCTGTTTATTTACCAGACTCTGAGAATTGTCAGTGACCTCTGCATTGTGCTGTGGCACATGCATGCACAGGACACATGCAGTTAAATAAATTAAGTGTAATTAAGAAATAAATTGGGAAACTAGGCATGATAGTTTATGCCTATAATTCTAGCACTTTCAAAGCTGAAGCAGGAGGATTGTAAATTTGAGGCCAATGTCAATTATGTAGGGATATGCTGTCTGAAGTCAAGTCTTATTGACATTGGGTGTTTACTGTGGATGTCTTTGTGGTCCCAGATGCAGCCACCCCTTCAAGGTCTACCTGGGAGGAGGAGGACAGTGGCTCTTCAAGGCGCTCTCAGTGGGAATCACCCTCCCCGACACCTTCCTATCGGGACTCTGAGCGGAGCCATCGGCCATCTACTCGAGATCGAGACAGGTGATGGATGGGTGGGGCAGCCAGCGTCTTAGGCAGGTGCTAAGAGGAAGGTGGGCAGGCAGAGTTGCTGGCAGCTGGGGGACACAGTTCAGCTTAGTGACTGCTGATCTGGATATTTCCCAGGACTGTGAGGAGCAAGTACTCAGATGACACACCTCTGCCGACTCCCTCCTACAAGTATAATGAGTGGGCTGATGACAGAAGACACTTGGGGTCAACCCCGCGTCTCTCCAGGGGCCGAGGTAAGGCCTGGAAGGCTGGTTTTGTTGGTCCGGGGTGGGGGTGGGTGGGGTGGAGGCTGCACTTAGGAAGCTGCAGTTTGTAGTTCTTCTGGTCCCGGAGTCTGCTGGAGCTGTATGGACTGACCTCTGCCATCTGCTTCCCTTTAGGAAGACGAGAGGAAGGTGAAGAAGGGATTTCATTTGACACGGAGGAGGAGCGGCAGCAGTGGGAGGATGACCAGCGGGTAAAGGGCGTCCTTGAGGGCCGGGCAGGAGGTGGTGGCTGTCCCTGGAGGCGGGTAGAAGGAGGTGTTAGAGCAGGACTAGAGCCCTGAACCTTTTGAGAGGCAAGCTGCACAATGAAGCTTTTGTACTGGTGTAGCTGGTCAGACATGACTCCCGCGTGGATGCCTCTGTGGTAAATGTGAGGTGTGCTGCATGGCAGCCTGCCCTGTGAAGTCAAGGCTGTCTGGTCTCCTCCTGGCCTTCTCCAGCTTTCCTGTGCTGATGATAGGTGCTGCTGGTACTCTTGGACTTCTTACCAGGCACCTGCTCTGTCTCCTCTTCTGCAGCAAGCGGACCGGGACTGGTACATGATGGATGAGGGTTACGATGAGTTCCACAACCCCCTGGCCTACTCATCTGAGGACTATGTGAAGCGGCGGGAGCAGCACTTGCACAAGCAGAAGCAGAAGCGCATTTCAGCCCAGCGCAGACAGATCAACGAGGTGAGGCCGCAGCAGTGGCTGGGGCTGAGCAGAGGTGAGGCGTGTGGGAGGAGTCTCAGTTCACCAAGTGATGACGTAACAGACAGGACCAGGTCAGATACACACTTCTGTGGATCAGGAGCATGAGCCGGAAGCTTTGGGTAGCTTAGGGTACCTGGCTGCCGCTACTCTCTTCTGCAGTACTCTGTGAGGGGCCTGTGGGAGAATGGTCTGGTGAGGCCAGCCATTGGGTGTATTTTTGTGTCTCTGAGGGTTGGTGCCCAGCTGCTTCGTGGGACAAAGTGCTGCGAGGGCTTCGGCTTTAGTAGAGGCTTCTGTCTAAGGAGCTGCAGGGTGTAGGGTTCCAGTGTGGACTTGCCTCTTAACCTTTCTAGATCAGCTCTTAGTTGCCGACTGAATGTGGCTCCCTTGTGTCTCCACAGGATAACGAGCGCTGGGAGACTAACCGAATGCTCACCAGTGGTGTGGTCCATCGGCTGGAGGTGGATGAGGACTTTGAAGAGGACAATGCGGCCAAAGTGCATCTGATGGTGCACAACCTGGTGCCTCCTTTTCTGGATGGACGCATCGTCTTCACCAAGCAGGTGAGGCTGCTGTGGCCGAGACCTGAAAGTTAGAAAGCACGGAAGAGGGAGGAAGAGAGGGCGGTACGGTCGTGTGCCCATTCGCAGGCTCGTGACTTACGAGGGCCCGTGTACAGCAGGCCCATGGTTGACTTTAGCGACCAGTGGGGAATTTCCCTTTCCCCCTTACTTCCTGCAGCCAGAGCCTGTAATCCCGGTGAAGGATGCCACCTCAGACCTGGCCATTATTGCTCGGAAAGGCAGCCAGACAGTCCGCAAACACAGGGAACAGAAGGAGCGGAGAAAGGTTGGTGTTTTACCACTCGGGCTGAGGTCCATGTGTCTCTTTTCTTACTCCTATTAAAAATCTCACGACCGCATCCAGACTCACTGGCAGGTAGAGGACGTTTGCGTGGGTCAAGAAGCAGCCTGAGGAGGTACTGTGCTCTACTCAGGCCTTAGCAGGACAACCACAGGGCCTGGTGCCAGGCACTGGAGGCTTGCGATAGGTGTCTTGTGGGAATTTACTGTCTGCCACCAGAGTTGCTTCCTGCCTATGGTCTTCTCAGAGGATGGAGCAACTTAACTCTTGTCGTCTTCAGGCTCAGCACAAACACTGGGAACTGGCTGGGACCAAACTAGGAGACATAATGGGTGTCAAGAAAGAGGAAGAACCAGATAAAGCTGTGACAGAAGACGGGAAAGTAGACTACAGGTGAGCAGTCTTGGCCAGCGGCGCGTGTGCTCCCATGACTGAGTCTTCAGGTCTCCTGTCTACTGACTTTAGATTTCCCTGGGGAGTATTCTTGCTATCACCATTGGTGCTACAGTCATGATTGTGTAGCCTGATGCTCAGGGAGGTTAAGGAATTTGCTTGAGGGCACCTAGCTAGGAAATGGTGGTTTAGTTTAGCCCCAGATAGTCCTGTGGGGGAGCTGCTCTTTGAGGTTCCTCACAGGACGGCAGGAGGAACTGCTTTTCACAGGACTTAAGTCCAAGAGGCTCTCTGTTTTGGTAGTAACATTCTGTTCATAGATTCTTATGTAGCTGTTGAGTCCCTGCTTAGTGGAGTCTCGGCTTGGGGAGGTGCTAGAGTCATATGTCCCCCTCACTTCTTACCCTTTGTGGAAACATCATCTTGACCCAGTAGTTCTTTGTACCTCAGTGCTTGCTGGTCTCTGGGTCATTTAGTCCCTTACGTTTTAGTTGTCAGGTGACCAGGAAGACTGAGTGAAATTAGAAATAGAAACTTAAGAGAGTTTGGGGAAGATTTGAGGAGGGAAAGGACTCTTGGGGAAGGTGGGTGGAAGGATCTTGGGACGTGACCATGTATCAGACACTGATTGCTTACATAGAAACAAGGCAAATATAAGTGATCTGCTTTCACAGTTCTTTGAAAATGAGCCCTTTGCACTGTGCAGCCCTATCACAGGGAGAGAGGGATTCTGATCTGGATCCTGTATTGTGTAGCCAGAATTTGGAAGACCTCATGACTGTAAAGTGTGGTGCTGAAATTGCCCAGATCTTCTCTCTAAATTAGTGACCTGCCGGTTAATTTCAACTCCTCTTCTGGCCACACTTTATGTAGGACAGACGATTTGTCCACTTTAAAGCCTCTCTGATCCCTGTCAACTGTGTGGTGGATGATGGAGTCTTGTGCCATGGTCTGCTCTTTAGGCTCAGTGAGCTGCAGTCTTCAGTGGTCAGGCTGCTTTGGTGTCTGGGAGGTTGCTTCTTGCCACAGTTGTTCACATTCTTGGGAGCAAGAAGGAAGGCAGCTAACTTAACCCTGAGGGACATGCTGCTGTCTTTCTCAGGACAGAGCAAAAGTTTGCAGATCACATGAAGGAGAAAAGTGAGGCCAGCAGTGAATTTGCAAAGAAGAAGTCGATCCTGGAGCAGAGGCAGTACCTGCCTATCTTTGCTGTACAGCAGGAACTTCTCACCATCATCAGGTAATGTCTCCAGTGGCCCAGTGAGGGTCGTCTAATGGGAAGGTAGTGGGTTGGCTTAGGGTATGCAGCATGAGACAAAATGATATTATTTCTTTTAGTGCTTCAGGTTTAATTTGTCTGTGTCCCAGACATTTCATCTGGCAGTTTCTTCAGAGCCTGGTTTTTGGTGAAATCCTTTCTGGGCAAGCATGCTTCTTGGAGAGCTAGGCTTCTCTAGAGGCAGCAAGGCTTCTTGGGGCATTTTTTCCCCAAGATTAGCTTTCCATGCTGGCTGCTTAGCTTCATTTGCTCTCCCTTGTAGAGATAACAGCATTGTGATCGTGGTTGGGGAGACGGGGAGCGGCAAGACCACTCAGCTGACCCAGTACTTGCATGAAGATGGCTACACTGACTATGGGATGATTGGGTGCACCCAGCCCCGGCGAGTGGCTGCCATGTCAGTGGCCAAGAGAGTCAGTGAAGAGATGGGGGGAAACCTTGGTGAAGAGGTGAGTGGGCATGAGCTCTGACATGTAGCTTTTTCCTAAGAGTTGCCATTTGTGCTGGAGGCTGGTCTGCTTAAGCTGCACCCCAGTCTGCTGGGCTCCAGTCTGCGAGGCCTAGCAGTGAGTAGTGGCCACTTTCTGAGCTATGTCTCTGATGCCCAGGTGGGTTATGCCATTCGCTTTGAAGACTGCACTTCCGAAAACACGCTGATCAAATACATGACAGATGGGATTCTGCTCCGGGAATCCCTCCGGGAGGCAGACCTGGATCACTACAGTGCCATCATCATGGATGAGGCCCATGAGCGGTCCCTCAACACTGATGTGCTCTTTGGGTTGCTCCGGGAGGTAAGGGATGGGGGATCTGTTGCTTTTGTAGCTGAGGTGCTCTCAGTGAGTTCCTCTGAAGCTCCCAGGTTGCCTGGGCAGTCCTCCTGGCATCTTGTTTTACTCAACTGAACAACTTGTGCTCCGTGCTGTAGTTCCATTCCTAGGTTTTTAGGATTGATAAACCTGATGTACAGCTTTGCCAGCTCTGGCTTCTGCTTTCTTTGTGGTGACAAGGTAAGACTGTGGTCCCTGGCCCACAGGAGCCTCTGTTGACCTCTTCTCTTAGGTTGTGGCTCGGCGCTCAGACCTGAAGCTCATTGTCACATCAGCTACAATGGATGCAGAAAAATTTGCTGCCTTTTTTGGGAATGTACCCATTTTCCACATCCCTGGCCGTACCTTCCCTGTTGACATCCTCTTCAGCAAGGTATAGAGAGGCCTCTGTCCTTTGGCATGCTCTGATGAAAAGGCAGCTGGAGGAGGTGGGGGTGCAGAGCTGGGGAAGATGTAGTCAGTGCCATGAGGCAGTGGGGCAGCCCTCAGCTCCAGAGCTCAGGTGGACATAGATCTGTGCTCTGAAGTAAGGAGCCTGGGGAGATACCAGCTCTAGTTGTAAGGCCATGGCAGTCAGGCTCATCCTGAGGTTGGCATCCCTGAGTCCAGTGCTGCAGCAGGCAGGTGTCGAAGCTGTGCGTCCTCTGGGCAATGCTGACCTGTGCTGCCATTGTTCTCTTCTCATCCCCTCTGCTGGTGTTGCAGACCCCACAGGAAGATTACGTGGAGGCTGCGGTGAAACAGTCCTTGCAAGTACACCTGTCTGGGGCCCCTGGGGACATCCTCATCTTCATGCCTGGCCAAGAGGACATTGAGGTGCGTGCTTTGGTTACACTGGGGTAGATGGGTGAAGCCTATGCATGAGAGTTTGGGCTCCAGTATCTCATGACTTCTCCTGTGCCTTAGGTGACCTCTGATCAGATTGTGGAGCACCTGGAAGAACTGGAGAATGCTCCTGCCTTGGCTGTGCTGCCCATTTACTCCCAGCTGCCTTCTGACCTGCAGGCCAAAATCTTCCAGAAGGTGTGATGGGGGAAACTTTGGTCTTGGGTGTCTCCTGGTGTCCCACAAAGGAGGAAAGAGCAGGTGGGACATGGGCTTTTCTTTCTTGTTCAGTCTCTCTCCAAAAACGTATCTTTCCTCCTGCATGTCCTGATTGACCCTAGGCTCCAGATGGCGTCCGGAAGTGTATTGTTGCTACCAACATTGCGGAGACATCTCTGACTGTTGATGGCATCATGTTTGTTATCGACTCTGGCTACTGCAAGTTAAAGGCAAGGAATGGCATAGGAGGCATGATTCTGGTCTTCACCCAGAGCAAATTCAGCCTAGAGGTCCTAACCAGGCCCTGGTCCACTCTCTTAGGTACACGGAGACTGGCAGAGGTGTTTGGTTCACATTTAGTGAGCGCTGAACTTGCCAGGTGTTTGGTTCAGCTAACCCTTGTGGTAGCTTGATGATATAGATAACTCAAGTAACTGTCTGGTCACAGAGCTGGTATTGGTGGAGAAACCTCTGAGACCTTCTTGAGTTTCCTGGCTTTAAAACAACAGCCACTTGAGTTGCTAAGACACTTCCTCTCTGATGAGTAGTAACTAGGTTTGCCTTTGTCTCAGGGCTACTTTTCTGTCCTTAATCAGTTCTTTTGTGTCCCCTATTAGGTCTTCAACCCCAGGATTGGCATGGATGCTCTGCAGATTTACCCCATCAGTCAGGCCAATGCCAACCAGAGGTCAGGGAGAGCTGGCAGGACGGGCCCAGGTCAGTGTTTCAGGTAGGAGCCCTGTGCTAGCCTGCTCTTAGGCAGTGCTGGGACTAAGGATCAGAACCCAGGCAGGCCCTCCTGAGAGCTGAGGCTGGGTGCTGCTGAGGGCTGCCACTTGGTGGTGCTGATGAGTGGAAGAATTGTCTTCCAGGGATTCTGAGCTCTGAGGCAGTTGAGTAAGAAGGGAACTGCAGCAGACAGCAGCCCGGACAGCAGGCCGCCCCAGCGGGTGGGTCGGAGTAAATGGTGATGCTTTTTTACTTGCTGATTATCTTCCCTCCTGTGTTTATGACTAGAAAAGAATAATGCATTCATTAGAAAGTTAGCAAATACGTACAGATGTTAAGACAGTAACACCTTGCTATAATTCTAGTCTTAGGTACTTTGGGTCACACAGACATACAGGAGGAGGCTCCAGCAGAGAGCCAAGGTTAGAAGACAAAGGTTGAGCAGATAGAAGTGGGTGGGCCAGGAACCTACTTGTAGGCTTTGTTGGCTATTGGGATGAAAGTCTTGAATAGTTTCTTCTGACATTCTGCTGTGTGGTCCCTGAGTATAGCTAGTCTATGTGAGAGGCTGGCAGGCCAGCACAGGGCAGGTGCAGCTCAGTCGTTGGCTTCTCCCTGGCAGACTCTACACACAGAGTGCTTACAAGAACGAGCTTCTGACCACCACCGTGCCTGAGATCCAGAGGACCAACCTTGCCAACGTAGTTCTACTGCTCAAGTCCCTGGGGGTGCAGGACCTCCTGCAGTTCCACTTCATGGATCCACCCCCAGAGGACAACATGCTTAACTCCATGTACCAGCTCTGGATCCTCGGAGCCCTGGACAACACAGGTGTGTGGTCAGGAACTGCCAGGCCTCGAGGGACTGGCACATTCACCCCCTTTCATGTGCTGTACACTGCATTTCTGGCTTTGCTTTTCACTCTTAGGTGGTCTCACTTCCACGGGGCGGCTGATGGTGGAATTCCCACTAGACCCAGCTCTCTCCAAGATGCTCATTGTGTCTTGTGACATGGGCTGCAGCTCCGAGATCCTGCTCATTGTCTCCATGCTTTCGGTCCCTGCCATTTTCTACAGGCCTAAGGTAGGAAGGCAGTGCTGGCTTCTCTCTCTCCCCAGGGGCTGGAGGGATCATTGGCAAGGAAGTGGGTTTGTCCTCTGTGTTATGAACATGGAGATTCTGCGTTTGCTGTCTTCTCATAGGGAGAAGTGGAGGAGGTAGGGAGGCTGGGTCAGTGGTCCTCATAGACCTCATAGTATGGTTCTCCTGAGACCAAATGCTTTATTTTATTTTACTAGAAATTGATTTTATTCTGTATTATTAGGCATATTGGCGTGTGGGCACGCCTAGTATGAGAATCCTTAGGATATGCCCTGTGGGTCTGGCCTCCCCATGCCTATTTCAAGGTTTCTGTTTCTTTTCCTAGGGCAGAGAAGAGGAGAGTGATCAAATCCGGGAGAAGTTTGCTGTCCCTGAAAGTGACCATCTGACCTACCTGAATGTCTACCTGCAGTGGAAGAATAATAATTATTCTACCATCTGGTGCAATGACCATTTCATCCATGCTAAGGCCATGCGGAAGGTGGGGTGGCAACCCAGAGGGGCACAGTTTGGAGGAAAGGGTGGTATGGAGGGGAGGGCTCCATCCTGTCTTGTCTGTGTCCTGCTCTAGGTTCGGGAGGTGCGGGCCCAGCTCAAGGATATTATGGTGCAACAGCGGATGAGCCTGGCCTCATGCGGCACTGACTGGGACATTGTCAGAAAGTGTATCTGTGCTGCCTATTTCCACCAGGCAGCCAAGCTCAAGGTAAGCCGAGGAGCCACAGAGCTCTGGCCCCTTCTTGATACCTATGTGACACCAAAGTCCTTTCTCATGCAGGTTGTAGTTTGTGTCAAGACTGTGTTGGTGATGTGGCCACATTTTTCCTTTCTAGGGGATTGGGGAGTATGTGAACATCCGCACAGGGATGCCCTGCCACTTACACCCCACCAGTTCCCTCTTTGGAATGGGCTACACCCCTGACTACATTGTGTATCATGAGCTAGTCATGACCACCAAGGTGAGTCTCACCCAAGGAGTTTCCAGTATTGGGCCCACTGGCTGGAGCTAGGCCTTTGCAACCCTCTTCTGTCTTGAATAGAGCTCTGAAGACTCAAGGGACCCGTTTTTTCCTCTTTAGGGCCTTGCAGGTTGCTTTTCAATTTGGGTTCTTGTGGGGATATTACTAAGTTAACTTGTATGATTAAGGTAGCCTCAGCTGTGCCAGAGGATTACCCCTGATTGCGCAGGCAAGAGCAGGCCTTGAAAGTGCCATCAGAGGGGCCGTCTGCATGCCAAGCATAGGGATAGTGGGTGGAGAAAGGATGAACTCTGGTGTCCCTTGCATTTTCCAGCCTTAGAGGACTAGCACAAGGTCCCGTTTCATGTGGCTCATCATCATGAAGCCACTCTAGGAAGAACATGACTCCCCATGACCTCTACCTTATTTCTTCTCTGCCCACAGGAGTACATGCAGTGTGTGACCGCTGTGGACGGAGAGTGGCTGGCGGAGCTGGGCCCTATGTTCTACAGTGTGAAGCAGGCAGGCAAATCTCGGCAGGTAAGGATCCTGTGCTTTTGGGAGGGCTGTTTGCCTGTGGGAAAGGTTTCCCTTCCACATGCTATAAAAGGCATCATCCAACCCCTCACTTCGCTTTCCAAATGTAAAAGCTGTGACCTAGCCAACCTGCCTGTCTGTATTCTGCTTTCCTCCAGTTGGTTCGCTGGCTGAGTTTTTTACTTTTTAAACTTAATCAAACACTTCAAATACTCATAAAACTAGACAAAATGCTATAAAGAAGCCACTGTAATGCACTAAATCTCTTATTGTCTGTAGTTGACATTGCTTCTTTTTCTTACCTCTTTTTACCCACCCCACTCATCCTTCTCCCAGAGCACCGTAGAGTGTGCCTCCAGAGATTGTTATTTTATCCGTAAGTACTTGAGGACAAACTTGAGCATCACTCCTAACAGTTAATTTCTCATGTCATCTAAGTCTCCAGTTCCCATCCCGAGTTTCCCCTTTATCTCAGAGGTAACATCTCACAATTGATTTACTCGAACGTTGTAGGGGTTATGTGTTAATGCTTTCGTTCTGGTACAGGCTCTGCTTTCTCCCTTTATGACATTAATTTATTGGAGCAATTGTTATCTGTTCCATTGGTGTAAATAGTTTCTGGCCCAGACTTTCTGGCCTAGCCTTGAGGTTTAGACCTGCAGTCCCACAGTCCCACAGAAACACACAGATGTTTATATTAATTTTATGCTGATTAGCGTATGGCTCTGGCATATTGCTAACTAGCTATTGCTCTTAAACTAACCCATTCTTATCCTGTTCAGCCATGAGGTTCAGAACCTTTTCTCAGAGCAGCATTCTTTCCTCTGCATCTGCTGGTGTCTCATTGTGGTGTCTCCTTGGCATCTCTCTGGCATCTTTGCTCAGCTCTTCCTGTTCCCAGAGTTTTCTTAGTCTGGTAGCTCCACCCAGACTTCCTGTCTGCCTCCAGCCAATCAGCATTTTTATTAAACCAGTAGGCGGGACAATTACTTACAATGTAACAGAGCATAGTCCCACTACAGTCCCATAGAATATTCCAGAGTGTGCATTTGACTGATTACTTCCTTCAGTGGTGGCTAACTTGTGTCTCTGCCATGTGTACTTTGGTAGCTAAAGGCCCGGTTGTTCTGGTTCACCTGTGACGGCCCCAGTTTTGATGATGTGCAGATGCATTTGTGTTATGTCCCCTTGCCTTTGTTCATTTCTTCTACCCATTACTCCATCTCAAGGTTTCAGTGTCAATAGTGAACACACTTTAATCTGTTACCTAGGGGTGCAGTATGTGGCTCTACTTTTGTATTCTCACTTGTTCACATAATATATATCCCCCCCCCCCCCCCCCGGGACAAACACAACTTCCTTTCTAGCCACATGGCAGCGACGTCATGATTTCCGTGTACCTCCTGGCATGGTTGTTAACGTGATTAGAAGAACGTGTGTGGGCTGTGGTTACAGTAAAGCACTAACATGCATTCAATCTTCAGTACTGCCAGGAGAAGAAAGTGAACTTGACTTGAGCTGCCTTGGCGATTCTTGGGGTAGGAGAGAAGGCTCAGTTTGGATACCCAGAACCTATATTAAAAAAAAAAAAAAAAATCTGGGAATAGCCATGCATATCTGCAACCCCATTATCAGGGTCAGTGATCGGTAGGTCTTGGAGACCCAAAAACCAGCTTAGCTGAAGATAAGCTTTAGTGAACTTCAGACTCAGAGAGAGACCCTGTTTCAAGGGAGTAATGTGGAGAATATCCTACAGCCACCATCCTCCCTCTGCCTTATTCATGGGCTTATTTAGACACACACACACACACACACACACACAGACACACACACACACACACACCACACACACACAGAATTTCAGTACTTACTGGCTTGTGTGGAGTGCTGAAAGGTGACTAAGCCTGAATTATCCAGTGTCCATCTTGAGTATTTTACAAAAAGTCCTGAGCTGCAGAAGGAGACATGCCCTCTGTGCTGGGACATAGAGATACACAGGCCTGGATTCTTAGAGCTAGCCCCAGGCACAGATGCAGCCTCTGTAGACAGTCTCCCCTGCCTTTTTCTAGGAGAATCGTCGTCGGGCTAAAGAAGAAGCCTCTGCTATGGAGGAGGAGATGGCCCTAGCAGAGGAGCAGCTGCGTGCTCGGCGGCAGGAACAGGAGAAGCGCAGCCCACTGGGCAGTGTCAGGTGAGACTTGGCCTTGGGGAAGTACCCAGGGCCAGGCAGGTGCTAGGTCAGAGACGTCAGTTTAAAGGGGAAATGGGTGTAGAAGTAGCTGTGTCCTGGGTGGTCAGGTGTGAACGTGGCAGTTGCCTGACTTGGAGGGCACAGGTGCCTACTGCAGCTGGTCATCATTCTGTGGATTCAGGGGCTGCAGAGGCTGGAGTTTTGGGGTGGATCTTAGAGCTTTATTGTCAGGACGGGGATTGGAGTGATTCAGGGACTGGTGCCATAGTACTAAAACGAACAGAGTCGGCCAAAGAGAGAAGTGAGTGGATTCTAATGTGAAGACTCTCATCCTTGGGCCATTACCCTGATTTGGCACATTGATTTGTGACACTGTGTTCTCATAGGTTTTGACAAGCAGGCACATTCCAATGAGCTTTGGTGCTCATGGCTTTTAACTGAGTTCTATGCATTGGCATGGATGGTTGAGTCAACGCCATCAGTGGTTGAACTCTGGTCCTCTCCCCCGCCCTGCCCTCCAGGGCTTAGGCTGTTAACTCAGTGCCTCAGCTCTGCACATGGCTAGTCTTTTTGGCCAGGCCAGCAAGCTCATCTTAGTCCAGGTGAACATGAACTGTCAGGAGCGTTCTGAGGGTCCTTTGTAAGTGGCAGAGATGCCCTGCCCTGGTCACTTGGCTAATTTCTTCAGGTACTGGGGACAAGGACAGTGCAAGTGGTGACTTTCTTATCTAGGGACCACAAAAGGAGTTGTCTAAACATCCATTGTAAATGTCCAGTAATGGATGTCAGAGTGGAGTGACTTCCTTTACAGTCTCATTGGAGATGGGGAAGCAAGGGAGGTAGTGTGTTAAGGATGAGGTCCTTCAGTCTTGAAGCTGCTGTGCATTGGGTCAGAAACAGTAAGGCCTTAAGGTCCTTGGTCCTGTTGGGTCTGTGCTCCAGGGAAAAGTATTGTTTCCTCGCTACTTTTTCTGTGTGTCCAGGTCCACAAAGATCTACACTCCAGGTCGGAAAGAGCAGGGGGAGCCCATGACACCTCGCCGCACACCAGCCCGCTTTGGACTGTGAGCTGACGGCAGCCAGGCACTGAGCTCTTAGCTCTCCAGCCAAAGTGCCGGAAGGACTTGGACACAGCCTTTTATCTGTGTGTTTGTCTGGTCTGGACAGATCCTGCTGAGTCAGCCTGCCATGGAAGAGGCACTCCTGATGCAGGGCTTGGCAGGAACAGACAGCAGAGTGAACAGCAGGAGGTGGCTGGGCCATCACATCCACATAGCCTGTCCCCAGGACACTTGGCATATGAGCAACTTGCTGTGACTGAATCTTTTTTAATCCTTGTGTAAAGTAGCAAGATAGAGGCAGAGACACTTGTAATTTGGTTATTACTCGGGATTTGGAAATAAATATATTATTTGTAAAATGTGATTGCATTTTTAATTTTCTGTATCGTCCACTGCTCTTATCCCTACACTAAAGACAGGAGAGGTGGATCCTTTGTTCTTCTGACCTCGGATAGCTCTGCTCACTGTACATTCTGCTGATGGGGGCACTAGTATGTGTGTACACATGTTCATGTGCTTCATGCACGTGGGCATGTGTGAGGAGAGTGTCTTCCTTATTTTTTCATTGGTGCTTGGGGGTCTTCATTCTCATGCGGTGAGCACTTCACTACTGAACCAACCACCTTTTTAGCCTCTAGACAGAGATTCTTAGAGGAAGGGTTGATTGAATGGACCCCAGCTTAGATTTGGGAATAGCTCAAGACATTCAGCTCAGGACAGGCCAAGCTCTGAATACCAGCTGTTCAGAGACTGGTAGGCAATGGTGATGCTATGATGGCCGACTAGGGAAGGAGAGGAGCGGGGGCTTGGTCTAGCTTTCAAGGAGGTTGACTTCTTTAGGGAGGTGCATGCTTTAGAGAAGTTTCCAACCTGCTTCCTTGAGAACCTGATCTTGCCTGAGTGGGAAGTCCAGAAGAAGGCTTGGTAGAGGACCCATTTATAGGTTCAGGCTTAGGATACAGTGGTATAGGAAGAGTGGATTCTAACTGACAGTTTTATAACTAATAAACTGAGAGAGGCACAGACTCCTTTACCTGCTCCTTTAGTGAGAAAAACGAGATATTAAAACTACGGGTCTGATTCAGCTTAATTTAAAAGGAAGGAATACCTGGCCACAGGCACAGGTGTCTTAAGTATGGATAGCGTCTTGTTCCTGCAGGTGACTTGGTGGTCTGGACCTGTGTCTACAAGATTTTGATATTACAGATCCCTTTCTGTGTAGGGCAGCCACTGCTTCTTACCGGCTTCCTTTGGTGATAGCTGATTCTCTTTCTAGTGGACAGAAACATTTCTAAAAATGTCCTGTGTTCTCTGTTTAAACATGACCCTGAAGTGAAATCGTAACCCTTTGGATTTGCTGGAGTGAGGGCACTGTTGCTTGTGCAATCTATAAAAGAGCCCCCCCTGGGTCCAGGTGCTCTGGTCTGAGTCATCTGAGCTTGCCCTTTGTAACAGAATTAATCTTACATGTGATATTAATAAAGATTTAGTTCATCTGCATGCTGATACCTAATTTGCCCAGCACCTGTCACTTAAGGCTTACCTTTCCCCCCATTGAATGGTTTTGCTTCCCTTGTCATGTGGCCATGCAAGGGTGTTTGGTCTGTTTATTTCTATTGGTCAACAGGACTGTCTGCATGACAGGACCACTCTGCTTTGACCTCTGTCAGGGGTTAGGCATACTTGCTGTTCTTATAGAGGACCCAGCTTCTGTTCTCCAGTACCACATGATGGCTTGCAACCACGTGTAGTTGCAGTTCCAGGGCCTTTGACCCCCTCCCCCTACTTCTGGCACACATACATGGCATACAAGCAATATATCTGTACACATAAACTTTTTTTAAAAAATTAAAATTGGAACATTTTTTCCCTTTTCATGATTGTTTTGAATTTTCCTTAAATAATGTGAACTTTAGCATGGATGTTTCCATTTCTGCAAAATATTGGAATTTTGATAGGAGTTGTAACAAATCTAGAAATCTGTTTGGGTAGTTTCAGCACAAGTTTCCCAGGTTATGAACATGGGCTGTTTCTATTTCTATCTGCTTAGCACTATTTTAAAATTGTCTTTCTATCAGGCTTTCCCTGTTAATAGAGTTTCTGTTGCTGTGATAAGACACTATGACCAAAAGCAAGTTGAAAAGGAAAAGGATTATTTCATCTTAGGGCTTGTGGTCTATCATCCAGAGAAGTCAGAGCAGGAACCTGGAGGCAGGAACCAATGCAGAGGCTGTGGGGGGTTCTGCTTACAGGCTTGTTCCTCATGGCTTGTTCAGACTGCTTTCTTAGAAAACCCAGACAAGCCCAGGGATGGTATTGCCCATAATTAGCCGGGTCTTCCCACATCAGTCATCAATCAAGAAAATATATCACAGACTTGTCCATAGACCAGTCTGGTGGTGTATTTTCTCAGCTGAGGTTCTCTCTTCCAAAATGACTGTAGCCTGTGCCAAGTTGACATAGAAACCAGCACAGCCCATTTAGCTAATTGCAATGTTGTTTTCTAGGCTGGTCTTGAACTGTGACCCTCCCTCCCTCAGCCTTCTGAGTGTCAGGATTATACTATGCTCCATCGTGTGATATATTTGATTCTTTTGATGCTCTAGGCAATGGTACTATTTTTGCAATTTCTTTTCCTGACTGTTTATTATTAATATATAAACATGTAACAGTTTTGTGTATTGCCGTTTATTCTGCCATTTTACTGAATTGGTTTACCATATCAATTATTTTCTTTCTTATGTGTGGAATGCATAGGATTTTTTTTTTCCTTTTTGAGACAGGGTCTTGTATGCCTTAGCCCATTCTCAGACTTATGTGTAATCAAAGATGACCTTGGATTTCTGCTCTTTCGCCTGCCTCCTAGGTGCTGAGATTGCAGGTGTAGGCTACCATATGTGTTTTATGTGGTGTTGGGAATTGAACCCACAGCTTCATGTGCACTCAGCAAACATTGTACTGTATGAGCTATGTCCCCAACATAGGATTTTCCACATATAAAATATAATCTGTGAATAGATAGTTCTTTCCATTCACCTTACTAAGGCAGGATCTCTTATCCTGACATGCTACGTGCTTTGGGCTGGCCCATGAACTTTCTAGTGAGTCTCCTTTCTCTGCCTCCCAGCATTCAGCTTTTTTATGTGTTTCCAAGGATGGAATTCAGGTTTTTTCAGCAAGCACTTTAACCTGTTCTGTTAGTTGCTGAATCAAGGCAACTTAGAGTTTGTCTGAGGGACAAGAGACCAGAGTGAGTGGAAGGCATGGTAGCAGGATGCTGAGGTCATGTCTTTAAGTGTAAGTGGGAAGTAGAGAGAGCAAGCAGACAGTGGGATTGAGGGTATTGATTCCCAGAGCCAACCCCAAGTGATGCACTTTCTCCAGCAAGGCTGCACCTCCTAAACATCCCCAAACAGCACCAGTAACTAGGAACAAAGTGTTAAGTATCTGAGCCTACCGAGGGCATGGGACACAAAGCCATGGGTTTATAAAATGTATGGCTACAACCATTTCTCTTCAGTATCTGATATTAAATGATTTTGCAGAGACTGACTTCTTTGATTATTTCTTAAGAAACACTTAGCTTCCCTGTCTTTGTCCGGCATTCTCTAACTCCATTCTCTCTGCCTACACAGGTCTTACGTCTGCCTGAACTTTCACAGCAAGGTGATGAGTGAAACAGTAAATTGTTTCTATCTTCTTGCTTCCCATAATGCACTCCTTCCTGCTTTGATCTGATACAGTCATTCCCACAGAGATTGAAAGACAGTTTTTAATAACTATATGACACAGGTTGCACTTTTGGCTAATGTATATGAAATCTCATCTTGAAATATGGAGATAAGCCTCTTTTTAGTAGACTGGACTGTGGACTTTAAGGATATAGAACTTGTGTTTGAATACAAGTCTATACCTAAGACTTGGATGCAGGTCTTCTTGGTATGATGTATTTTTCCATTTCTCTAGAAAACAAAAGCTATTCTAAGCCAACTTGGGGACAAAGTCAGGAGACCTTAAGCAGATGGACATCAAACACCACAAGAGACATTTTCCGGAGCACGCAGGAATTTAATCCTCCTGCATCCCGGCAAGGCTGAAACATTGTGATTAGCAGTTTTCTCTGCCTTGGCGTGGTTGGGAGGGAGACAAGATTATCTGAGGCCCATTGCCCACAGTGTTCGTCTTCCTCCCCTCCCCCCCTCAGAAATGCAAGCTCTTCTATTTCTTCTTAGTTTAGCCTGGTAGCCGTTTGTCTCTATTTCCTATAGACTGGAAATATAAATTCCAGACATGTACTCTGCCTAACACGATTCTACCACAATAAAGTAGTTTAGCCGCCCTTGGAGTTTGTTATAATGGAATTTTACTTGTATTGCCCTGGCTGGGGAGAGAAGTAAACTTGTTAAAAGGCGGAATGTTATATGGCAGCCAGGGAGGAAGCAGATGGTGTGCCCACCCTTCCCCACTTGGAAAACGCATCACTTATTTCTAGCACTTTCGTTTGGGTCCTAGAATTGTTTTACCTTTGGGAGGAAAAAGTTTTCTAGATTTTTTTTTTCCTATTTAAAATTCCAGAGCCATTTAAGAAAAAGGCACTAATTCCCTCTTGTTGGTTTAAAAACCTAATCGAGGTAACTTGGAGGCTTGCTTATGAACACTTTCTTCTACAGAACTAAAGAGACAGAATATTTTGGCATCTGGAGAACAGGATAAGCCGGTCGCTGGGAAGGGGCAGTGCAGAGACCCCAGGAGCTCATGGAAGCGGCTGTTGTTTGTATCTTTATTTCAGAGTCTGGGCCTGGAGGTGGAAGTGGGTACCACAGCTCACTCCACTTCAGGATGTAGACGAACTCAGTAAAGCAAACACATCTTATAAATCAGGCAGGGGCCTTGATGATTAACTGTAGGAGCTGATTCCAGTCAAGAAAGAGGGGTGGGAACTCGCTGTCCTCTGAAAATTTGTAGGAATGGCACTTAGGGTGAGGAGCCGAGTCTAGCAATATGAGGAGCCTGGGGGAACAGGAAAGAAAGCTTTAATTTGAGGAGAAATGAACGAGTGACTTCTTGAGGACCAGCATCATGGCTGGACCAGCATCATGGCCAGACAGCCATTTTGTAGGTGGCATCAAAGAGATGGTGGGAAGAGTAGGCATATGCCAGGCTCAGTGGAAGGCTGGGCAGCCCTATGGGATGTCGAGCCACATAACAGAAGGACAAAGTCTATTCTTCCTTTTTCATCTTTTCCCTCCACCCCACAATGGGACTGAGTCGGGGGAGGAGACAGGTCAGCCGTGTGAGGTACTGGGGCATCACCAAAATTCTCAGATCTGAGGGACAGTAAGTTGTCTACACCATCTACAGGTGTGGAAGGGATGATCACTGTGAACAAAGGTCTCTAGTAACCTGTTTCTTCCCGTGTGAATTCTAATTCAGTGTATCTTTGGAGGACGATGCTACATTATTGCTGTTTGGGTTCATGGGTTAATAATAATAATAATAATAATAATAATAATAATAATAATAATAAAAGACATGACGACAGGGCACAAAGAAGTGTCGCACGCACCTGTGTAGTGGGGCACCCCGGTGTACTTGGTGATGTCCATTTTCGGTGTGGGGTCCTGGGCTATTCCTCTCCAGCCCAGCGAGCTGCAGAGTTTCCCCTTTTGGGAGGGTTCCAGTTTGCTTGGGCCTAAAGCCTTGGTGCAGATCCTGGTGTTTCCCGCCTTTTTCTTCTCTTCGATCTCGTTCTTGAGTTTCTTGTTTTCCTGCTGCAGATGGACCATTACATTGTGGAGGTGGCTGTGGGAAGGAGAGGGAAGTGAGGAGGGCAGAGCCTGTTTGATCTGTTGCTATGCAGCTTGATACCAGAGAGTGTCACAGGAGAGGGGAGAGGTGGGTGCACCTTTTCAGAGCTGGGTTCTCACGTGTACCCTGCGCAAATGGAGGCCCATCTGTGTCCTATGGAAGAAGCTCATATCTGGAGGTGAGGAAGACCCAGGAAGAGGACTCAGTCTGCCAGTTTTTGGCCTTTTGTCTATATCTTTGATGGGTACAATTAATCCTGCCTTGTCTGGGGTTCATGGGAGGATTCAGTTTGACAAATGATGGATATCTGATAGACCAACCAGAAGGCTGTTATGGACATGACTCTACATGCTCATGGCTTAGTGTAGGAAATGCACTCACCCAAAGCCAACACCCTGGTTCTCTCTGCTCCTCTTTCTGAAGAGTTGAGAGTACAGGGTTCCTGGCTCTGTAGAGAACATGATCAATTTTTTCTTCCCATTTTACAGATGAATTGGTAGAGGCAGGGATATAGGGCAGAGGAAAAATAATTTAGTGTCTTCTCCACGACTCAATAGATGACAGCTGTTAGCAACCTATGGATTTCTCCTAACAAGTCTTGAAGGCTGTGGATGATGGAAGGCTCTAAGGGAGCAGGGGAAGACATTCAGCTTCCTGGATCGTTTATCTCTTCTATAAATGCCTCCATCACTACAGATAGACCATGGCTTGATGCTTCAACTTAGAATATGTTTGGCTTCATGATGATGTGAAAATGATACACACTCAATAGGAAACTGTACTTTGAATTTGTTTTTTTTTCCCCCCTCAGACTAGCATGATGTGGCTCAGATTTCTTGGGAGAGGCTGAGAAATGGCCATGAAGTTCAGCTTTCAGTCAGACAGAGCCACTGCTCTGTAGGCCACCACAGGACTAAGCTGCTACGTGTGGTAAATTATGGGTATTAAATGAATGTTTGGCTGAATAATATTTTCAACTTACAATGATTTATCCAGAAATGGTGCCACCTTAGTCAAGAAATGTCTGTATTCTCAGCTCGTGAGGTCTTAGGAAAATTAAGTAAGTCAATGTGTGCAAAACACACTGCTTCCCATGTGCATTAGTTATCCTATTATTAAAAGATGGTTTTCCATCAGGTAAGACCAAGGAAATTCAAGAATGAGTTCCTGGTGAAACTGCCCTTTCTGGAAGTTGGTAAATATAAGGACAAGCCTGGAGGTCTCTGTTTTTCTAATTTTTTTGGCAGCCCTAGGGATTACATCTAGGGCCTTGCTCGAACCATGCAAAGTGCTATTCTACCACTGGACTGTGTCCATGAGCTTTTCTCTTTAATTTAAAATTTTGAGGCAAGGTCTCCCTAAATTTTCCAGGCTGGTGGCCATGAGCTTGTGGTGGGTGGCGTGCCACCACAAGTTCAAGTATGGAGCTTTTGAGATTACGACAGTTATTTTTTAAGTTAAATATTTTCATAAAATGTTTTCTCCATTAGAGAGTGTCATGATCCTTTTGAGGAGCAATCATGTGACACAATGGCTCCTCAGTCTCTTTTCTGGTCACACGCTTTACCCACGTGCTCTCTGCAAATCTGGCTTCTACTTTAGTGCCCCAGTTCAGATGCCACTGGGCTGGAGGCCAGCTTTGGTGTGGCCTCCATTCCCTAGTTCTCTGCTCCTCTCTTAGATCCGCGTATCTGCTGTCTTCTACAATTCCACACAGCCCCGCCTCCTCCCGCTCTTGGTTTCTTATTTTCCATGTCACGGTTATGTTTCCCCCTTCAACTCATTGAAGGTCAAAGCCCGGGACAGAGCTTGCTCCTGGGAGGCACAGATTGAATGCCACTGACACGCTCAGCTGTCACAGCAGAGTTTAGGTAACTGCTGTTTGGCTGATGGTGTCACAAGCAAGCCCTCTCCAGACCCTCCTAGAATGCCAAACACAGTAGCTTCCGAGTCCCTGGAAAAAGCTTGGGAAGCACTATCCTAGGCCCTGTCTGAAAGATTCAATGCTTAGGCAGTCATTCATGCCTTCATGCCTGTTCTCTAACTTCCTGTACCCGAATGCCTCACTCTCAGTGGGCGGACCTTTAACCAGGCGGTGAAGCAGGATCATAGGGGAGGGTGGGATTTGAAGCTCAGGAGCCCCAGTTTCCCAAGGACCAGATGAAGCAGAGGAACCTTTAACCTTTAAACTGGGCTTCCCACCTTGAGCTGTTCCATGGCTTTCATGCTCTTTTGTTCACGGATCTCTGCTACAGCCACTTAATCCCTACCCACAGCCTGCCTGCCAGTGCCCAATCCTTTCTCAACGCTTTCTGCCTCTGAACGTCACAGGAGGTGAGTCGGGAGAAGAGGTAGGATGTTTAATTCCATCACAGATACCAATGTTGCATAGGAACTGTTTCAGGTCTCAGGTCCTTCCAGATCTTTCCTTTTTTCCCAGGCTAGTCCCCCTACAACATGTGAATCAGCCAGGGGAGGTCTCAAGAGGCAACGGTGCAGGGGGACAACTTACTCCTTTTCTCCAGTCAGCTTGGCGATGTATTTGACCTGCTCTCTCAGCTTGTTTCCCAGTTTCTCATTGGCAATTCTGTAATAGAACACATAGGGAAAGAATGGCTTTCCTAATGGGCGAGACATTGACTGGTGGACACTGGACCTTCCAGCCAGGGTTCCTGCTTGTTCCTTGGTCCCCATCACCTCATCCCTGAGAGAGAGCCTCGTGAGTCCTTGACAACTGAGGACTCACATTCAAATGATTTCATATATTTTCAAAGGAATGAGTTCAAGGGATCCAAGATGAGGCTGGATCCCAACTCGGGAAGAGGAAGCTTGGAGCTTAGTGAAGTGTGCCTTGCAACTGATGCTACTTTGTCCCTGTGTTGTGGGCTTTGCAAACCTGCCTGGAGGGATGAGACCCCTCTGTTTCCCAACTCTTGTGTATGTTTGAGTTCTCTGGCAGACGTGTGATTAGTCACTGGGTCTCAGTTCAGCCTGGCCTTGGGACCTGCCCAACTCTCGTGTATGTTGGAGTTCTCTGGCAGACGTGTGATCCGTCACTGGGTCTCAGCTCAGCCTGGCCTTGGGACCTGCCCAACTCTCGTCTCCAGTACTTACTTCTGCTCCTTTGCCCATTGTTCCATGTTGCACATGATCTGATCATTGTCCCGGTGATGCCTACAGGTCTCTTTGGTTGTTGACCTTGGGGACAGGCAGCATGGCTTTGCATACAAGAAGAAATTGAGACTATCAGAGGTGGGAATGCCAACTCATACCTCCCTCCTCCAAATCTGCATTCTTTCTGAGAAAAAAAAATAAACCAACTCTACTGCCCAACCTGAGTCCAGAGTTGCCACATTCAGGACCTTTATTTTACACAGCACTGACATGCCTGAGGAGGCATCATTCATCACAGACGTGGTAGACTTGGACATTTACAGTAATGGTTCTTAGCCTAATGGTAGTGAAATGATTTGTTTCAGAACAGTATTCTGAGCTGAGGTCATAACAAGTAGAAGAACCAGGAAAAAGAAGTGCTCCTTAATTTGAACAAGGGCCCTGTGGCTGCCCCAAAGATGTTCCAAGATTTCATGCCATGGATGACACTGCTTGGGTTTCTGGAGGTGGGGGCATATCTCAAAGGCCACTTAACCAGTTGGATGGCAAAACCTAGTACAATGTGCCCAGAAGAGGTCAAACTAGGGGCTGTGAGTGGCAGCTGATGCATCTGAGTCTTGATGAGAGTCTTGGTCAATATATCCATCCACAAAACCAGAGGAAAGTAGGTGAGTTGAGAGGTGACCTAAAGTATCCAGATCCTGCGTCTTGCAGAATAGTGTGTGTGTGTGTTCTTTGTTCCTGGCATCCCCAATGTCAGGAGGGGTGAAGAGCAAATGACAGAATCCAAGCAGTGCCCACCTCTTTATCATCCGCAAGGAGGTTCTCCTTCAGGGTAGCCATTTCTGCCTGGAATTCCCGGAGCTGCGACTCCTTGGCTGCCAGCATCTTGAGGTCACTTTGGTGCTGCTTCTGCCACTGCAGCACCTGGTTGCTCATTTCTTCCAGTTTCTGGTCAAAGGTGTGCACCTGCTCCAGGAGGGCAAAGTGAGGGGGTGGGCAGGGTGGGCCCAAGCAAGGTGGAAGGTGCCCTCTCCACACTGGAAGTTTGGTGTGTGTGTGTGTGTGTGTGTGTGTGTGTGTGTGTGTGTGTGTGTGTGTGTGTGTGTGTGTTATTTCCAGTGGCCAGCAGAGGGAAACCCTGCTCTGGACCTCTCTGCCTGCTCTGCCATTGCAGAAACGGAGAAGGTAGAGTGAACCTAGCTGCCAAAGGGTATGGTTGAGTACTAGTAATTCTGCATGCAAAAGATGACCTTGTGACCCTCATACGGGAAGAAGCTCAAGCTCCCCACAACCAGCCTCTCACCTCTAGCTCACTCTGGTGGTGGAAGCCCTGTAGTTTCTTCAACTCCACATTAAGCTTTTTCATCCTTTCTTCATAAGCCATGATTTCATCTTCCAGCTGAGCTTTCCTCTCTTGGGCTTGTTGCAAGTTGCGCTGTAGGCTCTTTGTCTCAGAGGTCGTCTGAGTGAGCTTCCGGCAAAGACAGAGGCCATTAGAGTGGCCACTAGGGCCCTTAGCCTTCTCTGCTGATCTTTAGGGCAGAGGGTTCCAGGCCCTCCCTGTCCTCTGCCACCGTGGTGCTGGTGTTCCAGAGGGGTGGGGAGGGACAGTGGTTGGCTTTCTGCACCTCCTTCCCTGATTTTTCATTCCCTCCTTCCATTTCTTTCTACCCCTATCTCCTGAGCTGCAGGGATGATGCATGAATTTCCCTCACATTTCAGGCTTTGGGACAAACCCTGCCCCTGAATCACCTGTGAGTGGGAAGACTTGTTAGACATTGCCATCTCTGCCACCCCACAACACACACAAGGACAACAGCATATAAAGCTAAAAGAATGTAGGCCTTCATTGGGCATCTACCCTATCTAGGCTAGGGGTGAAAAGCCCTTAGGATTGTCAAGCTTATAAGGAATTAGCTTCTACCCACTCTTAGTCTCTAGATTTCTTTGGAGACTTCCTTGGTGAAGAGTAGCTGTGGCCTCACCTTCTCCAGGGCTCGCGTAAGGTCATCTTGGCAGATGCCTGACTTCCGTACAACCTCTTCATAGGTTTCTTTACTGACCATGTTCTGGAGACAGTTCTTTTCTTTCTGTATAGCTGAATCCAGCTGTGTCTGCAGAATCATGATGGAGTCTTTCTGGCGGCCTATCTTTAGGGAGCAAGAACATCACTGTCAAGGCTGTTCCTGACCACGGATATATGACTGTAAGATGTAGACAAGAGTTGGGCTCTCTGTCATAAACTGCTGAATATCTGTGTTCATGCTCACACCTTTGTCTCACTGTTATAAAATGCAAAGCTCTTTCCAAGCTTCCCTGTATTTCTCCAGCCATATTTCCCTTTATGGCTACCATATTCTCAAAGAAGCAGCACTGGGACATGCTGACCACACAGAATATGTTTCATAGATTCAAAGATGTCACTCTGGGCTAGGGAGATCGCCCAGTCCACACAGTACTTAAAAAAAAAAATGAGTCCCAGGGCTGAAGAGATGGATCAGTGGTTAAGAGCATTGGTTGCTTTTTCCAGAGACCTTGGTTCAATTCCTGTAACTCACATGGTTACCTACAACCATCTATAACTCCAGTGTTGGGAAATCTGATGCCCTCTTCTGGCCTCTGCAGGCATTGCATGCATGTGGTACATAGACGTAGTGTAAGGCAAGCCATACCTTTACATAGAATTTAAAGATGGTGGGTATGGCAGCGTGCTCTTATAATTAATCTCAGTGCTTGGGGGTAGAGACAAATGGATCTCTGGGACTCAAAGCAAACTGCTTATTTGGTGATTTCTAAGCCACTGGGAGACCCTGTCTCAAAAAGAGAAATAAAGACAGATGACACCCGGGGAGCTGCACTTGAAAGTTGTCTTTTGGTCTCCACATGTACACATGCACATGCTCATGCGTACATGTACGCACCTGTACACACCATGGTGAAGAGACATGACAGCGTTTCACTTAGGCAACCCTCTGTGTGAGCCTTAGTTGTTTTTACCTCTTTGTTACCTTAGAGCACAACACACAATAGTCATATAATAAATTAAGTTTGGGGTTGAATATAAAGTTACATTGTTTACTTAGAGATTCAAATATTGTATGCTTCAAGGGTACCTACTGAACACAGCTCTGGCAGCAGTGTATTTAAAACAACTCTGCACCCTAAACTTGGCCGTGAGTGTAGTGGGTGGCTAAAAGCAGTTGGAATCACATATCTCAGTTGAGGTCCAGGGTCTTTCACTTATTTCTCAGGTCTCAGTTATTTCTTCACAGACCAAGAACCTTTCAACTCTTTAATACGGTGTGCAATGGCCAAATGAGATGAGGCATGTAAAAAGGCTTTGTAATGTGTGTCATCATATGGATGCGAATTATTATGAATATAATGAGTCATCTCCTTGTAGACTTTGAGTCCAGGACAGAGATCTGTTTCTAAGTCTGGAAGCAGAAGGAATCCTTCAGGTGTGTAGCCACTAAGCCACCCTTGATTTCTTGCTGTGTCCTACAGTCAGTTCATCAGCTGGTCTCCCCACCAGCACCCTAATCTGCACATCCTACCAGCTTTCTCCTCACATCTACACCCACCCCCTCCCTCAGCCCATTTCCACATGTTAATCAGAGTTCCATGTGTCTTGTCTCTGGGGAAATTCTACCAATAGCCTTTCATTGTTCTTAAAATACAACTCAAATTTTGACAGAGGTCGTAAGGTCTGCCTCGAATTATCCTTCAGTCATATACCAATGTCTGTATCAATACATTCCAGTTTCACTGGCCTTATTTCCTATACTGACAAACCTCTTAGTAACTGAAACTGAAGGAACTTGAGATAAAGGTAGCAAGAAATCCATAGGGCACATTGTACTGAAGCGGACAGATTACATTAAGAGCAAAAAACAAAGTGACAACTACCGCTGCAGTCCGGCATCACACTGAAGATGCTGTCCAACGTGACAGGGCAAGAGAAATAAAACCAAAACAAATATTACAAAGACATACTTAGGAAACTTGTTGTTTGCAAATGACTTAATAATCTACTAAAAATAATCCACAAGCTGATGACGTAAAGCATGCTTGCAATCCCAGCATGCAGGAGGCAGAGGCAGAAGGATCATGGGTTTGAGGACAGCCTGGGCTACATAGTGAGACTCTGCCTCAGAATAGAAAAGGTCATGAGCCTATCGTGTAAAAGGCCCGGGGTTTGATCTCTAACACTGTATACACACACATACAAACACACACCTTGTGAAAATAAACTAAGAGACTATTACAACTTATAAGTAAGCTCACTAAGATGTTCAGAGAATTAATATGCAAATGAATGATGGTTTATATTAATATTAAATAATAATCAAATATTTAATATTATGGAAAAGTTCTGAATGTATTTTCTTATTTTTTAAATATAAAAATTGAAAATATGAGATATTGATTAAAGGAAGTAAATGTTCAGAAAGCAAGTTTCAGACTTCTTCTAATAGCTACTTCAGTTGACTCAGTGGATCTACCACATGCATGGAAATGCTTTTTAAAAAGTTGAACATTAAAAAGTTGAATATGCTTACACATCAAAACCCCTAATACCTCTTACTTTTTAATCAAAGAAATTCTGATGTTTATACTCTTACTTCCGAATCTACACGGCTAACTTTTGATATCGAGCTCATACAGAACATTTTAGCAGTATTGCTTTCATGAAAGGAGGGTTCTCAGGGAGCCGAATGACCCAGACCTCACGATTTGCCACTCCAGAGAACAAGATTCCAGGAATACCAGTGCTCGAGACCTGTGCTGTCTGAACTTAAAATTAGTTAATATTAATTAAAAGTTCAAAGCCAGTTCCTCAGTTCTCAGTGGCAAAATGGGGCTAGTGGTCACAACGCTGTCAGCTCAGACATGTCCTCTTTCTATCACAGAGAGGCACAAGGTGCTGTTGGGAGGTGCTCATCTTAAGCTTTGAATAATCACACGATTTCAGATCTTTTTGTATTATGAAAGATTAAGGGATGCCTGGGTTTTCATTTGTAGCTCAAGAGACTTGTCTTCTAAGTACTATATGTTTTTTTTCCTTGTCCAGAAAGGTATAATATATTCCGCTGGGGAAAGCATTACTGTGTGAGCTGGAGAAAAAGGACAGGCATTAGAGTTGGATGATCCAGGTTCAAACACTGGTTCGTCCCATCCCTTACTAATTAGTGGCCTTGGGATTCAGCCTTTCTTTCCTTTGTAAATGGGGGATCACAGGGATGTATACTTTGTTAAGAGTAAAGCAGATGGAAGGTATGTAAAGAGAATGGCTGAATTCAAGCACAGTTCCTAGAATATGTCACAGTCCTGTGACTTTCATCTGCATAATGAAACACCGAGCTGGAATGAAATGACCCTTTCCTGACACCTTCTGTGCCTTGCAATTAGTTTTGAGAATATTCTCTCTCAAGTGGCTCCAAACAACTAATTCACTCAGTTCTTTGTCTAATTTGTAATGCTGGAAGACGAGGTGGGAAATCCAGATAGTTTGAGGTGGGGGCTTCCAAGTATGAAATGAAACTTGTTACTCAAGGAAGAAAAAAAATTACCCCCTCAGACACCAGGGTCTGTAGCCACCTCCCACCCACTAAGAGGCAGCGATGAGCTGCCATGGCCTCGGTATGCACAGGTAGCCAAGCCCGGGATGCCGAGTCGGTGGTCCCCTCTATTCACCTCTATGTTGAGCTCTTGGATGGTTTTCTGGGCGTTGTTATATTTGTTGATGGAAGATTCCAGGTGTGTCGTACAGGCGTTCAGCTCTGCCTGGAGATTCTCCTTCTCCTCCTCCAGCTTCCTCAAATGGTCTTTGCCCTGCTCCCCCAATAAACAGTAGAGGCCACCCCCACCGCCAGAGTGAGGTTAACCAGAGACCCGACCCCTTCCTGCTTCTCACTCCATCCCTCTACCTTGTGCTTCCTCAGGCATCGTCGCCCTCCTCCTGACTGGCTCCCTTCTCTCCATTCCCTTCAGAGCCCCCAGGCCGCCCCAGTCTGAGCTCTCTGGGTCGCCCTCTTACCATCTTTTCTTTCTTCTTTGCTTCCTGTCGCAAAGTCTCAATTTCTCTCTCCAGGGCTTTTTCCTGTTCCTTGCTCCTTTTCAGCTGCTCCCGTTTCTCCTCCAGGATCCCTTTTATCTCCTGAAGCTCTTCCTCCAGCTTGTTTTTGGTGGTTGCTAGCTCCCTTTGCTGAGGGGAAGAATAGGCCAGGATGTAAGACGGCTCTATACTATTAGACTCGGGAAAAGACACCCAGGCAGTTCTACATAGGGAGGGGTGGGGTGGAAACAAATGGGAGGGTTATTTCTTAGCCCCCCAGCACATCTGGTGGGGACATTGGCTTTAATGCTCTATAACACCTTTCTTCATTTAACTAAACCAATTTATTTATGGGTCTGGTTCCCATAATGTTGACCTTCTTGGCCATGGTCAACTGATGGACAAGGACAACCTTCAGACTTCAGAAAAAAATATATAGAGGCTGAAGATGTAGGTCAGTGGGTACTGACTGCAGACAGATGAACGAGTCAGCTGTGATTTGATCCTCATAGGCGCCTGCATTTGAACACCTGGTCTTCAGTTGTTGACACTGTTTGGGGTGGGGTGGGGTTAGGAGGTGTGGCCTTGCTGAGGGGAGTATGTCTCCAGTGATTGGGCTTTGAGAATTTAAAGCCTTGTTCTATTCCTGCTTTGTGGCCGTCATTCAAGGTATGACCTTGCAGCATCCTGCTCCAGCCGGCATGCCTACCAGTTCCTGCTGCCCCCCTCCCCCGTGATGACTCAACCCCCTGCAATGTAAGCCCAAACAAACTTTCTTCTCTAAGCTTCCTTGGTCACAGAATTTTATCACGGCAATAGAAAAATGACCAATACAACAATCCACTTCATCCTCTGGTTATTTTTAAAATTAATCCTTGAAAATTATTATGATTGGTCCTGAGGGGCTGACATAACAGTCTAAGCCAAGTTTTAAAGACTGACCTACTTAGCCTCAGACGGGACAGAAGTGGGAGTGGCTGTCGGCGTGCTTTCTTACCTTTTGCTCAGAAGCTTTGGCAGAATCAAGCAAGTCATTTATTTTTCTTTCATCCTCGTTTATTGTCTGCTGAAGCCGCATCTTTTCCTTGTCTGAGGTATTAAGCTTCCCCTGTCCCTCCTTGAGTTCTGAGCTCAGCTGCTCTAACTGTTTCCTATAGCAAAGTAACCACAGGAAGAGCTTCAGGGCCTGTGATAATAGATTGTGGAGATGCTCCCAACCTAGGGTTTGCCATGCCACCATCCAATTCTTGGCAGCTGCCAACCTGTGGTCTAGGGATGGGCCTGGGGTACCTGCTCCTTTTTCGATCCTCTTCAACTGCCATAGACTCCATCTGCAGCTTCTGCAGCTGACCTTGCAGATCCTTGATGACATCTGTCTTCTGCTTGTCCTGGAGAAGGCAGCTCTCGATTTTCCGATGAGCATCCTCTAGGTTGCTTCCAGCCTGCAGGGCTTCCTCCTTACATTGGGATAGATTCTGATCTGAAAAAGCCAAGAAGGGCTTCGTGTGAGAGGCAGCACATTGCACTCTCAGTCAGGACTCATTACAGACTAAATCTTTTGTTTAGTGACATTCTTCAGTTCCCAGCCTGTCCCCACCTCTCCAGATGCTATCGTAGGTCTGAAGGAACTCTGCTAAATGGTCTGTCTTCAATTACCTTCCAGCCTTGGATTACTTCCTGACTAAAACAAATTGGTAAAAACTGTTCAGCACCTCCATCTAACTCTGTCATTAGGGACAAATCCCAGTCCTCAAGGAATTTAGTTAAGCACCATGATTAGCCATCCATTATAGAGAACACTGAAATTTTATTTATTGATTTATTTTTTTGGTGCCGGGGACCAAGCACAGGCAAAGTACATGTTCTACCACCAAGCTACATCCTGGCCTGAGAACTTGTTAAACCCACACTGCCCATGAACTCAGTGGTGAAAGCTGTGGACGGACTCGTGAAGAGGGAGAGAAGATGATTCAGTCTTAGAAGGAGGAGGAATGTGTTTAGGGATGTGCTGTGAAGGAAACGTGGAGAGAGCATGTGGGTGAAGGGCGGGAGGAGGCTAGTTGAGTTGCAATGGAAGATGGGAGGGATGGTGGGAGGGATGGTAGGCTGCAGTTGAGCATGAAGGTGGATTGGGGGAGTTCAGAAGATTGATGGCATGAGAGGAATGTTTAGACTCTGCAGTAGGCAAGAGACCCATGTAAGGGAATGTACACATTGGGAAAAGCACAGTGCAACTTGGGCATGGTGACGTATTTTAGAGGCAGAAACAGGAAGTGGTCCACAGGATCAACCTGGTCTACATAGTGAGTTTCAGACTGGCCAGAGCTACATAGTGTGACTGTCTCAAATGAACAAAAACAGATGCATTCAGTTAGAGATGATTTCCAACAATAGCCTTTCATCCCCCTGCCTCAACTGAGGGAAGAAGCCCTACTGCCGTTGGGGATCGTTTTGGTGGCGTGTATTTTCTTACCCCACAGGTATTCTTTAGACACTATTCTCTTATCCCTCCCTTGAAGTGTCCTGTTCTGTATACCGGAAGAAAGATAGCATCGCCGAAAAGGGGTCATACATTTGTAAAAAGGTGGCAGGAAGATTAAACACACAGGCACAGAGACAGACAGACACACAGACAGAGACAGACAGTCAGACACGCCAACAGACAGACACACAGGTGAACAGACACAGACAGACAGACAGACACAGACATCACACATACAAGGAAGAGATTATTTCCCATTTCGGAAAAGCTGAGAGGCTGAATGGAGTGCGCAAGGGATGCTGTCATTCCAAGGCTGACTGACCACAGCTGCAATGTTACCGAGGGGACTCTAAGGTAGCTACAGGAGGAGAAAACCCATTATAGAATGAGCATAGAATGAGAGGAGAGGGGGTGGGGGCAGCGCCTGCAGGGTGGATGACTGGTCAGAGCATGGGGGAAAGGAAACTATTGTGAGGTCTGTGTTAGACTGAGGGCCAGTGTCTTATAAAGCTGAGGAATGAGAGAGGAGCCTAAGCCATGGATGCTCTTTTTATAGGGATAGCCTTTGCACCAAGCATTGAAGGTACCTCTTTAGAGTGGCTAATGCAGTGGGTTTTACTGAGCTCATGAAGTTTTATAACCATCAATCAAGTCAAGGATCGTGTTGCTATCCCTGAAGAAACCCTTCTGAGCCCAAGGCAAGAAGAGACTGGTAAGCTGAGAAAACCGACTCCTCAGAGAGGTGATGACAAGATCTCAGCTCATGCTACAGAGCAGAATGTGTTTGGAAGCAAAAAGGAGGGGGTGGGATTGAAAACCAGGGAGGGAGAAACAAAATGTGTGGTGAGGGGCCTGGAGAAGACACAGTCAAAATGTGGGGCCGGGAAGCCCGTGCCAAGCCCCATCCTCTCTGCTGTCTAGATGGACTGGGACATTCATCTAAAGGTGGCTGAGGGAATGATGGGAGCAGGAGGCTGTACCACAGGCTTCAGGGAGGCTGAGGGTTTGACGTCTCAAGAGGGTTGAGGGAACTTCCGGGAGTTACAAGATGAGGTCATGGAATGTGGAGTAAGATCTTGGACGTGACCATTTGTAGAGACAGGCTTGGAAGTGTGGTGGGGCAGTGCAAGCCTGGGTCTCACCTGCCAACTTCAGCTGGTGTTTAGTTTCCTCAAGACTTTCCTTCAGTTTCTGGACCTCGAGCCGCAGGACCTCACAGTCTGCTTTGGATGTGTCTTGCCTTGCCTCCTGGAGACTTGTATCAAGGTCTTTTGACGTCCGCTGCACCTTCTCCAGCTCCTTCTCTTTCTCCATGAGGGTGTTCTGCACCTCTGTCAGTTTCTTCTCTAGCTCATGGAGCCTCTCATCCTTGTCTTGGAGCAACTGTGGATATCAAAGAAGGGATGCTGGGAAAGTCCGAAGTCCTGCCCCTGAGCCACTTAGAGGTTATACAGAGTCTTCACACAGGCCACTGGCATGCCATGCTGGGATACCCCAAGAACATTTTACCTGTGCTCTCTGCAACCATTTCAGGTTCCCTCAGGCTATTCTCACTGCAGTCATCAGAGGGGACCTTTCACAGTGCAAGCCAGAGCTGCCTGTGTTCAAAACCCTCTTCTGGCTCTGGTCTTACTTAGGAAAATGCCCACGTCTTCACAGCCATTTCTCAGGTGATCCGGTCCTCCCTAAGCTACCTCTGTGGCCTGGTATCCATAATTACATTACCCCTTCTGTTCCTCATGCCACGATGTGAGCTCTGTGAGGATGGAGCTGCTGTGTGGTTTGTAGCATGTGTTACAGTGCATAGAGGAGTGTTTGGCATACGATAGCACTGTCAGAGTGCTGAATGAATACACAGATGATGAGTCCATGCATCTATAGAAACTTTGCTGCTTTAGGCTCCACTTTTCTAGATGCTTCTATTTTGCCTGGTGGGTTTCAGCCTTGTTTTAAAACAAGAGGTTGTAGTGGCTGCAAATCAACTGTCTTATCTTTAAGAATGCCGAGGGGAGTAGAGGATTTGAATGGTGCTAACCATAAAGGCTTTTTACCATCTTCCTGTTCTGTGCTCTGCTACTAGGCTTTTCCAGGAAGACGTTTATAATAGTGACTATAGACTTCACAAGCTGCACTATGTTAGTTATGACTCCACTAACATTCACACTCACTGACTTATATATGCAAAAAAAATATTTGTGTGTGTGTGTGTGTGTGTGTGTGTGTGTGCGCGCGCACGTGTGTGGTTTATTTTTGAGACAGGGAATCATTATGGAGCCTAGGCTGGCTTTGAACTCATAATCTTCCTGCTTTAACCTCCCAAATCTTGCGATTACAGACATGCGCCACTACGCCCATATTTATACACAGTTCTCCCTTGCTATTAGAAATATCAGAGAAGTTCTGTGAGTGGTGCCTGGCCCGAGGAGCTCTTGGTCTCGCTGGATGTGTGCTTATGAGACTTTCACAACAGCCGCAGTAGGCAGAGAAGCTCACACTTGTCCCCTTGGCTGTTCCAGTCTGGACCCAGGGAGTGCTAGCTCACCTTGTCCTTCTTTAGGGCCAGCTTCTGGGTCTCTGTGAACTGCTGCTGCAGATCCTGCAGCCGGTGCTGCAAGACGGCTATCTCCTTGTCTTTCTTATCGATGTGGGCTGACGCCTCCTCCCGAAGCCCGTGTAGATCCAGCTCCAGCTTCATCATGTCTAACGTGGGGAGGACACAGTGCTTTCCCACCAGAGGCCCAGGTGCCTCCTGCTCCCCAGCCGCGGCTCGCCATCCTCTTTACCTTTCATGATGTTTTTCTTCTGCTCTGAGACAGCTTCCAGCTCCATGCGCAGGTCCTTCACCAGGTTCTGGTATTCCGCTATGTGCAGGCACTGGTTGTCCTTCTGATCCTGCAGGTGCTTTAGTATCTGAGTGTGGGAGGAAGAAGAGCAGGATGAGAGCACAGAGTGAACATCCTCCTCCCCTCCTCCTTCCCTCCTCCTTCCCTCCTCCTCCCCTCCTCCTCCCCTCCTCCTCCCCTCCTCCTCCCCTCCTCCTCCCCTCCTCCTCCCCTCCTCCTCCCCTCCTCCTCCCCTCCTCCTCCCCTCCTCCTCCCCTCCTCCTCCCCTCCTCCTCCCCTCCTCCTCCCCTCCTCCTCCCCTCCTCATTCCCTCCTCATTCCCTCCTCATTCCCTCCTCCCCTCCTCCTCCCCTCCTCCTCCCCTCCTCCTTCCGTCCTCCTTCCCTCCTCCTCCCCTCCTCCTCCCCTCCTCCTTCCCTCCTCCTCCCCTCCTCCTCCCCTCCTTCTTCCCTCCTCCTTCCCTCCTCCTCCCCTCCTCCTTCCCTCCTCCTCCCCTCCTCCTTCCCTCCTCCTCCCCTCCTCCTCCCCTCCTCCTTCCCTCCTCCTCCCCTCCTCCTTCCCTCCTCCTCCCCTCCTCCTCCCCTCCTCCTCCCCTCCTCCTCCCCTCCTCCTTCCCTCCTCCTTCCCTCCTCCTTCCCTCCTCCTTCCCTCCTCCCCTTCCTCCCTTTTATGCTTTCTGTTCCTTTACTGTGCATATATAAGTATACATTCACAAGTGTGTGCACATGTGTATGCATGCCAGAGGTTAATTTTGGGTATCTTACTAAATCTCTCTCCACCTTATAATTAATTAATTAATTAATTAGAGGCAGTCTCTCACTGAACGTCACCCACTTGGCTAGGTTGGCTCCCAGGATTAGCCCTTTTCTACTTTCCTGGCTCTGGGATCAGACATGTAACTCCATATCCTTTCTGTCGCTTGAGTGCTGGGGGTAGTCAAACTCGGGGCCCATGCTTTTATGAAAGCACTTTACTGACTCAACCATCTCCTCAACCACCAGAAGGGTACTTTCTTAAAGGTAAAATGTCCATAGTACAACCACCAAGAGAAGAGGGCATCAGAAGATGGTGGGGGCTTAGAGGAAGATTGTTGGTGGTTTGGGGTCCTCAGGAATGATGAAAATATTCTAGACTTGGACAGTAGTGATTGATGCATAGCTGTGCAAAATACTAACCACCAATGGTGAATTTTGTGTTATCAATTACATTAATTATCATTGTCTGACAGACATTTCAAAAGAATTAATTTTAAAGGAAATGAAAGATGTATTATGTTCACACAGAATTTTCTCCCTGTAACAATCTCTAATGGAGCATCCAGCTAGGAACCATTCCCAGCTAGTTCTTTTGAAAGTAGGAACAGTGGGGTACAGAACACAGACACAGACCCTTGCCCAGAGAAGCTGCGTTTTAGTAGATTGAGACAGAGATGATAATAGTGACTACGGAAGGTTGATGAGGGACATGGAAGGTAGGACGTGGGGTAGTGAGCATGGAAGTAGAGGGCACAGGGTGTGGTGAGCAGTGTGTGGGATGGTGGGGTGGCCTCACTGAGCAGGGGATCTCTATACAGGGATCTACTGTGGAAGAAGGGGGAAGGCATGCTTAATTACCCATGGAAAGGCTTTGATGCAAAGATACTGACTGTCTATAAACAAGGAACTATGTGGGGGCTGGAGAGTAGGCTGAGAGGAGGTCAGAACAGAAGTGTGGGGAGAGTGGTAGGGATGAGGGCCTCTAGACCCTTCTATTGTGTGGGCTCAGGGTTTTTTCAGATCCTTCCTTCCATTCTGAAGAAGGCAATGACTTTCCAGTGTCAAGGAGACAGGGCGTGGGACTGAGGGACAGAAATAGACTGCCTGGAATTGAGGGTGCTAAGAAATTTATGATGTGATTTTGAAGTCAACAGGAGGAAGGAAGATTTGCAGCATGAAGACAGAGCTGACGCTGGGGAAATGCAGGATAGTCACCCAGTGACCCCGTGTGGGCTCAAAGGCCAACTGTGGAAAGGAAAATCTTCTGGGAGAAGCTGGTGTGTGGTATTTTATTCCTAACAGCGGGCCTGGACAGGTGAAAGCTTTGGGTAGGAAATACAAAATGGCGGTGGTGGGGGTAGAGGCAAGTTGTAGTGGTTAATCTTTTATATCAGTTTGACAAGATTTTCACACCTCTGGGTGTGTCTATGAGAGTGTTTTCATAAGGGTTCAGTTAAGATGGAAGGCCCACTATGAATGTTGGGCTGGGGTCCCAGAGTGAACAAAAACGAGAATGCAAGCTGAGGACCAGCATTTATCTCTCTCTGCTTCCTGACTATGGGTGCAATGTGACCAGCCACCTCATGTTCACGCCACCGAGACTACATTGCCATGATGGGCTGTATCCTCAGAATGAGAGCCGAAAGAAACCTTTTCTCCATTAAGGTGTGTCTTTTCTCTGTTATCTGAGACAGCGATGAACAAAGTAATACACAGATGTATTGCCTTTTTTTGAGACGTGGGCATGGTCTAAAAGTGGCCATAGAAGACATGAATAGTGAAGCTGTTTCCTCAGAGACAGAAACATTTCATTCTGCAGAGGTGTTCCTTAAGACAGGTCAATAACTCAAAATAGCTTCAGGAAGTCCCTGAAACTGACCAGATTCACTAGGCCCCTCCCTGCCAGAGTAATTAAAAAGAAATCTGAGAGTCACTCTTGGACAAGCCAACCTATAAAGATGACCCTGAGAAGAAGCAGAAACCAGCTAAGCTATGTAGACGATATTTAGACCAACTGAGTCTGTTGGAAAGAACTGCTGAGCTGCCTGCAGGCTGTGCAATGTGCTTCATGTTCCCAACTTTTGTGAGGTGTCACACTGCTGTGCAGCTGTCTTTGAGTCATTTCTGCTCCTGAAGTAACCCCCCACCAATATTCCTGTAAATAACCTCAAAGTTGAACTTTGGTGCCAACTATAGTCTGTCATTGGCTCCCTATCTGAGGTGAGTGGACATGTGTTGTGTCTCCACAGGAAAACTCTTGTCACACAGCAGATGGTGTTGTAGGTCATCTGACTTTCTGGAACTGCAAAGTCCTGAGGAGTCTGCCTGCCCACTAGAGGTCCCCTTGGAGAACTTATGTGTGTTTTTTCCTCCCCTCCCTTCCCCTCCTCTCCCCTCCCCTCCCTTTCTCTCCCCTCCCCTTTCCTTTCTCTTTCTCTGTTTCTCTGTTCCCACTACATACCCCATCTCCACCTAGGCCCAGGTAGGTTGGCATTACCTTCTCCATAGTGTGTTATCTAAGCTGTTTTTGTCACAGACCTCATGTTTAGGCAGATAGACTTAAGAGCTCATCTATAGGGCCTATGTTTTGCTTACCAGTTCACCAAGGCTTGTTATTTATTGATATCACTTAACTGCTTATTCACTATTAGAGCCAACTTGTGATTCTGCTTTTAAAAATATTTTACATGTATGTATGTGGGTTTGTGTGTGGGTAAGTGCATGTGCGTGCCAGTGCCCATGGAGGGCAGAAGTGCCAGATACTCTTACAGCTGAAGTTACTGGAGGTTATAAGTCACCTGATGTGAGTGGTGGGAACTGCACTTAGGGCCTTTGCAACTTGGGTGCTCTTAACTGCTGAGTCTTTTCTCTAGGCCAAGTTTTGATACTGCCTCAAAGATACAGAATTTTTAAAAAATCCTAATGAGTTTTTACTGATAATTTTTCCCATGATTGATTTTTTTTTTCAATTTTAGGCAGGTTCTAGAAGTTTGTAGAGTTTTTCCAACTCTATCAAGCCAATAGGAGTTCTGTCTTGCTTGGATGGAACATTAGGATATAGGATAGAAGATGGATGAACTTCCACAATCTATCTAATGCTGCCACGGTCTTTGGGGCTGGAGTATAGCAAGGCTCCCACAAATACAGAACACTTACAAACTATAGCATCAAAATAAAAAAAAATCAGGGCTATCCAGTAGCAAATTCCTAATCCCACCGAGAAGCAAAGGAAAGGCACCTTTTTGATGTCCTCACAGTCTTCTGAGGAGGTAGGGGGATGCCTGTGGGTGGCTGTGTAGGAAGCGAAGTCAGCTTGGATTTTTATCAAAGCCTCCTCACGCTCCAGAACCTGCAAGTGGTCACGGTCAGTCAGGGTGAGTGATAGATAACGTACACGTATTACTACTACTATTTTGGCAGTGGGTCCTCTCTGCAGCATAGATTGGTGGTATACTTACATAATTCACTGTGCCCTTTCCACGGTTCAGGATGAGAAGAAATTGTGCCTCCGATCTTATGTCAGGTGGTCTGAGGGGTTACATTTTGGACCCTTTCTGAATTGGCATGCTTTATGAGGTCTGCCTTATAAAGCAGGCTTTTGAGAGGCTACAGTGGAGACATGGGCCTAACTTACCAGAGGCCAAATCAAAAATCATTTGATTTCCAAGAAAGTTTCTTGGGGATTCGGATATGGAAGTATGAATACTTTAAAAATTTTAAAAATATGATTTTTTTTGCTGTGTTTCTAGAATATTGAAGTTAAATCAATGAGGATGTACACATAAAAAAGCAGGGGACAAATTCATATGACATTTGAGGAGTCTTGGTTAAAGAGATTAATTTAGTTGACCCCCTCCTCATGGCTCTGTGGGGAGTCTGTTACGACAGTGTTCTAAAGAGAGAGGCACATACCAAAGCGTTGCTGCAGGCCAGTTTATTCCGAAGCTCCTGGATTAGGTCATCCTGCTCATAAACCTTTTGCCAAACTTCAGAGAGTCGCTTTAGGGTCTCCTGATGCTCTTGAATCATGCACGGAGAAGTGTAGATGCGCACCTTGGAGTGGTCACCCTTGTTCTCAGGCCCCTGGGACATTAAAAATATTCCATTGGTGCTGTTTGTAATTGGTGAGTCATCTTCAGAGTCCTACTAGACTCACGTTCTAAAAGTGTATGTTTGTCCTCAGTTAGAAGAACGTACTTGACAAAAGAAAATTGCCAGTCAGTGCAGACACAGATGAAAGCCCCCTAGCTTATCCTTAAAGTCAGTTTCAAATTACACAGATATCTGTTTGTTATCTCTTTAGAAAAATACTGTGACATTGTAGGCACGTGTAGATATCTCTTTGACTACTACCTCTAGTCCTGTGTTCTCTCATTACAGAGAGGACACACACACAGTGCACACACTGCTAGAACTTTGTCTCTACATTTACATACATTATAAACAAACCTGTAGGATACTGGATTTTGAAACTTAAGATGTCTTAGAGATTTACTCATGATATATGTGTTTCCATTATATCCTGCCAGTCTCTTATTGATGGGCATATAGGCTATTTGTGCATTTTTTTTTCTAAAATAGAAGCTGGATTGAATACTTTTACACACCTATCTTTGAGTAGCTGTTTTGGCAAGTGTGTGCATTAAATTCCTGGAATTGGGACCGTAGTTCATGGCCCAAACTGAGATAAATAGTATATAAGCATCTTCCATTGGTAGGACTGTTTTCCAAAATGTTTTTAGTGTGTGTGAATGTGCATGCAGGTGTGTGCGGAGGCCAGAGGAAAACATTACAAGTCAGATTTAGGAACACCTTCCCCCTCCTTTGATAAAGGATGTCTCCTTGACCTGGAGCTCATCAAAGGCTAGACTGGCTGGCCAGTGAGCTTGGGAGAGCTTCTGTCTCCAATCCTCCTGCTGAGATTACAAGCATGCAACACCATGCTCAGCAGTTTTACATGGGTTTTGGGGATCAAACTGAAGTTCAAGTGCTTTCCTGTCAGAGCCACCTCATCAGGCCCACTATATCTAAACAAGTTCCTTCGACAGCTGAAGTTGCATGATGTTTACCATCCATCTTGCTATGGGTCCGCAGTAGTAATGGGGGAACTATTGTGGGATAGTTGGGCACTGTGTGAAGATGTATTGCTGTGGTTAGTATAATAAAGAGTGGAATGGCCAATAGCTAGGCAGGAGAATACAGGCAAGACTTCCTGGGACAGAGAGTTCTCTGGGAAGAAGAAAGACAGAGAATCCAGAAGATGCAGAGCAAACAGGATGTGCAGGTGGAGAGGCAACAGTCACAAGCCACATGGCAGAATATAGATTGATATAAATGCGTTAAAGTTATAAGAACTAGTTTTTAAAATCGTAAGTTATAGGCAGAACTTTTGTAATTAATAAGAAGTTTCCATGTCATTGTTTGGGAGCTGTGTGGACAGACAAAGACTTTTTACAGGAAACTGAGGCCCATAATTAAACTAGTTCAGAGTTCTAGTGTGGATGGTGGATCTTGTCCCCAATAAACTCTTCTCCCTATTTCCAGCTTACGAAAGACTCTAGTTTTAGAAATAGTTCATGTTTATTGAGTGTGAAAGCCACCCCTGAGCAAGCTGGAGAAACATCAGCCAGAAACCCAGACCTGATCGCATGTGATACTCATGTAAATAACATACAGGAGGCAAAGGATTGGGAAACATAGTATAAAAGTGAGGGCACAGCAAGAAAATACCTACAGGTTCTAGTAACTTATAGAATAAAAAATGGAAATTGATTTAAAAGTCATGAAAGAGTAACCTCCTGAATATAGATCTTCAGATGAAAAGTTCATCAAACATTGAGAGGTGTGATAAAGACAGAACTGAAACATCTTTAGGCTGCCCACCCCACCCCCGAGTCAGGAAAAAGAGGTGACTTATGAAACACAAGACAGTGACTACACAGTGAGACTGATATCACTAGCTTTGGTACTGAGCCACACAGCATAATGCAGAGAAGCCTTTGGAGACCCCGGGAAAGATAGTTTGGTCAATTTGTATATCCAGCTGACTAGCATTCAGGATTATGTTCAAATAATGCTTGAACAGATAGGAAAAATATTGAGAAATCTTGCCACTCACAACTATTTTCAGAGCACTAAAAATAAATCGTTATATATAAAAAGGGAAAGTAGGAGGCTGGAGAACAAGTGGAGTGCATGGCTAGGCAATGGTGAGCACACATCGGAGGAGGCTGTGCTCCCAAAGAAACAGCCTTTTCCTCTGCAGCACTAACTGCTTCAAAAAAAATCCACAAATGTTCCTCACTCATTTTAGGACTGAATAAGCCAGATGACAGTCCGAGATGAGAGCAAAAGGAGCTGGGGGTGTGGCGTAGGTGTGGAGCTCTCGCCTAGAATGTGCTAGAATGACTCCCAGTAAAAAATAAAGATAGAGATAGACAGACAGACAGATAGACAGACAGAGATAGATAAAAATTTAAACTGTCAAATTCATCTTGCTTCTTTAAGTTTAATAAAAAAAATTTTTAAAAGTGACGTTAAGATCAAGTAGAATTTATTCCAGGAACATAATGATTGTATATGGAAATTTACTAATGCGAGGAAATATTATCTATTTCATTAAAGGACAAGTCTAGCCCATGCTGGATTTCAGTTTTCTTTATACCCCTGATTGGCCTTGAATTTGCAAGCCCCCTGCCTCAGCCTCTCAAGTGTTTGGGTTATAAGTATATGCCATCATGTTCAGAAATGACAGAAACAGTCACATCTTCAATCTGAGAAAAGATTATTAGCAAGAAGCTGAGAACAGTCTTGCGCGTAATGGTGAGATCCAAGAACACTTTCTTTTTTAATTAAAAAATATTAATCTATTTATTTTACATCTGGCCAAAGCCTCTCCCACATCCTTTCTTCCCAATCCTCCCTGCCTCCCACCCCCCAATTCCCTCCTGTCTCCAACCAGGAAAGGACAGGTCTCCCTCCCATGAGTATCAATAAAACGTGACATATCAAATTGCAGTAAGACTAAGCACTTCCCCATGTATTAAGGCTGGACAAGGTGACCCAGGATGGGGAATAGGGTCCAAAAAGCCAGAAAAAGAGTCAGAGACAGCCCCTGTTCCCACTGTTAGGAGTTCCACAGGAGGACCAAGCTACACAGCTGTCACACATATGCAGACGGCCTAGGTCAGTCCCCTGCAGGCTCCCAGGTAGTCGGTTCAGTCTGTGAGCGCCTATGAGCCCAGGTTAGCTGATTGTGTGAGCCTTCTCGTGGTGTCCTTGACACCTCTGGCTCCTACACTCCTTTCTCCTCCTCTGCAGGATTCCTGAACTCCAAATGTTCGGCTGTGGGTCTCTGCATCTGCTTCCATCAGTTACTGGATAGCATCTCTCTGATGAGGCACCAATCTGGTCACAGGAGATGGCCAGTTCAGGCATCTTATCCACTACTGCTGGGGTCCTCCTCATAGACTCCTGGGAAATTCCCTGCACTAGACCTGAGCACAGCATCCCTCAGCACTTTCTTCCTCAACCCTCCCCAACCCAATCTCTCAAGCGCTCATCCTTACCTGCCCTCAGCCCAGTCATCAAATCTCTTCTAATTTCCCCTCCTAGGGAGATTTGAGTGTCCTCCCATGAACTCCCCTTGTTACCCAGTCTCTCTGGGTCTGTGGTTTGTAGCATAGTCATCCTTTATTTTACAGCTAACATCCACTTGCGAGTGAGTACGCACCATGCTTGTCTTTCTCTGGGTTACCTCACTTAGGAAGACTTTTTTTTTTCGGTTCCATCCAGTTGCCATCAAATTTTCTGGTGTCCTTGTTTTAAAGGCTGAATAATACTCCACTGTGTAAATGTCCTTTGAAAGACATCTAGATTGTTTAGAAATACTTTTTTTTTTAAAGTGAAGTACAAAGATGCTCTGAGAGGCAGCTCAGCCCAATGAGACGGAACTTAGGTTAGTATCTGCGCCCCCCCCCCATCTCTTTTCGAGACAGTCTCACTATGTAGCCTTGGCTCCCTGTAACTCACTATGTAGACAAGCTTCCAACTCACAGACATTCACCTGCCTACCTTTCCAAATGCATTAAAGGTGTGCACCACCGTGCCCGGCTTGAGTAAAATTTGAAGGTGAAAGTGTGAGGTTTAAAAAAACCCAAACTGTTTAATTGCAAATCCAGAAAGATGGCTCAGTAAAGTGGCTAGTAATAGATAAGCTCTTCTGCACACCACTAATAATTGTTGTTTAAAAGTATGCATATGCATTTAGCTTGCATGTGTATCTGTGCATCATTGTGAAGACAGATAAGGGTATCAGATTCCCTGTAGCCAGAGTTACAGACAGTTGAAAGCCACTATTTGGGTGGTGGAAATAGAATCTGGATCCTCCAGTGGACTTACTTCTTTAGCCCCTATAATCCTTATGAGTAAATGTAGAAAAACTTTTCTTCAAGCTGGACATAGTAGATTAAATATTTAGTCAGCACTTAGGAGGCAGAGGGAGGAGGATCTCTGTGAGTTCAAGACCATCCTGTTGTACATAGAAAGTTCCAGGCTAGACAGGACTGCCTAGTGAGACCATGTTTCAAAACAGAAAGAACTCCTATTCATAAAGCTAGGAACCACTGTCATACATCCAGGAATAAACTCAGCCAAAATATATGAGGCCTGTAAAGGAAGGTATACATCCTTAGTGAAAATAAATGCATAAAATCCTAACAGGTCATGCTCCATGGGGCTCGCTAACTTCCCACAGTAACATACAATATGAGCATTAGTCAACATATGTGTGAATTCCTTTAAGAAGAGATGTCCAACAATGGTTGTGAAAAGTTTGGAAGATGAAAACAGTGGAGGAGGGGGACCTACAAGGTGCTGGTAAACAGTCGCTGGGGCTCTGGTGCTGGGGCAGGGAAGGCAAATCAGAAGGGAGAGTCTTGAGGCCTTGTGTACAGAGGCATTGGGCAGGGCCCTCTGCAAGTTGGTACTTGAATCAGTATGGGGCTGTTGCTATGTTCAGTGAATAGTTTGGGGACCACCTGAGATTCGCATGCATAACTGTAAAATTAGAGCCACATTTCATTTTCTATGCACATACAAACTGAAAACTGAAGACATAAAAAATGAAAACTTATAAAAGTGCTAAGAAAAATATAAATGTTTATGATCTTGGCCGTTGAGAAGGCCTTCCTAAGCGAGACATAAAGCCTGCAGTCTTCAGACTTGAGAGGATTCAACTTGACAAACACTAAATTTTCCACATGATAAAAATGTCATTAATGACGTTAAATGAGATGGCTATGGGGATTACTTTCAGCAAAGAATTACATATATGTATATATATACACATATATATATGTGTGTGTATATTAAAAGATTAAGGATTAAAACTACTAATTTGGTGGAGGCCAGATCCCTTTTGGTAGTGAAAGGCTTCTGAGGGCTTCCCTCAAGGGCTGCTGTCAGTGGCAGGCCATGAAATGATATAAGGGTCTTGCCTGGCTTAAAGAAAACTGCTTTGCCCAAGTCACAGAGGGGCAGCCCACACTCAGTAGCTGATAACACACAGGTGGCAAGGCCATAACCCTTTCCCTCAACTCAAGCTCTGGAGGCTCCTGCCACTCTGCAGCTCCAGAGACCCCATGGCAGCTTGTCTTTATTGTTCAATCCAGCTTTGCTTTCTTTTCTCCACAGGTGCTAATTCCAAGTCTCTGTCCACAAATACTTGGATGCAAGTCTACCTAGGGTCTTTTCCTGGAAAATCATTGGATTAGAGGAAATGAGGATTGTATTGAGGAAAATTTCCTTGCCCTACTCTTCAGTTTAATACAGCTTAGGAGAATCAAAAGTATATTTTATAAAGCTTCTTTTGCCTGGTGGTGGTGCATGTGTCTAATCTCAGCACTCGGGAGACAGAGGCAGGGGAATCTCTTAGCTTGAGGCCAGCCTGGTCTACAGAGTGAGTTCCAGGACAATTACACAGAGAAACGCTGTCTCATAAAACAAAGCAAAAAAAAAAAAAAAGCTTCTTTTAATTATTGCAGTTAAAAGCATAAAGGGGTAGAACCATTTCAGTTTACATGACAATCACTCAAAGTCAGCATATCCTTTGGTGTAGCAGTCCCCTTACTAATGACTCTCTAATGATTGAACTAGGCAAACTCTATCAATTGAGTCCCACCCTCCCCCAATCCCTTAGGCATCATCTTAAATAAAATGTAAAAGCTGGAAATTATTAAAACTGAGTGCTACAAAATTCAGGGGCAGGAACTCATTCGGTGGGACGTTTGAGTTTTGGGTGGAAGAGGCTAGGACCAGTAGAGGGAGCCACCTGAGAAACACCCAGCAGCAGGAGCTCCCAGCTAAGGGATGTGGCATGGGTCCTACCTGACTGATGATCCCGCTGAGCTCCCCCTCCAGCATCTTCACTTGGCACTCCAGCAGCTCGATGTTGCTCAGGGAGGTCTGGTACTTATCCCGATAGAGGTTTAGGCTCCTTTCTAGGGAGACAATCTTGTCCCCTGCCAAGGCAAGTTGCTCTTGCGCCAGATGGAGCTTCTCCCCAGTGTTCTTATTATGATTCCCCATTTCCTCCTCGTAGAGAATGACCTGTTGGGATGGGGTAGGGGAACTGCACTGAACCCTTGCAAGCCGTCAACCAGGAAGGGAAGGATATGACTGTGCAAGTGCACAGCGAGCAGGTCTAAACTAGAAGCTCCAATGCACAGTGTAAGGACAGCACAGGTCTGAGAGACCCAGCAGTTAACACCAGGTTGTCAGTGACTGAAGTACAGGCTATCCCACTACTGCTAAACTCTTAAAGGAAGGGGCTGTATCTTCTCCCATTCCTCTGACATTTGGTGGAGTCTGAGTAAACATCTGTTGATTCATAGAAATGAGTTTTAGCCCATTCCCTTTTTTGGGAAGGACTTGGAAAGGCTATGTCCTTTCTTTCCGGGCATTCTCTAGAGATCTAATTTGGAAAGCTTAGAGTCCCTCATGCATGCAACTTCATGTCAGCAAGTGCCCAAGAGATAGTGAGGGACCATGATCCGAAGTTCCTCTGCGATCTGCAAGATCCTTGTGTAAATTACCTTTCTAATCTGTCATCCACTGACAGGTATACCTAGGATGCTGGCGAGCATCACACTGGGTGAGGACACGCTTACACACAAGAGACACAACCTCGCTTCTCTCATACGCTTGAGGAGACCAGATTTTAAACTAGCAAGTGATTGTGTATAGTTGAGTGTGTTAATTTGCATGTTCAGTCGTATGTGTTTGGGGAGTCTGGAAGAAAGACGACATGGAAAGCTTCATGTTGTTTTAAACTGTCCAGCTCTTGACAGATATTGGCTCGTTAATTAAGCTGGTTAAATTAACTGCCTCATCTGAGATTCCTCTTAGGAAAGGATCATTTACTTTAAGGTGTCTGTTAGGGAGTGAGGAAGGAGGGGCATTTGATATTCGTGTATTTTAGCAGAAAGGGTTGGTTCTACTCAAATTCCGGTAGCTCACTAGTTTTAAAACATGTATATCTGTGTGCATGCACATGTATCTATATGTAGTTTGTGTACAGAACCAGCTCCACTGGTATCATGTACATTGGTTTAAGGACCCTCCCAGACAGCAGCCTCTGAGCATACATTCACTCTTTCTTTGTCCACAGCCCATTCCAACTATAAGCATTTTTGGCTGCTTTCCCTTCCAACCAGAAAGGAAAGATATGGAAGACATGCTGGTGAGTGAATACTCCCAGGAGTGAATTCCAGTGGTAAGGGTTGGGAGGTCCACTCTGAGGACTCTTTCACAGTATCTTCCAGATCTCCCCAGGGGGTTGAACCCCAGTTGCTTAGAGCAAACAATCCACTCCATTTGACCAAACCTCCCCATGCTTCTTGGAATCACTTCCTGGATTCAGTACAGGACTGTTTGCTTATCTCAGGGTCTGTTGGGATGACATGACCTTAGGCAAGGGCATGATGCTTCTGTGTTAAAGACATCAAGAGAGGTGGGCAGAATGCTTAGAATAAATTTTGTTTTCTCAGATTGAGGTACCTTATGGTGACTGCTGTTTGCCAAATCCTGTAGTTATCCCTCCTTCTTAATAGCTAAACATTAATTTGATTTTGACTGGGGGCAGCAATATGTCTTTCAAATACCACATTTCTTGATTTCCTAGAGACTAGTTAAATCATGTGATGTGATTCTCTCTTCCCTCTCTTTGTCTGTCTGTCTGTCTGTCTGTCTGTCTGTCTGTCTGTCTCTCTCTCTCTCTCTCTCTCTCTCTCTCTCTCTCGTGTGTGTGTGTGTGTGTGTGTGTGTGTGTGTGTGTGTGTGTGTGTGTGTGTGTGTGTGCAGCTTCTGGAAAGTATCCTTAAAAGGAAAACATCTACTTTCTTACCAGCTTCCCTTTCACTTGTGTTATCTGGAATAAGGATGTAATTGCTGGAGTTCTGGTAGCCACTTCAAGTGACCCAGGGAATGGACATTTTGAGTGGATGTGTGGATAAAGTTATAAGTCAGACTTTAAGATCCTGATGATATATGTAATTGTCATAACAGCAACAGATCACTGGCCTCTGACTGTCTTTAACAGCTCTTTTTGGTTCTTGCTGCTAAGTAGCATCCCAGCTAATTCAGGGGTGCTTTTTCCAGGTTGGGCTCTGGTTTAGGTGCAGTGAACAGCCAGTGTGAACACTTAGAGCTTTATTGAACCATGGGGGAAGCTCACAGACTTTCCTCAAATGCCATTTTGTGGGATAACCTCCTTTCCTTCCTCTCCCAATCAGTTTTCTAACTCTTTCTAAGCCATACTATGCCTTTTAAAGAATTTTCTATGCTCTCTGTAAGACCACGTTTTAAAGTCTCTGGTGTTAGTCTTTAAGTAAAAACACTGTCTGAAATACTCCTTGGAATTTTTGTAAAGTCTGAAAGAAGAAACTGTTAGGGAAGCCACGCCCATGAGTCTGCCTGCTCCATTACTTACAGCCGTGGTGCTAAGACACTCTGTATCCCTCCTGCCAAACTGGGCCGAGTTCTGTGGGTCTTTGAAATTTAATTGGAATTTCATAGGGATGCTATCCTTTGCTGCAAAAAACATATTGCCCTGGATCATCAATATAAGTGAATGCACTTAAAACAAGTCTGTAGACTTTAAAAGTCTAACCTTAAACTAAGTCTGTAGGCCTTAAAACTCCAGCCTGAAGAAACAATATGGCACTTAGTGACCCACTCAGAACCAGAGGCTAGACATCCTACCATTTGCACAGGTGCCAGGGATTTATATAGCACCAAAAGCCAACTTCCTTAAAAATACTAGACTTAATGGATCCTTTTTTTTTTTTAAACTCAGAGAGTTCTGGAGTCTCCTGTACCTTAACAGCCATAAAAATATGGAGAAGATGGCCTCTCACACATACATACACCATTCATGAGTGAACAGGAGCCCCACGCTCCACCTGCATTAATACTGGCTCTCTCAACCTAGTCCTTTAGTTCCCCTTCCTTCGCTAACCTTCAGACAGGTCATGAGCTAAATAGGGAAGGCTCTTAGGTCTGCTCCAGGATGTGCTGGAGATGCAGGGGCACCTGGGGCGTGCCAAAGGTTAATCTGGAGATACCTCATCTTCCTTGAGCTTGCAGTGATGGTGAAGAAGAACCAGGTCGGAAGTCTGCTTCTCTAGGATTGACTGGTACTGCAGGAGGGAACAGTAAGAATCTTGCAGCTCCTGGGTACGGTACTCCAGCTCCTGCTGCAGGGCCAACAGCTTCTTCTTTAGCTGCTGCAGCTGCCTCAGATGGCACTGCTTACTGGATCTGAATTCTATCTGAGCCTCCTTGAATGCTATCGCCTGGGGCTGCTTCTTGTTCTGTAGCACAGACAGGATGTACAGAACAGGGTTAGACCACCACAGAGGGCACAGCCACTCTGGCCCCTCTGCGTTTGTTCAGCCATCTACACCCTACTCCCCACCCTTTGGTGTTTTCATCCACAGAGACATTTTTAAACATTTCAGCACATTTATTAAGCACCATATCACCTCATCTTCCCACTCTGCAAGAAGGAACCAAAAGAAGGAAAGATGACTTAAAACATTTTAAATTATATTTATTAATTTGCAGGGGTGTGTGTGTGTGTGCCTTCCATGGTCTGCATGTGGAGGTCAGAGGGCAGTTTCTGAGAATTGGTTTTCTCCTTCTATTTTGAGGGTCCTGGGGATCCAACTCGGGTCATCAAGAGTCGTGACAATCCTCTTTACCCACTGAGCCATCTCACTGCCCTGCACTCCCATTCCAGAAGCTATTATTCATGCAAGTCAGAAGAAAAGAATCATACATGTATAGCTCTAGAGAGATATAGCTAACACTACGCTTATTTGTTACCTACACATGAAAAGATGACAGGCTTGACCTGAGAGGAAGCAAATTTTTGTCAACAGTTCTTGAGCTGAATTTAGTATTAGAAAATACCCAGGTAACAGAGCACTGAATTTACTGGATTCTAGGACTTCTGGGATGCTGGAGCACAGAAGACTACAGACAGTGCTCATATCTGGGTAATCACTGTTTCTCCTGAATAAGGCTGTAACCTGGTAGATGTATGTGCATGTGAGCACACACTCTCTCTTTCTTTAGTAGTACACAGCTAAATATCTTCCTGAATGGCTTCTGGATCATTCAGTGTGTACACTAACACTTCCTCTGCCCCAGGTCCTCTGCTGACAGGACACATCAATGAATTATATTTTCCAGGAAAATTGAAGCTTTGCATTGGCGAATGTATATTTTCTCATCCTTACCCATTATGACAATGACTTATGGAAGAGACATAGATAAAGGGGTGGCCCGGTGGTCTTTACCTTCCATTTGTCCATTCATTTTGTAAGGCTCAGTTGGCATCTCTCTCTCCTTATCGGGCTTGATAACCCGCCTTTGTTCTAGGACTGCAGACCTACCTGCACATCCTTTTGGTGCTGTTTCTTATTTTCCTTGCAATTATTTATGTGTATCTTACATTCTACCTACACTGTAAACACCCACAGATCAATGCTGTGTCTGTTTCTACAGGGTGTAGATTAGATGAAAGCAACAAAAGCCTGGCCTGGCAAATTTTGTTGACTCTCAAGAACTTTAGTCTATTGCCTTGGTCTCACTAACAGAATACACTTAATAAGACAGAACTTAAGCCTGTTTTGGAATATTTTCTTTTTTAAACTAATTAAAAAAACCTTTTTCCATATTTGAGTACTATATTTACATCATTTCCACCCCTCCATCTTCCCCTTCTGGTTCTTCCATATGTCTCTACTTCTTCTCAAATTTATCATCTTATTCTTTAATTATTACTCTGTCATCTATCCATCTGACCTACTGAGTCCATTTAGTGTTGCTTGTATGTGTATGTATTTAGGTCTGTGTATTTGGGATAGGATAACCTATTGGGAGTCTTGTCTATGGAGACAACTGTTTTTTTTTTTTCCCCAGCAGCCCTTGTTAGCCTATAGGTCTTCATCTAGGGAGGGTCTTGTAAAATTTAACCATCCATGTTGGCATGGAAACAGTTTTGTCATTGTCAGGTCTTACTTAAGTATCCATACTGTTGAGGTCTCCCAAGAGCATCTTCCTGGTCTTATGGAGAAGACAGGATCTCACAGCAACTTCTCCTGGTCCTCTGCCTCTTATAATCTTCCCACCCTCTCTTCATGATTCATCCCAAGCCTTAGGTGTAGGGGTTACATTGTAGATATCTATCACTTGACATCCTACAGTCTCTGTCATGCAAATTAGGGCAGTCCTGTTTGATTCAAATTCAGTCCTGGTCCATACTAGGGTCATTTGTTCTTCATATTTTGCTAAGATGTGAATCTCTGTAATAGTTGCTATATGCTGCAAAAGGAAGCTTCTCTCGTGAGAGCTACACCTTAGCATACAGTTAGACATTATATTGGTTTAGGGAAATGGCAGTAATAGGTTTCTCTCTAGGGTTTATGACCTCTAGCCACAGGCAGTTGACTAGGTTTGTACTTGAAGACATGAAATTCCCTTCTATTGAGGGAGACTTAAGTTCAGTTAGACAGCTAGCTGTTGGAACCCACTATTGCAGCACTGAAGACGTCTTGTTGGGCAAGTGACTGCTGTAGTTTATATGTTTTCCAGCTTGTAGGACTAATTATTGCATTTTTCCCTTGGCACTTCACATAGCACCTCCCAATACTATGCAAGCTGGATTTCAGAAGGCTTCCAGGTCAGGTCTAGCTCAGTTTCACCAAGTCCTGTGTTAAAGTATGTGGTATGTTCAGCACTAGAATCTTATTTTGTGTTTGTTTATTGAGCACACTTGATGAGGGCTGATGGGCAAGGCAGTGAGTAGAATATTACCCCGCAGCCTAGAGCAATGGTGGGCTTTCTTCCTATTCTCAGATATAGTTCTTTATGTGAACTTTGTGCCAAGTGAAGGAGGCAGTCATATAAATTGGTATATGGGGCCTTAACATGTGCCACTGTGCTTAAGTTTCCAGTCATGCATCAGTCATGTAGATTGGGGCAGCCTTGGTTGATCCAAATTTGGTCCTGGTCCAATTCTAGGGTCACAGGGCACTAGGCTGCATTTCTACGGTGTCATTTCAACTTGGCTTGGTTTCCACCATGATTTCCAGGCCTGTCTGTGACTTTGTAGTGAGAAAGACTGATTCAGAGGAGGAAAAAGAAGTAACACCCCCCACTAACTTCCTCTATGCACCACTGTACTGTGCTCAGCAAAAGGATTTTACTGTCAGGTTCCGGAAGACTTCCAAGAGCAACATCAGTAACTATTTGTTTTCCAGTATTTTGGACTCAAGGCATTAAAAATGTTTCTATAGTTTTATTGAAGTTTAGTAATTTTTAAAGGATAAAATTCTGCCATCGATAAGTATGCGATTTGATAATTGCAGTCTATTTGTAGAAGTAGGAGAGTTGATTCAGTAAAGTTCCTGTTGTACAAGCATAAAGGCCTGAGTTCCAATCCACAGAAGCCATGTAAAAGCCAAACATTGTCATCAGTGTCTGTAGTGACAGCACTGGTTATGTGGGGAGAGAGTAGAGACAGGTGGATAGACACACTGCCCAAACTTATTAGCCAACCAATCTAGCCAATTAGTGATACTTGGATTCAGTGAGAGACCTTTTCTCAAGAGATAAAGTAGAGGGGAAGAGTGTGGAAAACAGCACATGTGGCCTCTACATGTGCATATGTGTACACGTGCATTCTATACATGTCTCTCCCCCACTCCCCGTTACACATACATTCACACAGAAAGAGAGACAGGAAGTGAGGCAGATTAGAGTGGTTGATCATTTCATAATAAAAGTTTTCATGGAATAGTTTATAGACAAGGTAGGTTGAGTCCAAATGGGAAGGAAACACATGGCAGGGATGTTTCAGAGAAAGATAATGGCAAATCTGTTATAGGCAAGAAGGTGCACATCTGTCTGGTGGTATTTGAGGATCCCCAGAGAAGCTCCAGCCACAGAGAAAGAGAAGGACACCAGGTTCTACAGGGTAGGAGGGGCCATTGCGGGGCCCTTAGCTTCTTGCAAGAGAGGACGGAAAGTGTTGTAAAAGGAACGACATGATCTCTCATAGTATTTACAAAGGACACACAGTATGCTCTTCTGGAAGTTACTGTAAGAAAGCAAAAGCAGGAGCAGAGGAAGCACGCAGGAGCTGGCTATTAGAAGAATCCAGATGAGGAGAGGGTGGTGTGGAGCAGTGTTGTAACAGCAGAAGTTAGAAGAAATGCTTGGATTCTAGATACATTTTGAAAATAGAGCATTTAGAATTCACTTGTGAGTTACCTGTTAGACTGTGGGGAAATCCTGGTCATCTTGACAGAGTGATTTTAAAAGGTCAGCCCATGTGACAGTGTTTCAATGAAATTTAGCTGAGACCCAAGGAAAGAAATTTTAAGTGAGAAAGGGTTGTGGTAGCAGGGATGAGGTAAAGACAGGCCAGCTCAGGACCACGTTGTTTGAGCCCAATCAAGGCTACTCTTTCCCAGCCCCCTTAGACATTTATCTCATCCACATACCTCAGAATTAAGATGGACAAGAAACAAACCACTTTTTTCATCAGGAAAAAGAAATATTCAGCAAAGACAAGTTGAATGTTTGGATCAACTAACTCATGAATGCAGCCTTAGGAAGAGAATGAAACTTATCAAAGATTAAATTTGTATTTTCAGCATGTAGCTGTAATTGTCTGTGTTTATATAGAATACTGATAGGTGCTTTCAATCTTCCAAGCTAAGTAGTTCTCACAACTCATTTGTAAATGGGGTTTGGAGAATAGGGAGTTGGGCATGCATGTGGGTGTGTGTGATTCTCTCTCTCTCAATGCCTCACACAGGCACACAAATGTCTATACAGGGAAGTCTCCAAGAGCCCAAATCCTCTTAGCTATACAGATATGGGGGCTATTGAGAGCTATATAGGGAAAAAGTTATTGCAGCTAAATACTTAATGTAGACTGAGCTAAAGTGTGGTGTGAACATTTTGGATGAGAGTTGATTTAGAGGGACTTGCTACAGTGAAGAAAATGCCCCCAAGGCCCCTATTATTTTGGCTCAAATTATTTTTTCTCTTGGCTTTTTGAAGGCAAACCAATTGCTGACAGTTAAGACCTTGGATTTAATGTGTAACAGGATTTGAATCTGCCTCTCTGCTGCTGGACATGGGACATGGAGGTCCCAGCTGAAAACTAGCTGCTGTCTCCTTAGATATATTTCTTCATTGCATATTTCCTTATGTCTCCACTTTCATTGTCCAAAAGAATGAGTAAAGCATTTGTTGTTTGAAAGATGCAAAATTGTCTGTAGCCTTTTTTTTTCTCAGCACCTGGGGATGCCAGGAGAGCTCAGAATTGCTCATTGGCTTTGAAGCTTCCTGTGGGTATAAAATGTCCTTTCCTGAGTGCTGCGTATGAAGTTCTACATCCTGGCAGCAATACTAATGAGCTGTGACTCATTTCTCTTCCTCACAGGTCATGTGGAATACTTCTGGATTTTACTTTAGTTTGAGGGAACACGAGAGAGGAGCCAGATAATGGGGGTGTTTTGAACTCTCGCCGTACGTAACAAATATAGAACCTGGACTAGTGCCACTGATTAGAAAGACCCAAGAACTGTTTAAATCCACAGAGGAAACTGAAATTTTATGGGATGAAATTTTAGACATTTGTATATTATAGATACCTATGGGTTTGGAGAAACCAAATTTTAAAGATGAGGAAAATGTTTAAAGTTAGTTTCAGACCTGTTAAATTTCTGCTTATTTGTCCTTATATATTTAAAAAGTTTATTTTCTTAACTCTTGATAAATATGAAGTATAAATGATAGGTTAAATTCATAGTTTGCATCTATGCATGACAAAGGACGAATTCAGAAAGTCACCATGCTTGCTTGCACTGCGAGCGCTTCACCCATGAAGGTGCCTCCCTAGTCCCAGTCTTTTTTTTTTTAAGTTTATATATATATATTTTTTTAAGTTTATATATATATATATAGTGAAGATACGGATATTATATTCTTCATTTACTTTTCATTTGGAATCTGGAAACAAAAGAAAAACAAGCAAGTTGGAAGTGCCTTTAAGGAAATAATACTGCCTCTTTATGTGACTGTCCAGAATTGAATGCGACTCTGCAGGCCATCTGGTCTACCAGATTTCTCAGCTAGATTTCTGTTCCAGTATCAGCCATATAAAAAGCTTGAGATCTCTGGTTGCCCATAGGAACCTGTTCCCATATATCATCAACATTTCAGCCCCACTGTGGTCAAAGAGATTATAACTATTGCTCCTTCCTTGCCTATGAGGCCTCTTGATCACAGAAGGAAATTAATTGGCCTGGCATGATTCATTTTTTGAAAAGTCACATTGGTTTCCACCCAACACTTTGTGCTTTTGAAGTTGATGCTAATTGATTGATGTTAAGTTCTATATTTTCCCTGATTCTGAAGTAAAGCTGACAGGTCTATAATTACCAGGATTGTCCTTTTTCCCTTTTTAAAAAGATGAGCACTTCATTTACCCTTTTTCAGTCTACAGGGACTTTCTTTATCCTCTTGAGTTCTCAAAAATAATCACTAGCAGCTATGTAATAACACCTGCCAATTCCTTAAGCACTCTTAGAAGAATGTCATCAGGCCCTGCTGATTTGCCTAAAGCCGGCTTTTCAAAATACCTTTTAACCATTTATTCCCTCTTCAGGCTGGCATGCTCTGCTGTCACAGGATGGCATTGTTCTGATAACTGTGTCCCAGATGGTTCCCTTTATTCATTTAAGAACTTAGAATTATGCTGTCTCCATGCCCCCCCCCCAATCATTGCCATGAACTTCTTTTCCCGTCTTTGAGGTGTTGAGTGAGATGTTTCCTTGGAGCTGCGTTTTAACCTGCGTTAACACAAGGCATGTCTATTACTTCCTCCATAACCTATAAACTCTGTGTACTTTTCTTGTTGTATTCAGCAACAGGCATTTTATTAAAATGAATGTTTGTGGCTTAGGCATTCTTCTTGCCTGACCTCTGCTTACATGGGATCCATTTTTTAAAAAGCTATTTTGGAATGATTTTCTGTTCCAAACAAATGCCAAAACAGGATGAATTTCTCATAGATCCTTCTTTACATTGCCCCCATGCCCCCTTATGCAACCAAACTAAGAAATTATCCCTGGTAGATTATTAGAATAAAACTATATACACTTCTTTAATTTTGTATATTTTTTCGTTAATTCTTATTTTCTTTCCTATGATCCAATTCAGTACTGCACATTGCATTTAGCAAATTCATTAGAATTGTTCTCATTACAAATGGTTCAAAATGATATTGTGTGATAATACTCACCAGGCTTCTACTAATCTTTAGCTATTCAACTAATTACCTCTATTTGAAAGAATAGAGAAGCCTTACTCCTGGTCTGCAGCTAAGAGGTGACTGACACCTTGACCCTCAGAACAAGCAGAGAACATGGTCCCTAAACCCTGGCCTGGGACACAGTCCCTGGCACCCCAACCACACCCAAGTCTGCTCTAAATCAAAGAAAACTGGGAGAGCCCCCTACCAAGGCCAGTCCACAGCAAAACACAGCTGGAGGGACATCCCATGGGACAAACCATGCCCAAACCGCAATCTGTATTATCACACACCAACAACTGGAGACCCCAAAGCCTCCTGGTCTTCAGCTGACTAAGAGCCAACTAAGACCCTACCAAGAATGACCCCTGTGACAACTGGAGACACAAAGCTCCTTTTCCTGCAGCCAACTAAGAGTCAAATAAGAGCAGCCACTGCAATTACTGGAGACCCTCAGACCCTGGGACCACAACTGACTAAGAGCTAACCAAGAGCTGACTACGAGTGAACAAGGAAGCAACGGGCAGATGGCAGTGCAAGAACACATGTAAAAATTTAAAGAACAAAAGACACCACCAGAAGAAGCTGGTGGTTTTACAACATCAAGATCTGAGCATAGCAGTGAAGAGGAAACAGAAGCAAATAACCTTAAATACAACTTAATGAAAATAATAGAAGCTTTAAAAGAGGATATAAAAACTCTCTTAAAAAATAGAAAAAATAAAAACAAAAAATTGGAAGAGATGAACAAATCCCTGAAAGAAAATAAAGACAACCAAGAAAATGAAAAGGAACAAGTGAAAGAAACAGTCCAGGAATTAAACATTGAAATAGGAGCAACCTAAGGAAACCAGATACAACCATGAAACCACAAACAATAGATAATCCTACAGAAGAAAACCCAAAGAAGGGAAACACATACAAGCTACCACCAAAAATAACAGGAAACAACAATCATTGGTTATTAATCTGCCTTAATATCAATGGACTCAATTCACCTATAAAAAGACACATCCTCACACAATGGATACACAACCAGAAGCCATCCTGCTGCATACAAGAAACACACATCAACTTCAATGACAGACACAGGCTTAGAGTAAAGGGTTGAGAAAAGCCTTTCCAATCAAATTTTAGGTCCTACGAAACAAGTTGGTGCGGCCATCCTAGTATCTAACAAAATAGACTTCAAACCAAAATCAATCAAAAGAGACAAGAATGGACATTACTTACTCATCTCAGGAAAAATCCACCAAGATGGAGTCTCAATCCTGAACATTTATGCCCCCAACACAAGGGTACTTACATATGTAAAGGAAACACCACTAAAGCTTAAACCTCACACCAAACAACACACATTAATAGTGGGAGACTTCAATACCTCATTTTCACCCTTGGATAGGTCCACTAGACAGAATCCCAACAGAGAAATAAGGGATCTAACAGACGTTATGACCCAAATTGACTTAATAGATATATACAGAACCTTCTACCTAAACACAAAGGAACATACATATTTCTAAGCACCCCATGGAACTTTCTCTAAAATTGACAACATACCTGGTCATAAAGCAAATATCAATAGATACCAAAAAATGGGAATAACTCCTTGTAGCATATCAGACCACCATTCTCTAAAGTTAGAGTTCAACAACAACAAAAATCACAAAAAGTCTACAAATTCATTGAAACTGAACATCTCTCAATTGAACCACCTCTGGGTCAAGGAAGAAATTAAGAAAGAAATCAAAGACTTCCTAGAATTTAATGAAAATGAATCCACAACATACCCAAACTTATGGGACACAGTGAAAGCAGTGCTAAGAGGAAAACTCATAGCACTAGATGACATGAAAAACCTAGAGAAATCTCACACAAGAGACCTAACGGCACAGCTGAAGGCTTAAGAACAATTTGAAGCAAACTCACCCAGAAGGAGTGGATGGCAGGAAATAATCAAACTTAGGGCTGAAATCAATACAATAGAAACAAAGAGAACAATAAAAATAATCAATGAGTCAAAGAGTTGATTCTTTGAGAAAGTCAACAAGATAAATAAACCCTTATCCAAACTAACCAAAAAAAGCAGAGAGAGAGAGAGAGAGAGAGAGAGAGAGAGAGAGAGAGAGAGAGAATCAAAATTAACAATCAGAAATGAAAAGGGGGACATAACAACAAACCCCAGGAAATCCAAAGAATTATCAGGTCATACTTTGAAAATCTATGCTCCACTAAAAATGGAAAACGTAGAAGAAATGGACAGCTTTCTGGACAGGTACCACTTACCAAAATTAAAGCAAGATCAGAAGATCGGATTAAAGACCTTAACAGACCTATAACCCCACAGGAAATTGAAGCCGTTATTAAAAGTCTCCTAAATAAAAAATCCCAGGGCCAGATGGTTTCAGTGCAGAACTCTACAAGACATTCAAAGAACTAATACCAATACTCTTCAAACTGTTTCATACAGGAGAAACTGAAGGAACATTGGTGAACTCTTTTTATGAGGCCACAAGCACCCTGATTCCCAAGCCACTCAAAGACGCAACAAAGAAAGAGAATTAAAGACCAATCTACCTCATGAACATTGACACAAAAATAGTCAATAAAATTCTGGCAAACTGAATCCAACAACCTATCAGAAAAAAATCATCTACCATGATCAAGTAGGCTTCATCTCAGAAGCAGGGATGGTTTAACATACATAAAACTGAATGTCATACATCATATATATACATATATATATATATATACTGAAAGGGAAAAAAAAACATGTGATCATTTCATTAGATGCCGTAAAAGCCTTTGACAAAATCCAACACTCTTTTATGATAAAAGTCCTGGGAAGATCAGGAATACAGGGGAAACACCTGAATATAATAAAGGCAATATACAGCAAGCTGACAGCCAACATCAAACTAAATGGAGAAACTCTAAGCATTCCCACTAAAATCAGGAATAAGACAAGGCTGTCCTCTCTCTCCTTATCTATTCAATATAGTTCTCGAGGTTTTAGCTAAAGCAATAAGAGAACAAAAGGAGATTAAAGGGTTACAAATTGGAAAGGAAGAAGTCAAACTATCTCTATTTGTAGATGATATGATCGTATACATAAGTGACCCCCAAAATTCTACCAGGGAACTCCTACAGCTGATAAACACCTTCAGTAAGGTAGCAGAATACAAGATTAGTTCAAAATAATCAATAGCCTTCCTATGCTAAGAATAAAAGGGCTGAAAAAGAAATAAGGGAAACATCACCCTTTATAATAGCTGCAAATAGCATTGAATATCTTGGCATAACTCTAACCAAAGTAGTAGCAGACCTGCTTGACAGAAACTTTAAGTAACTGAAGAAAGAAATTGAAGAGGGTGTCAGAAAATGGAAAGATCTCCCATGCTCCTGAATAGGTAGGATCAGCATAGTAAAATTGGCAATTTTGCCAAAAGCAATCTACAGATTCAATGCAATTCTCATTAAAATCCCAACACAATTTTTTACAAACCTTGAAAGAACAATACTCAACTTCATCCAGAATAATAGGAAACCCAGGATTGCCAAAACAGTTCTGCTCAATAAAAGAACTTCAGGAGGAATCACCATCCCTCACTTCAAGCTATACTATAACAGTAATTAAAAAAAAAAAAAAAACAGCCTGGCACAAAAGCAGACTTGTGGATCCATGGAATCGAATCAAAGACTCCAACATTAACTCACACATCTCTTAACACCTGATTTTTGACAAAGAGCCCAAAAATATTCAATGAAAAAAAGATAGCATCTTCAACAAATGGTGCTGGCATAACTGGATGGTAGTACGTAGAAGAATGCAAATAGATTCAGACCTATCACCCTGCACAAAACTCAACTCCAAGGGGAATCAAAGACCTCAGCATAAGCCCAACTATGCTTAACTTGATAGAAGAAGTGGGAAATACCCTCCAACACATTGGCACAGGTGACCGCTTCCTAAATACAACACCAGTATCACAGACACTAAGAACAACAATCAATAAGTGGGACCTCCTGAAACTGAGAAGCTTCTGTAAGGCAAAGGACACAGTCAATAAGACAAAATGACAGCCAACAGAATGGGAAAAGATCTTCACCAACCCCACACCTGACAGAGACTGATCTCTAAAATATGTAGAGAACCCAAGAAACAGGAGTTCCCAAACCAAAATAACCTAACTAAAAATAGGGTTCAGAGCTAAAAAAGGAATTCTCAACAGAATTACAAATGACTGAAAGGCACTTAAAAATTGCTCAACATCATTAGCCACCAGAGAAATGCAAATCTAAACTACTTTGAGATACCACTTTACACCTGTCAGAATGGCTGAGATCAAAAACACAGATGACAGCCTATGCTGGAGAGGATGCAGAGCTAGGGGATCACTCCTCCATTGTTGGTGGGAGTGTAAACTTGTACAGCCACTCTGGAATGCAGTATGGTGGTTCCTCAGAAAACTGGGAATCAATCTCCCCAAGATCCAGCAATACCACTATTGGGCATATATCCAAAGGATGCACATTTATACCTCAAAGGCATTAGCTCAGCTATGTTCATAGCAGCATTATTCATAATAGCTGGAACCTGGAAATAACCTAGATGCCCCTCAACTGAAGAATGGATTAGTAAACTGTGGTACATCTACACAATGGAGTGCTACTGAGCGTAAAAAAAAAAAAAAAAAAAAAAAAAAAAAAAAAAAAAAAAAAAAAAAAAAAATGACATCCTAGAATTTTCAGACACATGGATGGATTTGGAGAATATCCTCCTGAGTGAGGTATCACAAGCCCAGAAAGAGGCATGGGATGTACTCACTCATAAGGGGATTTTAGACAAAAAGCAAAGAATACCCAAGCTGCAAATCACAATCCCTGAACAGCTTGGGATCATAAGGAATTTGAGAGAGACATCCAGAGATTCCCCTAAGAAGACCATCTGCAAATTGGGGTCATAACAGGCTGTAACCAAGAGGAGTTGGGAACAAATCATGAAAGAAGGAGATGGTTGAGTGAGAGGAGCAACAAAGAGAGAGATAGAAAGAGATGGATATCTAGATAGAGGAAGCCAATGTGGGGTTGGAAAGTGACGGGGTGTTAGGGAAACTCCAAGAACTCACAGGATGTCCATGGCTAGGTCTTCAACCAATAGTGGAGGGGGTGCCTCAGCAGGACTTCCCCTATAATCAAATGAATAACCACCCTAAGTGTCATCGCAGAATCTACATCCAACAATGAATAGAGGTGGAGGCAGAGATCCATGGCTGAACACTGGGCTGAGCTCCTGGTCCTTTTGAGAGCAGGGGAGGAGAGTCTGTATGAGGAAGGGGATAGGGATTACGAGGAAAATTCCCACAGTAATGACTGGCTGGAGCTCTAGGGAGCTCACTGAATCAAGAACAGCCACTGGAGATCCATTGGGAAAAGGAGCTATGCCCTACAAGGATAGACAACTGTCCACTGGCATGGGCAGTATGTGGAACCTTGAGGGGTAAGATCAGACTGTGTGCCTGTGCATGGGCACCAGCTTTGGAGCCCATTCCCTGCAGAGGAACACCTAATCCAGTCTTGATTTTGGGATGAGGAAATCGGACTTGCCTGGCCTGGAGTGGATGCACCATGCTGACCCACCTTGGGACTTCTTGACCTTTTGGGGGTGGGGATGGTGATTGGGAAGCAGGGAGGCTGAAGGCTGTCTGAGAGAGTTTGGGAGGAGGGAAGGGAGGGGAAGCAGGGGAATACATGGATAAAAATGATGTGGGAATGCCTTTCTGTATGCTGTGAATCTCAATCTTTAAATAAAGGAGCTGTTTTGGGCCATGACAGGCACCATAGAAGAAGTAGAAGGAGGAATCAGAATAGGTAGGAAAGGAAGGGCGGAGTCAGAGGCAGACTGAGCTGAAGCCCAAAGGAGCAACATGTAAGGAACACAGGTGAGCCACGGGCCACGTGGCAGACAGATTAATAGAAATGAGTTGATTTAAAATGTAAGAGCTAGCTAGCAATGTGCCTGAGACATAGGCCAAACAGCATAAAGTTAATATAAGCGTCTGAGTCATTTCTTGTGGCCTGAGCAGCGGTGGCTGGGTGGTTAAGGGGTCTGGCGCGGCAGGTCTGTGGTCTCGGACCTCTAGCCGCCTGGGACCCAGAAACCCCACTACTACATAAAAAAACATTTTTTAAATAAAAAATTATAAAATGAAGGAAAAAAGAAAAGAATAACATGTGCTTTATACTAAAAATGGTGTCTTCTATATATCTCCAAGATTAGTTCAATGATAGAGTTCCAGTCCATGGGTCTACTACTCCTGCTCCCATTAAAGAATAAAGCCTGGGTAAATTGCTATAAAGAATCTTTTTTTTCTGATTTAATATTATTTATTTGGTTTCAGCTTGTGTAAGTGTGTGTGTGTATGTGTGTGTGTGTGTGTGTGTGTGTGTGTGTGTGTAGATAAATTCAGTGTGCATTTCTGTGAAGGATAGAAGTTGATTTCAGACATATGCCTGAGTTTCCATCCACCTTATTTTTGGAGAAATAGCCTTTTACTAATGTGTAGGTTTCCTATTCAACTTGACTGGCTGACTAGTAAGGCCCAGGGATTATCTGCCCCTACCTTCCCAGTGCTGAGATTATGGAATGCACCGCTATAGCATTTTATATGGGTAATTTTTTAGATGCCACTTTTTATATGAGTTCTGAGGATTCAAACTCAGATCATCATGATTATGTATCAGGCAGTTTATCTATGAACCATTTCTACAACTTCTGACTTGTTTTAGAGACATGTCTTATATGATTCAGGCTAGCCTAGATTTTGCTCCATAAACCAGGGTGGTCTTAGGCTGGTAATCCTCCTGCTTCAGTCTTCAGTTCTGGGATTTCAGGTGTATACCACAACACCAAGTCTTTGATCATACTGTTATTTTAATATCTAACCAGTTCTTTTTCTTCTTCACCTTGAGTCACTCTTTGACTAGAGTAAAGGAGGTAAGGTACAAGTTGAATTCACTCTGGGTCAGGCAAGTGCAGGCTGGCACCCAAAGGGTAAACTTCTGTACCTCGATGCTCTACTTTAAAATAATGCTCTATCTTAAGAAAAATTATGACAGGTGTGGTGGTGCACACCTTTAATCCCAGCACTCAGGAGGCAGTGGCAGGAGGATCTTTATGAATTCAAGGCCAGCTTGGTCTACAAAGCAAGCTCCAGGACAGTTAGGGTTGTTGTTATACAGAGAAACCCTGTCTGAAAAAATCAAACAAAAAGATTTTATTTTAAATTCTTTCAATTTATGTGTATTTGTGTGTCTGAGTGTGGGTTTGGGCAGATGAGTGCAGTATAAATGGAGGTCAAAGACGGTGTCAGACATTCTTGGACCTGGACTTATGCGAGGCTGTGAGCTGCTGGACACCAGGAGTCAACTCTGGTCTTTCCCAAGAGTGTATGCTGTTACTGGCTGAGTCTTATCTCCAGCCCCAGAACCTCATTCTCTTTGCCACAAGCTCTGCTCTGCTCCTGGGTTTTGGAGTCTGTATTCTTTGATTTACAGGGTCATGCACCTTCTCTTCCATCAAACATCTTTCTCTCCTTCTGTTTCTTTTGTTACACATAATAACATCTGATATACTATTTTACTTTTCCACCTAAAAGGTCCTGAATCATGGTCTCCTATCTATTTTCCCAGCTCCTTATCAATACTAGTCAGAATCCCATAAATCCTGGTGTTTCTCCTTTGTCAACACAGTACATTTCCTGTGGAAGGCAGGTCATAAAAGGGGTTTGAGGGGATGAGTGTAGGTCTCCATGTAATTGTGTATTTGTATGCGTAGTCTGCAATTTAAATTTTGCACTAAGTGCTAGGAAAAAAGAGCTTGTTTTAAAGCATGTCTCAAGCTGTTAGACCTTTTTCTGGGCAATTAGAATAATAAAATGCAATTTAATGCCTTTCTCTCTCTACATTGCCAGATACATTTATAAACCGTGTGGCTTTCTCTGACTGGGTGATAAGTAAACTCAGCTCTTGATAGCTGTGGTGGAAATGTCCTAAAATGTTAATATTTAGAAAGAAATAAATTATGATCATCTTTCTGAGGTTGATTTAGATTTTTTTTTTCTTTTTGTGACTTCCTGAGGAAGGGTGGCAAGGTCAGTGAGATGAGGTGGAATCACTTTCCTGAGAACACATTCAGGCAGCTTCAGAAGACAGCATGTGCTTTATACTGTGATGTGGTGAATCCTGGGAGCATGCCAACAGATACAGCGAGGAGGGACCAGGTCCTTGAGCACCAGGAACTACGGCTACCTACAGGGAAGCCGAGGGTCTAACCCAGAGATCATCAATGGCCTGTACAAACAACTGGTTTACATGAAGCTCAGTTGATAAACAGAAAAAGTGACCACAGTAAGGAATTCTTGAAAAATCATTTCATACGATTCCCAAATTTGTGTCAATAGATTTAGAGACTTCAGGTTTAGAGTTTCCTAAGGCAAAGAAAACCTCAGGTTGAAGTGAAATTGCTCAGCTGGCGAACTGTCTAGACCAATAGGTTAGTGTTAATTCCACGTCAGTCTTGAGCAAGACTGGCATGCCACAAAGCCTGCCTTTTCACACTCGAATAGGAGATGGGTTACTAAGTAACTTGCGTGGACCGTGAAGTCAGGCCCTATAACAAGGCACTGAGTGTCAAGTAGTTTATGTGTGAGGTGATTATAGAAAACACAGGTACTCTGGGGATTGAGACAAGGAAGGGAGAGACGCAGATTAAACTTGTTCTGATTGGTCCACTGGGCTCACTCCCTTTGAGGAATTCTGGGAGGGAGCAAAGATCCAGCCTTGAGTTAACTTGCATGGAGAGGGATATGCGTTTGTGATCATTCTTTTCCTTCTTTGTTATTGGTTGAGGACTCTCTGGCATTTGCCCATTGTATGACTGGATTCCAGCCTTCAGAAGAATGTTCCCAGGCAGGACACAGTTGTGCCATTAAGAACACCTGTCATCTAATGTGCAGAGATGCCTCAGCACAGGCACAGTGGCTCTCATTGCCATGACCAACTTGAAAGTTTCCCCAAGACCCAGCCTTCCCTCGCTGTGATTTAGTATTATGGGATGAGCTAAATCCAGATAAGAAAAAAGATAATACTCAATATCTCAATAACGCTGGAAATAGCTAGATTGAAAAACCCCAGAGATAGGAATAATGTCTTCTGTGTCAGGGAATGAGGGATATATTTAGTCATCTCACTGCTTGCTCACTTAGTACTCTGAGTGACCCACAGTAGAACTTCCTTGGTCCCATCAAAAGAAGCTACAGGAGGCAAGGGGGTTGGTTGGCGAGGCAGGCAGCAGCTGCCTGGTTTTGCCTTACATGGCTGTTGTTCATCATGGCTTCTTCCACACACAGCTGGTTCTCTTGCAAGGTCTTCCCCTGTCTCCTGCAGACATCATGGAGATTCTTGATGTCGAGTTGCAGGTTCAAGAGCTTGCTGTTCAGGCTGTTCACGTCTCTGCTTCTCTCCCCGGCCTAGGCAGCCAGAAAAACAAAAGCATCAATTATGTATGACTGAGAAAACACTTGCTTTCCTTCACTTAACAGGTTGACAGGGAGCTGAATTTGCTGGAAATTCGTTCATCACACCTCTGCTGTTATTACTCATCTTGGGCAATATTTACACAGGATCCATTTGTGAGGTGTCTGAGTGCCTGCATTAGTCAGACAATTACTTATTTATATTAATTAATCTTTGCCACGCTGCTGTGGGTGTATCTGACAATTCCCCTGTTTCTCAAGAGGAAGTCGGGGCCTAGAATAATTCCAGGCACCCAGAGAACTGTCTGTAAATATTAATGGTTCTGCCACTGATGAAATAAACACATCGAGATGTCAAATGAACTTGTCAAGACTACAGTGAATTGGCAATAGAGTTGATGAGGGATTCTGAAGTCTCTTAACTTTCCCTTTATCCATTAACCATCCCCTTCCCTTGCTTATTAACCCAGGGCTTTTCTTTACAAAGCTTCACCATTGGGAGCTCGAGAGAAAGGCCTGGCCGGATCGGTAAGATCCTCTGTCTTTGATTAGGAGTTAGAAGGGTTAGCTAATTGTTATTGGGTCAAAATGGAAAGTAGTGGCTGAGATCAAAATGAAGCGCGTAAAGAGTAGCAACTTGGGTGGGAAGGGGGCTGGATACAAAGCAATGGTATTTTCCAGTGTGGGTGATGGTGATGTGAGAAGAATGTGGAAGCCCTCCGAACCTCTGCAGGGCTTCAGCGCCACCACTGTATGGCTCTTCATCATGCTCAGGAGGGAAGAAGTAAGAAAAAAACTCTCCCAAGCAAACCAGCAAACTGGTTAGGAAGGGGGGGGGGGCAAAGACAGCAGGGGAAGAAAAGTAAAGGCCTCTGGGTAACCTTAGCTTGATCCTACAGGAGACGAAGAGTATAATTACATCTCGAGTCAATCCTGATTAGTGGAAATAAGAGCTGAACTATCAAATTCTGCACCAGTGATCCAGTGGCCAAAGACTGCACCATGGGACGTGAGCTCCCAAGCACTTCCAAGTCTCTGGTGAGGTGACCTCGGTGGCCTTAGAGCAACTGTGGAGAGGAATTCGGGGATCTGGCTTTCTATCCCGCGGACTTGACTTCTGAAATACAGGAGCTACATTACACATGCTCCCATGGAAACTAGAGACCTGAGATGGACATAGTAAATCAGGCATTAGTGGACAGGTCCATTTAGGAGACTCTTGAACAAGGCCAAGGTGGGCCAGAGGACGGCGTGGGAACCGGAACCACAATGTCAGAGTACCCGGAATCCAGATGGTTCCCAGAAGCTCTGCTGTCTCAGCTGATTCACTTCTTCATTTCCATTTAGTACCTGCAGTTTCCCCCCACTTTACAGTTTAATTAGGTTAACGGCATGGCTCTGTCATTAAAAGGATTTCATTATCTCAAAGTCCTCCTTCTTCCTTTCTAGCTCCTGTCTCTCACTCCTCACTTTCAGAAAAATAACAGTGGATGGCAACTGCCCCAAGCATGTAATTACCATTAAGACAATTACCAGGGACTCTCTTAAGAGAATGTTTATAGAATGGTTTAAAAAATTGACATGCAGACACTTTTTTCTAACTTGGAAACAAAACCCATGATCCCAATGGGAAGCAGCTGCTTCATTCTAGCAATGTGGATACCCTTTTCTCGTGGCTGAAGTACAAGGGATGGTGTGGAAGCCCACAGGGGACCATAAGCTGTGGACTCAGACATCCAGTTCTACTTATGTAGGATTCCAACCTGGCTAGTCTGCCCAGAAGCACCTGACAGTGACCGAGCTACCAACCCATGGGTAAATAGTGTGTGCTAATTCTCAAGCTGCTTTCACGATCATGGAAAATAAGCTATTTAAAGAAAGTGAGTTCTGTATTGATTAAATGAGCCTTGTGTCAATTAGCATGTCTCATCCAACACATATTTCAAGGGGCAAGGGACACTGCATTTTGCTCTGAGTTTTAAAGGACTGACAAATAGCTTCATGTTTCTTCTCAGGTAGAGCTGAGTCAAACTTAAGCTTACAACTCAGCAGCACTGAGATAGGTAATATTGTCTAAGGTTCAAAGTGGTGGCATTCTTAGGATTTGAGGACTTGAACAAGAAGGCTTTGAAAAACTGAAGTTGTACTTTCTAGGGTAACTTTGGAGTCAAATGGTGACTTAGGTAATCATCCATGGGAAATTATGTCTAAGGATGGAGATAAATCTTCAACAAATAATAGAAAACCACTTTTAGCTATCACAAAATACTACAGCCACTGGACAGATACCAATTTATGGTGAGAGTTCTGCTGTAGGGAGCAGAAAGCTGGGGCTGGTGAGATGTCTCAGCAGGTTATGAGGCTAGCCACCAAACCTCATGAACTGAGTCTGAGATCAGGGAAGTTGTTTTCTGATCTCCACCTGTCCTTATAAAGAGACAAATGTAATAAGACTTTACAAAATCAGAAAGCCTTAAAAGCTAATGTTGCGTCAGGAGATTTTATATTTTGCTCGTGATAATTGGGTTTACACTTGTCAACAGTGATTCCAAACACTAATACTGACATTGCCGACTAGAATCCCCAGTTTACTTTTGTAAAAGTTTTTGCATTACTTTTGATGAGAATTAGTGGAAAGTCATCCAAGGTTTTGCCTTGTGAGAACAACTTTAGAAACAGCTCTGCTCACATGGCAAATAATGCGGACTGTTCTAAATCTAGTGGCACTGGCAGATGGGCATGCTCATACTTTAGGACACATACGGTATATGAGAGAGACTGGACACCTGTGGGATTCAAGCTGCTCTTTGTTGGTATTTCAGTACTTTCTTCAAACTTTGGGCCATCATGCCCTGAGGGGCTAGTCTGCTAGAGGACAGTCTCCAAGAGAAGAGGGCTGTCAATTTCATCTGCATTTCAAACAATGTCTGGTATATTGAAGGTGTTCCAAAGACATAGGCTAAATGAAAAAAATTAGCCTAGAAAATTCATGCCAGACCCTAGTTCGCAGTAGAACTAGCAGCAAGTCCCATATAACAGTGGTAACTCAGCAGGAAAGCAGAAGAAATGTTTGTTTTAGAAGCAGCTTGCTTCTTGGTAGAGGTACATGCCAAGGAGATACATCCATATACTTAACCCAATAGACCTTTTCCTTCCTTTGTGGGACAATGAAGAAATAGATACATAGAATTTGGCCAGCTCTCAATTGCACAAAGCAGAAAACTCCATTTCTATATCCTACTAGATAAAAAGAAATGTTGGCAACTATAGAAAATGTCTATTAGGTGCTTTTTACACGAAGTGCCTGGCAATCTACCCAGCAAGCGTTTGAAGTACATGCTCATCATGTATACTTCTGAGGTCAGGCAAAGGAGGCTCAGGGAGAGTAGGGAGCATGGTGCAGGCCACTCTGCTGTTAGTGTGGACCCAGAGCTGCTAAGTCTTAAATCTGGGCTCTTAAATCTATGTTCGGTGGTTTGTTCTGTCCATGGTATTTTACGATGGGTATACCTGGAATTTGGAGGCACGGGGCTTGAAAGAAATCCCTTTCAACAAAGGTTCACCTTCACATATGCAGGAAGTTGGGAGCCTCACCTCATCTTTCAGTCCCTTGGCTGCTCGAAATTCTCCTTTAAGCTTCAGCATCTTTGTGAGCTTTGTTATAAACCTGAAAAAGTCCAAGTGTTTAAGATGGAAAAAATATAAATGAGTCCAGCCCTTTAAAGATTTCCCCATCTGGGTCTATGCCCTCAGCAGGGGAGTTGGAAAAATCTCCTAAACTGTTAACTATACCAACTTTCCTAACCATCTGTTTGTGTTTTCACGTGTGTTAAAACCTCTGCGAGGGAGGCAGAACTGCAGTTTTACATCTTCCCCAGAAAACCTCTATGTGGTAGGCTGAAAAATTTCTGAATTCATTCTTCTAGGAAAGAAAAAGGTCTGAGTTGAGCATTCTTTCTAGACTTCTAAGTATTTTGTAGATCAGATATAGGTAATACTTAGCTTTATTTTTATGAACCAGACAGTTGTACATGACCTATTTCTATGATAACCCTGAGTGGGGGCAAGAACTACCACTATCCCCATCATGCAGAGAAGGAAGGAGGGAGGCAGCGGGGTTAGGTGGCTTACCCAAGGTCACTTACTACTCCATGGAGCTCGCCCACTCATTTTACCACCATGAATTTGAAATGCCCCATGATGTGATTTTTTTAAAAGCACCAACTTGCCATGGTGGGGATTATAAAGTTAGAAGTCTTATAAAGTAATAAGAATTATCTAGATTAAAAAGTTTCCAATGAAAGTAAAGGTGGCTGTACAGGTAACGGTGTGTAACTACAGGATGATGCATTTGAGGTCATAATGACCTGAACTCACTGAAATAACCTAATTCATTTTGTTCTTAACTGAAGGGATAGAGGGAATTTTGACCAAATCACTTACCTGCAGAATGGTTCCAAGAATGAGAAGCCACCAAATACTCATTCTTTGTAATAAGCTACATCCCCCATCCCTAATATGAGCCAAGGAGAAAGAATGGTTGTGATGTGTGGAGTTTGGAATGTTTTATGGAGTTGCATTCTGATTTTCTGCATTCCAGGCCCTCTTACATCTTCACGTACAGAGATGCATCATGGGAATGATGACATCACTCAGTCTTGCCTGGTATGGCTAGGTTGGGTGATTTCGCACTAACAACCCCCTAACTCCCAGTGGCTTAAAACTAGAAAAGGATTACTTTTCACTCAGGCTACATGTCATTTGTAAACCATCTGGAACTCTGCCCCACATTGTCCTTCCTCAGTTTCTTATTGTCCTCCACTAGTAGAACCGCTAACATCTAGTCTGTTGCCATGACAGCAGACAGGGAACCTGGTGAAGTACATACTGGTTCATAAAGAGGAAGGGAAACACATCACTTCCGCTCACATTTCATTGGTCCAAACAAACTACATGATCATACCTAACTTCCTTTGTTCTCCTAAGGGAATATTAGCAAACATCACAAATAACATCTACACTAGGCAAGTAAAAGAGATTAAAAGTAACTCAGCATCAAAGAATAATCAACAGGGCTCTGAGCTTTGAAAAATAGTTCAAAATCATGTGAGTCATGTCCCATGGGAAGGCCTCATCTCTTTGAACGCTCATCTCTGGGGCTGTAGTAAGTGACCTTCACGATCTGTCCCAGCTCCAACTTCTTTTTGTTGTTCTACCTCAACAGACATCTTTATTTGGTAAGAAGTATAAACTCAGCCTGACCATCACACACTAAAAATATGTCCTTGAGAATGACATTTCTCTTCAGGAACATCCACTGGGTCATCAGACAATGATTCACAAACAGAATATTATCTACAAGGTGGGAAAAAAGCCCCACAGAAATAATTTTCTAGACTATGATGGTTTTAAAGTGTTAAAGGAAAATTAGAAGGTGTCTGTTTTGTTATTCACATGAACTGCAATGCAGCTGGAAAAGTAACTCAGAGGGAAAATAACTGACTTAGACTAACTGTAGCAAGGAAAAAGGGTAAACAATGGATTTTGACCCACAAGGAAGACACAGGATTCCTGCGTCATCAGCAATAACGGTGGTGGGCACCTTGGAAGTGCTTACAGTTGAAAAGGAAAGAAGGCTTGGGTGATACATTTTCGAAGTTTGTCAGATAGATGAGAATGAGCATAGAGGGGTTCCATACTTTCTAAACAATCATCTGGAAACACCACAAGGCTCTTCTAGGAGAGTCACTGACAAGCATTTTATGCAGAAGGAAACTCACCCCAGACGGGATGGGATAGCCTACCAGGTCCCTGATGGCTGCTCTTTGGGGCCTAAGATTCCATTAATGCCATCTCTTTTCAAGCCCCTGGCTTCACATCTTTGTCTCTCACATCTCTGCTGAGTCCCTCCCTGCCCCATCTGTCTCATTCATCCAGGGAACTGTTTTCTCATTTTCAAAATCTTGCCATCTGTTTTTCAAATAGTATTTTTCTTGGTGACAGCTGTGCCCAGGGCAAAAAAACGATTAATAGTCTAAATAAAAACTTAGAAGCCCATGGCAATGGACTGGTGGGCCAAACCAGGTGCCATGCAAATCCTGGTGACTGGAGTTTGACCCTTGGGATCCATGGTAAGAAAGACAGCAAGTGGATATAGCAGCATAGATCTGTAATCCCATGACTCCTATGGTTAGGCGAGAGGCAGAGGCAGGACGACTGGCTAGACATTTCTGGGCCAGCTAGCCTTGGGTATGTTACATGATGGAAACAAGAGGAACCCCATCTCAGCAAGTGGAAGGAGAGACCCAAACTCCCAAAAGTTGTCCTCTGACCTCCACATGCAAGAAACAATACCACCTCTCACTTGGGTGTCAGCAATGAGCTCAGGTGTACAAGGGGGGAAATCTGCTTTTAATTACTCAATCTCTTTATTATGGCCCATTTGCACCACATAACAGAAACATAGTTTTAATTATTTCTAAGTGTCATTATTATCAAGTGAAAAACAAATCAGGTTATTAAAATCACCCTTTAAAGTCTCTTTAGAGTGTGCCTAAATTCTTGGAGCATGAAGAGATGCTCACAGAGACAAAAGGAGCCAGGACCCTAATGATGTGGAACAAACATGCCATCCCTGACAGAGAGAACTTTTTTTTTTTACTTTCTTTTTATTTATTCTGTGTGTCTTTCACATCGTGCATCTTGGTTCCATACATCTCCCTGTCCCTTCACATCTGCCCTCGGCCCCCTGCAAATCTCCCCAAAACAAAATTTAAGAGGAAAAGGGAAGAAAGGAAAAAGTTAAAAATCTTGTCATGACCCACAGAGACAGCTGACCTGAGCCCGTGGGAGCGCATGGACTTTAAACCAACATAACAGTTAGGGAGCCTCCATGGGACTGAGCTAGGCCCTCTGCATGCGTGTGACCGTTGTGTAGCTTGGTCTCTTTGTAAGGCTCCTAGCTGTGAGATCAGGACCTGTCCCTGGCACTTAGCTGGCTTTTGGGAACCTGTTCCCCAGGCTGGATTACCTTGCCCAGCCTTGACACAAGGAGAGGCTTTGGTCCCGCCTCCACTTGGTGTGCCATGCTTTGTTCAAGCCCCATGGGAGGCACGCCTCTCTACACGGTCAAGGAGTGGAAGGGGAGGAGGGTAGATGGGAATGGGGTGGGGAGAGAGCGGGGGGGGGGGGGGGGAGGACTGTGGTCAGTATGTAAAATAAATTTTAAAAATGTTATTTAAATAAAAGTGTTGTCATCATGGAAGCTGCAGTGTGACAGTTCGTCATGCTATAAACCCCTTTGTCCATAGATCTTTACTTGCAAGTGCTCATTGCAGTCTTTGGTCTAGTTCAAGGCCTCTGGTTTTGGCTACACCATCAATGCTGGGCCCTCACTGGGACTCCTCTTGGTTGTCCTGTTGTTACCCTGTGTTGTGGAGATCCTGCTGCTTTGAGTCTATAGGACCGGCCCCTTCATGTGCTCCAGCAGAACACAGATGGGGTGGATGTCTGGGTGGGCCAAGTCACCCTGGTTCTGGGCCTGAGCAGCTGCAGGGTTGGGTTGCCTGCCAGTTCTTCCCTGTCCTCACCACCAGGGTGAGCAAGAGAGCAATGTTAAGTAATTGTTATTTTTGCCCTTCTGTTTTATGCTATTGAATTTAATGCAGATGGACGAAGTAACACTCGCTCATGATCCCTCTTGGCGAAAGCTCTCTAACAACCCACTCTGTTTCTAGCATTATCCCTAGCTTTAAAATGCATGCTGGACTGGGTTCGGGAGAGATTGCTCAGCAGTTAAGAGCACCATAGGGGGACATGAGTTCCATTCTCAGAATGTACATGGTAGCTCAAGCTCCCAGGCTTCCAATTGTCCTCTTCTGGCCTCAGCTGTCATCAGTCGAGCCCAGCACCAGCTGGGGGAATTTAAAACCTGGTTCCAGGAGTACATGAATAGCAAGGATAGAAGGTACATTGAGTGCAGGGCTTCCATTGCTAGGCTTTGCCTGAAGCTAGACTGTATTAGGAAGTTTCCTGTTGGTAAAATACTATGCTTAGACCACACTAAGTCAAGATTGCTTTATAAAATGGAACTTTTTGGCTGAGGGTGTTGGTGTATAATACGTGCACAGACAAAATGCTCACACACCTAAAAGAAAGCAATTTCTAAAATCCATAGAGGACTGCACATCTTGTATGTTGTAGGCAAGCCTTTGACATCCATAATGACATTCTCTTAAATGTCCCCTTCCTTCTCTGAATTGACATGGTTTCTCTCTTTGCTTTCAGCCCCCACACCACAATGCACAGAGTGGGGGGGGGGTACAGTGTGAGGGAGTGAGTTCCACACTCAGGTTTCCTATCGCCATCATCATCATTCTCAGGCTAAATGGTGAATCTTTGGTGTTTGGAAGTACACAATGCCACCAGTCTTTGTTGGCATGACCACGGACCGATGAGGAGGAGACACTGTCTTTTTGCTTTGAGGTTTTGCATGCTTTCTGCCTGTCGAAGATCATATTCTTTCATAAGCCAACTAGACTGACATGCCAGGCATCTTCCCCATTGCTACACGTAGTAGCTATACTTTTCTGGAAGCTTCTGTATGCCGCGCACCATTCTAAACATAAAATAACAATAAGGTACTTCTCACAATGGCCTTGCCAGGGAGATGAGCCTCTCCTGGTCACGGCATGTTGTCTGAATGTCTTTGAACATGGACACATGGCTTTATTATGGATGTCGACAGTTCCCATTTTCCATCTATTCAGGAGCAGTTGTCTACTCAGTGAGAAAATAGGAACATATACCTTTTGAAATTATTTTAGAGTTTCAGCCATGTTACAAAGATAGTCATTTTGTATTCTTTTATTTTGACAGGTTTTCACCTAGATATTTTTGAAGATTACTAGCCAGTTAATTTATAGACTGATCCTGAGCTTGGATTTTCCTCACATTTTATCCATGTTTAGACTGAGGCTGCACACTCTGGGCGAGTGTGTCATAAGCCATTTTTGTGAATTATATCAGGTATGCATGAGATTAATACATTTTGTCTGGATGACTTTAACCCTAGGTCACTGGGTCTTCTGATCTTTAGCTACTGTGAACTCATGATAATGAACGTATATCTGTGGAGATACTTTGAAAGTTTACAGATATTCCCTTTGTGTCCAAACTTCACCTAGCATATCTTGGCAACATCAGTCTCTCTTGTAATAATGAGTACTGTCATTCTTTCTTTCCTTCTTTCTTTTGATTATTTAGATATACTACGTTATTCTTTCTGTCCCTCTTTGCACGTACATTTGTGTTTGCATGAGTAGAGATGGTATGTGTGTGTGGGTGCCTGTGGATGCCAAAGGTTGATATCGACCATCTTCCTTGATTTTGCTCTACTTTTAACTACTGAGGCAGGATGTCTTGCTGAGCCTAGAGCTCACAAATTAGGCAGCCTGCCTAGACATTTGTTCTTGGACCTCTGTCCATATCTGCTGAGTGCTGGGATTGCAGGCAGGCTGTTATGCTTGCCTGGCTTTTATGTGGATGCTGGCAAGTGTTTTTCCCATTGGGCATCACCCCAACCCCATTACTGTGGTATTCTAATAGAGATTTTTCTATTTCCCTATTCCTTTTTGACATTTTCTTATTTGGATGCCTCTGGGAGGAAATGTTCCTCATTTCAGCTTAAGTTTACTTATATAGGTATGAGCCCACGGATATCTATCTGATGAGCTATAATCTAATACTATTAATTTTGTCGCCCATCTGTTCCTATTTCAACCATTGAAACTCCTTTTACATGGCTTACTGTAACCTTCTAATAAGCCCTGTCATTTATGGAGCACTTCCTTAATTTTTAGAGTCCACAGCACACATGCTCCAGCCTCATCTTGCATTTTCCTGGCCCCTTCCTTCCACTTGTTTCTTCCTGGAGTCAGGAATCACATGCTCATTCAATCCATGTTACAGCAGGCACATTAACTGCTCTCAGACATCAGCATCTTTACTTGGAAGCATCTGTGGCAATAACCTTACAGGATGCTATCAGAAAGACAAACCATAACACACGTGACTGGTGTTATATTTTAAATTTTTGATTTTTTTTTTTTTTTTGGTCTTTCTTGTTTGCCCTCCTGAGGGAAGCCATTTGTTTCCTGAGCTGCCTTCAGCCTGGTGTTTTATATGAGATTCCTATCTTCAGATAGGATTTTCTGGGTCCTCCTATTTTTTCTTCTCACCTTAACCATTTTCTATCTTCTGTCAGGTTTCAAACAGCTCAGGAAAGAGGCAAGGACTGTTGGGGGCAGGTGTGAGGACACCAACCGGCACCCTAGTAGGAGCCTGCTCTCTGGCAGGAAAAGGGTTAAATACTTTATGATAACTTCAGAGCTCAGCTGCCAAATCTCTTAGGTTCAACTCAGCAATCAAACCGCATAACCTAATAGAGCCCCCGGTGCTGTGGGAGCACAAGACGCTGATTTATATTTTAATATCAGTAATTTCCACAAGAGCAACATTTCTGAGTGTCATTTTACAATTTCTGTCAAATGCCAGCTCGGTTTTTCTTAATTCTGTTTATTGTGTCTGAATTTGCGGCCTCATCGGCAATGCAGATTCTTGGCTCCCAGGAGAGAAGAGAGTTTTCTCATATCTCTGCCATGGGAGGGCTGAGGCTGGGGGACAGAAATGGGTTTATAAAAGAATTGGAAATATAAATGAAGTATTGCTTATTAAGAAGTGGTTGTGAAGTGCATTTAGCCATAAAAAAGCAAGATTGATCAAACTAAAAAAAAAGAAGAAAAAACGGAAAAAAGAAAGAAGAAAAGAAAAAAAAAGAATATTTGAGATCCACATTGGAGTCTTTCCTTCCAGAACCAAGAACCGTGAAAAGAGGGGCTGGTCTGGGGCAGGGGTGAGGATGTGGCTCTGGCCGTGTTTTCTGTGAAGTGGCTGCTGTGACCATTGGCACTGAAGTGGGTTGCGAAGGGCTTTGGGATCCTCAAAGATCAAAGGTCCAGAGAGAGCTACATAAACGCCAGATGTTGCCAGTAGGAAGGAGCCTGGTTCTCTCCTGGATTCTTTGAACATCTAATAAAAGAACAAAGCTGATGTAGCTGGCATGAACCTCATCTTTCGTTTGGTGTGCTTCACGAGGCTGCCTGCTGCAGACCCGCCCCCTTCCATGCCAGCAACGCCCACCTGCCAGGCCTGCAGCTCCAGTTTCTGCACTGGCACGCTCACACATATGTCAGAGTGACCTGTAAGGTCTCAACATACAGCCTAAAACTTAGCTGTGGTTCATCTGGACGTCTCCGTGAATTGTCTCAAAAAGCCAGAGGGAATCAGAGGTCCTCCGTGCACCGGAGTGTTGTCAGCAACCAGAAGCCTTCTCTCAAAGTCTCAGCTCCTGCGGGTCATTTGGAGCCCAGAGCCACGTGCTTTGCTTCTGGTGTAGTTAAGAACGAATGCATTTTACCATCAACCTTCATTTTCACACGCTGGAAACCCAACATCGCGTCTCATTGCCAAACCTCTGGCAGAAGCCGTGTTGAGTTTCTCAGTGGAGCTATCGACCACATTGACTGAAGCCGTAGCAACGTGTTTCTCCCCATCCAAAAGGGTAAAAATAACAGAAACAAGTTGTCGGAAATGAAATTTCAATTCATCCACGCCCTTTCTACACTTCTGCTGCGACTCCCAAGCAGGGATCGATAGTGTTTAGACAGCCAAGGAGATTTTTTCCCCTCTTAAAGCACCAGATCAATAGTTTAAAAAAAAAAAAATCTTGCAGCCCTCTGTATGTGTTGTAGTAAATGTGAACAAATCAGAGGCCTTCGGCTGAAGTGATTGACTGAAGGCGGACGCAGTCCACGGTTTGTAACCGAGAGCGCCTCAAGCACACAGGTGGTGATGAGGAATGAAACCCTAGCGCTTCCAAGGGTCCACCCACAAGGCTTCGAAGGGAATTCCTGTACCCAAAATGAACGGAAGAAATAAAAAGACTCTTCTGTATCGCAGCATTTGGCCACGATGTCTTTAAGAGCTAGGAATGTGCTGCAAAGATCAGTGTCCATCTTGCTTACTGGGAGACAGCATGGATCCCGGACCATGTCCAGGGCGCTTCCTCGTCTTCAGCTTAAGCACGTATTTAAAGTCTGGGGCTACCTGTGTCTTTTGCCCCATTGTCTATGATGCTGTCCACTTTTTATCTGCCTCGTCTAGCAGACTGATTTCCTGCATTTCTGGTTTTCCCAAGATGTCTCTCGCATATCTGGTTTTTCTATTAGTCACCACTGATGTCCTCTGGGGCCTTTCCCCCACCCCTTTTTAATCCTGTGCAAGAAAAATTTGATTAAACTTCAATTCAGCCTCAATGGGCAGCCTTTTCCCGTTGTGAAAATTTCTATATTTCATTGCAACCCCCCCCCCTTTCCAGCTAGAGATGCTGCAGAGCCCAGAAACTTGCATGAGTTAGGCTGAGATCTAAATGTCCGTAGATTCCAAGAACTGGAAAACCACTAGATTAGAGCCCTAACTGTGAGACTAGAAGCTGAAGACTTGTGAGGTGGACAATGACAGAAACAAATCCTTAATTTCCCTTGGAGAAGCCAATCCAGGGAATCACAGACTGCCACACAGCTGGGCCTCTTTTATGAAAAATAAGACAACAAAACGAACCCCGGCTCTTCACGTTGGGAAACCCAAAGGTAGACACTGTGAACGTATGAGCAACAGATTCTTACCGGGGTCCCTGTGCCAGCTTTTAAAATGATTTGAGATTCTGTTGGGAACAAACACTCGGCCAGAGCCTAGTGCAGACGCAGGACAACAGCTTCTGGGTGATTTTTTTTAAAGTAGCATTTATTTGTTTAATTTCTTCCCATGATGAAAGGTATCGAACCCATGGCCTCACGCATGATAAGCAAGTTCGTTGTCACCAAGGACCCCCATCTCCCATCAAGTGTATTCTAGTTTTGATGATTTATTTTAATAGAAATATGTGGGGATATTTTTTAATATAATAAAAATAAATCTACCCACAGTCAGTCTAGGAGGATCAGACAGTGGTAACTCACACCTTTAATCCCAGCACAGGGAATATCCTGGGAGTGGTGACCTATGCCCTTAATCCAATCTGAGTTTGAGGTCATCTTAGTTTACGGAAGGAGTTCCAGGCTCCCAGGCAGGCAGTGGTGGTGCCACGCCTTAACTGAGCGAAGAGAGTATTTAAGGTAGGCAAAGAAAGACAGAGCAGTGGCAGAAGAAGCCATGGCTCACACTGTTAGTCCCAGCACTTGGGAAGCAGAGGCAAGATCAGCTCTGTGAGTTCAAAGCCAGCCTGGCCGTCAAAGCAAGTTCCAGGACTGTTACACAGAAAACTGTCTCGGAAAAAAAAAAAAAGCAAAATAAACAAACAAAAAAGTAAATTTAAGAACATGGCACCCACCCACATTCCCAAGAGGTTGTTCAATGGGTTATGGATGGTAGATGATTGTCATTGTTTAGGTTAATTGGTTAAAAATTGTTAATGGTTATTGTTAGAAAAAAATTAAACAAAAACAATTAGATTCAAGATTTGTGTTTAAAAAGGGATATAGATATATAGGATATAAGGATAGATTATTGAATCTTCTTTTGAAAGAATTTACTAGCTTTAAATATTTTACACTGGGTTGGATTTTTGTATATTGTATACAAATTGTGTATATAGAGATTAATTGTGTCACTGTACAAATATCTCTATGCTTGTTCAAGGTAGTATACTTATTCAGTTCATCTAACAATGTAATACAAGTTGCTAGTCCATTAAAGTTTTTATTACCAACTAATTAGAATATAAAGTAATGCAAGTTAGTAGTTAGACATTACATCCAAACATAGTCGTATTAGATATGTTTTCAAGATCAAATAATTATATTTTAGATGACTAGGTCTTCTTCAAACACTTCAGAGATCCATAAAATATGGCATTTAAAATACTTTTAGAACTTAGACTTTTCTGGACAGTGAGACAGGTCTGTTTCTGGCAGTCCCAATCTACTTCAAGAGAAAAATGGGCATTGAAGAAACTCCATATGGAGTCTACTTTCTTTGTTACAATGGTTAGCCACTGGATAAGAACCTGTCCCTGTATTGACTGCTTGACAGTATGCTGTTTAAACTGGACATGCAGGTTCCCTAGGAAAGTGACCTCTGAACTTTGATAGAACAAGCTGAGATGGTCCTTCAGATTCCTGCTTTTCAGAGAAAACTGCAGATATTCTTCAGGACACAAGGAGAAGTGACTGATGAATGGGCAGAGCAGATTTCCTGCTTCACTGAAATGAAAAGAGACTCTGGGCCTGTAGGCTGAAGATGGATGCCCCAACTTTATAAAGGAACTTTAGGTGACTGTCCAGGCAGATAGGTGTCATCTCTGTCATTTCTAGTTTTTGGAAGATGCTTGCACTTCCTGTTTACTTGGGTAAATATTATTTCCTTCTTGGGTCTCTGAGGTAGTTGAAGATGAGATAGTTATAGTTTTCTAGTGACAGTTTTAGAAAAGAAATTTTGAAGTTAAAGTGTATAAGTTTAAGAGACATCAAAATAATAGCTTTTAGTTAGTAATACAAGTTAGGATGAAAGTGAATTAGGTATAATCCTTTGGACTCATCAAAATAGGATAATTAATGAAATATTTTCTTGGAATTGTCAATTGTTAATGGACTGAACATTACACATTAACTGTTTGTATATATTGTATATAATTATTGTACCTATTGTATATGGTTTTTCTTATGTTAGCTATAACTTTTTTAATAATTTGACACAAAAGTGGATATATATGTGGGGATAGTTCAGATATAATAGAAATATGTGTTTGAAATCATGAAGAAAATGAATTTTTTTTTCTTACCAGTTGTAGACTGGTAAGTTGTAGATGTTGTCACCCCATAGACTGACAGAGTTCTCCCTGCTTGGCCTGAGTTCTTGTCCCAGACCTGTTATGGGGGTACTGGTGTATACCCAAAGTTCCCCCAAGGAAAGAGAGATGCAACATTTACCTCAAAGAAGTTGGGTGGTGTAAGCAGGAAATGTCTCCTTGGTGGTTGTTTCTAAAGATGGGGAAAGAGAAGCTATCTGGGTGCTGTGGTGACTTTGGGAGGGTGAAACAAGGTTGGGGTGGGGGTGGGGTCAAGGTCCGGGTGGGCTACAGTGAGATCTTATATCAATTTAAACCAAACCAAATCACATACAAACACAAATCAGCAAAACATTGAAAATAACAATTTATTCAGAAAATCATACATTCTGAGAACCTGGTACGTATAAAGTGAGATGTAAATGTACAATAACAAGCTTAATTCCAGTCAGAACTGGCACTTGAGATAAAGGCAGCTTTTCACAGAGCACTACATCATAGCCACTAAATTCTCTCTCTAGTTCTTCTTATCCCTCCCTCCCTCCCTGTTGTGTACTTGTTTGTCTACTCATGCATGTGGGCACATGCCCACTCATGTGTACATGACACTGTGCTTACATGTACATGTACGTATGCACATGTGTGTACATGTGGTGGCCAGAAGACAACCTGAGGTACCGTTTCCTCAGGAGTTGTCACATTCTCATTGGCCAGGGCTTGCTGATTCGGCTGGGCTGTCTGTACAACTGTCTCTACATCCTTAGGGTTGGGATTTTAAGCGTACCTACCATGCCTGACTTTTTAAAATGTGGGTTCTGGGGCCAGAATTCAGTTCTTCATTCTTGCATAGTGAAACAGGAATTCTAGTGTGTATTTAATGAAAACTCAGAGCCAGATGTTGGGCAAAAGCTGGGATATCAGAGAGAAGAAACAGACCACAGTCAGTTCTTACCCAGACAACTTCTCAGGTTAAAAGCTGTCTTCCAGATTCCTCAGCCTGGCTCCTTGTGGCTTCTACAGACTAACACATCCTCTGTCTACACCTCCTTAAATAGCTTCTTAACCCATGAGGGAGAGAGGACTTGTGTAATGTGCAAGATGCCACCTCTCAGGGTCTTGCACACAGTTATCCTCTGGATCATTTCAACTTTGCTCCCCCCTGGGCTCTTGAGGCCCAGAAATGGTCAAAGGGACTCGTAGGGGGATTATGCTGTTCCATTGTAAATAATTGTCCCACCCACTGGTTTAATAAAAATGCTGATTGGCCAAAGGCAGATAGGAAGTGTGGGTGGGGCTACGAGACTAAGAAAACTCTGGGAACAGGAAGAACAGGGCAGAAATGCCACAGAGAAGCCAGACAAGGCAGAAGAAGCAGAGGACAACTATGCTGCTCTGAGAAAAGGTACTGAGCTGCAAGGCTGAACAAGATAAGAATCATGGGTTAGTTCAAGAGTAAGAGTTAGCAAATTGTATGTCTGGGCCCCAGGTCAATCAGTATGCAATTAATATAAGTGCATCTATGGGACTGTGGGTCTGAAAGTTTGAGCCACTAGGCTATGCCGGAAAGTCCTGACCATGAGACTAGACCAGAAAGTCCAGGCCAGAAACATAATACTACAGGGACTCCTAAGCACTGCATGGCACTTTGTAGCTTCCTTACACCACACCCACATCTCTGTGAGGTACTCCATAGATTATTCTGCTTATGCACACCACCAACTTCATGTTCAAATGCACACTAATAAGGGAAAAAAGGATGGAAAATCTTGTCTGCAGTTGTATTATTTTTTTCCAGGGATACTTAATAAAATCCCACAACCTGAGGGCTTAAAATAACAGAAATGTGCAGTGTTGCCATTCTGAAGGCTAGAGGTCTGAGATCAAGGTGTCTGCAGAGCTGCTCTCTTAGAAGGTGTGCTCTCTTCCCTGGATGCCAACTCATTGCCCCCAACTCTCTCTGTTTTTATATGGAGTCTCCCTGGGTCATGCCTGTCTCTCAGTTTATCATGTTATTGCTTCCCTGATAAAAAGGAAATTTGGAAATAGACATGTACAAGGGAGACTCCTGTTCAGGTGACAGTACATGTTAGGAGCAGGGATGGATATGCCAAACACCACCAAATGTTGCAAGAAAATCACCCAAACTAGGAACAGCCTGGAACAGATTCTCCATCCCATTCACCAGAAAAAACCAACCTTGCTGATACCTTGACTTTAAATGCTCTGCCTCCAGTGTGGTGAGTGTTATTACAGCTAAGCCATTTAGTACGCTCCCCCCCCCCCTTAACTAATTATTACTGCAATAACTCCACTTCCAAATGAGGTCACATTTTTTTAGGTCCTGGGGTTTAGAACATCAACATATAAATTTGGGGAGGGGGTGGGACACAATTTAATTCAAAAAGTGAGTATGTCCAAGTATCTTCCACTATACAAAAAGAAAAAAAAATGTCTCTGGTCTTCTCCAGTCTGCCTCTCCTCCCAGATTCCCATCTCTTGTCTTGATGAGAAAATGGTCCTTACTGTGTTTGATCAACTTGATAGCAGAGGGTACTTCCATAGTACTTCTCCTCCAGAATCACTTTCTGTCCTTGGCTTCTGAGACCCTGTCCCAGTATGTCCCGAGATTTTGGGGCTGCTCCTTAGAGTCCTTGGCACATGCTCCTCCTCCCTGTGCTCGAACTGGTCTCCAAGGTTCTTTCTCTCTGTCCTCTTCATTCTTACTGTATATTATCTCTGGTCCCTTCTATCATCTCGACGTCAGTTACTATTCATATTGGAATTGCTCCAATGTACAGTCTCTGGCAGGGATTTGCGGTTAAGCTTGAGCTCAGTATCCATGACTGTTTTCTAGATGGTTGTAGCTACCCTGACTGTTCCCTGAAATTCAACATCTCCAACAGGAAACCTGTAATCATCTACTCCAAAGTTTCTTCTCTGTACTGTTTGCTTATATAACACACATATAACACTGTGCACCGAACACTATTCTTATGCCTTTGCTCTTAAGCCATGTAATCTTCATGAGGAATCTGTGATCTAGGTTCCCTGACTACTTTCATCTCTGGTGATAAACTGAGGCACAGGAAGATTATATAGCTTGCCCATGGCGACATGGTAATATTTAATAAAGCAGGGCTTGAAACCCAGGCAACTCAGCTCTGGGGTTGTTACTCGTTGCCATTCCTGTATGCTGCACCCCATCTCTCTCCCAGCCCTCTTAACCCATCATTTACAAAATCCCTCCTAACATATGTTCTAATAAAGCTTTTGTTACTTCTTCTGTTCTCATCCAAATGCCATACTGACTCCAGAAACTATAGGTATGATCCGGTCATTGATTTGTGTAAAGTCTTCAGCTATTTTCTGTTGAGGCCATGAAGAAGGAGGAGGAGGAGGAGGAGGAGGAGGAGGAGGAGGAGGAGGAGGAGGAAGAGAAGAAGAAGCTCTGCTCTCTCCCGCCTCCATGAACAAGGTGAAGCCTGATGGAGGCAGACTCTTGACTTCAATCTCAGGCCTCCACACGTACAACGCCACATGTGCATATTGTACCACACTTTCTCACATCCATCCCTACAGAAACAAACATACACCTACTCACATACCTGCGAGGGAAAAAGTCACAGGTAAGATTATCCTGATCTTTGTTTATAGAAGACAAGGCAGTTAGAACTAGGAAGAAAAGGGAAAGACCTGAACAGATACACAGGAGTTAGGAGATGGCTCTTTTCAAAGAAAAATAGTCAGCTGAACAGCAACCATTCACAATTCTATTTCTTTGCTGTTCCATAGTATCCAAATATGTAAGTACATCCTGTAAAGAAGTTTGTTAAGTGCTGATTAAAAGCAAATTGAGAAACTTAATATCTGAAGAAATAGTTATTAAATGAAAACGAGGGGTGGGTGAGATTTAAAAGGGACAATACCACCTTCTGGAACGGCTCATTTTCTTGACAAGTTAGGTGAGTGTATAGAGCAAGCCTTCTTCAGTGGGATCCAGGAATTGTCTGTCTTCAGCCGGTTGACTTAGAGGTACCAGTCAAGTGTCTGGGACTTGGAAACATTTTTGGTCTAAACAGTCCCTATGTCACTAGGCTCTACCTGTCTCTTTAGAATGATCTGTCACATCTTCCTTTGTAACCACAAAGGTAAGATGAAGTAAGAGACGATTTGGGGTCATGATAGGTGAGCACCCACTCATAGGCACCCATTTATAGTTCCGAGTCTTTCCTTGTTCCCAGGGATCTTGTCCTGGAAGGGAGAGTGGGGTGGTTACATGTGGGTGCCGCTATTGTTATATTGGAAAATAGTTTTTGATGGACAGTCATTTCCCTCCACTGCCGGAGGGTGTTGATAATGAGCAAATTACCTTTTACTCCCTCTGGTGTGGATGTGAAATTGGCTGTTAATAGAGTTGCTAATGCTACCGGGTTAGCATGTGATTGTTCTATTTTAAGCCAATTTAAGTTATATTTGGGGAGTAGCCAATGAGAATACCTCACTAAGAATACAGGCCCTGACCGCAGCATTTAATATCAAGAAAACTGCCTAACCCACAGATGTGGCTGTGAGCGGAAAATGCCGCACACACCATCATTAACATGCACCATTTTAATATAATGTCTTTTTTTTTTTTCTGTAGGTACAAGAATGGTCTCATTAGGCAGATACCAAATGTTTTCATCATGGGCTAGGACCCATTTTCAAACCCCAATCATATAGAATGTCATCAGCCAATGATGTATCTGTTTAATCTAACAATGGGTTAATATTGGTCATTTTATTAATGCTTGTTATGCGGCGAAAGCTTATGAGAAAATGAAGTGTTCAGAGATTAGTTGAAAGGAGGGAAAGAGGCGAGAAATTCTACTGAGTTCTATGCTCATCTGGGCTAATTAAAGGTACAGAAGCATTAACGGGTGACGGGAGTGGTTTCGATTTCTACAGTTGCCTTGGACCAGATGATGTGTCCTAAGAATACGTGGCATTGTGAGTCCTCAAGGGCAGAGAACACAGATTTCCTGTCCCTGTGCTGTCACCTGGCTCTCGTCCCCCTGAAGCTCCTGTTGCCATCTGGCACCTGGTGGGTAAATTGAGCGCGTTACTTGAGACAGTTTCTTGATTAAACAGGACGTCCTTGAACAAAGCACTGTTGATGTGTGGGTTTTGTGTTTTATTGGATTTTCATGTTTTAAATATGAAGCTCATTACGCACAGAGAAGGAAACAGGTATGAGGGACAGAAAAAAAGTGCCGTTGACGGGGTACAGAAAGGTACAGAGTGAGCCGGTCTGGTTTGGATTAATTGGGCTTGGCACCATTAGGGTTCTTGTCACCTGATCAGTTTACAGAACAGCAGAAATCAGGAGAGTGGAAAGTGCTGTTGCCTAACAGAACCCTAACCTCACTCCCTGCCAGAATACCTCCCAAGGAAATTTTAGGCTCACGATCTCTAATTTGCCATGGAAAATTCACCCCTAATAATCTCTTACTCATTCAACAAACATTTGCTGAGAGCTGCCTTATGCCGGGCTGGGGCACAGAGGAGACTGGACCAGGATCCCTGAACAATGGGTCAGAGTATGACAGTGACACCCCAAGCAAAAGGACAAGCTGATAAAACAGGCTGGGGAGAGACAGGTTATTTAAACAAATACTTTTTATTTCAACACACAATGTACTCACAATGAAGGCTGAACTTCACACATAATAGCTTACTAATTATTACGATAGTCTTCAGAGAGGCTGGAGAGATGGCTAAGCCATCAATAAAGGGGGTGCCATGTAAGCATTGAGGACCTGAGTTTGATCTTCAGAAACTAAAAACATTGGGAGACAGCCAGCATATCTCAGTGGGGAGCTTGAGGAATTACACCTGACTCTGGCACACACGAATGTTCACACAATACACACACACACACACACACACACACACACACACACACACACACACCCCTTCACAGGTAGAGACTTATCTTAATCATTCTATAATTAAGAAAAGAAAAGTACAGAGAGACCGGGTAACTTAGTCTGGATCACACAGCTTATTGGTTCAGAGCTAAGATATGGCTCTGGATGCCATATCTGATCACCATGTGCTGCTTTCCCCGTGAACCCGTCTTTATAACACAAACAGGATTCAGGAAGATGGGAGAAAGGGGATAGGATATCAGATTCTGTTCCCAGCACAGGGATGAACTTGTGCAAAGGCACTGACTATGTGTAGCTCATGAGGAATAGCCCAGAAATCAGAGTAGTGTGACATGTTTGGAATTTGAGAGTTGATCCTGGGAGGGGTAGGTAGCAGAGGGAAGCTGGCCAAGAGGGCTCAGGAGCTCATTGAAGGAAAACCAAAAAAAAAAAAAAAAAAAAAAAAAAGGCGAGAAGGAAGAAGAAGAAAAAGAGAAGAAATCTGCTGTTTGGGTTATTAGGAGCCAGTGCTGAGCTAGAAAATACAAGGAAAGAGGATGAGAGTCTAAGCAAGTAGTAAATGAGTTTTCTGGGAGAAGCAGAAATGAGTGTTCTGCTAGATGCTGTGTGCGTGAGTGTGAATGTGTATGCAAGAACATGTGTAGGTGTGTGAGTGTGTTAGAGTGTGTGAGAATTTGTGTGTGGATGTGTGAGCCTGTGTGTGTGTGAGAATATGTGAATGTGTGTGAGAGTGTGTGTGTGAAAGGGAAGCTGTGTTCTTCCTCCTTAGGTACTGTCCCTTTGTGTATTGAAATCTTGTCTGGCTGGGAGCTGAGATGTGCTGGTTAAGACAATAAACCCCAGGGACCCTCATGTTGCCATTTCCTTCCATGATAACCACCAGGACCAACTTTTTAATGTGTGTACCAGATCAAACTCAAAAGCACTTAGAGACTGAGCCGTCTCCTCCCCACCCCCTGTTCCCGATGGTTCACAGTGTGGGGGAGGGGAGAGAAGGGAAGGAAAGTCAGAGAAGGTTGAAACAGGAGTAAAAAAGGCAATCCTAAGGTCCTCAGAGGCGGGAAGGGAACCGTGCAGGGCTGAATGCACATCATCTGGCACAGCCGAGACTGGAATCCTGCCCCTCCTCATTCCTGTGCATGCCTGGGAGCAAAAGGCAATTATGGTTTCTCTCAGGCAGTGAAGTGCACGATGCAAAGGTTCTGACGCAGATGTAACACAGGGCCGCTGTGAGACATCCAGAAGGATTGGGACACTGAGGACCTTCCACCCATCCCAGCAGAGTACCAAGCAAGAGCAGGCTCTTTGAGGGCTTGTGGAATAAATGGGTCTTATTTACATTTTTATTGTGAATATTATAGAAAAGAGTATGGCACTGATTTTAAAACACTTGGAGATGCAGTCATAAAAAAAAAGCCTAAAATTTTATGACCTGCAAGTCATTTTAGGAAATGTTGTGAACACATATATGCATCCTGCCCGAGGCTGTGAGGTAATAGGACCATTACAGGATTTCTCATTGGGCCATCCAGAAAGTTTCCACCCTCACATTCGCTACTTTACAGATGTATTCTGTGTTTTATTAAAGCTAGGAAAAAAATTGAATAGTGTCTGAGGCATGGGATATGGTTTAAGGTGTTAAGAAAATGTAAAACAATTTTACTAGTGTCTTGACTACTAATTTGGATAAATGTTTATTCTCAAAATGTTCCAACATTATCTTTCTTCCTCCAGAAAGGTCAGGCACATGCCACTAAAAAACACACATTTAGTGCATATAAGAATATTTTTCAAATGATTTATTGGAGTAATGCATTGACTATGTATTTAAATATATCTCTCATTTCCAGTAATGCTACAACCTCATTAGAAGCGACTTGGCTCATTGCTTAAGCAAAATGATTTAGCTGTTTAGGGTCTCTCATTTTAAAAATAGGCCATTTTCTTCTAATAGTTTACCAGAATTGGGAGCTATTTTAAAAATTGGGCAGGAGCCTGGCCAAGGTCATGGCCATGAGACTTAGGGAATTGTTCCAGAAGTTGTATCTGTTGAACAGTGCAGTTCATTTCTCTCCTTTCCTGATTCTCCGGAGGAGAGGAATTCTTTACTTGCAAGATGAAGGCATGACCACTTCTCTGGGGGACTGTAGAATCTTCTAGAGCAGTGATTCTCAACCTTTCTAATGCTGTGACCCATTAATACAGTTCCCCATGTTCTGCTGACCCCCAAATATAAGATTATTTTTGTTGCTACTTTATAACTTTAAGCTTTGCTACTGTTATGAATCATAATGTAAACATCTGATCTGCAACTCCAAGTAATTTGAGACCCACAGTTTGAGAATCAGGGCTCTACAGAGACTGTGTGTTGTTCTCAGTGGCGGGTACCCCACTAGTGAGGTACAGGGCCTAAAACACTGCTTATGCTTTTTGGGGAGAGTAGAGCACCATCTGAGGGGTTTGCTAGCTTCTGAACGTCAACCAAAGTCCATCCAGCTGTTGGCTTCCTCAGATGCTTTTAGCATTAGCATAAATATGAAGCAGGACAGCAAAATGAAGGTGTGGCATCTCAGAGAGCAAAAACATTACCAACATAGTGGCATTTAAGTGCCCTTCCTCTTCTCAGACCCTGCCTTTCCCCTTGGGGTGACCATTGCTCGGGATTTTATGTTTGCTATTTATCTAACGAAAATAATTCTTGGGGGCCGAGGAGAGGGTGTAGTGGATAAAGTGCATACCAGGCAAGTGTGGGAACTAGATTTCAGATTCCCAGAGAAAGGCCAGGTAAAAGCTAGGCAGACACGGCAACTGCCTGTCACCTTAACACTCAGGGAGGCAGAGACCGGCAAGCTGGCCAGCTGGATCAGCCGCATCAGTGAGCTCCAGGTTTGTGAGAGACTCTGCCTCAATGAACAGGGTAGAGGGTGATTGAAAAAGATAGCCACTGTCAACTTTGGGCCTCACACAATGTATGTGTACTTGTGTGTGGGCACACACATACATCCTCAGCTGTCTCTTTTTACCTAATGATCCAGATCCAACTGCTGGAGAATGTTAAACGGATTCTTGTTAAGTTCAGTTGGTGTGCTTCCGAGGAAGATGACGCTTTTATTTATTGTCTGTAGAGTGTTAATTGCTTCCCCTCTTGAAAGTAATCTATTAATACGGAACAAGTCCTTAAAAATCACAACTGGCTCAGCAACTCCTCTCGTGGGGCTTTATCTGAGGGAGGTACAGAACAAGTATGCAGTGATGCTTGCTTAAGGATGCTAACTGCAGAATTCCTCATACACAACAAGGAGCAAGTTACTCAAAAAAGGAGAAATAATCTGTTTTTCCCGAAGTCATTGGCTAACTCACTGCGAAATTAAGAATACAAGAGGATGTGGCTGATATAGGAATGGGAGAAACCAATTACATATCATGGACACAGATTGCCTTATATTATGACCATCTGAGTTTTATAAAATACTTCTGTATTTATACGATAAGTCATGGATGCTAAAACTTCGGGTTGATAAACAGTGGAAAAATTTTAGATGATTATTATTGCATATATGCATTTTTTTCCTACAAGAATAATGTGTTTCTTTGATAAAATGAAGAATAACTTGTCACATCCTATTTACTAAGGTTACATCTTGGATATACCACTGCTGGTATTTACCCAAACAAATCAGTCAGCAATACCTGCACCATGGTTACTGCAGCATGATTCATAATAGTCAAGTGATGGACCAATCATCAGTGGGCAAATTGGTAAAGACAATGGTTATATAGGACAAAGAGCATTATTCAGCAGGTAGAGAAGAATGAAATATTTTCAGAAAAATAGGGGGCCTGAGATCATCATGTTAACTGAAATAAGCAATACTTAGAAAGATGAATATTGAGCCATTTCTTATACATGGGGGTCTAGATTTTTTTTAACAGGGCATGAAAGTAAAAAGAAGGAGACAATTTGAGGAGAGGTGATAATGGGGCGACATTCGAGGGTAGTGGTAAGTGAATAAAAGTGTATTACACGTATGTATGGAGGCGTCACAATGAAATCCATCATTTTGCATAATTAATATGTGCTAACGAGAGTACTGTTGTTACAAAGAGAGGTAGAGCTTGAAGAGTTTTGACATTGCCTATGTTCCATTATCCCTCGGTCTTTGGGAAAAAAAAATCATAGATTGATAGCTATTATGAAGACTTTTTCTTAACCTTTTCTTATGCTCTCTGGGGATGGGAACTGATTTTACATTAGCCTAAAAAAACAGAAAAATAATTATAAAACCCCACAATGCCCTCTGTTGAATGAAAAGCCAAACATCCGTGCTATTATCCCTGATCACAGCCATGGCACACCTCACAGTCACCGGCTAACTGCCACTCCCCTGTTGCCAGATGGTTCAATATTTTTAATTCCATGTGTCATTCTAATATCCCCAGGTGTGTGGGGGAGTATATAATGTCAGGTATAGTAATTACCAAGGCCTCCCTTTTTTTATTTGGTAAAAAGCTGGCCAAATACTTTCATTTTATAGTCCATGGTCTCTTGGAGCCTTTGAAAATAATGGCCAGTAGTTTCTGCAAGTTCATTAACCGATTCCCTCAAGGCTGGGGAATGTGTATTATCTGGCCTGCTGCTTTACATATTGTGCCATGTTTTCGGGTATTCCTTTACCTGGTTTATTTCAACATCTATATTTAAAGGTCTTCATTACTTCCTAATTATCTACGCTCCCTTTCTTTATTTTTCTTGTTAAAGACTAATTTAAAAGAGCAGTAAGACTCTCTGCCACTCAGAGTCACCATTAACTTCTCCTCCCCCCTCTCATTTATTAGAGTCCGGATACTTCACTGCCTCCCGTGCTCCCTCCCCACCCCCAGCCCAGGCCTCGCCTCTAACCTCGCTGGGCTTTCTCTCCAGCTCTCATCTTCTTTCCTTGATGAGCCTTAGAAAAACCCACATTCGTTCTCCCCTCTTCCCCCCTCTCTCTCTATTTCTGCAGTGGGCTTTCTTCCAGCCTCAGATCTTTTCTCTTTGTCAAGCGGTTCCTTGCATTTTTCATTCTAGGCATCTTGGGCTTTGTGGCTTAACTATGACTTGAAAAACTTTGTGCCCTTGCCTGGTGTGCTCTCCGGGCTTCTTAATTCACCCAAATTGGATTTCTGAAAAACCTCAGAATTGGAGCAAGTTCCTTAGTGTTTTCAATACAGAGACCGGGGTGTTCACCTGAGTAACGTATCTTGTGGTCAATAGCACCCAAGATCATTTTTGGGGCAGGAGGGAATCGGGAACCACCTGAGGTCACTGCTCATGCCTGGGGCAGGATATAGACATTCTTACACCCAGATGTGTCCTCCGCCAAAGCTGAAATGAAGTCATGTTCCAGATTGTTGACGTTAAACCTGGTTTTCTGGGCTGGGCCGGGAACATGCTGTGAAAGGCACACTCCTGACCTAAGGGTGAGGTCAGGAGATGCCTTTGAGCTCCTCTCTCTCACTGACGCTAGTTCATGACTGAGGTTTTCCACTCATCAGTGTAGGTGCATCAACCCCTGGTATTCCTTTTGACAGTGTGTAGACATTGGGAACCTTAGGACAGTCGCCTTTAATGTGCAGCAGCCATGGAGGTGTGCTTTTCAGATACCATGGGAGCTCCTACCACAAAGCTGCCGTTAGCTGACACCCCCCAGCTGGCAGTGTCTTCAGAGCTGTGACTGGAAGATGCCCCCATACGTGGTGGTACTGGGGCCCCTCTGTGGGAGAGTGGTACGCCGGGTTTCCCTGTGGCACTTCACTGCAGCGGAAGGTGCCCCTACTTTTACATATGCTAGACTTGCATAGCAGAACGAAGGCTTTCCCTGCCTACTGAGCTTTATATCTTGCTAAGTTGCTCACACTTCAGATGTCATTTCAGCATCTCACTCTAGAAGCTCCTGAATGGACAGACTTGGATCTCTTTTTAACCTAGCAAGAAGCCCTTTTTCACCTCCCATCTGTCCTGCCTGGCACAAGCCCAGCCATCCGCTCTTTCGTATTACTTTATGGAGAACTCAAATGCTGTGTAGGCACTGGGTGTATTTCACGCTAAATGAAAATGAAATTAGGGGTTACCTCCAGTTTGGGATTATGTTTACTATTCATTACCCTCATTTGTTAATGTGACTAATTCATCTTACTACAGTTTGATCAAATTGGACAGTTCTGAGGGAAAGAGCTTGTACTTAAAACACTGCATCACTAGGTGATGCTGCTGCCCCACGTAAAGGCAGCAGCTGGGGCTAGGCTTGGTCAGAGCTGAGGGAGCTTGGGGTTCTACCTTTCTCTGGCTGGCTATGGACCATGGGTCTGTACTCCATTTCAGCATCCCCAATATTCAGGACTCTAGAAAAATATATTCAGTCAATCTCTTAGTCTCCATTTCTTAGAGCTCATAGAGTATGTGTGTGTGTGTGTGTGTGAGAGAGAGAGAGAGAGAGAGAGGGAGAGGGAGAGGGAGAGGGAGAGGGAGAGGGAGAGGGAGAGGGAGAGGGAGAGGGAGAGGGAGAGGGAGAGGGAGAGGGAGAGGGAGAGGGAGAGGGAGAGGGAGAGGGAGAGAACTCTTGGGAACCCCTGTGAGAGATATCTATCTATCTATCTATCTATCTATCTATCTATCTATCTATCTATCTATCTGTCTGTCTGTCTGTCTGTCTACCTATCTCTCTCTCTCTTCCCATCCATCCATCCTCATTTTGGGGAACCCTTAGATTGACTCAGGAATTGATTCTCTAAGCATTTACCATTCATCTCACACTTTGGAATAGTCAGAACATTGCAAGTCCAACGATCTCTCTAGCCTTTGTTTCTGGATGTGGGAGGAAGGTCAACATGAAGGATGCCGACACTACAGGTTTTACGTAGAGTCTCTCAAGAAGCATGTTCAAGCATCAGTTGCTTGTGCAGGAGAACATGGAGATGAAACACAGGCTAGCTGGGCGGTGTTATGCTTCGCTCCTCATCTTCCTGGCTGAACATAGAGCAGAGAGGTCATTGTTCAGGCGTCTGACTTCAGTGGCACTGTTTTTAAAAATCCTCTCTCCACATGCACCCAGCAATCCGCAAACATAATACCTGTCTTGTAGTTCCTCACAGAAAAGCTGCTGAGTGGGACTAAAACTTGAACCTTGCATCTCACCTTATGCCCATCGTTGATAGCCATCCATGCACACTCCCTGCTTAGAGCAGCTGCATCGACATGTTGATGAATCTGCTTAAAGAAGAGTCTATTTTCTTATGCAACTATTCGGTGGCATAGGAAGCGCATTCATTATTAGCAGGACAAAATTCATTCACATTTCCATTAAGGGATTTCTATAGCTGTCAGCCCACTCTTTACATTTTTTTTAAAAAAATAGTGTTCTAGTCTGTTTTGCCCCACTCTTCATGAGTGATGCTTAGGAATTTCCCAGAAGATATTAGGATGTCAGTGCAATACCTTTTTATAGAAAGCCTTGGGCTAGGAGTTTGGCTCATCCTGCTTGCGTCATTCATACAAGCAGGGAAACCCATGTTTGGATCCCCAGCATTCATGTAAAAAACAAAAACAAACAAACAAACAAAAAACAGGCATGATGGTGTGTGTCTGTAAGTCCAAGAAAAGGAAGAGTCGGAGAGGATGACCCTCTGGGGCCTGCTGGCGAGCCAGACAGGTGAGCTCCCGTTGTACGGAGAGAATCTATCTAAAAAACATAATGTGGAAAGCAATTGAAGAAGATGTTTAGTGCTGTTCTTTGGCACACAGTCACTTCTGTGAGCAAGTATGTGCCTGGACACACACACCCACGTACCTGAAGACAGCCTTCATGTTACTGGACCTCTCAATGATATAAGTGTAGCACTTGCCAAATTTGGTCGATTCTAAGAATGCAGGTTTTCTGGTTTCTCACCTGAAAATTCCGACTAAGTGGGTCTGAGTCACAGCGGCAATCTATATTTTATACTAGCAGCCTGTGGCTCTTAGAGCTAAGCAAGCACAGGAGACACTGCCCTGCTATACAAACAAATCATATGGAGCAGCAGCATATGATTGTAATCAGACTCAGCAGAAGTCACATGCCAAAAGAGAGGGTGGCGGTTTTAATAGTGAGCGAGAACACTCTGTGAGTCATGGGGTGACCTCACCAGGTAACTGGGCACCTAGGGTCACCACAGCCACCTGGAAGCTTCTGATAGAGAAAGCTTTGGGGAGTCTTTTATTAACATATTTAATATGCTTGACTAAGGGGAAAACATATACAAAGCAAGGAGACCTTGCTGTTAGCAAGCCATCCTTGCACACTGCATGGGCAGGAAATAATGACTTCTTTCCCAGAAAAGGTTCAGTTTAACCCCTGGCTTGCCTTTCTCCAGGGCGGATGTCGGTGGACATGGATAAGCCTTCCTTGACTAGTATAAGGGCGGGGATGTGTGGGGGCTGTCCTTGGGGTCTTCTTGGGAATGCCAGCAGGAATTCACAGAGAGCCACACGGAACACGATCACGGAACAGGGTTATGGTTTCCATGAGAGAGCAGTCTTCCATGTTATATCCCAGCGTGCCCCCTCCTCTATTGGGGTCATCACTGAGATTCCTTGGAGACCCCCCCCAGAATTGATCCATGGCGAGAGATCCCTCTACCCCATGCTTATGCCTGAGAGGTGATGGCAGTTCTTTTTCTGCTGAGCATTGAGTAAGATGAAGTGCAGAGGCTTAGTGGGCAGCTGAAATCAGAACCATGTGTCTCAGAGAGTGGGATGGAGGCTCAGATCCGCAGCTTTTCCAGGGTGCTTCTGTCACTCTGCCTTCTGTCTGACATCCCACCTGCACACCAGACCTCGGTAGGTAAGATTCTAACTTGCTCCCACCCCAACAGAGCTGACCACCCATGGGAAATGTTTTGTTTGGTGGCAATAGCTAAGAGGAAACAGAACATTCTCTTCTTGTTTACGGATAAATCATTCTGCACCACAGACATCTTGCTTTCAAGCATCGGAGGGCGGCTTTTCCTTTCTTTTCATTTTCTCCCCCCCTCCTTTTTGCCTTTTTCATAAATAAATATTTTAACTGGAAATTTCCAAGTGTATGACAGGCCTAGAATGTGAACTTGAATGTACTGTAATAGAAATCATCAGTTGCCATGGCGACCTGTTCCAGGAGCAGATCGCACCGAGTCACGTGAGCAGAGAGCGCTCAGTAATACTAACACATCAGAGAGTGAGGCCACTTAACCTCAATCGTTTCCAGCTATTGTGCAGAATGCAATTGAATTTATTCCTAATTTCTGCCAGTGCTAAGGAACAAAATTTCCCTGCAGATTTTAATCTTACTCAGGCAGTGCTCAGATGCCGTTCAGCACCAATATTCAGCCCAGCTACTCGCCCACTTTACAGCTCTATTTTCTTATTCTTATGTGCAATAATAGCTTCCCTCTGCCTGCTGGATTCTGCACATCCCCCTGCCCTGGGGAGAACTGCCCTTCTCCTTTCCACGTGGCTGCGCGGGTTTCTCTGACTCTGGCTGCTAAAGCAAGGAACACAGCCTTTATAATAATACCAATAAAAAAAAAATGACAGCTCTCTACTTTCAGTTGTTTTTTTTTTTCCCCTTCACCCCAAACCTGTGCTGAAATACAATTCCCGTCGGCTTTTGACTGCGCTTTGAAATGCCACAATTAACAACCCCACCGTAATAAGGCGAAGCGGTGGCCAGTGAATAATGGAATCAAAGTGTGTGTTTTCTGTCTTCATCACAGTCAGCTCCCTTCTGCCCCCAACCAGGAGAGCAGTCCAGACAACCAGGAGGTATAGCTGCCTAGCAGAGAACTCTCATTTTGAGAGCTTATCAGCTCTCCTGAAGGCTGATAAATCAGAGCGTCTCATATGGACGGTCTCAAGTTAGCAGCGTCATCGGTATCCTATCCCCTTTTAAGTTATTTGTCTTATTCACTTCCAAAGATAATATCAGAGATGCCAAACGAGCCTTTGTTTTCTGTGTTCTTGTGCTGCCCAGGGTGAGCCGCTGTCTTGTTGCAGGGAACTGGGAGGCGCGCTTCAGGGGCTTTGTCCTTTGTCTCCTTCTCAAGGTCACCTTTGGCCCCTCGGTTCAGGTGTCGTCAGCAGTCTGTCTATGTTCAGAGGCAGGAGGCGGGGTCCTCCTTGCTGACTATCTTTGCATGGCCCTAGTCCTCCAGTGACCTCCCCTTTATGAATGTCCCTTTAAAAAAGATGTAAAACCGGTTCGAATAGCTAAATGGAGCCGAGGTAGAGAGTCCAGCGCTCGGAAAGTCTGTGTTGAAGGTCATGCAAAAGGAACCTTAAAAATAGGGAGATTATTGGACAGGTCTTTTGAGAAAGAAAAGGGTGGTTTCTGCAGAGGCTTGCATTAGCAGGCGGGTCCGTTTGAATGGCCATAGGGGGACAGAGCTGCAAATCACTTACTCAGCTAGTATCTGACCGTTGTTCTAATACTGTGGTGGGACAGGAAATGTGGAGAAAGTCCAGGGGAGAGAGAATGGTTATGTGAAATTCGAACAGGCTGCTGGCAGGGATTCTACGCGGAGAGCAGGGTAACTATGGAAATCTTCATCAGGTATATGAGGGGGAAAGTAGCCAGAAAGGAAATAAGAAGTCGTGTGATGAATTTGATATTGATATCTGTGGTATGATGTTTGGATCTGGAGCCAGAACAACACATGCCAAGGTGTACATGGCTCTCTGCTCATCCTGCTGCGGTGGACCCCCGAAAAGATCTCAGTCAAACAACGCAGCCCCACACCTGCCCATCCACAGAGCAGGGTTACAAGGCTGGGTAGGTAGGCCAACTCCTACCCTCTGGGCTGCGATGAAAAGTACTGTTTTATTTTATTTATTTATTTATTTATTTATTTTTGTTCTTTTTTGTATTGTCTTAAGTGGCAATTGCCTCCAGTCACAAAATGTTTTCTAAGCAACAGCGGTTTACCTTTTACAGGAGCGTTATTTCCATACCTATTAGTCTCAAGTACTCATGGCTCTCTTGACAGAGCTGTTCAGGGATCTAGCGCCTTGGAAGGTTATGGGAGGATTTTAATCTGTGTCCAGTCAATGTTTCTCTAGACAGGATAGCTTTCTGGAAGCGTTGGAAGAACACACCTAGGGAAAAGCTGAGCCTCATGGGCTCCTTTGGGTGAAGGATGGCCAGAGAATGTCAGGGGAAAAGCCAAGGCAGTGTATCTCTGGTGGATTTCATTAAGGAAGGGCAATCTCCGCTATTATGCTAATACTGGCAATTGCGATTTTATTATGTTCGTTAGTCTATAGCCAAGGAATAACACTATTATAATTCTTATAGCTTTTCAAAGTACTTTCCTAACTGTTATCTTATTTGATCTACGAACTACCCTGGATGTATAGGGAATGTATTTTACAGATAAAGATTGGGCTAGCATAAAATCTCAAAGAGTAAGGGTATGATCTAGAACTCAGAGATACCTAAGCTAGCACAGTCTCACAGCCTTTGACATTACTAGGCAGGCTGAAGGCCTGGGTGCCTTCTGGGAGACATGGCTCGAAGAGGCTCTTTTTAGCACAGTTTGCTAGAGTTCTGGTTTGAAATGAATCAGCTGTGAGTGAATGTAAGCAGCTGGTGTCTGAGCATCATGGGGCTTTGAGAGTTTGTTGTGGATTCTGCTCAGTGGGTAGAGAAACCCAACTCCATCCACTTTCCTCTTCTGGAAGGTGTGAGTCCTGGAAATAAATGGGGAGTTTTGTCTCATTCTCCGTTACAAGTAGTTATACACAATTGTCACAGAAGTAGAAAGACTCAGTGTAGCTGTGGCCTCTGAGGTTTGGATTTGACCACGCTGGCTTTGGCCAAAAGGGAAAACATGACATTTTCGGTTGACAAGTGATGTAAGACACTGGCACTCTTGCCTCCATCTCTACCTCATACTTGTAAGACAAGGATGGCATCAGGCATCTCTCTAGCAATAAAAAACAGATTTTTCTTTTCAGTACTGGGGATAGGACCCAGGGCTGTGTGCTTGCAAGGCAAAAGCTCTACCATTGAGCTAAATCCCCAGCCCATCAAAATAGAATTGTAACTCTAGCTGTTGGAATAAGGATACAGGAAGAAGGCTTCAGGGAAATGGTCCCAAGAAAGCATCTGGCTTAATGGTTATTTCACTGATAGAAAAAGGAATCCTGTGCTGCTCCTAACTTTCTATAGATACTAGAATTGGTATTACATACTAGCATTGGTGGTACCCCAAGTGTGTCTGGATGCTGTTGAGATATATCAGTGTCTGTATTTTTTTCTTCACTTTTATCTTCTCATTCTCTTCTGTCAAGCAGATAGTCTGCCCGGCTGCTCCCCCTGTGAAGGTGCACAGTGAGGCACAGCAAAATCTCCCTGGCCTCCAGGACTGACTAAGGCCTTAGGACAGTGGTGATGCCAGTCCTCAAAGAGGATTTGGAAATGGATACTCTTGAGCTTACTTGTCTTTCAAATGATGGGGAGGGACAGTCAGCATTTTTTTCTCAATGAACAGACAGTCCCACATCAAGATCTGTACTGTCCTAAGTATCTGTGGTAGTGTTTACGTGGGAGAAGGGAACATAGGCCTAAAGTCCTAAAGAAAGATAGAGGTAGGGTTGGGGAGGTAGTCACCTGGTAAAGTGTTTGCAGGAAAATAAATCATGAAGACCTGATAGCAATTCTTAGAACCAACATAGAGGTCTGGGAGTATTAGTGTGTACTTGTAATCCCACACTGGAGGTACTGCTCATCAGCCAGAGTACCCTAATTGGTGAGCACCTGGCCCTAGTGATTGATCTCGCCTCAAAAATCTAGGTGTTGGCTACCAAGGTGTTTGTTCTTTTATCAAGTACATGCACATGAAACCCAGCTCCACAACTGAAGCCAAAAGACTAAAAGGCAGTCTCCAAAGTCGGAAAGGATCACCAGGGAGATAAAAAAAGAGAGAAGAGCAGAGAAAGTGTGACACTCTTGACTGCAGAGGGGCTTGCACATGACATTCAAGACCTGACTACATGCCTGAGAGAATGGCAAAACTCGAAAGAAATAAATCCCTGGAGCTGCCAGGCCAGCACTTCTCAGCCTCGGCAGAGATGACACAATTATTTGTAGTGTGGGCAGTCTTGCGCATGGTAAGTCATGTAGCAGAAATTCTAACCGGCCATTAGATACCAGTAGAACCCTGTACTGCCCTCAGTTGGTCGTGGCCAGTGAAAATGCCTTTGGACATGGCATTGATACCTAATCCCTAGGAGGTATGTGTTTGCCAGTGGGCTCACTTCAGGGAATGTCTCTAGGGCTTGGGGATGCAGACTCAGTTGCCCACAGGAGAGATCACAGCAGCAGCAGCAGCAATAATTAATTCTGTGGTGCTTACTGTGTACCAGGCACCATCCTTATGACATTAAAAGTCTTAACTATTTTCATCTCAGATATTTTAGGAAATAGGGTTAGTCTCTTTTTACAGGAAGGCTAAGGGATTTGAGATCACCCACTAGTAAGTGGTAGAGACAGTGCTTATGATCAGGCCTTCTGCTGCCAGAGCTCACTCTTTCTGTTGTAGGGCTTTCCCATTGCACCATTTTCATTTATGAAACCAACTTGCTTGCTGTATGTATCAACTCTGGGAGAAACTCCACAGTGTACTTACTGTTTGAGGGGTGAAGAGTATTAAAATCTCCTTCGCTATAAATGTTTGAGTTTCTGATAAGCTTTGCTCAAGTGAGAAGACTTGTTGAATTGATCAAAAAAAAAAAAAAAAGTTGTTCTGTATAAACCAGTGTATCTCTGGAAATGTGTGAGAGCTTCCTCCGAGGGCAGGTTCTCCTTTCTGAGCAGCACACAGTGTGTGGAACACCTCCAAGGAATGAGTGGCCTCTGTGTTATCTGCCCATTTCCTCCCTGACCCTTCTGTATGGGGAGGCAAGATAACAGTTCATCAGTGCAGGCTCCCCCAGGCAAAGGGGGAGCTGCTTGAGAAGTAACATACATGGGGGATCCCTGGGTGCTTTAGCTGGATTATAACTTTCTGTCTGGACTGTTACCCACGTATGGATTCTCAGTTTGTCCCCACTCTGGATCTGGGATGGATTCACAGAACTCTGAAGACTATTTTAGACACATAATTTATGACGAGATCATTGCCTTCACAGTCCCCCAGCTCCAATATGGAGCTGTCTGTCAGAAAAGCTAAATTTTGGTTTTTAATTTCTAAGCTTTCCTCTGAGGGGATGATGAGATACTAATTTGAATTCATAATTTTATGCTGAACAATTATTCTTAGAATGTTACATTTTGGAGTTAAGTTTAAATTGGAGTTTGAGAAGTGAAGAAACTTCTAGGTACTGTGTTCACATTTTTCATCATAAATTCTCTTTATCCCCCACAGTTAGAAAGATCTTTCAATACTTTCCATACTATACCTTATTACCAATTCTATGAATATCATAGTTAGAAAAGAAACCCCAGATTTCAAGAGCAATTCCCTTGGACATGATAATGAACCCTTTCCCAAGATCCAGAAGGGCCTGGTTCCTTTTGCAAAAGGAACCACTCACGCTCATTACCTCTGAAGTTGGCCAAGGAGTCGCACTGCATTTCCGGTTTATGTTCAGTCTTCACAAAGGGCTACTACTGTGCATTAAGTTCCCAGGAAACGACACAATACCTGTCTTATATACATATCCCAATTCATTAAAACTATTTTCAAAGCTTATTATCTGTGATATAAGTGACATCAGATATTGAAAGACAATTGACTCTTCAAGATGGCAGATAGTAGGCGCTATGCGGGCACATAGTAGGTGCTGTGTAGGCACATATTAGGCGCTGTGCACAGACTGCTTGGACTATCCAGAGAGAGGTACCCAAGGAGTATGGGAATTCAAGACTCACACATTGCTTCTTCCTCTTGAGGGGGTCTCACAGTGGCCCCTCATGTCCCTACATAAATGAAGCGGACCTTCCACCCGGGCATTGTAATGTCACTTTATCTGGCCTTACACCTTACACTTCCTGTCTTCAAAGCAGAGATAAATGGTTTTAGAGACAGCTGTTTCACTTGTCTTCCTATGTTCACCATTACTGCCTGCTTTACTTTGTATCTTTCTTTATGCAGAAGGTATTGAGACACCTTTGAGTGAACGAATAAATAAGGAAATGAATGGATGGATGAGTTGATGGATACTGAAGGACAGGTAGGGTCAGGTGCTTTTTAGTGACATAATGCCACTATCAATGATAAACCTTCCTGACTGACATTCTTCAGGAACCCCTTTTATGTTATCTAGGTATGAGGGAACAAGCAAGCTCTGCCCTCCTCCCACCCCTGCCAAGGTCCAGCCTGATACTGCTTACGTTCTTCTACTGGTAGCAGTCTTTAGCTGTAGCCAGACTTACTAGAATAGGGAGGTGGCACTTTGTTGCAGAGATGCCATTACTGGTCCCTGTAGGAGGCTGTCATCTTCTCACAGTACAGCACCTCTGGTGCCAGTCTCATGCATGCACTCTCCTCCTGACTGCTGGGAGCACACAGGCACATGTCACCTGCTCCTCCAGCTTTTGACAGTCTCCTTCCTTTGTTTCCAAATCCTAAGCAAATTGCTTGGTTGGCAATCAAAGCCTGCTAGCATCAAACAGCTGCCATAGACAGGTGTGCCGCACAGTTACCTGCTGTTTGCTTCCCTCAGCAGGGACCGTACGACAGACAAAACCCAGAGCTGAGTGCCAGCTTTCAGAGCCACTCCCAAAAGCTCAATCTACTGTCTGGTTTTTTTTTTTTTTTAATTTTTTTTCTTTCCTGGCATTATTTTATTTTATTTTTTTCAGGCTTGGAAATCCACTCTAAAAATAGCACCTCTCCGTGTTCATTAGCGTGTGTCTGGGCAAAGTTGTTTATACAATGCCGATTCTGCAGTTCTTTATACATTGGAATCTATGCTGAAACAAAAAGTTGCATGGCTCTGGAGCCCTTGATTATAGAGAACATTCAGTCTCCTTATGTAGCTTTCTAGACTGTTCTTTCTTGTTAATGAAGTAACGAGTGTTATCTCCCCCTTCCTGCTTCCAGACTCTGACTTCTGAAAGTTGCTCTTAGCATCCTGACTGGCCTCGGTCTCCTGTGCCTGGGGGACATGAGGCATGGCTGGCTGGAGAGGAATGGGTTTCCGTTTCTTCTAACATTTCTTCCTGGACTTTGGAGCCCAGAAAACCAGCAAGCGTTGTTTCTAGCTCGTGGTCCTGTTAGATGTGCCCAAGTGAAATGGAATAGGAGAAAATGAGCTGAGCCTGGGCCTGTGTTTTCCGAGGTCCTTATGTTCTCAGGAAGTGCTGGCAAGGCTGTGATGGGATTTCTCTGCTGCAACTATGGATGGCAGCCACTTTCTGACTGCCCTGTATGGTGGCTTCCTGATTACAAATGAGAAAGTATCATGGTGGCCTGGAGTCACTTCTGAAAGCTTGCTCAACTCAGTGCCTGTATCTGTGGCTTTCTTGGCAAATTTTGTAAGTCATTTAATACCCTGCTTTAACTTGCTTGAGTGAATTTTCTTTCCTACGCTGACCCTTAATCAAAATAGAGGGCAATTGGGAAAGGACATTAATCCCCCAGCACAGCAGGGTGCACAGAGCAATCAGTCAGTCAGCAGGGGTTCCACACACAGCCTCAGGCTGGGTGTTCCAGGATTCTCTGCCAGGGAGGACCCTGTCTGCCTCTGTGGCTTGCATGTACCCTTCTCACTGCATGGGATGGTCTTTCGTCCACCTTCACGGTTCCCCGTACCCAGCTGGAAGCGGCTTTTCCTTCTCTGAACTCCATGAGCCCTGGGCACACTTCTCTCAGGAAACGATCACTTTTCACAGTCTTTTCTTAATTTATTGTACATAAGAAACAAAACAAAATCCACCTCAAACCAGACTGTCAGCCATTTGGGGAGTGGGAGCGGAGTTTAAATCGTTTGTATAGGTCCAAAGAGTTCCAGGCTGGTGTGTGTCTTTTGGATATAGGCCCCCAGCGACAGGACAAACAGAAGAAAGCAAACTTCAAAGGTGTGTTCTGAGGTAGGCCTCGGCCATCCTTTTCTATTTTTACATACATATGAGGGCCTGTGTTAAAGCTTTGTTTCTGTGCCCAAATATTTGAGAGAAATAAATTAAAAGGGGAAGAATTTATTCTTTTGGTTCAGGCTTTCTAAAGACTCAGGGCCTGCGGTAAGTGGTATGCGGTAATGGAGGCCAATAACAGAGATCAGTCACTTCTAGCTCTTGCTGCATACAAAGTGGGCATGGTTTAAGGACAGACCTCAGGTCAATGACATAAACACAGAGTGCAGGGCACAGAGGGGGTGGCTTGATGGGAGTGTGGCCTCCTTTCAAGAAATTGTGAGAGTGCATATAAAGGGCCCTTCCATGCACAGTACTCTATTTTATAGCATCCTTGGAGGTCAGTACTTCAGACCCTACAGGAAGGCAGTCCTCATGTTTAGTGACAGCCTCACAGCTTGCAGGTGGAGGGTTTCCTCTGTTCATGGTTCACGTTCTTGCCTACACAATTCTGGGATCATCTCTTCGAAGGGGGTCTTTAAGACTTGCATCTGATTCTATCTTTTTGTATCAAGCGAAGATCTTGGCACTTGTTGTGTTGCTCATTCACTTATTTATGGCCCTGACACTGACATTCCAGAGAGACAACACATGGGATAAGCAGATGCAAGCACTGGTCTCCGTTCACCACTGATAACAGCTGAAGTACATACAGGTTTTAGTCATAATCATTCACATCAGCTTCAATACTTTCCTTGACATCTCTCGACAGTCCTGTGGTCATGCCTATTGTTACTACTATACTGTAGGTGATAAAGTTATGGTCCCAAGAAGTCATAACTTTCCTAAGAGTACATTACCTGTATGTGGCAACTTTAACACATTCAGCTGAACCCAACATTACTGTAGCCTGCATTACCAACAGCAGAGTAGGCAAGGAAATGTTTAGTTTGTTGAACATGTTAGCTTCATACCGGTTACATTTTCAGCAAGAGAGCCTATTATCTCAATGTTTCAAAATTATGGAGAAAGGAATTTTGAATGGAAAAGTAAGTTTCTTACCTCTGTATTTTTCAGTGTCAGAAGGGTCACAGTTTTGAAGAAGGCAGCACTCTGCACCATGGCTCTGCTTACTTGGGAATCTGATTTGATCTCTGAGACAGTTTTCAGTGGCAGGCTGGCTTAGAGGCAATGAAGTCTGGGCTCTGCTCTGAGTAACTCACTGGAGGTTGTAGGGGAAGCAATGGTTGTCATTATTTTGTTTCAGATATTCTATCAATGGTCTGCAGGGGAAACAGGGTATCAGATTTTGGGGGGCAGGCAAGAAGAAGACTACTTGTGGATGAGTTCTGGAGTAGGGGCTTGAGAAGGAATGTCAGAAGATGAGAACCAGCAAGATCCTGGGGTCGGAAAAGCAGAAGCTGACATTTTTACAAGTAAAAGAACCAAGAGATTGTTTTAAAGGAGATTTCGATCCACTGATGTTTAGAGGAGAATGGGCACTGAGTGGTGATGACTAGCGGTATGGGGAGTTACTTCTCAGCAGCATAGAGTAACTCAGGTTATGACAGAATAGACAGGGTTACAGAAGTGAGAACCATGGCAAGTTGTAACAGCATTGAGAACCAAGAGATGCTGTCAGCATCACCAGGCTGAAGGAGGAAGCCGGTCTACCAAGTCTGGCAGAAAGACATGAAACGCCTGAGAATATAGTCAAGGCTTTCTAGAAGAGAAAAGCTGTGTGTGTGTGTGTGTGTGTGTGTGTGTGTGTGTGTGTGTGTGTGTGTGTGTGTGAATGTATGTGAATGTATGTACTCACACAAACACACACATAAAGACATTTATTATAAGGTGTTGACTCACACAATTATGGAGGTTGAGAAGTTCCAAGCTCTGTGATGTACAAGGAGTCTGAGGAGAGATAAGGAAGGCCTGAGTATCAGGAGAGCTGAGAGTAGTCTTCAGTTCAGACACACACACACAGACTCAAGAACTAAGAAATGTCCATGTTTCTGTCCAAGTTTCAAAAGCTTGAAAATACCGAATAGTTACTCAAGAGGATTTGCTTACTGAGCCTTTTTGCTCTGTTTAGGTCTTCCGCTGATTGGAGGAGGCCACCATGCTAGGGAGAACAGGGTGCTGGGCTTGGTTCACCAATGCATATGTTAACTTGAATTCAGAGCACTCTCACAGACACACACATATACACAGTTAACATTAGTCTACAGTACCATGAATCAGCTTGTAGGGGGTTAAAGAGTTGTGGTTTAGGTAAAAGGAAAGAGAAGACATATTCCACCTACTTGAGATCATTGGCAGCGAGAGGGAGACAATTTTGTACATAATCTCAAGAGTCAGCAGGGCTGGTGAACATTTCTCTAAACGAAAAAGATGACCTAACTGACTCTTCTCTGCTAACTCATAAGACACTTATTCAGGCATCCTTCCCTCTAGAAGGTTATTAGATTGAATATAGAATTTCCATCTTAACTATATTTGCCCAAAGGTAAGTTCAAGGTAGTTTGCAGTTTTGGCAGACATGCCAAGCAAGCATTGGCAGAAACAGGTGGTGGAGCTGCTGCAGGCTGGGTCATCTGTACTGTGAATAAAGGTGCCTGCAGCCTCTACAGGCCACCTTGAGAGCTGCTCTTTGCTTGCTAGCTTTCCAGCTGGCTGAGTGTTTAAGCAAATTCAGGAAGCTACAGCTTTCAGTGAGCCACATGGGACAGAACAAGACGAGGGACGCTGAAGTTTTGTTGAAGTCTTGTCTCTAAGTCTAGGCAGCTGATGCATGGGACAGGTCCTTGACCCCACTCCCCTCCCTGTGTGTGTGTGTGTGTGTGTGTGTGTGTGTGAGAGAGAGAGAGAGAGAGAGAGAGAGAGAAAGAGAGAGAGAGAGAGAGAGAGAGAGAGAGAGAGAGACAGAGACAGAGACAGACAGAGACAGAGAGAGAATGAGAGAGACACACACAGAGAGAGAGAGAAGATGGAGAATTAGAAGCCCAGAAGCCTCAGGGAATGTGGTAAAGTCTAGAATGCTGGTTTTTCTGATAGTGTCACTGTCTTCCGGCCTTTATTGAGAGGACCTGTTTCTATTACAGTGAAGACTCATTGGAAGATTTCAATGATATTCAATGTGTATTTTCGTTATATACCATGCTTATATGTACAATATAACACACAGTGATATTTCTTCAGTGTATTTATAATTGATAAAACTCAAGTTAACAAACATTGAGCATCCATGTGTTCATAATTAGGTCAAGTACCATGAGACATCTAATAAATAAAAAAGTATATTATTGACTCTTAGGTTGACCACACACAAGCTGGGCAAAATGAGATGCCACATTATAAGTGATAGTTAATTACCTGTTGGCTGTCTTCAGTAACTGTAGGAGACTAAGAAGCAGGCATATATATATTCTGATCTGCTTAAGCTTCACCCCAACGTCTGTGGGTTCTGCCCCCCTCCATCCCCGACACTGCAATTCTCACTGGCCCAGAAGACAGGTTCTGGTTGTCCCTTCTGACTTAAGGCTAGGAACAGCATCTTGCTGTGGGTGACCCAAGGCTCCTTTCCATGCCTTCCCTTGTACCCCTTCCAATCCTCTGTTGGTGGCTCATTCTCCAGATTCTCTTCATCTGCACTTTATGGTCAGGTTGTTTCCTGTACCTGACTGAAACTTAGCATGTAGCATAGTGGGGAGGGTGTTACTTTGTTTGCTGGTAGAGATGCCAGGGTGCTAACCAGAACAAATGCTCATTTGATAGAGAATTGGCCTTTCCCAGCAGGAGAGGAGGAGAAGGAGGAGGAGCTTTGAAAACAGCCAGCCACTACAGAGAAGAAAAGGCAAGGGCTTGAAGTGAACAAGCTGGCATTTTGTACAGACAAACCCGATCTGTGCAGCTAATTCGTAGACTTTAAAAAGCTAAAGGAATCCTTCCTTCCTAGAGGCCTCCGGTCCTGTCACTTGTTTAAAAAGAGAGCTACATCAAAACTCTTGGCGTCAGAATTCCCTAGAACCCAAACTTCATAGCTCAGCCCTGCTGGGGAAATCACAGATCCTCAATTAGGAGGTAGCACCGGGCTGAGCAGGGAACTCCCTTCTGCTTTAATTACTTCTGGCATAATGTTCTTTTTCAAGATTTGCTAATTGAAATTAAACAGCTGCCGTGTTTGGACAGAGACAACAAAGATCTCATGCTCCAGCCTTCTCTGATTTCACAGGGATTGACAGGCTGTGAAGAAACCGGGGCAATCTTCTGATTATGGCTGCCAGGCCATCCAGTGGGTTGACTCAAAGCAAAAGGAAAGGCAGCGAGGAGCCATAGTCTCTGTTGCTGTAGCCAGGAAGTTAGTATCACGGCCATGTTCATACCCAACCCTGCAGTCCATGTTGTAGTGTATTCTGTTGCTATTGTAACATACCTGACAAAAGCAGCTTAAGGGAGAAAGGACTCACAGTCCCTCAAAGCAGGAACTCCCTGGTGACAGGCAGTTGAGGCCGTTGGTCACAATGTACCCACAGCCAGGAAACAGAAGATGATGAAAGCCATGCTCATCTGACTGCCTCCTTTTTTTTTTTTTTTTGAAATTTGGGATCTCATCTCAGGAAATGGTGCCACCCATATTGAGTGGTCTCACTTCAAATAACCTAATTAAGATAATCCCTCAAAGGCCTGTCCAGCGGCAAACCTAATCAGGACAATCCCTTACAGGTACGCCTGAAAACTTGCTCTTAGGCATCCCAGATCTCATCGGCGTTGACAAGAACACTAATCATCACACAAACCACCAAGACATCTGTTTCTACATGCACTAAGTGATTAGAAACAACCCAGGGGTATCCCTGCAAGTGATTCCTGGCTAGCTACATTCTCTTCTAGGCAGTTAATATTGGTAGTGGGCAGTTTTATCACCCCAGGAGCTCGATAGTAGTAAAAGGTATTCGATGTGCTTTAAGGGCACACCAGGTACATTTACAAGTTGCCTTTTCAATTCCTAAAGCAGCGTGGTGGTGACTCAGGCTTTAGAAGACAACTTCCGAGCCCAAGGGCTTGTGTTTGCATGGGGCGTCATCAGAGACTCCTTCTACGCTTCGGTTTCCTCATATTGCCAATGAACATAGTGAGAAATAATCTAAGTAAGACAGAGATTATCAACGCAGGTAAGCACATTGATTTCTTTATAGAAGAAGATCAGCCTTTGTCAGGAAATAACATTTATTAATTTGGATAAAAGCAACGAAACCATGTGGGTTAAACATGGAAGAGAATGGATCCTTGAATAATGATAATGCCAGACATGAGAACAAGGGAGCCTGGAAACAAAGGCTTCTACTGGCAGAGTTCGTCCCGTGGGGAGGGTTAGCTCACAACTGTAAATTCCTTTCCATAGTAGCGGAGGAGGGGGAAATCATTCCTCTTTCCCCAGTATCATAGAACCAGAGAAGACGTTCTCAGTCGCCCTAAAAGCCAGCATCCCAGGTTTTCTTCGTGACCATCAGTCTTTGTGTTTCTATTTTGTTTGAGTATCTGTCTGTCTGCTTTTATGTTTGTCCCCGATGATGAATCCGGTAGCTTAAGAGAGAAGAGGCCATGTCTGTTCACCCTCAACTCCCCAATGCCTAAAGTCATGCTTGACATGTAATAGGTGCTCCATCAGTGTTTACTGAATGCATTTGATACAGTATTATGACTTAATGATATTTTATGATATTCAGTGTTGAAGGATTTTGATCCTTACAAATCTCCCACAAGTTGTCTTTTGACTTCACACACACACACACACACACACACACACACCACACATACACATGCACACCCACACATACACACACCACACACATACACACCACACCATACATACACGTGTACACACACCACATACATATACACACACTCACATACCATCCCACACATATACATGCACACACACACCACACATACACACATGCACGCACACACACGCCCTCCCCAAAATGTAATAATGAAAATAATTTAAAAGGAAAGAGAAGGGACTCCTCAAAACATTGGCTAAGATCTGAATTGGAGATTAGAGCAAAAGATGGAAAAGAAACTCGGAGAAACAATTAGGAGGTTCTAACGAATGTCCTGTGAAATAGTTACCAAGAATCTTAGACTAATAGCCTTCTCGTGAGCTGCACCTAGTAACTTGCTTAAAATAAATGTAATGTAGTTAAAAAAAAAAAAAGATGTTATCTCCATTTCACGGTGAGAGTTTAAGGGACTGCAGCTTATCCTGCCCTGTTCCTCCTTGTTTGTTCAGATCAGAGCCAGCTGATATGTTATGAGAAGCCTTGTGGAGAGACCCAAGAAAGTGAGGCACCCCCCCCCCCAATCCTGTGAGGAACCTCATGAGTCCTGCTAATAACTGTTTGAATGGCCTTGGAAGCAGATCCTGTCCTTTATGAACTGAGTCTCCTGTAGCTCTGGACGACATCTTAGCTGCAGTCAGAGGATTCTGTGTCAAGGGTCTATCTAACCCAAGTTTGATTCTTTTTGATATAGCAATGGAAAGTTAATAGGAAGGAATCAAGTGAAAATGTGACATCATAGGACATTTGGGGACAAGGCCAAACATAGGTAGGTAGAAAGTTTTGTACATAAATAAAAAAGCTGCTGGAAAGTCAGTCAAAGCTGCTGGAAAGTCAGTCAAATTTCCAAAGTTGTTCTGGAGAGAAAATGCCTTCATTGTCTACAGTTAGGTTTCACAGTGGATAGTCTGAACATAAACATTAAAGACGCCATTAAAATGCTATAATGAGAAGTCACCAGGCCATCTCTAGCACCGTAAATTAAAATGATCAGTTATGATACATATTCTAAGAATGAAGAAAATGATCAGCAGGTCCATCTAGAAGGGTTGTAAGTGGCTGTTCTTATGGGGTAGAGCCAGGGTAGCACGCAGAAGGCAAGGACAGGAAACTCTTCCCCTTTTAAATCTTGCTACTGTTGACCAACCTAATCTGATGTTTGTTATTTTGATGTCAACTGGTCCCCTAGAGTGACATACATCAAGAAATTCTACAATAAATAAAAATTTTTTAATATCAAATAAAAAAATTTAAGGACAAATTTAAATCAAGAAAATAAACATTTCTGGAAGTCAGAAGTGAAGATAGCACATGAGCATAAATGGAGGAAAATTTATGACAATGGCATGAGTTCAACCCAAATGAGTACCTGGAATGAGTGTCCTTATAGACAGTGAGAAGATGGTGCTCCCCAGAAAGCTTTGTCAGGGGCAGGATGGAACAATGGAAGGCTGCCTGCCTCAGAACCATGAGCATAAGAAACCAGACTTTCTACGTGTAGGTGTAGATTTGTGCACAGATTCCCTTACCAACCATACTGTATTAAGATTGAGTCCAGATACCATCATGAAACTAGTCTGGAACTACTGAGTTCTGGAAAGTTTGGGATTATGTGCACCATAAAGACACACTCATCCTCAGGGAATAAGTGACTACAATGACCACGATGTTGGAAGGAGGTGCAGCACTGGCAGAGATGGTTAGCAGGTATGCCAAAAAGAAATCATATCAAATAACAGGGGGAATTATAGGAATGCCGCATGAGCTTTAATACTGTTCTCAAAAGTTTCAAAATGATGATGAAAGGTTGGGTTAGTTCATCATAAGAAAGAAAATGGCAACATATGTTCATGATATTACACACACATACACACACACACACACACACACACACACACACACACACACACACACACCTCCCAGAGGTGGAAATTGGTTATTGAATATATTCTCATAGTGACAGATTAGGTGTGGCTGAAACAAGAAGGAGCAACCGGAAGACAGACCAGAGGTACAACCCAGAGAGATGGATATAAAACAGAAGAGAAACGAGACATTTCAAAATAAAAATCTCCAACGTATGCTGAATAGAAATTTCAGAAAAAAGTAAGCAGAAAATGAAGAAGCTAGATTTGAAGAAAGAGAATAGACAGGATTCTGTTTTGTTCTGTTGTTTGCTTTTTGAGACAAGGTCTCACAACATTGTCCTGGAGCTCACTATATAGAACAGGCTGGCCTTGAACTCACAGAGATCTTCTGTCTCTTGAGTGGGGGGAATTAAATGTGTGTACCACTACTCCTGGCATTAGGACAGGTTGTCAACTCCTGAACGACAGATGATAGATGATGATGATGAAGATAGATAGATAGACAGAGAGATATCCAAATCTAGACACTATAGTTGATGTCACTACTATAATAAAAATATTTTATAGAGAAAAAAAACCACAGGCTTTCTACAAAAAGGACAACCATTGGCTGAGAGCTAACTTCTGCCTGAATAACCATCACTAGTTTGCCGGCATGTTTATTTAAATTCACTGTTGCTTCCTGCATCTTCTTATCTTCTTGCTTAATTTTCTCTCTTAAAACTACTTCTTCTGTTTGTTCTTTCCGTGAGAGTCTGGGACAAACACTTTTCATTGTCATGTGTCTGGAAATGTCTTTTTATCACGCCACTTTTGAAAGATAATTTAGTTGGGTTACAGAGTCAAGGTTGCCAGTTACTTCCCTTAAACATTTTGGAAGTGAATCTATTATTTTCTTGATTATTCTGATAGAGATTAGCACTCAGATCAATAGAAGACAGTTGTCCTATCACAAAAAAAAAAAAAAAAATTCGTAAAGTCTCTACTAGGCAGAAAAGACTTCATTAGATTAAAGCTGCTAAGGTTTCTTTGTTATGTAGCTTAGGCTATCCTATGCAATCAATGTAAAAATTGATGAGGCAGGTGATGCCCCATCATTAACCTAGGCTCTGGTCGGTGGTTGTTAAAGATGAGGTGAAAGGTGGTTGGACAGATGATGCTCAGGCATGCAGTGGTGAGAGCCAACACATTGTGACTCAGATGTCCTAAGCTCCAAGGAAGCATTTATGAGGCAGACTGTGTGCTGAGAGCTGGTTTTTACTGGTGCTCTTCAGTAAACCACTGAGGAGATGGACACAGGTGAGAATTATAAGGATGGGAAGCAGAAAGAAATGGGAATACAAAGACCAAACATTTTCAAGGTCAAAGGGTCCAAAAAGTTCACTACTTTCAAACTTAAAAATTTTAAGGACACGTTCAGAGAAATGAGGCAGGATATGCTGGTTTCTTACCTGCAATCACAGAACTTAGGAGGCAGAGGTAATATGGTCATGAGTTCAGGCAAACCCAGGCTATACCATGAGAGTGGGTCTCTCTCCCTTTCTCCTACCCCCCCTCTTCCCCTACCTCCTTCCCCTCCTTATCTTTATGCCTAGAATTTAACTTTGGTTGTAGTTATTGGTGCTGAACAGGAAGAGAAGAGACCTTAAGCCTAGGCAGTTCTGATTCCTGCAGCATTATACTTCTAAGGAAACAACTATCCTGGTTTAAAGAAGCTCTTGACTATGTAACATATAAAAGATCCCCAGTTTCCCCTGAACAAGCAGGCAACAGCCTGTGAAATCAACAGCTTCCCAGGGAGGGCAAACTTCCCAGCATCTATTCCAGATGTGACCCAGACAGAGGAATTTCTTCCCAGAAAAACAAAAAGAAGATAGATGGTCTTCATGCTGATTGCTCACATGATCACTGCATTTGCTGTGAATGAACAGAAAATCAAAGACTTCTAGAATAAGAGTCTAAAACACTGAAGGAAGATATCAAAAAACAACATATGGGTGACTTCCCATATTCATAAATTGGCAGAATATTTTGAACATGGCTACATTACCCAATGCAATGTTCAGATGCAGTGGGATCTTCCTTAAAATTTCAATGGCACTCTTCACAGACCTGAGAAACACAATCCTGAATTTTATGTGGCAACACAAAGATTACAATAGGCAATAAGGTCCTGACCAGAAAAGGCAATGATGGGGCAATCACAAGATTTGATTTAAAATTGTACCCCAAAGCTATCATGGAACTGGTAAGAAAGAGACATATAGATAGCCATGTTTAAAAAAAAAATAGAGAGCCCAGAAATAAGCCCAGACTGCCATAGTCATCTGACAAAGGCACCAAAAGATATGTTGGAAAAGAGACAACATTCAACAGTGGTGCTGGGAAAAGTATACATTAACATATAGAAGAATTACACTAAGGTTCCTATCTCTCATTCTATACAGAAATCAATTTGAAATAGTTCAAAGACCTTGACGTAAGACTTGAACTTTAAAACTACTATAATAAGGAAAACACTTCAAGACATAGACACAGGCAAGAACTTTCTGAATGGATTCTAACAACTCAGGAAATAATAGCAAGAACTGACAAATGGAAGAATTAAAATCCCCTGAAATAAAAAAAAATAAACCCTCTTATACAGCAAAGGAAATAAACAGGAAAAAAGAGAGAAAATCTTATGACAGCGGAATGACATCTAGGTCACATAAAGAAGTCCGAAAACTAAGCACCTATAAAACAAGTAGCTTAATCAATAGACAAAAATTAAATTGGAATGACAATGCTCAAAGGAGATTCAAACAGGCCATATGTTCATGAAAAAACATTAACATCATAGCCACCAGAGAAATGTGAATCCCAGCCACACTGAGATCTTATATTACCACAATCAGAATGGCTATCATAAAAACTAGCTTGAAGAAATGTTGGCAGTGATTCTGTGTGTGTATGTGTGTATATGTGCATGTGTGTATGTGCAAGTATGTGTATGTGTGTGTGCATGTGTGTGCATGTGTGTGGGAGTATAAATTGGTGCAGCCACATGAAAATCAGTATGGTAGTTGCTAAAAAACTAAATATAGAACTATCCCATATACTACCTATACTTCTCTTGAAAAATATAGGAGCATACAAAAGAGAGATATCTGAATATTAATGTAATTTTGGCACTGTTCAAAATAGTTAAGATCAGCCTATCTTCCAACCTACAAATGAATCTACAAAAAGTATAGTATGCATACACAAAGGAGTTTTATTAAGCCATAAAGAAAACAAAACTGTATTATTTGTAGGAAAATAGATGGATATGGAATCACGTTAAATGAAACAAGCAGTCTCAGAAAGACAAATACCAAATACTTTTTCTTACATGCAAAATGTAAATTGTAAAAAAGATATGAAGGTCAGGTGTTCTACCAGGAATCCCACAGCCATCATGTTTGCCTGGGATCCAGACTGGGTAACAGCAACCACAGGATGAACAATAACTCACCAACGCGAAGACGTGAACACCAAGGTACAACAAACATCATAACTCCAGATGCCTAGAACCCAATACAAAACCACAAACATGAACAGCCAAGACAACGCGTCTCCTCCAGACACCAGCAACCCTGTAGCAATAGGCCTGAGAAATGCAATTTAACTGAAACACAAAACAGTGACTTGAAAACATAAATTATGACTGTGTTCAAGGACCGTAAGAAGGATATGAATAAATGTCCTAAAGAAGGCCGTGAAAACATGCACAGTGGGATGAGATGATAAAGCCGTTCAAGATACAGAAACAAAACACATCACCAAAGGAAGCTTAAGGCGAAATAAAACAGGAAACAGGAAACATATAAAGTCAAACAAAAGTTCAGAGCTAAACTTCACCAACAGATCCCAAGATTCTATTAATAAGAAAAGTAGAAAGAGAAGGTCAAAGGGATAAAAATATTTCTTTCTTTTTAATTGAAAGTAGATGTTTTCACACAATATATTCTGACTATGGTTCCCCACACTCCCAGGTCCTCTCCACAAAAACCACTTTTCTCTTTTTCTCATTAGGAAACAAATGGGCATATAAAAATAATTAAAAAAAAAAAAAAAGATAAAATTAACAAACAAACCAGGGCGATCCAGATATACCAACCATGGTTCCCCCCCCCCCCACACACCTCTCCTCTCACCTACCATTCATTCCTCAGAGAGGGTAAAGCCTCCCATGGGTTGTTAACTAAGTCTGGCACATCTAGTTGAGTCTGGACTAACCCCCTCCTCCCTGGGTCATGGTTGAGCAAGGTGTCCCACTGTAGGGAATGGACTCCAAAAGGCCAGCTCATGCACTAGAGATGAATCTTGGTCCCTTGCCAGGGGTCCCACAAACAGACCAAGCCACACGACTGCCACCCACATCCAGAGGGCCTAGTTTGGTCCCATGCAGGTTCCCCAACCAGAGTCCATTCGCTCACACTAGCTCAGGCCAGCTGTCTCTGCGGGTCTCCCCATCAGGATCTTGATTACCCTCTGCTTATACAATCCCTCCTCCCTCTTTTTGCCTGGACTCCAGGAGCTCCAACAATGACACCAACAAAAAGAATTTTAAAAGCTGCAAAACAGAAGACTAAGTAGCCCACGAAGGCAGACCCATTGGAATAACACTTGGTTTCTGAAAGCCAGAGGGCCTGGATGAACAGTCTACAATCTCTGAGAGACGACAGATGCCAGTCCAGACTACTATACTTAGCAAAGCTATCAATCACAATTGACGGGGGGGGGGGGGGGGGGGGGGGGGAATAAAGCATTCCACAACAGAACCAAATTTAAGCAGTTTCTACCTGCCAATCCAGCTCTACAGAAGGTACTAGGAGGAAAACTTCAGTCTGAAGAGGTTAACTACATCCAAGAAAACTCAAGGAACAAATAATCCCAGAAGAGTAGGTCAAAAGAAGGGGGAAAGCCCCACATTATAACAACCAAATAACAGTCATCAACAATTCTCATTATAACTCTCAAAATTAATGGTCCCTATTCCCAAATAAAAAGGCACAGACTAAGAGACTGGATTAGAAAACAACATCCATCTTTCTGCTGCACCCCAGAACACACCTACTCATCAAGGAGAGACTTCACTTCAGGGTAAGAGGATGGGAAAGGTATTCCAAGAAAATAGACCCAGGAGCAAGCATTTTAATGCCTGAAAAAAAAATGACCTTAAAACCAAAGCTAATGAGAAGAAATAGGGAAGGAAATTTCATACTCATTGAAGAAAAAAAATCTTCTGAGGATATCATAATTCTATACATGTATGCGCCAAACACAAGAGTGCACAAGTTCATACAAGAAACATTACTGCTGCTAAAGTCACATATGGACCTTCAATATCCTACTCTCTCCAAAAGCCAGGTCATCCAGACCAAATATAAAAAGAGAAAACTGAAGTTAAATAATATCATACATCAAATGAACCTTGCACACGCCTACAGAACGTTTGACCCAAACACAAAAAATACACTTTTTTCTCAGTAGTTCAAAGACTAGAACACATAGTGAGTCTCAAGAGATAAAAGAAAATGGAAATACCACCCTGCATCCTCCATGACCACCGTGAACTAAAGCTGGATATAGACAACAGGAAAGCAGGGAGCATCCAAACTCACGGAAACGGAGAAGCTCCCTACTGAATGAAAAGTGAATCAAGACAGAAGCCAAGAAGAAAGCTTCAAACTTTCTCGAAGAGGATGAAAAACGAAAGCACAACATCCCCAAACCTACGAGACATAATGAAGGTGAGTTCATAGGAGGCGAGTTCACAGCACCGGATGCCTACATTAAAAACAAAACAGAACACAAAAACTTTGCAAAGCTCTCATGTTAGTAGTTTAGCAGGAACACCCGAAAACTCTAGATCAGCACTCCAAAGGGCAGATGATAATAAATAATCCAACTCAGGCACAAAGTCAGTGAAATATAAACCCAATCAGTGCAAATGATAAAATGAAGAGTTGGTCCTTTGAGAAAATCAACAAAATGGACAAACCCTTAGCCAAATTAATTGAAAGAGAAAGAAAAATCCAAACTAGCAAAATTAGAGATGGAATGTGGGACCTCACAAAAGTTGCAAAAAATTCAGAGAATCGTAAGGACACATTAAAAAAAAATATGTACGTCATCAAGTTGAAAAACTTTAACAGAATGGACAAATTTCTTGATATATACAACAGAGAAGTTTAGCTGGTCTCTGGCTGAAAGCTTCATCACTACTGACTAGTTAGTGATCAAGGCTGGCAGGTGCTCTGCATGCTTCCATAGGAGACATGTAATCATCAATATACCTTAGATACAAGCACTGCAACCCCCCAAAATGACCTTCTCGAGTTAAGTTATACTTGGGAATAGTGTCACAAATGTTACAGGCATAAGTGACCAATTTGTGATTGGAATTAAGGGCCAGTTTATGAAATGGAACCATACCCTGACAGTTCTGAACTGTCCAAGAACCTGCAACTAGAGGGAGATCTACTATTATTACTCTGTTGAGGGGATGTACCAAATCAATAAAATGACTCCTAATGACAAACTGCTACACTCACAGATCAGTGCCTCGTGCAACCATTATCAGAGAAACTTCTTCAGTAGATGGGAACTAACACAGAGACTCAAATCGGACAATATGCAGAGAGTGAGAGACTTTAGAGCACTAAATGGGGTGTCTTCATCAAAGCCTTTCCCTCAGGCTCAGGGATCTGCACAGAAGAGGAGGCAGAAAGACTGTAAGAGTCAGAGGTGATGGAAGACTCCAAGGAAACAGCGTCTTCCAGACACAACAGGATGGATGCACGTATGGACTCACAGAGGCCACAGGAGCACAAGCGCATCAAACCAGATGTGGTCTCAGAACTGAGAGGAGGAAGTGAACACAGGGACACATTCACAACCAAGGAGGTACCTCAAATTTATACCCGTTGGTGAAGGGAAAATCAGTTTTCTCCAATGGCGTCTCATTGGGTATATCAACAGCACTTCAAGGGAGACTCCAGGCTCAGGAGTAATTGACCTCACAGAACAAATTCAAAGTTATTTTCGTAAATGTTTGTTTCATTTTCCTTTGTTTTGAGGGTTTTTTTTTCCCTTCCTGATACTTTGGGTTTGCATTTTTATTTTTAATTATGTGTCCCCTTTTGTTTTGTTTCTTGTTTTTTTTTTTGAAAGAGAGAAAAGCAACATAACATTCGTAGGTAGGGAAATGGAGATAATCTAGGAGAGTAATCCAGAGGGGAAACATAATCAAAATATAACATTTTCAATAAGAAGTGAAGCCAAACAAAACAGAAAGCAGATTTAAAACGATAAAAAAGTACAGGGAATATTATATGAGAATATGAATGGGGACAATGTTTGGTTGAAGGATAAACAGAAGATGGAAATGTATGAAAAGCGAATGAGACCTACCATTTCTATACAGTGATTATACACAATGGAGAGAAAGTGATGGAAGTGTGACCATACTTCCTCCTCTTTTATTCCTTATGATCTAGGGAATTTGTAACTGCGACCATGACAGTCATTTTACTTCAGTACAATACTCAGGTCGGAGGGGGGGAGTATTTGAGTTCATTAGTTGCCACAGCACAGAAGCCACATCTGAAGTGATAGAGAAATCCAACACCAGCTGGGGATCCCAGACTTGAGCTAGAGAGAAGGGACTAGAGTGGACTTTGGGTTGTCATGGAGAGTGGGAAGAAGAAGAAAAAGGATCTGGCAGTTCGTGACCAGAAGGCTAGATTGAAGGGAAAGGGAGCCTATGTGTGTCTCCTTCGTGGACGGTCAACCAGTCTCTTTATTCTTCAAATCTTACATGTAGGTGAAAGCACATAATTGAGTTCTGGCCAGTGAAGCGCAGAGGGAAGCGTGCTAATGAATGTTTAGCTTTGAGCTCTCCAGAACACAGCATATTCAAAACACTTGAGTGCATAATACATTTGCGATGTAATCAAGGTATAGCATATTGTTTACAACTGGTAATATTACAATTCCATTTTCAGGATACAATATTTTATATATATGATTGTTTTGCTCAAAATTTTGTTATTGATTTCTATCAAGCCCTGTATTTACAGCCAATCTAGGTTATAATTGATGAATGAGTGTAATAAATAAGTGTACCTACACAAATACTGGTTTATACTTTAAGTTAATGAGCAAATGAAATAATGAAGACATACATCAAAATTTATTCTGCCCTAAGTTAGGCAACTTTTTTGTTGCTTCAATAATTAGTTTTCAAATACTAGAAGGATATTTCTTCAATATTTTGTGCTATTCACAACATAATGGTACCCAGTGAGACTATGCTTCTATTAATCTGGCTTACATCCTTATAGTATTCTGGTGTGTACCTTAAAAAGTAACAAAACAATAAACCAAACACTGATTTGTAGTGTTCACCTGTTTCTATGATGTAAATATCTTAACCGTGATTAATTTCAAATCACTAACATGTCACCAAACATGTGGTGATATATTTTATATTTAATAAAACCAGTCTGAAATATCAGAGAACAGATCCACCCACAGTCAAGACAGGAGGGTCAGAGAGTGGTGACACATGCCTTTAATCTCATCACTCGGCAGACACAAATCTTTCTGTATTTCTGTGAGTTCAAGGCCTAACAACCAAATAGTAGTAGCTCACACCTTCAATACTGACTCTAGGTTTATGATGCAGAGTTGAACTCGGAAGTGAAACAACTGGGTGGAGAAGGTATTTAAGGCAGGAGGAAGCAGAGATTCAAGCATTCTGTAGGTGCAAACAGCCATGTGGAGGACTCTTGAAGACAGCATTCATCCTGTTTGGTCTGAGAAGTTGACTGGGTGAGAATTGACTGTGGTCTGTTTCCTCTCTCTGATATTCCAGCTTTCCCCCAATATTTATCTCTGAGTTTTCATTAAATACCAACAAAAATTTATCTTTTAAACATGAAATTTGGAAGACATGCTCATTGGCCACCATTATATGGTATTTCCCACTAGTAGATTTTGGAGACATTAATAATCTCTAGGACTGGCGGTAGAATGTAATAAAATAGGCAGCTGTGAGGTCTGAATTATCTTTGCTGCCATTTAATGCTGCTATACCTCAGGAGACGTGCCAGCTCCATATCTCACAGGACTTGCCGTACAACCTTCAGCAGGCTCCCTTATGCCAAACCCAATGCAGAGGATCCAGTGAGGACACTAAGGATGCCTCAGGAAACAGAGGAGCCTGGATCCTAGGGAAATACTCAGAAGTGCCACCCTATTAGAAATGTCTACCTTATACTTCCTACTAACCCAATAAATAATATTTTTCTGTGTCATGTCTCTGAAAACTAAAGTTGCTGTTGTAAACTACACCATGGCCTATATACTTTGCTGGAGATGATGGCTGAGGAGCTAGCTCAGCTGGTAAAGTGCTTCCTTTGTAAGCAAGAGGACATGGGTTCAATTTCGACAATCGTCTTTAAAAAGTTAAGCATCGCAGTACATGCCTGTGATCTCAGTCCTGGGAAAGTGGAGTCAAGAGGACCACGGAGTTCAGTGGCAGCTGGTCTGGTTGAACTGGCAAGCTGTAGACTATGGAGAAATTCTGTATTAGAAAATGAAGTGAACTATACTTCGCATGCGCGCACACACAGGGAGAGAGAGAGAGAGAGAGAGAGAGAGAGAGAGAGAGAGAGAGAGAGAGAGAGAGAGAGAGAGAGAGAGAGAGAGAGAGAGAGAGAAGGAGGGAGGGAGGGAGGGAGGGAGAGGGAGAGGGAGAATTCTTACTTGATGGCAGAATTAAAAATAAAGCAAGCTGGACATGATGGATGTCACATATCTTTAACCCTAGTACTCTGGAGGCAGAGGCTGCGGATCTCTGAGTTTGAGGCCAGCCTGTCTACACAGTGAGTTCCAGGACAGCCAGGGTTAAGTAGAGATACCTGTTGCAGCCTCCTCCCCCAAATTAAAGAAGTCAATACTAGAAACAGTGGTGACGTCATGTATCATAGGCTGTGTACTCCATATAAGGAAAGGTCACTATACAGCCCCTGTTTGTGTTGGGATGACAGTTCTCTGACACTGAAAGGGCGGGGAAATGCAGAAAGAATGACTGTAGGTAAAGACAAGTCCAGTTAAGAGACAGCGTTCAGAAGCAAGGCCACAGGAATAACAGGGACTGACTCACCTACTGAATGTGTGTGATGAGCTGCCCCATGGGAGACTTCCGTGTCTGGAGCCTATGGCAGCTGCTCGAAGAGGATCTTCATCCAGATGGAGATGGTGTTCCTAAGCTCCAGAGGCCACTGGCAGATCCAGACAGAGCTGAACTAATGTGGACCGAGATCCGAGGCTGGAGCTCCACATATGGGGAAGGACAGAATACAAATGTGGAGTTGTGAACAGTGAGGTGATGGGGATAGAAGGAAGGCATCCATGGAGGAGGGCAGGAGACAGGTGCTGAATGGACAGGTCTGTAGTAAGACATTTCTGGCCTGGACTAGCCTCAAGATCCAGACCAGCAGTCCCAAATAGTACGCCCATAGCTGCTTGCTCCCAAATAATCACACGGAGTCTTATATTAATCACATGCTGTTTGGCCTATGGCTCAGGCTTCTTGCTAGCCAGCTCTCTCGTCTTAACCCGTTTCTAGTCATCTATGTCTTGTCACACAGTTTCTGGTTTACCTGAGTTCCTCTACATCTTGCTCTCTTGACGGTAGCTCACAGTGGCTCTCTCTGACTCTAGCCTTCTTCCCTTTTATCTATGCTTGGATTTCCAGCCTGCCTATAAGCTGGAAATAGGCTAAGACAGTTTTTTTATTATTATTATTATCCAGTGATAATTCACAGCATGCAGAAAGACATCCCACATCACAGGTCACTTGGCTCCAGGTTTCTGGTGATCTGGCCTCTTTCATCCAAGCCCAGTGAAGGGTTCACTGACATATCAACTAGTGAAGGAAGCAAAGAAATGAAAATTTATAAAAATGTATTTTCATAATTGTAATACATAGACTGCCATACCAAGGAATACATACTTACGTTTTACCATTAAAAACAGTCTGACATAATTCTTTAGATTAGGAGGTAGTTTGGAAATATGTATCAGAAGGCTTCAAAGGAACTTTATTCTTTAAATCTCTACTGATGTCTTAGAGCATCTCACAAAAAAGAAGAGATTTCTGTACAAAGATTCGTCACAGGGTATGTGAGAATTACCTTAGACGCCTAGCACAGGGGAATGGCTTAGTAACTTTTGACATATCTACTGAGTAGAATATTAAGCAGCCATGAAAATGACATTTAAAATGAGTTTGTTACTTATGTTTAATGGAAGAATTGATATCCAGTATCATCACAGTGATGTAAAACAAAGCTAGACTGCCCACAGATAGGAAAATGTATAGAAAGAAACTGTAATTTTTAGTGTCTATAATTTTTAGGCTGTCTTTGGCCAACATGCTTGGTACTCCATTCTTGGCCCATTATTTTGAGAATTTTATAAACAAACATTAATGACTACGAATCAGCAAATGGTCTCTAAGAAACACAGAATGAAGCCTGATGCAGGCCTATTGGGGCTTTGAAAAGGAATCAGAGAGGACCAGGTGATGGCATGCTTTTCTTTGTAAGACAGTGCTCCAGATGTATTGCTCTGAGGGCTGCGGAGATCTCCAGGAACACAGGACTCTGGACACACACAGACTTCCCATGAGCTGTTTCCCCAGGCCCATCCCTCCCATGCCCTGCTCTCAGGAAGAGAAGAGCCCAGGAAGAAGTATCCTCCAGATGTTTCGGAACTCTCCATTTCCTAGGCACTCTGCAACCTTCCCCCCCTGTTTCTAGATTCAGTTCCTCAGATTCTGGGAGCCTGGAGACAGCCAGAGTGGGGGAAGGGTTCACGGAGCACGTGATTGCCGCCGAGACACACCATAAGCCCCTAATGTCTGAAAGGTTAGGCAAAGACAGAGGCATGAAGAGGGAAATTCTCCATTCAACAATAATCACACCCCTCATCTCTTCTTAAAATGGGAAGAAAGGGTGCAAGATGACATTAGGCACTTTAAAATATGCAAAATTAGGCGCTGTGCAGACCTCATTAACACCCGCCTCCAACATCATTAAGATGTTTCCAAGAAAATTAATTGAGAGACTCATTAAAAATAAATTAAGAAAAATGTGTTGCGGAGCGCCTGCACTCAGCTCATAAATCAGAGCTCCGGCCCGCTGCTCCGGCAATTAACTCCAGCCTATTTGTTTTATCCTGACTGTGAAAATTAGAAAGCAGACGTGGAGATTAGATTAGGGACGTCTGTCAAGCGGAACTTGGAGTGAATATTTTAGGATACAAAATGGAAACCAGGAAAACAAAGAAAGCAGAGATTTCATCCCGAGGAGTTCGTCTTTGAAAAGTGACTGGCAGATGAAGGGGGCTGGAGAGAGAGTGTGGGGGAAGACCGGGTACTCTCAGGAAGGAGTAGAGGAAAGAACAGATGTTTACATTAGAGGTCTAAGTAGATACTCCTGGCAGAAGGGCTAGCATTGAGACATAAAATAGAGAGTCCTGGTGGCACTTAACATACACCATAATTTAATGTTGAGACTTTCCTTCTTCCTAATCGCTCAAAAACAGGCCCTGCTCTCCTGCAATGTTATGCATTAGTGATAATTCATCTTCCTCTGTATGATGGGAAGTACACCAACTTCTCTCTTAGTCAACAGTCAAGGGACAACAGATACTGAGCTACTTTTCTTTCTGTTGCTGTGATGAACACCACGGCTAAAAGCAACTTGGGGAGGAAGGGATTTATTTGGCTGACACACCCAGGGCCCAATCCATCCTTGAGGGAAGTCAGGGCACAAACCATGGAGGCACGCTGCTTACTGGATCTCACTCAGCTGGCTTTCTTATAGAGCAGGACCACCCGCCCAGGGATGGCATTGCCCCATAGTGGTCTGGGCCCTTCTACATCAATTAGTAAACAAGAAAACGTGCCATAGCCATGGCCACAGGCAAGTCTGATCAAGGCATCTCTTTGGTTAAGCTTCCCTCTCTCCAGATGACCCTAGGTAGTGAAAAGCAGATAGAAGAACTATCCAGGACACGGAGAGTAGTAGGCATCTTGCTGGTTGTACCCATGTATATCATCTTAGTTAACTTTCATAACTCCAAAAGAGAAAGCCAATTTACAAGTTATAGAACCTAATGTGGCAAGTACTAGGTTTTTTTTTTTTTTTTTTTTTTTTTTTTTTTTTTTTTTTTTTTTTTTTTTTTTTTTGCGGGGTCCTGTCGGATTTGCAAACCTGGTGCAATTCTGAATCTGGCAATGCCCTTGGTGGAAGATTTTTATTTTTTCCATTCAAAACAGAAGGGGCTTTTGTTCTTCACTCCTCCCTTCTGCAAATGTTTACTACAGTCTGCCAGATGTGGTGCCAGGCTGGAGAGGTGAAGTGGTGGCTTTCTGGAGTTTAAGCAAACAGGTGCTGAGTGAGACACTGCAAATACGTATGTTGGTGCAGAAGACATGCTTAGAACACAGTCCCCAGGGTATCAGAGACCTTCTACCATCCCAGTTCCTTATGGAACACCCACTCTGTAAGGGCACATGAGCCTTCATGACCCCTTCCTGAGTTTGACCGCTCCCTCTGCTACCTATCTGCTATGAGCTATAGAGCAAGTCATTCAGTCTCTCAGTTTCTACATCTGTAAAATGGGGACAGTCCCTCTGTCCCTCCCTCCTCACCTTCCTTTCTCTTGAGGATGAAATGAGACAATCCCAAAAAGCCCTTAGCAAAGTGCTCCGCCCAGAGCAAGCTCTGAGCAAATGTCAGCAGGTTATTATTTAGAGGTGACATTTATGTTGGCTCTTAAAGGAGCAGTAGGAATTCAATTAGAATTCCATTTCTAGGGACAGCTGCAACCTTCTGGGTGGTATTTAATATAATCTGGGTCTTTGGAGTAAAGGGAGGAGTGGACAGCCAGGCCAGCTTGTTTTGACGCACAGCCTCACCGGATCAAGGGTCTGACCTTGGGCCGTGAGTGGGATTTGAGGGCAGGATAGGCAACGCCTTCGCTGCCCCTTCTCAGAGCAGCTCAAAGGCAGGGAGAACCTTGGTCACTGTCACTGCTTCCTGACTTGCCCAGGAGACAGCTGTGGCCAGTAGCTGGTAGAGTGACATTGTAACCTCTGGGATTCAGTGACAGCTCAGCGATCACATCATATTGTTGCCTTTGTCCATTCTGGTTTTTAGACGGCTGAATGGAAGTCTTTATGACAGGGGTGTTGACCCACTTGCCGTGGGCCCTGTCATGGACCAGAAGATGCAGGATCTGAATCAACCTCTGGATGTTCTGAGATGGCCCTAACAGTTACTTACAGCTCGTATCTCTTAGGACCCATCATGGACAGTCCTGTAAAGAATCATTCTATGCTGTTGACATCTCACCCGTCAGAAGGCAGAGCTGGACCACGGCAACGTCTGAAAATATGAGACTAAAATACTTCCTAGCTAGGTGGGTGGTTCGCCTGCCGACTCATAATACAAGAACAACAACAAAAAAAAAAAGACTAAAGACAGTAGACTTCCTAAAGCCTCGCTAAGAGAAAGTTGTTGAATGGTCACAGGAATCAGGAAAGCCGGGCTGCAGGAGCGCTCTAAAGCAGTGTCATACACAAAGAACAAAACATTGGAAATCTGTCAGCTGACACTAGGGAATTTCTTCTTCAAGTTTTCGGTCTTTACCTTAAAGCTTAGAGGTCTGCTGAAGGGCAACGCTAGGGTATCTCAGCAGAAGTCAAACCTCACGCTTTTCAGACACCAACAGTGGAAAGAAGCAAACCCATGGGGGGATGGCAGAGGACAGGTACAGTACTCAACTCCCTAATGTGAAAACAAAGCCCCAGCTACCAAAATAGCAGTTTCCCATGACTCTATCCTCTCCTTAGACCCCTGTCCAAACAGGTGCCCTGTTCTGTGGAATCTGCCTCCTGAACACCCTCTGTGTCCACCCTCTCCTCCATTCTCCTCCATCCCAAGTTGGCTTTCTCTTGTCTGGGCTTCTGCAAAAAGCTTTTACTCCATGGACAGATGCATTGTCTTACGGTGTTGATGCAAACATGTTGTTTCTGTTCCAAGCCTCTGTTGTCTACAGAGCAGAGAATAAAGTTCAGTTTTCTATATGTTGCCATCTGAAACCAGGGCACAGGCAACTCAAGGCACGCACCTCACTAGACAGATACATATTTTCTAATGGCGCATTGTGACACTTGTCCAATCAACCACTTACTATTCCCAAGCACAGTCTCCATTTGACTTTCCCATCATAGCATCTGTCACACCTGCTGCAATTCTCCGTCTGAAAATTTTGAACTCTTCTTCAAAGCTTCGCCCACGGTGTCGTCTCTATGACCTCATCTCCAGAAGAGGCCCTTCACTTTGGAGCTTACACAGTGCCTACCAATGCTTGTTGAATGATTGAATAAGCTTGTTTGTAGAGATGCTTATATTGTATCTTACACTTTAATTTACTGCAATAATACATTAGCCTTTCTTTCACTGAATTATAAGATCATTAGCAATGCACTTTATGTCCTCTGTAGAGTCTGTACCTTGCCTATGGTCAGGGCTTCCTCGATTATATTATACTTTATTTAAAATGGGATCAAAGCACTCTGACGCATATTTCATTTATTTTGGTTTACATATGTAAACAAACATAATCCTGGAAAATTAATGACATCCATCAGTAAATTGATTTTAAAGGTCTATCCACTTCTTCTAGTGCACTGTATTTCTTCATTATTACCATCTCTCAAACAATCAGAGCTTTAGAATAGTTGCTTCTTTGACTACCTGAAAGAAGACAGTAATGTCTGAGTGGGCCTAGTAATGGACTCTTCCCCACACCTCACATGACATAGAAGGCAAATCAAGAGCAAGAGCCCCTATTCCCCACAGTCTCAGGAATGAAACTGTTCATATCTTGGTGGGGACAGGAATCTGTAGAAGTAATAACCGGTAACAGAGGACTGACCATCATCTGTGCCTCGAGATTCCTCTCTATACTTCCCTAGTACAGTCAAAACAAGAAAGTCAAGAGCCACTCACAAAATCTGGGGAACTCTTATTTAGATACAACCCTCTGAATGTGTTCCACACATGCAACATTTCAAGAAATCAGGCTGGGTTGCTGTTGAATAAATCATCAGCTTTTTTCCCTCACTTATAGGCCACATATGGCATTGTCTTCCTATTGAGCTGTGGGAGCCTGTGTACATGTGTGCTCAGACTCTCCACCCCTGTCATCTCCAGGGGCCAGTAATTTGTGTGAGATGTCCTTGTCTCCTTCCTGTTAGAACACAGTCATCTTTGCTGGAGACTACATCCTGTGAAGTCCATCTTTACTGAAATGACACGTTTGTGCTTTGTTAGTGAACTGGATTGGCCCAGGTTCTGGAAGTAGCATGTATTTCTTCTGAGCATTCTTTGGTTTTTAGGTGATTCTGGGTCATGGATATCTTGCTTCCACATAGTTGATTATCTTAGTGTTTTCAATGATAATAATTAGGACAATTATCGCAATGAGGGGCTTTGGACTGATTTATTCTCTTGAGGTCGTATGCCCCGGTTCTGTCAAGGTTCAAATGATGCCCATGCTTCCATTGCTTAGTCAAGCATTTCTGGGGTTAATTTTCATTAAAATACCTGATACTAATGACAAGTGACTATTTCTGTTCCCATTTGCAATGTCATATTAATGTCCCTTTGTCTCTCAGTAAAAGATACAGAGATGGTGCTGAAAGCTTCCCCATAACAAATCATCCTCTAACTTCAAATTGTTCCCTTGGAAGAATACATTCACCTCTCAGGATAAAAATGAAAAAAAAAGATGATAATTGCCCTTTTCCCCCTTTATGGTAACTAATACAATAAATCGTTGAAATAGTAAATAAGCAGATGAATATGCCGCGTCTAGAGTGAGGATTCATGAAGAAAGATTTGACTTGAACCTGGCCACAATATATCAGTGAAACCTTCTGTGACCTGGACCCTTGAGTCACATCATCAAAATTGGGGATAATAATGCATAATAATGTTACCTCAAAGGCTTTTTAATGAGGATGAGATGAGAATTTTTTTGGGGGGGGGTTGTTAAGAGCATCTAGCAGTGCTTGAATGTGGAACACATCTGAGCTCATTAGCATATTACTAGCAAGCTGAGACCTAATCAGAGGGCCTGCCCTCTAAATGCCCATGCAAATCTAACTATGGCAAGAATTTAATAGATTTTCTTTTGTCCTCTGCCTTTCCATTTGTAGTGAAAAAAAAATATAAGATAAAATAAATTTCATAAGATGTAAAATTTAGTGGTTTAGAAATGGAAAAGGCTATTTAGCTTAAACTTTCCCACTTAATGGGCAAAGGCAGAGATCCAGGGATCTGAGCTTCAAGGTGACATGGCTGGTAATTCCACCAGCTGGCTTCCCTTGCATCTGCACACAGCACACTACTAGGTGTACTGAGATGCGCTGAAGCAGTATTTTGCCTTGGGAGTCTAGAGAGGGAATAATAATAGCAATCCACTGCAGTTTTTAAAAGATCTTTCTTTAACTTTTGATTATGCTTCCAGTGACGAAAGGAACACATGCTTAAGGAAAACTGGAAGGGTAGCCTAAGAAAGAAAATGGAAGTTGCCTGCAGTGATATATATATATATATATATATATATATATATATATATATATATATATATATATATATATATATATATATATATTTAACATTTCAGTATGCTTAATGAAATTGAGGTGACTATATATTTGAGTTTTTTTTCTTTTTTGACATTATTTCCTGTACCATTCTATTGAATGGAAATAGGAAATTTGAAGTTCTTGGAAATAGGATTCAGACAGCTGCATGACATGCTCAGGCAGCAGAACAACATACGCTTTAAGTCAGACATACTTGGTGTGGAACTTAAGCTCCAATCCTTTACTGTGGGATGATGTGAAACCAGCTACTTAAGCCTCAGATTGCCTACCTGCAGAACACTGATGATACTCAATGAATGTGATTTCTTCCAAGGCTAAATCACGTTGGAGACAATTGTGTAACACTGTGTTTGTACACTGCGAACCCTCAGTATATGATTGATATTAACCACTATAATTTTATTATATTTCTGATACTAAATATTTAGGTTGTTTCTGATTATTAATTTCCAGGTGAAATACCATCCCTACACCAACCAGAGGAATCTACCTGAAAAAATACATATATGTGTGTATGGATAAGCCTCTGGAGTACAACTTTCCGGGGCACACAGGTTGTGGCAGGGTGAGATTCAAAGCCTGCACAAATAACTACCCAGTTCTGTCTACCCTCTCACATGCCTGCTGATGTGCACTCTAGAAACTTCTCTGAGAACACAAGCCTCTTATGAGTATATCAATAGCAAGTCTCCCCTCCAGAACAAAGTGAGCCTCTATAACACGGGGCATGGCCCTGACACAGTTTTCTTTTCCTTACAGTTTGTTATACTGTTATTTTGTCAGGAATATCCCCAACTCCTTCCCCCCAAGAAAAATGTCTCCTACTGACTCAGCCTGTATATCCCTTCTTTCAGGAAGCCTTCTCTTCTATAACCTGATGAGACATTTCTCTCCTCTATTCCTGAATACTTATTTGAGTTCTTTTTCATGGTGGGTACCATATTGCCTCCATATTGTTGGACTATGAACTCTCAGAAAATAGAAACTTTATCTGATTGATAATGGCATCCCAGTTCCTAGCATAGGACTACCCTCCCTCCCTCCCTCCCTCCCTCCCTCCCTCCCTCCCTCCCTCCCTCCCTCCCTCAGGCTTTACTTCTTTGTTTATTTATTTGTTGTTTTTATATCTCAACTACAAACCCCCTTCCCTCCTCGCCTCCCAGTTTTCCCTACCTCCCATCTTCCCTTCTCCAGTGTTGGTTTGACTGTAATTGCCCCCGTAAGCTCATAGGGAATGGCACTATTAGGAGGTGTGGCTTTTTTGGAGTGAGTATAGTCTTGTTGGAGGAAGTCTTGTAGAGGTCTTATATATGCTGAAGCCATGGCCAGTGTCTCAGTTCACTTCCTATAGCCTTCAGATCAAGATGTAGCAGTCTCAGCTCCTTCTCCAGCACCACCTGCCTGCAGGCTGCCATGTCCCACCATGATAATGGTCTAAACCTCTGAACTGTCAGCCACTCCAATGAAATGTTTTCCTTTATAAGAGTTACCATGGTCTCAATGTCTCTTCATAGCAACAGAAACCCTAAGACAGAAATTGGCAAAATCATAGAAGAAAACTTTCCCAACCTAAAGAAGCAAATGCCTATAAAGATACAAGAAGCTTACAGAACATCAAATAGACTAGACCCCCCCCCAAAAAGTCTGCCTGTCACATAATAATAAAGTCACTAAACCTACAGAATAAAGAAAGAATACTAAGAGCTGCAAAGGAAAAAGGCCAAATCACCTATAAAGGCAGAGCCATCAGAATAACACCAGATTACTCAGTGGAAACAGTGACAGCAAGAAAGTTCCGGTCAGATGTTATACAGACACTAAAAGACCATGGCTACCAGCCCAAGACAGAAACTGGTACCAGGGATTGGGATATTGCTGTGATAGGCCTGACCATGATTTTGTTTGCAAGAATATGTACCTTGGAACTGTGGATTGGAAAAAGCAGTGGAATGCTTTACATTCTGCTGCACTACCGGAATTATGGAAGACAGTGTGCTGAGTGCGATTTGATAAACTGTAGGGGTTTGGCTCAAGAGATTTCAGAGGAGAAAAATATTAGTATGTTGCTTACAGATCTTTCTTATAATATTTGAATGAAGAGTGTGACTGCTTTTTGCCCTGTCCAAAGAGTCTGCCTGTGTCTAAAATAGTTTTGAATTAAGTCCACTGACAGAAGCAATCTCAAAACAGCCCAGTATAAACTCTGTTATGTTGTTATTGGTGTTAACTCCAATAAAGATTTATAGCAAAAGGAGCAAACTGTTCATTAAAAAATACAAAATGTAAAATTTGAGGAGAAAAGAAACACCAGGAAGTGGAATGGAGCCAAGTCCTGTGTTCAAGAAGATAAACAGATTTAAAAACGGGATAAAAGAATTGGTGACCTCAGGGCAAGATCACATTCATCCAAGTTTCCAACTTGTATCTGGATGTGGTGCTGCACACCTTTAATCCCAGCATTCCAGAGGAGGAGGATGGTGGGCCTCTGAGTCTGAGGCCAGCTTGGTATACAGAGTAAGTTTCAGAACAGCCAGCCCTTAGGCCATGAAGGAAACCATGGAAATCAGAAGGCAGGTGAAGATGCAATTGAAAGTGGGGTCCATATTCTCGTCCTAGTAAAGTAGCAGAACTTGGCAGCTTTGGTCACATGGTTATGGAATTCGCCTCCATGACTAAGGAAAGCCTCTAATGTCAGACATGTGTCAGGGATGTCTCTGAATAGAGGCTTAGAGAGGCCATTGCATGAATTGCCTTGGAGAACCCAAGATGTTGGAAATGCTAGAGCCATGGGATAACTCCTGAGGAGAGTAGCTAACAGGGAGGGAACCAGCACAAAAGAAGACGGCATGCTGTATGTAGTCCACAAAGTGAAAGGAGTTGGAGATCTGAAGAGCATTTTGACATCTGACATGGAGACCCAGCTGGTTTTGGTCCTGCTTTGGTCCAATATTTTCTCACTATGCCCCCTTCCCTCCATTTTAAAAGGTAATGTTTATTCTGTGCCATTATATGTTGTAACTATGCAACTGTTTTTGATTTTGATTTTATAGGGGATTATAGTTAGGAGATTGCATGAATCTCAGAAGAGAATCTGAACTTTCGATGTCTAAGCATTGTTGAGATTGTGATAGACTATAGAGACTTTTGAAGTTGGGCTAAATGTGTTTGCATTGTGTTTTTGTTACAAACCTATAGAGGCCATGGGATGGAATGTGGTAGTTTGACTGTAATTGCCACCTTAAGATCATAGGGAGTGGCACCGTTATGAGGCGTGGCTTTGTTGGGAGTAGGTGTGGCCTTGTTGGAGGAAGTGTGTCATTGGGGGTGGGCCTTGGGGTCTCATATGTACTTGTCACTCCCAGTGTCTCAGTTCACTTCCTGCTGCTTTTAGATCAAGATGTAGAAGAATTCTCAGCTCCATCTCCAGCATCAAGTCTGCCTGCAGGCTGCCATGTTCCAGCATGGACTAAACCAAACCTCTGAACTGTAAGCAAGCCCAGTTTAATGTTTTCCACGTCCATAGTGTCTCTTCATATTAACAAAAACTAAGATACCCCCATCCACTCCTCCTCTGTTTCTTTTCAGAAAAGGTCAGGCCTCCCATGGATATCAGCTAGCCATGGTATATCAAGTTGCATTGAGACTAGGAACCTCCTCTTCTATTAAGGCTGGATGAGGCAGAAGAAAAGGGTCCCAAAAGCAGGCAACAGAGTCAGAGACAGCACCTGCTTCTCCTGTTAGAAGTCCCACAAGAGGACCAAGTTACACAACTGTAACAAATACGCAGAGGGCCTCGGTCAGTCCCGTGCAGGCTCCCTGGTTGGTGGTTCAGTCTTGTGAGTCTCTAACCAGGTTAGCTGGTTTTGTGGTTTTCTTGTGGGGTTCCTTGCCCCCCGTCAGCCTTTTTTCCATCCTTCCTTCTTTCATTTTCTATTGTTATTGTTTGTTTGTTTTGAGACAGGTTCTCACAAAGCCCATGTTGGGCTTGAACTGGCTATGTAGCTAAGGACAGCCTCGAATTTCCTTATCTTCCTGCCTCTTCCGCACACTGTTTCCCAGAATGCTTTCTAGGATATGCTCACATAAATGATCAAATCCTTAAACTTATTAAATTTGGGGGGGCACCTTTTAAGAGCAATTCTTTAGGATCGTTTTGAGAAAGCAGGATTAGTACGTCCAAAAAGAATAAACATTTTTCAGGTCTTTTAATGCATTCTTGGTCGGATAAAATACCAAAGATTTTCAAGACATTCATTTGGAACACAAATACTGTTCCTGTGTCTATCAGCATTTACCATCTATGTTCGGGAGTGGGGGAGGGAAGATAGCCAAGGAAGCCAATGTTTGACTCGCAAAGTTGGCCGTACATACATATATTCTTAGTGCTTGATTTGGTTGAAGCAGACAGAAGCAGCACCACTTGGAGTGACCAGTAGAGAGTGGGGCCCTAAGAATGTTGCTTTCCAACAGTTCATGTCACTGGATGGTTGGAGATATAAACTGCTAAAGCATACTGACTTTAGCCACTTCCCATCCATGTCATTTCTCTGAGCCCATTTTCACATCTGTAAATGGGTTTAATGGTACCTCTTAGGGGTCATGTGATGACCGAATTGAATCAAATGAGCTGACACACATAAAACACTAATACATACATTTGTGTGCTTTTATGGACTGCTAATGAAGAGAAGCTGCAGTGGAATTGGGTCATCTGAGGCAAGGAAACTCAAGTTGTGCGTTTAGAAAACAATGAAGTGGATCCCTCTGATTGACTGGACTTCCATAAAGTCTTACAATGTCCATATACAACCTATTATGATAGAACCAGGCAATCGCATTTTATCATATGGGAAGTAGAAGAATCAGAACTGTAAAAACCTTGTCTCAAAAAACAAAACAAAACAACAACAAAGATGACTCGGTGGGTAAAGTGTGAAGATCTGAGTTCAGATCCTCACGACTCACATGAAAAAGCTCATGCGTGTGATCCCAGCGCAGTTGAACTGGTGAACTCCAGGATCAGTGCGAGATCTGATCTGAACATGAGCATACAACCGTGTACACACACACACATGTGCACACACACACACACTACACACACACACCATATATCACACATCACACACCACACACACACATACCACATACACACATACCACACAGGCATCATATACCACACATCTCACACACACATATGCACACACACACCACACCACACACACACCATACACACACACACACACCACACATGCACATACACATGCATACACACACCACACCACACACACACACACACACACGCACACACCCCACACATGCACCATACACACACACCACACCATACATCACACACACATGCACACACATGCATATACCACACACACACACACACACACACACACACACACACACACACACACACACACACACACACACCTGCCCTTGAGAGGCTGAGGGAAAAGGAACTGTGTTTGAGGCCAGTCGGGGCTAGGGTGAGAATCTTCATAAAGGAAAAAACTCAATATTTCTGAGCCAAAAAACTTTCCTGATTTGATTCACACTGACTAGATGATTCAGGCACAGTACACTCGTCATTCTCAACATCCACATGTCCAATGTGTTCTTCTGGTTCTCTTCCTGTCCACCAAGCCAAGCACTCAGGACCATTATCAGCTCCTCTTCCATTCTGCATACTAGGTTCCAGCTAGACATCACATTCTGCACTAATGCCTCCGTATTGCTTACCCTCATCCTTTCTCCATACATATGCTGCTGCCTCTTCATTTTGCATCTAGATTTCTGCAGTGACCTCCTACCTAGCATCCTTGTTTCTAGTTTTGCTTACTCCATACCATCACTCACATCCCTATCACCAGCATGTATGTCATCCATCTGGATGAGGAGTTGTAAATGGCAATAGACATAATGTCTTCAAACAATGTTCTTAAAAAACAAAACGATGTCATAGGTTAAGACATAATCAGTTAAACGTAGTTCTCCTCAAGACAGGATGACTGTTTGGCACGAGAACCAAAGGGAATATAACAGTAAATATATCAGTCCACTTGAAATAATGCTCAGGGAGAATTGACATTGATGACACTGTGCAGAGATGATGCAGCCGTGCTTGAAGAGGGTATACCAAAATGATGCTCCAGTGTCTCCAGGTCTTGGATCCATACCCGTGAGAGACCATTTAGCAAAGTCCTTTTATTACAGCTTGGCAATCAGCAACCAAAGCCACAACCAACAGGGCAAACTTTCTTACCCGGCAGATGGTAAATACATTGTTCAGGTAGCTGAAGGAGCCCCCTCCCCTGTCAGTTTATGTCTATGAGGAACCCCAAGTCAGGGCAGTACCAGTGCTGCAAATATTTGACACATCTACTGCCTGAAGGATAAGGAGAACTAGATGGCCCAAATTTCACATATTCAGAAAGAATTACAACTGGAATAAGGTAAGATCAGCAATCGAGAATGGATGAGACATGGCATTTTAGGTTAGTGTTTCTCAAATCATCCACGCTAAATACCAGTTTAAAAAATAGCTAATTTTAGACTAGTATTTTCTTGTAAAACATACTAAAATTAACAGTAGGTGAATGAGCCACAAAAGAAATACAAAACATAAAGTCTGTTTTTAATGACAAGACATATAATTACTGCATCAAATTGCTATTAAAATGCCTATGTTCTTATTCTTAATTTTTTGTGTTTATCTCATTACAAAGCAGCAAAAACCAGCTCAGACACTGGCACTGGTCCATGGGCCACACTCTGTGAGATACTGTTTAAAGAATTCACCCAAGGTAAATGAGAAATAGAGCCCAAGAGACGGCTCAGTGGATAAAGCACTTGCTGTGCAAGCATGGGGATGTGAATTAGGGTCCCCCATGTAAAAGGGGTCCAATGACACATGCCTATAATCCCAGAGTTGAAAGGTACACTTGGCAGATCCCTGAAGCCCAGTGGCCAGCCAGCCTCTCTGAATCAGTGAGATCCATTTTAAAGAGACCCATTTTAAAGATAGAGGTTGATGAGCTGCCTTTAGCAGGTAGAGGGGCTTGCACACAGATCTACCCATATGAGTTCTTTTCCTGCATCTTACAAGGAGGCCAGAGAGAGTGGGCTCCTGAGAGTTATCTTCTGACCCTCACCTTCACACGTGCACACATGCCTATGCTTTTACACTCATATATGTACAAAAATATAAGGTAGAGGGTCGTCAAAGAAAACACCAACAATTGAGCAGGCATCCATAATAATGCATCTACATGTACACACACACACACACAAACACACACACACACTGTAAGAAAGAATCTTCTAACAAAGATACACTATTTACAACACAAGAATCTGTTAATTGAGGTAATGTGACATTCATTAAAGACTGAAACACTTGACTCTCTGTAGCCTGGAAAAACGTTCATCAGTACTCAGGCCAAGTCATCAGAGATAAGAAAATAGCCATTCATAGATTAGAACAAAACCTTACCAGAGAATGAATATATATATATATATATATATATATATATATATATATATATTCATATATGCTATGACTATGTGATGGATTTTTCAATCAGTCAACCATGAAGAATGGTTGACCCATCCACAGTAGATCTCTGTCAGTCAATTGCCATGATAGTTTATTTGATAGGCTGATCAACGGGGATTGAATCACTGGAGAGGTGGCCAGTTCACTCAGCATCTGTTAGACCATGAATATCCATCAAGCAGAAGCCCTTGTGATTCCAATAAAAGAAAATCTGTCTGGAAGAAAACATGAAATCTGTGCTTGAACTTCAAACAAAAGACCTTAGGATCAGCTCCCAGATCCACTAATTGTTTTTCTAAAGGGGCTGAAAGGTATTGAGGAGGTAGGGATAGCCAAAGGAAAGAATGAACAGAAATTATTTTTTTTAAATCTTGCTTGCAGATGAACTGTCCTCGCACTGTGGTTTAACATGCCTTTACAGCACATGTTTAAGCAGATTCTCATGAGCTAGATCTATTATAGCCAAAAGTGAAACGGTAGAGGCATCCTTAGCAATCAGAAATGGATATGCTGATTGGAGAAATCAGTCATTAGCGTATAGATTGAATCGTGGTTTGAGTGGATTGACATGCAGAGATTGGAGAACAGAAAACTTACGGGGAAAAACAGGATTCAAAGAGTGAAAAGCAGAAACACTGGAAGAGGAGTCAGGTCTGCAGACACCCTGAGCACCGAGATGGAATTTAGCACCACACTACCTCTATGCTTGTGGTCTGTCAAAGCAGATGTATGCGAATGATGAATAAAAGCTCAGAAATTTGAACTTGAACAAGGCAGAGGTGCTTCTCCTATGAGAAGACAGCTATCAGGAAAACTTGAGAGAAATATACAAACTTATGAAAACAATCTGTGTGGGTGAATATATCCTCAAGATCATTTCTAGAAGGTGCTAAAGGAAAAACCAGTGTTATTTCACCTCAGGTAAAGTGTATACATAGACTCTCAGCGATAAAGAGGTAGGTTAGAAGCTCTTCATCAGGGTGATTATCTTCCACCAAAATCATACACACACTCAGAATATATGCATACACACATGCACATATACATACTCTTACACATACATACACGCACCAACATACATACAGACATCACAACACACACACACACACACACACACACACACACACACACACACACCATATAATAAAGTGTGAGTGGTACATGGCTTAAGCCTGGAGAGGAGATGGACTTCCCATACTCTCACTAATTTCTCATTCAGATTCTTTAAAGAAATATGTGACTGACGAATGTTTTGAGAAGGCTGAGAGGGATATACATCTTTATAATCAGCTGATCATACCAGAATACTACCATTCATTGATATTTCTGACTTTTAAATGTAACTTTATTGAGATACAAGTTAGCCATGGAAGCCTTTAAAGTTAGCCTTAAAGGATTCAGTTTAGTGATTGCGCAGATTCAGTGAAGGTTCACCTTTGTGTAACCATCACCAGTGATTCTCTAACATTTTAATCATCCCAAAGAACTTTTGGCCTAAGTAATCAGCTTGCTTCTTCCTCTCTGTTACTTGCTTTTCTCGTGGCTGTGAGACAATACCAGACAAAATCAACATAAATGGGGGAAAGAATTGTTTTTTTGGCTCACGGTCCATCATATCAGGAGAAGGCCAACTTCGTGGCAGCAGTAACTTGTGGAGGTGGATCCTTACATCCTGGTGGATCAGGAATCAGAGAGATTGGGCTGGACCAGAAGCAGATATCACTTTCCAGGGCTGACCCCAGGAACCCACTTCTTTCAGATGGGTCACAGTCCCAGAGGTTCCAGAATCTCCCAAATAGTGCACTAGCTGGAGATCAATGGCTGAAATGCACAAGCCTGTGAGGGACATTTCAGACCCAAACCATGACACTTTCCTTCCCTAGTAACTATAATTTTAATTTTTTTTTAAACCACATCTACCTCTGTGGATTTGCCCATCTTAAATACTGCACGTAATTGTGAGCACATGTTGCATGGTTTCTGTGTCTGGCTTCTCTCAGTCCAAGGTTCATCCATATTGTACCATGTCATCAGTTCATCACAGCCCAATGATATTTTATTATATGACTGCATCACATTTTGCTCACTCATTGGTTGATTTACATTTGAGTCATTTTTAACTTTTAGCTACTGTGGATAATTTCTTGTGTGAATATGTACTTCATGTTTTACGTGTGAGCATATGTTTCATGTTTTCAGGGCTATAGGTCCCAGAGTTTGAATGATACACAACTAGCTTCCATGTTTACCGAGCTGGTAGCTGCTACCTTTTTCCTTTGAGTTCTGCGCTGTTTTAGAAGTCCACGAGCTCTCTTCTGACGTCTGTGCATTCCCCATCCTTCATCCTTCTGATTTCAGCCCTTCTAGTGAGTGTGAAGTAGCCTATCCATTGGTTTTGATTTGTATTTTCTTAATGATTAATGGTAACGAGAAGGCTCGTATGTACTTACTCCCGTTTACATCTTTGTTGCAGATTTCTTTTTACCTGACTTCTTACACATTTAAAAATTGCGATGTCTTTCTAGTGTTCTTCGCATTTTCTGAATATAAGTTAGTAGTTGGATGACTTGAAAATATTTTCTCCATTTTTAAAAAGTATTTTTCTTTCAAGACTCTCATGAATCTGGCTTCCATTTCACTATGTAACTGAAGATACCCTTGCTCTCCTGACTCTATCCTGAGTGCTGGGGTGACAGGCTCACAACCATGCATGGGCTTGGGCTTGACCCAAGGGCTTCTTGCATGCTGGGCAAGCACAGTACTAACTGAACCATACTCAGTCCCACGTTGCAGGTTTTTTTTTAATGGGGTTCTTCGATGCATTTTAATAATTTGTCTATTTTCTTTTTGTTACTTTGATGTCATATCTAAGACACCACTGGTTAATCTAGACTCTGGATTTTTTGACTTATATAAATATGTATACATATTTATAGCTCTTAGGTAAAGGCTTATGGTTCATTTTGAGTCTATCTGCATTATGTGTACGGTATCCACTGCATATGCATACCCATTGTCTTAACCTCATTGGTTGGCTAGACTATTTTTTTCTCACTAAATCATCATAGCACTTTTTTCTGAAAATAAATCAACCATAATATAAAGGTATATTTAATTCTTCACTCTCACTTCTGTTTCATTGAGCTGATCTTGTCTAACATTAATAAATCACCTCGATTACTTGGTTGGTTTTTGTAACAGTTATGAAACTGCAAACTGTGAGTTCTCTAGATTTCCTTTTCCCCCAACATTTTGGCTATTTTGGGTTTCTTGTGTTTCTTTATATACATATTAGGATTGGCTAATCAGTTTCTGGAAATAAGCAGTTGCACTTTGGGTAGGGTAAGTCTGTGTGGGAAATAGTACTTCCTCTACAGTAGCACATTTTTGCTTATTTAGGTCTCCAATGTCTTTGGAAGAAATTTGTAGTCACAAGTCTTACATTTCTGTTAAATTTATTTATAACTATTTTAATGTTGCTATAAAAGTAGATTTTTTTTCTTAGTTTCATTTTTGGGTGTTCACTAAAATACATAGAGATACACTTGGTATTTGTATATCAAGCTTGTATCTTATAACATTATCGAACCCACTCATGGAATCTAATCGTTGTTTCTTTTTAAAAGTGTTTCATTAGCACATAATTACTATGCATAACAAAGGGCTTCATCGTGACCATTTTATTCATGTGTGTAATCAGTTTGACCAAATGCACCTCCACCTCTTATTCTTCTCCCCCTGGCTGGTCTCCTTCCTCTCAATTGTTGTTTTGTAATGGGTACCTAAGGATTTTCGATAGACAAGATCATGTTACCTGTAAAGAGATAAATGTACTTCCTCCTGTTTGATCTGGATGCATTACGTTTCTTTTTTGTTCTGTTTCCCTGGCCAACCCTCCCACACGATACTGAGTAGAAGCAGCACAAGACTTGTCTCTTCCTATCTCCTGAGTCTCCTCTCAGCGCCAAGTGAAATTTCTGCTTTGTAATTTTTAGAGATGCTCTATTTCAGGGTGAAGGTATCTCCGTACTCATGGACTTATCGACAGGCTTAGTTAAGTAACCACAAAAGGTGTTGGATTTATTCATTGCTTTCTCCTTATTTGTCTGGTTTTGCATTTAAAATTTGCATTGGGTTAAGCCTGGCTTTCCCAGAAGACTGGATTATATACTCAATGACACTGTGGATTTAGCCAAAAGGGACAAGAAATGGCGTATTTCTAATATTCTTTGGTTTCTGTTGGTTTAATTTAACAAAACAGAAAAAAAGGAAAGAATGCAAAAGTTTGTAAAGGTGAATGAAAAATTCAGCTATTTCCAATTTCCAAACATTGTAAGATAAAGTTGGGAGATACTTTTACTAATATGGCTGACATTGACATATATCTCTGTATCTAAATCTACTTGTATACGTTAAGCTTATACCCCAAACCTAATCGAAGTCAAAGCAATCATTCCTTATGATGAGACTGAATTGTTGTTCTCAGTAAATGTTTTCAGAGGGGCAAGATGCTGGTGGTGGGCAGGAAGGGAGGAAGCAATGGTCAAGCCATGAGACGCCCTGTAAACTTCTGTGGGAAGTTGTGTGTATCACCTCCATCCACATTTCACTGGTGAATGAAAGTCTGTACCTAAGCTCTGTGTCAAAATGACAGCCATCACTTATGGATGGGTACTGGGTGGAAATCAAGTGACATTGACTGACATCTATAATCCTGTCTCAGGGCCAGCAAATAAATCCACCACTTCCTGCTCTCCTGGTAGAATTTGCTTTCTTCTTTCATAGGTAAAATACTTCTACTTTTCTCTAGAGATGATCCTAAAGTCTCACGTAATCTCTTCTTGGGGTCAAGACCTGAGTCTCAGGTGACACCACCTGATTCAGGTGCTTAGGGCTAAGAAGCCAAGTTACTTGTGCCCACGAATTAAAGATGTGGCAGAAGATGGACAAGATGGACTGCTGTAGCCATTTCCATCCACAATGCAGAAGAATAGAAACTATAGCCTATTGCCAATTCACGGTAATTCTGAAATCTCTGTGGAATAAAATATAACTAGGCCCCAGGGGTAGAGGCTATTTCCTGAGTGGCCGCTACTTCCACTTTCTAGAGAAGCTTCCCATTCATAACTCATCACTCTGGAAAGTTCTTTTTCCTCATTATTCTCCTTGGCTACATCTGAAGAATTCATTGAAAAATAATCTCCGCTGTGGTTTGAAACGTTAGGTATGGTCTCCAAGTCACTGTTGCTTTACATTGTCACTTAAGAAAACCTAGGTGATGGCTTTGTTTAGGAAGGGTTATGATCTTATCACAAGATTATGAAATCTTCCAGTTAATGACCATGGAATGTCTATGTTCCTCTTTCTCAACTGTGACTCTGAAGTGATCGATACCACTGCAAAAGAAGCTTCCTTGCCCTTTACAGTCATCCGTAGCACAGACCATGGACATCCATATGACATCCATCAGCAGTCTAGACCAAGGACCTTAGCCACAGCATGGGCCACAGACAATATCATGGTTCTGGGTGGCAGCACAGGCCGTGAACATCAACATGGTCTCGGCAACATGGCCCACAGACACCAACATGGCTTCAGATGGCAGTCCAGGCCACAGGCATCCATTTGCTCTTTGACAGTAAAAGACCATGAACTGGTACCAACATGGGCTCTGGCAGCGGCACAGATTAAGGACACCAACAGAGCTTCTGGCAGCAACAGGAGCCACAGACATCGACATGGAGATCCTGATCCTGGGCATCAACATAGCCTCTGGGGGCAATATGAACCATGGAGGACTTTTGAGGAGGACCAGTCTAGAAAATGAGGCATTCTCCATCTCTGACATCCTGTCATTACTCAGAGCCAGATGTTGTGACTGGGCACCATCAAGTTCTGGAGCAGAGCTCACCAGAGCTTTAGGCTGCTGCACACCACTTGCTGGCCTCCTCAGCAAGGACATGCTCCTCTGTCACTGCAGCCTTCTTCCACACCTTCTCCCACAGTCACGCTCTCCCACCCTCCCTTCCACCACAGCGCATATTCGGCTCCATCCCTCCACAGCACATGCTCAGCTCCATTCCTTCATCTCTCCCATCTCTCAGTTACATATTTGTTTGCTGAAGTGGCATTGCAAACTGGAGTGTGTAACACTATCCATACACCCAAACGACTTTACATGCAAATACTCATCGCAATGAGTCATTGGTCTATTAAAGGTCTCTGAAGCACCATAAATACTAGACTGTCACTGAAACTCTACTGATACCCTGTTGGTGCCCAGAGTCAGGGTGATCTTGCAGCCAGGCAGGGCATTCAGGGACAGGATCCATGTAAGCTCTAGGGTGCTCGAAGGCAGTGCCAGGGCCTCAAACTCCCCTCCTCCCAGCGGGGAGGTAGCAATATATTGGCTCCATGCTGCGGTATTCAGTAATGCCATGTTTCTGCGAGAGGTCCAGGTTGCCACACACCTCCCTGTCCTTGGTGCTGGCACCCGGAAGCTCACCAGGCACACTGGGCGTGACTGTTAATGCTTGCAGCCCACAGGTCAAGGACTGGCCCTGTTCAGTAATGCCACGTTCTTTGTCTGCCGTGGCCGCTCCCACATCTCTCCCAAACTCTCCTGAAAGTGTCGCTAGTTTTACCATTCCCCATCATGTGCACGGGGCTCTGCGCAGCCGCAGTTCCTTCTAGTTCCTCGAGCCTACTTTTTAAAAGCATCTTCCCTAAGACCTGCCTTTTAAAAGAGTTGTTCCAGAAAACTGCAGGCTCTTCCTTATGTCCCCCACCGCATCTCCCCTTGGAGCCTCCACGGTCTCTCAAATGTCTCAGAGCTGCTCTGAGGTCCTGCAGGCACTAGTAGCTTATTAAGTCTCTGGCTGCACCCCACAGTTATAATAAATAAAACCAAAAACAAAACATTTTTTAACATACTATGTAACATTTATATTTCTTCCCCTTTTTTCCACTAAATGTTATTTTGCCCCGCTAAGACACAGTTTTGATTTATAAATGGATTTCAGTTTTTCCTTTCAGTTGTTCTTTTTATTCTTGTAGAAGAAAATGCAGACCTGCTCGGAGGCCCTGCTCTGGTTCAGGGTGATGGCTGCTTCACCGTGGTTATCACCCAGCACCCCTCTCAACTCCTGTCGTCTGTTGGTACCTGTGAAGGAAATTCCCGACGCTTCCTATTAAGACAACAGATGAATTTGGCACGACAAGGGTCTCTGGGCACCGGGGTGCTAAGCATATAGAGAAGTGTTTTAGTAAAAACTGCAGATTTGGCTCCCCGCAGGAGTCAGAACGCAGCAAAAGAGAGATGAAAACCATAGATGTAGAACCACCTACCAGATTATGGCAGGCAGACTCTTGACCTGCACCTGCTAAGGATTTAGTCTAGAAATAAAGGGAAGTCCTGCTTCCTCCCCAGAGTCTGCTGTTTGCTGCTCTGTAGAGCCCACAGAGAGTCAAGAACCATGTGGCTGAGGCTGATTCTGACATCACAGGTGAAAACCTATGAAGAGAAACCACTACCATGGTCCCAGCAGCATCAGCTTTCTTAGCCACTCCAAACGCCTCTATTAGTTTCTTTTTCTAATCAAGGACAATTCTGTCTTTAAATTGAATTTTGGACTAGGTAGATCATTCTGTCAGATACTCGGTCTCTTCCCATCTTGCCTCTACACCCCCTCCATTTCATAGCACATTTCATTTTGTTCCTCTGTCTCATGGTTGGAAATGTGTGAATCTTTTTCTCTGGGGTTTTTCTTTCTTCCTTACGGTGTCTGTGCTGAAATCATGTATAGCCAAGCTGCTGAGAATTTATGGCAACAGAAAGTGTGCCAAGTGAAGGAAGACATCCAGCACTAGCCTGGCACTTGCCGACCTCTGGCGGAGTGTCACAGGACAAGTCCCAATCACATCTCTGCTGTCTTAGTACTATTAAGACTGTACCAAAAGACCTCTGTGGTCTTTTACAGCTCAAATAGTCTCTGAATATTAAACCTTTTATATCAGTGAGAACAACACAGTAATTACATGTTCTCTTCATTTGCCTGTCTTGTAGACATTTATTGGATATAGCATGCACATGTATGTAGATGCATGTGTACTCATGTCTCTCACTCACACACACACACACACACACACACACACACACACAGAGTGCGCGAGAGAGGGGGGAGGGAGGGAGAGAGATATGCAAAGGTCAAGGCACAGAAAGTAGACTAGTAGTAACATGGTATAAAATATAAAATATAATAATCTGTAAACACAGCTTGAACACAGAAGATGCCCAGGTATTTAGATACCTCTCTTGGAGGAAATCTGTAAGCATTCATCACAGTTATGAAATAGCATTCTCTGACATGTCATGTTGTCTCTCCCCTAGGACAGATGAAGTGCCTGCACACTCAGACCAGCCACTGAAGCAGCCATAAAAACCTTCCTGCGTTTGAAAGGCAGGACAAAGCTTTGAAGCTTCAGCTTGACCTCGCCCAGCATCTCCCAGCTGTGATGAGGACAGCATTTCCCTAGTCAAAACAGCCTGGTTCTATTTATAGTGTTCACTTCTCTGGATAATAAACAGAACTTGCAGGCTATGCTCATATCATTTTCCTTGAGCTACTCCACTGCTTAACACAATGCCAACAATTAAAGCAGAGTCTAGAGCCACAATATGGAGCTATGGCTCTGGTTAATTACCACAGAGAAGACACTGACCACCATGAACTTGAATAGTCAAAGCCCTAAAAGAGTGTTTGAGGTCTTTGTCCTGAGTTTCTATCATCTCTCTGGCTACTTCGATAGGGTTGGTGGGTTTTTCCCTTCCCTTCCCTCCCTCCCTCCCTCCCTCTCTCCCTCCCTCCCTCTCTCTCCCTCCCTCCCTCCCTCTCTCCCTCCCTCCCTCCCTTCCTTCCTTTTTTCCTTCCTTCATTGTTGAGAGGGCGTATTCCTTTAAATGATTCTAGAAATACCCTGTCTCCCTGGTTGGAGGGAGGCTGTATTCGTCTGCTAGGTAACGTTCTTAGCAGAAGCACTTTAAATAAAGATGGCAGACAATACAGCCTCCGTGGAGGCTGCTACAATTCCCTTCTATTCTTTTTCAAATGTTAGGTTTGTATTAGGTTATTTAATAGACCTCAATATATTCAGTAGGTACAGAATCCATGCCCCCAAATGGCTGGGTTTTAATTCTAACCCTCCAGTCTGTTTTAACTAAGACGTTTTCTCCTGTGCATATAATCTTCATTATCATAGAAGTTATTTTTAATTTATAATTAACATAGTCTCTTTCTCATCATGTATGCCTTGATTGACTTGGACCCTCCGGACATGTCTTGTCTGACAGCTGGCTATGTCCTGCAGTTCTCCGAATATGCAGTAGGTGTCCATCTTAGCCTTTTGTTTCCTGCTTCCTCCTCTTCCAGCCCCTGACATCAGGATGTAGTGCATAATTCCAAAATGGCAGCTTTTTGAAAATTCACCTTGATTATCAGACATTAAAAGTGACTCATCCCGCAGTGACTGTCTGGCAGAAGGGATGGGATCAGACAGCAAGACAATGAGGAGACTGAGCACATTAGCGCAGTAGATTACAGAGCCATCAAAAATACCTTTGTTCTGTCAAAGATCCAATCATTTCCTAGTTGTGTTCTGTGGAGGAGAAAGACCAAGAAGGGGAAACCCACCAAACAAACAAACAAGAAAATTCATCTATGAATTTAAAACCTTCTCAGATCTCTTTATCCTATGAGGGGAGGGAAGGAGCGGATCATCCATCTCAAGAGGAGGTGAGGTGGAGATGCTTCTGAGCTGGGATCTGTAGCAGCCTTTCTCTCAGAGGACATCACATCTTCCTCACTACCTCCTGTCATTTGGGTCTCTGTAAAGAGCGAATCTGCCGAGTTAATAAGGCTTGGTCTCATCTATGTGTATGCACTCAGCCCAATTCACGGAGGCATATTTAGAAGAAATGGCTGCCCAATTAGAACATTTTTATTAAAAGCACAGCTTCTGATTTCTGTCATGTTACATTATGAAGCTATCCAAGGCGCATGTGATGAGCTAGAGGGGAAAATGTGTGTGGGAGATGTTGGCAGCAAATAGCCTCTAAGCCTCCAAATAAGCTCCCGTGGAAGAGCAGGAGGGGTCTCCGGCAGAGTCCATGGATTCTGCATCAAGCATGAGTGTGTCTGTGTACGAGGGGAAGCAGGGAACCAGGAGCATGATATTGTCCCTTAATCAGAGAGCCCAGGTGGACGAGGGCCGTGTGAGATACACTGAACCTCAGAACTACTCATCCCCCAAGGAGACAGGAAGCCCAGATGGGACATCGGCGCCTGGCTCCTTTCTTCTTTTCTTCTGAAAACACAATTTCCACCATTTGTCTATGAACTCAGAGGAGGAGTTTATCAGTCGTGGAAAATGCCCCAAAGGGGTTCAGATCAAAGGCAGACTCTGAAATGTGTACTTAGGTGGATCTCTCTGCCAAATACATTAATGTGATTAAAACACAAATTCCATCAACAATGATTTTCCATCTGTTTAGCAATAATAATGGTGATGCCATGTGCCATCAATGGTGCCCTTCTTTTACAGAGGAGTACCAAGTGAATTTAAATGCTCTGCTGCACATGGATGCTGCAGCACTCTGGGAGGATTTGGAGGTTTTATTTGCTGGCAGGACGGGAGAGCAGCTGTGGTCACCACACAGGGATCTAAGGTAAGAATGGCTGAGATTTGACTGTCACCCAGCAAATGGATTCATTAAAACAGCTCATAGTCTTCTGGCAGTCGTGCAATGTACTTGGGGGTTTGTTAACTCTCGTGGCCCCTTCCATTCTTATTTCTACCTACCAGGTACAGAGACACCCCCCCCCCACCCCGCCACACACACACACTCATTACTCCAAGCACCAGTGATTTCTCTGCTTTATGGGTAGAGGGAGGCAGACTCAGCAGACCTGTCTGGTCAAAGTGGCGTGGTTCTAGTTATGCACTCAGACACCCAGAATGTTTGTTTGGATTCACAGTTTGGTGAAAAAGAAATCTATAAGGTTTAAAGATCTCTGCTTAAACCCGACCGAGAGATTAAAGGGGAGGGCAAAAGGGGAGGGCCCAAGACCAATTTCCACACATCGGTACTCCTAACAGATAAATTCGTGTGCCTGTGTGTGCGATGGTGGTGGGGAGACCTGAGCACTGGAGGCTTTCCTCGGCGGAATGTTAACGGATCCTAAACTAAAGGTTAGCTCCCACTCCTTAACAAACAGCCCTAGAGAAAATTTCTAGTGTTCAATGTTTAGGGACCGTCTTGGGCCTGTTCTGCATGTCTAGCTGATGCTGAAACACAACCCTTCAGAAAATTACTAAGCATGTGCTCATAGTCAAATGTGTAAGACAGAAAATGGAAGAGGATTTCACATTAAAGTTATCAGGCTAACCTGCTCCGATAAAACCGGCGCTGTCAAGTGGAAAATACGTCTTTGAAAGAAAGACCTCGAGCAGATATTGCATCTGGGAAGGGGGCAGTGACTGTTCTGGTGGACAGACGGGGGACACGGCAGACAAAAGAGGAAAGCTTCATTCCACAGCCAGAGACTGGAGTCTCCCCTACTGGTAAATGTGAGGGAGAGGATAAAGAAGCAGGAAATGCCCACACCCCCTCCCTCTTCCCATCCCCATTTTTCTACTTGTTTCTCCTTGTTTTCTCTCTACTGGGTCCTCAAGGAACTGCTGTGGTTGCCCGAGAAGGTAAACAGAAATGACAAGGAATTTGTTTATATCCACCAGGAACACAGGACAATTAAAACAAACCCCACCCAAAGGCTTGTCTGTTCTCCAAATTGGGTTTGAGAGGGTTTGAGATCTTTCCACCTGCCTTGAAAGGATAATCAGTCTCCCAGTGGTCCAGACACCAGCAGCTTGGATTATAGATACTAGAAGATCCTGGGTGTGCTAGTGGCATACATCTGTAAACGTGGTATTCAGAAGGTCGAGACAAAATGATCTTGAATTAAGATTAGCCTGGGCTACGTAACAAGACCCCATTTCAGAAAACAAACCAGCCAGGACTGGAGATACGGCTCAGCAGTTAAAAGCCCTGGCTGTTCTTCCAAAGAACCTGGGTTAGAGTCTCAGCTCCAACATGGAGGCTCACAACTGTCTGTAATTCCATTCCCTGAGGAGTTAATGCCCTCTTCTGGCCTCTGTGGGCACCAGATATACATGTGACACACAGGTATACATGGATGCAGAACACCATACAAAATGAAATAGAAAATTAAAATCTTAAATAAGTGGAAAAACTTAACATTTTAAAAATTATTGTTACTGTGTGCGTGTGTGTGTGTGTGTGTGTGTGTGTGTGTGTGTGTGTGTGTGTATGGTGTGGGGGTGTGGGCGTGTGGTGTGTATGGTACGGGGTGAAGACAACTGTACAGTCAGTTATACCCTACCTTCATGTGGGCTCTGGGCATTAAACTCAGATCACCAGGCTTGTGTGGCAAGCACTGTCACCAGATGGACCACCTTGCTAGCCCATCCCAACTGTATTTCAAAATTACTCTTTAGATTGCTTAAGGCTATTTTGCATTTTAATTCCTTTGGGGCAACAGACAATACTTTTCACTCCTCACTTGCAGGAGAACAGAAGGGGTTAAAAAAAAAAAAACTCAGCAACAAAACAAGGGAAAGAGGAAGCAGAGCCAGCCCAAGGCTTTGCTCTCTGGGATGTTAAGGATTTTTGGTTCTGGTTATGTTCTGGGCACATCAAAGGCTATGAAAAGATGGGTGTGGTAGCTCATGCCTACGATCTCAGCATGCAGGGGTCTGCGAAGGGAGCATGGCCCTATGTTTGAAAATAGTCTGGGCCATGTTATTTGCAGGCCAGCCTGAGCTACAATCTCCAGGAAAATGTAAAAGAATACAAATTTAAAATATAAAAATGATCTTAAAAAAGCCATTAATGGAGGCACAAACACAGGAGAGTGAGCGACTTAGGGTTCAATTCTGATTTTGCATTTTCCTCTGTGCTCCCATGTAACAACTCCTGAAAGTGAGTTTTCTCTCCAAATTAGTGGTTCTCATGTTGTTACAACTGGCTGGAACCCCAGAGATTGTTCCTTCAAGTTTCCTCATTTCGCAGACAGAAAGCCAGCAGCAGCAGTTGTGTACTAATAGCCACAGCCAGACTGTATCCTAAGTACCTTAGAAGGATCCTATTCCCACTGGATCCCTACTCAGAGGGATGACTGTTGATCCCATTTCCCAGGTGGGAAAACTGAGGGGCAGTGAGTTTCGATACACAAGGTAGATGGTGAGCTGGGGTTCGAACTCACATGTCTTGGTTCTACATCCCATCTCAGCAGTCCTTCAGTGAGCTGTGCATTTGCTAGTCACCCTGCCTGAACTGGTGCTACATATGGTCCCAGGAAACAAAGTCCCCCAGAGACAAAGTTCCAGTATTTTGGCAATGGCGGGAAACATTACCGTTCCTCTTAGTCTCCCAGAGATGGCCAATTCCATTCAGGCAAGCTTTTCTCAGGCTGCTTTCCAGATACGGTACAATCTTCCTGAGATGACTGTGGTGCCCTTCCTAAAGTCAGTGTCTTGCTTCTCTCACATTCTCTTGAAATTCACTCGATAGGCTGTTATGTTTGCACTGGAACACCCAGCATGATGCTTTTTATTCCTTTGCAACCAGCGGCTGTACATTTTGTTAGCCATTATGGATCCAAACTATTTCTCAGAGCAAAAGTAAATGGCGGAGGTAACATGGCAGAGTAAACCACCATTGTAAAAGACCATACTTTCTGGACAGTGTTGTCAGTACGCATTGGATAAGACTGGTTATGGAATGCCATACTGATGCTCACTCACTGGCTGAATGAGGAGGCTGCAGTTTACCACTTTAGTTCACAGGAAATAGCTAGAAACACACGGAAACACTGATGTTGGCAGAGCAATAGCACTGGAGATGCTGCACGGAGATGCATTAAGTAGATGATGTCTCAAGCTGACTGATACAGGCGGTAGGTAGAGTTCCGCTAGAACCCCAGCCTTCCACCCCTCAGGACACTGGTTTGCCAAAGCGTAGCGCTGTATCCTAAGGTTGTTGGGTGGATTGACTGCAGGTCCTTTATGGTGCTCTTCACCCACCTTGCAGTCACGTATTTTATACCCACTGACCCTTCTGCAAGAGTTGACCCTCTCTCACCACCTTCCCAGTTGCAAACCACTATTATCTATCAAGATCTGGCCCTGTCTTTTCCCTGGAGCTTTTTCACTTCCTAGCATTCTCTGTGTCCTAGACAGTTAGATCACTTGCTATTGTGGGGTTATAATGGACGGGCAATCTCTCTCTCTCCTTTTCTTATCCAGGGAGCTCCTTGAGGAGATGTCACTTCTGCATTTTTAGTGTCTAGCACAGGACCTGGATCATTTTATTTGCTCAATAAATATCAAAGGAGGGAGAAGGGGGGGGGGGGACGACAGGCACATCCTTTGAAACTATAGACCATTAGAAGTACAAAGTGTTACTAACTAGAGACAGAAGCCCATTGTCTGGTGCCTTTGTAGTCCTGAGGAACGATCTGTTTTCATGGGCATAAAGCTCAGGCACAAACAGAAGAAGCAAGGACAACTCTGACAGAGAGCAGACCATTTCCCACGTACCTGCCTGATAAAGAGGCACAAAATTGCCCTGCGACACACCACGCCCTCCACTAATGCCATTCACCAGCAGTAATTTGGTTAGCCAAATAATCCCAAAGTCCACAGAACACAGGCACGTGGGCTCTGCTGAAGTCCCAGCACTGAGGTATTTAGTTTATCAGGTGGTATGGCAGTTGTTAAATGAACTTCAATGCAGTCAGGCAGAATTCTGTTTGGCCATCCTAATCTGAGGGTCTTAGAGAAACCAGAAGAGAAAAGAAGCCCCCTCAGGGATTTTTTTCCTGATGGCACAAGTTTTACAAAAAGCTGAGTGCACAACTTGCAAAATAATAAGCCTCGGTGATAACACAAGCTTCGGCTGCAATTACCACAAAGAGAAAGGCTCCTGCTCAGGCTTCCAGCCTACACTCGTGACTATGGAGCAGCCTGAAATGTCACGTTCAAGTTGAAGTGACTGTATCCAATTAGGTAATTTCCACCAAATTGGGTCCATTAATGCTTGGACATTATCTTGAGGGAGAAATAGGACTTGGTGACAAGGTGCAATGTGGCTTGTGGAATATTAGTTTTGGGCAATCACAAATCAAGATCCAGGTACGTTAAATTATTCAGCATTCTTGACCTCATTACTAACTGACTTTGTAAGGGGCTCTGCCCATATTCGTGTCATATCAGGGTTGAAGGAACTTGGTCTTATTCCCTTTTCTCAGATATTTCTTTCTTCTTGCATCAGAGGATAGATAATAAATATATAATACACACACACACACACACATATACAATGTGTATGTATCTATGTATTTAACTACCGAAAGAGCAAGGGCAATGTCTTCAGCTTTGTTAGATGATTATAAAATGAGAACAATGGCTCATATAGCAGAACACAACAGAAATATGAATAGAATTATAAATTTGGTCCCCTTGCCTTTCTGTGCTAGCAAATGACCTCAGGTAACACAACAGTCTTCCAACAGACATCTGCCTTGGTTCGCTGTGTACCAAACAGAAAGCTGTAATTTGTACCATCTGATTTTAGAAATGAGTCAGAGTGTCAAGGTCAAGCCTGCTTCTGGAAGTGTCCTAAAATGATAGCAATGGTATCATTTTCCAAAATGGGAGAAAGCCACAGAAACATTCCAGGAAGATCATGTACCAAAGATGCTTGTTTATTCCAGTTTGTTCCAAAGAGATTTGAAATGGTGACCAGTTAATGCTGATAGGATTTCCACAACCAGGAACTGTATTAGATATTCCAGACTTTAACTCTACGTTCCTGTCAGTTCTGGAGAACTTTAATCGACTTCACAATCACCCTCAGGATATTGCTAGCTGATATCATTTAAATTTAAGTGAAATAATTCGAGGGACTCATAATAATGATACGGATCTAGAATATGACCCCTGACGGAACCAGTGAAGAACTGAAAAGACAAAAAAAAAAAAACCAAAAAAAACCAAACCCCAACCCCCCCCAACCCCCCCCCCCCAAAAAAAAAACCAAACTAAAACACTTCTTTAAGAGATTTGGAAAGAAGGGGGCATGAGGAGGACTGTCTGTGGACTTAGGACTGGACAGCAGTGGCTTCTGTTAGATAGGTGCATTTTTGTTACTTTGCTTGCAAATCAGAACCAAACAAACCCTTTGAAAGCAGAGACCTAGAATTCCATCCCATCATATTCAGGACCATATGGGAGCAGAGCAGGTGTAATCACTTCAAAGTGTGCTTCTCTGTAATTAACCCCTGCTCCATTCCCCAGTGGAAATGTCAGCTCTCAGGCACTCACTGAAGTTGAGAATTTTTAGCAAACTATACGTGGACATTAAAATAATGTTTAAATTAGTACAAATCGCAGTGGCCTAGATTCCCATACGGCTGCAGCCCCTACTGTATCCCTTCCATGTGTGAGATCCACTGGAGGACTGCACATAGAGAAGACTCTCCAAAGTACAGGGCAGGAAGGAGAATTTAGGTCAATTACCTTTTGAAGTGTGAGCCCTTTTAACAGCTACTCAAGGAAGTATATTGCTCGTGGACCTGTATATAATAAAAGTGACCTGTGCTATTTATTTAAATACCACCTTTTGGTTGCAAATGATCAAAGTATTCAGTTTGTGTAAGAAAAAAAAAAAAGATCAAGAGAAGCTCCATCCATGTTCTTTCTGGAATCTATTAAGAAGGATTAGGTATGCAATTTACCTTTCTCAGAGTCTGGGCCTGAAAGTTGGTGTCTCCAAGACTGTCTTTTCCATCTGAGTCATTATTCTTACCTATAAATAAAAGAGACAAGTGGGTTGGATGCCACTTCGGGATTTCTGGTATATATATATATATATATATATATATATATATATATATATATATATATATATATACACACACACATATATATATATACATATATATAAATGGCATAGAGGAATGTATGAGGGGGACACAGGGCATATCTTTTGTGGTCCCACTTCCTAACGTTAAAAACATGGATTATGCATTTGAATTATCAATCATTAGCACTTAGGGAAATAAGAAAGTATAAGGTAAAAATCTGATAGGATTTTATGCTTTTAAATAAGCAGATAATCTCCCAGGATGGATTCCCTCACTTTGTTATTAATTATTAGTCATATGCTGTATGGTAGACACTGTGGATATTTAGGTGGAGACAGCAGTGACATCTGAGTTCAGGAAAAGAAATAATGTGTCAACAATTCTTAAAACTTACGGAGAGTGTGCACAACTGTGGGATAGATGGATATATTTAAGATGTGAATGGAATTTTAGTGATTTTTTTTTATTATTTGATGTCGGGCAAATGCTACAATCCTAGCACTTGAGAGGTGGGAGAGGGATCAGGAGGTCAAGATATCCTCTACTTCAGAGTGAGTTTTCAGTTTGGACTACAGGAGACTGTCTCCACACACCAACCAACCAACCAACCAACCAACCAACCAACCAACCAACCAACAACCGACCAACCAACCAACCAACCAACCAACCAACCAACCAACAACCGACCAACCAACCAACCAACCAACCAACCGACCGACCAACCAACCAACCAACCAACCGACCGACCAACCAACCAACCAACCAACCAACCAACCAACCAACCAACCACCCACCAATAAAACGTTTCAATATTTTAGAATAATAATTTAAGGAAAAAAGCCTTCTTTACCAATTCCATTCCAAAGCAATAATCAGTACAAGTAACTTGCTACCCACCCTTCTGGATTCCCCATATATAATTAAATACTTCTTACCAATGATGAGTAAGAAAGTATCATTTCCTAATTTTAACTGTTTATTCTACCCACAGGTATTTCATGAGCATCTTCCCATACCTCTTTACATACACTAAGCTCCATCCTTGTCTCTAAGGGTTAGAGGACATTGTATGTCATGGGTGCCAGGTGAAATCACGGGTCAGAGTAAGAAATGGCATGAAGATAGGATGTAAAAGCAGAAAATAGCGTGGTATGCAAATTATTAGTTTATAAATGTTGTCTTATCTTGTCCTGAATAAGGTCACTGACCTTCCTTAACGTATCAGTGAATAAAGTTTCATGATTTTTAGATAACACACATTCACATTTGGTGAATAAAACTGTATAGTTAACTTAATTAATGATATATATTTATGTCATGGCATGGCTTAAGAAAAATCAAGTGAACTCAAAGCAACATAATGAGCATAGGGAAAACCCATAGATCTTTGAGGAAAATATCATAACAATTTCAATATTACCAATAAAATCAGTTGCTTTTATGGTTATTCAGTAATATTAACTTACTAGAGACATTTTGAAAATTATGCAGATATAAAGAAAATAAAAATAACTGTGAGTTCTACAGTTCAGAATAACAACTGCTAAGTCCCTTGTAGTATGTATGCACACAAACATGCCCTGAGGAAGGACACTTGGTCCTTGTTGGTGGTGTGGTTTGGGGAGGTAGTGGATCCTTCAGGAGGTGCAGCCTCTCTGGAGGAAGTCCCTCACAGGGGCAGGATCTGAGAGTTTATAGCCTTGTCTCACTTCCAGTTTTCTGGCTTTGCTTCCATTGCGTGGTTGGAGAGAGCTTCCAGCTCCTGACTCTTGCCGCCATGCCTGCCTGGGGCCATGCTGTTCCTGCCATTATAGACTCTAGCCCTCTGCAACTGTAAGCTGAAGCAAACCTGCTTGTCCTTAAACTGCTTTGTCACACTCTTCTTTACAACAACAGAAAAGGAACTAGGACAGCCTGGAAGGAGGCAAGCAGTTCGTGTGTGCATGTGTGTGTGAGTGTGTGTGTGTGTGTGTGTGTGTGTGTGAGAGAGAGAGAGAGAGAGAGAGAGAGAGAGAGAGAGAGAGAGAGAGAGAGAGAGTGTGTGAGTGTTGTGAGTATGTGTGTGTGTGAGTGTGCGTGTGAGTGTGGGTGCACGTGTTGGTGTGTAGTGTGTGTGTGGGTTGTGTGAGTGAGTGTGCGTGTGTGTGAGCATGTGAGAGTGTGTGAGAGTGTGTGTGAATGTGTGTGAGTGTTGTGAGTATGTGTGTGTGAGTGTGCGTGTGAGTGTGGGTGCACGTGTTGGTGTGTAGTGTGTGTGTGGGTTGTGTGAGTGAGTGTGCGTGTGTGTGAGCATGTGAGAGTGTGTGAGAGTGTGTGTGAATGTGTGTGAGTGTTGTGAGTATGTGTGTGTGAGTGTGTGTGTGAGTGTAGGTGCACGTGTTGGTGTGTAGTGTGTGTGTGTATGAGTGTGTGTGAATGTGTGTGTGTGTGTGTATGTGTGGTGTGGTGCATTTAAAGGGTTTAATACTAAGTGGTTGTTCCTATAACAGGGCAGGTCTCTGAAGAACTCTATTGATGAAATAAAACCTTGTGTTTTCTCTCCCAGAGTTTATGCACTGTTTGGAAACATAAGATGGTTTTTTAAAGATGAATTAGTTTCACCGTGAATTTCAATGGCTACTCAATAGTGAGAGCCACACCCAGAATCCACTAAGCCTGTGACTGTTTATTGTGAAATTCTAAATTTTTATCAGGTAGAAATGTAATTCAGGCTTGTTAGTCTGCATCCTTCAAGACTGTGAATGCTGGGACTGGAGGGATGGCTGAGTGGTTAAGAATAGGCACTGCTCTTGAATAGGGCCTGAGCTCTGGGCCAGTTTCTAGCACTCACGCTAGGTGACTCAAAACGGCCTGTGAGTAACTCTAACTCCAGGAGATCGGGACCTATATGCATGAGCATATATTCACACGTGTAATAAAAATTCTTTAAAAAAGGCAGACTACAAATGCCAATTAGAGCATGGTCCTGGAGTCAGGAGGCTATTGCAGGGTAGAGCAGGACAAAGAGCCTGGCCTGGGGCTCCAGTCTTGGGCTTGTTCCACACCATAGCTCACTTACTGACCTGTGTAATGACAAACATAGTCTTAACACCCCCTTTTCCAGAACCCAGAAGGGTGGTATGTTCTCTTGTGCCCACACAGCCCCAGGGCATTTTCCCATAGTCCACCTGCCCACAACAAAGATGCCCAAAGGTTTGGAGTAAACAAGACCCTACTTTCTCACCTCATCCTACAAACACAAGGCAAACATTGACAATAGGCTCTGCTCCTCACTCGGGTACAATGTGGAAGTCAGAGGGCAGAGGGAGGTTCAAGCTAGGCATGGTGGCACATTCCTATAATTATAGCATGTGGGAAGCTGAGGCAGGAGGATCGAGTTCAAGACCAACTTGGGCTATCTGGTGAGACCCTGCCAAAAAGAAAAAAGAAAGAAAGAAAGAAAAGGGGAAGGGAAGAAAACATGTCTCTAGAAACTCACTACAAGGACAGTGGATTGAAGAGCATCAGCTCTAGAGCCACCTGTGTCTTTGACTTATTCACTCTACAAACAACAAGCCCCCAGTTCCAGGGCTAAGAAAGCATCATAGAACATCGTAGATGGAGCCTGTCTTAGGGTGACACATTCTCATGATTAAAAGGACAATAAAGACACCGGAGGAGGTGGGTACAAAGACAGAGGAGTGGCGGCTCAGTGGGTTACAGATGCCGGTAGGAAGGATGGCCAGGAGGAGGAGTTGCTAAGAGGACACTGGAATCAAAGTGCAAGAAGATGAGAAAACAGACATGGGGAGAAGAGGGTCGTAAGCGGAAGGAAATGCTGTGCAAAGGCCCTGGGGTGGGAGCAGGTTTGCCCGGTTAGAGACAAGCAAGGACAGGAGATGTGAGGAGATGAGATCCAAGGCCTGGGAGGCAGAAGGAGAGACGGTTTGCAGAACCCTAACCATTACGAGAATGTTGGCTTCCAGGGTCTTGGGTTTGGATTTCTGTTTGCTGAAGGAAACGCATCGGGTGTCTCTCTCAACCCCAATTCCTTACAAAAATGGGGATCTTATTGTGCCCAGTTATTTTGTAAAGTTTTTTTTATGCATCTGTGTGTATGTATGTGTACCACAGACATGAAGGTGCCCGTGGAGGTCAGCAGAAGGTGTTATTTCTTCTGGAGCTAGAGTTACAGGTGGCTGTGAGCTGCTCAAGATGCTGGGAACTGAACCTGAGTTCTCTGCAGGAGCAGCATACACTCCTAACTGTGGAGGTACTTTGAAAACGGAAATGAGATCATCCCTGTAATCTACTAAGCTCTATCTCTGGCAGGCACTGTGTTTGTAACAGACACTGGTCTCGTATTCCTCTGGGCAAAGCTTTGTAAAATTTATGTGCTACCTTATGTTTACGTACACATAAACACATAAGGGAGGGAGGACCAGTAGTACAGAAAATATGCATCCAAGTAGATCTTAACTTTGTCAACAAAGAACAACCCCCCACCCCCTTGCCCAGCCGCCAAAAGACAAACTCAGGAGTTTGAAAGGTGGATTGAAGGCTCAGAAGAAATGAGGAATGACTTGGCTGTGTGAGCCAGAAGTGAGAACTAGTGTATTAGGAATGCACAGGAACATCTCATTATTTCCCATTTCCATGGAGTGTGTAGTTCAAGGTTAGAGAGAGCGCTATCTGTCCTTCTGGGAGGACATCGAACATTCAAACAATGCCAGATGAAATGATCAGCTTGCAAACTTTTGAAAACACCGCTACCTGCAGGGTTGAAAGGGCCCCTGTTAGATAAGAATCTGCAGTGTTAACTTTATATGCGATGGTGGCTGCTTTTCTCTTATGTGGTGGTATCATTAGATTCCACTTGAGTTCACAAAAATCATTTTCTGTCTAAGTTTCTACTTGAACCCAGTTGCTATCGGAGTAGAGCATCTGTAGGGGAGGCAATTAGTTAGCTAGTTATCATGACTTTACTTACTTGGTACATTTTTTAGCAAATGGAGAAATGTCAAAAACCTAAAATAATTCTATAGAAATATACAACCGATTCCTTTTAGCCATAGATCATTAGCACCGTGGACAGGATTTCAAAGGCACCGTCACCTACAACACCTTCTCCTGTTGCATTATTATGAAGTTGTCCTTAGTTGAAAGGGACTACAGGAAGCATTTTAATAGAAATTATAGGGTACTTACTGTTAGAGGGCCGAGACTGTGGGAAGAAGAGAAGATAGACCCTTCTCTGTAAGTGACAGCAACTGAATCTAAGTTCTTCCTAAGACTAGTTGATTTGCCTTTGGATGCTCTCTTGGCTAAAGGCCCTTTTAGAAGGTTTAAAGAAATGTTCACTGGAGAATTTCTCCAATCCGTGTTTTCTCTGCTTTTAAACATTAACATATTATTTGGTACCTCTATCTGATGAACCACTGCACAGACCCAAATGGCCTTATGTTTTTAAGTGGGCCTCAGACACATGCCCAATAAGTGTTTGAACAAATTGATGAGAAGGAAACTGCCTTCGGTTTTGTCTACTTGTCTGTTAAAAGTAAAAAGTTGAACATATACATTACATATTAGATGTATAATACACAATGTACTTAGCAAATTGCACATACACATATATATATGCACATGTTTGTATATAGCAGCTTATATGTGCACAAAATGTGTGTGTGTATATCAACATATATAAAGAGCTGGCTTTTGTCATGCCAAGATGAATGATGAGCCATTTATCTCATGCATGCTAATAAAACTTTTAGAGATACCCCTGGGCAAGTTTCATGCTATCATTGGCCTTTTTGGATATTATCGTCAGAGGTAAATATTTGCCACTTTAGAGTAGACTAGATTTCTAAAAATAGCCATCATTTGGAACTGAACAACTGTGAGAAACAACAAAAATGGGACAATTCTTTGCCTAAAAATATGTCCTGTTTATCTCATATTTAGGCAGTCATATTGGTGAGACTTTGTGGATGTAACTTCTGACATTCCTAGAAGACACAGATTCACAGTGAACTTCCTCCTTCCCTGGCTCTTACAATGGTATTTATGCTCCATCTTTTGCAAGGATCCTGGAGCCTTAGATGGGGGAACTGTATTATAGATGTAGCCATTGGAACTGTGTTCTATAATTCTGCATTTTGGCTGGTTGTTGTTTTCTGTAATGGTCTCTGTTGTAAAGAGTTTTCTTGATTAGTGGTAAGGACTACACTTATCTGTGGGTATAAGGACAAATATTTACAATGTGGTTAGCAATTATGCTGGGTTAATAATGTGGCAGTTGTAGGTTCTCTTTGAAGATCCATGACTCCACTAGTCTTGGGTCACTGGGTATTTCTGGCACCAGGCATTCCATCTTGTTGAACAGGTCTCAAGTCCAATCAGAGAGTTGTTGGTTACTGCCAAGGTATACATGCCGCTACTGCACCTACTGCACCCTTAGCAGCCTTGATGGATTTTTGTTGATAACCCATGCATGCCTAGCCATACATCTACTGAAGGACTTTTCAACAAGTTGAAGTTGTATCAACTTTCCAGTTACTGGGAACAGTGTTACTATGAAACAGTCATGTATGAGGTTCACGGAAACACCTGTTTTTTATTAGTTAATACACATACTCAAGAGTGAGATTGGGGCTGGGGGTGGGGGACGACGACACATGACTATTCTGTTTTGGGGAAAACCACCAAATGTTTCCACAATATTGATACCTTTTACATTTACTGGCAAGGAATCGGGGTTTCAGTTTCTTCAAATATTCCTAAAAACTTACTTTTTCTTAAAATCCATTAGCCATTTTAATGGGTATGAAGTGGTATCTGATAGTTTGATTTGCATTTCCTTAATGAATAATGATGCTGACTATGTTCTATGAGCTCTTTTGCTGTTTAGATAGCTTCTTGGAAAAGTCTTCGCCTCTCCTTTAATTTTTTTACTAGGCTCTTCCAGAGGAGGAAATGCTTTTTTTTTTTTTTTTAATTAAAAACTTTTTTAAAAAAAGCAATATAGTCTCTATTGAAATAAACACATGACCTCCTGTTATCATGAAGACAAAGTAGAGTACTCCATTGAGCGTATGCATAAGTAAATCCCTTTAACCAAGTAATCTCTTTAAGATGGTACTTTGTCTTACAATCAGAACCACCTCTTCTTTAGACTGTCATAAACAATATTTACATGTATGTAGTGCGTGTTCATAGGCCATTTATATTTTTAAATAGGGACTTACTAAATAATCCCAATGGCTACAGCGTAGCCAGAATTTTCCTGTATCTTAAACCGCTCCACTCCAAAGAGACACACAGAGACTTGTATTAATGACAAACTGTTTGGTTTATGGCTCAGGCTTCTTACTTGCTAGCTCTCGCATCTTAACTCAACTCATTTCTGTTCATCTATGTTTTGCCACATGGCTAACGGCTTACCTGTGCTCCATTACATCTGGCAGCTGGCAGTGTCTGCCTTGACTCTGCCCTTCTTCACCTGTACTTCTCTTGGATTTCCTACCTGGCTTACATCCTGCCTTACCATAGGCCAAAACAGCTTCTTCTTCTTTTTTAAAAATTAACTTTGTTTTATGTGCATTGGTGTGAAAGTGTCAGGTTCTCTTGGAACTAGAGTTACAGACATCTGTGAGCTGCCATATGGGCGATGAGAACTGAACCCAGGTCCTCTGGAAGAGAATCCAGTGCTCTTATAAGCCATCTCTCAAGCCCCTCCCCATAGCTTGTTTATTAACCAATGTCAGGAATGCATATTCACAGCATACAGAAAGACATTCCATATCACTACAACATTTCCTTAAAGAAGAGATTCACAATGATCGAATTGGAAGAGTACCATGAAGCTGTATGTACAAAGCTTATATAGATGACAAAGATTGGGGGTATGCTGTGGAGATCACGGGAACCCAAAACTTCTCCTTTCCCTAGCTCCGGAGATGACACTTGCATTGTGTCTGGGAATCTGATATAATATGGAAAGATGCTTAGGTCTTCCAATGGCTGGTATATCAGCTACTGTTCTTCCTGTGATCAAACACCTGGAAAGAAGCAATTTGAGGGAGTAAGGTATGATTTTTGACTCACAGTCTGAGGGGTTACACCCACCATGCTGAGGAAGGCGTGACTGTGGGGGTGTTAAACAGTCACACTGTGTATACTTCAGGAAGAAGATGAGGATGACCAATGGCGCTCAGCTCGTTTGAAATTTATCCAGTATGGATGGCAGACTATCACGTAGGGCTACCCACATTTATGATGAGTCTTTCTTGCTTTGGTAAACATTTCAGGAGATGACCTCATAGAAACACTCAGAGGTGCATTTCCATGGTGATTCTAATACTTTTCAAATTACAATAAATACAACCATTACTGCTAGTCACATAAATACAGGCAGGTGACTCCTGTTTTCTCATATATGAATGAGGATATACACAAGAAATTGATATGAAGAGCTGGCTGGCTCGGTAAGCAAGCAGCTAGGCAGATGGGAGACAGCGGAATGTTGGTAGGAGAAAATGGGCTGACCAGTGGGTAAAAATCAAGGTAGAGAGCCAAGAGGGCTTCTGTGTGATCATCTAGGCTGTTGGCAAATCATAATCCAACATAAATCTCAACAATCCATGAGATTCGTCAGATGAAGTACAAAACAGGGTTATGATAGAGGTCTTTTAAACACTCAATTGCATGTGTCCTAACATCTTGGAGATCTAAAAATTGCCTCACTGGATCGAAGTGACTTTGACTAGTCTCTCCCACCTAGTTCTCCGTGGTTCTTTCATATGGAGCAACAGCTCTTGAGAAAAAAAAAAATGAGCAAGGAGTTGCATGCATTACTGGCAACCAGTTACCTCAAAGCTTTATACTGGAGACCCAAAATGGTGGCCTCTTTCCCCAGAGCTAGTCCAGGAAATGGCAGGGTGTAAGAACAGGATGGAAAAACAAGCTGGGAGAATCCACTTAGGGATTTCTCTACTCTTAGGGTCTTTTGTTAAAAAACAAAATCAAAATTATGCAACACAATTCCCTCCATGACTTTCGCCTGCTCGGAATTAAAAGCCATCTACTGAAGACTCACTTCAAAACCCAGCCGGGTGCTTTCTACTATCAAGGAAGGTGCCCGAAGAATAAATTGCTCCTATCAGAAATAAAGCATTTTAGTTCTGCCACAAGCACTAAGATCTGTGTTTATAAGTCTCTCCAAAGGCAACTCCATTTCTGCTGCTCTCCCCTCGTTTCCTTTTGATGCGTAAAACCTGTAGACTGGAGCGTTGTGATTGCATTCGGCTCTGGAGCAGTGTAATTGTAAATATTCATTGGAATTCAAGCCAGCTTTCCCAAGTCCCTCCTCGGGCTGTGCAGCTACGCAAACAGCAGCAGCACCGCCACATTAGCTCTCCGCCCCAAGGCCGCTATTTCCCCACCGCCCCTAGACCCTTTCTCTGGAGCAAACACATGCAGAGAAACCGGCCCTTAAACACCATTTCAACCCACGATTTCACTTGTTTTTCTTCTCTCCCCATGACTTCAGATCCTTAGCAATTCTGTCTCTTGGTCCCAAATATGCATTAAAAAGACAACTGTGTCCTTGACTAAAAGCTTGTAGTCTGAAGCCCCTTGCTGTGTGTGTATGTTCAATCTATTTAGGAGAATAATCGGATTCTAGCTGTTTCATGAGCGCGCGGGCACACACACACACGATTTTATATATATATATATATATATATATATATATATAATTTATATATAATATATATATACACACATATATATGTATATTTATGCAATAACTCTAGATGGAAAGGTAAGATGGCTAACTACACACATGATTATATATATAATATATATAATATATATTTATATTTATATATATAATATATACACACATATATATGTATATTTATGCAATAACTCTAGATGGAAAGGTAAGATGGCTAACTGTCCGAATTAAGATACAAGAACATGAATAAGTTTTCCAATATTTGTCATCCAAATGAAAAAAATTAATATGGGATTAGGAAAATTAATATAAGATTGGGAATAGTTTATTAGCTATACAAACCCCAAGGTACAGAATTATTTACACATTTAAAACACAATCATTAAACTCTAAAACCTCTGTAAGAGTGAGCTGCTCAGCTCTCTGGATTGCCGAGGTTACAAGTCCAAGTCTGGGTCTCCTGGACCTGGTAGATGATTAGATTCTAGAAGAACTCAGGGCACTTGCAATATTAACTTCAAAATCACCCACAGAAGAAATCAATGCATAGAAAAATGACCTATAGAAACCAATTCACAGAGTTCAAAAGAGAGATGATGGAGATAAAGACAAAGAGACACTTTTAACACTCCGCAGTTCAGTGGAAACGAAGTATAGTTAAAAACTTTCAGGTCTGGTCAACGTTTAGATTTAATGAAGCAAGTAAAGACTGACTCTAAGGAAGAAAAATGGTCAGACTTCATGTCTATACAGAGTTTTGTTTCTTATGACTTAACTGTTTGTATTCGCAGGTAAAAGGCACCCTGTTAGCTATTTAGGGGCATTCATAGATAAAGGATACAAGTGCCCTGAGTCTTGAGGAATTTAGAGAGTTACAGATGGAAGAGAAAGCACTTTGGAACGACAAAAGTGACCTTGATCAGCTCAAGCCTAGGAAGCCAAGGATCCTGCTTTGTGAAGGAGCAGGCAATAAAGGACTGCCTCTCTTAAGAGGGGTAAGATGACTCATGCAGGAATTGGAATGTCAGAAATCCTCTAGGAGCAGTTTCAATCTGGGTCACTTTAAAGGGGTCGAGGAATGACTGTGGGCAAGAGAAGATAATATGTGTGGGTTATTCTTTTGATAGTTTCAGGAATAGGCAGAAAGATAATGATGAGAGGCCTCTTGCTTGCTTGGTGTTTCAAAGTAGAAACTATGTAAGTATAGTAACACAGAGAGGTGACGAAGTCAGATATTTTGGATGAATGATGGAGCAGACCTATGGGAAGAAGGATGGGTTTGGATAAGACATAGAGTTGGATTTGGGGTCATCACACTTCCCTCACTTAGGAATTTCTTCTCTCTCCTGGTTTTTCCATCTGTGCTGAGGCACGCAGCGAGAAGGCTGACTGTAAAGTCTCTGCCATTGAGTGTCGGAAATAGTAAGAACATTACCCAGAGTCCCCTCTCTAGAAGAACTGCTCTAAGCCTGTCCACTTGACACCATGACCCTTGGAACACAGCAACTCTTACCTACTTCACCAAAGAGTATATCAAACCACAGAGAAGTCAAATAACAAGCCGAGGCTGCACAAGTATTTCCAGCAGGGCTGGGGTTTAGTGAGTGGGTCCAGAGACTTTCCTCTTCCTCCCATTCTATATGAACCAAAAGACTTGCACTTCGCTGACATATTCTAATCGCTCTGAGACAGTCCTCATTTATGCTTGTTGTCCCAGAGGATGTGTTTGTTACATCCCCTTTCTAGGAAAAGTTTAGAGGACATCTTATGCAACCACACTCATAACAAGACAGAGTTTCCCTTTCCAAGCAGTTCATCACTGGCGTGTGTAATGGACAGAGGCATTTAAGGACAACAAATGATATGGCTCCCCTTTCCTAGGACCCTCAGCCTGAAGACCCGCAAGAACTTACAGTTTCTTTGATCATCTTGGTTAGATCACAGAGGCCTCTGCATCCCTAGGGGCCTTGTACCCTTAAGCATCTTAACCTCTCCGGATTCAGTGAAAGGAGAAACACAGAAAAGCACAGTCTCTAAGTTGTTGCCAAATGGAGTTCTGCACATGCACTCTGTAAGCAGTGGAGGAAGCTGAGTGTGCAATGGCCCACGAGGATTGATATATTTCTCTCTTTCTCTTGCTCATCTACTTTCCTTTGCTATGACCCCAGGCCAACATTCTATTGCTAAATCCAACCTCAGGTATAGTAAATACATGCTGTACAAATGTGTACCTCAGCCATAGCTGGTATTGAGCCAACACCAAAACCCATTTGCATCAACTTTGCCCTTTTTTGGGGGGGGGGGCTTTTGGTAATATCTCTATCCTTCTTCATGTCTTTTTAGTTTCTAATGGGAAGACAGGGAATTGGTACCAGGAGGGTGGATCTGGTATCCTCTGCAAAATGCCCTCATGTCATTGGCAAATTAGTCCTGTTGGGTGATTTAGAGACCCTTCAAATCCCCTGTGCATCTGTTACAAAATGTGCCACTTCTCTAGGGCTCACTAATGACAAGCATTTGTACATCATTGAGGATTGGCTCAAACGCCAGAAATACTATTTAAAATGCCACCATAAGCAAAAATGAGGGTAACACCTAGGCCAGAGCTGAGGACCAGCTCAGAGAACCAAACAGAGACATCTATCCAGGGTTTTCAATATCCTGCCAAGGAACCCCTATTGTGAAGGCATGATTATACTCTGTGGTTTTAATATGCTGGCCAACAGAGCTCTCTTATGATTTCTCTGTCTGCTTTCCTACTGTCTTCTCTGTCTGTCCAGGGCCCTCTGTTCTTGTCCCCTCTAAACTAAATCTTCCAGGGGGCTTATGCATTCAGTGATTTCAGCTACAATTTAGATTACCAACACTTCCAATCGCACATCTAAGATGCCTGAGGGCATCTTCTTTCCCCATTCTTTCCTTGGCAAGCTCATCCTCTAATATGATTTCAATAATAGCCAACATTTATCATGTGTCAGCGACAAAATTGATACTCGGAGCCCTATAAGGTTGTGTGTGTGTGTGTGTGTGTGTGTGTGTGTGTGTGTGTGTGTGTGTGTGTGTGTGTGATACGATATTATCATCTTCCTTCAGAGAAGGATCAGGTAAGTTCTGGAACTGAGCTCTGAACCCAGGCAGTTTTGCTTTTGGAGTTTAGATTCTTAACCACCAGGCTGTGACGTCTCCTCAGATTCATAGACTGCACCTCCTGCCCAGATTATGCTGTGGGCTCCTATGCTCTGAGTAGTAAATTCTTGTGTTTTTGACTCATGGCCAGTGAGGGGTGGCTCTGCAATGTAAGCAGATATCCTCTGGAGACACCCGAGGGCCCTTCTTGGAAAATTGCTCATTTCCAGGTAGAAAGGAGCAGGCAGAGGGATAACCTTTCTTTGGTCTTCTACCCTTTTCCTTCATATTGGTGATAAGTCCTAGCATGTGACTTGTAACCAATATGAAAACAATGCCAATAATTTCACTATCTGTAGCCCTGGTACCATATGCAGAAAATGTCCGGCGCTTTGATGATGCTTTGACATACTGAATAAATGCCATTCAACTCCTCATGTGTGGGGAAAAGGCCCATTTATTTAGTTTACTTATTATTATTATTATTATTATTATTATTATTATTATTATTATTATTACTATTATTTGTAGCTGAGTGTGGTCCCAACTGACTGAAAGGTATTTCCTATTCATTACGAGTGTGTTCTGTTCTAACTGCTGACTCTAAATGCAATTTATAACAAACTGTAGAGATCTATGATTTTATTTAGATTTCTCATCTCTTGTCTTTGCTCAGGGTTGGTGATTTTAGCAGAGGTCAGTACTTTCGTCCAATGTCAGACAAAAAATGTTTCAGATTTAGCAGGGCCATATGACCTCTGCCACAGCCGCTCAAGATGCTATTACAGTGTGAAAGCCACTAAAGACAAGGGGTAAGGAGAGGGTGGAGTGGGGTTTTAATACACCAAAAAGGGAAGCCAGTGAATTGAACCTGTGACTGTATGAGACAGCGAAGGCACCCTGGATGTCCTGCAGAACTCCAGTCTGCATCCAACTTCAACAACACCTGTCTTCCTTTGGCCCCTAAGGGATGCGTAGGAAGCACTGACAGTCTCTTCACTAAAAACCAAATCAAAAGATCAGAAAGAATCTAATTACTGCATCCTGTTAGACGTCCTCACACGGTGTGAAGAGTGGAGAGAACAGAATGAGATTTCCCTCTCAATACAGAATTTGTAGGAAAGTGGGTGCAGGGTGGGGAGGCCTGTGAAAGATAGTAAGTGTGGTTACTATAACCAGATGTGAAAGATTCAGACTCTGTATTGTGAATTTCTCTGATTTTCCTTCCTGCCTTTCCTTCCCTCCCTCTGGCCCTTTCACAGTCAAATGATGTCAAAGAGACCCAAGGTGGTGCCTCAATCTGCCAGCAACACTCTTGATTATGGAGGCTTTGAGAAAGAGACTGGTCAGTCATAGGAGGTTAAAATTATAAGTTATCATGCTATACCTACCTCCTCTTCCCATGGAATATTCCAGAACATCCCCACTGGGGCTGAAAATGTAAACTAGCCATAGTTCAAGTTGCTTTAGATGATGCACAACAAGGAAGACAAAGTCATTTTTAAAAATTAGAATGTACTATGTGTGGCTGTATTTATGAACATCCAGTTGAGACACATTTCTGATTTGAGAAATTGCCCTCCCACTTATACACTGAAAGCCAAATTAGCATCTGAGTATACACATATTAAATTCTTCTGAATTTAATTTTTATGTTCACATTGGAAAAACAGAATCTTCCCTTGAATGATTTCAAAAGCAAATAACCTACAATCAGGGATGTTCCTTTAAGAGTGAAGTTGAATAACTTGACTTCTCAACATCTCTGCTATTTGGGGAATGATTGCTTGGTGTGTGTGTGTGTGTGTGTGTGTGTGTGTGTGTGTGTGTGTGTGTGTGTGTGTGCGCGTTTCTGAGACATTGGCTGACTGCCATTAAAAACCAGAAACAAAAGCCCAGCCTGGCAGTGCACACCTGTGATCCCAGCAATTGGCAGGCTGAGGGGTTGTGATGACTGTTCTTGGTTGTCAACTTGACAACATCTGGAATTGGCTAAAATCCAAGTGGCTGGGTACATTAGTGAGAGCTTTCCCCCTTAATTAAGTCATTTGAAGTGGGAAGAAGCACTTTTAATCAGAATCTTTTGAGATAGGAAGATCCAGCTTTAATCTGGGCCACACCTTCTGCTGGCAGCCCAGATAGGAATATGGAAGAAGGAAGCTTGATGTCTTTCCTGCTTGCTCCTGCTCCTGCTAGCAAGTCCATTCCTTCCCTGCCATTAGAGCCTGCTTCTTTAGGATTCCACGAAGACTAGCTGAGACATCCAGCTTCACAGACTGAACAACCACTGGATTCTAATACTCCAACCAAACAGGCTTTGTGGCTTGGGGAAGGTTGCTAACACTTCTCAGCTTCAGTTTCATGCTTCTAAAATTTTTATTTTAATCTAAAACAAACAAACAAACAAATAAAAACAGCATCAAAAAGCAAGCTAAAATGATGCTGTGTATTATATACCCATGTTGACTAAATTTTCTCAATAGAGGGCTGGAGAGATGGTTCAGAGGTTAAGATCACTGACTGCTCTTCCAGAGGTCTAGAGTTCAATTCCCAGCAACCACATGGCGGCTCACAACCATCTATAATAGGATCTGATTACTTCTTCTGGCATGCAGGCATACATGCAGAACAATCATATATTAATTTTTTTAAAATTATGTTTTTATCATATATAAAATATACAATATATATTTACATTATACACACATATATGTATCTATGTACATAAATTCTGTCAATTGAAGCCAGCTTCTCCCTCCATCAAGGGAACAGTTAAATAGAAAATAAAGAAAGCTCCTTTGTGGCTGGAGATACAGCTCAGCAGCAGGACTCTTGCTCAGTGGAGGTGAAGGCAGGACTCTGTTCCATCCCTAACACTGCAACAAAGCAAAGCAAAGCAAAGCCTGCCCCTCATAAGCTCTCTATACATACCTCCTCGCAAGCTTCCTATTGCCTTTTCCACAACTTATACGTTTCTTTTTTGGGGGGATATAGAAAGTTTGGTAGAGTGAATCTAAAATTGTTCAGAAGACCTTGCCGCCCTTGCCATCTTTGGTTTTCTTTCTGGTTGAGGAATCTTCCAGCATCTTTCTCATGCTGCAACTGAGCACTTCATTGTGAACCGTAATTTAACATTCCGACCACCTACTTTCTTTCTTTGTTTCTTTTTTCTGCCTTCCTTTCTCTCCCTCCCTCTCTCTTTCCTTCCTTTCCTTCTTTCTCCTTCCTCTGTTCATCCCTTCCTCCTCTCTCCCTGTTAGTTTAGAATCTTTAGAAGGAAAAGCTAAAAGGGGAATAATATACACATTGTATCTGATCAAAGCAATTGCACACCTGGTTGTAAATTCCAAGACTTGGCAATATGAAGATATGAAATAATAAGTAAGATTTCTTTGGGACTTCCCAGCTGGAAGGCAAAATCCTTTATGGCACAAAGAAGCGTGATGTGGTCACAGGCCATCTCTCTGTGCTGGTTTGTCAGAGCAAAGAGTCCCCGTGTCTCATACCTCGTGGCCTGGGTTACACAGCAGCTACAGTGCACAGATGACTGAGGAAGCTCTGGGTTTAGGCCTGCATCCTTATACTTCCTTAGCTCTGCATCTCTTTAAACACCAAACCAGAAGGAGTGACTCTTGCTTCACAAAGCTGAGGTGTGGCTCTCATAGGGATGCTATTTGAATCTCAGCCTTGGAAAGATATTAAAAGAAAACTGTAGAGAGCCTCCAGTTGACTAATCATTGCTACTCTTGCAGTGAAGATCAGGTTTTCAGGTGTGAGACATTCTTGGAGTTTATATACATGCACATGTACACACACATGTACGTTGTGGTGCTTTGAATGAGGGTGGATCCCATGGGTTCATATATCTGTTTTCCTGGTTGGTGGACTGTTTAGAAAGGATTAGGAGGTATGGCTTTATTAGAGGAGGTGTGTCACAGGGTGGGCTTTGAGGTTTTAAAAACCCACACCTGGTCCAGTCTTACTGTCTCTGCTGCCTGTCTATGGATCAGGATGTCATCTTATAGCTACTGCTCCAGCATCATGCCTGCCTGCCACCATGTTCTCCATCATGGGCAAACCCTCTAAAGCTGTGAGCAAAGCCTCAGTTAAATACTTTATTTTATAAGTTAATCATGGTTTCTCCTCCATAAAAAGACAAGCATGCACACATGCACATGTAAATGCCTACAGACAACAGAAGTGTATGTACTACAGAAGAAAATCAAAGGCTTTGTAAAATGATAAGTAATATTTGCTAATTGAACAAAATTAAAAAGAATAGATAAATCAGGGAGTAAGGAGACCTGACGATTATTTCTCCTTTGTAAGAGAAATAATCCATATCTAGGGCTCTGAGATTTGAGGACCCCTCCTATTGATTTTCCCCATAGCTCCAGCTCTAATTCCCCGAAGCAGTAAGGACAGTATCCTCAGACTCTACATTGATGATTTATCCTGGTCACAGAAGGGACACCTGGCTAACTGAGGTTAACAGCTTTCTCAGTTTCATTTCAGAAAGATATTAGCATGGATGCTCTATGAAATGCTGATGTGCCAAATACTGATTCATTCACCTGCAGAGTTCACTAGAAGGCAGGGACCTATTTGACAGGCAGGGCTGGGCTCCCAGCCTTTTCCTAAAGGGCAATCCCGTAATTCATCTGACTGTGCTAAATTACACCTGACACTTTGCTGAAGACTTCAGGCGCACTCACCCGATTGCAGTAAGTCTAATGCAGAAGAGGAGTCTCGATGTGACAAAGTCATCCTTTGTGAAAATCACACCATGAATGCAGTTGTGGGCAGTGACATCTGTCGCCTAGATGATCTCTAGGCATGATATGTATATTTTCTTTTTTTGTGGGACTGAAAACTAGTCAGGGTCGGATTAGGAGAGGCTACAGAAGGAAGGTAGCATTTGGTATCACACATAGGAACTTCTATGGGTATCTAATGCTCAAGGAGTTTCAGTGTGTCCAGTGGGTTATGAGCTATATTTTTTTTACTTGCTGCTGTGTGTAAGGATGAAGGCAGATGAGGCTTTATCCTGGCCAAAGCTTAGAATTTTGAAGAGATAAGGCAGCAGATGGTCATTTTGTCATTATATGCTAGGTGTTGGAGACATTGAAGTGAACCAAGAGCCTTCTCTCATGGAACTTCTGACATGACTCGGGAGATTCGAACTTACAAAGAGGAGCTGGGATGGCTGAGCTGCAAAGCTGACAGGGCCAGTATCCATTATGGGCTCCATAAGGACAGGGCTTGCATGAGGAGAGGAAGAAATGGGCAACCACTGCTGGTGATTTTTTTTTTTTTTTTTAGTCTCAGATTCCATATCAGGTCCCTGTGTCGTTTATTTTACCAGAGGATGAAGTTAAAGCCATAGGCCAGACCATAGGAATAAGCCTTCTAATGCAGTCTCTTAACAGAATAGGCAGGATAAAAAAAAGCATGCTGCTTAGTGGAAAGACTTCAAGACTAGCCATCCACAAGATCTGTTAGTAAAAACCTTGTCATTTACTAATGACATAGTGCAAGCCATTCGCTTCCTCTGAACGTGTTTCCATATTCACAACTGCAGAGTTAAAATTCCCCCTTCCCCCCAACCATGTGCCAAGAGGCTGGGAGAGATGGTGTGTGTGCAAAGGCTTTGACGGTAAATGAGATAATGCCATCAATAGAGGAAAAATCAAATTTTATCTATTCTGCTTCTAAAGAGAACATTTATGGTGCTAAAGTATTTAAATAATAAAATCAGATACGATATTAAGAATTGCCCGGAACATACAGACCTACAGCCTAGAGGGTTTTTTCTTTGTTTTAATCAGAAGGATTCCTATAAGTCAGGTCACTCAGAATGATTATTTGTTCTATATTCATCATATAGTTGAGTCAATCACTGATACCCTGATAGCTTCACTTAAGTAGACATAATCACAGTATTTATGAACCAATTCCCTTTGCCTTTTCAGCATTTCATTGAATTACTTTGTATAAATTTAAATCTGAAGCACACAGGACTATGGTGATTCAGATTCCAGTGAAAAATAAAATATACCTATTTAACAACATCATGGTTTCAACTGTACTTTTCCAAATCAGTGTTTTAATAACTAAAATAAAAAAAGCATTTATAATCATTTCCCTTATAATCTTCTTGCCTACTCTTAGTCATTATTAAAGGTATCCATTATACTTAATTTTAATTTTTGCTTGTATTTTCAATCCTTTGTAAGTTCTAACTGTACCTTTGTTTCTGATACTTCCTGTGTCAAAGTCTGTAGATTCTGCAATTTTCCTTCTGAGAAGCATGGTAAGGTAGTTATGGGGCACGGAAGCAGGCCACAGATCCCACAGATGTAGCGGACACTGCCTCCAAATGTGAGGAGCTGGCACATGTCTCTGCTCTTTTTTTATGGTTTTTTAGTCAATTTTCAATCTATGTGACAACGCACACAGTCTACCCAATTTGAATTAATTTTGCAAGTGTAAATTCACTCTGCAGTAGTGTATCAAATGCTTTAGTAAAATCCGTATATATTAATTTCAGTGCAGCCCCTTTCCATTCATCAATCCCGTAAGGTGATTTAAAAGAGTGACCACATTTGTCTAGGATGATCTGTCCTTATCCATTGCCAAAGCAGCTTCCTGCCCTTAGTATCATTATCACCTATGTCTTTCTTATCATTCTCTCTTTTTTAAAATCAGATTCATTGTATTACTAAGCATAGGGGTCATATTTTAATAGATGGCAATTGCTGAGAATACTTTTTTGTTTGCAAAATATTTAAAATAATTTAAAAATGTGGACCATCAAAATGATTTGTTGACAGCTAAATTCATAAGCATGCTGACTTAATATAGTCTCTTTATTTTAAATTATGATTCTGAAGACATTGATTGTCAAGTCTTCTTGGCTCTATCTATCTTTCTGAAGCAGTTGGAAGAAAAGGTATGAAAAGTACTTCATGATGTAGGCATGGGGGAGTAGTTCCTGAAAGGCACTCTGATTGCTTAGGTAATGATGCCAGCAACTGACAAATGTGAAAAGTCCACCCGTTGGATGGGAGGAAATCTTTGTTGGTTACACATTTGACAGGGGATTGAATAGGATCTAGAATACCCAAAACACTAAAGAATCTAAATAACAGAATATAAAACAACCCAATCAATCAATAAACCAGCCAATGAAACTGACTGAGAGTTCGTGAAGGATGAATGACAAGTGACCAAGAAACCATTGAAATCAAGTTCAAATTCCACTGATATTTCTCCTCACCACTGTCAGAATATGCCAGTCATTAAGAAAGTAAGTAACAATGAATGCTGGTAAGGATGCAAAACACGTGTACACTGACGTAGGAATGTAAACAGTGGAAAGCAGTCTGTATGATCTTCCCAAAAGCTAAACATAGATTTACCACATGACCCAGGTTACATATTCTAGTTATTTATCGAAAGCACGTCAAGTTAACACACCGCAAACACTTGTTTTTTACTGCTGTTCTACTCACAGTAGCTAAGTGATGGAACCAAAAGAGTAGATAAAGAAAATGTAGTTTACCATTTGGAACCCCAGATTTGGAAGCATCGAGCTAGAACTGACCTAGAAGACTCTTTCCTGAGGACTGGTTTTCATAGTATCTGAAGGAAATGTGAAAGCTGCTAATGGAGAAAAGCAGCCAATAGCCCATGCCAGCTGCAAAGCCTTTGGACCACAATGACTAACATGGCATAATACACAAGGGTACTTACATTGTGGGGTAACCAACAGATATTTGAGTTAAATGTCTTCTCAATAGGAGAGAATTCGTGCCTGATACTGTGAACTCGGGCAACTACTCATGGGTAGTGAGGTCATGAACCCTATAATGTAATTTCTTACTGCATTCTGAATGCTTATCCTTATACCCACAGAAGCTCTAGTCACTCCTCAGAAAAGCTTATTGTTGAAGCAAATAGAGGCCGTCACAGAAAGCCATATCTGGTTAAAATGCAGTGAACAAGTGGCTGTAGGTTGCCCGTGGCCAGTTGATACATCTCCAACACTTTGTTACTCATAAGACTCAGGGACATCTTGGAAGAGAGGGGCAGATATATTGTAAGACGCAGAGGGCCAGGACATCTGCTGTGAGAGAGTGTCTTCTCCACGTGACAAGGAGTATGTACCCATGAAATGTCAATGATATGGGTGTCAAAACAAGACTTGAACAATGACAGACTCCCTTGACATACCCACATAGATGGGGAAAATCCCACAAGACCCCACCCCTAGATGAAGAGCTACAGGAAATTAATGGCCATTGAAAGAAGAAGAAGAATCATTTTTCTATAGGGACATGTCCCCACTTCATGTGTTATTTAATCCCAAATGGTTAGCTATAAATATGTATACACTTAAGCAAGACTAAATGGATTCAGCAAGCAGTTTGGGAGTGTGTATGTGTGTGCGTGTGTATGTGTGTGTGGTAATAAAAAAGAGGTCATGAATTTACGATGTCATGGGAGGAGTTGGTGGGGAGGGGAGGGTTGGAAGTCATGTAAATACAGAGCTCATATGTGAAACTTTGATTTTTTTTTTAAAAATAAAGAAAATGGGGTGTATACCCAAGATGGACCTTTTCCCCAGCCATAAAGAAGAAAGAAGTTATGTCACCTGAAGGAAGATGGATAAACTGGAGGAATATGGATAATCATATTAAGCAAATTAAGCAAGTCTCAGAAAAACAAACATCACATGTATCATGTCATCTGTAGAACCTCGATTTTCTATTGATACTTGGGAATGTGTGTATTTGACAGGAAGCCATGTAGGCCAACAAAAAAAACTATTGTTAAGTAGCAAAAGGCGATGTGGGGGGGGGGAGGAGAGGAGAGGATGGGGAATCACACTCAGAGTACGTGATCTACTTGTATGAAGACGCCCCTATGAAACCGAGTACATATACAACTAATATAAGCTCATTAAAATATTACTTAGGACCAAACACATCCAAGACTAGAAACATCTCTAAAATGCTTATATAAGTGCAGCCAAAGCTTTATCTCTCTATGAAATGTATCTCACAGCTAAACAATAAAAGAAGTGTTTGTTACATCATGTTGTATATTTGAAGGGTCCCGCCCATCTGCTGCGTTTTCCCTTCTGCCTTGGAAAAACACATTCTGTGTTGTACTAAAATGATTACCTCTGCTAAGAATATAAATATTTATTTGCAAAATGTATTGATAAATATTTCTCTACACATATCTAGGTAGATCTGATTGTTTTCCCTGAAAATATTTCTTACCTTTTAGGCTTGGGTGGACTTTTTCCTTGATAAAAAATGGTTGTATACTGAACAAAAAAATGGGTAGCAGTTGACTAATAATGTAAGATCAAGAGAAATGAGAGAGGACAACTCAAGAGAAAGATGATGATGCCAGAGAGAAGCCCGCACGGGGGTAAGGGGTATGAAACATAAACACACACTAGGCAACTAACTCACACTGCTTGCTCTCAGAGGTAAGGAGCTAACTGTGGGCCATTTTGTTGAGAGCAATTCTTTCTAGCCCTGGCTGTCCTAGAACTTGCTGTGTAGACCAGGCTGGCCTTAAACTCACAGAGATCCACCTGCCTCTGCCGCCGAGTGCTGGGATTAAAGGCGTGTGCTGCCATCTGGCTGAGAGCAATTTTTGATCTATTCATACACAGTTCAAAGGGCTATCTGGCCTCATCTACTGTTGTAACTATTATTTGTTTTTCTTTAGGTTTCCGTCATGTCCTACTTGGGAATGGCAAAGAGAAGAAGCCAGGATGTTAATGTCAACTTTTTTCTACAATAGTTGTGAATACTGAAACCCGAGTCAGACCTGAAGGGTATGTTAGTGTCCATTCCCCCAATATACTTATCGATGACCCCGACATGATCAAATTTGTATGATAAATACATTCGACTTGAGTCTTTGTTTTATTAGTAGTGGAGCAAAATGAACGTTATTCAGAGTCAGTTTAGTAACTTAAATTTGTGAGGTCTACTGGTATTTTCCCAGTGGGATGTTCTGTGGGGATGTGTTGAGTGTCATTGAACTGTTAATCAAAGACTTAGGTTCAACATGCATTTATGCAAAGTGATATTAAATGGGAGATAGCTACTCGATAATAAAAAACAGCTATATCTTCCCCAATTTTTAGCTGTTCTGATATATATCTTCTTCCTGTTATAAATGGGTTCATTGTAGATCAAAATAAATATGCCCAAGAAATATGCAGCCTCACTTTGATCTGTGAATACCCATTCATTTACAAAGAAATGACAAATATTTATCACTCTGTAAAAAGAGGTACACATAAAATTAAGTCAGCATGCATTAATAAGTCTTGATTTTTATGTGACATTAATATTGAGAAGCCAAGTGTATGTCTGAAAATGTGCCTTCATATATCTAAGCATCTGCATTTACCCCACATAAAACATCCATGCTAAGAACTGAGGATGCTTTTATTATTAGTGTTCTAGTTTTCAAGGAAATATTAATAATGATTTTCCAGTACATAGAGTTTTAGGGTGGACTTACACATTATAAATGGCTTTAGCATCAAAGTCATTTTCTCTTCTTTTAAAATTTGACTGACCAAGTCCTGAAAAGCTCAAAAAAAAGTCCCTCATCTCCATGTCTACTCTGCCCCTCCCTCACCTTTACAGACATGAGCCTACAAGAAGTAAAAACAGATCTGATCCTCAGATACTAATTGTATTAGGACATTAATATGGGGCTATAACTTTTTCTTTTAGATTTATTTGTTTTATTTTACATGCGACTGTTTTGTCTGTATGTGCGTCCTGTGTGTGCTTGGTGGCTGAGGGGTTCACAAGAGGGCATTAGAACCACTGGAACTAAATTTAGGGATAGTGATAAGCCACCATGTGGGTGCTGGGAACTGAACCTGGGTCCTCTGCTAGAGTAACAAGTGCTCTTAACCACTGAGCCATCCCTCTAGCCAGAACCTATGGCTTTAAAGAGGTTTTAACTTGAGATCTGCACTGAAATAGAACAGGTCCATATGATCTTCATAGTACCTGGGATCAATAGAAAATCTGACCCAAGCAAATTGTCAAGCTATTGGCTTTCATTTCAGATTTTAAAGACTATTGTTTGTGGTGATTAAAAAGCTTCTATCTTTGAGTTTTCCATCTTTTTTTTTCATTGGCTAGCAAAATGTGTGCTATAGGCTAGATACTGTGAAAGGTGATGGTAATTTACAGTACAAGACATGGTCCATGTTTTCAGGAGTGTCCTTATAGAACGGAGAAGCAAATTGATGCAGATTCTGCCACATGTTAAGTGCTAGGCTGGAGAGATTGTGAAGTACTCTGGGTTCATAAAAGTAGCAGCTGACTCTGAGGGAAGCTTGGTTAAGTTCTGCTGAGTGATGCTTCAGCTAAGCTTTGCAGGGTAAGTAGAATTGTTCAGTGAGAGGGGTTCTTCACCGGCACTCACTCATTTCCTCGGACTAGAGAGAGTTTGGGAAAGCTATGAACACCATTGGGTAAACTATGCCTTTTGTTTTCATTATTATTGAACCAATATTTAGTATTTCCTTCCATTGCAAATATAGGGTACAGAACATGGCAATGTTAACAATACCATCGTTAATGTCACCTATAGAAATCACAGCTTTTTTCATATTATATTAATATAAGATTTCATCTTAGTTATCATCTTTTACAGTCATTGTTACCTTAATATTACAGTAGTACATTTACTATTGGGCTACATAATGTTTTAACGAAAATACACATTGGCATATCAGAAATTGATTGTAATATTTAATTGATTTACTCTCTTGATAACCAAATTTCTATATTGATTGTTCTCCCTTGTCAGGCTATATGCTTCTCTTCATGCACACAATAGAATCATTTTGTGAGGTGGACATGGGCTTCAGGTCTATGGAAGTACCTGGCAAAGCAGAGATTAAGCATCCCACACGGGAGGAGGCTAGGCAAGTAGCAGATGATAGTCCCCCGTAGAAAGAGTTCATCCTTGGTTTTAGCCACTTGATGTTTCTGATTTTACACACTGACTGTTTCACTATGAAAAATGTTGATAGGTCTGATGGCAAAATACATACATAAAACCTTGTAAAATATAGTGATAGGAAAATGGAGTGGTAGCCAGGGTCCACATTTCCAAAGAGTACATCCTGGGGCAGAAAGTCTGGAAGATGTATAAACAGCTCATACGGGAGGTCTGTAATGGCCTCAGCATCAAGGACAAGGCTGTGGTTTGAAACCGGTCAAAGACAGATGTCTGGAGTACTCCGTGCCATTTGGGGTGGACCATAAATAGTATGCTAAGGATCATTTAAGATCAAACAACATTTGCATGCATGCATTTCATTGGCCAGAACTGACTACTCTAAAATGTTGTCAGGCATCAACAGAGACAGCCGGTGGCTGTGGAACGAATGCTTGACCAGAAACCCATAGCCTTAGGTCATAGCCTCAAGCCTGACTTTAATATATGCATCTTACCCATGCTTATCATTGGTAAGATAGTGATAGCAAGCATTGCCTTAATTTATCTCTGACATTTACTCTAAGAACCAAATGAGCATGCCAAAATCTTTAAGAGTTTGAAACGTAGGTATGTTACTAACAAGGAAATGACAGTGAACTATTTATATAACTATACTTTGTTATAAATACAAAAGCTTCAGTGATAGTTCACTATAACCTTACATTATTAAACATATTGAAGATCAAAACGTAGGCAGAATGAGCTGAAAATATATCTAGGGGAGGCTGCAGTCAGGATGTATTGTATGAGAGAAGAATAAAGAAAAAAAATGTATGTCTCACTATACATAAGCCTTGAAGAACTCACTTTAAATTAGAATGACCGTGCCAACAAGCTGAATTTGATATAAAAAGAAAGAAAACCTCTATATTCTAAAATATAAATGAGAATATAATATATGCATATCCCAAGATTTATATTCCTACAAGACAATGACTTGTTATTCCCAGTGGCTAGATGAACCCCAATTAAGTTACTTCCCTATAGATGACAGTGATCTTTCACATACAACCTGCAGGAAGACACAGCAATCAGTTTTTGGATCTTCGGTCTAGAGTTAATAACCCTGAGATCACTAACATGTATACATTTAATTGGTGGGATTTATTCCAATTTAAACTTTCTTTTGCTTTCTCCAGATAAACTTCTTTACAGGAATGTTCAAGCAAATATTGGCAAATGATGCACACAAAAAGAGAAAGACAGATCTCAGGATAGATTAAAAAGTCTATTTCTATTCATTAGACTTTGGTTATAACCTGGGAAAGGGGGATTTAAGCTCCAGCCTGGGCCTGCATTCTTCACATCAATGTTGAACATTTATTTTTACAGAGAAAATACATCACATTTGGGGTGCTATATAAATCGAACAAAGAGAGAGGTGCATTCTAGTTCTCTCCACTGCCATGAAGACATACAAGTCACCATGCAGAGCATCCTCCATGTCTATTGTGAAGTGGTTTTCAGCCTCAAGTACACTTGCAAACATTCCCACATCAAAACAAGGCAGTGGCAATCACACTTGTGAGAGTTTATTGTGTATAAATTATCAAAGCCAAATGGAGTCCCAGGTACTGACCCTTGACTGCCAATTGAAATAGTCCCCAACCTTCAGCCATACACTAAAAAAAGAAACAAATAAGCTGCATCTGAGATTTGAAAATATTGTGTCTGGATAAACAGGAAAAAAAGCAAAGCTTAATACAAATCCAGAAAAGGTACATTTATGGCAAATAGAGAAATTTCAATTATTAACTTCCTCATACTTATTTATCCCTTTCCAAACCTAGACATCTAGACAAAGATACACAGATATTTATCAACTTCTGGAATGATGGGCTGGAATAATGAAATATTCTAAAATCTGGAGAAAAATCAAACAATGAATTTTCATAATATTTCATGCAGTGTTGTACCACGACAAACATAACATCCTCTGTCACTCTAAGATCTACAACTACTTAATTCTGTGCCCATATTATGCCAAGGACAGACACACTATTAGCACCTAAGCAAAGCAGATTCCTGATCAAGATAGAAATTCCCAATCTTAAAAGATTGCACCCCAAACACCCTAGCAGATAATTAGTTTAAGGAACACAGTGATGAATTTATTTTTTTTCAGCTCACATGCTCTCCACTCTGATTTCTAAAACCTAAAGCCAAGTGGCCGGTGAGGGCTGTCTTTCCAGTGTGGCAAGCTTTGACCAACTGGCAGGACTCAAGGCTCTGCTGCCTTTAGAGTAGCCTCTCCTCTCCATTCCCTTATTGTAAGGGCACCCTGTCCACTCCATGCAAGCTTACATTTAACAGGTAGTAGGAGGTGGGAACCCTTCAAATTGCTCTCCTGGTGTGAATATCACACAGCTGGTCAATGCTGGTCTCAGCCTTGGGGAAAAACATTTGTGTTATAATGTCTGTTTGCTATGTGCTCTAAACCAATTCACCAACAGAAGAAAAAACAAAGCAATTACTTGAACAATAAATCTTTTCCCTATACCCGGCATCACCCAGATAGCCCATTTCTTTCTCCGTCCCAGATCCTGAATGTACATGAATTACACAGCCTTCACTGGAGAAGACACACTCACTCCCCGGCTGGATGCTGCAGTTACAAAGAAAGGGGTTTTCACCTGGCTTCTGATAGACATTGTGCCTGCTATACAGAGGGGCTCCAATCGGCTTCCAAACAGAGTGAGATGTACAAATGGATGCCAAGTGAGAGGCGTGTGCAAAGAAAGGAAATATAAAAGATGGATATCAAGCTTCATCGTGGAATGGGCCACTCTTCTGGTGCCTAGCAGAGGCTCCTGGGCTATTCTAATTATAAATATTTATATCCACGAAAGCAAATTCAGAAGGATTTATATCCCATGGGAGCCCAGATCAATAGATCTGAGCAAACCTCATCTCCAGGCAGACCACTTAACACTGTTATCACCGATTAGGGCTGCTTGGCCCTCCGGGAAGGTGTTGGTTCCCCTCGTGTCCTCCATAGGTCCACCCTATTCTTGGCCCCAAGAGAAAATCAATAAGAGAATGCAAGGATCAATGCCCAGGACGTCTGCTCGGCTGCATGCAGTGCCTCACCCTAGGATCTGAGTTCGGTTAGCCCTTATCTATCCCGCGCATCCTCATTTCACCCCAGCCCATGCTTCCAGGTCTGCTGGGACTTCTAGAATTTGCTCATTACTAAAATCAGCCAAAAACGCTGCTGACATTTTTTTTTTAAGGAAAGAAAGAAAGATTTGGAAAGAAAGACTTGGTTATCTTCTCCTTCACTTTTCAAAAGTAAAGTAACTTACCAGGTGTCAATGATCGAGGTGGAGTCGATTTGTTGCCTCGTGGCCAAGACACTTTCTTGCTGCCCACTGCCAGGCCACTGAGTACCGTCGGCGCTCCCGGAGCTAGCCAGGTTACTGCTCCAGGTTTGTCTGCGGCTCCCCACGCTTGGTCTGCAGTTGATAGATCCACTGCTCCTGAAGCATCCAGCTATTGACCCGCCCAGGGAAAGAAAGAAAAAAATGGGAAAAAAAATCAATTAATACTAAACAGCTTAACAAAACCCTGCATAGCAGAGGCCCGAAGCTTACAGGATAGGAGTTGGGGTGGTCTCAGTGGCAACACACACAATCATGGGGACAGGCTCAGCCAGCTAGAAAGCTGATGTTCCAGGGACAGGAAGCCAATATGGTAGGCGTGAACACACACACACACACACACACACACACACACACACACACACACACCACAGTACCTTCTTGCTCTCTCTCTCCAGCTTTGTCTGACATGCCCTAGTCTGGGAGCAAAGATGATGATACAGGTACACGCTCATTGTGAAATGGTGAAAAATGACAATGACCAAGACAGAAGGGCTGTGACCAAACTCACAGAATGGGTGGATGGATGTTTTCTGGTTTTCATTGGTTTGCTTGTTTGTGTTTGGAGGGCACTAAAGACAGCCAAGATCTTGTTTTGTGTTGTAGGAGTTACCCTGTGCATTTCTGCATACCTCCCTATCATTACCACATTCAGACAGACATGAAGCTTTTTAAGGGGGGGGGTAAGAAATGGGGGAGCGTCATACCTCAGCTGCCAGGCCCTCTGTCTTCTTTAGAAGCTTGGCTTGGAAGGCTCTGGATTTTTGCATCTCACTGTTCCAGCTGTAAGGAGTTTACATGGGGAGGGAGCAAGGAAGGATCATGAATGTCAACCAATGAGCAATTAGCATGACAAGACTAAAGTATTGATCCAGCAAAGCTCACTGCACCGCTGAAGTCCCAGAGGTAGAGGGGCTCCCGGTCACTAACTCCAACAGTGTGCTTTGGAAGCCTGCATTATAGGGCCTGGCACTTTTCATAGCTCAGGTGCTTTTCTGGGAAAATACAGGGTGGCGTCCTCATGCCCACCTGCAGCAGTCAGGGCCGTCTCCACCGCCTCTGAGCAGAGAGCTCAGAAAAGAAAGCACAAATTGTGTTTGCCCTTACTTAATTACTTTATTTTTATTTTTTTAAATGCAGTCCCCTCCCAACAGCACCAATTTCTAAGTATTGATTGGAGGGAAAGCAAGAATAAAATCCTGGCCTGACAGCTGGGGCTGGAACTAATGTGGTTTTCCATTTTGCACAGATGAAGGAAAGTCTCGTATGTAGTACCAACTTCTGGACACTCAGAATACAGACTTTTGTGCACATTATACTGATTTTAAACACTTAGTAGCAAGAAGGGAGGAGGTAAGGGGTCATTTCAATAGAGGGATAATCTATTCCCAGATAAAAGGCTATGTTGTTGCGGTCTAGGGGTCTTACCAGGTTTGTTTCTTCTGCCAAGTAAAGAATTAAAAGGCAGGGAAATAGCAGAAGCAGCAAAAAGCAACAAGTAAAATTTATTAGAAGTGAAAATGCACACATACACAGTAAAGCACAGACAGAGACAGAAACAGACTCCCTGCAGAGCAGAGAGGGGCTCAGACACTGAAGTCTGTTTTTTTCCCAAGGAGGGTCAGGTTTTTGAGTGGCTTTGGTGGCCTGGGCGGGGGACTCTCTCTTCTAATTTTTGATTGGTCAGCATAAACAGAGAAAGGAGAGCTAACAGGCCAACAGCTGTAAGTAAACATGTTTAGAAATGACTTTGAACGTATGTGACTATTCTAGGTCGGTCTGCCAGAGGTGGGCACAGCTGGCAGAAGACAAAGCCTTTGGATCAGATTGGGAGTGTGAAGGAGAAGCAGCGCCATTGTCATCCTCATTATTTATCCGTGGCCCCTTTCTATGCCCGTCAGGGATCTGCGTACCTCCTGGTCCGTCCACAAAGCTTGTGGCCCGGTAGTCATGGTGTCCAGATGACGCTGGCCACATGTTACCTAATAAAGCTCTTCACCATTTTCACTCTCCTGTTTGACTCGGTCACGTGCACACCAGCTTCTCTTCATCACTTTCTCCCACGGCGTACAAATTCACGTCTCAAAATGTTCCTAGTTTTTTTTTCCACATCCTTCTTTAGAGATCCCATAGCATTCCGTCTTCTCAAGGAATGACTCAAGCAGTGGCAACTATATATTCTTGGATAAATTTTTACCTGGACAAAAACTCTTCTAGAACCAGGGACAGCAATGTGGGAATGTCTTTCTGAATACTGTGAAATAAAGGAACTGTTTTGGCTTATGACAGGAACCATAGGAATAGGTGGCGGTGGGGGTGGGGGGTGGGGGGGGAGGAGCAGATCAGACATAGGTAAGAGAAGAAGGGCCGAGTCAGAAAAGACACAAAAGATGTAAGGAAATAATAGGTAAGCCACGGGCCATGTGGCAGGGCAGATTAATGGAAATGGGTTGAGTTAAGATGAAAGAGCTAGCTAGCAATATGTCTTGGCCATAGACCAAGCAAGATGAAATTAATGTAAGCGTCTGTGTGTTTCATTGGGACTTTGGGACCGCTGGTCCAGATAAGTGGAGTCAAGCAGATCTGGACCATAGGACAGCGGGTAAGAACCTCAGGGCTAGGCTGGAAAGGCTGGGCCAGAAACCTCTTACGATAGGACAGCATGGTGGACAATTCAGACACTGTCTCTATGCTTACACAGCCGACCCACCCATCCACTTTTGTTCTATTCATTTCGTATTTGAGAACTTCCTACGATCATGAAGTATCCTTTGCAAATGATTAGAACAACATGACAGAGATACGTGTCACCGGTATTCACTACTCTCCTTCTCAGACACACAATCCTTATTTTCCAGCTCTTCCTAAGTGGAACTCTGCTGTCAAGATCTGGCCAGTGAGATGGGAGAAGACAGAGATGCCTGGCTTGGCTCATAACACTCCCAAATGACTTCTAAGTCTTTCCCCCTTGGACGTGATCTGGAAGGTGACGGAGACAAGATGAAGGTGTCATCTATGTTTTTGGGAATCCAGTTAGAGAAGACTTGACTCACCAGCTCAAGACGACAGCTGAAGGAATAAACTTCATCATGTTAAATGACTGAGATGTTGAGACGTTTCATGCCAATGTAAGCATAGCTAGCATTAATTTGCTGACTAAAAAAGTGGACCAGATATGGAGTTTGCCATCATTGAGTTTGAACCCCAGGGGGTGAGAGATACTAATAAAATAATCTCAAAATTCAATGTAAAGTAATAACCATGGTGAGTGTTATAAAAGAAATGTCAGAGAGTCAGAGAGAAATGTACCCAAACAGCTGCCATCTTACAATTATGTTGAAATCTGAATTATGAGTAAATCATAGCAATGAGGGTACCTTGTAGGGGGTGGAAATAGAATGTGAAACTACAATGGTTAGATACAGTCCAGAAATCACAGGACACCTATGTGAATGGGGATAATATGAAGGAATAAAATTCAACATGAACCTAGAAAAATAAGCAAGGGCCAAACCATCCAGGGCCTTCCAGGTTATGGATTTCAGTATCTCAAGGCCATTGAGAAGCTATTCAACTACTCTGGGGGAGGCCACTAATGAAATCACACTTGTGTTTTGAAAAAGTTTCTCTGGCTGTAGCACGAAGAATGAATTAATAGTTTCATTTCCAGGCATATGGTAGCCCAGATAACCCAAACCCCCTCACCAAAAATATTGATATTCTTGAATAAAATAAAACAACAAAGGATTAAGCTTATAAATAGGGCATTCTCTAGAGTGACAGGTAGAAAAACCTTGAAATGAGAGCAATGAGCTTTGTCTGGGACACAAGCATCATGGCATCTGCCCAGTCTCAGTGACCATCATATTAATTTTTGGCAGACAAATGAAGACAAAAACCAGTAGAAGTTAGCAAATTGGTATTGAGATTCATACATAATGCTTGGACTCTTAAAGAATGACCTAGGTCAGGGGGTGGGGACAGTTCACTGACTCTTGTAAAGATGTGTCTTTCTAGTCCACAAGTGGAAAGCTAGTCTCTCCTGAGAATCTCTAGTCTCACAGAGTCTGGAAATCTATATCTGCTTGTTAATATTCTAAACTTAGAAGTTCAAGAGCCACTGACCTAAAAATTTTTAAAAACCAAAACCAAGCAATGCTCTCAGATCAGTAATATACACTTGCAGGAGCAAATTCCAAAGTAAACTGCAAAGCTACCCCTTCATGTAGGTCACTTAGGAATTTTACAAATAACCCCGTGATATATCCACATATTGTAGAGTATTACATAATCAAATAGTAGGTTTGTACCTCTGAACATTTCAGATGATAGAACAATCTTATAACCAGGAAAGTGCTAGCCATGCGGGCATGTGGACCTGAGTTCACACCCTCCAACACCTATATTTAAAAAATCAGGTGCAGTGGCATGAGCCTGTAAGCCAAGTGCTGGGGCAGAAGGAACACAAGTCCTGGTGCGACTGGCTGGCCAGTCTTGCCAATCCATGAGATCCAGCAAGAGACATCTGAAAACAATTGAGGGGGACATTTGAGGCTGACCTTTGGCCAACGCACAGAGTCACATACACATACATGCAGACACAGACAGACAGACAGACAGACAGACACACACACACACACACACACACAGAGAAAGAGAGAGAGACTCATGCACATCGTGCACAACCTAACAGAATTATAACTAATGCATAAAAAAGGGTACAAAAATTAAGATAACAACACAGTATATTGTAAAAACAGAGAAGATAAACTAGAAGGAGCATAGGGAAACCAGAGGATAACTTCTTACCAAGCACATAGGAGTCTTGGCTCACATCAGGATTTGGGAGACAATCACACTTTTTCCTCCTTATGTTAAATATGTTATTTATATAGGACAAACCTCTCCATTGCTCTGTTAGTGACATCAAATATATAAGGGCATAATGACTACTCCAGAGATAGGGAACATTTTCCATATTTAAAACTGACGGCCAGCTCATAAGACATTCTCTCTGTTATGATTGTTGAAGTGTCTCATAAAGGAAAATATCATCCCAGTGTGGTTCCTTTGCTTCTTTGCACTCTTTGCTCCATGATACCTTTCCAGCTGGGCACAAATTGAGGACACTGGCCTTTTTAATGGTGGACACCGAGACATAATGGGAGCAGGGTGGTAAGCATCAAAGGAAGGCTCATTATTTTATCAAAACTTTTTTCTTGTTACCGTTTCAAAAACTATTCCTGTGCTTCACACAGAGCTGGAAATAAGTCAAGTTTAGACATCAAGGGATGTCAAAGGTGGCTTGGACTGCTACCCTGGACCCACCAAACCTTAAGCCAGGCTGGAGATGTAGGGAGGGTTTGGGTAGAGAAAAGACTTAGATGGAGCAGGATGTTCTAAGGTCAAATGGTGGAAGCACGCCAGTTTTGCTCACCCCATCTTGTGGGACACTCATCACCACCATCACCATTGCTGGCTTCTATTCAAGTTCATTTATGATCAGAAAAGCTGCAGAGTGGGCATAAATAGCTTCACTTCCTGAGTGAAAAACAAAGAAAACTAGAATGATTCTGATGTTCTCAACTTGTAATAAAATCAGGGGTCAGGTAAATGCCCTCAGATCTCCTTTGCAGACTTAAATGCAGCCAGAATGAGTAAGAGCTGAGGCCAATAGAGAACGTCCCTATATAGTTTTGAAATGAGCTGTGTTCTAAGTATCAGGGTATGAGATAAGACTATTGCACCTCATTCACGGTCATTAAAGCACTGAGTATGGATTTTGAGAGGGAACGAGACAGACAGAGACAGAGAGACTCTGGGGAAACAGTGGTTCCTAGGTTCTCCATCACAGGTGTATATGAGAAGTTCGGGTTCTCTAGTTACTCTTCCTTCTAACATCCCACCCTTTCCTAACACCTGCTGTTTCCCCTTCAGACATGTTGAATGTTTCCACAGCCTCCATTCTATATCCATCATGGCTTAAGCCACTGTGATTCACATCATGTCCCCAAAACATCCTAATGGGCCTTCCTGCTTTCTCCCTAGAGTCTAAGCTCAGGCCCCTCCTACCTCACAGCCAAGACAATCTACATGTGAAATTAGGGCTTTCCTGCCTTTGATGCTGAGAAGTGTGTCTATTCCTCTGGTGTTGTTTCCACCCTCCTTAACATCAGAACCCAAACTCCTTGGCCTTTCAACATAGACCAAGAACAGTAGCTCTCCAGGAGTGTCCCAAGCCTTCAGCACCAGACTGAGATGGCTGAGACATCCAGTCTTACAGACTAAGCAGCCACCAAGCTCCCAGCCTCTCTCCAGAGTGAAGATGGCCATTGTTGGACTAGCCAGCTGCTACTGTGGAAGCTAATCTAATAAATCCCTTTTATAATGCTGCTAAAAAAAAATAACGATTATATAACTCAGATAATGCTAGTTCCTTACCTAACCCTCCAAGGTCTTCACACTGCTCTCTAACCCCTATTCCTTAGTCAAGGTCTATCTCACTCCATGGATACTGTCTGTATACCCTCTAGCTGTCCTTACTGGAGTCACTGGGCCAGTTTTTTTAAAATTGGGAAACACGTTTGTGTGGACGTTCACAGTTCTCCTTTGCTGGAATGCTCTGTCCCCTATCTAAACTTAGGTGTTCCTTTATCTCACCCATCACATTGTCAAAGCCTGCCTCTCTCACTTTACCCTGTTTTGTTATCCTGCTTCAGACCACTGAATCTCAGCCACTAAGCACACATGATGTTATGCTATTAAGCAATATTTACAAGAATGAGCACACAATTGCACATCTTCACGGATACCTTTTACCTCCTAAGATGGGAGAAATGAGACACCCAACAATTAAGAAAACACTATTGTTGTTATTATTGTTGTTGTCTTTTGAGAGAGCATCTCATGTAGCCCAGGCTGCCTTTCAACACTCAGTGTAGCCTGTGGTAACCCTGAACTCCTCATTCCCCTGCTTCCAACACCATAGTTTTGGGATAGCAGGTGTGGACCATGCTTTGGCAGAAAACTTATTGTCAGTAAGTTGTCTTTTGAAAGGAATTTTTAGGCCTACTTTCTGAATATAGATAAAAATTTATGTGCAAACTCAGAAGACATTGTTTTAATTAACAGTAAGTGGAGCTGAAATTAAGCCGATAAACATAAAGTATAGACTCGTGACTGAGATCGCTGCTTCCAAGCTGTAGCAATAACAATTGTATATTCAGATATCATTTTATAGTTTAAAAAGCATTTAGGTTCATAATAACTAAACTTTTCAGTTAACTACTTTGTGAAGAAGGTAGACATTCTCTGCATCTGAAAGATTTAAAATCAGTCATAGGCACAGAGGAAAACAAAAATCCAAAGAGAAAGCAATTAGACACGTCAGTCTCTTAAAGAACGCAGAGCTGGTGGTGAACGGGAGCAGGGGTACAACTGCCAGACCCAGGGAACTCCAGATCACAGGGTGGCTCAGAAAACTTAGTGACTCAATGACTCACCTTCAGGGGATGTTCATATTTAGTATCATACCTGGAAAAAAGACAAAGAGTGTTTAAAAGGAAGGATGTTTCCAGTTCTTTGGTTTTCTTCAAGATAGGGTCTTACTATGAAGCCTAGGCTAGCTCTGAACTTGAGATCTTCCTGCCTGGGGTCTTGAGGGCTGGCACTGCAGATGTATAATTGCAGCTGGATGAAACTTTGGTATGTGTGCTGTGTTTGTAGAATTGGTATATTTTTATGGTTTATACATATTATTTTCCTTCTGTTCATTTGAGGTAGGGTCTTACATTCTGGCTGGCCTGGAACACATGTAGCCTAGGCTGACCATGAACTCATAACAATGCCCTGTATCTGCCTCTCAAGTGCTGGGATTAGAGGTGTGAGTCACCATGCTCAAGAATAGCAGAAATTCATTTTCTCACAGTTCAAGAGGATTCTAACTTAAAACGAAATTGTTAACAGAGTCAAACTGTCCTCGGGGACACTGGACCAGAAGATGCATCTTGTCTGTTTCTCTCCAGTGGCTCTGGACAACCTCTGGCAACCTCTGGCTTGTAGTGGCATCAGCCCAGTCTCTGGGTCCACCTTCATATGACCTTTTCCTCTCATAAGTCTATATATCCCTTCCTTCTTCCCATGCAAATGCCAGTGTTAAGACTTAAGGTTTGGCCAGGAGCATAGTACATACGTTTAATCTGGAGGCAGAGATTTGTGAGTTTGAGACTAGCCTGGTCTACCTAGTGAGTTCCAGGACAGTACGTATGGATAAAGAAGGTCACAAACTGAGAATCTGGGGCAATATGGGTTTGAGGGACAATATTCATGTGCTAACAAACAGGCAGTGTCAAACTGTACCCCTGCTCCCGTTCACCACCAGCTCTGTGTTCTTTAAAGGACTGGTGTGCCGAATTGCTTTCTCTTTGGATTTTGTTTTCTTCTGTGCCTATGACTCATTTTCTCTGGTTTTTTTCTCCTTCCTAGACCAGGAATATCCCTGTGACATTCTCAATGAATAAACTGCACACATGTGTGTATATTACCAGCCTGAGCAAGATACATCTTGATTTTCAATAGAAACATTTCTAGGACATGGATGCTAACAATGTTCCAAAACTCAGCTCTATCCGATCTAGAAGCTTTATGGGTATTGGCCAGAGTAATGGTCAGCGATTCAAGTTGCTGTGAAGGCAGGCTGGGGCAGCCATCATCAAAAGCTATAATTCACAGGCTTCCTGTCTGTGTTTCTTCTTGTAGAGAAGTTTAGAGACATCACGACATCATGCCTTGCACATAATAGGAGTTCAGTAAATATTATTTCATCTGGCAATTTAAAGCGATGTTTTTATTCAAACTGTATTGGAGGAATAAATATAAGTGACATTATTTAGTGAGGGCAAATAGTGTTGGGCAGCAACAAACAATATACTAAATGTTCCAAAATAAATTCAGATGGACTATAATGCACAGACAAAGCCAGAAAGTTGTTAGAAGTTATGGAGACCCCTAAGTGATAATGATAGGGTCCTTTCTGAACATGACAGAGTCAAAGCATTACAAGGATTTCACTAATAATAAAGAGAAAACACATTTCATGTGAAAAAAATTATTGAAATCAAAGCAACGTGAGATGAAAAGCTAAAAAATTAAAATTCATATAATAACACATTCTTGCGATGTATAAGCTTCTATAAGTCAATACATAAAAGTCCAATAACCTAACAGAAAGTAGACAATCCTGCAATGAACAGACAAAAATGTCTTTAAAAGAAACAACACTGTATAGTAAATGAAGTCAAAGAAACCCCATACTGAGATACTACTTTATATTTAACATGGAGACAAATCCCTAAGTTAGTGACAAAATGATCTTGTTAAGATGTGGTAAAATGTGTTCTTTTATAAATTGCTGGTTGAAGTAAAACCCAGCATAACCTCTATGGGATAGAATTTTTCCAAGACTCATTAAAATAACATCCAGATGTCCTTTGACCTCTCGAGTCCAGTTCTGAGAATTCATTCTCCAGATATACCTGCACACTTGTGAAATGGCACATGTAAATGGCTCTGCATCGCAGCTTTGTAATCATAGAGGATCAGAAGGCAACTAAAGGTCCGACAGTAGGAGACCGGCTAAATAAATAATGGTCTGTCCACACAATGAGAGACTAGGAAGCTATAGAAAGGCTATGGACTCTCCTACATAGAAATTTTTTCTTTTTAATTTTCAAGGAAATAAAACCCATGAGATCCAAGAAGACCCTATATCTGTGAGTACAATAAATTATAAAACAATAACCACAAAACACACAAAAGGTACAGAACAGACTTTATAGTACACTGTTCTCTGAAGATGGGGAGGGAATGATATGCACATACATGCATTTGTTTATACATTTATAGTGTCATTAGCCTCTCAGACCTGGGGAGATCCAAGAGAGGCAAGAGGCCACGCACCTGCATGGCCCTTTTATATTCTGACTTCAAATACACACACATACACACACACACACACACACACACACACACACACACACACACACACAGACAGACACAGACACACAGACACACACACACAGACACACACACACACACACAATGGTCTATCTAACTTCCTCTTTCTCTGTCAAAATGGGATTTAGTCTGTTTCCCTACCTTCTTACTGAACTGGTGTCTATATAACATGATATTAACTGAAGTGTACAATTTCATGGCACTTAATGTACTCAATGTTTTCCAGTTATCATGTCTATCTAGTTTTAAAACATTTCCTCCAGTCCCCAAAGGGAACCTTGAACCTATTAAATCTGTACTCTTCCATTCCCTCCTCCCTGACTCCTGCCTCTCTATGAATTAGTCCTTTTCACGTAAATTGAATCATACATGTGATCAGTGGCATATGGATTATTTCACGTGGCATGAGGTTTTGGGGGGGATTAACTATGTTGAAACTGTGCATCAGAACGTCAATGTTCCCGGTGACAAAACAATAGTCCACTGTATAGAGGAACCATGTTTCATTCATCTATGCATCTGCTTATGTTTAAATGTCTCTAAGTTCATTGGTACGCATCCATCTGAACACCACTTTCAGATGTTTTCCTTCTACTCAGAGTGGGCCTGACGGATTATCTGTTAGCTCTGTGTTTAACTTTTTGTGTTTTTTTTTTCCTGAAGCAGTTTGTTTAGGCTCAGATTCTAGATAATTATGACAGGATCCTCTATCCATTCACCAAATATTTAAGTGCACAATAGGGAATAAGCCTTTTGCTTAGACACGAGAGTCAAAAATTAGCAAGCACACAGACAGGGAAAATAGATAAGACACAAACTGGGTGATGCTCTCCTAATAATAAACATCACAGCAAAGTTCAACACTCACACTAAAAGAAACCCCACTTCCTTACGAGAACCCCCAAGACTCTGTCTTCATGTGCGACCTCATGAGATTTCCATGTGAGAAGAACTCTACTTGCTCAGTGCTACCTACCAGCACTTTGTGAGATAACCCAAAGAGCCGCAAGGATCCCTCTGTCTCCCTCTTGGCTCTTAAGCTCTACTCTGCTTTCTCTGAGCCAACTCACTCCCTTCTTGGCATCTTTGCCCTCACTGACGCTGTGGTTGGAACACTTGTCCCCAGGTAGCCAACTCCTTCTCATAACTCAGGTTTTGCTGGATCTATACATACGAACATCATCCTATCCTGCTGTCATCACTGAACTTAACACTTCCTGAAATGGTCTTGTTGACGTTCATTCTTTCCCCTAGGTTAGCTCCTGTTTGCTGCTGTGTTACTGTACTTGGTACCTTCTAGGTGATGGATAAATGTTTGCTCTTCAATAAATAGCTATGGCTTGTGTCAAGGACTTATATTACAGCATATTCAAGGCACAATGATGGCTTCTAGGAGGAAGTGGTCTAGCAGTACCAAGGGCATGTGTAAATGACTGGCTTCTAGTTTTCATAGTGTCTACAATCAACTTTGCTATAAACGCAGCTCTGTCGTGTGCGTGCTCCATATTCATGACTATTTGCTGAATATTTCCAACTCTTTATTCTCTGTCTCCAGCTGAGGCCCTTCCTGATTGCTTCTGCAAACCTATCATCATAGGTCTGCTTTGATGACAGCGGCTTCTCGGTTGTGATGTTTTTCTTGGTGCCTCTAGTCTTTCCTTCTGTTCCCCATGAGAACCAATCAACTTAGGTGTAACCCAAGCATGCCAGTGTTGCAATGTCTTCCTCATTGTTGTCTCTTCCAACTTTATGAACATTTGTGTGGACCTTCGCTGACCATCCCATTCCATGTTATTGCGAAGCTCTCATTTAGTATTCAAGGACTTGGCAGATTTACTTCAAGAGTACAAACATTCCTGAGGTGAAATATGCTTAGAACCTCTCTAAACAACACACATTCACAACCTTTCTCACAGAGCTACATGCACGCAGTGCACACGTAAGTAATATGTTAGACAGCAAATATGAATATGAGAGAACAATGAGATGTCTCATGAGTCTCTGAGGGCTTCAGGGAGGGTAAAGCTTAGGATCTTTGCTTCCTGTGTAAAGCCTTCTTACAGATGTTCTTACTCCTGCCTCCATATTTTAGAACCATGTACACATCTTTACCAGTGCTGAGGCCCTTGACCCCAGATTCTGACTTTGCTAGTCTGATTTGGAACAGAGTATTTTAAGAAAATCCTATATTAGGGTTGGAGAGATGGATCAATGGTCAATGGCGTGTATTGTGCTTTCAGAGAACCAGAGCTTGTGGCTCCAGCATTCCACATCAGGGAGTTTACAACTGCTTTTATCTCTGAGGGATCTGATACCTTCTTCCTGTCTCCATGGACACTACATTCATGTGCACAAATTCACACTGACATTTATACATAATTTTTTAAAGTCTTAAAAAGACTTAATTTTAATGCACAGAACCACTGGGTAGAATCTTTCAGGCTCTATCATAATTCCTATTTCTTTTATTGAACTAAGAAATAGGCATTGGTGTGCACTGAACATGCTTGTTCACTGTCTTGAATTTCTCAGTCTGGAACTGTGAGAAATAAACTTCTGTTGCTCATAAGCTACTCAGTTCATAGTACTTTGTTATAGCAATCCAGATGTACTAAGACACAGGTGACAGTGTCTGGATAACATAGCAACTGTGCCACAGAGAGGTTGTGGCAGACACTATCCAATGTCCACTACAATAGTAGTGAGCTAGCTGTCACTATTATTTTAAAGCTCAGTTTTGCTTAAGTGGTAATGTTCCTACCTCAGGGGATGGGTCCTGATTGTTCTAAACCCATCTGAAAATTTCATCTCCCTTTGTTTGCTACTCAGCACGGAGCAAAAATGGCCTTGTGACCTAAGTAGCCATGTGACATGAGCCCAGCCAATGACATTTATGAGTGTTTGCTGAAGGGCAAGCAATGAGCAGGAACTACTATACTCGTCTTTATCACATGTCCTTTTCTAATGATATTTTACTGTCATTTATAAAGCAACAAGCACAGGATAAAAAGACATATATTGAAGGTAGTAAAATACCAGGTTAAGAGAGTTTTGAGTTTGTCATCATTATTTTTTGAGACTTTTTAACATATCGTCCTTACCAACTTCATAACACCCTTTTCTTGCTTATCTCCTCGGCAAATGTAAATTGTATTTTCTGTCATTTACTGCCCAAAGCATTCCTGGTAGCCAGTCTGCTTAGGGTGCCATAACAAAATGCCGTTGGCTAGGGAGCTGCAACAATTCACCTTTGTCTTCTCATGCTTCTGGAGGGAAGAATCCAGAGCTTCCTGGCTTTAAGGTACTTGTCTTCAGTACTGTGAGCTAACATGGCCTATTTTTGATGCATACATGTCCACCAAGAGACAGCCAGCCTCTTGCTCCTCCTTTTATAAAAACTCTAATCCCATCATGCTGTCACCACCTCATCTTATCAATACTTCTTCCTAATGAATTAGCTCTTCCAATTACCATCACATAGGAGTTAGGGCTCCCATATATGAGTTTGAGACAAGGGCATACAGATATTTGGTTCATAAAAAATTATGTTACCATAACTCAGGACTGTCTTAGCTCATGAATATATTCAAAGCTAAAGAAAAACCTTGCCTATGTTTTTGATGTTATTATTCAGACTTCACCACATGTCAAAGGACAGGTAAAAATCTGGACCACACAATCACCCTGATTGATTTGATATTGTGCAGTTAACCACAGGTGCCATGAGTAAATTGTGCAACAACCACATCACGCCCAGAAGTTAGCATTTCCGAGCCCCGCCCCCATCAGCTACCTCTTACATTCTTTCCACCCATTTTTTTTTGCAATGTTTTCTGAGTTTTGGATAGGAAGAGATTAATGTAGATGATTCATACATAGCTGAGTACTTACTCACTTACTTAAAATGTTATGAGATTAAATTTTTTCTTGTAACTTGAATACATTATTCTTGAACATGGACTTTGTGGGTGTCAATGTTATGTCGATTTGTCAAATGGTTAGGCAACCTTGCTAGATGGTGGTGACATACTGTGGGAACACCTACCACAGGGGAGACTTCAGAACTCATAAGAAACATAGCAAAGACAAAACCATAACCAATCAAAACAATAAACAAAAACTAACCAAACTAAAAACAGAGCCACAAAAGCTAAAAGCCAAGAAATCCAAAGGGATATGAGAAAACTGTCAGAAACTGGAATCATGTGCTTATCTGTTCACAACACACTAACCTGCTGTGTGCTGTTGGACACTGGTGATTCAAAGGTGAAAATTGCAGGATTCCAGACTTCTAGAATCTATCCAAACAAATAGGATATGCAGAAATGTCTATAAAGGAAGGGCTAAACAATTGCTCTGCAGAAATATATATTGCTATACAAGTTCAGTATTTCCAGGGAGCTTCTCTCAAAGGCTTGGAACTGGGTGTGCTCCCAACTCACATGAAGCCCTTAAGGTCAGGCCTTGAGTTGCTGAAGTAAACTATATGCAGACATCATTCTCTTCTTTCTTGTCTTGCCTCATATCAGAACCAACTGCCTTGCTGAAAATTAGATAAATGACCAACTTAGTCATGAATTTGGGACAAAGTTTTATGCCTGATTTGCTCATACTGATTAGAAGAAATATATTTTTGTGTGTGTTGCTCTTTTGCTAATATACTATTACTTGGGGACTGGGAAAGGCTATAACCAGCAACAAGTGTAATATGAAGTTTTTGATCAACCCTTTTTGGCCTAACTCTGAGGTTCAGACCTGCTTGCCTGCAGCCCCACAAAAAATGACTCAGCCACTTATATTAATTACATGCCACTTGGCCTATGGCTTAGGCATATTGCTAGCTAGCTCTTATATATTAATTTAACTTATTTTTATTAATCTGTCTTGCTATGTGGCCTATGGCTTATTTAGTTTTTTGTATCTTGTTTCTTAGGCCACTGGATTGTGTCTCTGGTGACTCTTTCCTCTTTTTTTCTGTATCTATGCTTGGATTTCCTGCCAGCTTCTAAGATGCCTTTCCATAAGTCAAAACAGTCTCTTTATTACTTAATGACACTCACAGCATACAGAAAGACATCTCACATGGTTAGTACCAAATATTGTAGAATTATTTATTGACAATTGATTGTATAAAAGATTAATATTTATAAATGGGTTATATAAATACTCACTGATATAAATTGAACCTCAAAGCAATTTTGGGAGAGTGGAACTATCCCATGAGTGATGGTGCCAATCCTCTCCCCGAAAACACAAAAACAGAGAAAGGGCAGTGTGCAACAGGACTCTCAACGAGGCTGGCCACGCTCCATTCAGAGTCCTGAGACCCCAAGTCTACACCTCTAGGTCTCCTTCAATAACACCTAAATCCCACTACAAGCAAGTCAGTCTATTCGCTCATAGACACGAGGCTCTCATTGTCATTAGACCCATCATTCAAACCCTTGGTTGCTGTGACTTTGAAAGCCAAATTATCTGATCCTTTAAGGAGCGCTAATGGAAATTTACTTCAGTCTACTTTGTATAATTCCTTCCAAATGTTCATTTGTAGGCTGTGGAGCCATCTTAGCTGGTAAAGTGCTGATCATGTAGGTTTCATCCATCTCTGCCGTGTTACCATAACACGGCTTCAGCTAGCTGTCAGTAACATTTGCAGCTCTGAGGTAAGAATCCAGAAGGCATTCTATATATCATATGTCCAAATATGTAAAAATTAAAAGCAAAAGAGTTACACAAAACACTCTGACTTTTTACCTGGCAAATATATATCTTTATAACACCCTGGAAGGCCACATCCTAGTCAAGATCTTTAGACTATAAATGCTAAGAGGTACGGAGAGGTAGTAAACAGGTCCTGACTATAATATCCCCTCCCTCTCTCTTACCCCAGTCTTCTCTCTTGCTGGGAATGAGTTCATAGACATGTCAAGGATGTGGCCTGCACATCTAATGTCCATCCCCCTACGGAAGATAGTCATTACCCCAACCCTCTGGTTACCAGTCCAGCTTTCTGACGCAGACCAAAAGGATGGTCCGAGGAAAGAATCCTGGACAGGCAAGCTTGAAAGTCAAAGGTTCTGGAGATTGGAATGTGGAAGTGGAGAGGGTGGTAGGCAGCCAGTGAACATTGTCTCTCTGCTCTGATGGACTTCTTATCCAATGGGAAGGGATGAGGTGGGGCTGGGACACAGCTCTCTAATGTAGAGTCTAAGACTGGGCCCTCTGATATTCCTCCAGATGCTGAGCTAAGCTGTAACCAGCGTTGAGAACTTGTGCAAGCTCTTTTAATATATGAGCTTCAGTTTCCTGGTCTATATAAGGGACCATAAAGTGGCAGCTAATGCCCCTATACACGTCTGCGGAGAAGTCTAGATATATTTAATACTGTGTGGGAGAATGCATTGTAAAGGTGCCATTTCCTAGGCATGTGATATTACTATGATTTTTGTTGTAGTTTCCCATTTTACCACACACTAAATCAAAGGGCAATGTGGCTGCCAACCACACTCCCATTTGTATGTTCTCATGGACATCTAATCAAAAACGGACAGATGATGACAACAAAGACAAGGGTAATTAAATATCCTTTCGATTTTATTTCCCCCAAACCCGGTCCAGGCTGATTTCCTGAAGTCTGCAGAGGTGTGCTAATTTGCATAAGTGATCTCGGCTCCCATATGGATGTTGTGTAAGGGACATTACTCTTCAGCTATAAGGCGGGATGACTTCAGCATTATAGAGGAAGCAGAATGAAATCTCATCGGCTCAGCAGGCAGAGAATAGCAGTGTACCTTTGTGGCAGAGGCAGACAGATGAACGAGCGGGGTGTGCCCGGGAATGAATCACGCCATGAGCTTCTGCATCCATAAAAATGAGGCTGATCTTGGGTCAGGCGGGTGGGTGATGTGTCACAGAATCAGGTTAAACTGACTCGACCCTCTGGCTGGCTGATTTGAAGCTGACAAAAGTGGCCGAGCTCTGGGCTCAAAATATCTTTCTATTGTTTCTGGCCATTTTGAACTAGAAAAGCCTTTGGCTTCTCTCTCTCTCTCTCTCTCTCTCTCTCTCTCTCTCTCTCTCTCTCTCTCTCTCCCTCCCTCCCTCCCTCCCTCCCTCCCTCCCCCCCCCTTAGGATTGCATTTTTCCCCTTTCTTTTTCTATAACAAAATCCAGTTCATTCCTATTTGCATAGAAATTCAAATCAGTTTTATCCTCAGAGTTAGTATTTTGGCAAGTTGTGGGGATGTGTGTGTGTGTGTGTGTGTGGGTGTGATCCTGTATATTTATCCACTTTTTCACATCTTGCTAAATAAAACAAATTTGTCCTATTTCTAATTTTGTGTTTCAAAAGCAATTACTTTTCTGCCATCTTTAGACATTCAGGTAGAAAAGACTCCATGTCCCTCCCCTTTCCAAGTCCTCTGGCTTCTGCACTGTTAGGAAAGGATTCCATTAAATGAGGTGTCAATGGAGTTACAATGGTTTCGGGTCATAGGCAGGAAAAATGGCGGAGGGAAGGCTGCCCCGTGTATGTAAATGTATATATTTATACAAGGGATGTCACTTGCTGGAGTCCCTTCTGTGCTCTTCCCTGATCAAAGATGGTTGCTGAGACAGTTACGGCAAAGGAAAAGAGAACCAGGGTCTCCGCATTCTCTTACTGTTTAATTGCTCGGAATAATGGCATGCAGCGCCTCTCTTTTGCACAGGTGCTCACCAACTTTTACAAATGGCTGTGCTAGAGCACACACAGAGAACAGCCAGGTAGGAAAAGATACCCGTGGACCCCCATCCTTAAGAATTACATGTGCACAGAACTTGTCTGTGCCATGAAGCAAAAATACCACACTCTCGAGCAAATGCAACAAAAGCAATACACTGGCCCACGTTAGAAGTCAAGGTTTTTGTCATGCTTTAGAAAAGATTAGACATTTTTATTTTCACACAACTATCCTATACAGAGAAATAGCTAAAGTTTAAAAAAAAAAATACGGGGGGGGGGGGGGTAGAGGGAGAAAGCCACAGAGACAAGACACAGATTCCTCAAACTTCCCCCATTGTCTGTGTGGTCTGGAGACAGTCCCAGAAATCCCAGGTCTCTGTGCAAACACTTCACGTGTTAAAAACCCTCTGAGATGCGTTTTGCTTTGTGTAATCAGGTACAAGGACACGGTAAGGATTCTACGCTCTTCACCATCTTCTAGGCCATTCTGCTTTTGTTCTGTTTGACACTGGCCATGAAGAGGTATTTTAACTTGCATCAACAAATGTAACAAGTGATACTTAATACAGAAAATTCACTCTCTTTGTGTAATTAATTCTATGTCCAGGAAGCAGCCATGCTCTCGCAGCTGAGTCCTTGGTCACACACGCGACACAGTCTGCAGCTTCCACGCGGCAGACTTAGGTTTCCATTGCAGCCTCCGGAAGCTTGTCAAAATTTAAACATTGATATTGAGATTAATTGGTCCTTTCTTCAGTGAGAGTGGACCTCCCTGCTGCTAGACCATTAACACAACTTGGGTGCCAGGCTTTGTGTTAGGGCCTCCCTGTCTTTCTTTTGTGCCCTTTGTCATCAAAGTTGTATCCGTGAAACACCAATCTTCTCTTTGGAAAACAGGTAAGCACCAACACAGCTTTTCAGAGAAACCGCTTGAGATGGCTTTCTCACTGCTAGGATTTTCAGATTTTTGAAAAATGATTCTCTGAAATTTTCAGAAAATGCTGGCGGAAGTAATAAGCGTAGGGCATTTTAGAGGTTTAGGGACACATGTGGCCATGCAGAAGGGCACCGTGAGCACGAAACCATGTCGAATCTGCATCCTCAACAATGGCTCTGACATGTTCATTTCTTTTGCGTGTCCTGGGTTTTAACCTGACTCGTGCTTACCTGTTATTTTTTATCCCCTCTGTAATGGTCAGTGTCTCTTACACAGTACATCTAACCGGGCTGCAGTCTCCCAGCTGCATTTACCTTGATAGGCTAACACTCTACCTGGCCCTGAGTGTTGTCTAATGGGAGACACGGAAAAAAAAATAAACAGTTACAACTCAGATAAAGGCATGATACGGTAATGGGAGACTACCTTTGGAGGGCATTTAGCCTATTTGTGAGGAGAGGAAATGATCTGGGGTCATTTTCTGGAGAAGGTAATTTTTGGACCAGAATTTAACAGCAGGGTATCAGGTGCAATCCTAAAACTAGCCAAGGTCACCTTGTATTTGAAATTTCCTTTTCAAGTAACTTGTTCCAAAGGATTGGTTAATTCTCTCTAACCTTTACTCAGTTCCCACCCTCAGACTCCTGCAAGAATGGGAGTGGCTTGAAATCCAGATCCTACTAGAATTGGGCTTCTTTCTACCCTTCTCTCTTGTCTAGCTTATACTAAACCAGGTAAGGTCCTCGCTGCTTCATAAAGGGTCTGAGCGAACTACCTCTGTGGTGTGCTGTATGAATATCTTAAGCTTAGGAGGATAGGAATTCACTACACAATTGATTGTCTTGGTCCTTCCTTGATTCTCTAGGCTTCCCTCATTTCTACAATCACCTTTCTTCAGATTTCTCATTCAGCAACTCAGCTATTCTGAGCATGAAAAGCATCGCTTTCTACCCCTTCCACTCCTCCAGCATCCACACACCTCAATGAGCATCTCTACTGTCCTTTAGACGTGCACTACTGAAGCCATGAACACACATGAAACCAACAGGAGGCACTGGCAGTTCAGTGTTTCCTTTGCCTTGCCTCTACCCCTGAATGGATCCTTATAGCTACTTGAGGACCTACCTTGCTGAGGGGGGTGACATAGAAAGAACCCAGAGCTCAAGCTTCAGAATATGGCTGCTCTGTTTTGATGGTCTCTGGAGACAGCTGCCTCTTCAGGACCACCTTTAATTCATGAGTTAGCTGTAGGGACCAGGCACCTAACAAAAGCTAGTTTATGGGGGAAGGGTTTAGTTTTGACCTACAGGTCAAAAGAACACAGACCGTCATGTATGGAGAACATGGCACTGAGCAGGGCATGGGATGGGGAAATGCCAGTGTTCCCCTTGTTTTTCCCCATTCCTTCTTCCAAGCATCATGGGGTACATGAATTAATGGCACCCAAGTCCAGGATGAATCCTCCATCTCAGTCAAACCTCTTTGGAAAAATCCTCACAGACACGCAGAGAGCTGTGCCTCTGATATTCTAAATGTGGCCAAGTCCACCCTAAGAAGTCCATAATGGTCCCCATGCCCCTTCCCTCTTTCTCCCTAGCAGGTACAAAGTATGGAGGAAGGTCTGCTGAATGACACTCTTACTTCTTCCTACTGCCCATGTCTTCTCACACCACTCCATCAACTCTCAGCTTCATGCTGAGGTCCCCAGGTGTCCCAGTCCATGCCTGTGGTGAGAACTCGGTGAAGGTTATTTACAAAGTTATTTTTCTCTTTTTATGAGATTTGCAAAGTGTTTTATATTTATTCTTTATTCTTCCTAGGGGTTGGAAGGAGGAACAGAAAGAAATGATGTAATTATAATTTCACAAATAAAAATCTCAAAACAAAATAAAAGTTAATGAAATAAATAATGTTATTTTCACATTATGGGTAAATAAAGAGTAGCTTTAAGCAGTCATATGTTCTTGTCCAATATCTAGGTCTACTTAATGGGCTCTTACCTATTAAAATATTACCCATTCTTCCAGGCCAGTCTCTAAGCTCTAAGAGACAGGTTTCTTCCCACTTTGAAATTTCACCTCACAGACATGGGAATAAATTAACATTTGTATTATAAATATTTTCCTGTTAAAAATGTAATTTTCCCAAGGGTAAGACATGGACATTTCTCATTATTTTAGGAAGGCAGTTAGGGGAGATCTCGAAGAGAAAATGGTTAAGCAGCTATTAGATGGGGAAAGAACAGCCCAAGCTCAGAGAAAACCAGAAGCAGAGTATGGAGTATATGGAGCATGGCCACCGGTTGTGATAAACAGGAAAGCAAATGGCTGAAATGAGAGAAAGCCAAGGACAGCTGGAGACAAGGCCAGACAGCACCAAAACCCAATGCAAATGGGGGGAAGAAACAGTTTGAAAGAATGAGCAGAGTGAAGAAGACTGGGTGATTTGGAAATCTGAGAAGATATTAAGAGATCTCGGGACAAGAGAAGCATCTTCTGTTTCTCTTCTAAGAGCCTCCCACTTCCAGTACCGATACATAAACGAGATACCTTTTAAAAATCAAAAATGAAATGGAAACTAAATGGATTATGGTAGCAACTACAAGACGTTTAATAGCAGTGTTTCATTCCAGAAGAGAGTAACGTGTTTGATAATCAAAGGTATTTAAGAACAGGACATGAAAACTAAGGATTTTAATACAGCAAAACTGACCTTCACTTACAAAGAAGGATAAACAAACAGTATCAATATATAAGATCAGAGAAATTATTCCCATGAGCTCTTTTTTTTAAGGAACCCCTAGAGAATAAACTTGAAATAATTACAGCAACATTAAATATATAATTACTCAAAGAACTAAGTAGAAATTAAAAATAGATCACTTTATATAACAGCTACACAATTTGAAAATTTAAATATAATATAAGCATTAATAATAGGGAAGGGGGCACAGAAAAATGTTAATACAAGTTCCCAAAGGAAAAAGTAGATATAATGGAAACAAACACTGTGAAAATAATGAGCCATAAGGGAATAATTGCTGGAAATAATAAAAAGACATATAATTTCAGATTTGTAGGGACTAGAAATCAAAGACAACTAATGAATGTGTTCACACCATGTAAATTCTACATTCTAATGGCTTTCACTGATGAGGGAATGGTTCTTTTTAACATGGTAGAGGGAGATAGATGCCATGCCTCTTGCTAGCAACATTGGATGTAGGATCTTTAGGGATTTTAGAGAGATAATACCTGTATCAATTAAATATCAGTATAGAATTAACATATTGTTGGGTGTAAACATGCTACTTTTATGGGGGATGTGTGTATTATCCATATATCCCAAGAAAAAATTATTTAAGTAAATTGCCTTTAATGATGACAAATATGGAAAACAATGTGCCCAAGAAAAAGTAAAGCCGAAGACTTAAGGAGCACCACGGCAGACCTACATGCTTGGGATAGCATCCTCTAGGCAGGACCTCCTGATGATCTATCTACCTGGGTGTTGAATCTCCACGGGCTCTGTGTTTGAGTACTTGGACCCCAGCAGGTGATGCTGTTTGGGAAGGTTGTGGAGCCTGTGGGAGGTAGAGCCTTCCTGAAGGAGGTGGACCATTAGGGGCTAGTCTTGAGGTTTAAGAATTGCAGCTAGTTTTTGTTCACACTGGGGATGTGATGCTGCCGCCCTGCCTTACCTTCCTGCCACCGTTCCTTCCCTACTGTGGATGTGGTCTCCAGCTGTAATCCAGAAGAAATCCTTCCTTTGTACCATCTGTTATTTTGTCTTACTGACACATCAGTGTTACATACAATTCTTCCTCTGTCCATTTACTCATATTCCATGCGGTTCCTTTGTGGCTGTGCAATCATACCGGAAAGACTGCATTGTATGCTGAGTCTTTAGAATCAGTATCATGCATGCAAGATAAAAGTTATAAAAATAATATTATGAAGCTGACAAAACTTAAAACGTACAGCTACCAGAGTAGCAGCAGATAGGAAAAAAATGATTAGATACATTGTTTTTCCCAGCTTAAAAAAATACTTTCAAAAGACAATATGTCAAGAAATAAATATATAAAAAATAACACTTTGGATTGTGAGAACAACCTCTGGGAGAATTTAAAATACATAGCGAGTGGAAATAGTGGGCCAGGAACTAGTGTGTAAGATGGGAAACGGCATAAGTGTCTGTAGAATTTCAGCTTGTCTGTGCTTTTTTAGATGGTTCTCAATTTTGTAGCTCTGGCTCTCTTGGAACTTTTCATGTAGACCTGGCTGGTTTCAAACTCACAGAGATCTGCCTACCTCTGCCATCCGAGTGCTGGGATTAAGGGGGATGTGGTACGAAGCTCAGCTACCTTAGCTCCTAGTAACACGGAATTGTTACTAAATTCAATCCCAGGGTTGAAGTATCTCTGCAGAAGAGAAAGAATACCATTAATAACAACGATGATGGATCATTCAGACCTGCCGGAAGCCCACTTGGGAAATGGATGTGAATTTGGAGTTTCCTATAAGAGATAAGGACAGGAATGCCCCAGTTACCAGACTGGCGTCTCGGGAAGAGACGGTTGAAGTGAAATAGATGCAGAATGGAATGTACTATAACCATGTATCCTGGTCAGAGTTCTCCTGAGACACTGGCCAGGTAGAGTGAGTCTTCCCCCCTTCCAGTCAAGCACAGGGACAGGTGGAGCTTCCCAGGAAGGTGCCTACCTTGGCCCTTTTTTACACTTGCATTATCTAATTTAATTTTCACAAGGCAGGCCTAGATTTCCCATTATATAAAGCTTCAAGAAATGAAGAAATTGGGTTATTTATCTGTAGACAGTGTAGCCTACTAAAAGCTAAGCATGTTTGAGGCGGAGGCCCACACTTTTCTCCTCTCTGTCGGTTATAGCCCTGTGTTAGTGTGGTTTCTGGCCACATGCATGCATTTTGTCTTATGGATGTCTTACCTTCCCATTGAAGTTCTCAGCAACTTAATAAAGGGCACCTTAGCTTGAACAGTTAAAGCTTTATTCCTTAAAAAAAAAAAAAAAAAGATTTATTTACTTATTTTTTTTGTGCACAAGAGTTTTTTTTTCCTACATGTGTGTGTATGTGTGTGTGTGTGCGTGTACATGTATGTGCCTGCTACCTGTAAAGACCAGAAAAATGTATCTGATCCCCTGGTACTAGAGTTACAGATGGCTGTGAGCCACCTTGTGGGTGCAAGGAACGCAACCCAGACCCTCAGCAAGAGCAGCCAGGGCTCTTAGCTGATGAGATATCTTTGCAACTCCTGCTTCTTACAACCCATAACACAGTACCTTTTGCATATGAGCTGAATCAATATCTATTAAATAATGTTGGAATCTATATAAGTAAAAAAGGAGAGCTATATTTTTGTATAAATTGGCTATAATAAATAATGAGTGTTATGAACCGCTACCATTCTTGAAGCACACCAAAATGTTTCTCACAAATTTACATCTTTATTCTTCCTTGATTTTCTAATTAGGCCATTTTTTTTTTAAGACCATAAGCAAATAAGATAAATGGGTATACAGTTTTTTCACCTGTTTATCTAGTGTTCCTTCAGCATTATTTTCAATTCATTTTCCCCTGTATTTACTTTACCCACTAGGCATACTGTTTGTTCAGGGGGAAAAAAAAACGTTAGGAGCTAGCTTCTGTTTACCACTATGTGTGACAATATTTCAAAGAAAAACTGTCTCAAAATGCCTTATACCAGGAATTTAGAATATTGTGTCCTTGTAAACAATAGGCTTTCTGCACACAATCGGTATTTTATAGCGCCCAGCTCAATGCAAATGTGAGCCTGGTGGAATCGAATGTAAATCTTTCCAGACACCTTCATTCTCTGTAAAAGGCGCATATGAAGTATGCCTGCTCCTCAGTCGTTCACGTGATGGGCAGCTGCAGATTCAGCCATGTCCTATCTGCCTCTCCTTCACACTTCAGTCTATGCAGCCCGCCCCGCTCCAAGGAGCACACCCACAACAATTACACCGCGCTGCCAGTGTGGATGGATTCTGGTCAGTGTTTTGTTTCACTGTGGCAGCGTCTTGTTTCAGTAAATGCTGGCTCTCGGGCTTCTTGTGCTTTTCTTCCCATCTGAAGATGCACGTCTGCAAGCTGCCTGTCTCTTTGCATTTAGCTGCAAGTGTTGGCAGCCCCTCCCCCAGCCACCCTTTCTGCTGTTGCTGGTACTACTTTTATTCAATTCAGCACTTGAGGGAACTGCAGATGAAATGCCTCTGAATCTAAATTGCCAGCAATGGAAATAACAACCTATTTTCTGACCTCCCCTTCCTCCACCCACACTTGGAATCCCAGTCTAGGAGCACAAAGCCGTTCTCTCTGTGTGTCTCTTGGGTTTACTGTTATAGTGGCTTTTCCCAGCATGGGAAGAAAAGAACAAACACAAATCCATTAGGAAAATATCCGGGAAAGGAAAGAAATGTCTATGTATGTGCTTATGAGGTCTCTACAGATGCTGGAGAATATACAATGCAAAACGCAAAACTGGAATTCACACAGTCACTGAGAGGATGCCCTCACTTCACCAGCCCCACTGACAGCCAAGGCTTTTATTTTTGAAATTTTCCTTAGAGGGTTGCTCCTAGCATCAGTCCCTAAGAGATATAAGAAAACAAGCCCCTTATCAGCATGTATTTTAGAAACTCCAGGTGGCTTAATCACTGGCTATCATTTTCTGTGAATGTTTCCAATGGATTTCTATTTATTAAAAATACAAATGAAATATATTAAAGAGAGGATATCAAATCCTCTCCGCAAGTATATAAACTTACTAGGTTTTAAAATGTGGTACTCTAATAGAAACCTGGCCTCTGTGGGTCTGTGGACAGGAGCTGTGATAAATGCTACACCATCCCCACTGGGCACTGTGAAAACTATTTCCTGATGGTGGTGGTGATGCACACCTGCCAGCTCAGCCTTGGGAGGTGGAGATAGGAAGCTGGGAAGTTTAGGGTCATCCTCTGCCACAGAGAAAGTTTGAAGTCAGCCTGGGCTACAAGAGAATCTTTCAATGCCCTCCTCTTATACACACGTATACACACACACACATACACACACACACACACACACACATACACACACACACACACACACACATACAGGGAGGGAGGGAGGGAGGGAGGGAGGGAGGGAGGGAGAGAGAGAGAGAGAGAGAGAGAGAGAGAGAGAGAGAGAGAGAGAGAGAGAGAGAGAGAGAGAGAGAGAGATGGTTCACCAAAGAGATTAAGTAACTTACCCAAGGCCAAGGTTGGGTCAAAGTTTGTACTTTGCTTCACGAGGAGTGTTGTGTGACAATGTGGCACGCTGAACACAGTACAAAAAGAACACAAGAAAGACCATGAGCATAGAAATGAATAGACTGTAGACAGAAATAACCCCTGGATATTTAATGATTGTTTTCCAATTTCCAAGGAATAGCCATTTTAATTCTGTCTTTAGGGTTCACCTTCCCATCACCATGGAGATGGCTCTTGATACCCACAACTTCCAGTACCTTGGTTTCAATGCTTGTCTCTCACTGACTTGAGTTTCCTTGCCAGTTTCTGGGGGATATTTATTTCATTTGTGAATGCAAACAGAACTTTAACAGTACTGAATCATTGCTCTTCTTGTCTGTGGGTAGGGATGAGCTCTTCTTTGAACTGAAATGTGAGTGGATAGAACTGTGTATGGACAGTGTGTTGCTATTTTACTCTGGGATCTGCTTCTTCATCTAGTCTGGGAAGTTGACCTCTATTGGATGCCTTTGGTACAATTCCTTACACACTGGAGGTCCAGGCAGAAGATCGAAGGACTGGAGAAGATATGGGTGTTTATTCCTCACACTTTATCCCATTTTGCTACTGTTCTGGTCTATGGCACGGGCTGGGCTGTCCATGGCTAAGTTCCAAAGCTTTGTCTCAAAGGTCTCTGGCAAATAGCATCACTCTCTGGTCCTTAAGGCGCAGAAGGCAGTGACAATGGTTTTTTCTGTAATTAGTCTCTGGGTGGCTCCTCTTTCCTATAACTCTGGTAGGTCTATTTACCCCTCACCTTGTTTCAAGGTACACATTTTCTGATGTTTATTAGCAAAAATAACCAAGTGAAAGCATATCGCAATAAGAAAATGTGAATTTAGCTTCATTTAAGAACGCCTCCTCAAAACCACAATGCTTTTCCAAAATGTTGTTTTCCATTTTAATGAGCAACCGGACAGTAGACTCCAAGAGAAAGGATACAGATTAATTTACTTAAATTCAGTTCTGGAAAGAGAATTGCTGGATTACTACCGAAAAAAAATTCAGGCATCTCTTATAGTCTTGCTCCATTTCTACTGACTGGCTATGAAAATTTGGAGGGCTATTTGAAAACAGTTAATTCTAGAAGCAATAAAGTTGATCTAGCTTAGTTAATTATATTTCAGCATTTTTAATCAATGAATTTGTAATCCACCAATTATAACCAATAAAACCCCAATACTGAGAATATACTACGCTGGGGTAAAGAAATTAGACCGTACTTACAGTTGTTTTTATTTTTATTTTTTTTATGGAGATGTAGGAACCTTTCCGATACAGAGTCCTCCTGCACTGTGTTTTCCGTAGTGATTTTTAACACAGCACCTCAGGAAGCCTGAGACATGGGCCGAGTTCCAAGAACTGGAAATGTTACCAAAGAAGAACGTAAAAAAAGAAAAGGAACTGGGGGCAGCCCCCCACACATTCAGAGAGTCCCTAAGAGACAGGACTGGGGGCAGCCCCCCACACATTCAGAGAGTCCCTAAGAGACAGGACTGGGGGCAGCAGCCCCTCACACTGAGAGAGTACCCAAGAGACAGGACTGGGGGCAGCAGCCCCCCCACACTGAGAGAGTCCCCAAGAGACAGGACTGGGGGCAGCAGCCCCACACATTTAAGTAGTCCCTGGATGTCACCACTGAGAACTCATGACTCACATTTTGAGGAGCAACTGACACAACCAAGATAGTGTGACTTCCTTGCTCGGTGCTCACGCCCCTCCCTCTGCCAACACTCAGATCTCATTCACAGTCGGTGCTGGAGAAAGGATGTGCTGAGGAGGGAAGGGAGTGTGCTTTGGAAGCTTGCTCTCTGGGGAAAGCTGTAAGCTCTGGCTGTTTCCATCTGAATGACATTTCATTTGCTCCAGCTCAGTGTTTGCTGATTGTTCACGCTGTCTAGAAAAGCTTTGCTTAAACCTTCTAATTTTACCTCAGCCTTTTTCTTTCTGTTGGACAAACTCTTTTCCTGGAAGTAAGGAAGGCAGTAAAATGGGGCAGCTGAAGAAAAGGAGTGAACTGTGAGGGAATTGCTGAATTTAGGAGTCTGCTGAATTTGAGGGGGATATATAACTTGGGCATCCCTCTTGACACTGAGTTTACTAATTCCTCATACTCTGTGATTCTGACATTTAAACAAAAGTCAAAATATATATCTACGGATGCTGTTTTCCACTTCATGTACTTTATCCAAAAAAGAGAATGGGAAGATGTTCCTTGTTGACTCAAAACATGTAAAATAATTTTATCTTATTGAGATGGATAGGAAAATAATGTCATAATATTGTCATGATGAAACATATAATTTCATGTAAGGAATGTGTTTTAATTACTTAAAAATGGAATGCAAAAATATATAAAAAAGGAAAAATGCTACTTATTTACCTGGTATAAAATCTCTGACTGCTTTGTTTTTGTTTAGGAAGTACCTTCCACCTCGGTCCCTCCCACCTAGGTCCCTCCCACCTTGGTCCCTCCCACCTCGGTCCCTCCCATTTCATTACCTCTCACTTTATAATTTTCTAGTGGTTGTGAGAAATCTGTAATTCTCCACTAAAATGCGAATTCAACTGTGTAACTATGTAAACTATGTAAAGTTGTATGAATGCACGCATGAATATACACCAACAGTTATGTAAAGATAACTGTGTAAATGTACATATACATTTTGAATATATGCATATATATGCATTTACCTGTCCATCTTTTAAATTTTTTTATATGTATGTGTGGTGCCTGTGGTGCCTGTGGTGCCTGTGGTGCCTGTGGTGCCTGTGGAGGGAGAGAACATCAAATCCCATGGAAGTGGAGTTGCAGGTGGGTGTGGGTTGCCACGTAGGTGCTGGGAATAGAATGTAGGTCCTCTGAGAGAGACGCCAGGGCTCTAAGACACCTAGCCATCTCCAACACCCGTATAATCATGTACTGTTTGGATTTACAGTGTGGAACAACCAATGCGGAGAAGGGTCTTCTTCAAAGGTCCCTTATGTCCATAAAGCCTGGGCCCACCAAAGAGGGATGCAATTGCTTTCAAATAGTTTTTTTTTTTTTTTTCTAAAATTTAATCTAAAAAGAAAGATGAGGAAATCTGCCTCAAGCCACCACCTGTTGTCTAGGTTTGTTCTGTCACAGAAACTTAGTTTCCCTCTAAAATCTACCCATTGTCCTCCACGCCCCTTTCCCACACGAAGATCACATTTCAGCTTGTACTGTCTTCATGCTTTGTATGCTTTTCCCCATTAATTTGTCAGTTTGTTGTAACAGATTCAATTACTAACAGTAAGAAGAAACGTTGGAGCCTCCCCACCACACACACACACACACACACACACACACACACACACACACACACACACACACACACACACACGTTTATTTATGACCTTGAACTATGCTTTCTTACAGTACATTTCATTATTAAACCATAGGAAACAATACAACAAGCATCTTCACACTAGTCTGAGACAGACCATAGGTTACATCCATCTTCTCTCTAACCTTGTTCTGGCTCAATGGAGAGAGACAGAGAGGTCAGGCAGAAAAAAATAAAATACACTGAACTCCAATCAAGTCTGTGTTAGAGGATGTGGCATTACAGTGTTGGGCAATAGATGACATACCGTTCCTCCTGCATTCTGAAAATCGGACAGAGGAAGCAGACAGAAGACTTTACATAGTATCATTCATGAACGCGGCCCGCAGTGGATTCTTCTGTTTTTGCACAGTGCTTAGGAATTTGGCCTCTGGTCCTACACGCACTAGACAAGTGCTCTGCCATGGAGATGCAGCCCTATCTCTGGATTGTTTATATAGTTTGCTTTTTTTTTTTTCTCCTCTGAGAAAAGCCCATTAGAAATGTTTTCTAATTGATGGTCATAAATGATCTATAATATTTACAAATGACATTATTCTGTACAGCTTGTATTTATATACTAACCCTATTTGTGACTCTCTGTTCCTATATTTGATTTTAATGCATCTGACCTTAATGCTTTTGTGAACTATTCAGTGGCTATGTTTGGTTAATTGATCTCTATGATTTAATCACTTCTAGCTTTATTCACTTCTGTTCTCATGGCTGACTTATTTCCTTCCAGTCTGCTTCAGTGTATTCACTCTTCATAAATCTGACACATACTTATTGTATTTTTCTTGCTATTTACTCTCAGGAGGAGGAAAAATCCAAACGGAGCATCCAAGGTTCAAAGCTCTGACAGTGGCATTGTGAGGCCACTGTTCTCCTGAGCTCAAATTCTGGTCCAACCTCTGAAGCTGGCTGCATCTGTGTACCCTCCCATCCCTGTAAGATGAGTTGACCTCGGAAAGGTTAACTTCCACTGACTTTCTGTACAGTGGGGTCTTGCCCATGGAGTTCCTCCCTAAATTACACAGAGGCTGATATCTCCCTTTTACAAAATAGTTTAACTTCTGTTAGCATCAGTCATAATTCCTGGCCTTCATGCTGTTTAAAGTTACTTCTTATTTAATAATAATAATAATAATAATAATAATAATAATAATAATAATAGGAGGGGCTTTTAATTATTTTAACTTAAAAATTATGTGTATAGGTGTTTTTTTTCTGCATGTATGCATGGCTGGTGCCTATGGAGGTCTGAAGAGACTGTTGGATCTCCTAGAACTGGAGTTACAGACCGTTGTGAGCTGTCACATGAATGCTGGAAATTGAACCTGGGTCCTCTGCAAGGGCAGCCAGTGCTCTTAAACACTGAGCCATCTCTGCAGCCTCAGTATTAAATCAAAGCAGTGAGTAAATGGAGAAATATTTTACTTTTAACCATAAATTATGAAGAAATAAATATTTAGGTTTTACCATATAGGTGGCATTTTTGGTATTTGTAATGATTGTTGACATTCATTGTTGACAGAATAAAACTCCATGCAATTTTTGAGGTTTACTTTGTACTTAATACATGATCACATGATCATTAAAAAAATCATTCTTCTTCACACAAGAGGCTTAGTCAAGAGGGTTGCAAGTTCAAGTTCAGTCTGAAACTTTACTATTTTTTTTTAAAGATTACCCCCCACACACACAAAGAAGGAAGAAACAACAAAAGACATAAAGAAAGGCAAAGTTTTAATTTTTCTATGTGGAACTGTTGTGCCCTGGTCTCGAGACCCCCAAAGAGACCACCAGAGATTTGAACTCTCCGAAATGTAAAAGCAAGGTTTATTGAAAAATGCAAGTAGAGACAAGGACCTCAGTCTGGCTCACCAGAGTGGCAGTGGTCAGAGGAGGTACCTGCCCCTCTGCAAGCTGGGTTTTTAAAGGCAAAACCCACAAGGTTATTCATCAGTTAGGGGTCTTAGTACGGATACAATTCCGATTAGCTCATTTTGGGGGGACTTTCCAGATTTCTTCTGTTATCTTAGCCGGCTGTTTGTCAAACCTTCTTCCCTAGACTATCTCCTGGGTTGAGACATTCTGTGACTATCAAATGGCCCCGGGCTCTCTCCAGTGCTGGGACATTTCATGGTTAATTAGCTGCTATCAGATAGTCCTAGGCTAACTCTCCTGTTTGAACTTTGTACCTCAACAGGACTCAGGCCTGTTTCAAACTGAGACTTAAGGTTCAAGGATTTTTGCTCAAAAATGGAGGCACTTCTCTGGTTCTTCATTTCCCCCTTCTCCTAGGCCTAATTGAAACCCATTCATGGGTTTAGATAGTTAGTTCTAGCATGTAAGTATCTCTCTCTATGTCCCTTTTAGTTACATGCATATAGCCTTGAGTTCTCTGAACCACAAGTTGGATTGTCCCCAATCATTCCCTCATGTATTTGAGTAGTCAATTTATGACACAGGGCCCAAAGGTGATGGCCAGGTAAAAGAGTATCAAGGGTCCATTGAGGGATGATATCAGAGTAGCAAACCAGGAGAACTTGGCATACCACTTTTCAAACCAATTCTGGCTGGCCTCATGTTCTCTCCTTTAGCTAGATCCTCCTGTGTCTTTGGCAATTGATTCCTTTACAACCCCTGAGTGGTCTACATAAAAACCGCACTTCTCACCTAGTGCAGCACACTATCCTTTGTCTCTCAGAAAAACGAGGTTAATCTCCTGTTCTGCAGAACCACCTCCACCAAGGAAGACAAGGAGTCTTGGAGGTACAAAATGGAGTTTTCCAGCTTTCCTTTATCTTCATCAATGGACAGAGGCTGGAACAGTGCTGCTGCTGAATGATTAGAGATGTGGCTCCTGTCCCTAATCCCGCTAGGCTAGCCCCTAGTAGCACGGATAGGGTGAGGGCTGTAACTGGCTCTCTCTTACAGTGGTGGGGGTTCGCATGTTCAATTAGGTTTTGCAGGTCTTCCCCCGTGTGGTATATCAACTGGGGTACTAGCCTGACTGATACACAAAACCCTTGAGTCTTATTGAGGACTGCAACATGTACACACGGGGTCAGCCTGGAGAAACATGCCTACCATGTATCGTCCAAGGGTAATAGATAGCCGGTTTGGTCCCCAAGTGGCTGAGTGTGGCTGCAGTGGACCTGGTACTTTGGTGAGATATGTCATATGAACAGACCTTGGCCCTCCAACCTGTTAGAGAGTTAGTGAAGCTTTGGTCTGTCAGTGGCAGTGCTGGTGGTCAGCAGTGGTACTATATTTGCCCATTACTGCCACCTGCTCGTAGAAAGGGGGTTGTGTATTATAACAGAGCCAGAAGGAAGCTGGTTGTTTTTATTTCTTGTCTATGGTCAATAAAAAGGCTATGAACATCCCTGGTCAAGTATCTGTGGAGCAAAATGTCAGAGTATCAGGTACAGGAATCCCCTTTGCCAATGCTTGGTCGGTGTACCCCGACTAACAATAGACTGTTGATGCAGCTCTTGGTTGCCTCTTGGGAGTGGAGGGTGGGCCCCTATTGTACAGTACTGCATCCTTGGGACGTAAGATTCTGGTGATTCTAGCTGGATCTGGCCTGAAAGTCTTGCAGTCTAGTACCAGCTGCCAATTAAACACTTCTACCCAGTTGCAATATCTGTGAGTCACAACAATGACCAGCATGGGGAGAAAACAATCTCCTAGCACTACTTTGCTAGATAGGAAGAATTACTTATGATATTCTAAATCAGCATATATATATATTTTAAATCTTGAAAAGAAAAGGGAAGAAAAGGTGAGCAGGAAAGGGACAGAGGCAGGGGCGAAAGAGCACAGGAGGGCTAGGGAGCTGAGCTGCAGAAGTAGGAAGAAAGAGCAGTTGAGGAGAAGGGAGGGAAATAGAGAACACAACACTAGATGATGCATCAAAGGTCAGAAACTGGCCCAACAGGAATGCTGTGCCTTACCTACCAGTGCCCAAAAGCCCAGGGAGGGAGGGTAGGAGTGCGGTGTTTGCCAGAGGAGACTGGAATCTCACTGGTTCCATGCTCAATGAAGACACTGTGATCTAGAGGCTACCCCACCACAGAGCCAAATGAGAAAGTTCTCAGAAGATATGACCAAAGACTTCTGCAATTGGAAGGTTGGAGACTCTCAATACCTGGAAGTTGCTTGGGTCTTAAAGGTAGATTGGCCTTCATAACAAAGAGAAGAAAGAAGATTTTATGGCCACGGCATCGTCACCCTGAGGGGAACCAGGGGGTTTTACAGAAGCCAGTGGACACTGGAGGCTAATAAGATTGAAATCTCGAGGTAGTTCCTAGAGAGATGCCTGCCTGGCTGAGAGGCAACCCTGGCAGAAAAGAGTTGTCTCCAGTCAGAGAAAGAGCTGCCAGGAAAGTGTCCAAAGAAGCCAATCCACGAGTATTCATTCATCACACACTTCAGGAAACTGGCGAGGATGCAGGAATGAGAAGAGATAGCCCGAAGAATCCATCAGAGTAGTGCAGGACAAAGAGCCAGCCTTTGGACATTTTTAAAAATGACACCCTGATAGTGTGACAACTATGATAGAATTCCCTGTTACCTTCCTTCATGCTAAGCTTACAGGAGCTTGGGCAGCCCCGAGGACAGGAAAGAGCCGTGAGGGTCAAGATGAGGACAACCACAAGACATTGTCTTCACTGAAGGTTCCCTGGTCTTGGCTAGACTGAGCTGAAGGAGGGACAGGACAGGGCATGAGCCTTAACTAGGTGGGAGACAGACAGATGTCTGGGTTTGGAATGGATTAGACTTCTCACCAACAGAAAATGATCTTGCTCGATTCTTGAAGACAACACAATAGCTTTTGGATATGTCTGGGATAAAGGAGCCCAGAGTATGAGAGAGTACAGTGGGAAGAAAATGTCTGTTTCTTGAGTGCACACTATTAAATCTACGTGGTCAGTAAGTCAAGTATTGACCAACTATATTTGTATCTGGATTCTTATCTAAATTACCATTTCTGTCTTCTATTTACTTTTTCTACTCATTTTTATCTTCATATTATATTAATTTTTTTTCTTCTGGTTTCTTTTTTAACCAGGTTGAGAACTATAATACTTCCTAAGCTTTCAAGTTTAATGTATTAGATATATTTCTCTTTCTCTTATACATTGCATCCATTTCTCTGTGCCTCACTCACTCACCAAACGGCATTACTGTCAAATATTACGGCAGGCAATCTTGCTAATTTTGACTTACTTTTAGTTTATTTTTTTTTCCTAAAAAACTGAAAAGTTACTAAGTCTGTCTACAACTGGTGATCAACAACCAGTCTTGATGATGGCTAGTCTTCCACGGGTTCCATGTCTCCTGTGGGTCTTCCCCATGTATTTTAATCCTGTCTTGGTTGTGGCACGAGGAGCTGTAGCTTTGCCTTCTTCAATGTTAGTGCAGATGAGTATAAAGTTCCAAATGGCAATTATTTCTCCTAAACACCACTGTATTTTGGCATTTACTATTTCTGTTGAAGACTGCTTGAAGTATAAATGGTCTTTTTTTCTGATAGTCTGGTTTTTTTTTTGTGGACTGGGGGTAGCCTTTAAAATTACTAAGATTGTTCTTCACCCTCAACATATTCCCTATGTTCTTTTAAAATTATTTTTTAATTTATAAAAAAGACCTTATATCCATGTATTCCCCTGCTCCCCCTCCCTCCCCTCCTCTCAATACCTCCAAATGAGCCTTCAGCCTCCCACATCCCCCCCCCCATTTCTTCCCCCCAAAGGGCAAGAAGTCTCAAGGTGGGTCAGCTCAGCATGGCACATCCATTCTAGACAAGTCCAATTTCTTCATCCCAAAGTCAAGGCTGGGTTAGGTGTTCCTCTGCAGGGATTGGGCTCCAAGGTGTCAGCCCAAGCACAAGAACACAGTCTGATCCCACCCCTCGAGGTTCCACATACTGCCCATGCCAATGGACAGTTGTCTACCCTTGGAAGGCCTAGCTCCTTTTCCCAATGGTTCCCCAGTGGTTGTTCCTGAGTCAGTGAGCTCCCCAGAGCTCCAGCCAGCCATCACTGTGGGAATTTTCCTCATACTCCCTATCCCCTTGCTCATACAGACTCCCCTTCCCTGCTCTCAGCTGGACCAGGAGCTTGGACCAATGCTCAGCCATGAATCTCTACCTCCACCTCTATTCATTTTCCCTATGTTCTTAAAACTTATTGTGAATTGCTATGACTAAACATTTATTTATTTTTTCTATTTATTTATCCCAGGCATAACTTAAAAGCAAGGACTGCTAGCTTTTAAATTCTGATAATCGTGCATTTCTGTTTTCTCAAATATAGATTTTTTTTTCTCTATTCTCGCCGTTAGTTTTCTTGGGAGTCTAGTTTTAGGTGTGGCTTTGGCTTTTACAATATAAGCTCTGTCTCCTAACTGCTTTTATATAAACGTTATTTGTCTTTCTGGAAATTTCTCATTATTGTCTTTTCTGATGCTAATTCTTTACTCGTACCTAACCTGAATTTTAACACAACTATGGAAGTTTTAAATGTTATGCAGATAAATATTGATATGCTACTCTAGTTCCTATGCAGAATAGATTTTTAAAAAGATAATCATAGGGTTACGCTTCCGAGTTGAAGTTAAATGTATACTCCAGAATGCATGAAAACAAGACATTTATCAAAATATATCAATTATGTAATGAAACAGCTGGGTGGGTATGGCATATCTTACCTAATAAAGCACTCTGTTGTTTATTCTCCTGATATAATGTAAAGATAACATACTTATAATGCTAATAACTTTGGTTATTCTTTCTCTTATGGTCTAAGTTCATAGCTCTCTAAGGAGACAAGGTCTTTTGTCATTGATCAAAAAGACCAACAACAAAGCAATTGTATTTTCTAAATAATATATGCAGGGATCTTTGGAGACAGTTCCCATAACTCAATTCATTAAGGTTGGCTGGATAATGAGGACATTTTAAATATCTCAAATGCAAAATAAATGAGCTAAATAGGCATTCTTTCAAATTCATCCTGAACACATGACTTCAGGACCTATATAAAATATGTAATGTTTCTGTCTAATGGAGAAAATGTTCAGGCAATGTTGCAGGCATAGGAGCGGGGGCCTCAGATGGAAATATGTGATGTTGTAAGGCATTACTAGTTAAACACAGAGAATTCTAAGTAAATCTCAGAAAGTTTTATTTCAGACTGGCTGATTACATGAGTGTATTTTGAAAGTGGTGCGTTTTAATGTTACTTATCTTCATGAGAACTGATTAGCTATGGAAATGTTTTCTCCTCCCTTGAGGGGTATACACTCATTTATTAAGAGGAAACAAAGGCTGATGTCTAATAGCCCTCCTAATGAACGTAGCATCTGCACATCTTCAAATGCAATATTTCACAGTTATAAAATTAGTAGTGAGAGACATACATTTTCTGGGTTCTTAAAAGAAGACCAGAATCCCCTCCAGTATTTAGAACTCGACATTAATGACTGGCCACTTCTAAAAATGAAAACCTCTTTTCAAACACATCTCTAAGTCTTTTATTCATCCTTTATTGTTTCCTTAGCTCCTAGTTTTGCTCACTTTTCTCCAAGTTTCATTCTGAATAGCAATGTTTTTAGGATTTCGTGTGTTTGTTCTTTCTGATAACTAAAATCTGCTTCAGCAATCTGAGAGCATCTCAAATACTCACTGCAGACCCTCAGTTCCCCAAAGATTCATATTTAGCCGCCCAATGAACAGTTCTGAATGAATATGTTTGAGGTTTATTACAAAGGGATGATTCTGGAGACCTTAACTCTGTCTGGAACACTGGGCACCTACACACTGTGAGGCTCAGGAGTTCAGAACTCATGGGAGAAAGAGGCCCATAAACAGTTACAGATGTAGTCTGATGAGAGCTGAGAACAGAGATGTGTGAAAAAGCCAGTATGAGCACCCAGGGAAGGAGGCTGATCTGTTAAGATCTCCCTCTTGGTACTTTGTCATTCTGTTCATTTGAGTTCAAAGAGTACAATTCTCTCTGCACAACCTTCCGATATTGATATGAAAATCCCAGATTATCCAGTAAGTTACCAACTCCCAGTTGTGATTTTTTTTTTTCCTGCCCAAACTATCATAGAATGATTGTTCACCGCTCTCCTTGTCTCCTGCTTTGCCACTGCTCCAGTCCATTCTTCTGAGGACTCTATCAGTTGTTTCCATGTCCCAGTAACCGAGCGCCCCGTATGACTCTCACTAACCTAATCTTCCGGCCATGTGATGTACTCTCAGGATTCCATTATCTGGTTTAGTAGACCCAAGTCTGCCATCTCAAATGTGTTAGTCTTGCTCAACTTAGGTAACTTTTCAGAGCCTCATTTCTTCTCCTATACAACATACTGTATTTCAATGACATTAAAAATATGTGTGTGAAGAGTGCTTAGCTCAGAAGGCACACTTGCTGCAAGCAATCATTTTTGCCTATTCATTTTTAGTTTCTTTGACATAGTGCCTCTTACTACATTTGAAGAATATTACTTTATTGTTTCTTGCACACTCTCCCTTCTACTTATTAAACCATATGCTACTTGAAGGCAAGGATTTGATCTCATTTGTCGACAGGCAGGACGTGGGAGACCATTTTTCTTTGGCCTATGATTTGTTGCCTAATAGGGTTTGATAGACTCCTGTTTGATTCACGGTTGATGGGGACAAAAAGCACCAGAGCTCAATTAAAATGACGCTTGAGAGATACCTGATGCCACCAAGATCTATGGAATTATGTATTAAATGGTCCCCAAAGAATCAGCTATTTCAAAAATAAAAAATTATCACAAAGATCTTAATGCATCATGCTCTACCGTAGATCACGCACCATAAAAATGTCAGAAGTATCTTTATTTCACATTACTGTATTTCTTGATGGTGATCTATCAAGACAAGTAAGGCTTGCTGAATTTGAACATGGATAATAAAGCTTCGCATTCTAAGAAAATGTTTAAAATAAGAAATAGAACTGAGGAGGCAGTGGAGAGCTCCTTGGGAGAAGGAAATGATGAGGTCATTGCATTTCCATGGTTTGCTGTTCTTTTTATAGAATATACAAGATCTAACAGTGGCCCACAGTATCCACAGTAAATTGTTTCTATTTCAATCACTGCACAGCCTATAATAAGCAACCAGACAAAATGCTAGGTGATTATATTGTTATAATGTATGCCGATCTGATCTGAAGGGGTTGTTTTGTTTTGATTTCCAGTGTCTTAGATTCTTGCCAAATTATTAAACAAGTCAGACTCAGCTGAAGCCGGCTTGAACAATTTCAGTGTGACTAGCAAAGGCCCGTTTATGAAGATCTGGAGGATCATACAAACAGGACCCACCCCTACTTTCTGCTACCTCTGTTCCAAGGGAAGAAAGTAGCAGGAACAATGGGATTTATTATTTAAAATGCCTATCGTCATTATTATTATCATTAGTGTTAATTTTTACATCCTGACCTCAGTTTCCTCTCCCTCCTCTTCTTCCAGCCCCTCTCTTACCTCCCCTCTGGCCCCCCCAACTCTTCCTCTGTGTCTATTGAGGAAAGGGCAGGCCTCCCATGGATACCAACCAAACCTGGTATATTAAGTTTCAGTAAGAATAGGCACTTCCCCTTCCTTTAAGGCTGGATGAGGCAATCTAGTATGAGAAACAGGGTCCTAAAAGCTGGCCAAGAGTCATATTCCCAACTCCCACTGTTAGGGATCCCACTAGAAGACCAAGCTATACAAATGTAACAAATACCCAGAGAGCCTAGATGAGTCCCATGCAAGCTCTCTGGTTGGCAGTTCAGTCTCTGTGGGCCCCTATGAACCCAGATTCGTTGATTCTGTGGGCTTTCTTGTGGTGCCCTTGACCCCTCTGGCTCCTACAATTCTCCCCACCCCCTTCCTTGAAGTGTTCCCCTAGCTAGGCCAATGTTTGGCTATGGGTCTGCATCTGTAGAAATGGGATTTAAATGCTTTGCTTTTGAGGGGTGCTAAGATTCTAGCTATAGCCTGCCTACGCCCCTGTTCTAGCCAAGTCAGAAGGTGGTTGCATATTTCTAAAATCCCTACACACACACATAAAACAAACACTTACAGAAAGAAAAAGGTGGGGAAACCAGATCCATGTGAATAAATCAGCAGAACCGGGGGGGGGGGGGGGAGGGAATGTGAAATCCAAGGTGCATGCTGGCACGGCTAGGTGTATCAGTGCCTTGAGTGAACAGAATTCTCTGCACAGATTTTAGATCCTGGTGGCTCAAGGGCTGTCAATCTCATCTTATTCCACCATGTAATCAATATTTCCAACTGAGACCTTCATGGGAGACCTGGTGCTTACCCTGTGAAATTAGAGCCCACCCTCTATATGAGATTTCCTACCATGGAGCCAACTCTGATAGACACAGTGGGACACCAGCTCTGACTTCTCGAAGGCCCTTTATAAAATATTCTTCTAATGACACAAATTTCGCTGTGATGGATCCAGCCTTGGGTCTTTTTCTTATGTGTTCTCTTCAAGGTTGATCTGTAATAAGACAAGAGAGCTCCCACAGTAAGAGGCGTTGGAAAATCACTGCTGTTTCAGAAGTTAAGAAGACTTTGAAAGTTTTGGAAAAACAGAAAGCTCTGAAACTAAGCAGACTGAGAGAGAGAGGGAAAAAAAAAACAAAAAACAAAACTATCTTTAAATAGTGCAAGGACTGGCCAAACCACAGCCTGTGGGCCATACTAAATAATGTTGCTTTCTGTCTTTGTAAATAAAGTTTTATTGAAACATAGTTATGTTCACACATTCATTTATATTACTGTCTACGTCTACCAGAGGTGAGTGGTTACAACAGAAACTATCTTGTTATAGAAAAATGTTGCTGAGTCAAGACAGTAACTGAGAAAAGTCACTAGCTCTTTTGGTGGGAAATAGTATATATATATGAGAGAAAATCTGAGGATCCTAATACTATATAAAACAACACATAGCAATAATACTCTAGGAGAAGATATTTACTGGGACATGTTGAAAGGGAAGCTATACATAGTAGAAAGACTAGAATAGTATTAACTTTGAACTCAACTTATATTTCTGCCAATACTAGGGCCCCCAAGACCTCAATGTGGCCTTGTTCACAAGGTGTTCCTCACATCTAAGTGCCAGTACCTACCCAGTACTAAGAAAGAGCTTCTTCTTATATTCTGTTGCTCCAGATGCTGGAACAATGCATGCATCATACATACACACAGGGTGTTATGTTTTCAATAGCAGTGACACCACCTGGATTACATTCTGGTCCTCATAGTGGTCTCCCTTTGATTGACAGAATCCTTTATAGAAATGTCACTGTGAATCTACATTATAGTCTCTTCTGGTGTTAAATCTTTGCCTTAGTCTATATAACCTAGAAAACAGAGAAGAGACCCCCTAAGCAGGAGAGAAACAGGAATTATCATTTGCAAATAGGCACAGGTTAAACTCATCAGTTCAATACTCATAATGATGGCTTATTGTCAGGGTCAGTCACATGTTCTGATCAATACCCAACACCAGAAACATGGAATTACTACTTTGATGTCAACATCATTCATAACGATTGAATTCTAGTAGCAATATTCATAAATGTTGACAAACTCAAGTAGCCATGCAAACATTGTCCAGAGCAACTGCCTTGAACAGCAAAAATAAATTGTAAACATAATTATTTTTAGTTGTTGAGAATAAAAGAACACATTTGATATTGAAGAGTCTAATAATGTTGCTATATTGCTATTTGAAATAACCAAGCCTTTTGTAAGCATCAGGTAGATTAATGGATGGCACACCTATCAGTTTATTTAACCATCACAACCAACGAGAAATTTAAAATCACTATCCTCATTTTCTAATAAACCAAGACTTAGAGAAGTTAAAAATGGCTACAAAACATACAGAAGGTATTCCACTGCCGAGTTCCATGATTTTAAATTCACGAGACAATGTTTACCATGGAGACTGAAGCCATTACCTCCTGGCTCACTGTCTACTCACGAAACGCTAGTTTTCTGAGTGCTTTGTATTTTACCTTCAGTCACACAACACTTCCTCTGATGACGAGGCATTGGTCAGTTGCATTTACAAAATCCAATGCAAGGTTATCTTATGATTTTTTTTTATGTTAAGGTGCTTATGTTTGGAAAGTTCAAGTATTCTGTTATAACGGAAACAAAAGCTGTTTCACATGCTCCTATATCCAGATTTGATCAATGACAGTCAACTGTTTTGTACATTTTTAGTAATTGTCTTAGTTTTCTTTCTATTGTTCTGATAAAACATTGACCCAAAGCAACTTGGAAAGGGGCTTTACTAATGGTTACAGCTTACAGTCCATCTTCAGAGACAAGGAAAGGACCCAGGGACAGGATCTGAAGCAGAGACCACAGAGGAATGCAGCTGACTGGTTTGCTTAGTTACCCATCTGCTTAGGATGACACTACCCACAGTGGGCTGAGCCCTCCTCTGTCGATTAATAAAATCCCCCACAAAGGTGCCCACAGGGCAGTCTTATCAAAGTAATTCCTTATTTGAGGTTTTGTCTTCCCAAGTGACTCTAGTTTGTGGCAAACTGACAAAATTAACCAACACAGCTGCTTCTTCTGCTGTCTCCATATTTCCAAAAAACATGCAGGTATCTCAACACTGTGAGTTTTTTTCTGAGGCATGCCTTCCTGACTTCAGAGAGGGGAAAATAAGGATTTAGCTTTTTCATACTTCCCTCTCATCCTGTGCCTTCACATGCTATTATGCATATACATCCCCTTGAGCCATCCTTCCAATATGGTTATGGAACATTTTCTTATGAAAACATTATTCAGGACATACATTGTTGTCACTGTGGGATCATTATTGACAGCTGAATGATGAGGTGTTCCCTGGTTATAGTTCTTTGTTCTCCAAATTCTTGTTTTCCCGAGAGTCACTAAGTACATGATTTTTCATCTGCTTTGTTTTCAAAGACTCGCTTACGTTTTAGTTGTACTTCCGGCAGAGCTGTTATCCTCCTCGGTGGGTCAAATGCAGAAATTAACAGATCTGTCCCAGGGTGGGAATGGGGTATCTCTTCCAAACTCTGCAATTTTGCTCTGATAGGGACTAGAAGCGGCATAGCTCTCAACCTGAATATTCTATCACGCCAAAGCTTGTTCAGATCTTTATATTTCTACTTACTTTTGACTATGTCTGTAGATTTGCGAGGTATTGAAGATATTTTATTCTCATAAAAGCATCACTAATTTCTTCTCAGCCAAGAAATAAACTACACTATGGTTGAGTGAATAATCTTGGGTTCACAGGTCTCTGCTATTTCAGGACTTCCTTATTCTTCCGTTCTTTGTGTCTTGCTACTGGAGGTCCTTAAACATCCGTTCCACAGAGAGATCTCTGGGTGTATCATGTTCACATCTTTCAACATTTATTTTTCTCACTTGACCCTCTCATCTTTTTGATTATGACTTAATTTAAAGTGATTCCTGTGGGATAATGCTGTAAATATTTTTCATTTGCATTTGTTTTGATAAAACTCTAATTGGCCAAAGGCCGACAGGATATAAAGGCAGGGCAGCCAGACTAGAAGACTTCTTGGAGAGGAAAGGCAGAGCAGAAGAAAGTCAGACATAGAGGAAGCAAGAACAGACTGCTTCACTGAGAAAAAGGTACCAGGCCACGTGGTTAAATGTGGATAAGAGTAAAACTTAGCAAGTAATAAGCCTAAGTCATAGATCAAACAGTTTATAATTAATATAAGCCTTTGTGTGATTATTTGGAACTATGTGGATACAGACCAGCAGGGTGGGACAGAGAAACTTCTGACTACAAATTCTAATTTTTTAACTGATGGGTGAATGAGATATATATCTCATCATAAAATTACAAAGAAAAGCTGTATGTTGTGTTTTTCAAAATGCTTAGCAGATCCTTTTTGATCAGTCACTGTAACTGTAATGGTTTATATAAAGTACAAATTGTATTAACTGGATTAAACTGGAGCTAACATGATAGGGGCCACCGTCAATAGAAGACTGACTAATTAAAATGATATAAAGTTATAATCCAAATTAACTTGAAGATTGAAAACAAATAGCAAGATTGCATGTTTAATTGAAACTTTATCAATATTAACAAAGATAAGATGTTAAAAATGAAATTTATGGGGCTGGATATGACTTGGTGGTTAACAGCGCTGGCTGCTCTTCCAGAAGACCCAGGTTCAATTTCCAACACCTTCATGGTGACTCAGACAGGCTCTAAGTCTGGCTCCAGGGCTCTGGAGCCTCCTTCTGGCTCTCATGGTGCTGCATGGGTGTGGTGTGCACACATTAAGTGCTAACAAAACAAACAGACAACCCATGCACATAAAACAGAATGAAATAATAATGGAATTTATAAAATTAGGCACTTACTATCATTCAGTCTTCTGTCCCCTCTTTTCTATGTTCATATGCTATTTTTTGCCCAACCTCAGCCCTTCAAATACAGGGTTATAAAATCTCTAAGAAGTTCCACAGCCCTGAGAGTATTCCAGACTCCTGTGGATGACTTCCCCAAATCTGAGTCCAGTCTGTTATCTTCATTACTGTCCCCAGGAATGAGACTTGCCCTTAAGGTAAATACAAGGTTTCAATGTCTTCAGCTAATGGCCTAAGTCCTTCTCACTTTGTAGAACTTCATGTCCAAATCACCATCTTTCCTATCTCCAGAGCACCCCATTTGTTCCTCTGTTGGTTTTGCTTCCAGAACCCACCGCCCATGTATAGTTTAGATGTTGCTTTTCATGTCTGGCCAGTTAGACTTTTGAAGACCCCCCCTATTTGTACCTTCTGTCCTCTCCTACACTGCTTTGCAAAGTGCTTTGCATGAGAACTCAGTAGAGTCTCATCGACTGAATAATAATATCTGGGCTTAGGGCTAGAAATCAGGCATTGTAGGTAGAAATTTGGGGGAGTCCTGTGAGGGTATCACAAGGTCCCTTCTTGGGGTGCTTAATTTCACTAATAAACACATTAAAAGTGATCCCAGGAGGCAGATGGGATCTGAGGCAATGCAGTACCTCTGCACTGGAGTACTCCTCTAAGCAAGAGCAGTCCAGGGCACCGTTTCCCTCCTTCCCTGTTGTGGGACAGCTGAGCTGCCGGAAGTCTGAAACAGTGACAGTCTGTGGAGCATGTCCCAGAGTCCATCATCACCTCAGGATCTCTCCTTCCAGTCGTGTCTTCCTTAATCCATTGTGTGATCCTAGGCAGTCTCTGGGACTCCTCCACTTCCCCAGAGTACTCTTGGGGCTGGTCTACTTTAGAGAGGCTGTGACTAGTGTTGTGGGGGAGCGCTCTGCATAGGAGTAAGGCACGGGGTCGCTTGCACTGGTATTAAGGGTCACCTGAGAACTGGTGGATCAGGCTGGCAGAGTAGCACTCATAACTCCATAGGACCACTCAAGTTATATTTATAGCGTTCTTCCTGGGGAATACTCTCATTAAGGAGACCCTGGTCCTTGGCTTCTGAGATGGCCAGGATCGACTTGTTCTGCTTCAGAGCCTTTTGAGGGCTTGGAGGATTACATCTCTGTGCATGTAAACTGCCCCCAGAGCTTCATGTTCCTGATTTAGACATTATGTAACCTGTAATGCCAGCCCCTAACTGGGCAAAAATGCCCAGAGCATTACTATTTCTAATATATACCATCCTAGTCAACCACTGTTATGGTTGCAGGGGCAGTTAGCCCGCATGAGTATTCCGATTTGTCCAGAATTTTCCAGGTTTTATTCTCAGACGGGGATATGGGAACGAACCAAGGACAAAGTACATTTTTTTTTTGAAGGGACTTGAAAAGAACCTAAATTCTGGGGGCACCTTCAAGGGGAAAACAGTTAGGAAGCCTGCCTAGTAGTGTGTTCAGTCCGGAGCTGCCATCTTGATAAAAACTGGCCACTTTTTACTCAAATGACTTTGGGTTCACAATTCCTCTTGTCATTGCTGTTTCATAGCCGCAGGATGGAACCCAGAGCCCATGCACAGGAGGCGAGCATCCACCATAAAGGCGGCCCCTGCCCTTCCTGTACTGTCAACAGAGACTGCTGAGTACAAATGCGCTTAAGTCAGCAAACAAATATCTATGGTTACTTGCTTTTAATTAAATATACTCTATACAATTTCTAACTTAAAAAAGGAAAATATTATTCTACAATCTTGTAATTAATAAAGAAAAAAATCCAAGACTGGCAAATCAACATCTTCATGCAGTATAAAATTGGTAATTCACAGAAATAAAATTAATGAGTACATTCTAATAAAGCACATATTAAGTAATTCAAGCTGGGAAGTTAATAATAGTACTTGAATTTTTAATTGTGACTATTTTTCAAGAAGTCAAGAGCATGTCCCAGGATTGCAGCCCAGCTCTTTAACACGTGGGAGCCAAAGCACCTTACACAAGACTCCAGAAGTTGCTGTGGAATCAGGCCTAATGTAACCCAAGTTTGAGGGTTCTTCTCTGAGCCCTCTGACAACCACTGAGGGGAGGTCTCTAGTGTTCACCCTTTTTCTCTTGAAGGGCACCTAGACATCTTTTTCTTGAAAGTGACATGTTCTTTTCCCCATTAGAAGAGTGAATTCCAAGAGTTAGAGGTGATTTGGAGTGTGTGTGTGTGTGTGTGTGTGTGTGTGTGTGTGTGTGTGTGTGAGAGAGAGAGAGAGAGAGAGAGAGAGAGAGAGAGAGAGAGAGAGAGAGAGAGAGAGAGTGTAAACGAAGGTTCCTTTGAAAGTGATAGCTGAGCCTTTCTCTTCTATCAGCATTGTTGTTTGGGAAGATCCAATCGAACAGAAAATGCACTTCAACTTATATCACGGACACAAAAATGATCTGTTGCTGGGTTTTGGTTTATGGTAGTTACCCAGACCATCAAGGATCAGGAAAAATAAAGATCAGGGTGGCATCTAGAAATGAGTACAGGGTGTGTGAGAGCTTGTCATCAAAAGAAATCTCTTCACATATCCTTGTGCCAAAGAATAGCATATTTAATGCTTGTCCTTTGGAATGTTATCTATATGAAAAAATAAAAAACAGTTTCCTTATCTGGATGTCCAGGCAAAATATTTTCCAGATTGATTGACGATGTGAGAGGAAAATGAACTCAAACTCTCAGAGTTTCTTCAACATAAATGAGATTTCTTAGGATTAGAATATAACATCTAAGCATCACAGCCTTTTATACAACATAAATGCTGATGAAGTGAATGGAGCAGTAACTCAGAAGAACATGCTGCCCTAGGTGAACAGTAGTGGGCTTCCTTATTCAGAACATCCGAAGGTGAGACAGAACATCAGTGTGGATAAGAGTCTTGGTCCATCCCACACACACTGGTACAGCCATGTGAAAATGTACATCCACCTGGGGAATTCTATTTCAGGACATATGTCCTATCTAAACTTTCATGTATGTGCAGAATGGTGTGTATATATATGTACACTCATTGCAGCATCGATTTGTTTATTTAATTTATGTATATGAGGACTCTATCTGCATGTTTTCACCAGAAGAGAGCATCACTATAGATGATTATGAGTCACCATGTGGATGCTGGGATCTCAGGAAGAGCAGCCAATGCTCTTAACCATTTCTCCAGCCTCTGAAAAATAATTTTTAAAAAAAAACCATAAAAAGTGAAAATTGGGTTGAGGAAATGGTTCAGAGGATAAAAGCACTTGTGTCACAAGTGTGAGAGGCCAGAGTTTGGAGTCCCAGCACCCACATAAGAAAGCCAGGAGTGCGTGGTGGCCTGCCTGTCATCCCAGGACCTGAGAGGCAAAGACAAGATACTCAAGGCAGGGTAGTGAACTAGACTAGCTGAATAGATGAGAGTCAGGCTCAACAAGAGATGCTACCCTAGTGAATAAAGTGGAGAGTGACTAAGACACCTACATCAGCTTTGGGCTTCCAGATAATACATGCACGCACACACACATGTGCCATGCACATGTGAACATACATATACACGTAGCAAAGTGAAAAATTATGTGATGAAATATTATGCTGCTAAGTAAAAGAATAGATTATCAGATGCATACATGAAAAAACATATTGAGTATGTGAAAGTAAAAACTAAATAATAGAAGGTGTTATATATTCACTGTTTCAAAATAATACTAAATGCTCTATGTACTGGTATGCACATATAAATTTATGTTAAGAAATAAAAATAAATTTGAAGCATAGTTTTTTGTTTTTTTTTTGAGACAAGGTTTCTCTACTTAGCCTTGGCTGTGCTAAAACTCACTCTGTAGACCAGGCTGGCCTTGAACTCACAGAGATCCACATGTCTCTGCCTCTGGAGTGCTGGAATTAAAGGCATGTGTGATTACACCTATATTTGAAGCATAGATTTTAAACAATTTCTAGCAGGATTTGGACAGAGGGATGGTAAACATAAGGCTTTAGATTTACCCCTAAAACAATTTTTTTAAACTTAGAATATGAATGACTATTATATTTTTCTTTGGGTATTTCTATATTTTGATATTTATTCTTCCAAATTCTAAAAATACTATCTTGAGACCTGTTCTCCTTTTGACTTTTCCGTGTGTTGATGTTGGCCTGTGAAGAAGTAAGATGCACAAAGCAGAGAGCAAATATCATGTTTGTGACCAAAGTGCATAGCAGACCTTTTAAACCTTTATCTATTTAGATTTTAAAGGCCAGTCTGGTCCTTGCTATCTGTGAAGCCCAGGCTGGACTTGATCTTCCTGATAGGCTACTGAGCAACAGTTTCCTTTTTGCAGACCATCTTCGTCTTGACCCGTTGTTATATGGACTGGACAATAAAATGGAAGAGGCTGCTCCGAGAGATGAGTGTAAAAAATGCCTTCGTTTTGCCAAAGTCCAGTAGACCAGCTGGCAATCACATAGCTTGCCAGTTCTGCAGCAAGGATGAGGATTCCCAGGCCACATGGCAGTGCTGTAAGCATCATCTTTTCTGAGCTGGCCTTCTCATCCCTCCTTCCTCCTCCCCCCACCTGCATACCTCTCCAGCACTATTCGGTTGCACTCAGCTTTCTGGTGTTGCTTGTTGTAGAGAGCCGCATGGCTGCACCTTAAAGATGGTGCTGGCTTCCTTCCGCCTTCCACCTTCCCTATGGTGGGAGCTCTCTGAGATAAACAACTCCTTATTTGGCTAATGCTAAGCTCGTGGCTTGCTTCCAGGTGTGGCTTGCTTCCGTGCACCTGGATCTATTGGCATGGCCCACCTGGCGCCCCGTGACTAGCAGTCCAGAGGGTATATAGCTGGGAGCGGGTTTTCCCCAGTAGGAGAGGCAGTAGGAGAGGCAGTAGGAGAGGCAGTAGCAGAGGCAGAGCAGAGGCAGAAGAAGTTTCAAGGTCCTGAATAAACCACTGAAAGAAGAGCCTGGTGTCACGTCGTCCTTGCTAGCAAAGTTGCGTGCAACAGCTTGTGTCTGCTCTCACAGAACATGAAATTTTACTCCTGGCTATTTAAAGCCACATCAGGTTTATCTCTGTAATTTTGCACATAGTAGGCGATCAATGCACATTTGTTAAGTATTCTCCCTCCTCTATCACCTTTATGGCATTGCCAACCTGACCAGGAAGGATGATATAGTCAAAGAAACATAGTACTTAGATTTGTACTAGATATGTACAACTCTAATGATAAAGCAATGAAGCTACTTAATATCTCATCCTCATTTTAGGCATTACTTGACTCGAGGCACTGAGCCATACACCTCCTCTGGACTTTCTGATATATCCGTGATGGCAGAGGTGTGTTGTTAGCAGCAAAGCCTGCTTCTCAGACTCGTGGCATGTGATTCAGTACAGCACAGGCTGGTGAGCCCAGTGCTTCCTCCCCGGCTCTGCTCAGCACTTACTCTGGTACTTCTCAGAATTCATCCCCCTGCCCCCACTCCCCACCCCCCACAGAGGATGCATGTTTAAAAGATTGTTTTACCAGTGTGATAGCTTCTACTCACCAGCTGGGGTTTCTGTGTGTTCTACAACTTCCTATGGCTTTTCACTGGGTTTGGGTTTCTCTCTGCTTCTCTCATATTAGTAATGATTCTGAAATAATGGGAAAGGGCTCAATTCAAGCTTCATGGCAATTTAAATATCACTTTTTATAGTTTCCCTCCTCACATTTCTACAGCATCTTGTCTAGTATTATTAACACCACAGCTTGAGGCGGGCACAGACCAATTTACCTTTATGGATTCCTTGACCCCTAAAAGTCCTTGCTCTGTCTCTGAGCTTTTCAAACAGGAGCCTGTGTCTACTTGCCCTCGACAAAGGCAAAAGACAAGAACCCTTTTCTTTTCCCCGATGGCAGCGACTGTACAGATTATACGCTTACGGATCCCTGGCCACTTTCAGTGATCTCAATGTGAAATCTGCATAGCTAGAGGACACGAGAATTAGTAGATTTGATTTTTTTAAACGACACCCAGCACACAGAATGAGAACTCAAGGTAAACTTAATAAGGTATGAAAATTACCTTGGCTGACATATGAAAAAAACCTTGGATTCTTTATGGAGTCAAAGACGTGTTTCTATGTTGCATAAATATTTTTTTTTTCAGGATGCCCTCAAATAGAGTTGATTTCCTATTGAATTCAGAAGAAGTATTTAGAGGAGTATTTGACATGGAATTCCCTCCTCTGTCTCTCAGCACCAACTGAATGGCTAATTAGATCTGTTATATGAAAACATCATGGCAGATGGTCCTTCCCATTAATGAGTATGTAATGAAATAATAAACATGCTGAAGAGAGAGAGACATGAACGATTGCAGATCCGTTGTGCAGTGGGTAATTTGTCTCAGGACCCAGAGGTCAGCCAATCAGAAAGCTTCCATGAGAGTAAATACTGAATGTACTCTTCTTCTCGCCCTCCTTTTGGTCACCTACTAATGTCACAAATGTTACATTCAGACTGAGTGCTCCACCTACAGTGTCCCAGAAAGACACCCTATACTTCTCACAGTGCTTTTTAAAAGGACAATCTCATTTATAAATACGTGGTTAGAGTTATTGCAAATGAAATCCTATAATGTTACAATAATACTCCACGGCTGAGATCTTATCATGATTTTGTGCAAGACTTGGCCCCGTTTATAAGTAAGAAGAAACTATTATTGACGAGAATCTTCTAGGTCAGATGCAGATGTGTTCAGTGAGGTTCAGACTGCCATTGGTGTCTTCTTCTCCAGGTCCAACTATGTGTTCTCTCTGCTGGAATTGCTGATCAAGAATGGCCCCAGGTCTTCCAGCAGACATCCACTAACAACTCCACAGCAGAGCTATGCTGTAGAATCAGCCATTCAAGAACTTTTTGGCCAAGTTTTGTTTTTTTCTCTGGCACCTGGTTGTATCATGTTCTCCAGACATTCATTTGCTTTCTTTAAGAAGGCTCACATGACTTTTCTCTAACTGTGTACAGCCTGCCCTTCTGCACAGTACTCCCAATAGATAACATTCTTTTCCTATAATTAAAGCATATTTGATGGCGCTGATTCTTCTGCATCTCTGAAAAACCTTGACAGTGGGACAGACACTCTTCTTTCAGGGCTAGATAAAATATCAATGTTAAAAAGTAATGCTTTCTGTGTTCTGACAGTACATACCTAGAAATAAAACAAATAACAGATTGGACTAATGACATATACAACATTACCTGTAATTGAAAGGGTGTTTCATATTCTTGTACAGGGAGGTCAAAATGACACTATAGTAATCTTCTTAAATCAAATTCTTAGAAACAAAGCCCTCCTCCCCCTCAACATGCACACAGTCTCTCCTGCACACACACATAGGCCCTTTCAATCACATAGCAGCACCCCATGCATGCACACAGCCCCCATGCACACAATTCCTCATGCATGCACACAGTTCACCCTTACACACACAACGTTCCCCCAAACACAGTCTCCTCATCATAGTTCTTCCACATATGAATGTAGCCCCTCACGCACAGATCCCCCTCATCCTCACACACACACAGTTCCAACACACACAGTCTCCTCTTCATACACATAGTTCTTCCACATATGCATATAGCCCCTCATGCACAGTTCCCCTCACACACACACACACACACACACACACACACACACACACAGTCTCCTGAACATAGTTCTTCCACATATGCATATAGCCCCTCATGCACAGTTCCCCTCATAGTCCCCTCATGTACACAGTCCACAATGCACACACATAGTTCCCCAACTTATGCGCATGCACACACACAGCCCCCCCCCACACCTTGCACACATACCCATATATAATGTCAGTCTGAATGAGAGTATAGAAACATGCTGTACTAGTTCCATGAGGAAATGGCTGTGGGATGATGAGGTCAGGGTTTTAAAGAATGAAAGTAGACAATTAGTCTTAGATGCAACTGTTTTATTGTTTTTGCTTGTAGCAATTAGATATTGCTTTAAAAATTTAAAAGCATCAAATGAGTTAAAAATATTAAAAACCCAATAAATTCACACACCTCTTCAAGTTCTTTTATGCTTTGATGATTACTATTACACTTGTCTTGATGCCCAAATCCTGGACCCAGCACTTAAAAACTGTGTGACCATGGGAAAGATATTTAATCTCTCTGTACCTTATTTGTCTCACGGGTTAAGACATAGGAATAATAATTGTAGTGCCTGGCTGGTAGGGTTGTGAAGTAAAATGAAACCCATTCAAATGTCTGGTGCATCACATGGTAAACAGTAAGCTCTCCACAGCATTACTCATTACTATCGTTAATACTTTGTCCTGGGAACCATTTCCCTCCTCTTACACTCGCAACACAATTGTACTCTGCTGAATTAAGATGAAAGAAAAGAAGGGAATTTGATTTAAAAACTGCTGGCCCAAACGGTTGTCACTAACTCACGGGTCAGTGGGTTGTAACCCTGAGTAATCATTAAGGGATGTGGAAGGCAAGCGGATGCAAGGTCAAGCAGTGCTTATTCAGAGTGTCCAGGGGTCAGATAGGCGTGTGTGTGTGTGTGTGTGTGTGTGTGTGTGTGTAGGTGCACATGTATGTGTGTTCTCAAGTATTAGTACACACATGATTGTATGTAAACAGGAAAGAAACAGTACAATTTAGGCTAAATGCGCACAGGAGCTCTTTAATGTCTGCTAAGGTGAGGTCAGAATGCCAGCCACATAGTAACTTACATTTTCTGTTCCAAACATAGTAGTGGAAGAAGGTCTGGCGCATGCTCTTTTATGCACCCTGAGCCCTACAATTTATTTCACTGTGTTTGCTGCTAGCAGGGAAGCACTTATATATTTAAAATTACTCAGAGCAGAGCATAAAGAGCTATTCTGTGGGAATAAAATGCATCTGTTGTGCAAAAATGCCCCTCATGCACTTTTGACACACTATGGCCACAGTGAAGGCAATATGAAGCTTCTTTTGTTTCTGGATGCTGCAGGAGGAAATGCAACAATGGCGTATGAATGTGGTTCTCAACCTCTTTCTCTATGGTGCACACACAGCTGACTAATGTTCCTTAGCACAACACTCCTCTAAATGCAATTCCCAGCACACCGGCCATTACTTCATCTCATTCACTGCCACCCAAGAGAGCATTTCAGGATACGAATGAGTGGGACCGACATTGGGGAGGATAACCTTGGAGACATTCTGTTTTTTAATTAAAAATGTAATGCATGAATATGTTCTCATTTGAAAAGAGACAGACAAAATGGGAAGGGATCGGCTAGCTCTGCCTTTTCCTAGCTCCTGCCTCCACAGAGAGGTCTGTGCATTAACAGCAATATTACCAATTTACCAATGCGTTGTGCTAAATCTGTATCTTAATTTATATGTATATATGTTTATATACCCATGTGCGTATATACAAAAATAACTTTTTGTTATACATTATGTTATAAATGCATTTCTTGTTGACTTGCTTTTCCTCATTTCATACCAGAATAATTGTCTATGAATACATACAGCCTATTGAAGCACAGAATGTACTGAGAATAGCATCCGGTTACATTATCATCACAAGAGATAGGGCAAATTTTACTCATTCAAAAGCATCTCTTACAGATGGCTTCTCCTTCCTACTTACAACCTACTTAACAAGCTGGTTAAGGGCTAACCTTCACTGAAAGATACAACCATCTAAATTGTTCATGTCACAAATATTTCTACCAATTTAGCATTTATGAAAATCCACCATATATTTCTTCATTTGTAATTATTGAGTATTATTTATAAACTAACAGGGCATTTGTGTCTTCTAGCATAACATAGTTGTTTTATAACCTCTTTTGATGGTTTTTGAAGCTTTGTCATTCACTGTGCTTAGTTCTTTAGTGTGTCAGGGACTTACACTTGGAAACCTCACACAGTGTGTGATCATTTATGCCCTAAAGGTATTTATTTTCTTGTTTGAAATGTAATTAATTTATTGGGTTATATGTTAATCTTTTGGGGCCCTCTATATATTTTATTTTATCAATACCACACTGTTTCAGTTATTAAGGTTTTATAATATACTTAAATATCTGAAAAACTAGATATGTGATACGGATAATCTTTCTTTCCTCATTAAAAAGTAGTTTTGGAGATTGTTCAGATGTTCCTGGAGAATTAGTTCACTAGGCTTACTTCATTAATATTTCATTGAAGTGTATCAACTGTGTATGATTAATTAATACCTGTAAAAGTAACTGAGGGTCTCATCTAGAGAGTACCTTTCCATTTATTTGGGTTTTCTTCAATAATTTCCAGCAATTTTTAAAACATTTTTCTTGAATATTTATTTGTTCTCTGGCATTTAACACTTGGTGTCACTCTTTATAGATGTGACATATTTTATTTTCTCATGTCTTGACTCACCAAATTCAGAAAAACAAAAACCAAAAATCACCACCACCAAAACCCTTCTGGTGTCTCAATGTATAGTGGTAGTTTGCTCTGCAAGAAATCCTTTAATGATCTATTTCCAGTAATGATGCATCTGAATTGATCCCTTCATCTGAATGATCTCTGAGACATGACACATCAAAGTGACTACCTTTAGCCTTTGCTTTGGGACATTTATTTACTGGGGGAGGAGGCAATTAGGCCAAGCCCTGAGGCTCATATATGTTCAATCATGCTGGAGCATAAGAAGAACAAAGCCATGTGGCTGGGATTCCTCCTCCAGTCTTGGATATTCACCTCTCAGGTTTTATTTTGATTTCCTCTTGCTTCAAGCCTTTATTTTTATATAACTAAAGATTTTTTTTATGTTATGTAATATTTTATACACATAGTAAAGCACATAAAATAACTTGATCAAAATTTATAGCTGGGTCATTTAATGTGACCCAGGTTCAATAGCTGTTAATTATTTGCTATGTTAGATTCAAGATTCTTTTATTACTGTTTTTGTGAGTTTTAAGGAAATAGCATGAATTTGCTCTTCCTAATGCAGCCAAAGCACACCCCCTCCTCACTTCTCATTCTGATAGTGGGATGTTTCATTTTCATATTTTCATGCACATCTCTAAGCTATATTATTAACATGCACCTTGAACTTTTACATAGCTGGCATCCAAATGCACATGACCTTTGTAGTTGGACATCGTGGGCTTTTAAAACTTGTCCTTTTGATGAGGTCAGTTCCTTTTCTCTTTCCTCCAACATGGGTCTCTCCATGTAGCCCCAGCTGGCCCACTAATAACTATGTAACTCTGGCTGGCTTGAAAAATATGTCTAAACTCCCACCTCTGCTTCTTGAGTGCTGGGGACTTAGGTGTATGCTGTCACACTTGGTTTGGGCCAGTTCTCTCAAGCAGCTCTTGGTCCCTTTGTTTATATCACATTGGTCAGAAACACAAAGACACATGGCTAAACGTAATAGTCAGGAAACCTGAGAAGTGTGGTTTTCTTTAAGGAAGCCATGAGCCTAGCTGAATAAACAGTCTCTACTACAAAAAGAGAAGATAATGGGTTTCAGCTATTTATCTCCACCCCAAACTTCTATGACATTTATTGTATGTTTCTAGTGTATGCCCTTATTTCATTAAGGAGTATGTATTTTACCTTTGCTCAGTTTACTGAAGTATTTTTAAATTGCATTTAATTGCAATTGAGTTTTATCAGTCTATTGGTTATCTCAATATAGCTTTATTAAGTTACTTTTGGTATGTGATGTTTTTATCTGCAAATTTTCTTTTAAAATAAAGTTTACAATTTTTTAAAAATATCATCCAAATAAATGAATTGCAAGGACAAGACTACCCACCACCAGACACAAAATGACTTTATGGATGTCTCCTTAATCTGATGCTTTAAATGTAATGAACTGAAATGACAGGTAGCCTAATGTTAAACTATCCTTGCATTCCAGAAATAAATTTTAATCAATTAATATTTTGAACCTTTATCATTTAGAAAGACGTTATTTTAGTCTAAAACAATACAGAAATTAAATCAACGTATTTTTGTGTTACTATTGTTTGTCTGATTTTATGAGAAGAATTATGTTAGCCATCTAGACCTAGTGGGAGTGGTAGAGCTGTCCATCTTTTTTTTTACATTCTGGAAATTTTACATAACCTACAAGTTTTTTAAGCAATCATGTACTTAACGTAATTCACTTATGAAATCAGTTGGTCTGAGGCATTTTTGAGGGAGACACCTTTAACTATACTTGTACCTACATCCAGGAGACAATGCTGGCTCTTGAGTACACTTTGCTATATTTTTACTAGAGAAGAAAAAAAAAATCAACCTTCCCATCCTTTCACTTTATTTTCCAAATTTCTTAGCATCAATTCATGCTAAGCTCTCAGTGTTTCATTGCTTTGTGCTGCTTGTTGGTATTTACCGAATGCTTATATTCTTTTTCTTTTTGTGTTCTTTTAAACTGGTACACAAAGTGATGGATTTCATGCGGCATGTTAATATATACACGTTTACATGCTTTGTTCTTATTTTCTGTTCTAGCCACTTAGACCTTCCTATCTGCTTACTCTTCCCCTTTCCTGAATTGGCCTCACTTTCTGCTTCCAGGGCACGTATAATTCATCCCTTTCTTTTTATCCTTTTACCTCTTAAGATCTGCCCCTCTTATCTCAAGGTCCCCTTTCTACTTCCATGCCCTACACACACATGCACATATTTGCACACATGCGTAGATGCTCACACACATCTCTCTCACACATATCTGTACACACTCACACACATATCTGTATACTCACGTGCACACACACACATGAGTGCACACACATGTTCGCTCTTTTTAAAAGCACACGTTCCATCTATGAGTCATAGTATGTGGTTTTTGTTTTCCCGAATAAGGCTTCTTTTGCATAACAAAATGATCTCCAGTCTCAGCCTTCTCTCATTTTTCTTGCTGGGAATTGCCAGCACTTTCATAATTCTGTTGACCTTTCAAAGAACCAGCTAATGGCTATCAAGTACTTCCTTCAGGAATCATTTCATTTCGATACTTTCTGCTTTTTTCTCTATTTCTTCTCAGTTGGCTTGCTGCTATTTCCTCCAGCTTGGGGCAAAGTCTGTTTAGGTCCTTACGGCAGACACCACTGACTGGTTACTCACCCCATTCTTCCTTTTCTTGTTCACTTGCAGCTCTAGTGGCTGAGGTTGCTAGACAGTCACTATCCCAGATATTCATGGACCCAAGTATGCATGTGCTCCAGATATAAAAATTTGTGTAGGGGAAAGCAAAGAAAGATGTTGTTATTGCTCAAAAAGCAGAGATGTACACAGAACATTCCATCTCTCCAAACAATGTAATGCTAAAAAGTAGAGAAGACATGCTTGCTTTCTTAAAAGATTTAACCCAGGTCTATTCCTAATAGCCAGGAATGTGAAGACTGGATAATGAAAATGTGGTCTATTTGCACAATGGAATATTATTGAGCTGTTAGGAAAAATATGAAATTTGCAGGCAATGGCTGAAGCTAGAAAGAAAATCATCCTGAGTGGGGTAACCCAGACCCCAAAAGAGAAACATTATATGTTTTTTCTTATATGTACAAGTTAATTTTTAATCATCAATATGAATGCTACTATCTGAATAATGGCAGACAATAGGTAGCTGGTAAAGAAGCCAGGAGGGAGGAGGGACTTCCTAGGAAGGAGAAATAGAATATATTATTCTAGAGCAACAAAGAGGAAACTAGAAGAGGAGGGATTAGGTGGGGTGGGGAATGGGCAATAAAGGTAATGAGGGGGCCTAGGGTGGGATAACCATCATTAAAGGGCATGTGAAAAACTATATAAAAACCTACTAATGTAGAAGCTTCCTAAAATATACACACATATAAAAAGAATCTAAACAGAGTCACCAAGTAAAAGGGGAAACAATGTCCCAACTACATATGTCATCAAGTAAAATCTCCAGTGCCAGGAATAGGTCACATCTTGTTGGGTCATTGGTCAAAGGGGCCCCAATGGAAACCCCAAACATCACAGGCTATTGCCAAGACTATTGGTTGCTTTACTTTCCACAGATTGATACTAAGGCCCCATTGCTGAAGGTAATAGTTACGCATGCCATTGGACACACAGAAGTCAAGCTAGTGCCTACCTAACTAGCTAGTTCACTCCCACTGAGCAGTATGCATAGAACTGGAAGGTATTCTGTAAACTACTGCAGGAGAGAGGCAATCATCCAAGCACCCAGCTACAAACTCTGTGCTCTCCCACAGTGACTTGCCTGTAAGATATAGTGTTGCAACAATGGCACAAAAGTTGAGGGAATAACCAACCATTTTGTGATTGGACTTAAGGCCTATTCTGTGGGATGGAACCCACATTAGACACTGCCTAAGGGGCCAAGAACCTTAAACAGGATAGGTCCGGGGCTTACATAAACACCTACTATTGCCATTCTGATAAAAGAACATAGCAGTAAAATATCTCCTAATAAAATGCTGCTATACTCACAGATCAAATGTCTTGCTCAGCCCTCATCAGAAAAACTTATTTTTTGCAGAGACCCAGAAATGGACGATGTACAGAGACTTTGGGATACTCAGACCTAAACTGGATGTCTTTATTAAACTTCTCTCCTCGAGGCTGGGGGATTTATACAGAAGAGGGGTCAGAAAAATCTTAGGAGCCAATGGTAATGGGTGACTCCAAGGAAACAGTGTCATTTAGATTTAACAAGACCAACGCACATATGAACTCATAGAGACTGTGTCAGAATACACAATGCCCGTGCAGGTTCAAGTTCAGCACTGAGGTAGTAGACATGGGGTCCTACTGTAACCAAGAGGCTATCTGCAATTGATACCTAACAGTCAAGGGAAAATCATTCTCCTCCTATGGAGCTTCACTGGGTATATCAACTGCATTTCGGGGTCCATGCTGGGGAGTAGGTGGCTAACACAAAAAATTCAACCATATTTTTGTAGATGTCTTGTCTCATTTTTGCTTCTTTGTTTCCTTTTTTAAAAATTTTGGCCTTACTGGTTTTTCACTTGCTTATTTTTATTTTTGTTTTGTAGGTGTGTGTGTGTGTGTGTGTGTGTGTGTGTGTGTGTGTGTGTGTGTGTGTGTGTGTTTTGCCTGTTTTAGAGGAACAGAGAAAAAAACATAAAATGGAGTGGATGGGGAAGTGGGAAGGATCTGGGAGGAATTGGGGAGAGGAAAACATGATCGAAATATATTGTATGAAACATTTTTTTTTTCAATTAAAAAGTCTCAGCCTGAATGTGGGACACATTATTTCGGGACACATTATTTCTGCACACATTCTTCTGAAAGGAAGCCTAGGAAATGCAATGAGCTGAGCAGATGGCCTGTACTCTGTTTATGTTGTTACATTGTAAATAATTGTCCTGCCTACTGGTTTAATATAAATGCTGATGGGCTGAAGACAAACAGGAAGTGTGGGTGGGGCTACCAGATTAAGAGAACAGGTAGAACAGGGCAGAGATGCCACAGACACACCAGAGAAGCAGATACAGAGAACACCTATGCTGCTCTGAGACAAGGTACCGAACCGCATGGCTGAACAGGATAAGAATCATGGGTTACTTTAAGAGCAAGAGATAGAAGCCTCCCTCCAGGTCCACAGCTGACTAAGAGGTGAGTGGCACCCCGACCCCCAGGCCAAGCAGAGACTGTGGTTTTCGAATCTCAGCCCAGGGACACTGCTCCTGGCACCCCAACCACACCCAGCCCCGCTCTAAACCAATGAAAGCTTCCCTGCCCCCCTCAAGCCCAATCCCCATCAAAATACAACTCTAGGGACATTCCATAAGCCAAACCATGCCCAAACCACAATCTACATCGTCATCCAGCAACAACTAGATACCAAGAAGCCTCCCCCACACCCCAGGTCCACAGTTGACTAAGAGCCAACTAAGACCCTATCAAGAACAACTCCTGTGACAAAATGGTCAAGTTGCCAACTTGAGGCAAAATGTCATTTATATTTCTATAAGGGAAAATATTCATCCACATCCACATCCATGGGCTTGGATGGGGTGGAGGTCTATATTAGACAGGCTTCTCAATTTCACTATTAAATTATATATAGTAAAAACCAAATTAATTTACTCACAGGTGACTTTAATTGGCAATGTCATATAAACAATTAGCACTGATTTATCACAACTGTGTCCACTAAAGCTGACACACAAATACTGACAGGCATATAATGAAATAGTGTATTCCTGCTATGCATTGGGATATTAAAAGAGTACTATGCATTAATACCTTTATACTAAATATTTTTTGAATATATGGTGCTTTACAATATAGTGATGAACAGGGAAAGTAATCATGTTTGCTGTACAAGGGTTTTTAGATTTAGACAGGGAATAAGCATGGACATATTTAATAGTAAATAAAATACAGAGTATGTTATCTGGTGAGTGCCTAAGTGTCGATCCCGTCTTCTCTGTTTCTTTCAGCCAAGTGGATTCAGCACAATGCCCTAAGTAAGAGAAGACCAGGAGCGTGCAGCGTGAACAGCGCAGGCTTGTGTGGTGATGGCCTTATTAGAGAAACAATAATCTCAGCTTCATCGGGAAGAATGATTGCTTGTCTGTTTTGGAGATGAAGAAACAGATTGGTCCAAAGAGACATGGCATGCTGAGGATCTTCAGGAGAGTCTGAGGAAGACCTCGCTCTCCTCAGGACGTTTACTCACCAGTTGGCTTACGGATCTTAGTCAAAGCAACTGGTGGTTCCTAGTTTACTCTTGCTCACCCCATCAACCACCCACCCTTTTCTAGTATAATCTATCTATATAAAAATATGATATTGTCGTTTGTTATATTGTTCATATTACATTATTTATTATTATTTATTTATTATGTTATATATATTAACCAGTCTTTGGAGACTATCTCCAACCTCTGGATGTTCTTCCCTCACAATCTTTCTCACAGAATTCAGCTCCCCTTTCCTAAAACTCTGTGGCAGTGCCTACACCTACTTTGCTGGGGGCTGATGTAATAACTCACTGTAGAACTGACTTGAAGCCTCATTCAGTGGATCTCATTTGTAGGAAGGGGGAAAAATCTATATTCTTAGTTTCAAATATGTCAACTTGGCACAAACTAGAATCGTTTGAGAAGAAACCTCAATTGAGAAACTGCCCCCATCAGATCTGCCTTAGGGCAAGTCTGTGACATTTTCATAATTGATTGTTGTAGGAGGGCCCAGCTCACTGTGGTTGGTGCCACCCCTGGGCTGGTGGACTTGGATGCTGTCGGAAAGCTTGCTGAACAAGGCATGAAGAGAAAGCCAGGAAGCAGCATTTCTCCACGGCTGTGCTTTGGTTCCCTCCTTGAGTTTTCTGCCCTGATTTTCCTCGGGGAACACGGTTACCTGAAAGCATAAGCTGAAATAAACCCTCTCCTCCTCAAGTTGTTTATGGTCATGGTGTGCTTATCATGGGCCTGGAAACCTAACTAAGGTGATGCTGTCCCACAGGAGGTGGTTAACTACTCAAATGTCACAAGTCTCACTTGCAACACTGCTCCCAACGAGAGATTATGAAACAAAGTTGCTCATCATTTGAAAAAAAATGCAGTGTATGGAGGAAGAAAGCTCATGGGGGATAGGCACTGGCGCTGGTGGCTGTGTGACAGCCCTTGGCTGAAATGTAAGTTTTTTCAGCTGGTTCTTAAAAAGGGGGGGGGGCTATTTAGATACTGAACTCAAGGCCTAAAAGGAAATTCACATTGTCACATTGATATTATGTCACTGCAGCATTTTCAAAAATCATCTCTAAGTATTTTTAGTAGAATGTTTCATTTTTAACAATAGTCTTGAAATGTTTATATTACACAACATTGTGCTATGGGGAATATTTTAAAAGCCTAACACCACTACCTCCAGCACTGAGGTAACTGGAAGGTACAGTGGTAAGAGTATGATGTAAATTCAGAGTTGAGAAACAGACTGTCAGAACAATAAAGGCTTTGGGAAAGAAGCAAAGTGTTAGCCTTGGAGGGCAGGTAAGACTTGCCTATGTGGAGTGGAAGGACCGGGCTCACATTTGGGCAGAAGTTCCAGTACAATGGTGCCAGCTGCTGCTGTGGTCGGCCACTGTTCCATGTGACTCAATCCTCAATGGTTGTTGTACCTGTCACATGGGTTGTTAGGTATTCTGAAAGTTACCCAAGAGGGCATTTCTGGACACAGATGCAAACTTGGCTATTGAGAGGTCAGAGAGCAGTTCAAGCTCACTGGGTCTTCTAAAAGTTGACAATTAAATTGACCACAAATAGAAATTTGCATTTTAAAATCATTGTTCTCTGTCAGATAAGTCTATTCTAATATTGTGAACTGTCCCCAGTATATTGACACCAGGCCTTTCTGTTTTCTTGTTTTGCATTTCAGCCGTGCTCAAGATCAGACCACCAGGGCTTTCTCCATACTCGGCAAGTGCTCTACCACAGAGATACAAGCCCTATGTCGGTTGTACACTTCATTGCCATAAGGCGTGTGTGTCAGATGGACAAGCCCACTTGGGTCACAGATCATGGCCACCATCATTTACAGAACAGAACATATCCTGTCACTTAGAACTCTCTTCTGAGCACAAACATCAAGAAACAGCAGGACCAGCCTGTCTTTCTAGCAGGTACTTCTGCCATTTCACCTTGGAGAGAAGTAGCCTCAGGGACATGAAACCAATTTCCTGCAGTGATTTGCTACAATATTGAATACGCATCTCAATACCCTCATAGATAGAAAAGAAGGGTCTTATTCATCAACACTTTTCCTTTAGGTCAGCAGACACTCGGAGAACAATTAGACTGTTTATAAAGCCTTGGTACATGGATTTAGTGCAAAGTCAATTTAAGAAAGATATTGAATATGTGAGTTTTTTTCCCAAATTGTCATCAACTGTTATGACAAGCTATTAAAGAAGCTATTGTAGAGGACTGAAGGAGCAGCTGATTTCAAAACAGTAAATCAAGCCTTGGTCAAGAACGCTGATGAAAAGAGAGCAGGATTCTTGCTGTGTTTATGAGTGGCTCAAGACAGCTTTAATACACATCAATCACAGGTAGGCAGCCTGCTCTGGTCCATGCCCCCGACTCTCAGCGTGACCTTTTGTGAGTCACCAGAAGGCTTTCAGGCTCCGTTACTCAGCTGAAAACAAAGGCAAGGGGGAGAACCCTCAATGAATAACAGGCACTGCATCGCTAATGAGATTTCCTGGGGAAATAAATTCTTCACCTCTACAGCCCCCTCTCTGCGGCAGCCCCTACTCTACACTGCCACGCGACCCACAGATTCAAGAGAAGGTGAACAGAGTGGAGCGTCTGAGGCTCCTGGCTCTGTTACCCACCCAGCTTCAGCTGCGATTATCTGCAAGAATCCAGTCTCGCTTGTGTCCGGAAGTCTGAGGAGGAGGGAGAAACATTCACACTAATACTTTAGACACTGGAGAAGGTAGCTTTGGGTTCAAAACCTCTCGACCAGCTGTGGTTGTTGAGGCTGCGAAGAGCTGGCCAAGGAATCTTTAGACTGGTTTAAAAATAATCAGTACTTTGAAATATTTCTGCCCCCTCTAAGCAGATGTATTCACTGTGGTGAAGCTTTCTGCTAAAACACTAGGAACAGAGTCACGTGGAAGTGCAGCAAGGTGACTCATGAATGAAGTAAAATTTCAAGACTAGCTGGGACAGCAGCTTCCTAGGAGGACAGTAACACAGGGCAGTGCTTGGAAATTCTGAAGGTTCCTGTTGAAGTAGGCTTGGTGTGGAAGAAGCTCAAAGGAGATGACCAACAAAGCCTCTGGCCTTGGAAGATGAGCTTGCACTCTGGCTTTTAACATTGTCAGTCCTTTGGCCATTGCCCAACCCCTCCCCCCAGGTCGATGCTTGGCATACAAGGTTTCCTTTCTGAGGCTAGGCCCCTTGGAAAGGTTCCACATGACTGAACCCCACTGAATCAGTCAGTCTATTTAGTGGCTTGTAAGAAAAGCTGACGGTATCAGGGCTCCAAGGCAGGCTGCCACCCCAGAGCCTCAGTCGTAACTAATGGGGGTTTAAAAGGGAGATCAGAAAATATCATGCAGATAAAATACAGAGATAGGAGGAAAGACCATAACCTCAATCTGCAAAATGTAATAGCTTTGTCAAAATAAAAGGCAACGCTAAACTCTCCCGCTGCTGCACACCTCCTAGCTCAAGGGAGCTGTTCAAGCAGAGAGGCATTTTCTATTAGGGCAAACCCTGAATGCAGCAGGGAGAAATCCAGTCGTAATATCTGCACAACAGCCCCTCCATGCAAACACTATTCTGGTAATGGGAAATTTTAATGATGTAAAGCAGCAAGGTCACACGATATGTCCAGGCAGCTCTTGGAAAGACACTGCCTCTGCAGATATTACAGAAGAGAGCTCAGAATTGCTCTTGGTTCATTAGGCTTTGCCTTGGGGTTTTTTTTCTTCCACTATTAACTACAAACAAGGTTGAGGTTCTTGTTACTCCTTCCCTTGTATGCGATGCACAGAGGTGAAGGGCAGGGTTTGTAAATAGAGGAAGGCACACGGCACAGATGTGTTTTTTTTTTATAATACTTGAAATATTCTTTCTGAGTCACCTTAAATATGAAAATTGCAATAGCCTTATCAATGTTGCAGTATTTTTTTTTCTTTCCCCATATAGATAAAGGTACTGTATGCACATAAATATACACACACGGGGTAGACAGATTCCCTCCCCTCCAAACAGCACCACATCTTACAGCGAGCCTCCTTCTCCCAGTTTTATGACCCCATTGAGATCGTTCTTACTGTTTTCTCCCTCGTTACATTTTGATATTTCAAAGCCTGGCCTGGATCTCACTCCCATCTCCCCACTCCACATTATTAATGAATTGGAAAGCAGACATCATTAGTTTTCGGAGACCATTTCTTTTAAAATTTACAGACCCCTTCATCTGAATCCCGAGAGACAGTCGCTGTTCTATCTTAGGATCTTATTAGCATCACGTCTTCTGTACCCTGCCATGCAAACTGCATGGCTATGCACTTTCTAGCACTTGACCCTTTTGCGGACGGAATTAATTTACTCTTTGAAGATGCAGCAGCATGCTGTTGGGCTTGTTAAAGAAAGAAAAGCCAAGCAAGGAGATGGCAAAGCAAGCAAAGGAAATTCTGTTTAAAAGCAAGCTCTTGTAAGCCTCATTAGAGACCAGGACGTAGAAACTAATAGCCAGTAACTATTAATGGAAACAGGCAAATTAGCTGATTAACGGGGATCACGGATAGTTTCTGCATCTAAAGTCTAACAGGTATTGGAACAGTTCCCTGGTATGAACCACATTGCAGGAATTACTCTGTACAAAAGTCTTTTATTCTTAGAAGGCATTTTTGGTTCAATTTAGCCCAGGTCAGCACTTGAAGAGGACTTAGGCAATGAATTCAGATTTTAGTGAGCCATCCGTTCTCCTGAGGTCTTTCAGACTCATTTACTCAGTGTGCATTGTGGGCCAGTACTGCTTTACATGCAGAAGACAAGATGCACAGGGTAGCATGATGTCCCTTTAATCATGGAACCTAGATCCTTGTGTACAAGTGGAAAAAAACAACAGTGTAACTGATAATCAAATATACAACTATTAGGAAGGAAAATTAAGTCCTTAAAAATAGACATTTTAAAGAAGCAATATTTAAAGTGGGGTGATCGGTTTTCCTAGGAGTTGACAGAGAAAGCAAGCCTTGTGAAGATCTTAGGGGTGAGTTCTAGATTTAAAATAGGCTCACAAGACAAGCGAGAGCGTGACACACTGGAAGGATGTAAGTCGGGGCTCATGTGGCTGAGTAACTCGGGGAGAATGGCAGGAAGGATTGGTAGCACCCAGGAGTAGATGCAGATATCTAAAGGACAAGCCGAGACATTTGAAGCTTTTATCCTGCTCATTAAATTTGCAATCAAGAGGCACTTTAAGAGCACTCCCCGTACTTGTATAGAATAGACGAAAGGGTAGAATTATGGTTTGGATCTAAAATATTTCCCCAAAGCTCATGTGTTAAAAGCCTGGTCCCTAATACAGCAATGTTCAGAAGTGGCTCCTTTAGAGGGCGACTGAATCGTGAAGGCTCTAATCTTATCAATGGACTGATCTATTTACAAAGTCATTGTGAGCCGTTTGGAGGCAGAGGTTACAGGAGATGTGGTCCAGTTGGACGAAATAGGTCACTATGAGGGCATTTACTGAAGAGCATCTTTCCAGCCCAGTTTCTCCCGCAACTCTCCTGGCCTCAATGAGGTAAGCAGCCTCGTTCTACCATGATGCTCTGCCTCACCACAACCAGAAGAAAACGGAGTTAGGAGACTGCAGATTGCACACTATGGAGGTGAGAACCAGACTGAATCTTTCCTTCAAGTTTTTTCTCCCATTTATTTTTTTCATATCAACAGAAAGTTGACTACTGTATGCAGCGATGTAGGCACAGAATGAAATAAGATGGGTTACCACAGGAGTTTAAAATGAATAGTAGTGGAGAAAGTGTATGGTAGAGGGATGAAGGATGCATTTAGAGAGAGCGTTAAGGGACTTGGGGAAGTAGATGAAGGATTAGTGTTGCTCCTAACTGAACCACAGAAGACTGAATATGGAGCTGACTAAAGATGAAATTAAAGGTTTTATTTTAACAAGTTAAATTGGAGATGACCATTAAATATCCAAGTTGGTAAGACAGGAGATCACAGGAAAGAATATGAAAGAAAGATGACACTGTAATAATTAACTTTTACACAGCTTTCCAAGCTAAGTACCTAGACAAGACCACCACCGTGAGCGTGATCTTAGATGGCAACGAGGCTCAAGGATGGCTTTGAGGATGCTCCAAGGAAGTCGGGGGGTGGGGTGGGGAGGAAGTGCAGAAGTACCTTACATCCCTCCATTGGCAAAAGAAGAGAGTAATAAAGTCTGTGACAGCCTTCCGAGAGAAACGGGAAAATAAAAGGAAGTGGAGGAAGAAAGTCACCAGACACCTGTACAGGAGAATTCTTCCAGTGGAGCAAAAAGGGCAAAGATTTGATTGGAGTGCTGGAGACGGCCATGGAGAAAGAAGCTAAAGTCTATTAAAGAGTTTTCTCAAAACAGTAAGTAGAAAATGGCACTGGATGGCTATTTTGGGATGAAGGCTTTATTAAGCTGGAAACAAGCATAGAATGTTTATCTATTATTAAGAATGGGAGGTGGGGAGGAAACTGAGAGATCATGGGGGGGATCATGATCAGAATATAATTTATGAAAAAATCTATTTTTGATAAAAATTTAAAATTATATAAAAACATAATGATTCTGTTAGAAAAATAAAATAGAAATAGGTGAGAAAGGGCATGTGGCTGTAAGAATGAAGGCTTTGAGTACAGGGAAGGTGGGATCCAACTCTCAGATCAAGGCGTTTGCCCTCAGCAGGACCAGGGATGTGATACTCGTTGTGACAAGGGGAGATGGTGGTTCAGTGCAGTAGATCTGTCTACAGGGAAAGCCAGTTCTCTATTGATGGTGTCTTTCTTCTCGAGGAAATGAGATGTGATGTTCTGATCTAAAGATGTAAAACTCTAGGACTGCTTGAAATTTGTTGTTAGAACATTGAAAACGAGGCTGGTCCTATTGATATGCGATGAGAATAAATAATGAGTAGGGTTCACTAAACTGGAGTATATTAGGTGGAAAAAAGACAAGGGCACTACAGTTGGGTGACTGTAGATATCAGACTTCTTAGGATTTTGTATTGACTCAGGGTCGGAGCACTGTTCTTTTAGAGAGTCAATTGAATGAAGTTATAAAATTGACTTAAATTTTTTATTTTTAAAGACAAGTCTCACTGTAGCCTTGGCTGGCCTGGAACTCACAGAGATCCACTTGCCTTTCTCCTGAGTTCTGGGATTAAAGGCATGTAAAAAAAATTCACTTGCTTTTGTTTTATTATGCCCTAGAGACCAAAGTGTAAATCTTGCAAAGCAGAGAATATACTTCCCCCATTGAGCTCCAGCTCCATTTCTGACTTCACTCTTTAAAAAGTATTTAAGTCCAGCTACTGGAGGCATGGGGTGGTTTAGACCTTGGCACTGCTTGTCTTAGAAGCTCTTGTTTCCAGTGGTGCTCTGAAGAAAAATGTCTGCTGTGCTGGGATTAGACCTGGGAGCTTTGTAGAAAGCAGGGCATCTTTTTGAGGTAAGGCCACATTCTTTGGAGTGGTTTTGCCAACCCCTTGCTTCTTAGACAGTGGTCCTTGGGCCAGTAGCATTGGCATCTCTTGGGAACTTGTAAAATTTATAAAATTGCAAGTTCTGTTTCATAACTACCAAATTCAAAGATGAATTTTAAACACAATTTTAAGACAAAAGCAGCATTGCTTTGTGTGCTCTCTAGTAGTGGGGCTGATAAAATTAAGAGAGGAAAGAGAGTTGGTACAAAAAAACCTTTTTGAGTAAGATGTGGCCTGACCAGTGAGTGATTCCAGTATGGAAGGGCAGCATTAGTTTTGGGGTTACTCTGGGGTACCTAGGGCTGCATCAGCCTAGAAACAGCCATGTGTTTCTAGGTCTCAATGCAAACATGACTGGTCTAAACAGAGGTGTGAGAATAACTTAGAGTAGCAACAGTGGATGCACATAAAATATCTTAGTAAATTTCTAAAGATGAGAATGGTGATATTATTTTAGATACATTGAGGTAAATAAAATATACTAGTAAAATTAATTTTTGTGTTGGTGAGGATACAGGTATTTGCTGTCAAGCCCAATGATCTGACTTAGATTCCTGGAGCCCACATAAAGGTAGGAGAGAACCAATTCCACAAAAAAATTGTCCTGACCTATACTCTCACTCTGTGGCATCTGCCAACCCCTATCCCTACATTTCACATATCTATAGAAACAGTAGGTTTGAAACATGAAAAATGTTTTACCTTAAAAATGCAGCCACCATGCAAAATAAATAGTTGAATGAAACTAATGCAGTTGTCTGAAAAATCTAAGATTTATATATGGTTCCTATTACATTCTCGTGTCCATAGGAGAGGTGGCTGAGTGCACTGGGAGGGTTAAACCATCAAGGCTTCGCTTTGTGAACACACTGTCGAGCAGTGGTTGGTGTGCAGCCATCCATGAGCCAAGCCTAAACAAGTTTCATTAGATTCCTGTTTGTACTTTACATATCTATGGCTACTTCTTTGGTCCAATGTGTTCTAGAGAGCTTAATTTTTTTATTATGTGGCTGTATATGAAAATGCTTACCAAACCTTTCTATAGAGAGAAGGAGAGAACTTACAGATTTTGGGTGCAAGAAATATACTCTAAGATGGCCCAAACCGTTACAGAAAGGTTTGTATCATCTGCAGAAAGATATATTTGACAGAAGTTGAAAATCCTTTCGGCTGATAACAGAATTCACTTAACTGTACTATTCTTTGACACCGTTGAAACCATAATTCTGCTTCTACTTAAAGAATTTTCAATAGGGGATACTTTTCAGATTTCATGAGGTTTCATTCATTAGCTTGGGTTCTAATTGTAGCCAGATACTGTCAAGCTTTTTATCACTCACATTGGCTGGTTTCCTTTATGCTCTCCTATTGCACATTGAGTAATCACTTGGAAGCACAATGCTAGATCCACACCGAGAATGCCTTTGAATATGATGAAACGATGCAGACACGCATCAATCCTCTGATAATGACACTTCCACACAACACGGAGAAGATGCCCTTATCAGGATTATCAGTTCCTGTGGTTATTATTGCTCCCACCCCTGACTCCTGCTGCCTCACTCAACATGAATGCGTTAGGAGATTCCCTGTGTTGTGACATCATTGTTTCTGACTTGCTTTAGGAAAGTTTCTGTGTTGTGGCATCATTGTTTCTGACTTGCTTCCCTATCTGTTTTCCTCATTTCTAGGCTGTTTTGCAAACATTACCTCCAAAATTCTATGCTCAAGAAAATCCTCAAAACTTATGGTACTTAAAAAAACAAATCCTCTGATGGGTTTATAAGTTGACTCTAGAGAATCTTGGATTCTTATTCCCCATTAACGGTCTGCAGCCTGTTGGCAAAAGTAAGTACTGGACTTGATTTGTCAAGCTGTTTTTTTCTTCTACTTTCCTGCCCGGTAGGGCTGGCTGTGGTTACCATAGCGACCAGCCCACACCAGTCACTGAATGAAAACTGCTCTGTTTCTACTCACTCACCCTAATCTTTCCTCTGCCCAAAGCTCTTCAATAGTATCGCCCATTATGTTTCTTAAGCTCTCTCTCGTTTCCTCCTCCTCCTCCTCTCTCTCTGTTTCTCTCTTCTATCTCCTCTGAGATCTCTAGGACAGCCATAAACTAAATGCGAGAGTGAACATGCATAGTCCTACATCTAGCTAAGATGTAAAAGGCCATGAGTTTTGCCCTGCGATAATAATAGCAAAAATTAAGAATATGAAATAAAACCTATCGTACTACAGGGGACTAATAAAGGTTAGTGGGTGTGTAGTAGTTTTGATGAACTTCCTTTTAGAAAAAGAAATGAGCCTTTCAAAAGTGATGAAGTGCTAGGCATGTGGCCACATACATACCTTAGCATTTGCGAAAAGGAGGAGGCTAAAATTTACATGTTAAAATTCAGAGAGATTAATTTCTCTGGAAAATTATTAGTCTATCAGAGGTGAGATGACCCATTTTAAAAGATGCATCTCAGTCACTGATATACACGACCTCTCATGATTGGATTATCACCCCTTACCTTAGATACCAGGCATAGTAAGGTGCTTGTGCTCTGTAAATATCCCCCCAAAACATGTAATATGGATCATTTCTCTATACACAATGACTAGCATCTGTGAAAATTATAATGTCCATACAATGATGCAAGAAAGTGGGTAAAATAAGGAGAAAATCATAAATAAGCAAATCAATAGATAACAGTGTAACTAGCAGACCAGAACTATACAATGAATAGAAAAAGCCTCAAATATTTAAGGAACAAGACATCCAGAGTTGGAGAGAAAACATATTTTTTACATTTTAAAAATTTATTAAACTTTTTCATTTATTTTACATCCTGACTAGTTTCCCTTCCCTCCTCTCCTCAGATTCCCTCCCCTAGCCTCCCCTCTATTCCCTTCCCCACCCACTTCTCCTCCATCTCCATTCAGAAAGGGGCAGGCCTCCTATGGGTGTCAACAAAGTATGGCACATGAAGCTGAAGCAGGACTAAACTCCTCTCCATGTATCAAGGCTGGGTGAGGCAACCCAGCAAGGGGATTAGGTTCTCCAAAGACAGGTCATGACCCCACTGCTAGGAGCCTCACAAACAGAGCAAGTTACATGACTGTTACACACATGTGGAGGGCCTTGGGTCCTTACGCAGGCTCCAACTGTCAGTCCAGAGTCTATGGGCTCCTATGTGCCCAGGTTAGTTGTTTCTATGGGTTTCCTAGTGATGACCTTGACCTCCAGGCATATCCAATCCCTCCTTCCTCTCTTCAACAGGACTCCTGGAGCCAAGCCCAGCCTTGGCTATGGATCTCTGCATCTGCTTCCATCAGTTATTGGATGAAGGCTCTCTGATTACAATTAGGGTAGTCGCAGGAGATGGCCAGTTGAAGCACCCTCCCTACTATTCCTAGGTGTCTTACCTGGGGTCATCCTTGTGCCCTTCCTAACTCCCAAGTGCCCCCCACCCATCATGACATCTCCTTGGTTACTCCCTTCTATCTCACCCCTGCCTCTAGTTTACCCAGGAGATCTCTTCTATTTCCTCTTCCCAGGGAAATCTATACATATCTCCTTAGACCATCCTTGTTACCTAGCCTCTCTGATGCTGTAGGAGCAAAAGATTACTTTTAACAGAGAAAAAAAAATGAAACTTTAAGAAAGACTCCAAAGTCTATATAAAAATGGAATATTTGCTATAAAAGCTTACCCAAACACAGCTCAAAAGGAAATGAAACAATAAACGGAGCAAATATCAATGATTTATGTATCAACTGCAAGCAGTCTAATACATATGTAACTGAAGTCCCAGAACTCAGAAGGAAGATAATAATCATAATTACTACTAATATCTAACAAAAAATAATTGGGGAAAAAAGTATTTTGACATATGTAAGGAGGGAAGCTGTCAATATAGAATCTCACAGTCTTAAGGCCTTTCAAGCAAGAGGCAAAACAAAAATATTTGCAGTAAAAATAAAATAGTTTATTAGCTGTTGACCTAAACTATGAGAAATGTTAAGGTAAGTGTTCTTCAGACTGAAAGGAAATGATATGAAATATAGATACGGCATAAAGAAAAAAGAAGAACTCGGAGAATGGGGTTGGGGGAAAAAGAAAGATGGATAAATATATAAGAATACTTTTTCATAATTCCTTTAGCATAAATTTGATTGTTGAAAACATAAATAGTAGCATTTTGGTTTATAAAGCATGTAAGAGTAAATGGCAAAAATAGAAGGTATACGGGTGGTAATAATACTGAAATGTCTAATTTTAGGAGAAACAGTATAGGCTATGATGGGTTAAGAATGAAGTACGTGTGCACAAAGTCTGCAAAATATCAAGCCAGTCAAGTTCCCAGCATGGTGGGGAGGGTACCATAGAGTCCCAGACCTGGATGAGGATCTCTTGGCAGGTGGTGTCTGCTGTGGTTCTAGTACATTGAAAATATTTGTTTCTTCTACTGGTTTTATAAAAACTGATTGGCCTGAAGGCAAACAGAAATTGTGGGTGGGGTGACCAGATTAAGAAAACTCTGGGAACAGGAAGAGCAGAGAGAGAAGCCAGAGAGCACCAGGGGAGACACCAGCAGACACAGAGGAAAGAAGACAGCCATGCTGCTCTGAGAAAAGATCCCCAAGCCACAAGGCTAAACAGATTAGTGGAAATAGGTTGAGATAAGATGAAAGAGCTATCTAGCAATATTTCTGAACCATAGGTCAATCAGCATGAAATCAATATAAACTTCTATATGTTTCTGTGGGACTGCAGGTCTGAGGGTCTGGATCATGAGCCAGACAGACCAGAAACTCACTTTACAGGTGTCTATGGAAGGAGAGTTAGCTGTCTTTGGAGATAAGGAACTCAGTAGATTGCCTCTGCTCCAGAGGATGGCCCTATACCTAGGCACATACTAGCAGCACTAGGTGTGCTCAGTAGACTGAAAAAAAAAGAACATAAATTTGGGAGGGAAGAAGTGTCAGTGAGTGTGTGTCAGGCCCCACCCAATCTTTCAAATGGTCCTTGGTACAGGGGAATATAGATTGAGAAGTTACAAAGACAGAAAGAATAGACAGGTAACAGGAAATATAGAGTTGGGAGGACTGTTAATCACCGTCAAAGCCAGGGCCTTTTTATACCCAGAACTAGAAGAAGCAAAAAGACTCCCCACTCTCCAAGACACCATGGTTCAAAGTACAAAGAACAGAAAAGCATAAACACCTTCTTAATTCTCAAAACATCTAATAGACATGTTATTTGGCCTTGAAGAGTAAGGCACCTGGTGACCAGGCCTTTTGACCAGACATCCTGCCAATACAGCCTTGAGGAGCAAAACAAGCTCAGACTCTCTGACCTTGAGTCAAGATGGAAACAAACTGAAGCAGGTAGACTGAATCAAAACACATTGTACACGTGTGTGAAATATTCAAGCAATAGATATCTAAAAAAAAAATCAATGGAGAAAAAAGGTAACACAGTTCAAATACTCACTGAAAATAAAACAACAAAATTAATAAACATACTTCAAAAAATAAGGTATTTAAAGAAGCTCAGAGAAACAAAGTGGAAGAAGTAGAAAACTAGTGGCAACTTGATAGACACAAATGCAATCACATCAATTTCACACTAAACGTAAAGAGGAAAACTTCACAATTAAAAGGTAGAGACAATACAAAGTCTGTATAAAGCCCACTTACATAGTGTCTGTAAGAAGTACTGATTAGTGCAAGGATGCAGACGTGCTGGTGATAGGACAAAAAGGACACACTATGAAAAAAACCTAATTATTAGGAAGCCATTGTAGCTGTTAATATGAGACAAAAACTTCAAAACCAGTATATTGCCATATATAGAAAAGTACATTTAATAGTGATAAAAGGTCATTTTTCTGAAGAAGGCAGTGATGTTAACTGAAAATATACTTAATGAAAGGCCAACAAAGTATATGATAGAAAAAGTGACAAAAATCGAAGCGCTAGCTCAAATACACACATGCATTCAAGTGCATATGAAACATTCACGTAGGTATAATTTTATGCTGAGCCACATAATGTCTTAATAAAAGTTAGAAGATTAAATTATACAGAACATTCTAAGATCACAATAAAATTAAATTAAAAGTTAATAACAACAAAACTATACCAAATATCTGGAAGTTAAACAACTGAGTTACAGCTGACATCTGGATCACAGAAGACATTGCAATGGAAATCAGGAGAAAATTCAAAGTTGTGATGGATATAAAAGTACATCTCAGGCTCCCAGGCCAAGCAGAAACTGTTGGTCTCTGAAGCTCCAGGACACAGCCCATGAAACCCCACCCACACCCAACTCCACTTTAAACCAAAGCCAGCAGAGAGAACCCCTGAAAGTGCAACCTAGCTGGAGGGACAACCCAAGGACAAGTCCCACGCCAACCCCAAACTGGGTCATCACACACCAGGACAACTGGAGACACATAGCTCCCTGGCCCATAGCTGACTAAGAGCTGAGTGCCACCCCTGACTCCCGGGCCGAGCTGAGACTATTGGTCTCTGAAGCCTGGCCCAGGGACATAGTCCCTGGAACCCACCCACACCCAGCTCCACCCTAAACCAGAGCCAGCAGGGAGAGCCACAGCAAAACCCAACTGGCGGGACAACCCATGGCCAAATGCTGCCCCGACCCCAAACTGCATCGTCACATAACAATCCAGAGACCACTGTGGCCCACAGCCCCTTGGCCCACAACTGAGAACTGACTAAGAGTGAACTGAGGAAGCAATGGGCAGGTGACAGTGCAAGAACACATATAACAACATACAGAACCACAAGACACCACCAGAAAAAGCTGGTGGGTCTACATCAAGACCTGGGCATAGCAATGAAGAGGAAACAGGAGGAAACGATCTTGAAAACAACTTTATGAAGGTGATAGAAGCCTTAAAGGAGGTTATAAAAATTCCCTTAAAGAAATAGAAGAAAATACAAACAAAAAATTGAAAGAGATGAAAAAAAATTCCTGAAAGAAAATAAAGAAAGCCAAGAAAAGGAAAAGAAGCAGGTGAAAGAAACATTTCAGGAATTAGAAATTGAAATAGAAGCAATAAAGAAGGCACAAAATGGGGCAATGCAGGAGATGGAAACCTGGAGAAATGAACCAGAACTACAGGTGCTAGCATAACCAACAGAATGCAAGAGATGGAAGAGAGAATCTCTGGAGTGGAAGATTCAATAGTTGAAATAGATACGTCAGTCAAAGAAAACACTAAAACCAGAAAAGCCATAACAGAAAACGTCCAGGAAATCTGGGACACCATGAAAAGACCAAACCTGACAATAATTGGAACTGAAGAAGAATACAAGCTGAAAGGCACAAAAAAATAATTCAGCAAAATCATAGAAGAAAACTTTCTCAACCTAAAGAAGGAAACACCTATAAAGATACAAGAAGCTTACAGAACACCAAATAGACTAGACTACCCCCCCAAAAGTCTGCTCGCCACATAATAATCCAGCCACTAAACCTACAGAACAAAGAAAAAATACTAAGATCTGCAAAGGATAAAGGCCAAGTTACCTATAAAGGCAGAGCCATCAGACAAAACCAGATTTGAACAATACCTATCCACAAATATGGCCCTCCAAGAACTCACAGGATGTCCCTGGCTAGGTCTCCCACCAATAGTGGAGGGGTTGCCTGAACAGGTTGAGCAAATGACTCAGTTGTTGAGAGCACTTCCCATTTCCCTCTGCACTGGAAAGCTCCTCTTCACCATAAAAGATCATTGCCTCTGGTGTGACATTTTCCTGGATTCCTTAAACAGCTGTTCTTTTGTATGCGATCTCTTACAACCTTTCTATTATGAAAATCATCAAACTGAGTGATAAGACATTATATCTACATCTCAGAAGATTCCCTTTTCTAGTCTCTACCCATAAGTCAGGTTGTGCAGATTTTGAAAAAGGACAATTGGATCAAACTGGATGAAGAAGAAGATAAAGAGATATCATGCTACATACCACATTTTTCCAGAGCAAATATCTCCACATGATGGATAGTTTGCATTCATCTGCTCTTACTTAGTGACATACTATATTTGCATTGTGTGAATAACCATTTTCAAACTGCATGACCCTGTAATGTATGGCCATTTCCATATTGATCATACAAGTGTAATAAATTGTATCATAAAAAGAAGTGATTTAAAACACTTACTTTAAAATTATTCTCTTTATGAGTAGCTTTTGAAGGGCAGTTACCTTTTCACAGATGTAAATACATCAATTTACGTTGGAGATATACATTAAGCAAGCTCAAATATCCAAAATGTATGAGTGGCATCCTACTGACAATCACTTGTTATTTTGCAGTGGCCAACATATTTGGATAACCTGTCTCATTATTGAGGACAAACTCTGCAAATCATTTTTATTTCTAATTTGAAGCAGTTTCTGTCTGAATAAACAAGACTTCATCTCATTAAAATGTGTTGTAGTAGACATGTTGGTATATGAAGACAATAAATATTTTTTGTAACTACCAAACTTTTATGATTTTCTTCCCAAGTGGTATAAAATGAATTCACAACTAAAATTAATTGATTTAATGAAAATAAGCACAATATCAGGGCTAGGGATAGAGCTTAGTGACTTATCACTTGCCTAGCATGAGCTGAGACCCTGAGTTTAATCACCAGCAATGTAGAATAAAATCAAATCCACAACATGATATAGAGCTTAACTATTACAAAAGACACTCAATTCTGAAGAAATAAGAGGAAACAGGGAACACAGAATAGGGTAAATAAACAGAAAAGAAATAAGAGGCTTAAATTTAGTCCTCAGTAATTAGATGTATACAGATTAAACATCTTAATTAAGTTGCAGAAATTATAACATTGCCTTAAAAAGCAAATCACAACTACTTCCTGCTGTATGTATGAATCAGTCAAAAATACTGGAGCTGGAAAATGGCCAGGCTAGAGATGGCTCAGAGGTTAAAATTACTGTCTGCTCTTCTAGACACCCTGGATTAAAATCTCACCACCCCCATCTTGGCTCACAACAGTCTATAACTTCAGTTCCAGGCTATAAAGTGTTCTCTTCTTGCTTTGACGGTACTACATACACATGGTGCATAGGCATACATACAGATAAAACATAAAGACATATAAAGTTTAAAAATCTTAATACAAGAATATAAAGATATAGTATGATAGTAGTCATTATGAAGGTTAGAGTAGCTGTATTATTACTTAGAATAAATAAAATTAACAGAGTTTTTAAAAGTCCTTACCAGGTGGTGGAAAGATGGACTCATTAAGAAGCTATAATAGGACCCTCAACCCCCTTTCTAGCACATCCCATTCCTTTGGGTCAGCTGCAAATACACAGAAAGATCTTCTGTCACAGACCCCCAGTGACCACAGTGAGCTGGGGCTCAAGTAGGCAATTTTCATGATGCCCCAGTTCCTCCATTTCAATCTCTGCAGACTTATGCTTAGTCCTGCTGACGTCTGTTGGCTGGAGTCCCTTCTTCCACTCCACATCGATTCCTTGGAAATTTTGCCTCTTAGTGTGGACACTGGTCCTCCTGGCTTTCCCCAATGCCTCAACCTCTCCTTCTAATCTCTCTTCACAATTTGTGGTGACATATCATATATTTAATAAAGTGTGTCTAAAAATCAGAGGACAGCCAAGCCAAGGATTTAGCCCTGAAACTCTGGAAGTGATGACCCACGCTTTTAATCCCAGCACTTGGGAGGCAGAGATCCTGTGAGTTCAAGGCCAGTAAGAGCCAGCTGGTGGTGGCACACACGTTTATTCCCAGCACTAGGAAAGCTGGATGAGGAAGTGAGATACTGGGTCAGAGAAAGAGGAGGTGCTTCACCTGTGCTCCCTTTCCCCTTCAGCTGAGGACTCGGAGGCGTTGAGTGTGAAGGTTCGTGAAGAGTGGCTAGGTCAGAAGTGGTGGTGGCTTGTGTGTTTTTATTAGTAAGACTGAGTAGAATTCATGTAATAAGTCCTTTGTGTCACCCACTGACCCACAGAAGCACTCTCTACCAAGGAGTGAGCAATCACCACACTTTGCCTAAGGCCCTGAGCGGGCAATGACAACCAAATAATGGAGCATCCACCACCCAACAAAGACAAGAGCAGATACTGGCACCAAGAAGCAACTCAACCATCATAACTCAAGATGCCTGGATCCCAGCACAAATGCGCAATTATGAGCAGCCGAGACAATATGCCTCCTCCAGCAGCCAGTGACAACAGACCCTGGGAAATGCAATTTAGCTAAAGTACAAGACCAGGACTTTAAAATAACAGTTGTGAATATGTCTGGGGTACTTTTAGAAGGACATGAACAAACATCTTAGTGAGGACTATGAAGATGTAAGTGGTTGAACAAAATATTGAAAATAGTTTAAGGCATGAAAGTAGAAGTCAAATAACTAAATAAACCCAAACGGAAATAAAACTGGAAATGAAAAACTCAGGTCAAACAAGAAAGAACTTCAGCGGTAAGCCTCACCACCAAAGTATACGGCACAGAGGAGAGAAGTTCAGGTCCTGAAGATAAGGGAGAAGTAATGGATAGCTCAGTCAGAGAAATGGTTAATGGGCACAAAACGTTCAGGATACCTGGGATGTTCTGAAAAGACTAAACTTACAAATAATAGGGGAAAGGAAGAAAAGAGAGATAGACAGACAGACAGATGATAGACAGACTGACATTAGATAGATAGAAAGAAACAGGCCAAAGACACAAAAATATTTTTTAACAAAATTATAGAAGTAATTTTCCCAAAAGCAGAGAAGGAAGGTACCTAGCAAGTACAACAAGTATTCCGAACACCAAATAGATAGGATCTGTAAAAAAAAAAAAAAAAATTCCCCAAACACATAATAGTCAAAATACTAGGTGTACAGAACAAAGAAGGGATATTAAATGCTGCAGGGGGAAAAACCAACTCACAAATAAAGGCTGCAGGCCTGTTAGAATAACGCCCGATTTTTAAATGGAGACAGTAATCAAAAGTGTCTGTCAGAAACTTTAAAATATCCAGCAGCCACTTCCCAAATAACTGACTCAGAGCATCAATATTTCTTATGCATGCTCAGCCAGTAGCTCAGGCTTATTACTAACTTGTTCTTATACTTCAACTAACCCATAATTCTTATCTATTTTTAGCCATGTAGCTTGGCACCTTTTATCGGTCCAGCATTCTCATCTTGCTTCCTCTGCATCAGGTTGGGAACTGCTTCTCTGTTTTTCCTCTTCCCAGAATTCTCCTAGTCTGGTTGCCTCACCTATACTTCCTGCCTGGCTACTGGCCAATCAGCATTAAGCCACTATAAGTGACAAATCTTTACAGTGTACAAGATCAATATACCACAAGCAGGAGACTCTAAAAGTCAGAAGGATCTAGAGAGTTCTACAAACTCTGAGAGATCACAGGTGCCAGCCAGCTACTATACCCAGCAAAACTTTCAGTCATAGTCATTGGAGAAAGAAAAATAATCACATAATGAAACTAGACCTACTCACAATTTCTATCTACCAATCCAACTGCACTGAAGGAACTGGAATGAAAATTTAGTTAATTACACCCAAGAGGATACCAGGAACAAATATTCCCAGAAGAGTAAGTCTAAGAGGGGAAAATCTCACATTATAACAACCAAATAACAGTCATCACCAAACACTGCAGACTGATAATTCTCAGCATTAATGGCCTCATTTTCCTAATAAAAAGATACAGACTAACATATCATATATGAGGGAAGGGCTTTTTTTTCCCCTAGTACCACTACATCTAGATGACAGTTTATAACTATACTCAGGGAACATATCTGCATTTCTGGTAAAATAATTGTGTTTCTTGTGCACAAAGTTCATTCTAAATATCTGAAACTTATAAATGACCTAAAGAAGAGCATCTAGTTAAAAACACAGCTAGTGAATGTGTTACAGTTGACAGAAAATGCTCACTTTAAACATAGTATTGTCGAGCTATGTCTGGACAGTATGAGTTAATTCATGTTGCTAGGCTGAATGTGGAGTGGCAGAGGGAGGCTTACAGGGTGAGATCTGCAGTACTATGTTGGGACTAACATCCAGTGACTCCACAGGAATACATTTATTGAGCAGGAACATACCTTCTTCCTCATATTTTAGTCTATATATCTGATGTTAAACTTAGAAATGCTGCACTTAGTGGAGTCCATTGCTTTGTGTTTCCTTGTAAGCTGAGCACGGAAGGAATGCAGAATTTTAATTGTAACTTTGCCAGTACTTCTATCTAGAGGCCTGCTGTCATTTTTGTCTTCTATGAAATTTTTGTTGCTGAGAAAGACTGAACTACAATTTTGTCTGACAACCTGAGATGACATTATGTATTCTTGGTTATCAAAATACTCACTTAGTATGGGGTTCATAGCTGGTGAATATTCACAATGTAAAGGAAAGCATGGTATATACTGTATAATCTCAGTTACCTAAATGGATGTGCACTTGCAGTATCTAGAAGGACACATCAAGCTGAGCTGCTTGTGACTGGGGGACTTTCCTTGGCTTCTTGTGTCTTTTCCTGTAATGCACATACTACAAATAAAAGCTTCTTTTAAAGCTTTAAAAAAAGAGAATAGTATCCATATTTCTGCTGCATCTAAAAAACATATCTACTCATCAAGGTAACCACCTGTATAGTAAAAGGAAAGGAAAAGGGAATATTTCAAACAAATAGATCCAGAAGCAAGCATGTTTAGCTATTATAATATCATACAAAATAGACTTCAAACCAAAACTAATTAGAAGAGATAGAAAGGACACTACATACTCATTAAAGGAAAAATCCACCAAGTGACATTGAAATTCTAAACACTTATGCACCAAACATAAGAGCACCCAAAGTAATAAAAGAAACAGCAATACAGCTAAAGTCACATATGAATCCTCATGTGATAGATAGGTCATCCAAACAAAAACAGAAAAAGTCTGGAGTTCAATAGATCATAAATCAAATGGACGTAGCAGATATTTACAGAACATTTCACCTAAATACAAAAGAATATACTTTCTTTTCAGAAGACCATGGGACTTTCTCCAAAATTGACTATATACAAAGATACAAAGCAAGTCTCATAAATTAGTAGAAACCTTACTAATAGAAAAATTAACTGGAATAACACCCTGCATCCTGTCTGAACACCGCAGAGTAAAGCTGGATAGCAACAACAAAAAACAGCAGAAATTATACAAATTTATGGAAACTGAACAACTTCAATAAAAAATGAGTCAAGACAGAAATCAGTAAAGAAATACAAAAAGCTTTTAGAAGTGAATGAAAATCTAAACACAACATACCCAAACCAATAGGACATAATGAAGGCAGTTCTAAGAGGCACGTTCATAGAGCTAAGTACCCACTTCAAGAAACTAGAGAGATCTCATGATAATATTTTAGCAACCCATACGAAAGCTCTAGAACAACAAGAAGAAATAACATCCCAAAAGAGTAGATGGTAAGAAATAATTCAACTCAGGGTTAAAATCAATGAAGTAGAAACTAGCAAGTAATATGAAGAGTCAGTGGAAAGAAGACTTGATTCTTTGAGAAAATTAACAAGAATGACAAGCCCTTAACCAAATTAACTAAAAGACACACAAAGAGAATATCCAAAAGTATTAAAATTAGAGATAAAAGGGGGCTATTACAATAGACACTGAGGAAATTCAGATAGCCATAAGGACAAACTTTAAAAATCTGTACTCGAAAGAAAGAAAGAAAGAAAGAAAGAAAGAAAGAAAGAAAGAAAGAAAGAAAGAAAGAAAGACCCAAGATAAATGAATGAATTTCCTTATATATACAACCTACCAAAACCAAAATCAGGGTCAAATAAGAAATTTAAACAGACCAAGGACCTCTAATGAAATAGAAGAGTAATTAAAAGTCCTCCAACCCAAAATGCCCTGGGCCAGATGAATTTAGTGCAGAATTCTATAAGACCTTCAAAAAAGAATTAATGCCAATTTTCCTCATTTACTCTTCAAAACAGAAACTTAAGGAACATTTTCCATTTTAAAAAGTCACAAAAATCACACAAACACCCAACAAAAAAGAAATTTATAGACCATTATTCCTTATAAACATATATGAAAAATTCTCGATGAAATGCTTGTAAGTCAAATCCAAGGACATTTAAAAAAGATCATCCACTGTAATAAGTTGGCTTCATCCCAGAGAGGCATGAATGCCTCAATATATATAGGTTAGTAACCACATAAACAGACAAAGATACAACAAAACAACATGATCAGCATTAGATTCATCAAAGGCCTTTGACAAAATCTAACACCCCTCCAGGATAAAAGTCCTGGAGAGACTATGGATATAAGGGACATTCCTCAGCTGACATCAGAAAAGCTGCTTCTTGCAGGAGATAGGGATTAATACGGAGACAAACAACCAGGCAGCATGTAGAGTGAGATACTTTAGAGCATTTAGGATTTAGGTGGGATATTCATTGAACCCGCCCCTCGAGGCTTAGGGAACTATGTGGAAGAGGAGGCAGAAAGACCATGAGAGCTAGAAGTGATGGATGGCACCAAGGAAGCTGTGTCTTCCAGACAAGGCAGAAATGATGCACATAGGATCACATACAAGTCCCACACGGGTCCCAGAACTGAAGGGTAGTGGTCAAGAGGTACCATGCCTAACCAAGAAGTGATCTGAAATTGATACCTTCTTGCAAAGGGAAAATCAGTTTCTTGAATGGAGTCTCCTTGGTTATATCAACACACTGCAGGGCAGGCCCCATACTCATGGGTAGTTGGTTAACAGAAAATATTTTTTAATTTACTATTTTTCAATAGTATATTTGTTTAATTTTGCCTTGAATTTTTTTCCTAGTCTTCTCATCCTTTGTTTTTGATTTTATTGGCTTCTTTGTATTTATTTTTTTCACTAAATCAGATGTTTTATACAATATTTTCTGATTATGGTTTTCTCTCCCTAATTCCTCCCCGATCCATCCTCCCCACCTATCCAAATCCATACTATCTTGCTCTCTCTTATTAGAAAACGTATGTCTTTAAAAGACATCAGAAAAATAACGAGATAAAATGAAAACAGAGAAATGAACAGGGAAAAAAGAGTCAAAGAGAAAGCGTAGGAAACACACAGAATGAAAGACACATACATCTGAATACACAGAAATCCCACGAAGACGCAGCATTGGAAGCTGTAATATTTATACAAGTAAAAGACCTGCGGGGGGGGGGGGAGCAGCCCAGGCAAAGAATTATGAGACAAAAAATATAAACAGTCAAACCACACTCCAAAAAGTCATTGAGTTTATTTTGTGTTGGACCTTCCAGTACCTGTGCTTGGGGACTGCCCTTAAATATGCTTTGTATATCCAATGAGCCTCTATTGCATATGAGGTAAGGGAACACTCTTCCATTGCTGTTGGGAGTGAAAACTTGTACAGTGACTATGGAAATCAGTGTGGTGATTCCTCAGGAAGCTGGGAAGAGAGCTACTTCAAGTTCAGCTATACCATTCTTGGGTATATACTAAAAGGATTCGACATCCTACCACAGAGATACTTGCTCAACTTTATTCATAGCTGCTATGTTCATAATAGGCATAAGTTGAAAATAGCCTAGATGCCCATTGATGGACAAATGGATAAGGAAAATGTGGTGCATTTACCCAGTGAAATATTACTTTCCTGTTAAAAACATGAAATTTATAGGTAAATGAATGGAGCTAGAAAAAAAAAATCATTCAAGGTAAGGTAACGCAGACCCAAAAAGGCATGGTATATATTCACATATAAGTGAATATTTACTTACATGTGAATATTAGCTGTTAAGTCTTTGATAAGCAGGCTACAGTCCACATAACCACAGATATTAGGTACAGAGTAAGGGACTAGGGAAATAGAATAGTTATTAATTGATGAGGGTAGGAGGGCATGGCAGGGAAGAGAGTAACAAGGGAAAAAATACGGGGAGAGGCAGCTAAAACTCGGTGCTATTTGAGATGTCATATGGAAATCTACTACAGTAGTATATACTCTCAATATATATTTCTTTTATATACATGCATACATACATACATATGAATATGATCACCAAATAATGGGAGAGGCAAAGTCACAACTAGGCATCTCTTGCCACAAAATGAAACCTTCAGTGCCAGGAATGGATTATATCTAATTGAGTTGTTGGTCACTTGGCCCCATGGAAGTCCCCAAACAACCCATGCTATTGCCAACAGTATTGGTTGTTCTCTACAAACTGATTCTAAAGATCTATTATTGAACACAACACCTACATAACTCACCAAACATGAAATAGTCAAGCAGGTGCCTGACTAGAGCCTTCACTCCTGCTGATTAATGTTCTTGGTCCTGGAAGGTACTCGGCATGCTCCCAGAGGTAAAGGTAAACACCAACACAGCTACAATCACTTTGATCTACAACAGTGGCCTGCCGGCAAGATACATCGGTGTAACCGTGGTCACAAAAGTTGTAGGAGAAACCAACCACTGTCTGATTGGATTTAGGGTTACTCCATGAGACGAAACCCATGCCAGACACCGCTCAGGTGGCTAAGAGGCGGAGATCAGATAGGCCATGAACCCAGGGGAAAAAAACCAAAAAGAAACACATGCTAAAGAAACATAGTCATAAATGACTCCTAATGCCATTCCCCTATATTCATAGACCAGGGCCTGGCTCAGCCATCATTAGAGAGGTTTCCTCTTAGGACAGACAGGAACAAATAGAGACCCTCAAGAGGATAAAGTACAGAGAGTGAGAGATCTCGGAATACTTGGACCTAACCGGGATGTCTCCATCGATCCCTCCCCTCGGGGCTCAGGGAACTCTGGGGAAGAGGAAGCGGAAGGACTGGGAGGACACCAACGAAATAAAGCCTTCTAGACACAGCAGGACTGACTGGTGCACATCTAAACTCAGACTGTGGCAGCATGCGCAGGGCCTGCACACATCTAAATTAGATGGGGGTCCCAGTACTGGCAGAAGTGGACCAAAGCCCCCATGCCTAACCCAGAAGCCATCTCCAGTCAACAGAGGAAAAATTAGTTCTCTTTTTTGTTTTTGTTTCAGGTTTTTTTTGAAAGAGAATGATGGAAAAAGAACATGTGAAGTTGGGTGGGTAGGTTCCAAGATGATCGGATAAAAGAAAAATCATGATCAAAATAAAGTATATGGAAAAATAAAAATACAAAGATCAAAAGGAGGCATAGCGACCCTGTTAACTACTGTCTGAGGCTTCTATGACAAGATGCCATCGACTGGGGGCCTAAATAGCAAACACTCACAGTTCTGGAGACTGACAATTCCAAGATCTCTTCTTGGTTTGCGATTGGCCAACTTATGGCCACTTTCCCCATACAACATTTCTTATCCTTTAAGACACTCATCTTTCCATGTTATTCCACTGCAGGATTTCATCTGATCTAAGATGGTTTGGCCTACCATCACATGGCCAGAAGCAGAACTCCTCATCACAAGCCCTTGAGTCTGCATCACCAAATCCATACTCTAGTCAGACTTGCCTTCCTCCTAAGCCATCAGCAAGCCATGCTCCTCAGGGAGTGGATGCTTTTGCTCATGCTCCTTTCTGACCTGGCATACTCACCTTACACATCTGCCTGAATTTTAGCCTTTTGGGGTTGACAAAACTTGCATGTGTTTCTTATTACTCCGCTTACCACCAGCTTTACAGAGTTCTTCCAAATTCTCCTATAGTTCTCAGACTTGAGCCACATGTGTCCTGCTATTCTTGTTTCGTTTGCCTTATTTTACATACTCAATTTTGGAAAATTGAGTTTGAAGGAATATTATATCCTGAGATATTTAATGTGTGTTATTTTCCTTTAGCATGCCAATTAAAATTAATGCCAATGTAGCAATCTATAATTCATGCAGTTTTTTATTTTTGATGGCTAAAGATTTTAATTTCTGTCTTATGCATGGAAGAAGAGTTGCGTTGTATCTACGGCACTACAGCATTGCCGTTTTGTGTAATTCATGTAGGAACCTGCAGTGGGATGTGTTCCCAGGGTATTAATCAGCTTTGGAACAGGCAGTGCTCATGCCAGATACAGACTGGCAGGAAGCTGATGAGGCAGCACAATGAATGATCTACCATAAAGGCCATGGGCAAGAGGTGGCCATTAGTCTAGAGCTCAGTAATGCACTCTTCAAGTACATTACTCACCAATCCATCAGGCAACCTGCTACAGGACCGAAAGATCCCAGCACTTTTAAATCTGTAATGCGATGGCTGCTAGCCTGCTCTACACGCCCTAGGTTACAAGGACACAGTAGTGCAGGAAAAAGGCAATCCATTTGGTGTCATAGCCAGTATTTTTTCCTATTCTTTTCTTGTGTGTACTTAAGAAATGGTCCTTCTATTACCCATAGATTAATAGTGGAGAGGAGGCTCTGGTGTCTTTATTAGCATTAACTACTGATAGATAGGTTCCCTGGTGTCTAATCAAGAGACTTTTCATTACCTAAAACAAACAAAAAAATTATGTGGGGGGAAATACATCATATTTGTCCTAGAATATAGAAATTTTATTCTGTAAATTTTTACTAAAGTAGATTATCAAAATAAACTCAACTTGGTAAATAAAAGCCACAGAAATCTGATGTGCTAAAATTTAGTTGTAAGTCAAAAGTGGCATTTTCTTTCCTATTCAGATAGCTTTTGCCTTATTTAGAGGCTTTCTGTGCATATGCATAATTAGGGTTGCTAGTGAAGGTTCAGGCAAAATGTGATATTTACTATTAGAAGAATTCCTCTATCTGTAACTAATAAACATGCAATTAAACATAGTCATAAAACAGAGGGGTTATGGGTTTGCTAAATATTATTAGGCTTATTACTTATCCTGAGCTTATGCTTTTAAACTTATGCAATATCACAATGCTTTTAAATAAAAATAAACATCACTGTGATTTTTGAACACTCTTGCTAATATGGTAACATGAAAGCTTTACAAGTCTGTGTTGATAGACCTATGAGTAAGGAAAGGAGAGGCACTAATTGTCTAGTAGAAATCATGTTCATGACCACTTGTGTTATGAAGCTTGTGTGGTTCACTGTGGTGACAAGCAGACAGAGAACTCTTGCCCAAGACAGTATGGAGTCATCTGCTCTGCATTCATCTTGACAGAGGTGACTATGCTATGCTGTTATACCATGATAACATGATACCATGATAATATGGCTATCTCTGCCTCTGAATTAGTCAATAGCAGAGATTTAGACAGACTCAGATCATATGAATGTATTTACTTAGCATGTACTGTTTTCTAACTTCTTAAATTATCATATTAATTTAATAATCCCATTTTATTCATAATTTAAAACTACTCCATCAAGGTCATTATTATTTTTTAGATATGAGAATAGAGGGTTTAGGTAATTTATAAAATTATATGAGTCTGGGTTTGAAGCCAGGTAGTATGGCTCCAGATATTGTCCTTACCACTATTTGATATTGCTTCCAAAATTCTTTTCAAAGTTCCCATACTCACTTAAATTGCTATAGCCAATGTGTTTTATGTAGGATGTAGGCCTAGTGTCTTTTAAAAGCTCTATACATAGTTCTGATGCACATCTGTGCTTAAAAATCCACATGTGTATATAGTCCTTCTGATATCATGGCACCCAAGCTTTGGATGATATTTATTTTAAACTACAGAAATGACTTGGTATATCACACTGTCATGATCAATATGCTATCAAATGATAAGCTATGTAGAGTTGAAAGATGGGAAAGGCCTGTTCTCTGCTCTGGCTCCATAGTACCAGGAACACAGAACTTAATTCTAGGCATACAAGTAAACCAAGTCATAGAATACTACCGATAGAAAGAAACTGGGCCATGCAAAACAAGATTAGGTTAGATTAGGTTAGGTTAGGTTAGGTTAGGTTAGGTTAGGTTAAAAAAGCAAGACTATAGTGCATGAACTGACTTCTCGGAGAATGGTTTCTACAGAGGAACACCTTCCTCATCCTTGACACTGGGAGGAGGGGCTTGGTCCTACCTCAGCTGGGTAATGCCAGACTGCACTGACTCACCTGGGGAGTCCTTACCCTCTCTGAGAAGTGGATGGGGGATGGGGTGGGGGAAATTTAGGGGAGAAGTGGGAAGAAAGAAGGGAGGGGGAAACATTTAAGTAAAACATTAAAGTAAGTTAAAAACATTTAAGTAAAAAAAAAAAAGAAAGAAAGAAAGAGAGTTATGTTGGTGTTTAGAAGATCAGTTCTTTGGGAGCAGCCATGGCAGCTACAGCCAGTTATCTGAGGAGCTGAAATGAGACTACGGTAAGCTCTGTGAATGGAAGTTAAAGAAGACAGAGTGTAGTATCTCAGTGGAAGGAAGCATGTTTATATGAGTGAGAAATAATTGAGACTTGAAGCTTTATTATGGTTGGTTTCTTCCTACATGTACCCTGGGCTTATGTGCAGCAGAAAGTATAAGCACAGCTTCAGCTAGGCCTTAATGTTGTATTGGTTCTGATCGGTTGATGACCAAAAGGTTGGCAGGTGGCCTCTGGCCTATGAGAATTCACTTGATGGGACAATCATATTTTGATCATATGTCAAGGCACTAAATTAAATACAGAAAGGTAAAGAATGCATTGCTTTAGTATACATTCACAGAATAAATTTAGATATAGAAATACAAGTTATTGATATTCAAACATTTTACCTACAGAATGATGGCTTAGTATAGCTCAACAAAATATATTGTCTTAATTATAAACTAAACCATCTTTATAGATTTAAAAGTGCTATGGGAACAAACATGAACAACTCATTCACTCTGCTGGAACAAATCCATGAGGAAGATGGAACTGAGGGACAGTTTTCAACATCTGAGTTGAGTTAAGAAGCTAAGTAAAAAAAAAAAAAAAAAAAAAAATCAGGTAAACGGAACAGAATATGGAAAGAGGTGGAAATTAAATGCAAAGCATTTATAGGGCCAAAAACTTTATTTTTTTTTAATAGTAGTAATAGTATATCAAAAGAATAATACTTTTTTAATAAAAAAATTCTTCTGTTTTCTTTGTATTCTTTACTGAATGGCTTTTCGATATTTAGTAAGACCCTCAAATAGTAAGAAGACTATAATAAATACCAGCACATTACTATTTCCCATGAGGATCTGCCTATGCAGATAAGATGGAGTAATGCACATAATTGCGTCAAGGGACATATGAAGTATGAGTTTAGAACACGGATATCTGAGAGAGCAGATCACAGGTTCAAACATTAGTCCTACATCTTACAAACAATAAACTATTAGCAAGTTAACTGCATTTCAGCCTCTCAGTTCCTTCGTCTACAAGATGTGTGTCATGATATTTCCCATGCTGGCCCTTGTCTACTTTCTTTGATACAAACAACTGATTATTCTTTATGTTTTCAGTTCCTATATGAAGAATATAAACCACTAAAAGTAATTAACTTGTCAATTAAATTGTCTTCCTACTTTCAGCAAAGTGGGAATAAATAAACGCTCTCAAGTAGGAAATCTGTTCTTTTAAGTTTCTGGCCAATGTCAGCACCAGAATACTTGGCTCTTCCAATGCCACATGCAGTTAGCTTTGTACTTCTGAAGAGTCTAGGGATTTTGTTCGAAGGGAAAGAATTCCTGCAACCAAACAACTAAATATTCTGGATAAAAGATTTACAACATCCTTTAAAACATATAGCTGACTTCACAATAAAGTAAAGAAAATCCTTAGAGGCAAAGAACTAAGGAAAAGCATGAACCCAGAGAGGTAAACATGCTACAGCCAGCAGCTGCCCTGAGGGCAACTGCCGATCCCTAGGAACCTAAAGCATCTTATTTAAGAGGCTGGAATGGAAACCCCAACTTAAACTCAGGATTCTGGAGGAGATATGTCTTGAGTGAAAGATTGAACTATGGATTCTGCTTCGGGAAAGGAGAAACAATAAACCTTATAAACCTAGCCTGGCTATGGTGAGGACGGCAAGAAAAACCTTTAAATAAATGGGTGATATGTAATTTATACCCCAAACATGGAGAACAAAAGATGTTACATCTATGAATGTCTTAGGCAAACAGGATGTGTAAGCAACCTAACTTGCAGCTATCACACGGGGAGGGAGACTGAAATATCCCTGTCTAAGGAAGCCAAGGAGATACAAGCTGAGAAATGAACCTTCCCTTCGGTCAGCAGTTTCTTTTCAAACACGCAGAGGAAGAGAATGCAAATGGATTTTCAGAAAACGGGTCCTCGCCATGACCTCATGCAACCTGCTCACGCCTTCCAGGCTACTCATCTCATGATGCAAAAACAAATGTAAGTGTCACAAAATCCACAGGGTGCTATGAGCCAGGATAACGGAACTAACAGAAAAAAAAAAACAAACCTGACAAAACCTGAGCATTATAAAGGTTGAATCACACAATTTAAAGTATAAATATATTTAATATGCATAAAGAAATGAAGTAAAAGAAACCCTAGTCAGAAATAATAGACTACAGAAATACAACCTTTTAAAATAAATAAGGCTTTATTTTAAAATAAAATTTCAAGTTAGATGAGGGAGAGGAATTAGTGAGTAGTGAGATACAGTTGGAGAGGTCTAAGAAGTTCTGGTGTGCTCTACACAGTAGGGCTACCAACAGAAGCATCCTGTGCTATGTATCCAACAATGCTAAAAGAAAGGAGTTCAAGTGTTTTACCACAAAAATAAACGATGTTTAAGGTGATGCGTTTAACTTCACTGCCAAAATGTAAGTGGTGGCCATACCTATATAGAATTTTGTGCTTTAATGTACTTATCAACATAAATAGATATAAACAAAACTTGGGGCTAATGAGATAGCTCATAAGGTAAAAGTACTTGATGCACAAGTTGGCAACCTGAGTTCAGTTTCTAGGGCCCACATAAAGGTGGAAGAGAAGAACCATTCCACAAAGTTGTCCTCTGACCATCATAGGTGAACCAGGGCACACAGACCCACACCCACAAACACACCATACATACATATACAACAATAAAAAATAAATGCATTAAAAAAAAGAAATCGCAGGTACAAAATCAGATTTGACATAGATGAAGAGAGAATTAATGACTGGAAGATAAAACTAAAAAAAAAAAATCCAGAATAAAGCATAGAAATAAATAAATAGTAAAAACACAGAAATTAATTATTATATATAAAGGAGAGAATGGGTCTAATATGTATGTACTTACAGTGTTAAAGTGACAATGTAAAAAAATCAAAGGCAACACTCAAGGAGGTAATTACTGAAAAATATCCACAAGTGTGCATATGAACTCTCAGAGCCAGGACACAACGTAGCATAAATAAACACACACACACACACACACACACACACACACACACACACACAGTATCAATTAGATCTGCAAATACCAACACAAAGCAAAGGCAATGTCTGATCACTAACAGAAGGAACAGCAACTCACAGTAAAGAAAAACAGTTTGTAAAACAACCACAATGCTTCAAATTCTAGTTAGTAGGCCTTTTTATGAGCCACAATATGATTTGGTAATTCAAAAACTAGGAATTCTAGTTAGCAAATGGTAAACATATTAAGAACAGAGATAGTTGGGTGGTGGAGGAGCACGCCTTTGACCTCAGCACTCAGGAGGCAGAGGCAGATGGATCTTGGTGAGTCTGAGGCCATCCTGGCCTTCAGGACAGCCAGGGCAACACAGAGAAACTCTGTCTCAAAAAGACAACAGAAAATTTGGAGGGTTGGGGGGATTGTTCAATGGTTAAGAGCATTGGCTACTCTTTCTACAAGACCCAGATTCAATTCCAAAACCCCATGGCAACTCCCAACTGTCTGTATTCCAGTCCCAGGGGATCCAACACCCACACACAGACATACATGCAGGCAAAACATAAATGCACATAAGATAATTCATTTTAAAAATACAGATGGCGCACTGCTCAGTTTAGAGGAAGGGGTTTGAATATGACAAGGAAGGAAGCCAGAATTTAACCTATGATATCAAAGTAGAATTAGAGTTATCAGTGCACTTTTGATAACTGGTTAAATATATATATTATATATGAAAATATGTGTTTAGAAATGAGGAAGATGCAGCAATGAGCTCCATGCACATAGAATTTGGTTTCAAAAACTCTGTCCACTGTAAGCAATTACAGTCCATGTGGACAAAAAAATTTAATTTTAGACTGGTATAGGGGGTACAAGCTTTAGAATTAAATTTTTCCTTCTTTCCTTCCTTCCTTCCTTCCTTCCTTCCTTCCTTCCTTCCTTCCTTCCTTCCTTCCTTCCTCCTTCCCTCCCTCCCTTCCTTCTTTCCTTATTTTCATCCTTTTTTCTTTCTTTTGTTCCTGATGTGGGACGTCTTTCTGTACACTGTGAATTACCATTGTATAATAAAGGGACTATTTTGGCCTATGACAAGGCATCTTAGAAGCAGGTGGGAAATCTGAACACAGATAAAGGGGAAGGAGGGTGGGCTCAAACAGAGACGCCGTGAGCTGCTGCTGAGGAGAAACATGTAGAGGAACACAGGTGAGCCACGGTCCACTTGGCAAGACAGATTAATGAAAATGGGTTGAGCTAAGATGCAAGAGCTAGTTAGCAATGTGCCTGAGCCATAGGCTGAATAGTTTGTTATTAAATAAACTTCTGTGTGTTTCTTTGGGACTTTGGAGCTGCTGGTCTGGATTTCAGGGCTAGGTAGAGCTAAGCAGATTCAGACAGGTCCAGACCTTTGGGCTAGTCCAGGTCTCATGCCGTATCGTCTTCCTCCTCCTCTTCTCACACTCTTCCCTTCCTCCCTCCTCCCTCCCCCTCCCTTCCTCCCTCCCTCTTCCATCTTTTATTCCTCTATTTCTGTTTTAGGTAGGGCCTCACTACATAGACCAGGCTGGCCTTGAATTTGCAGAAGTCCACCTGTCTGTACCTCTTAATTGCTGAATTTCTTGTATCAGCAACTAAGGAAATACTTAAAACATGGCAGGGTATGTTTAAAAGGCACAGTTCACGGGGATGCCCCTTTGACAAATCTGGGACCATTTGGACATTAAAAAATAATATTAGAAGATCAAAACCTATAAAAAAGATTAGTGTCTATCTTGGGGTGTTATTGCTGTGAAGAGACACCATGACCACAGCAACTCTTATAAAGGAAAGCATTTAATCAGGGCTGGCTTTCAGTTCAGAGATTTACTCCATAGTTATTATGGCAGGAGGCATGGTGGTGTGCAGGCAGACATGGTGTTAAAGAGGTAGCTGAAGTTCTACATCTTGATTGGCAGGCAGGAGGAGGTGCCAGTGACACAATGACCAGCCTTGGGCTTTTGGGAGCTCAAAGCTTGCCCTCTAGACACACCTCCTAATAATGTCACTCCCTATGGGTCTGTGAGTGCCATTTTTATTCAAACCACCACAGTGTCCATGAATACATACTTACATAAACAAACAGAAGATGTAAGAAAGATCTTTAACAAGAGAATGTTGACTAGCAAATAGGAATAGTGAAGTAGGATAGTCATTTGTTAAAACTAATAAGAGAAAGTTTGAGAGAGAGCCCCAAAGCATCTACTATAATACAGTACCAACTGATAAAGAGAATAAACAGTAACTCTTCTCATGGTGAGATCCTAGGAGATACTTGCCCTAACCAGGTGACCTACCAGAGCACCCAGGTTAGGAAAAAACATCAGAAGCCTTCTGCTGAGAAGGAATGCTCTTAAACTAACCCATGATTCTTATCCTGTTCAGCCCCTCAGCTTGGTACCTTTTCTCAGAGAAGCACAGTCGTCCACTGCATCTCCTGGCTTCTCTGGTGTCTCTGTTCTGTTCTTCCTGTTCCCAGAGTTTTGTTAGTCTGGTAGCTCCACCCACACTTCCTGTCTGCCTTCAGCCAATCACCATTTTATTAAACCAGTAGGCGGGACAATTACTTACAGTGTACAGAACATAGTCCCACTACAGACCCATAGAATATTCCAGAGTGTGCATTTGGCTGATTACTTCCTTCAGTGGTGGCTAACTTGTGTCTCTGCCATGTGTACTTTGGTAACTAAAGGCCCGGTTGTTCTGGTTCAGCTGTGACGGCCCCAGTTTTGATGATGTGCAGATGCATTTGTGTTATGTCCCCTTGCCTTTTTTTATTTCTTCTACCCATTACTCCATCTCAAGGTTTCAGTGTCAATAATGAACACACTTTAATCTGTTACTTAAGGGTGCAGTATGTGGCTCTACTTTTGTATTCTCACTTGTTCACACATAATATCTCTCCCCCCCCCCCACCCCGGGACAAACACAACTTCCTTTCTAACCACATGGCAGCGACGTCATGATTTCCGTGTACCTCCTGGCATGGTTGTTAACGTGATTAGAAGAACGTGTGTGGGCTGTGGTTACAGTAAAGCACTAACATACATTCAGTCTTCAGTACTGCCAGGAGAAGAAAGTGAACTTGACTTGAGTTGCCTTGGCGATTCTTGGGGTTGGAGAGAAGGCTCAGTGGGTAAGAGTGCTTGCTCAGTTTGGATCTCTAGCACCCATATTAAAAAAATGCTAGGAATAGCCATGCATATCTGCAACCCTATTATCGGGGTCAGTGATCGGTAGGTCTTGGAGACCCAAAAACCAGCTTAGCTGAAGATAAGCCTTGGTGAATTTCAGACTCAGTGAGAGACCCTGTTTCAAGGGAGTAATGTGGAGAATATCCTACAGCCACCATCCTCCCTCTGCCTTATACATGGGCTTATTTAGACACACACACACACACACACACACACACACACATGTTGAAAAATGCCATATTGCATTTACTCCAGCATGGAAAAACCTCTGCAGTACCTAAAATGATAATTAATAATGAAAATGACTTCAATGTACAGATAAACATTGTCCTCTAGAACCTCCTGCACAGATGGAAGTGTTCTCTATCTGCAAGGTTCAACATTGCAACATTGTAGCCATTAGCTAACACAGCTAGTGTAACTAAGGAACACCTCTTATGCTTTGGTTTAATACAGTTAAGTTTCAACAGCTACAGGTGGCTGATGACTTCCAACTGGCACAGGTCTGGACAATTAATCCTATTTAAAAAGTAATTTTATAGTTCTTCACCTATGTCTGGTGTATAACTCAAAAGTAAACTTAAAGAATAATGATAATGCCATAATAAATCTTTTACTATTTCAGTTTACTTGCATGTTTATTAACATGTTTCAACAATTTTATAAGTAAGCATGTATACACACACACACACACACACACACACACACACACACACACACACACCGTGAAGTGGCAGATGCACTGGAGAAGCTGAGGATGGAGCTTCATGAGTTCAAGGCCAACTTGAACTACACAGAGAGTTCCAAGCCAGCCTGTTTTATGTAGTGAAACTCATCTCAAAAACTAAGAAACTAAAACAAATAAAACCTCTAAGCAGAAAGATATGCAAACTAAATTAATTCATTTCAGGACAATTTGTATACAGATTGCCAGCTACAAAAACTCATCTCACTAAAAGATATGTCGAATGCACACTTGATTTTTGTTTAATAATTCCTTATCAAAAATTGAGAAATATGTAGCATTTTCCCCTGCCCTCCACTGAGGAAGGGAGGGAGGGAAGGAAGGAAGGAAGGAAGGAAGGGAGGGAGGGAGGGAGGGAGGGAGGGAGGGAGGGAGAGAAGGAGGGAAGGAGGAAGGGAGGGAAGGAGGGAGGGAGGGAGGGAGGGAGGGAGGGAAGGAGGGAAGGAGGGAAGGAGGGAAGGAGGAAAGGAGGGAAGGAGGGAAGGAGGGAGGGAAGGAAGGAGGGAGGGAAGGAGGGAGGGAGGGAGGGAGGGAAGGAGGGAAGGAGGTAGGGAGGGAGGGAAGGAGGGAAGGAGGGAAGGAAGGAAGGAGGGAGGGAAGGAGGGAAGGAGGGAGGGAGGGAGGGAAGGAGGGAAGGAGGGAAGGAAGGAAGGAAGGAGGGAAGGAGGGAAGGAAGGAAGGAGGGAAGGAGGGAAGGAAGGAAGGAAGGAGGGAAGGAGGGAAGGAGGGAAGGAAGGAAGGAAGGAGGGAAGGAGGGAAGGAAGGAGGGAAGGAAGGAAGGAGGGAAGGAGGGAGGGAAGGAAGGAAGGAGGGAAGGAGGGAAGGAGGGAAGGAGGGAGGGAAGGAAGGAAGGAAAATGTTAAATTTGATCAGTTGTGCTAAACAGCACATAACACGACCCTGACACAGAAAGATACTTCAATGGCTGGAGATGAGAGCCCACGATCTCGCCAGGCTCCTGTGTTTTGGAGAAAGCATAAAAGGCTGAAAGCCTTAGCTGACCGTTGTAGTTTAGGTCATGCCCAACAGATGTCGCTGTGTTTCTCTCAGCAATTTAAAATGTTCTGTTGTCCTGTGAGTTCTAGGGTGCAGGTGTACACAGTTTAGGGTCCGTGGAACTACGATCTTTTGGACACAAAAAGTGCAAACTATGGCTAATAGAAATATTAGTGGCCTTTTTTTAACATTTGAGAAAGCTTTGATAGTCACTTAACCAATGGAAAATATACAGGACATCTCCTAAACTAGAGAGTTTTAAAAAGAACAAAAATTACATAAAATTTGGGGGGCAGATTAGTAGTGAGTGTGTCTAGAAATTTACAGAATATGACGTATAGATTAAATATCCTACAATATAAATGAGTGGGTACATACAGGTACATAATAAGGCAAGAAACTGTATTTTTAAATTGTTGGGTCGGTAGAAAGACATATTCAGCTTAGAAAACAAACCTTTCCAGTCTGCAGCTCATCTTCATACCTTGGCTACATACTGCAGAGAACACTGCTAGGAACAATTGTCATTTGGTAACATTCTACCCACACCTTCAGCATCTTAAGAGCATCCTGGAGGTCCGTTTTTGTGGACTTCTTGCTCTTTTGGGAAAGGGGATGGGGTGATGGGAGGAAGGAGGCTGAAGGCTGACTGGGAGGGATTGGGAGGAGGGAAGGGACAGGGAACAGGGGGATACATGGATTAAAAAAAAATTTTATAAAAAAATAAAGTAAAGAAAAAAACCAATCTTTCTAAAACTAATTCATAAAGTTGGAGGAAATAAAAATAATTTCAGAAAAAAACAAATACTTTCATTACATCACATGATGGCTACATGTGTATGTATACATCCCTTGTCCTCAACATAGAACACAAACTAATGATGTATTCCTTTTAAATAAATATTACTACCTAGGATGCTTGCTTTGCTGATAGTGCTAAGACACCTTGAGGTGCTCATTCAGACTGGAAAGTCAGATCTAGTAACCATCCCATGATCAGTCAACAAAGAGTTAGATTCTTTTCAGCAGTTACTATTTTCTTTGGTACAAGATACACTTATTGAAACAAAGACAGCCCTGAAGTCCCAGTAGTACTTGCTATGCCACCATACTTCTTATTTGGATATGCCATAATGAATCGGACATGGTCCTTTCTTGAAAACATGATGACTTTGCCCAGTGCTTACCTACTCAGGGATGAGCCTGTAAATCCACCCCATGCGTGGAAGACGCTCAGCTGTGCTTGTCTGTATTGCTTCTTATGACAAGTGTGTAGCCATGTCCCAGTGGACTAGGCTCAATATTTGAACCTAATACACTAATATTTTCTGTTTGGTTACTTGCAGTAGCAAAAAGTGATTTCTGGATTCAGCAACTAGAGTGGCTATTTATTGCCTCCTCTTCTAATGATTTATGCATATATGCTTAAATCCCACCCCCCCCCCCCCCCGCAAAAAAAATCCCCTTCTGATTCAAAAATACTTACACGTTTTCTGATCCAGGATAAGTAGCAGTGCCTTCAAGAGAAAGCATGGGCTTATTGTGTAACCCAGTTTATATCCAGGGTCAAGCAAGCCATTCCTTCTGTTTTCTCTCTGGGGCACATCTATCAAATCACTTACAATGTGGATACATTGTTGTTTAGCTACATCCCTAAAGTCAATATTCTTTGCCCATGTTCAGTAAAAGATCTGTAACAACAAAATTGTTTTGCACCCTTTCATAAACTCTGAATAACCAAGCCCACACAGGTAGATGCTAGAGAAACTGGAAGGCAATAAAAAGAAAAATTCCAAAAAAACCCCAATAACAAAAATAACTTGTTGTGAATTTTTAACCACAGCAGTAACTTTTGAACTATATGGCAGTTACTTGCTTGAAAAGTGGCCTCAAATCTTTTAGACAAACATAACTTCATTTACAGTGATAGTCTCTGAAGATAAAAATTTGAAATATCCATGATTACCAAATCTATTCCAATGAGATTAACATTAAAAAGCTTAATTATCTTTGCCATAGTGTGCCAAACCCATTATTATAATTCTCATTAAACATATCTATGCTTGGGCTCAGATTTAGCTCAGTTGATAGAGAGCTTGTCTGGCATACAAAAGCTCTGTATTTGATTCTCAGCAGTGCACCAAACTGGATTTGGTTGGTACATGCCTGTAATCTAGAGCCCAGAAGTTCAAGGTCATCTTTGGCTACATAGTGAGTTCAAGACCAGCTGGAGCCACAGTAGTCTGTCTCAGAAAAATGGTTTGTAACAAGGAGGAACATAGTTCATATTTTCTGTCTCTAACCATTTTGGGGCTCCTATCATTTTTGCATCTGAGTTTCCTCATTACGGAATACAGAAAACAAAGTGTTTATATAGAACACAAGAAAAGTAACTGCATATACCTAATGTGCAATACGCTCATTTAAAAATGAATGTGGAACTAGAAAAAAAAAAGTCATCTTGAGTGAGGTAACGCAGACCCAGAAAGACAAACATGGTCAGTATTCACTCATAAGTGGATTTTACTCATAAAGCAAAGAATAACCAGGCTACAATCTCCAACCCCTGAGCAGTTACACAATAAGGAGGACCCTAAGAAAGACACCCATGGATCCCCCTGGGAAGGGGAAATGGAGAAGATCTCCTGAGTCCATAGGGGCTAAGGTGTAAGATGAGGAGGTAGGAGAACATTAGGGAATGACATGGTTGAGTTAGGGGAGGGCACAGAGGGAGAACAGTGAAATAGATAGCTTAATAGAGGAAGCCACTGTGGGGTTAGAGAGAAACCTGGTGCTAGGGAAATACCCAAGAACCCACAAACATGACCCCAGCTAAGACTCCAAGCAATAGTGGAGAGGGTGCCTAAATTATCTTCCTCTGTAATCAAATTGATGATTACCCTAATTTCATTATAGAACTGGTGGAAGCAGACATGCAGGGATCCACAGCTAAGCACTGGGTCAAGCTCCCAGTCCAGTCAAAGAGAGATTATATGAGCAAATGGGTCAAAACTATGATGGGGAAACCCATAGAGACAGCTGGCCTGAGCTATTGGGAGCTCACTGACTCTGAACTGACAGCTAGAGAACCTGCATGGGAATGAAGTAGGCCCTCTGAATGTGGATGACAGCTGAATAGCATGGGCAGTTTATGGGGCCTCTGGCAGTGGGACCAGAATTTATTCCTAGTACAGAGGATCACCTAACTCAGCCTTAATACTGGAGGGAGGGGCTTGGTCCTGCCTCAACTGGATATGCCAGACTGAACTGACTCACCCTGGGAATCCTATCCCTTCTGGGGAATGAATGGGGGGATGGGGTGGGGGAAAGCTGAGTATGTTAAAAAAAATCTTTTAAATAAAAAAAAAAATGAGTGTGATTCTTTTGAAGCTGTTATTTGTCCACTAGGTATTTGAAGTAGAACTAGAAGTGGCTGGTGATGGGGAAGAAAAGTAAGAGGACAATGAAGCAGTATAGCAGGCCAGGAGGGTGGGCTTTCATAACGCACCAAATGGCATTAGAATGACTAAAAAGATTTTTTAAAAAATCTCCTACAGCTGAAGATAACAAAAGATGAGAAGACATTAAAATTTAAAAGCTAGAGAGCAGAGTGACAAGTTTGAAACTTTTAAACAAAGCTTTAAAGGTAGAAGTTTAAGCCAATAAAACCCAGAAACCATTCAGTTTGGACCATAGAGTCGCATAATGAAATGGAATTATAGGCCCTACTGGAGATAGAAATTTCTCTCTGTCTTGCCCAGCCCCCACAGCTGCTTATAACTCAGAGGCCTAATATTAATTACAAAGTCTATGGCTCAGATTTACTGCTAACTATCTCTTTCATCTTAAATCAACTCATTTCTATTAAACTAGGTATTGCCACATATCTCATGGATTTACACCTGTTCCGTTACCTCGTGTTCCCCTGGTGACTCCCAGTATCTACCTTGATTTGGCTGGGGAAGCTGGACTCCTCCCCTTTCTGCCTCTGCCCAGCTCTCTCACTTCCTTGTTCAACCTTCCTAGAGCTAGGATTGAAGGTGTGAGTCACCACTGCCTGGCTGTTAGGGCGTGAGCTCACAGAGACTCGGGATCTCTGTCTCCTGAGTGGTAGAATTAGAGGCATGGATCACCACTCCCTGGCCTTCATGGCTTGGCTCTGTGACTGACTCTGTTCTCTGATATTCCAGTCCATTTTATTTAAATATACAATATATCACCACACCCTAGAGCCTTCTGAGTATACAGAAATGGCAAAGAAGGATGATAACAAGTAGGGAGGGCCTCAAGTCCTTACAAACTCCAGAGTTGAAGGCCTGCCTTCTCCCTCATTTATAGAGCGACAGATAAGTAAGTGGGACTTACAACCAAAACACAAGATATTGGATATAAATATATAAATATATAAAGACAGCATCTTTATTAAGAACATGCCAACTTCTGCTCTCTCTGATTTCAGCCAGGTTCACACACTTAAAGCTTACAAAAATTAGTTCTGGAGATACTGACTATTATAAAGTAAATGATATAAAAACTAACCTTTGGAGAGCCATAATAGACAACTATTTTGAGTAACATTGGCTGCGACAGACATAGTTCACAATCATATTCATGAGAGCTTTGTTATCTGTTAGTATCTTATATGCTAATGTAATACTAAAGAACCAGATATTTAATTGAAATCCCTCCCTTGGAATACTGAAAACATTTAAAAAACTAGATCACTAAAGAACAGAGGGAAATCGGAAAATAGCCTCATAAGGCCTACACTCAACATTGTTGAATAGATTAGAAAACATCCCGATTGTATTCATAAGCAAGGAAACAAAGGTTATAGAGAAAGAACATTCTAAAGACACCTGGTGACACATGACTGAAATCTCAAACTGTGAAGACGCAGCGGAAACATTAATTCAAGATTAGTTTGGGCTAGATATCAAGACTGTCTAAAAATCTAATAAATAAATAGAATATTCCGTGTATAAATATGTTCTTAAAGTTATAAATATACACAAGGGTTGCACCTCAAGTGAGGGTACCTGAGATTCTCTGGGACAGCCAAGACCGGCACAGACACAGTTGGGTCATGCAGTAGGGTTTTAGTTGTGAGGAGCCTCCACCCTGAGTTCCATGGTGTCTACACAGATTCGCACGCCTCCCAGCTGCGAGTCCCTCTGTCTCCATGTATGTCCTCATTGGTTGTTTGCTTCCTCGATAGTGGCCATTCTCACTAGGCAGAGATGAAATTCCAGTGCAGTTTTAGTTTTCATTTCATTGAAAGATAAAAATACTGAACATATGTTTTAACAGTAACAATATTTAGCAAATATTTATTGGACATTTGTATTTTTTCCCCGAGAACTGTCTGTTCAGTTAATTGGATGATTCAGTGTTTGATTTTTGGAGTTCTTTATAAATTCTAGATATTATTACTCAGTTACAGATAAGTTAACAAAGAGCGTTTCCATCCCATTGCACTCTGTATATCCTTTGTTTGGTTGTCCACAAGCTTTTAATGCCATGCAACCCATTAGTCAGTTTTTAGGATAACTGTGCTATTGAATTCCCGGTCATGAAGTCCTTGCTTATTCCTCTATCTTGGCATATTTGGCTCATGTTTTCCTCTAAACATTTCATAGTTATGGGTTTGACATGTTAAGGGTTTTGGGGTCTGTTTTTAATAAATGTTTTTACAGATAAGGAACAGACACTCTTTTCAGTGACTCGGCGAACCTTCTCTTAAACGCACATTCTAAGACACAAAGCAAGTATTTATGCAGCTCTTCATGAAAAGGCTCTCTTAATCTGCACTGTATGGAGCAGATGGCAGCCTCACACACACACACACACACACACACACACACACACACACACACACACACACACACACACACACACACACATTAGTCTTACATAAATAGAGATTCAGGAGAGGCTTCAGAGTCATGGAATGTGCAGAAAAAGATAAGAAAATTTTCAAAAAGGAGAAAACTAAGGGTCCAGAGGAGCAATTTATAACTTTGTAAATACTCAGCTTTGATTAAACAAATGCTCAGAGAAACTAACAGGAAGCAAGTTAAAGATTTTCACTCAGAGAAGGGCAAGTTCAGCCACTTGAGTTGTTCACTAGAATAAAAGCCAACACCATTTAGATCACAATATCTAAAATGGCACAATTAAAATTACTCAACACGCTAAAAATACTGTTTGGGAATAAGAGACACAGAAAGGAAGCAATGAATTGAAATAAATATTGAGTCATAAGACGGGAAAGAAAATGTAAATGAAAAAGCATAAGGAACAAGGTATCTGTGAAAACAGTTAAATAGTTCAAATTATAATTATTTAATATTATTATTGGAAAGGAGAAAATTAGCAGAAAGAATATATAAGAAAAAATAATCAAGAGGAAATTCTCTTCTTAGGGGTCAGCTTTCACAGTGCTGGTAGTGCTATGCATGCTTCTCAGGGGTAAAAGACCTCAATGACCTTACCTAGCACTAGACCCTGTATGCTACAATAGTGACCAGACAGGCAACTTGTGCTCATGCAACAGTGGCATGATGGTTTGAGGGGTAACCAACAATTTTCTGATTGGTTCTGAGGCCAGGGCTACAACAAGGTCTTTAAACTATTGTAATATTTAAGTTTCTACACACAGATTTATGCGGCTCTCAAACTAGATCAGAAAGCTTCTGTTTATGGAGTAGTTAGTAGTTGATGAAGAGACTCATATTAATTAAAGTTCTGAAGCTAACACTGAATACCATATATTCTTCCTATCCAAAACTTAGGGAACACAGTGGAAAAAGATGGGGAGGAGAGCTGTGAAATGCTAACTCATGGGCATGACAGAGCTATTGCACAAAGCAAATGTGATTATCTGCATAAGATCAAGTCACTCAAAATCCCAGCACAGATGGGGGCGGGCCTTCCTGGAACTCCAAGATCAATGGCCTAGCCAAAGAGCTATTGGCAGATGATGCTGCTAATGCAGGGAAACAGGGCTGCTGGTTTGTTGACTGTATCTCAGTGAATAATCCTTTACCCATGTGCATATGGATAGTACTAACTAGACTCAGGGTTATTAATAATTATGATGATACAAGAAAACATGAAGGTAGAATGGAGATTGGATGTTGGGGAGAGCTGGAAGGGAATAAGTAGTTGGAGGGTGGGTAAGATCAAAATACATTGCCTATACATATGAAAATGTCATAGAATAAATAAAAATACCATTAAAAGAGAAGTCAAATTTTTCCTAAATCATTGAAAATCAAACTTTAAAACTGCCGATGATTAATGAAGTCAAGATAACTATGAAGAAAACTACACTTGGAAGCATCTTCAAGCAGCGAGAATACACAGAGAAATAATGATACAAATCATACTCTGTATCCATCAGACTAAGAGGTGAGTGACACTCCACCCAGCCCAAGCGAAGATCCTGGTCTCTAAAACCAAAAAAAGTCATAACACAAAACATTCAGGAAATCTGGGACACCATGAAAAGACCAAACCCGAGAATAATTGGAACTGAAGAAGAAGAATATCAGCTGAAAGGCACAGAAAATATATTCAACAAAATCACAGAAGAAAACTTTCTCAAAGAAGGAAATTTCTATAAAAATACAAGAAGCTTACAGAATACTGAAAACTAGATTCCCACCCCCCCCCAAAAAAAATCTGTTTGCCACACAATATCAAGCCACTAATTCTACAGTGCTGCAAAGGAAAAAGGCTAAGTTACCTATAGAGGCAACTCCATCGGAATAACAACTGACTATTCATGGAAACAATGAAAGCAAGAAAATCCTGGTTAGATATACAGATGCTAAAACCCCACAATTGTCAGCCAAGACTACTATACCATACAAAACTGTCAATCACCATAGGTGGAGTAAACAAGATATTTCATGACAAAACCAGATTTAAACAATACATATTGACAAATCTGGCCCTACAGAAAGCACTAGAGGGAAAACTCCAACCTAAGGAACCAGATACACCTGTGAAACTACAAACAATTGATAATCCCACAGAAGAAAAACCCAAAGAAGGGAAATACACACAGGCTACCACCAAAAATAACAGGAAATAACAACCACTGGTCATTAATATCCCTTAATATCAATGGACTCAGTTCACCTATAAAAAGATACATCCTAACAGAATGGAAAAAAAAAACAAAAACAAAACAGAAGCCATCTTTCTGCTGCATACAAGAAACACACCTCAACTTCAAAGACAGACACAGGCTCAGAGTAAAGGGTTGGGAAAAGACTTTCCAACCAAATGGACCTGAGAAACGAGCTGGTATCCATCCTAATATCTAACAAAATCGACTTCAAACTAAAATCAATCAAAAGAGATCAAGATGGACACTACTTATTCATCTCAGGAAAAATCCACCAAGATAGTCTCTGAATATTTATGATCCCCAAACAAGGGTGCTTACATATGTAAAAGAAACATTACTAAAACTTAAATCTCATATCAAACCCCACATATCATTAGTGGGAGACTTCAATACCCCACTCTCACCAATGGATAGGGGTACCAGACAGAAACTTAACAGAGAAATAAGGGATCTAACAGATGTTATGACTCAAATGGACTTAATAGATATATACAAAAATTTCCACTCAAACACAAAGGAATATACCTTTTTCTCAGCACCCCATGGAATGTTCTCTAAAAGTGGTCACATACTTGGTCAGGTCATAAAGCAAATATTAATAGATACAAAAAAATTGGGAATAACTCCTTGTATCCTAGCAGACCACCATAGACTAAAGTTAGAGTTTAACAACAAAAACCACAGAAAGCCTACACATTCATGGAAACTGAGTATCTCTCATTTGAACCACCTCTGGGTCAAGGAAGAAGTAAAGAAAGAAACCAAAGACTTCCTACAATTCAATGAAAATGAATCCACAACATACCCAAACTTACGGGACACAATGAAAGCAGTGCTAAGAGGAAAACTCATAGCACTAGATGCCTATATGAAAAACATAGACATGAAACTTAACATCACAGCCCAAAGCTCTAGAACAATTAGAAGAAAACTCTAATTAGAAGAAATAGAAGGCAGAAAATAATCAAACTCAGGGCTGAAATCAATAAAAATGAAACAAAGAGAATACAAAGAATCAATGAAACAAAGAGTTGGTTCTTTGAGAAAGTTAGCAAGTTGGACAAACCCTTATCCAAACTAACCAATGGCAGAGGGGGGGGGTGGAGGGAGGGAGGGAGGGAGGGAGGGAGAGGGAGGGAGAGAGAGAGGTCATGACCCCACAGATTCACTGCTATGTCAGCCATATATGGCTTCAACCGTCCTTCCTGACCTTCTGGTCCTATGCATTCAAGCCATCTCACACTCTGTTTCACCTGAGATATTGTTCCAATACCTAGAAATTGGATATCTACTGTCCATAAAGGCCATCTTGGATGCCATGATTGTGGGGTTATGATTGAAACATCAGCCCCCATGTCGACTAAACCCTGGATATAATTATTATCTATCCGTATTTTCAATTTTGGTCTTTGTTCATTTATTGAAGTCTGCCAAAATATTTGTTTTGTGATTCTTTCTGGAACTTCTGATTTTTCTTTTGAATTTATGTTATTATCTAATACTGTATGATCTTCTAGATCAGGTATTGGATGCTGTATTCATCCTGAGAATGCTGGTCTTCTACTATGACTGGATATGATCTTAGCATCCTCGAATTTGGAGTCTGATTTTTGGGGGCTTCCCGGAGGAAGCCCCAAAAGGCATTTCCCGATGGTAAAGGGTTGCCTTCTTTATCCCTGGTAGATGTACATTCATAGGTCCAATGCCATCCCTTGCCACACCTTCTGCATAATCCAGAAGGCAATGGCCTTCTGTTTGAATTAAACCTAGATCGGGCATTATTTCCAAGAGTACCTTGTGTACAATTCCGTCTTATATGGTCTTACCACAGTTGAAACAAGTGATGCCTTGGTTCCTCACCCTAATAATAGCAACGGCTTGGCCTACCCAATTCTCCTCATTGCAATGGAGAGATTCAGCATTGATTGAGTATTAAATCCATTTTTCTATAGGTGTGGCTCTGATCTTTAAAGGCATAAACATTCTTCTACATTCCAGATTAGCATGATCAAAGGCTAGAGAAAGTATTAATTGCTTCCTAACTTCTGGATCTGATATTGCTCTATGTACAGCCGTAGTAACCCTCTGTAGAAAGTCGGTATAAGGCTCTTTTAAGCCTTGTTTGACCTTAGTATAAGGTTCAATTTTTTGACCTGGGTCCAAAATCTTTTCCCAAGCATTCAGTACAGCAGTACAGCATAGTAATAAAGTATGCTCATCATAAGTAGTTTGAGCCTTCACATCAGCAAACATGCCTTCACCAAGGATTTGGTCCTGAGAAGCAAAGACACCCCTAATTTTTCCTTGTTGTTCTAAGGTCCTGGCCTCCTCTCTAAACCAGCTTCTCCACTGCAAATTCTGATTTTGGTTCAAGGCAGCAGCTGTTAGCTGCATCCAATCAATTGGGTGAATTCGGTTTTTTGCTGACCATGAATTTAAATTCTGCTTTACATAAGCAGAGTGAATACTGCACACTGATATTGCCTCTTTAAAATTCTTGATGTCTCTCATATGTACTGGCTCATAACTATACTCTACATATTCTGAGGATTGCCCAGATGCTTTCTTTGTCTGATAGTAGCCAGGATCAATAGTGGTGGGGAAGGGGGTAGCCCTGTCATGTTTACCACCTTAGTTAGAGTATCTCCAGTACCATAATATCCCATTGGGGATTGACCTGAACTGTTCTGAGCATAAGATGCATCACTACCCTTTCCAGTATTGCAATACGGTGCTCCCATTCTTGGATTTTGGATACTACCGGTTTCCATTCTTGGAGTTTAGATACTACTGATATTTCTAGAGCTTCATTTTCCTGATGAAGCAGTCCTTCCAAAGACCTCACCGAACCAGCAATTTTTCGATCCCCATCATTAACATAATTAATGATTTTCTTGTTCTCGTCATTAATGTAGTCAACAAGTTTCTTGTTTTCATCATTTACATAGAGCCTATATTTTTCTTGTACAGTGTTATCCATATCTAAAGAGGAAGCCGTATCTGAAAGCTTGTTGTAACCAATTTCCAGAGTATCAATCTTATCTGCCATTTTAGTGTTTGAAATTTCCAAGTCATATATCTTGGACAGCAAATGTTGATTTACATTTTTTACACTGTTTAACCTCATCTACTATTTTTGTGCTTGATATTTCCATGTCATATATTTTGGACAGGAATTGTTGATTTCCATTCTTCACCTCTTTAACTTCATCTTCCACTGTAGCGTTTGAAGTTTCAATATCACATAATCTGGACAGCAATTGTTGATTTCCTTATGTCACCTCTTTCATCATTCTCTTATTTTGAAACACAAAATAAAGAAACAAGCCAAAAAATAGTAGGACTGGGGTATTGAAAACTTCAAGATATTCATTCAAAAATGTGTCAATCACCATGGAAAAATATGACCTGAAGTCATCAATAGAATAGTTATCAGCCATTACCTCAATTCAGGTGTGATGACGCTGTTTAGTCCACAGGTGTCACAGTAGCGTTCAATGCCCTGCCCATTGTATGGCAGATGCAGAGACTCTCAGCAGCAGGAGGCTACCTACAGACCCTACGTGGTTTTGAAGGGCCCCAGCAGGCAGAATACAATCCTTGGAAAAAGCAAATTCTCACAAATTAAGACAGGATGTCAATCACAAAATAGAAGGGTTTTTGTTTCTTTTGTTCACTTACGTGAGTAATTTACAGTTGCCAGGGTCACAATCAGTGACCACGTGGGCTGGCTGGGGGGGGAGCATGCTTGGCTACTGGGGCTAGATGGGCGGAGCCACCACACAGGCAGGCACAGGGGGGCTGCACTTTAAACTTGAGACCAGTAACTGCGGGGAACCACTGGGCAGAGTCACCGCGGCGCTAAGGAGAGCGGGCCGGGTCCCACGCAGTCCAAACGTGACCCACACTCTAAACTTTCCCTGCACTTTCTAAGCCTGGCTGTTGGGCTGACCTGAGGCGCCAAGGAGACTGGGCTGCTGACTCCAACAGTGGTCAAAACACAAACGAACCCCCTATGCCCATGGGCACAGGCCTGGGGACATTGGGCACCAGATGTAGGTAGAGTTTTACAAGGCACCAGTCCAAGACTAATATTTATTGAAATATAAACCAACACTCACGATACAGGTAACAGCTTATAGTGGAGCCTGAACAGGGACTGGAGTCTGAAACGATGGACGATGGATTCCAAACCCGTCTCTCCAGCAGCCAAGAACCAGGCAAAACAGGCTTTCCGGGGTCCCAGCAGCCCCTTATCAACGGGGTTGGCCACGCCCCCTTCAGGGTAAGCATCCTCAGATCTTATCAGCTGACACCTGAATCCCACCACAAAGAACTATACCAATACTCCTCAAACTGTTCCATATAACAGGAACTGAAGGAACATTGCCAAACTCTTTTTATGAGACCACAATCTCCCTAATCCCAAGTCACTCAAAGTTGCAACAAAGAATGAGAATTATAGACCAATCTCCCTCATGAGCATTGATGCAAAAATACTTAATAAAATACTGGCAAATAAAATTCAACAACATATCAAAAAAAAAAAAATCATCCACCATCATCAAGTAGGCTTCTTCCCAGAGATACAGAGATGGTTCAATATACATAAAACTATGAATGTCATCCATCATATAGACATACTGAAAGGAAAAAACCACATGATCATCTCCTTAGATGCAGCAAAAGCCTTTGACAAAGTCCAACACTCCTTCATAATAGAAGTCCTGAAGAAATCGGGAATACAGGGAAAACACCTAAATATAATAGAAGTGATATACAGTAAGCCGACAACCAATATCAAACTAAATGGAGAAACTCTAAGCAATCTCACTAAAATCAGGAATGAGACAAGGCTGTCCTCTCTCTCCTTATCTATTCAATATAGTTCTTGGAGTTTTTACTAAAGCAATAAGAGAACAAAAGGAAATTAAGGGGATACAAATTGGAAAGGAAGAAGTCAAACTATCTCTATTTGCTGATGATATGATTGTATACATAACTGACCCCCAAAATTCTGTGAGAGAACTCTACAGCTGATAAACACCTTCAGCAAGGTATCAGGGTACAAGATTAACTAAAAACAAACAACAACAACAAAAAACTCAACAGTCCTCTACAAATGATGAAAGGGTTAAAATGAAGTCAGGAAAACATCACACTTTACAATAGCTACAAACAGCATTAAATATCTTGGTATAACTCTAACCAAAGAAGTAGCAGACCTGTTTGACAGAAACTTTAAATCACTGAAGAAGTAAATTGAAGAGGATATCAGAAAATGGAAAGATCTCCCATGTTCCTGGATAGGTAGAATCAATATAGAAAAAAAAAATGACAATCTTACCAAAAGCAATCTACAGATTCATCAAACTCCCAACACACAATATTTTACAGATCTTGAAAGAACAATACTCAACTTCATATGGAATAACAAGAAACCCCAGATTGCCAAAAGAATACTTACTGTTCAATAATAAAACTTCAGGGGACATCACCATTTCTGACTTCAAACTATACTATAGAGCTACAGTAATAAAAACAGCTTGGTATTGGCATAAAAACAGACTAGTGGATCAATGGAATTGAACTGAGGACCCAACCTTTATTCACACATGTATGAATACCTAATTTTTGACAAAGAGGCCAAAAAATATACAATAGATAAAAAATAGTATCTTCAAAAAATGGTGCTGTCATAACTGGATGTTATGTATGCAGAAGAATGCAAACAGATACATACCCTGCACAAAATTCAAATCCAAGTGGATCAAAGACCTCAACATAACTGTAGCTACACTGAACTTGACAGAAAAGAAAGTGAGAAATACCTTCCAATGCTTTGGCACAAGTGACCGCTTCCTAAATGTAACACCAGTAGCACAGACACTAAGAACAACAATTAAGAAATGGGACCTCCTGAAATTGAAAAGCTTCTGTAAGGCAAAGGACACAGTCAATAAGACAAAGTAACAGCCTACAAGATGGGAAAATATCTTCACCAATCCTCCATCTGACAGAGGAATGATCTCTAAATTATACAGAGAACTCAAGAAACTAGAGGCCAAAAACAAATAATCCAATTTAAAAATGGGGTACAGAGCTAAATAGAGAATTCTCAACAAATGAATCTAAAATGGCCAAAAGACACTTAAAGAATTGCTGAACATCCTTAGCCATTAGAAGAATGCAAATCAAAACAACTTTGAGATACCACCTTACACCTGTCAGAATGGTTGTGATAAAAAACACAGATGACAGCCTGTGCTAGAGAGGATGCGGAACAAGGGGAACACTCTTCCATTGCTGGTGGAAGTGTATACTTGTACAGCAACTGTGGAAAGCAGTACATTGGTTTCTCAGAAAACAGGAAATCAATCTCCCCAAGGATCCAGCAATAGCACTATTGGGCAAATACCCAAAGGATGCACATTCTTACCCCAGGGGCATTAGCTAAACTATGTTCATATCAGCATTATTCATAATAGCAAGAACTTGGAAACAACCTAGATGCCCCTCAATTGAAAAACGGATTAACAAACTGTGGTACATCTACACAATGGAGTACTACTCAGCAGAAAAAAAATGACATCCTAAAATTTAGAGGCAAATGGATGGATTTGGAAAGTATCATTTTGAGTGAGGTAGCACAGGCACAGCAAGATAGACATGGTACGTACTCACTCATAAATGGATTTTAGACATAAAGCAAAGAATATCCAGACTGCAAACCACAAACTCTGGAACAACCAGGTAACAGAAATAGAAGGGGAAATAGAGATTTCCTGAGTAAATTGGGATCAGAACAGGGAGCAAGCAAGGTGAGCTGGAAACAAATTATAGAGATGGTTGAGTGGGAGGAGCAACAGAGTGGGAGAACAAAGAAATGAATATCTTGATAGAAGGAGCCACTGAGGGGTTAGAGAGAAACCTGGTGCTAGGGAAGCCTCCAACAACCCACAAGATTCCCTGGCTAGGACTCCAAGCAATAGTAGAGAGGGTGCCTAAACAGGACTTTCCCTATAATCAAATGAATAACCGCTCTTACTGTCATTATAAATCCTTCATCCAACAAGGGATAGAGGCAGAAGCAGAGATCCACAGCTAAGCACCAGGTTGAGCTCCAAGTTCAGCTGAACAGAGAGATAGGAGAGAGAGTATATGAGCAAAGGGACCAGGATTGTGAGGAGGAGACCCACAGAAATGGATGATGGGAGCTATTGAGAGGTCACTGAATCAGAAACAATCACCAAGGAACCTTCAGGGAAAAGAACTAAACCCTACAAAAGTGGGCAGTTTGTTGAGCCTCTTTCAGAAGGATCAGAGTATATGCTTGGTGTGTGAACTACATCTCAGAGCCCATTCCCTACAAAGGAACACCTAACTCAGCCTTAATACTGGGATGAGGGACTCAGACCTACCTCAACTGAATATGCCAGACTGAACTGACCCACCTTGGGACTCCTTGCCCTCATTAGGGAATGGATGGGGGGATGGGGTTAGGGGAGGCTTAAGGAGGACTGGAAGGGACTGGATTGTTGTATGAATAAATAAGACTCAGGAATAGATCTCTGAGAAGATCGGAGATATTAGAGAGAATAAACACCACAGTCAGATCTTACCCAGCTGTCTTCCAACTTCGTCAGCCTGGTTTCTCTTGGCTTCCTCTCCTTTCTATGCCTGCCTTAAGCCTTAAATACTCTCGGTAAATTAAGGTGTGGCCCTACCGTTGCCTGCCTGGGAGCCTGGAATTCCTTCTGTAATCTAAAATGATCTCCAACTCAGATTGGATTAAGGGCATAGGTCACCTCTCCTGGATATTCCCTGTGCTGGGATTAAAGGTGTGAATCACTACTCTCTGATTCTCCAGAACTTCTGGAGCTTTTATTAAATCACCACATAGACTGTGGGTAGATTCCCGCTGATATCTCTGAAACTTTTGGAGCTTTTATTAAATCCCTACACTGGGTAGAGGGAAGGGGAAGATCAATGGAAGATATGGAAAAAAAAACTTTTGAATTAAAAAAAATGTAAAAATATTTTTTTATCAAGAACAACAGAGTAGACAATTCTGTTAAAGGAAGTAAAACCTGTCACTTCCTTGAAAATAACTTTAAAGTGATATAAAGACATATTTTCAGTAAAATGAATTTGGGGGGACTTGGTGATGCGCAGCTATTCTACAAGAAACACACAGGAAGTCACCCAGACACAGTAAGTTGGGGTTTATGTGGGCAGAATGAAATGGCAACTACTTTGTCAAATACAGAAGGTTGTTTTCTCGTTTCTTACTGTCTTAGAAGAATGTGATAATTTAACAGAAACAAAGTCACACTGAGATTGGCCTAATGCTGATAATAGAGATGAAAATTATATATCCCAGCAGGTAAGGTGGAAAATGGAAAATCTGCCAAGACTCTGACCTTAAAAACAATGGCCTTGTGGAGATATAATTCACCAACGAGACTTTAAATCACACAATTCATCAGTTTTAATATTACTCATATATGGGTTGTCTAGGAGATTTAAAGAATAGAGATGGCTGATACAAAATTAGAAATTGTTCAGAATGTCACACTGTAAACATGTGCCTTTATTTACCTCCATAATCCACCACAGAACTGGGTAAATTAAGGCAGTTCATAATAATTTCTATTTAAAAATTGGGGATTTAGAATTATAATGATGTTAACACAAAAATGGACCAAAGTATAGAATGACAAGACTTTCTGTGAAAAAAATATAATTAAGCATAAGAAAATATAACTAAAAATTTCCAACTAAAATATCAACACAATTCGAAAATAATTCCAAAAAGTGGCAAAGCACTACTTTTTGACGAATGGACTTGGAAGGATGGTGATTGTATTTCCTATAGAACACACTTTCCAAGACAGCAACTAAGCAATCTAATAAAAAAAAAAAAGTTATGGCTAGTTCTTTAAAGGTGTCCAGAAAAATTGTTTATCAAATGATGACCTTCGGCTTATAAGTAGAACATATTTCACATCATGGTATTTTTGAAATGTGAAAAATTATAAATTTTGAAGAATTCAACAGAATTTTAATTCTGTTACTCAAACATGTACAAACGCAAGATCATAGAATTAGGTGTTATGGTGGTTTGAAAGAAAATGCCCTCCCCCAAAGACTGGAACTATTAGGAGGTGTGGTCTTGTTGAAGGAAGTGTGGCACTGTGGGGTGGGCTTTGAGGTCTCATTTATGCTCAAACCATGACCAGTGAGACAGTTCATTTACTTCCTGTTGCCTATGAATCAGGGTGTAGGACTCTCAGCTCTTTCTCCAGGACCATGCCTGCCTGTGTGCCACGATGATAATGAACTAAATCTTTGGAATTGTATACCACCTCCAATTAAATGTTTTTCTTTATAAGAATGGCCATGGTCATGGTGTCTCCTCACAGAGATAGAAAGCATAACAAAAAATAGGTATTAAACATTATTCTTAAATTCTTATAAAACTAAAAAAAAAAAAACCTTAAAACTTAAAAATAGGACTGGGCACAGTAGTATATGCCTTCGGTCTTAGCACTGGAGTCAGGTAGCTCTCTGTGAGTTACAGCCAGCCTGGTCTACTAAGGCTACTAAAGCTACATCTTTCAAACCAGCCAACCAACCAACCAACCAACCAACCAAGCAACAAACAAACAAAACTAAAATTTAAACACAATCACGCAACTATATTTAAACTAATACTATAATATAAAAAACATGAATGGGCATAATAAAGTAATTCATCATATTCAATTATTTTATTTATTAATAATGCTATTGTGTTTAATGTAAAACGATGTTTCTTCAGACTGGGTATCAGACGTAAATGTTTCTGTTTTTAAACACCATTGTTACTAATATAAAATCACCTCTTTATAGAGTACACTATATAAAATGAGTAATTTCTGTCTTTTTTAAGTTAAATTTTAAAAAAGAGTAGGCTTGCAGGATTGCTCAGTAGATTAAGCTCTTTCTAATAGATCTGACCACCTGAGCTCAAACAGAACCCACATGTTAGGAAGAAGGAACTTACTCAACAATGTCCTCTAACTTCTATATGTGCACTGTGACCTGCATGTGCATGTACACACACACAAATATACAAATAACTGCAATAAAAATTTAAGTCTGATGGTTAGTCTGTTGCTGCCACATCTTCTGCTCTCTTTATAGTGTACAAAATAAGTCTCTTTTTTTCCCTAAGAAATATTTTTTAAAATTTAATAACCTAGAAGCCTTGTTACCACAATGTGTTCAAACTTATATTTAGTTATGTGATATTTTGATTGCATTCCGACAATAAAGCTTGCCTCAAATCAGAGAGTAGAGCTAGCCACTAGCTGTCCATAATAACTATAGAGGTTTTGGAGAACTAAAGACAGAGAGACAGAAAGTAGTAAAGCAGGACTTAGAGAGGATCTCTGGTCTTTTGGATGAGAAACAAAATAAATAGAAAGTTACTGGTCACTTCTCCATTACTTGTCTGATCATTCAGGTTCTTATCCCAATGTTTGACTCTCAGTTTTTTATTGATAAAGAATAATTATAAAAATGCATCATCTGGCACCCAAATTGGGGTGATCAGGAGAAAAAACCTGAATAAAGGAGATTAGATTCTCACTCTGAAAATAAAAAGGGGGGATATAAAAAGAATAGGATAGAAGGGTAGATTATTGAATCTACTTTTAAACTTAAAAGGCAATTACCAGTCTTACATATTTTATATTGATATGAATTTTTGTATATGAATACAAATTTAAGGTTATTTTTGTTAGAACATATTGTGCCTACATTTCTACTCTTGTTTAGAGAATTATACCTAAGCACCTCATTTAACAATGGAATGTAAATTTCTGGCCCTTGAAAGTTATTATTGCAAACTATTTAATATAATGAAGAAAAGCAGGTTAGTAGTTAGCCACCTATTACAATTAAAATTGTTATCATGTTGGATATGTTTCCAAGGTCAAACAGATATATTTCAGATATATAGGTTGTCTTCAAACACTTCAGAGATCTTCAGAATATGACACTTAAGATGTTTTAGTAATATAAAGCTTCATATGACAATGAGACATGTTTGCTCCTGGCAGCATCAATCTACTTCAGAGAAGATGACAGGCACTGAAGAAACACCATATGGAGTTTGTTCTCTTTGTGGTAAAAGTTAGTCACTGGGCAATAAAGTGTCCATGCCTCAACTGCTAACAATATGCTGTCCAAAGTAGACAAGCAGAACACAAAAGTACATGACAGCCAAACTGTACCAAGACAAAACAGGGCAATCCTTCAAAATTCCTGCTTAACAGAAAAGTCTATCAGATATTCTAGGCCTGTAGGCTGAAGATGGATGCTTCAAAGTTATGGAGGAACCTTGGGTGACTGTCCTGGCAGCCAGCTGTTTATGGCATTTCTTAATTTTGGAAGTGGTTTGCTCTGAACTTCCTGTTTACTTATGTAATATCCATCTTGGATCTATGATGGAGTTGAAGCCTAGATGGTCATAGTTTTCCTTGTTACTAAATTCAGAAAAGAAACTCACAAAAAAAGGTATAAAGTATATAAAGTTGAGAGAGATAAAAGGGTAGTTTTGGGCCTATAATACAGGTTAAAATAGAAAAGTAAATTAGGTACAAAACTTCAGATTTACCAAATTAGAATAGATAAAGGAGTATTTTCTCTGAATTTGCCAAATGCAAATGGACTGGACATTGCAAATGTAATTCTTATCTGATAATTGCTCTTATCATAGATGGTTTTATTTTATTAGAGTTAAAACCTTCCCTTTCTAGCTAGACAAAAGGGGGGAAATGCTATACAATGTTTTGATTGCATTTTGACAATAAAGCTTGCTTTGAATCAGAGGGTGGAGCTAGCTACTAGCTGACCAAAATTAACCATAGAGGTTTTGGAGGCTTTGGGACAGGAAGTAGTTAGGCACAGCTTAGTGGTGATTTCAGTTCTTTTGGATAGAGTGATGATAGGAAGTTACTGGTACTTCTTTGCTGCTTCTCTGGTCATTCAAGTGCTTATGCCAATATTTGACTCTTGATTTTTTTTTATTGATAAAGAACAATTAGATACATACATCACTTTATAAAGTCTTGCTCAAAGATATTCTTTGAGTGATTGGTGGCTTATTTATCATTTGATGTGGGCTTTCCATGTAGCCCAAGTTGGCCTTCAAATTATCCCTCTTGACTCAGTTCTGGTGTACTTTGAGTCCAGTACCATATCTGGCTTGAGCATCTATCCTAAAAATAATTATTACGTATTAAAGTGTTTTATATATGTTTTGATCACCTCTCTTCCCCCAACTTTCTAATGTCCATTCTTCCACTTAACTATCCACCCAAGTTTGTGTTCTTTAAAAAATAAGGAAGAAAAGAAACCATTCAGATCAAACTCGTGCCACCCACATATTCTTGGATGTGTGGTCTTCCACTGGTGTGTGGTATACTTTCAGGGGCTACACTCTCAGGAAAACTCCCCCCCTCTGTCTCTCCTCTCTTTCCCCTCTCTATCCTAGTAGCCAGGAGCTTGATGGTTAGTGGGGGGCTTCTATGTTGGAAATTGGTTGGGCTTGAGCTTGCGCAGGTAGGGGTAAACTCAGGTGGAGATGCAGAAGACAGAGTAGAAGAGAGAGTATGTTGAGGCATAAATAATACTAAAGATCCAATACCAAATAGTCATCCCTTACTTTAGGACTAATATGTGATGTGGAAATGTCTTTGTGTATGCTTTGCATATCCATCTTTAAATAAAGGACTGTTTTGGCCATGGCAGGCACCGTAGAAGAAGTAGGTGGAGAATCAGAATAGTTAGGAGGAGGGCGGAGTCAGATGATATTGAGCCAGATGCCCAAAGAAGAAACATTTAAGGAACACAGGTGAGCCATGGGCTATGTGGCAGACAGATTAATGGAAATGGGTTGAGTTAAGATGAAAGAGCAAGCTAGCAAGGTACCTAAGCCAGAGACCAAACAGCATGAAGTCAATATAAGCATCTAAATCATTTTGGGAGTACTAAGCAGCAGCAGGCAGCTAAGGGGTCTGGGGTAGCAGGTTTGTGAATCTGGACCTCTGGCCACCTGGGACCAAGAAACCTTATCATAACAAATATGCATATACATATATGTATGCTATAACTATTAATGAAAAAAGACCATGAATTTTAAAGATAGAAAGAAGGGATATATGGGGAAGAATTAGAGGAAAGGAGAGGTGTTGAAATTATAATCTCAAAAAGAAAATATTTTCTAAAAGTCGTATAGAAACCAACTACTATAGAAGATTTTATACATACATACATATATACATACGTACATATATATACGTACCATGCACAAATATATTTATAAATAAAAAGAGTTAAAATGGAATTACCTATAACAGAACAACAATGTATCCCACTAGGCACCAGAGTCTAACAAGCTCAGTGTCAGGAATGAGTTACTTCTTTTGGAGCTGTTGGCCAGCAAGGATCCATAGATCTCCAAACATTACAGGCTGTTGCTATTGGTAGTGGTTACCTTTCAGAACTTGACAGTAAGACCCTATTACTGAAGCCATAAAATACTTGAGGCACAGAACTGGGAGAAATCAAGTTGGTGCTGATCTGAAAGCTTTACTCTCACAGACTAAACTTCATGATGCTGGTAGTGGCTATGCTATGTTTACTACCAGAGGAGAAAATTACTCATCAGCCAACATTTGTGAACCCTGGGAGGTACAATGATGACTGGCCTGACAAGATACATCTACTGGTACAATAGTGGCATGAATATACGAGAGTAGCCAATCATTTTATGATTGGGGTTGAGTCCCATTCCACAAGACTAAAGTCACATCTGCCACCATAACTGACCTAAGAACCTATAGCTAGACATATAGCTATAGCTAGACCTATAGCTAGCCCTAGAGGAGAACACACTACTATCATTATGCTAATTGAACATAGTATGAAACTGATTCTCTTTCTAAAAAAATTAGTAAGTTTTAATAATCTAAAAGCCTTGTTTTCTATCACAGTATGATCAAACTTTAACACTATAAAGTCTTGCTTAAAAATAGTCTTAGAGTATTTGGTTGTTTTTTTTTTAATCGATTGATGGGGTCTTGCTTATATCCATAGATCAATGCCTCTCTCAACCTTCATCTGCGAAGCTTCTATTTGCAGTAGATGGTGACTGACAGAAACTCATGACTGGCCAAAGTACAGGGAATAAGAGACTGCAGAGTGCTCAGCCTAGATGGAGCTGCACTTTTTTTCCCCAAAGGCCCAGGAATCACTGGAGAAGAGAGAAAGAATGTCAGAGCCAGAGGTGGTGCATAACTACAAAGAAACAGTGGCTTCTGGACAGAGTGTGACAGCTCCACATTTAAGTACATTTCTTAATCAGGTGCCACTGGTAACAACAGCAAAACATTGTATTCCCCTGATGAGAAGTTTGGTTATTCCTACTGTCTAACTCTGTATTAGACAATCTAATGTAATCGGGAGTAGTGTACTTAACACCAGAGAACTATTTTAAAGAAATATGTAGGTGCATGCACATGAAGGATCTGTGTGAGATGATAATTTTATCACACACTGATGTTAACAAATGCTACAGTATAAATTAATCCTTTCTGAATCACCTTGACATTTTCAATTTAAAACTGCACTTTTTTTTTTGCATTTTCTAGCATGTTTATGAAAGAAAACACAGTAAATAGTTGCCCTTAAGTCAGAAGTCAGTATTTGTTCTAGGAAGCCCCTATAATAATTCACAATATCATTATGTTAAATTAAATCCAAAAGATGAGTTTGCAAACTGTTTTCATACTATTCATTGATTCTGTTCTTGAGACAGGGTGGTTGTTGTTGGTTCGTTTACTCTGAAGCTCTTCATTCTTTTGAGAGGCCTGACACCCGACTCACAAATAAACTCACACAGAGGCTTACTCTTTCTTATGAATGCCCAGCCTTGGCTTGGCTTGTTTCTAACCAGCTTTTCTTAACTTAAATTATCCCATCTACCTTTTGCCTCTGGGCTTTTATGTTTCCCCTTTTCTGTGTATCTTTCCTTTCCTTCTTATCCCATGTCTGACTGTGTGGCTGGCCCCTTTTTTTTCTCACTACATGATACTGTCTTCCCAGATTTCACCTCCTTTTCATTCTCTTTGCTGACAGCCCCACCTATTCTTTCTCCTGCCTAACTACTGGGTGTTCCGCTCTTTATAAGACCAATCAGGTGTTTTGGACAGGCAAAGTAACACAGCTTCACAGAGTTAAACAAACGCAACATAAAATAATGCAGCATGTCTTTGCATCATTAAACAAATATTCTACCGTGTAAACAAAGGTACATCTTAAAATAATTCTACAACACAGAGTCTCAGGTAATCCACGTTGCTTTTGACTTCCTGATTACCCTGCCTCTACTCCCCACATGTTGGGGTCACAACACTTTTGGACAAATTATAGCATGTACTTATTAGTATATTGTCCCTTTTCCCTTTCCCACAAGAATGTTGGCTCACTAGAGTGGCACCATCTTAACCCTGCAAAATAATCTTTAGTGCCTAGCACAGTTCCCAATGTAAAGTAAACACCCAGGAAGCGTTGTGAAACAAACTTACCATAAGATGATGTTTGGAGAGTCTCCTACTTTCTGGGACCTATAGGTATGGACTGGGAGCTGAAGAAACTTGAGTGTAAGTTTTAATTTTTAATATTTTAATCATCTCTACCGCTCACTAGCTGCCTGTTATTGGTCATTACTTAAATCCAAATAGCCTGTTTTTTCCTTGCAGTACAATGTAAAGTCAGTTTTAATGGGAAATAACTGATAATGTAAGTACATAAGAACCTCACAATGTAGGAAAATCAATAGCATGACTTTTACAGTTGTCCCAGAAAGAAAATATTTAATCAAATAAAAATAAGCTTTTCAGTATTATCAAGATTTGTAATAATCAAGAGCTGGATGCTGAAAGAGCATTATTACACTTGGGCTGTAAAACAAATAAAAAACAAACCAAGGTTTACCTTGAATATGGACACAAATGATGTCACAGTGCAGATCACTTGTATGGAGCTGGTAGCATGTTAACAGTTGTTCCGTCCCCATTATTCATATACCATATCGGTGTGCCTTCTGCCTTTTTACAAGCTCTACTTGGCCCGTCAGGAACTTTAACCCTCAGGCCAACCCTGAAGGAAGAATTAACCTACTTATTGAACCCTTAGGCAGTGTGCAAGGCCAGGAAGCAGGGTATTTGGAGAACACAGGGAGATGATTTCAGCATTTTGTTGTGGTATCTCATGACCACTGAAAGGAGAGGTTAAAACTGATTTACTGTATTAAGAAAAAGCAGTGGAAATTTATTTCTTAGTTTAAGTTTTGCTGCCAAATGGGATCCTCAAAAGTACTTTGGAAATACGAATAGATGTAATATCCATTTCGGGTAAGTTGCATTTATTATTTGAAGTGAGAATAAAATGCTATTCAGTTTTAAGCAAGTTATATATTACTAGTATCCATGCGCATAAACAAAAAGCAAAGTTGCTTTATTAAATTCAGTTTTAACCACATCCCAACAATGGAAATAGACACTGGTGGAGAAAATCAATTTTCGTTCCAATATAATAACAGTAAGAGCTAAGTATATTAAATTCAAAATTCACACTTGAAAATAACTCGTGTTGATCAAGCAAACACAGTCACTTGAACTTTCTCTTGTCCTTACCTGTCCAGTAGCTCTGCTAGTTCAGTTTGCAGAACTCCTTGGACAAAAACATGTAGTAGAAATTAACTTTGCTGGTTCTTTGTAGGTGCTCCAGTCTCTTGATTTGAGCTCTCCACTCTGTAGAACTGTGGCTAATATCTACCTAGCTGAAAATTTCTATGTTCATTGCTAATATACTGTTCTTTAGTGTGGCCCCATCTGTCTTCCAGGTGAACCTCCCCCCCCCCAAATTTACTGAAGATCGACTAATTCTGTTTATATCTTCAGTACATATGTGTTTCATAAATACAAAGAATGATAAAACCCTAGTGCAAGAGGAGAATCATGACCTCCAAAGCAGCAGCATTGAGCAGGGATTTCTACAGGCCCAACTGAGTGATCACCAACAGCTCAAACACAGTGCACATGGGACACTGGAGGAGCTGGGAGGAGCCACTCTAAATATCTAAAGGTAGTTTCTATTCAAATCATTCAAACCAGCTTGCCTTTCTTTTACTGGTGCAATAAAAACAGAAAACCACACATCATGTATTAGATATGTAATTGTGTGAGTGTGTGTGTGAGAGAGAGAGTCAGACTTGAAAAAAAATCTTAGCAAGTTTATATCTAAAGGTTGGTAAATGAATGAAGTTTACGTTTCATAGGAAGAAAAAGCTTAAGTATTGACATTCTGTTAGACCCGGTTATAAACAACATCTAAAGCTAACTGACCATTTAAAGTCCCAGTTGTATGATGGAGAAATCCTACTCTGTTAATCTTGATGCACCCTCCCCAGCCCCAGAAGGACACCGAGGCTTTGAATGCCAGATTTCTCTATGGTTCTTAAACACTGTTGGATAGCAGGTGCTGAAAACAGCAGCCATTTGTTGGAACCTAAAGATATCTAGTTGTACTAGGATTTAAACATTAAGCATTGAGAATTACAACTAACAGAGAAGGACAATGCACAGAAGGAGAAATTATGCCCTGGGCACTCCAAAAGAATGAGTGCAAATCAAAAGAGAACCGTGGAGGTTAACAGGAAAGAGGGTGTAGCTGAAGTGAAAGAAGTCTCCATATCAACATACACTTGCAATTACTGATACCATGAGATCAGGTTCATGGACACTTACACAATCAGGTGTTCACAATATGGAATGCTACATAATTGTTAAAGGGGAGGCAAATAGGCAGATACAATCACAAAAAGATTCTGATCGTTTTATTATTGAGAAAAAAAGGCAGAGTGAGGATGGGTAGGTAACTGATCCCCGTCATACTGAGCATCTGCAGACATATTTGCTCTTGCACAGAACCAAGTGTTGGCAATAGATATGCATGGAGATTGGCAGCTAGGTTGAGAGAAATGAAGCATATTCGCTGTAGGGCTCATTCTCTTAGAATAATTTGTTCCTTTGTAAATAAGTAACATTCGGCTTTGGGAAATTCAACAGAACACAAAGAAGTCTTAGGCTACACAAAAGCCACTTTATATTTGAGTTTAAAGACTTTGGGTACTATTAGCATTTATAGGCTCAGGACCTCTGAAGGAAGTAGAAAAAACAGAGCAAAATGCCCTTGTCAAACTAAAATGACAGAAAACCTAATGAAATGATCTAAAAGGAAACTAGCAATGAAATTACTTTCTACATCCCACTTATTCTGTATTTGTTCACATTCTTAATATTTTTTATCCCATATGGAATCTCCCTTCATGTTACGTATTTTATGCCATGTCTTTGTGTTTACATTGTTTTGTGTGTGGTGTGTGAACCTGTGTGCGCGCGAAAATGCATGTGCATGCACAGGATTCTTTCGAAAGTGAGAAGACAACCTTCAGTGTCACCGCTCAATGCCCTCCACCTTTGAGACAGGACCTCCCACTGACACACAACTTCTGCACACAGGACAGGTTAGCTAGCCTGTCAGCTTCTGGGGTTCTGTGTCTCCTGTGCTGGTACTGTTGGGATCAGAAGCATCTGGCACCATTCCTGAGGTTTTTAATGTGGGTCCCAGGGTTCTCACACTTCGAAGTGCTTCATTGATTAAGCCATGTCCTCAACTCATTGCCTTTAAGAATCCTTGCTGTTTTTTCCTCTCCAGTTTGTATTGCAGTTTCTTTGCATCAGGGTCTCACTGAGTTTGCTAAGCAGTCCAAGCAGCATTTGACATTACTATGATCCTCCTGCTTCAGGCTCTGTGTCTTAAGTTTTTTGTCTTTCTTTTTTTTTTTTTTTTAATCATCTTCATTTCCGGAGTCAGTAACTCTTTTCTCATCTACTCTTGTTACTGTAGATGTTTCTCTTCTTCATGACGATATATGTATGTCCATGCTCACAATTAAAACTAGGTTTGGGGTAGATGGTCCTTAGAGATTTCTTGTACCTTTGTTGTACTTCTGTTGGTTCTCCAGAAGGATTTCTTCCTTGAGGAACTGGCTGACTTCACCTCTGAATAAGTGGAAAACCATGCCAACAGGCTGCTTATGAGCAGGCAACAGCGAAGTCCTGGCTACAGTGTTGAAGGAACACTGGTATAGGCGAGCAGCTTTTAACAACTTTATAGAGCATCTCCTATTAGATTTAAGAAGCAGTTATGGTTTTAGTGCAGGGACGAGACCTTTACTGAGCTATATATGGGAGCAGGACTCCTTTAGCCATGATGTCTCCTTAATCTCCACTAATCCATAGGTCTCAGTCATTGTTTGCCATGACCTTCATGGTTCTGAAGAATACTGGAAAGTTATTACTTCACACACTGTCTCCAAGTTTAAAATGATATGATTTTTTTCATGATGGTAATAATATGCATATTTGCCAAAGTGATGTTGAACTCAAGATGACAGATGAGAATGTGAACTATCTAAAGGTCTCTTGTGTCCTAATACTACATATTATCTCTGAACACAGAGCTAAATAGCTTACCAAGGTTTCCATATTAAAGTCACTAGGTTTTTTCCTTGAAATTAACCTATACTTTGCAGGGAGATTTAAAACAAAATATTTTAAAACTCTAATTATATCAGCCCCTTCCCTTTTCTCTTTCAAAACCCTCTGCTCATTTTCAAATTCATGGTCTCCTTTTTCTTGTTACTACATATCTATAAACACATACACACTTCCTAAATATATAAATACAGCCTGCTTGACCTTATGTTACTTATATGTATATTTTTCAGGGATGGTCATTTGGTATTAGAAGACCAATTGGTATGCTTTTCCCTGAGGAAGCTTATTTACCTGAAGTTGAGACCTCATGAGTTTTTCCTGTCTATGACAGCATTTCTGTCAATGTCATCCTTGTTCAGGTCACATCTAGACATCCATGCTAATGAGACTTCATTGATGTAGCTTCTGATGTTTCTGGGTGAAACCATCTCATGTCAAACTCTCTGTTCCTCTGACTTTTACAGTCTTTCCAACCACCCTTAGGTTATGATCCCCAAGCCTCAGGTGCAGGAACTGTGCTGCAGATGTGTCAGTTGGGACTGAACTCTACAATTCTGCATTTTGATTGGTTGTGATTTTATGTAATGGCTTCTGTCTATTGCAAAGATACGTTTCCTTTGATGAGGGTTGAGAACCAGACTTATCTGTGGCTAGAAGAGCAAGTATTTAGAATTTAGTTAGAAGAGCAAGTATTTAGAATTTAGTTAGTGATTATGCTGGATTAGTAAAGTAGGAGCTGTAGGATTTTCTCTGAGAGCTATGACTTCACTGTCTGAGTAGTTGGCTGGGTTTCTAGTAGCAAGCATGACTTTTTCCTCCTGTTCAGTAGGTCTTGAAGTCTAATTAGAGATTTCTTGGTTACTGCCAAGGTGTATGCGCCGCCACAACACCCATTGGGTTATTATGTCATACTTGTCAATGTTGTTCACAGATGTGATAGTGGTTCAGGACTACTGGTTGCTTCCTTCCTTTGGAAGCTTGCATGGTGCCTCCTGGTTCCATGAAAACCAGTCCTCAGGATGGAGGCTTTCAGGTTAGATAGAGCTTAAGAGACCTGAGTATTATGTCTGAAGTGCACACTTGGTTGGTGTCTTCAGCAATAACAACTTACAGACCCGAACACACACACACACACACACACACACACACACACACACACACACACACACACACACACACTGGATTTTGTGTATCATAAGCATTTTAGGTAGGTAGTTAATAGTATGATTCCTTATGGCTTTTTAAGAGATCATTACTGTTGTTTAATCCTCTTTCTTCTTCTGTACTTAGATCCCACCTCCCAAATTATATAACACTCATATTTCCCATGTCCTAAGTAGGGAACTTGAGGGAACATGAAAAGAAAAAGATTCTCTAATTTTATCATTTGTTTACAATTAATGGGTGCAGTTTTTCTGATGGTTACCAAATGGCTTTCTATTTTTATCATCTTTCAACATTTGCTCTTTGTAATTTTACTGTGAAGAGCTGTTTTTTTTTGTTGTTGTTTTTTGTTTTTTGTTTTGCTTGAATCTATTTAATCTTTTTATATCAATGAAGACTGTGGCTATGGCATAAATGGAGAGAAAGAATTTGTTGTGTAATATCTCTGACTTATCAGAGCAATGATGAGAGAGTATGAGGGCCACTGAACTGGTTCATTGCTGTTGAGTAGCAATGACTTAATGAAGAGAGAGAATGATAAAAAAAAAATATCATTTGACACAGGCTAGTGTGTTACAGAATGTTTTCTGTTTTCAGAACCTGAATTCATTTCACTCATTGGCTACCAGAGCAACAACCACAGTTAAGTCTTACATAGCCCTATGAAGAAATCTTGGGCCTGTTAATAGGGAGATTGATGCCAAGAGTGTCTGGTAGCACCTGCCTAAATGTTCTGTAGGAACAGGCAGAGAATGTCTGGGAGTAAATCCTGAAGTTTCTGGAGTAGAAGTGGAATGTAAAAAAGGTACATTTATCTGGGTCATATTGGTCTTCTATGCAATCTGGCATATGTTGTCATTTAGAATATTTAGGCCATTTACATTTAATATAATTAATGAAGATTAAGTCTATTATCTTGTCCTTGATTAAATATATTTGGTGACTTTTTTCTTTTAGCCTATTATTTATTGTCGTAATATGTTATATATTTAATAAAGCCAGTCTGGAATATCAGAGAAGAGATCCACCCACAGTCAATCCAGAAGGATCAGAGAGTGGTAACTCATACTTTTAATCCCAGCACAGGGAAAGACCAGGAGTGGTGACCTTCGCCTTTAATCCAAGAAGATCTGAGTTTGAGGCCACCTTGGTTTACAGAGGGAATTCCGGGCTCCCAGGCAGGCAGTGGTGGTGCCACACCCTTAATCCCATAACTCCAGAGACAGAGGAGATCTGTGTTTCTGTGAGTTTAGAGCTAACTACCAAATAGTAGTAGCCCATGCCTTTAATTTTAACCTGAATGTGAAACAACTGGGTGAAGAAGATATTTAAGGCAGGCGTAGGAAGACAGAGCAGGCAGAAGAAGCCACGAGGAGCAAGGCTGAGGAAGCTGGAAGACAGCTGGGTGAGATTTGACTATGAAGTTTCCTCTCTTTGATATCTCAGCCTTTCCCTTTGATCTGGCTCTGAGTTTTCTTTATTACAACCAGAATTCATGCAACAAATCATAGTTGTCATTTTAGCTTTCTATTTTTAGGATCTATTTAATATCTATTCCAGTGATATTGGCATTGAACTACTCACATACAGAAGAACCTGGGTAGGATTCTTCAGTTTTTCTTTGTAACAGCTTTTGTTGTTACATTTGTTATAAAAACAATGATTGTTATTTTGCTTTGGACTAAATTATGTTTAAATACATTTAAGTAATAAAAGTTTTAAAACATGGCAATAACAATTACCATTGCCAGTGTTTTTTATTCACTTTGTATTTCTCACTTGTTTGGAGCGTATTCTTGAACATTTCTTGCAGTATACATCTTTTACTGACAGTTCATTCTGCTTCTACACATTTTAAACACTACTATTTCTTCCTTGTTTTTGAGAGTTTCTTTTGTGTTATTTTTCAGTTATTTTAGTCTGGTTGATTAGTTTCTGTGGCTTTTTAAAAACTTTATCATTGGAAGCAAATATTTTTTTCCAGCCTGTAGCTTAATTTTTCATCATTTTATTCCATTCAAGTAGCAAATATTTTTAGTTTGGATGAAGTTTGACATGTCCTTTTCACATTTGGTTCATTTTTCTCCCCTCTCAAGTGGAGACTTAATAACCCAAAAGTTTTTTGGCTTCTAAACTAAATCACAAAAGCTCTGTTCCTCCAAGCACATTATACCACGTCTTAGAACTTTTCTAGTGAGTTTTAATTTGCATTATATTAACATATTTTCTAATTTCCACTGTCTGTTAAATACAAGTCATTTAGAAACATTTGATTCTACACGCAAGATTTTCCAGAGTGCATTCGCACTGCTTTGTAGTCCAATTTTTTTGAAGGGGGACTAGAGAGTTGATTTTTTTCTGACTTAAATTTTGCTTTTTTCCCCTTCCTTCCTTTCTTCTTTTTTTTGTAGACCACAGGGCAATTCATTTTAATGTTCTATTATACTAGTGAAGAGTTTACATTCTGCTCTTTTGGATATGTCACTTTTTCTACCATTTTCTGAAGTGGCTATTAAAAGGAGAATGTCCCACACACAAGGTTGCATCCAGAATTTTGACGACTCGGTGTATAAATTTTGAATAGATCTTTGACGTGAGATCTTAGGAAGGGTTTTCACAGTAGTTAATAGTAGCTTTCATTACGGGCTAAGCGGTATACAATAATGCCCTAAGGGAAGAGGCACTAGCAAGTCAACAAAGATATTTGCTGGGTAAAGCTTCTGTGTGGAAAATACTTTCTCACTTTTTGTTCGATCTCTCCTCACCTTTCAGAGCTGACATGGACTGATTTTCATCAGGAAGTCTTTTTGGCAAGCCTGCCAAGGATCAGGTCCTCTGGCATGTTCTGCCACAATAGTTTGCTATAACTTTTCTGTAGACTTAGTAATAATGAAAACCTAAGGCCAGACTATAGCAGATCATTAAAGATGCTACGACTTCTCGAGGAGTTGAGTCATCTCAAAAGAATAACTTTTAGGAAGGGCGATATAGATTGGTCAACTGAAATGACTACTCAGACAGCTTTTGGCAAGTAGTATTTCTTCTTTAAAGGCAGACAGTCACCTTCTATCTTTACAAGACAATTGACTTCTGAGCCCTTTGTGTCAACATCCAATGTGTAACAGCCTATAATTCATAAGGCGGTGTATAGAGCAAAGCATAGAAACAACTGGAATGTGATCTGCCATTCTCCTGGCACATATAGTAGGTACTCCACTCAGATATTCCTGGATTCTCAAAAGAAAACCTAGATATAAATTTGGCTTGAACAGTTTTTCTCCCAGAAAGAATCTAAAAATTGTGCCATTGGAGTTGAAGTTTCTTGCAAACTTTTAGGCAGGGAGAATTTCTGTGTTTCTTGAACACTTGGGACCTTAATCTCTTCTACAGCTCTTGATGATAGCCTGAGTGGCACTTACAGGAAAATGCAGTTTTCCCGGCAATGGACTTGGAAGAGCTGCTTTCACCCTGTCTGTCTCAGGCTTACTTTGTAAATTATGTGAAACACTTTTAGACAGACACTGGCACTCATAAATTATACAGCTAATTTGCATATTCCAGTCATGAGACATTATGCAAAGTGACATGATTTGCATAATGGATTCCTCTTGTCGCTTCACTTGCTGTGTGTGCTTTTAAAAAACAAAATGAAATAAAATGAAAGCATGAAAAGGTAAAAGCATTAAGTTCCCAGCCTTCGTGACTTCTTCCCAACTGCAATACCAACTGCTTTTTTAAGCCTGTACAGAGGCTCTGGGAAAGGGGACAGCAAGCAAAGATACACATACATACAAAATAACAAAGAGCCTTGGCAGGAATTTTGTTCTTAATTATACCATGTGCTTTCCAACTGAAATCCTTTACCAAAAATAACCTAATCTGTCCAAGAGGAATGGAAACAAAATAAAACAGATACTGAGAAAAACTTTACGGAACTTAATAATACTTGGGCTATTTAGGAAAAGGGTATCCTTCCTTTTGTGAAACCAAAAAACGAAAGTCTTAAAGGCACCATTTTGTTATTAATAAAAAGGAAGCATTTTATGGAGGAGCTATACGGTCTTGGGGAAGGGCTTATCCCATCTCTAGAAGAACTTCTGAAGGGGTTTTCTAGTTTGTAAAAGGAAGGGAGAGGAAAGACAGGGTTGTGTTTCGTTATTTGACAAAATATATAATGGCTCCATATACTGTACAGGATGAGGCAGTGCCACGTCGACTTCTATCCGCTCTACTCCAATAAGCAGGCAACGTGCCCTGAGCAGTTTTGCTGCGGGCTTTCCCTGCCCCCTGCACCAGTGCGGAAGGCAGAGTGTGCCAAGCGGCTGGCGTCTGTACCCTGTGGGAAAAGTTAACTGTAATTCTTCGGCTTTTAAAATCAATTAACCCGTGTGTTAATTAACGTCAAGTCGACGGGAGGAGGAGGAGAAGGGGAGGGCGGGAGGGAAGAAAAAAAAGCAGCAAGGGCGGATGGCAGAAGAGTTGGCACGGTGCCATCCATTCAGGGGCAACGCCACAGTTTCGTGTGATAGCAGCAGCGGGTATATGTTACCGGGCCCTGTATGCGGGCCAGACAGTGCGGTAAAACCAAGGGAGATTATCCAGACCCCCAGGAGCAAACAGCAAGAAGCAACGCAAGGCGCAAGTGCCAGGATTACAGCCCAGGCTGCTCCAACCATGAGCCCTTCCTTGGACCCTGGGAGTCGGCTACTTGGGGTTTGGGGGTCTTCCACACCAAAGAAGCACAAAGCTGACTTTAATCACTTTTTTTCGTTTAAACTTGATTCTGCCACAGTGGAGCCAGCACAGCGGATGTCTTCACACCCAGCAAGACAAAGGCCGTTGTCTCCGCCATGACACTGTTCCGTTCCAAGCCGAGGCCGGGATCCTGGACATCTTGAAAAATCAGAAAGAAACAAGGAAAACAAACAACAGATACAGCAACAGTCAGAAAAAAATTATCAACCACCAAAATTGTTTGTCCGTTTGCCCATGCCAAGGGGGATGTGGGCATCTGTTGCAGCAGAAGGCACTTGTATGGGCTATTTTTGTTTTTTAATTAATTTTTTTTGAGGGGGCAAGCTACTGGCTTATTTGCTATTCAACCTCGTTTATAATTAACCTAAAAAAAAAAAAAAAACCACCATTCAGCCCAGTCAACAACAAACAAAGAGAAAAAGCAGACATCGGAAGAGAGATGCCATAGGAAGCGTCATGAATGCATGCCACAGCCGGTGCCACTTGCCATTCGGAAAACCTCAGGGAAAGATGCCAATTTTACAGCTCCGAAGAAGGCAGAGAAGGGAGCATAAAGGTTTACAAAGAGGAGTCATAAGGAAAGAATACTACTTTAACAATCCTGGACAGAATTTGCACAAGCCTCTGCTGAGAGAAAGGAGGGGACATTTAAGGGGAGCTATAGATGGTAGACGTGAGAATAGGCAGTCATCAACTGCCTATGGATATATGTGTGCGTAAGGCTGTATGTGTGTACAAACACATACAGCCTGACAAACTGAATGCTCAGAGATGTGTATATTTTCATGCTACATGTATGGGTATGTATATAGGTGTGTATGTTTTGCATATACACACATGTGGGATGTATGCATGTCTGAGAACTAGGAGAGGATGGCAGAGGAAAGAGAAGGTGATATGTGTATGTGCCTGTGCGCGCGTGTGGGGGTGTGTGTGTGTGTGTGTGTGTGTGTGTGTGTGTGTGTGTACAACTCACTCTCTAATCCAGGTATATGCAGATGACAAAATAAAAATCATACTGGAGCAGCAAACAGGCAGCCAGAGATTTATCTACATTCACTGGTATCACCAGGGAGATGAATGGGGCCGATCAGAAGCCCCTTTACAAGATCCACTATGGGAGAGGAGGAGGAGGAGGAGGAGGAGGAGGAGGAGGAGGAGGAGGAGGAGGAGGAGGAGGAGGAGGAGGGATGCCACACAGACATGCACAAACTTGAAGGCAGAGGGATTTGGAAGGGGCTACTCAGGAAACCCTGGTGGCATGGTGCTGAGGAGAAGAAGAAGGGGAAGATGCTTGTCTCTATATTTTAGGTGCTTAAAAATAAAGACAACCTGCAAAAGAGTCTGAGGGAACGGCTGGTACTCACGGTTCCTGCGTTGCTGTGAATCCTGAAGGTGTTCTGTTGGCACCGGGCGCTGAGCCAGGGGCAGGCACTGGAAACAAAAGAGACAAAAAAAATAATAAAGTCATTCAATGGGAATATTAATTGCTGCCCTTGTGGATTATACAAAACACACAAACTGTTTTCATTTTTTGTTCCTTTTTTTTTTTTTTTTTTTTTTTTTTAATTGTGGATTGGCGCGTGCCCCTTTCTCATGGAATATACAAGTGGTGTGGGATTTACAGACCAGTTACGGGACTCAAGATTAACCGCGCTGGCATCTTTTGGGCATATTCTTCCTTTTAATGAATGAGCTTTCGCTGTTAATGAGGAATAATCGTTTGGCTAATGAGCTTTGAAACATTAAGAGAAAAGGTTTTGTTTCCCCCCCGTTAATCGCTCTGGTGCGACTGCATGGATGGATTACAAAAGACAGCAATAAGAGTGCAGTACAAAGGTTGGGGGGCTCTTCTGGAGCGGAGGAAGCACCGAGATGGGTGATGTGCCCCGCATCTCCGCTTCCTTCTCCCTTTCCCTCTCTCTGCCAACTGCTATGGGCTCCCATAACTCCGCAATCAAAGTGGATGGTCGGGAAGGATTATTACAGAGTGAAGCCTCCGCTGTTAATGTCTCCAGTGTTTAATCATCATACAGTAGAATGGTTTTATGCATATTTCATTTGCATATCATTAAGCCATGTTAGCAAGGGGGCACTCAGAGCCAGGAGAAGTACAAAGTTGGGGAGACAGGGAAGGAAAAAAAGATCCCTATGATGCTTATCTTCAAACAGGGGCTTGTTCCAATGATGTGTCTTCTGCTTGTGCTCAAATCATTATGACTTGGAAACCTTTGAAGTTGGATACAACCTTGGATTCTTCTAATTGCTGCAGAGCGGTATATATATATATATATATATATTTTTTTTTTAAAAAAAGAAAACCAGCAGCAATGTCCCTGCACTAGACAATTGAAGGAATATAAACTCCAGTGGGCTGAAACCAGTAGCTCTTTGGGGAATGCAGTGGCAGAGGCTTCTACAAATACCAACACTTAAAAAATAATAAAGAGCATCATACTAAAAACAAAGAAAGAAGAACTGTTAACATGTGGATTATATTTGTTTCATTTGGGGGGTAACGAACCAAAGAGAATGAAGAAGCCATTGGTAATTTATCCCCTCATTAATGAAGTCACCTTTTGTGTTTGTTTTTAATCTTTTAATTGTGAAGATGTGTGTTGTCACTTTTGAAGTTAATTATTTTATAGCTCTGATCCTTCCCCTGTACCTGACAGAAAAGAGAGGTGGTGGTTAGGGAATATGTGAGTACTGGGGGTATCGGGGGTGGGAAACACAGGGAGTTCTTTGTAGATCGTATACATGCACAACATATTAATTGAGGGCTTTTAAAGTTCGTTCAGTAGGTTATTTCATTCTTAGTAAGACGGCAGCTGGTTAGCCACTGTTGGTGACTCTTCAAATATCACTTTAATGAATTCTTATTCTGTTGCTGTCCTTCCTTGTTTTTCTAAGTCAAGAATGAGAATGTAACTTCACCCTTTGCTGGGCCCCTTTCTCTTCCATCATCTTCTTCACTTCCAATTTTCAGACTGTGAAACTATGTTGGTTTAATATTGAATCCTGGTGCACCGTGTAACTGCACAACTTGATTTGGAAATGAGATGCTGGTTTATATTTAAATTATCCCCACTCCTCCCTTGTCCTCTAAAGCTTTGTCTCTGCTATGAATATTCAGATGAGGCATGATGTGATTGCACTGTACAATTACTCCTATCCATGGTGGTGGCAGGGGCTGCTGGGGAGAAGGGGCCAGACAGCCTCCAAGCCAGTGTGGAGTTTTGTTTTCGGTATTTTTTTCCCATCTCTTGGCACTGCGGCACATGCAGATGTCGCTGTTGTTCTTTATAAAGCTCTAATGACATGCAAAGGCATAACGACTTGGTTTTGATGCAAAGCATCAACTGGATGTTATGGATGTCTTTAAAAGAGAGAAAGAGAAAATCCTGACTGAAGGAATGTCCACATAAATTATTTTTATTTAAATGAATTCAAAGGATGGGGTGAGGGCAAGTGAGAAGGAGTCACATGGAAAACATGCATAATATTAATATGCACAAAGAATTCTTCCCAGGGAAAGGCTCCTCACTACAGCTCATGGGACAAACAGGTTCATTAGGAGACAGCTCAGAGCGACTACAGCATTTTGCTATTTCAATTTTTCCCTTATTTTAAATGAAGAGTCAGACAGATGAGTTTTCTTTGCATGACAGCATTGAGATGGATCCAATCTGTGAAATTTGCTGCCCAAATAGCATTTCTAATGGAATCTGGGACTAAACAAGGGCATGGATGTGGAAGGGAGGGGAGAAGAGAGAATCCATGAAGAAGAGGCTACTCAGCATGGCATTTTGTAGCACAGGAAGCTGTCAGAAGCCATCTTTGCTCCACTGGTCCCAGGTGTGGGCTCCTGATCCAGACAGCCATCAGGGTTCACCAAGATGAGCACTGAGAGAGGCCCTTGTAGGTCTGAGGCAGAGGAAAGCAGCAGCAACTTGGTGCCTGCTCCTCCCCCCTCAGCTATCTTCAGCTCAGAAGCCAAAAGCACAGCTACTATTTGGGGATGCAGTAGAATGCCTCCTGGTCCAGGTATTTGTGGAAGAAGGAATTCTTGGTGCTACCGCAGAATATGTCGCTAAAGAGCAGATGGAATCATTCGCTGCTTAAGGAGGCCTGATAATTGCTATGCCGGTTAATTCTCAGGGTAATGATTCCTGGGGTTGTCTACTATTTCAGAGTGCTGAAGTTATGAGTATTGATTAGTGCATGTTTACAAAAAAATCAGAGATAGCCAAACAAACTGAATGATTTTTTTGGGTGGATTCAGAACTGATAACATATTTGTACTATTCCTCAAGGTTTCAAAGGATTAGCAAAGGATAAAGCAAGACATAGACAAGATTTTGTTGGTTTTCTGGGCAAGTAGATAGTCCAAGTTACTTTCATAATTTGGCTTAAAATTTTATTTTTTGTTTCAATTATCTGAAGATAGTCTAAATTTGATCTGTGCCTATGTTCAACTTTCTACTTAGTGGCATAAAGCTGACCTAGAATGTATCTAGTTATGTTATTTCTGATCTTCATCTATAATCTCCAAGATTTCCATTACATGCACACACACACACACACACACACACACACACACACACACACACACACATTTCAGCTATCATGATACTCAAATATTGTTATAATATACCAAACTACAAAGAATGAAGAATTAAGGTTATTTGGAGGATTTCTATTTAATCTTAATTATTTTGGCTTTTAACCTCTTGTTGATCTGTTCCCCAAATTATGGATATTACATTTTGAAATAATACACAAAGAATTTGGTGTAGAATCTTAAATAACAAGTCTTAGATACATGTTGTATTTTAATATTCCTATTGTTATTATTTTGGTGTATTGTTTAGTATTTGAGAGTTAAGGAAAAGGAATATTTGTCTAGCTATGCAAGTATAAGTTACAATGAGAAAGCATTATATAGGCGTCTATAGTGAACACTGCCTTGTTACAATTAATATGATTTCTGGCTACAAATCATTTATGTATGATTTACTTTGATTTTCTCAAGTGGATATAATTCTGTAATGACAGTCTGTGGTCTGGTGAGTTCTATCATAGTCTGTGTAAAGAGTACAGGAACTGAAAAGTGTTGTTCATCATTAGACACTGATAAGGCACTGGCCAATTCAGTCTTTCAAAAAAATAAGTTATATTCAAAATAGTAAAAAAAATTAACTATGTTAAATTATCAATAACTTAAATAATTCATAAAAGAAGAGCCTTTTTCATTCCTGACTCTTCTGGTTATGAGTTCATAAACCTCATTCACAAATAGGTAATGACTGCTACCGATTTTTTGTTCATCTTTCCAGAAAGTAATAGCTTGCCCAGATTTTAATATATCAGCATACTTTGAAAAATGCAAATTAGTTTTTACAGATTCCTTATATTTTCTATAAACATAATCCACCCATCCATCTCTGCATAGCTGATATCTTCATTACCAGCAACCTGCCTTCCAGCCAACCTTCCTCCCTCCCTCTCTTCCTTCCTTCCTTCCTTCCTTCCTTCCTTCCTTCCTTCCTTCCTTCCTTCCTCCCTCCATCCCTTCCTCCCTCCGTCCCTCCCTTCCCTTCCTTTCTTTCTAGCTTGTCTTATCACATTGGTGAGAACATCTAGTCCACCTCTGTGTAGATGCATTGAGTGCTGGGAGAGAATTCCTTGCTTTGTTTGCTTGTTTCCAGTATTAGGGACACTATTGCTTTTTGATGACTTACAGTAGACTTTCATTTTTCACCACTAAGATACATGTCCTATGTTTGGTGAAAGTGGTTTCCTTGTATTTCTAGTTGGTTTTTTTTTAAGTCGTGAGTGATTATTAAGCTTTGTAAAATGATCTTCTTGTCTTTGCTCAAACAAGTTAACAGCTTAAATAAAACTGTTAGCACAGTGAATTACAATGATTGATTTTGCAGTTAAATGAGCCTTGCAATCCTAGGACAAATGTCACTTTACCATGACGTACTTACCTTTACATATTATGATACATGATTTGTTAACATTTTGTTAAGGATTTAAAAATGTGAGTGAGAGATTTCTTGTATAATTTTCTTGTAGTGATTTTGGTATTGTTACCAGGGTCTGGCTGAATTTTTATAAAATGTGTTGGACAGTATCCCTTCTCCACTATATTTTGAAACTTTGTGTAAGATTGTTATTATTTTTACTTAAATATTGGATACTATTCACTGTTGGAACTATGAGGCCTAGACGTTCTTAATAATTCAAGTTTTAAAAAAATACCTAGGAATGAATGAATATATATATATTATATATATATAATTTCTTTTGTCAATTTGGTAAGCTATGCAGCCCTCCCCCACTGATTATTTTACTTAATTATCAAGTCAAATGGGATAAAGTTTATCTTAATGTCATATTATTCAATTTTTAATTCATGACATCATTTTTTTATTTGTCACATTCATGATCTATATTTTATTTTCTTCATCAATCTATTCTTTAAAGCCAATGTCACAAATCTTCTCAAAGCATCAAGTCTCACTGATGATTTTATTCAGCCTTCTTTTCCTTTCGTCCTTTCTCTGTGTTTACAAGTACAGTACTTGATAACAAATTAGGTACAATTTTCTTCTCTAACATAGGTGTGCAAAAAACTACTTCCCTCCAAGAAGTGTGTGTGTGTGTGTGTGTGTGTGTGTGTGTGAGTGAGTGAGAGAGAGAGAGAGAGAGAGAGAGAGAGAGAGAGAGAGAGAGAGACACGCTCACTATGTGTATGCCATGGGGCTTGTGCAAAGGTCAGAGGGCAGCCTGTAGAAGTTAACTGACTCTTTGGCCTATTTATTGATTTCTAGTGTTTTAAAAATAACTCTCCAGATCTCTGTGGTCACAATTTACAATGGATGATTTCAATCCTCTCACTAATCTTGACACTTGTATTATGATCAATTTGAGTAAATGTCCATTGAAAAAAATTATCTGGTGATTGCTGGGTTATAACTATGTTATAACCCATCAACTATGTTGTTCAGCTAGCCTATATGAGTGACTCTTCTTCTTGAATACCTGCCCTATTGGCTACTGAAAGATTTGATGAGGTCTTATAATACAATGTGAATCTGTGTATGGTGTTATTTTTTTAGTTTTATCACTTTTGTTTTATATATTTTAATGCTAGTTTTAAATTAAATGCCCATAAATTGATAATTACTTCATTCCTCTGTTAACACTGGTAATTATACTATATGTTATTATTTCTTGTCTTAAAGTCTATTTTAAGGGATAATATAGTTGCTTTAACTATATTTTGATACAGCTGATGTTAAAAAATATTTTCTTTCAGTTAGTTATACGTTTTTTTTTGCTAAATGAATCTTTTATCCGGACAATTATGTTTTAATTGGTACACTGAGTCAATTTATATTTAATATAAACAACCTTACTTTTTTTCCTAGTCACTCTATTACATTTATGTTCTTTCATTATTCTTTGCATTGTTTAGATGTTGTATTAAGTTTCTGGCCCAGACTTTTGGGCCTAATCTTGAGGTTTGGACCTGCAGACCCAGAAAGATACACAGACACTTACATTAATTTTATGCTGACTGGCCTAGGGCCCAGGTATATAACTTGCTAACTCTTTACTCTCAATACCTATGATTTTTATCCTGTTCAGCCATGTGACTTGGTACCTTTTCTCAGAGCAGCATAGGTGTCCTCTGCATCTGTGGCATCTCTGGTGTCTCTGTGGCATCTCTGCTCTGTTCTTCCTGTTTCCAGAGTTTTCTTACTCTGGTAGCCCCACCCACACTATCTGCCTTCGGCCAATCAGCAATTTTATTAAATCAGTAGGAGGAACAATTGTTTGCAATGCATCATAATCCCACTACATTTAAGATTAATTATTTTTAATGGGCTGGAGTGTGGTTCAGTGACACTGAGATCATCTAGCATATATGAGATTCTGTTTGTTTTTAAAGAATTAGACTCTCATAAAGCACAGGCTGGCCTTGAACTCTATATAGCCGAGAATAAGCTGACAGACAGGAGAGCCTCCTCTCTCTACCTTCCTAATGCTAGGACTAGAGGAATGCAGCACCATGACCAGCTTGTGAATCACCAGGAGAAGTATCAGCTGCTGTTGGTTTGCTTCTTTGTTGTTGTTTCTGAGACAGGGTCTGATGTGGGAATGCCTTTCTGTATGCTGTGAATCTCAATCTTTAAATAAAGGAGCTGTTTTGGGTCATGACAGGCACCATAGAAGAAGTAGGAGGAGGAATCAGAATAGGTAGGAAAGGAAGGGCGGAGTCAGAGGCAGACTGAGCTGAAGCCCAAAGGAGCAACATGTAAAAAACACAGGTGAGCCACAGGCCACGTGGCAGACAGATTAATAGAAATGGGTTGAGTTAAGATGTAAGAGCAAGTTAGCAATGTTCCTGGGACATAGGCCAAACAGCATAAAGTTAATATAAGCGTCTGAGTCATTTCTGGGGGCCTGAGCAGCGGTGGCTGGGCGGCTAAGCGGTCTCCAGCGGCAGGTCTGTGGGTCTCGTACCTCTGGCTGCCCAAGACCAAGAAACCCCACTACAACAAGGGTCTCTCTGTGTAACCCTGGCTGTCCTGGAACTCGCTCTGTGGACCAGGCTGGCCTTGAGCTCAGAGATTCACCTGCCTCTGCCTCCCAAGTGCTGGAATTAAAGATGTGTATCACTAGCACCCACCAAAATTTTGATTCTCAATACAGAATGAAAATGAGGGAAGAAGAATGATATTTCTTGCTTAGTTGTTTTTACTTGACAGTAACATGTTAATTGTCACCCAAATATAGCGTGCATCATTTAATAAAGCTGTTATCGACTCATACTTCAGAACACAGAAAACGATAGAACTTTAGACTAGTGTCTTGTTTATCTTTTCTTACTTTTCATGCTACTGCTGACAAGCATTTTATTGTTCATATTTTTAACATTGCAAGATTCTATGGTTCTTCCATTATGCAGCAAAGATTGAAACTCATCTCTCTTTTGTCCTTTCTCTCCTCTCAGATATGTTTCTGAGATCGCCTTTTCTACCTAACAACTCACATTTGCGTTTGAGTCACATCTATTCTCTCTGTTTGTCTATAAAGTTATCTTCAGTTTTGAGGGGTATTTTTCTAGAGTGCAGAATTCCATAGTGGCAGCCATTCTCTTCTAGCAGTTTATAAGACAGCATTCCATTGTCTCTTAGGCACCATCACGTCTTTCCGGAAGTAGGCTGCCAGTCTTAGTGATGCCTTTTGGTGACACATCGTCTTTTGCCTCCACTTAAATTTCTCTCTTCACTGTTCATCTTCAGTAGTTCCATTCATGTAACTAGCTGTTCGTTTTTGTTTATTGCATATGGGATTTCTGCAGATTGATATCTTTCCTCCACTTTGGTAACTGTAATTATCAGTTTGAATATAAACTCTACAGAAACACTTTTTTACTTGTAAGATTCCAACTATGCATATATTAAGCACTTTGCAGTATGGACATTTTTGTATTTATTATATATCCTTCCTTTATTCATGCTTTGAGCTGAATATTTTTATTGCTCTATTAATAGTTCAGCAATCCTTTCTTCACCTATTTCCAATGATTTAATTCATGTTACTGTACTTTTCAATTCCAGAAGATCCACTTAATTTTTCATAACCATATTCTATCTCTAATTTAATCTGTATTCTTATGCATTTCAAAATGTCATTTGGTATACCATTTAAAAGACCTAATCTAGTGACGTAAGCATCTGGTTAACTACAGATCTGCTGCTTCGCCCCTCTGGCTTCCTGTCTTCCATCCTTTCTTCTTCCTTTCCCTCCTCCCAATACCAGCCTTTCATTCTCCCCCTTCTCTGTATCTTCCTTCCTTAGAATGTCCACTGTACAAAATAAAATCATGATGTCATTGTCATGTATATAATACAGTGACAATATTCAACCCATGCCATCCTCTTTTATCCTACGTCTCCGCTCCCTGACCACCTTTCTACTTCTACGTCTTTTATCCTAACATGTAATTCATGAACAAGGATGTGTGACATTTGTTTTTATGAGGCTGTCTGGTTTTGCTTAACATGATGATCTCCAGTTCCATCATTGTTCCTACAGATAAAATGATCATATTCCTTTTGATACTGAATAAGTACTTGTGCAGTGCATATATGCGCATGCATGCAGTGTTTTAAAATTCATCTGTTGATATGCATTTGATACCATACTTGATTATTTCACCTATTACAATGGTAGCTATGAGGGTGCTGCATTTTAATTACACACTGGCTTTGATTCCTGTGAGCATGTACTCTGGAGTAGTAAATCCAGATCATATGGTAACTCTACTTTTAGTTTTTTGTTTTCTTTTCAAATTCCTATTCTGATTTGCAAACTGGCTAGATGAATTTATAATTTCCTCCTTAGCATATAAGAGCTGCTCCTACACTCTCATCTGTACCACTAGCTGGTGCTGATGGAGACCATTGGGACTGAGTGAGTGTGATGCAATAGCTTGCTTGCATTTTTCTCATGGCTACAGGTGGTGGGAAATCATCTAATCCAAGAATTTCCTGATTTATTAGTTGCATGACTCTTTTTATGTTTAATTTTTTTAGCTCTTTATGTATTTAGAATGTTAATATTCTATCAGATGAGTAGCTGGCAAAGCTATTCTCCCATTCTCTAGCCTGTCTCTCCATTCTGTTGATTTTTTTTCCTTTGATGTGCAGGGGTCTTTTTAATTTCTATAAGCTTTATTGATGATTCATGCAATTATTTCTTGAACTAATGGAATATTTACAATGTCTTGTCTATGTTTGTATTGTTAAATATTTTTTGTTCTTTTGAGAACTTTATGAATGTATATAATATTTCTTGATTGTATCCAATCCTACTCCTTCTTCCTGGGCCCCTCATAACACGTCTCTCCTCTCACCTTCTTCTCTTTGGTTATTATAACTCATTGAGTCCTTTAGTACTGCCAATATGTACAAGAATGTGGGGCTTCCATGGGGGCAGGGGAGTCTACCAAAGACGACATTTCCAGAAAAAAAAAATTGACTCTCCCTTCCACAGTAGTCATCAACTGCCAATACCTTTTCAGGTAATGGTGGGTTCTTGTGAGCACCTCCTCCATGCACACTGGAATGCTGACTGGCTTGATTGATAATGCAATGCCATGCCAGATCCGAAAGACAGTTTTTCACAGCACTCTTTCCCATCCTCCGACTCTTTCTGCTCCCTCTTTTGTGATGTTTCCTAAACCTTGGGAAGAAGAGTTAATATAAACAACTCATTTAGGACTGAACATGAACGGTCGTTTTGTTTCTCAGCTTTTTGACCAGTTATTACTCTTCGTCATCTGCTGCCCGCTACAAAAAGAAGCCCCACTGACCAGTGTAGCTGGTTTTTCCTCTTTGCCCTTTCTGGAGGGCAGGGGGCACCACACACCTGCCAAAGAATCACATGAACTCTTACTCTTTCTTACGAATGCGCAGTTGCCTCTGGGATTTTATCTTTCTCTATCCTATTTTTCTTTCTCTCTTTCTCTCTTTCTCTCTTTCTCTCTTTCTCTCTTTCTCTCTTTCTCTCTTTCTCTCTTTCTCTCTTTCTTTCTTTCTTTCTTTCTTTCTTTTTCTTTCTTATTCTGTGGGTTGCTGTATAGTTGTGTAGCTGGCCCCTGATATCCCCTCCTTCTCCTCTTCTTCCTCCAGGATCTTCTAGTCCCGGGTTTCTCCTCCTATTTATCTCTCTGCCTGCCAGTCTGGCCTATCCTTTCTCCTGTCCTGTTATTGGCCTTCCAGCTCTTTACTTGGCCAATCAGGTACTTTAGACAGGCACAGTAACACAGTTCCACAGAGTTAAATAAATGCAGTATAGAAGAATGCAGCACAGCTTTGTATTAAATCAATACTCCAGAGCATAACTGAATGTGACAAATCAAATTAATACTCCACAACAGACCAAGATTAAGAGTAATATTAATTTATGGGTATAATAATAAATATTTATAAGCCAGTTGGATGATATTACCAATATTACAATATTACTGCCAAACAATAGCAGTAGGCTTATTTTTGGACCTATAGCTTCCCAGTCTGGGACTTCTGACTCGGTTTATAGAGTTAGGAATGAATTCTTGCCTGTGGGGCAGATTTCAAATCCAGTCATAAGGTAGCTGGTGACTCCCATAACAGTCCTAACACTATTGAACATAGGCATACCTTTCCTGGTATATTGTTGTAGCATGCAAGGTCCAAGTTGAGCAAGATCGCTGATACCTTTTTCCTCCCTAATGGCCCAAATAGCACCTTCTGGTATTATAAACGATAGCCAATATGCCTGTATCTTGAAATGTTTTCCTTATATTTTATTCTATTCACTTGAAAGTTTCAGTATTTTTTTAAAGTCTTTGATATATTTGATTTTTATACAGGTTGAGAGTCCCAAATCTATTTGCATTATTCTACATGTGCATATCCAGTTTGTCCAGAATCACTTGTAAAAAGATGTTTGTTCTTCCAGTATATGTTTTCAGCATATTTTTGAAAAAATCAAAAATCTGTATCTGTGTAATTTTATCTCTAGGTCCTCAATTATATTCCATGATACAGATGTTTGGTTCTGCACAAGTGCCGTACTGTTTTGTTACTATGGGTCTCCAGTAAAATGTGAAATTGTGTATCATACCTTGAGTATCACTCTCCCAAATTATTTTGACTATTCAGAATCTTTTGTGCTTTTATATAAATAGTGGAATTATTTTTCTAATTCTACAAAAATGTTTGAATTTTGATGAGAACTGCATTGAATCAGTGTTGTTGCTTTGAATGATAAAGCCACTTTCACAGTCTTAATTTTGATGACCACGAGTATAGGAGGTCTATCTTCTAGAATCCTCTTTAATATTATTAGTATTTTAAAGTTTTCATTATAAAGTATTTTACCTCCTCAGACCCTACTCCCTACCCCAAATCTCTTTTTTAAGTTAGTGTGAAAGATATTTTATTCTTTAATTTCTTTCTCAACATATTTGTAACTGGCCTGTAGGAAAATTATATTTATGTTGCTTTTACATTTTGCAACTTTACTAAATGTGTTAATCAGATCTAATGTTTTATAGTAGAATCTTAAAAGTATTTTAATTATAGTATCATATCACCTGGAAATATGAATAATTTTACTTTCTCCTTTTCAATTTGTATTTTATTTCTTCTTCTTGCCGTATTGCTCTAGCTAAAACTTCAAATACTAAATTGAATAACAGTGGCAACTGAATATCCCTGCTACACTGATTCTATAGGAATTGCTTTAAGTTTTTTCCTCTTTAATATAATATTGACTATAACTTGATTGTTGTAAAATTGGTGTATTTTAGTTTTTCCTTCTTTAATATTAACTATGGTTTCTCATATTATACTATATTGAATAAGTAATAGCAAAAAATAAACCTGCACATGTTTAGTAAAGTCACACATTTTTTGAGTATTTTGAACTTTGGTTGTTTGAATCCAAGCACTCAGAACTCACAACTAAAGAAGCTGACTTTATCATTCATTTGGCCTAGTAAATTATAGACTATCCACCCAAAGTGACTACTTGTGATCTTTAATGTTTACCCAGATGCTTTTCAACATGTATTCATATATACGTCACCCTTTGTTGATATTATAAAGTCATTTATGAATATTTCTAGCCAAGAATGTAATCTATAGAGGAGAATACAACCAAGCAGCCAACTCTGGTATTAACATATGGTTGTTAACAGTCACAATGTTTATCTGTGCTCCTGCTTATAAACAGCTACATGCATACTGTATTTTAGAACTTTGTATGAAGCAATGACAGTGCTTCCAGAAAGTTAAAACAAAGGGTTAATAGGCTTAGGTTTAAAAAATAGATTTAAAAATTGTAAACTGGAGAACATCCTGTACTAAGAATTAACTACCAAAAAAAAAAAAAAATCTCAATGTTACCATTGTTTTCTGTAAAGAAGACAGAAAATAATATTAATGGAATCAGATGTTACCTTATTTGACAATAATTAAGAGGAAATGGAGAGTATTAGGTAAGAGAGATGCCCCCGAGAGCTTCCAAACTTGAGTGTTGTAAAATTATTGTGTTCTGTGAATACATGAATAGGGGAAATGATTTACAGATGGACATATTTTTTTCTAATGAACTATCTGATTGTCCAATTTCATTAGTATAAAGAGAAAATGCTTCCAGGCTTTAAATGAACACAAACACAGAGATTCTGTGCTGTGTAGCTCTAATTATGATGGTACCAAGCCTCAAAAATAAGAAGTTTTTCATAATGACTTTAAAAAAATGTTTCAAGTAATTAGAGGTATCAGTTAGCATTATTTAAGAATGATCACCTTTAAAAAGTCTAAGGCTAAAAAAATAAATATTCAAAACACAATTAGGAAATTAGTCATATTACAAATCAATTCTTTACTCATTATAGGCTTTATCGAGAATTAATAACTCCACTGTGCACTTAAAGTAGTAGCTTTTTAAATTAAAAAATTACTCGCAAATTTTATAAAGGTTTTTAATTACACAGAACATGACATACTTATATGTAGGATTTAAATGCTATATCAATCAACAGGGTTATAATGAAAAGTGCTTCAAATTTCTTACAATAATTATAATTATAATCTATATTTGTCTAAGGCTTACACTGTAAAAGAAATTTCATATATATTTTTCAAAGAAAGACACAAGACCGTGAACTGGCTAACTTGTTATCTCTGTGAATAGCACTACTGTTTTTATATGCATATGTTTTCCAAGTGGTTTTACTCTTAATTCCTTGCCAATAAATTTGAAGGGTGAGGTTTTGTTTATTAAGTCTGATGCATTGTAAAAGTTTACATTTTTGTGTGGAAAACAGTCAGGGGAAGGTGCATACAGATTGTTAAAAATTTATTTTGCCAATATAAATAGATTACAGTTTTAAAACACAAAGATTGAAAGAATGAGATGCTAGTCTGATGGTGAGTGACAATAAAAACACACAAATATGAGCTCTTAGAACAACAGTCCTAAGTTGAGAGCAGAGGTGCTGAGTTGGTGGCCCTATCTGAGGGGAATGTAAAAGATCATCGGATCCATGGGATTCAAAAGGCAAATGTGAGCTTGGAAAGCATAGATAATTTGGAATGATTTTGCTTTAATTTTCTGTAAAGGGTGGTTATTTCGTATCATTAAATTAAAAATTAAGGTTATATATTCCATTCAAAGAGTAGTGTCTGACTGTTTACATAATGTCAGGCTGTGGGTCTCTGCGTTTGTTCCCATCTGCTGCAGGAGGAGGCTTCTCTGATGGTGACTGAGCAGGGCGCTGATGTATGAGAATAAGCGGGATGCTATTAGGAGTCATTTATAGCAGCTTCTTCCTCCTCCTCCTCCTCCTCCTCCTCCTCCTCCTCCTCCTCCTCCCCCTCCTCCTTCTCTTCCTTCCTCTCCTTTTTAAAAAAGTAGTATTTGGTTTTACCCTAGGTCTCTAGACTATTTAGTCTCGGGTTCTTAGTCACCAAAGCAGTGTAATATAATGGGTCCCATTGGCTACTCCCACAAGCTACCATTGTCCTAGCTTATCTTGCAGGTAGGTTAACCATTGTAGCTGGGTTGGTGTTTATGCTTCTCTTTTGGTAGCCTACAGAGCACCTTCCTGTACCAAGAGCACTAGTCTGTAGGGGTGAAGGCTCTAGGTAGGCAGCAGCATGACTTCCCTGTGAATACACCTGCTTCCCCCCACCAATCCCTTACTCTATATCTAAGCTTTGTGGTTCTATGAATTGGCTTGCCTATCTTGAAGTAATAGCTGATATTCACATACAAATAAATATATATTATACTTGTGTTTCTGGGTCTGTGTTACCCCACTTAGTATGATTTTTTTTTCTAGTTCTATCCATTTGTCTGTGAATTTCATGATTTCAGCTTTTTAATAGCTGGGAAATATTCAATTGTATAAATGTATCATTTTTAGAAATCCATTCGTGTGGCTATTGTGAATAGAGCAGCAATGAATATGGCTGAGCAAGTATCTTTGTGGCAGGATGAAATGTCCTGCATTGGATGCTCAAAGGTAGGATAGCTAGATTTCTACAGTGGCTGTACAAGTTTGCACTCCAAGCACCAAGTACTCCATTCCTCACCAGCATACACTGTTGTTTGTTTTACTGACCTTAGACATTTTGATGAGCATAAGATGAAATCTCAAAGCAATTTTAGTTTGCATTTCCCTGATGACTAAGGATGTTGGACATTCCTTTAAGTGTTTCTCAGCCATTTGAATTTCCTCTTTTGTGAATACTCTGTTTATATCTGTACCCCATTTTTAATTGAGTTATTTATTTTCTTGATATTCAGTTTTTGATTTCTTTACATTTTTGGGTACCCTCTATCAGACATGTAGTTGGTAAAATCTTTTTTACTTATCCTTTAGGCTGCAACCATGCTACTTTTTAAATGGAGAAAGAAAAACTATTATTTTATAATACCTTCTTTAATTTTTTTCCTGAGCTTCTCAAAAGGTAGTATGACAAAGCACAGGCTGTAGAACCAGCAGTACCTATACTGGAGACTAAGTTTTATTTACTTGGTAACTAGGTAAGATTGGACAAGCCACTTAATTTGTATCTCCATCTTCTTCCTATTGGATTAGGCATTCTGGACCAACCGGGTTAGATTAAGAGAAAAAAAAATTAAATACTTCAAAACAATATCCAGAATTAGCAAGAACTCAGTAATAATATAACAATGTTTCTATTAGTAAAATTATTTTCACTGACCTTGTCTTAGTAAAATGTAGGATAAAAAGTAAATAATTAAATAGAAGATGATGGCTGGTCCAATGTTACAGAACAAATCCGGAAAAGAGCAGGAAGTCAGCTTCAGAAGCAAGCGAGGCATTATAGACACAGAAAATAGAGTGATAAGGAAAACGTGGGCTTTCACCAAACCCTTTACAGTTAACATGCTTTGTGTAGAAAGTAGCACTGTGAGTATCTCAGAAAGTATATTTAGGAAGAATAAAATGGAAGTGTATTTACAATGTGACCGATGGATGAAAGAAACACTGGAATCATCTGTGAATTAAGCAATGGTTCACATTAAAGGGGGCAGGATACAAGGAATATGAGAATGCAGTACTCATACCAATGCAGGAAAATCAGTCAGATAGAGCTTGTAACTTATAAGGGTAAAAGACTGAACTGTCTATTTTCATTAAAAACAAAACGAAACGAAACAAAACAAAACAAAAAAACCTCTCTGCTCTTGAGGAAATATACTAGAGAGTCTCCTTACAGAAATACAATGTGAGTTAAACAGGAAGTCTCACATCTGAAGTGTGTATTGCTTGAAGTAACTCACCACTATTACATGCCCTTTACATAAAAAAGCCATCTTTGCAGTGATAATGTTTGCTCATTTCCATTTTGTCTTAATGTTCTTTACAGTGAACATGTAGGCAGGAAGATGACCTATTTTGAGGGCCTACTCTATGTCAGATGTTTATATAAATGGTATAAATTTTTTTTTTTTTGCGAACATCACAGTTAAAAAAGGGCAGGTTAACAGCTTGAATAATAGCTCATTCAATGCACATGTCGCATATACATCAAGATTAAATGAAAATAAAAACAAATCTCCTACTCCTATGCTCCTCGTGCTATTTCCAAATGCATTCACTGAAATGGTACTTGTTCTGGCCTTTCTATGTTATCTTTCCTGCCTTCTCCCGAGGGGGTTCATGATTTGGAGGGCTTTTCAAATTATATTGAAATATTATAGAAAAGTAATGGTAGCTTGTTGGAAATATCCCAACAACTGTTCAGGACATAGAACAAGTACCCAGGAATTACACAACTTACCTGGTTTTAAAAGTAAGTTTTTAAATATTGAAGAAAAAAAAAAAAGCCACACCACAGAAGGCAAAGCAGCTAGTGTTCATTATCACAGTGCAAAGCTACAAAAGAGACAAGAACACTTTGGTGTTGGTATATTATTCCTGAGTGTCATTTATAATTCCCCTAAACAAAGACCATCAGAACATGGAGGAGACTATGTTTGCTCGTTGTAAATACTAATTTGGTCTAGAGATTTGAACAGTTTTGTGCACTGGGCCATATAGGGAGGTAACTGTCCTCTGACCCAATTCCAAAGTCCATCTTCTTTGTCCCAGTGCTTTGCATCTTGGAAAGGATAGAGACAAGGAAGAGTTAATCGCATTCCTAGGGCAAGGCTGTGCCTCTGCCTCTCATTCTCTCACCCTCCCAGAATAAACTGCTACTTACAAAAAGAAAAGTCAAATGTTTATGAAGCGTGCTGCTACTTAGGAAAAAAAATAAGAATTGTTTTGCAAATAGTAGCACTATTAAAAGAGGGGGTAGAGAGTAGCATCAGTCATTTTATATTACATATAAGCAGTTTATTAAGGAATTAAATATTTATGGATTATAAAGTAAGGCAGGCGATGAGTCGCAAACAGCTTGCTGAGAAGTACATTATAAAGCAATGAGTCTGTCAATGATTGATAAAGAATGGAGGGTGCAATGCTTTATAAAATTCCTAAGTTAGCTATGTATTTCCAGTCTAGCAAAAAGAGGACACAGTCTCCAGCCAGCAATGTCACACCATTTTGTGCTGATATATATACCAAAAGCCTTCAGTGAACTCAAAGTGACTCTTTGATCCCCCAAGTCCATGTAATACAGAGAAAGGGCTGCGAGGCACAGAAAACTGCAAAGGCTTTATGGACGCCCCTTTCTGAGCTAATAAATATTAATCTAGATGCCCACGTAATACATAAAACAAAGAAACCTCTCCCTTCCTTACAGAACCAGATAGCCGAGTCTAATTCTTTGACTTTAGAGGAGAATTCCCTGAGATTTAAAAAGGCAAAAGTGATCCACACAAGGTTGCATGGCTAGTTAATAACAAAATGGAAGTTAAAATCCATGTCTCTATGCATTAGAGCCACATGCTTTCCACAGTATCACCTTTCCTCAGTTCCCCTCTTCAAGCAGAATTCTTTCTTACTATCCATAAATTATCATATGTTAAAATCTGTGAGCTCTAGGAATGGGGAGATAACTCAGTGGATAAAGTGCTTGACACTGAAGCCTGAGAACCTGGGATGGAATGCCCCAAACCCATGTAAATCCAGATACACTTTCTCAAACAAAATATTCTAGCCATGTTTGGGTGATAGTGTTATGGGGACAAAGCTTTAGGCAGACACAGTGTGTACAGTGAACCACAAGAATGCAACCCGCCTCTTACATTGTTCTAGAGTCGGAGCTGACAGAAAGCTGCTGGAGAGACCCTGGCCTTCTCATTTCATTGATGAGTACTTGGGAAGATGAACTGTCCCTCACCTTTAGGAGGATGACTGTTAAAGACCTAAAGCTGTTTCTAAGTTCAGACAGTCACTGTTCCTCTACTTGGTGACAGACGTAAGCTTCCACATGCTCTGTACATACTAATGTGGAGTCCCAGCCTTTCCTTGCCATGCCTACTCATTCGGTCATTTGGTTTCTCCAAGTCAAAATTAAATTAAATTAAATCCTTCGTATCTATACAATAGCTAACACACTGGCTTTTCTAGAAAAATCAAAGCTCTTCTGCAATATCATTTTCATATTTGAATTTGTAACAAAATCGTATTCAATGTATATAATAATCTATAATTATATTACATACTTGATTTTTCTCAAGACAACAACTACCTTGGAGAAAAGTATAATTGACAAGTCAACAGCTCACACATTTTAGTATGCAGTTCTCAGTGAGTTTAAGTGCATACCTGAGAAATACCATTGCTCAAGACCAGAAATAAATAAATAATACACACATACATATATATATACATATATATGTGCCCCAAAGTTTCCTTTGGTTTGCTGCTGCATGTCTATAGTAAGATATACATACACGCATGCACACACACACACACACACAGACACACTATACTTAACTTATATAGCATTTTAAGTAGCCAATACTGTGAGCTATAGTTACTATATGGAATGGGAAATCACTCAATTTCTTTACCTAATGTAGCTAAATTTCTTTACTCTTTAAGTATCACATCTTCCTTCTGTTATCTCTACTGTTCCAGTTTTTGTTCTTATGAGTTCCATCCTGTTTTTGATTATACACGTCAGATATATGGTACTATTTATTTTTTTAATCTGGATTATTTCATTTAATATCAAGAATTCTGTGTCCATTCATGTTGCTGTAAGTAGTGAAAATTTCAAAACTGAATAATATTCCATTTTATAGCTATGCCACAATATCTTAATCCTTTTGATGAATAATTAGATTGTTTCCATATCTTGGCTACTGGAAAAAAAATTGCAGTGCATGTGGAAGTCCAGAAATCTCTTTAAAATACCCCTGTCTTATCTTTTAGATATATGCCCCGAATTCAGATCACCCAGAGCTAATTTTCAATCTTTTGATTTTATTGCCTGCAACAGCCGAAACAATTTACAATGGTATAGTCCCTTTCTCCCACATCCCTGCCAACACTCTGTTGTCTCTCATCTTTTTAATTACAGTCCTCTTTAAGGTGTGGGATGCTATTTCATTACATTTTGGGTTGTAGCTGTCTGATGATTACTAACCTTGAATAATACCGCCTCATTTGTCTGGTAACTTGGTTATGTCTTCTTTGAAGTAACGTCTATCTAGTTGTTTTGCTGATTTTTCAAGTCAGGTGTCTCTCTCCCTCCCCAAGTTATATAAGTTCCTCAAGTTCCAGCTAACCAAAGACAAAGAGTTTTTATCTTTATCTCCCTAGAATTCTATGGTTTCAGGTTTTATGTTTATAATTCAAGTTGAGCTGATTTTGTGTGTGGTAAATTACTTATTTTTATCCTTTTGCACATATATATTCTGTATTACTGTGCTATGTAGTAAAGATACCATACTTTCCGCACTGTGTATTCCTAGTACCCTTGCTGAAAATGAGTTGTTTATCCGTTTTTAGGTTTATCTCTGGGCCCTCAGTTCTATTCCATCTATGTGTGCTTTAGAATACAATTTGGAATCAGCGAGCATAAAACTTTTAAATTTAGCCCTATTCTTCTTGTTCAAGGTTGATTTGATGGCACAGGACTTCAATGTGAATTTGGGACGAATTTATCTATCAATGTGAGAAAATGTCATTACATTTTTATAGGGGTTGTATTCAATTTGTAGATTGCTTTTGAGTAATGTGTTAATTTTTTGCCACTCTAATAAAACGTCCAAGAGAACCGAATTACAGAAAAGTGTGTTTAGGCTCCTAATTGTCAAAGTGCCAGTCTAGGATCAAATGGCTCCATGACTTTGAACATGGAATAAATAGCACATCATGGTGGGATGTGTGGCAAAGTGAAACTACTCATACCCTGAGCCAAACAGAGGGAAAAATAAAAAAAATTTAAAAAAAGAAAGGGAGAGAGGGAGGGAGGGAGGGAGGGAGGGAGGGAGCGAGCTAGGGTCCACAGAATCCCCTTCAGAGTATGCCTCCCATAAGGCCTCACTTCTCAAGGGTTGAACCACTGCCTAGTAACACACTCACCCTGAAATCTAAGCCTTTGACATTTAGGCCTTTTGGGGGAAATTCAGGATCCAAACTAAAATGAGTACTACAGGCATTTTAGAAATTTAAGCTTTTCCAAGCCAGGCCCATGCCCTATCCTTCCATTTATTTTAATTGCTTTCATCCGTGTTTTACAATTCAGTGTCTACACACCTTGTCCCTACATGTCATAAAATAAGACTGTCTTCCCCCTGCTTCCACAGCACAACTGACACACAGACTTCTGTGACCTCAGGTGTGGACACTTGTCCCCATCAGGAAGCAGTTAGCTGTAGCAAACAATGGATGGGCTAGGTGTCCTCTAGCTCAGTTCTGATACCATCTGCCTGGAAATAGGGTGAGAGGCCCCAGACAGAAGGTTCTGTCCTTAGAGGCTGGCCAGCCACTCCCACCGTAGATGCCAGTCACAGACCGCAGGTTGTTCCACGTGTGTTTCTGAGTGGCATAAATCAGGGTTCTCATAACCCTCTCAGCTCTGATTAATTCATTTGAGGGACTCACTGACTTCAGGGAAGCACATACTTACATGGAATGGGGGCAGAGCTTGCATGGATTCGTCAAAGGTCCCACCCTCCAGCATTTCCCAATCCAGTATTTTCAGGTTTCACATGGAGACTTCTCTGACCGACTGGATTTTGTGTGGCATTCCCTCCACTAGGGTAGGAGGCATGTCTCTTTGGGACAAGAATTACCACACAAGTCTTGCTCATGGGCTTCTTTCTGACCAGCTGCATCATAAAAGGCAAGGGCACACTAGAGTTTCTGTGACTAATCTTGAGGAAGAGAGATCCCACTTTCCATGCTTGCTTTGGGGAGGGTAAGTTACAAGCCAATGTGCATGGGAAGTTGCTTGCAGGTGGCATATAGTTAGGTTTTCTTTTTACCCATTCAGCAAATTTCTTGACCCAAAGCAATTATTGATGGATAAGGCAGGCTTTCCGCTTCTCCTTTGCTGCCTTCTCCCTACTGTTATTTTGTTTGGTGGTTCCAGGTCTGTCCTATCTGCCCAGTTAGAGGAAATGATTAGATAAGGGAGAAAGATTCAAGCTCAAAGCTCAATTTGCCCAGCCGAAGAGACCGTTAGGTCACGGGCCTGGCCCTTGAAGACAGTAGCAACTAACCCTAAAGGCCAGATACCACAGTCTGTGTCTGTCTGTCTCCCCAGCCATCAGTAAGTTATTCTGTGGTTTTATGGTCCCTCCTGGCTCTCACATTCTCTGTCATATGTGCTACTTTGACATGAATAGTGATGTGTGGGACTTGCTGCCATCCCCTGAAAGGTCATAAATATCAGATATTTTCCAGCGTGTGTGGAGTTCTCGCAGATTTCCTCTGTTGTCCCATCCATGAAGAGGATAGGGTGAACTATCCCCCTCAATGAAGCTCCAGTCAAAGTTTTAAACAATGTCTCCTCTCCCCTTTAAGCCCCTACTCAAGCCTCTAGCATAATGTGCGTCCCATTCTAATGCTGTCCCACCCCAAGGCCCCCCTGTGACTCCTGTGAATGCAAGGCCCTTTTCCTAATAGGCTTGTTCTTTTTGATATCACAAACTTCTCTTTGTGATAGTTCCTCTCTTTAGATCTAAGGGAGACAACATGAATGCAACAAAGTGAGGGGGGATGGTCACTAGAACAGTGGTATGAAGAGAATGGGCTCTTTCTTCTTGAGGGCCACTGACTGCTTACTGGAGAGCACAATAGCCAAAATAATTAAAAAGCAGAATCCTGGCACCAAGGGAAAACAAACGTGGCATAAGGATGAACTCAGAGAGAAAGTCACTGGAGGGAACTATGGTAGTTGAATGTGCAGGTCTGACCTAGAACTTACATGTGTTAGGGCGGCCACAGACAGACAGGAAGTTCTCACAACTAGGATCCATAAGTCTAAAGAGGCAAGGCCAACGGAGGTTCTCCAAGGAAAACTGATTAGTAAGTCACAGAAGTAGGGTCTCTCCTACGGCTTGAGAGGGGCGAACATAGGCTCCATATGATTAAGTAAAATGAAACATGATTATTTGATTTATAGAAACTGTTCACAAATAAAAAACAAATCAATACAAATGGATGTTCCATTCACAATGTATTATTACAGGGAAGGTGGATGTGCTTGACTGATAGCTAAGAAGACAGAGGAGCTAGAATACTTGGGCATCTTTCCTGTGACTCTCAGATGTTGTGAAAATGTTATTGTAAAGTCTTCTCTTAACTGTCAATGAAAAAAGAAAACCAAAGTAAAATTTATCTGGATAGAAACAACATCATTGAAGACATCCAGGTCTATGATCTTGGGGCCTACTGATTGAACGGCACACCTACAATGCCAAGACCTCTGCAGGTCTCCCAAATTACTGTAGGAACTGTTGAATATTCTTGTTATTTTCTATCATTGGCTTCTATGCTTTCAAAGTTTCAAACCTTAAGTACAACTAAAACCCATCTTTGTGAAGTTCCCCCAGATAAACTTCAAATCAGTGACAGGATTGAAAACCGACTCTTTTGCCTTCTTTGCCAAAAGTGCAAAGAGCTGTTACAAAAGATGTGTTAATGAAGACAGTAAATTAGTAGGTTTGAGAACTGATTTCTTGTGTCTTCAGAGTTTTCAACCCAATATGGCAAAGATGAATTCACTTCTGGGAAGATGAAAAGCACAGACTAAACTGTAATTCTAGGAGCTGCTATTAGGAGTTCTCAAAACCAATTGCTAACAACTAGATAAGCCAAAAGTGCATAGGTAACCAAAGGCCATACACTTCCCCCTTCGTTTTCTCCATTTTGCCCTTTAAGGAAAGGCTGTACTTACTTGTCTATCCCTAGGAAAATATTAGATATCAGGGTAAAGCTACAGTTTCTGAAGAACAACTAACAATGCTTAGAAGGGATGGGGGTGTCTCATTCCCACAGGGTCTTAGAGAAAGTTAGCGCTTCAAGGCAGATAATTCCCATGTACACACAGTAAGATGAGACAAGCTGTGCTTCACAGAGTTAATCTTCAGTAAAAAAGATATGGATCCTCAGGCAGTGTTTGCAAACAATGAACAAAGGGTTCCATGGAGTGAGTGTATCAGTCAAAATGGCTTATGTGTAAAGTGAGTACCGGCATATGATTAGCTGTTCATAGATGATGGTAGAATGGGACTTTGGGATGTGACCATTTATTTTCAAATACACTAAATCTATAACATTATTAACAAAGAGGGAAATAAATATGGCATAGAGGATTTCAAACATTATATAAATTACTCACAGATGATAGATGATGAGGAGAGTATAATTTAAGAAATTTAATACAAATGACATTCAAAATACATAATGCAACTAGAATTACTTTCTGTTCTTAAGAAGAAACACAGGCACTGTTCACCATCTCTCACACTATTGTCATAGTTTGTTAAGGTTCTTCAAGGAGTTTTCTGACTATTTTCCCCATTTCTACAGGTCCCAGACTACTCTCTTTATCTGTCTATGTCTCTGGCTCTCTCTCCCCATCCATCCCTCTCTTTCCATCTCTCCCTTCATCCCTCTACCATCTCATAAAAAAAGTGGTCGTGTTACTACTTAAGGACTTCTGTCTCACTACACAGAGTAACCCTGAGCAGGCCTTGGATTTTGCTCAGACTGCTCTTTCTTTGCACACTCAGCTCTTATTTACTAGCCTCCTTAGTTCTGATATGCACAGCCCTACATTGGGGCTTTTTTATGCCCCACTTTCTTTCTGTTATGTTTCACTAGACAGCCTGATAGTTTGCACTTCATTTCTTTAACTTTTCCAATGTAGCTTTTCCTGACAACATTCCCACTTTGGCAATGTTCTTGACTATTCTTTGCTGCTTTTTTTTTTTTTTTCCAGAGTACTTCCCTAGCTGGAATATGACTTACTTACTTACCTAGTTAGTCCTTACTGATTCTTGCTTGAATGATACTTGCTCTACAGAGACTTTAGTCATTCTTTTTACTGCTATTTTCTCTGACACTCAGAACTGTGCCTGGAATAGAATATGCTCCTGGTAAATACTGCTTAAGAGATGATGCCATAGCTCCAACTTTAAATCTCAGAAGTTACAGTACCTGGATTTAGAGTCAGCTTTAAATGTAGTCTACCTTCATAAAATGCCAGTTCATTTTCTAGTAAAATGAGAGAAAATTGTGTGTTTTGTGGGAATTAGACTACTAGATACTTCTTTTGAAGGAATCCCACAAATAACTAAATGACCAACAGAGTCACTGGGATTATATTTACCTTATATTTATATTCTCTTGCTTTTCCTTCATATCATATTGATCTAGAAAGTCTTTAGACAGAAGGCTGAGGTTTTTTTCTGGGAAAACCAGACAAAATACATCAGCAATCTAGATTTAGACAAGGGCACAGGATAATGGTCCCTACCAGAAGCAAATAAACAAGACCACTCTACCACCACCTGTTTCTATGTAGAGGCACCGTCCAGACCACACCAAAGCAGGCTGGACCAAGCCGACTGTGGTAGTTTAACATAGTTGAGGAGGCAGAGACAAACACTTCTGGGGGTTGATGAGTCTGGAATTTGTCTGGTCCCTAAAAGGAGGGAGATACAATGAGGGTAAAAAAAAAATCCACAAATCTAACTAGGGATTTCCAAGTGGCAATTTCCTAACTTTATGGTTTTACTTACTTATGTTCTTAAAAATTGAGTTTTGCAAGGAGATATTAAAAGTCTATAGTTATCAATATTTGTGTGCTATAAATAAAAACTAGTAATTCTCTAAAATATAGATTCATGTTAACATAAAGGCATCCGATAGTGTATTTAATGAAAAGTAAGTATATTTTATGAAATAGTAATATTGATGAGAATAGTAGTGTAATTTTACTTTTGAGGCAGGTCTTGCATTTTATAACTTAATAGAAAAGTCTGTACTTTTTAATTTGCTTTGGGACTCAATTTGCTGCAATCTAATATGCCTTAGAACTTCTAGAAAACTCCACCAGATAGACTTTAAAGAGAATGAAGTAGAAAGGCAAATAACTGTTTTAAACCTACAGTTGGGGTGGAAGAGAACTTGTTACCAAGTTGTATCATTAGTTTAAGCTGGACCAGCCCCACGTCTTTGGGATAGACACTAATCTACATGTCTAGAGAGTGACTGCACAGAGCAGGGAAAGAGCTCCCAGGAAACTGTAAACTGGGTAATAGTTGAAAGCTCATTAGTCCAGAAAACAGTGAAATTCTAACCACCCAACATGGAAGGACTGTGCGCCATGTTTAGAACACACAGTAGAAGCCCCAAAGGTGCCAAGTTCAGCTGGTCGAGATGCTAAACAAATTCTTGAGCAAAGGTTGTTTTACATTAACAAAATGGGCTCTCATGCCTCAAAAACAAGCAATTCACCTACTTTATATACATCCCTAAAAAGAGAGACAACAAAATACAGAGCCAACAATTTAGTAATCATAATATCCAGTGTCCAACAGGACAAAACAAGACACAGAAAAAGACAGAAAGGGTGATTCGACACTCAAACATTGTCAGCAGACAGTTTAGAAGAACAGAGGTAATGGCAATAAAAAGAAAAAACAAAACCAGCCTTAAGCAGCCATTTATAAAGCTGATGGGCAGGGTTTGGATGTCATCCCAGCACCGGAAAGGAGAGGTAGGAAAACTATTATGAGTTTAAAGTCAGCCTAGATTACAAAATAAAACCTTGTCTCCAAAGTGTGTGTGTGTATGTGTGTGTTGCAAATATATGCAAAGCCTCAAAGAAAATTAAAATGAGAAAAGTATAGAAGATACATAAAAGAACCAAATGGAAATGTCTAAGTCGGAAAATACAATATTCAAAATGGTTAATTTATTGAATGAACTTGAAAGCAGAGGGACTGAGACATTAATAGAAATGATCCTAATTGACTTATTTAAAAAAAAAAAAAAAAAAAGGTCCCAACCAAGTGGCCCCATTTTGGAAGACTGTAGAAACTTTGGAATGTAAGACCTGGCTGGACGAAATGAGTCACTGGGGACATGACCTAGGGGGTATTATCCCTGATCCTACTGGATCTTTTCCTTCCTGTCTGGCCATGTTGTAGGTTGACCTCTGCAACATGTTCACACCACCATGATATTCTTCTGTTCAAGCATATCTGGGGTCATATGAATAGGGCTTGAATCATCTGAAACCCTGAGATAAAACAAATAAATCCTCCTTTAAATAGTTTCTGTTTGTTTGTTTTGTTTTGGGGTGTTTTGGGTTTTTTTTTTTGTTTTTTTGTTTTTTTGGTCAGGGAAACAGGAAACGCAAATGTTGTAAGAACCCTGATTTCTCCCCTTAGTCAAAGAATCCATTTTAAAATAAAGTATCTTCAGTATGCTGGGTATGAGGGAGGGCAGGGCTGGTAACTTAAAGTAAAATGAAGGTGTTTTACATCAACAAAAGCGAATTAACTCAATCACTCACAGGTCTAAACTAGATTAAACTAAGCCAATTAAATAGCTAAATAAACACTCAATAGAAAGGAAACAAAACCTAGAGTAGGTAATTAGAAGAGGGATCAACAACTATGTTCCAAGAGTTAAATTTGTTTCTGCTTCTGTACAAACAGCTTTGATGTACTTCATAGGCAAACTCCCTCTTTTCTAGATTGGATATAGCCAATGGCTGAGCTGAGTAACTCAAACAATGTGACCCACTGAAAAAAAACATTCACTATGTGGCCACTGATAGAAAATGTGTGTGGACCTATAGTTAATGTGAAAATAATTCATGTATTATCAAATCTGGAACCATAAAGATGTACGTTTGACTTCTTTGCCTCCATATATGGACAGGATTCATGCTTCCCCCCCTTCCCTATCCCTCCCCACTCTTCCTTTTTTTTTCTATCCTATATAGATACTTGAAAGCTGACCTTTTCCTCATTTGAATCAACCTAATGTCATTGTTAAGTACTGACTCAGTATGCTCCTGGACTTGACTCTCTTCTCCTGATGTGGGGTTCATCCATATACAAGGAGCACGCTGCCTTGATTACTAGAGCATGGGTGTAAGCTGTGAAATCAGTCAGTGAAGGTCTCCAATTGTAATCTTTAGTCCATTTCTTCTACATATATTTGTTCATTTCTGTATTTTAAAAGCACGCTAGAATTCTTTTTTGTAATTACATTAATTCTAGAGGTCAATCTAGGGAGAGGTGACATCCTGATATTGAATACATGAATCCATAATTACAGTATACCTATATTTAGTTCTTCTTTAATTCTCTTCAGAATATCATCAAATGCTCAGTAAAAGTCTTACACAATTATTTGCTAAGCAACAACCTTGAGATATACCCACCTTTAATAAAATTTTTCTTAGAAAAAGCTCTAACCATGTTACAGTGATAGAATAGATAAAAGTCAGCCGTGTTAATTTTTGATTAAGTAGCCATAATCTAATTCCTAATCAATTGTATTTCCATATTTCCTGTTTAGTTAGCCATTAGGAAGCACCATGATTTATGGGACCATTAGGAATCATTCAGTTACATCAAAGTTCCATATGACTTTTATGGCTAAAAATTTATTTATTACCTATTTTTCAGTTGTCCTATTCCTTCACTGTATCCTCAAATAATTTTATATACATATATTAATATATCTGTCTTCTCCTTTCTTTCTCTTTTCCTCCCCTTTGCACCATTAATCAAGGCACCCAATAGGTTAATGTATATAACATGATAGATGAGAGGTGTAAGGAGACTCAAGTATGAGAACTGCTCTATACAGTAAAAATGAGAAGGAAAATAAAGGGGAATATCTGAAAGTAGTAGGTATCATAAAGATTTCTGATAATTTATGAGAAAATATAAAACACAACCAAAGACATATTGCTTCATCTTAACAATGACAACAAAGCCAGACAGTCAAAAGAATCATGAGTGGCTTGAACATGGCGGAGTTGAGATTAAAGGCAAGCAGAGGCAAGCTAATATCAGAGTGGTAAGTTCTCTGAAGAAGAGGGGTCCTCAGTTGTTTCTGGCTCATCATAGTTAAGAAAATTCAATCTGTGCTATTGATTATGTCAAATCGAAACAAGCACAATCTTGGAGCATCCTGATACAAAGAGTGTCACACTTGCCTACACGTGCACAGATATATGAAATCACAGTTACTTCTTAGACAAAAATCTCAGTCACATGGCAGGCCAAGAAAAAAAACAAAAAACAACAACAACAAAAAAAACAACAACAAAAAGAACCACTTCTTCTGGAGAAGAGGTACAAACAAAGTCACCATAATGAAGAGTCCATAGGTAGGTTACACTACATGCAATGTCTATAAGTCTAGAAGTCATTACAAACATTTAAATTCAAGGGAAATCTTTTCAGAGAGGAAAGGCTTGAATAGAGCAAGATTAAGAGATAACAAAGGTGTTAATAATCCAAGGCTGTGTTAGGGAAACATGTATCTGAGACGCAGAAATCTCTGATAGCTTATCATCAGGCAGCACATACATGAGGAATGGACACCAGTGAGCCTTAAGATATTTGAAATTATGCAGCGTGGAAAACAGAGGGTAACCAGTGTCAGGGTAAGATCTCGTTAGACTACCTGCAAAGTTAGTGCAATCTCTAGCAGTGCAATTCATGCACAGCTCCAGGAGTCCAGGAGGAGAAAAGAGAGAGAACAAATACTAGCCATAAAAGTACTTCACAAAAACAAGACTAAACAGCACAAAGTGAAGAGAAATTGCTTTATTTATTTTTACAATGCTCTGAGAACACACTATGACTAAGGCAACTAACTCATAAAGTTTTTAGTTAGGCTTATGGTTTCAGAGAGTTCAAGCCCATGATGGTGGAGCAAAGAATATGGTAGCAGGAGCAACCGAGAGCTCACATTTTGACCCTTAAGCAGGAGACAATGAGAAAACACTAGGAATGGCATGCATCTATGGAAACCTCAAAGTCTCCTGCCCCCAGTGATGCACCATCTCTAGCAAGACCATCCGCCCTAATCCTTCCCAAACAGTTCCACCAACTAGGACCAAGTATCCAAATGTGTGAGCCTATGCTGGCCATTCCTACTCAGACCACAGAACTCAAAGTAGGATGATCATAAGGACATACATGCTCATAAGGACAGCACATCTGAACTACTGAGAACAAGAATATAATTTTGAAGGCAACCAGAGAAGAACATATTACAGAGAAAACAAAAATCAAAATCACAGTGGACTACTTACCCAAAATGGGACAAGCTGAAAAACAATATTTGATGTATTTAATTTAATAAAAAATAGTCACCAACACAGAATTATATAGTTAGGCAAAATGATCTTAAACAAAAGCAGAAGGAATTTTTCTGGTTTTGGTGAGAACAGGTGGTCAGGGCTATGTAGCCAAGGTTACCCTTGAACTCACAGTGATTCTCCTATCTCAACTTTCTAAGAGTTGAAATTACAAATGTGTACCACCACATCTAACCTTGAGGAAATTCTCAAGGTACTGCAGAAGCAGTTTGATATGCAGAGAGACCAAAAAGAGAGCCAATGAAACCTAGCAGAGCAGGAAGTGGGCAAACACTTGTGTTAGAGGCGTCACAGGGAGACGGGAAAGGACACGATGAGTGCTAAAACTCAGCCATCCTTGGAAGATCCACAAAGTCTGAAGCCTCAACAGACTGAACCCATCAAAGTCTTCTCTAGGGCACATTGCATCAAACTGTCAAAAGTGAAAGACATAATTAGGGCATGAAAATACCTATAAAGAAATTTCCACAGACTAACTACTGACTTCTCAGCAGGAAGCTAAAGGGTCAGGAGAGAATGAGACATGATCCTTTAAGGTTCTGAAATTATGCAAACAAACAAACAACCCCACACAACCCACAAAGCAATCTTCCAGTCAAGAATACTATGCTCAGCGAAGCTCTCCTTCAGAAATGAAAGAGAAAGTTTCTCACATGAAAGTCAAAAATGAGGGAATTCACCGCCACTAGACTGGTCTCAGAGGAATGCTCCAGGGTATCCTACATCTGGAAGTAAAAGAATAGCTACCACGAAGAATTACTACTGACCATCTCCTTTCCATCTTCAGCTCATCGGGTCCTACCAATTTCGCTGTTTGAGTATCTGACCATGTACTTTACAAATCCAATCACTTCTGTCTGTGGCCATTCCTAGGACCCTGGCTAGATCAGTTAATCTTTCACAGGCCCACAAGAGCAGGAGCATTGTGCATTTCCAGCATCTACTCTTACCTATGGTAATCATTTTCCATATCAAAACCAAGGTGGTGTTTTAAAAGCTTGATCACTTGCTTCCTGCTCACAAAACTCTTCAAGGTTTCCTACTTGTCCCCAGAGGAATAGTACCACCTCTAATACTTCATTCCAAGCCTAATGTGATCTGACTTAAACACCCTGACCTTATTACATAACATTCTTTCCCTTATTATTTTAACCTTATCCCAAATAAACACGGTCTTTTGACAAGGATTTTCCTCTATATTGAACAACCTTTAATTCCATTACCCACCTGTTATGATTCAGATGCAAAACCTTCTCCTACAGGATCAGGTCTTCAAACACTAGGTACCATTTGAGAAGTTACAGAACTATTAGCAGGTAAGGCCTAAATGGAGATGTTGGTCACTGGGAGCAGGTCTTGTGGTTTTTAACTTGGTCCTGCTTCTTAGTCTGCTATGATGTGAACAAGTAATTTATTCACACTCCCGCTGTTGAATATGGCCAAGCCTTCCTGTGATGATAGGTTTCTCTTGATATTATTTAAGGAGATAAGACCTATCTTTCCTACCTTAAATTGTGTCTTGCCGGATACTTATTCACAATGAGGCTTTTAAAGAGAGAGTCCAATTATTTTGAATGTGATGAATTTTTAGCCATGTTTAAAGATGCCAGGGGGCTTAGAAATAAAGACTAAATATGAAAATTAAAAACTCAAAAACGTATAACTGAAGCCTGGGTTTGGATGACATCTTCTATGTGAGAGAGTATTCTATGATTAAGGTCTTTTAGACACAACAAGACTGATACACATATAAACTCACAGGGACTGTGGTATCATGCACAGGGCCTACAGAGGTCTAAGAACATGGGGTTCCAGAAATGAGAGAGGAAGTGGACACCCTCCTCCATCCTACCAGAGAAACTATTTCCAATTGACAACTGCTTGAAAAAGAAAAGTGAGTCTTCTCCAATGGAGTCTCATTGGGGATACAAACCACTCTTAAGGTCCCATAGCCAGAAGTAGGTGGCCAACAGAAAACAAACGCAATGCCGCTTTTGGAGGCTGCTGAATCAATCTTTTGTCTGGGCATTTTAAAAATCTTTTGTTTATATAACTGTGGTTTTAATTTTGTCTGTCTGTGTTTCTTATGCTTTTTCTTTGGCTCTTTTTTTTTTTTTTACTGCTTGTTTTGCCCTATTCTGGTTAGGGTTATTTTTTTTTAATTATTATTATTTTAAGATGTCTTTGAAATTCTATTGAGAGTAAGAAAAAAAGGGTGTGGATTTGGGTTGGTGGGTAAACGGGGAGAATCTTGGAGGAGTTTGGGGGGGCAAAATCATAATCAGAATATATTTTATTAAAAATATATTTTCAACAAAAAACTTGAGGATTAATGTTATAGACCAACAACATAGTATTTGTCTAACACTCCTGAAGCCCTGGGTTGAAATAAATATGGAATATTAAGGCCTTTTGGAACAAAGCCATACTCTACCAAACTCTTGTGAGCTTTCTGACATCAAATAACAATCAGCAGTTTTACTCTAATTGACTATCATAATTATTTCACGGGTGGGCTCTGTCATTGGCTTTATGCTGTTTATAAAGAAACCTGTCTTCGAGGCAATGTGCACCCAGGGCACATTGGTACATCTTTCTAGTAGTAGAGGGAGAGAGCATGGCATTGGATATTATTATCTAATTAAGAAACCTATGTTCACACTTTTCTTCTGTGCTTATAATTACTGCTGTACCGAGGTCCCCAGAGAGTACGGCAGTGAAGTCACACAAAGCAAACACAGGGACGCCATGAGAGCTTGGGCTTCAAACTGAACACAGTAATGAGGATGGGTTTCCAGCACTAACGTAAGGAGTGTTGTCAAACATGAACAGTCAGACTTAAAATTACAAACTGGTAACAGCCCCCTCCCCCAAATAAACTCTCTTCTCTGAGGAGGTAGAGCTCTTGCTGGGGATCGATGCCTGGATTGCCAACTTTAAGGAGAAACTTGGGCTTGGTGTAAGCTGTGCTCCAAGGAGACCTCTTCAGTTTACTGGTTAAGAGTCTCCTTAACCCACCCTAGTAATCTCATTTCCACAGTTCTTCAGGGTCAAAACAGCACTGCTTATAATTTCACCTTTTAGTTTTTATAACATAAAAAATAAATACTTAATTTTTAGACTTTATAGCAAAATAAGTATAATAAGGATCTCAGCCACATCCATATGGTGAGAGACAGCAAGTTTCTAGAGTTCACTGTGAATGATTATACTCATATAAAAATATTTTATCTCTACTCTGAGTAAAAGTGTTTTATTACTCATCTTATTTCTATGGGTAGAGAAGGTAAGGCTTCTACAAATGTTCACTGAAACATAGTCAATGGGAAATCATGTTGCTCTAACTTGGAAGCCTGTACTCTTAATGGCTGCACCTTACTTTTCAACTGTAATTGTTCCAAACTGCTGAGCTATGGATAAACGGCATTTTGAAATTGTCTATATGGATTCAGTATGTTAGAAAAATAAGTTAATGGTCTTTAGAGTATGTTTTCCTACAGCCCTTTTTAAAATCATAGTTTATTCAGAAATGGATAATGAAAATGCAAGAGAGAATACATAAGAAAAAAACCAGAAGATTGTTAAATATCTGAATTGGAGACCAAGTCCCTTTTGGGGACTCAAATAAAGTAAAGGGCACAGAGAACAAAACAGAATGCAAAGAGGTTTACCATGTTAATTTAATCTCAAAATTTTCAAATTAATAAAATGGGTTGAAAAATAAACTTTCTAAAATGAAACACCAAAAGCTACTGTAGTTCTATTTGGTTATCAGAAAGAGCATTAGTTTGAAAAGGAAACATGGGGAACATAATCCTCTGCTTAAAATACAAAGGAGCAGCAAATGTTACCCTTAACCAATGTCGTACGTACAAGCAAATGCTTGCTTCTTAGAGATTCTAAGACTATGTTTTGAGAGACATGGTACTGCTGACATTCACATTTTCTATCCCGTTGTCCCCTTCTGAGAAGAGCCGTCCTTATTAAAGGATACAAGGCAGCTAACTTTCCCTCTATTTCCTCAAGCTCCACCTCCATTTCAAAGATGGCTTTGATGCCAGTTGGACAGGACCCTGCCTTACAATTTGCAAACAGGACACGCTCTATTGCTGGCTTTCTTGCGTGTAATAAAGGCTCATCTTTTTTTTTTTTTTCCTGAGTTGTAATGCTTACACTGACCCCCAGGCTGTCTTTGAGTAGCTCACAAGAAGAATAAGCAATACTTTAGATTCTAAAGCAGCAATTGTTCTCAAGTGTAGACAAGTAATTGTCTAAAGTTCTAAATTTCAAATAGTAGCTTGAAATGCTAAGTGAAACTATGTTGTATCAAAGAGGGTTTTTTTTTTTTTAAATGTATATAAGGAGTTGCATCCATTTAAAATGTATCTTATGCTCAAAGGCTGGTTTCTAAAGAAAACAATTTCTATCAAGTATCAACATGTCTCACTGTAATTAGGGAAACATGATTTTGCTTTGGAGGTGTGTTGGTGCATGGTTGTAATTCAGGTACCGGGAGGCTGTAGGACTGTTAGCTTGATGGTCAGCCTGTGGTATAGAGTCACAAAAGAAAAGTTAGTAGGAACTTGCTTCTGATTTCTAAATCTCTGGCAAATTAGTACTTATTACCAGGGGTAGCAGTATCCTAAGGCTTTTTAAAAATGCATGTTTAAATTTTTATTTCTGATAGTGGTACCTGTTTTGTTTTCTTTTTTAACTAAATCCTGAAAAGATAGCAGAAGAAAGCACATGACTTGGCTGGAAGGTAAACGTCTCTTTAGACTCTAGGAAGGAAGCAAACAGGGACCTCTGGAAAGAAAGCTCTGAATGACAGTGAGATCCCTAGACATTGCTGACACCAGCACGGAATGGAGGGACCAGAGTCCTCATTGACTAATACACACTGAGGAATCCAAACTATGAGAGTGATAAGTCTATCAACGTCCACTTTATCTTTGGAAAACTTTTTTATTTTCTCGTATTTTGAAAGACTGGATGTTACAATATTGCTATGTTAGTGTAGTAAGTGGTTTCTGGCTTGGACTTTCCGGCCTAACCTCAAGGTTTAGGCCCGCAGACCCACAGATCGGCATAGACACACAGATGCATATGATAGTTTTAGTTTAGGCCCAGGCATATCACTTGCTAGCTCTCTACCCTTCATCTAACCCATGACTCATCCTGTTCAGCCATGTGGCTCGGTACCTTTTCTCACAGCAGCATAATTGTCCTCTGCTTCTTCCTGCTTCTCTCTGGCATTCTGCTCTGTGCTTCCTGTTCCCAGAGTTTTTCTTAGTCTGGTAGCCCTGCCCACACTTCCTGCCTGTCTTTGGCCAACCAGCACTTTTTATTAAAGCAGTGGGTGGGACAATTATTTACAATGAAACAACACAATCTCCCACATGTTGGGCTGTAATCGATAGGCTTAAATTATTCTTTTGTCTCAATATTCTGAGTATCTTGGGTTACATTCACATGCCACCAAACCTAGAATAATATCTGCCCACCCTCTTTCTGAAAGGATCTCACTATGTAGCCCTTTTCCTAGAACTCTCCATGTTGACCAGGCTGCTGTCAGATTCACAGAGATCTCCCTGCTTCTCCCTCTGGAGTACTGGGATTAAAGACGTGTACCTTTTGGAAGAGCCTATACACAATGAGCTGCAAAGTAAAAAAGACTACAAAAATCTAAATATTCAAAAAGTTGAATGGGCATGCTATTGAATATAGTTATGCTATATATTATGTATGAATATTTATAACATTTAATTTAATAAATAAGTGGTCAATAAAATATTTTGTCCCAAATCATGCATAAATACAAAATGTCTGAAATATATTTTGGTAAAAAGGACCCAACAATGAATAAAGCAAGGATGAGAGTTCATTTATTTATTAGATTTGTTCCATTTGCTTATATTTTGGGGAGGAGAAGTATGTTAGGCAAATGTATATAAGTCAAGAAAAAAGGTGAATTAAAAGAGCATATTCAGAACCATCATATAGTAGAGGGTACTGCATGTTCTAGTGCTTCTAGAATTAGGTGGCATTTAGAGTTGAAGCACAGCTTTTCTGGTACACGTTATCAAAAACTTGGCTTATAAATTCAGATAGGGCTCTGGTGAACCCAGGACAACAGATGAAGTAGACCCAAGAAGGCTGAAGCACTTGTAATACTTGTTATCAGCAATCAGTAACACAAACAACAAACCCTCTGTCTGTCGCTCCTCTGCCCTAACTCATTCCTGAACCTGGGAGAGCCAGCATTTTCCTATGCTTCTCCTTCTCAGTAACCTAGAGACAAGGTCCATAGTAGCTGAGTTAATGTGACTGTGCTCACCCACAAAAGCTTAGCACCCGCATTTCCGGTTATCTTGCTAGTCCCTTCAATGTGCTTTTATTATTTATTCACCCTTTTGTGATTAGGTATTTCAGATCCCTCTTCTATCATTTAATTTTCCTTTCCTCTCTTTTTATTTACATGAAACAAGGACTTATTTTTGTCTCGAGTTCCTCACTATATTTATATGCAAAACTATTTTCTTCTACTACTTATCTCTATGTTTTTGGACTTATGTACCTTATTTGTCAAGCTTTAAGCATGTAAACTTTTCAGTAGTAGGAAAAATTTCATCCTTTCACTTTAAAAAGAGAAATAACAACTGTATATAATGAATCAACAAAAATATTATGTTTCCACTGATATCCTAGTAAACAGAGGTCTAGAAACAGCAGCCATTTTCTGCTATAAAATATTTATCTATTTCAGTTTATAGATGGATATATATTTTTATGTTATAAAACTGCAGGGTAAAAAAATGTTTCACATTTCTATTTTTAATGCCATTATTTCTTAGTTGGATAATAGTGGAAATCACTTAATATATATACAATATGGAAACAACTGGCTCATTGTACTCTTGGAATGATTAATTATGCTTTTACATTAGAACAAAGGCTATGTGAACATATGGTATTATTACTTCAATACAGGTAATTCACTGTAGTATAAAACAGCCATACATAGACTAAACAATAATCACTTACTATATGGGATAAAGTAAACTCCCCACTGAGAAAAGGAGAGAGGCCTCTTTCTGTCTCTAATTAGTTTTTAATAAGTGATACAGAATAAATGGCTATGTTCTAATTAATCACAGTTTGGGTGTAGTTCCTGAAAGGGGAGTGAGGGTGTAGGGAACTGTGGCAGCTGTTTGCATCGACTGTGAAGCTTTCTATTAAAGGGTACTGCACTCAAAGTCTGAAGATGTGCCTGTTTTCATAAGATCCTCTCGGGTTGGTATGACTGATGCATGTAGATTCTCTGTAGCCCAAGTTCCCAATAGTCTATTTCTCTCCACGCCCCCACCCCCAATACCTACTACCCAGAATAGCTCCTTTTCATCTTAGAGATGCAATGTGTCCACTCACACTCAGAAGTCTACCCCACTCCCTTCTCTTGCTTGCTTTCTTCAATGCTAGGGCCTGCGTCTCTCCTGGAGCATGATGGAGGCTCTACCTCAGGACCAACTCTGCAGCCATCTTTACTATTTTATTTTGAGAAAGGGTCTTATGAAGTTGCGTAGGCTGAACTCACGATCGACCCTCTTACCTCAGCCTTCCGAGTAGTGGGTTGGCAGACCCGCACCTCTAGGCCTGAGTAGTTTTGAGGGTTTTTTTTAAATTTGATTTCCTGACGTTAAATGCTATAAAACAGCCTGTGGGCATTTTTTCATGGCACATTTCAGCAGAGTAAGGAACCTGAAGGATTTTAAGTTTGTTGTAGGAATCCAGATGGGATCTATGGTTCATTCCTAGTTTCTCTGAAAACAGTTTCATACTTTTTTTTCTAGTAAAAAAAGGAGGGCTTCCCACAGGCATCTCTCAAGTCTCTAACAGTGATGCTCTGCTTCCAGCAGAGCACCTGCGCTCTTTTTATTATGTCAACTTTACACCTGCCTGAGAAACGAGGCATGTCAAGAGGACAGGTTTATCACCTGACAGAACAAAGTGGTGTCATAGTGCTGAGCATGCTCCTCTCTCCATGTTTGCATTAACTGCGTTCATAGTTCTAACATCATACTGCCCACATGCGTGCATGTCTGCATACAAAGACAAGGACTCAGCATTATTTCAGACTTAAAAAACATAGGGGAAAATGATTGATTGCTCTTTATAATGGACGAAATATACATACATTGTGAGACTCCAACTATTCTTGAATAAGCAAAGACAATTCATTCTGAGAACTTCAGTGCACATTTTTACAGAAATCTCCTCCATTCCCAATTGGATTACTTCATGAGTGTCTTTGTCCTCAAAGAGTATGCTTTCCCTACTCTGAATATTTTGAGTTAGTGTCTGCTACAAGTAGTTAAATTTGGGAGATATAACTTACTGTATCATCAACTTGAGTGTATCCTTTCCACATGTCCTTTATCACATTACACACAAAAGAAAGGATCTTGTTTGTAAAATGCACACATGTATGGAAAGCTAGATCACCTTCCATGACATAGTGGAGACAAGCTACTGTATACATATGCAACACAGGTGCATTTTGATGTAGAATGCACTCCTGCATTATGCCCTCACATTCCTTCATTCCACCGTCATCTGGCCAAACCTGCATGCACATGCAACTCCATTTCTATCAAGTTCTGTCCACCTAGTGCTGCACAGCCTGGGTGGTAATATTGTATCTTTTCCTGCGTTAACTGTGACCATCTATTTACAGCCTAACAATTCTGGCACAGAGCTGATTTAGCATTTTTATTGGAATGTGAAAGCTCTTGAAAGAAGAAAAAAATCTAATCAGGCAGAAGAGATAGAAAACTTGCTGAATTTTCTCTCCCCCCACCCAGGACCCCCCTGAATCCTATCAAAAGCACATCTTCCATTCATTGCTTCCCAGTGTCATTATGACAAGCGGCTACAAATCAATAGCAGGGGAAAGGCAGGACCAGCCCGCACTCACCAAGTGATAAAGATTCACTCTCAGCCCCGATTTGCTAATAGCCCATAATAGCAGCCATTGGCGCCCTGCATTAAATCATACATTTCACTCTGCGTTTATTATGGGATTTTTAAAACTCCTCACCAAATTGGATTTTCTCGATGGTCTCTAATTTCCACATTTATCATTTAAAATTAAACTCCACTGTGGAGAGGGGGGTAGAGAAAGAAGGTAGAGAGAAGCTAGACAGTAGTATATTTTTCCTTTCATCCCCTCCCCTTTATGAAAACCCATAAATAACATCAGGTATCAAAGCCATAGCAGCTGTGGTAATACTTATTTTTAATATCAAAAAATTCTAGAAATCAGCTTGGAATGGTCTGTATGTGCTGGGCTAAGAAAGAAAATGATAGTTCCAGATGACGAGACACACACATACAGAGCAGGCTTCAAACAAAAGAATGCTGCTTTAAAGACTCCCCAGTAATGTCACAATGCAGGTGACTTTGTAAAAAGCAATCAGAAAAAATTTGTGGCATGCTGCAAATATGTCAGAGTTTGTAAAAATTATACCAATTTTATTCTAAAGTTCAGTGGCAGATGAAGAGTAAAATATTCCTCTTGGCTTCTGGTTGAAAGCAGATTGTTTTACCGTCTATATTTTCCATTTTAAATCATCATAAAATTTCGTAGAGCTCCCTTGCTTGCTGTAGCAGAAACCTAAATAAGTTCTCACTCCCCCACACCCCTCCTTGAATACCCCGTTAAGAAGAGTACTTCCCCCTAAGAGCTTAAATCACAACACATGTGAGTGTGTAGCTTTTTGATTTAAAATCTGTAATCTTTGGATATAAAAGTGAAAAGTGAACTGCATGTCCACAACCTAATAATAAAAAGGTCCATCTTTTCAAGATTGCCCACGTGTGGCCACGTGATAACTTTTGTACTACAGGATCTGAAGATGTCAGTGTGTAGAGATGTTGGGAGAGGCTAGAACTACGTGAGGCAGCAAGTAATCTTTTCACTGGACACTTCCTCAGCAATAAAGTCTGCCTACATAATTATTTTAAGAGACACAGGAATTAACTTGTAGTTAATTAAAAGAGTTAAAAAAGAAATACCCAGCCAATCCATAAAAGAACTGTAGATAGTCTTCAAAGACTATCTTTAGTATTGGGAGTTCAGTTTATCTTTTTAAAAATATTTATTTTCATTTTACACACATGAGTGTTTTGCCAGCGTGTATGTCCCTGGGACCCGTGGAGTTCAGGAGAGGCAATGGGGCTCCATTATCTTTGACAAAATTATCTAAAATGCTGTTAGTAATCCTTTAACGTATCTACCATCAAAATTGCTTCGATTCTTTTTTTCCGCTCTCCCTTTTTAAAGGTGAAAAAAAAGCAGTGTTTTTTCTGCCCCTTTCCCTTTTCCCTCCTCATAATCAATAATCTCCATTTTAATAAAATTTTTATTCAAGTAACACACTGAAGAGTGAAGCAATATAAAATGTATGCTATCAATTTTCACTAGGTACAGACATTTACATAGCCAGCATCCATAAGGCAGTGTTTCCATCAGTGTCCCAGAAGCCCCCTGTGCTCCTTTTAGTCACTTCCCTCTCTATGAAGGGTGGCTCTCTAGCTATCTTACATCATTGATTAGTCTGCCTACCTTTAACCTTCACAGATAATCCAATGTGCACACTTTGTGTCTATCTTCTTGTTGTCAAAGTTATGTAAGACTAATGCCTGACCATGTGTGTGGCTACAGCTTATGCATTCTCACATATGCAGAGCAGGGATCAGCACACTATGGCCAGAGGGTCATGCCCAGCCCTTCGCTTCTGTACGGCCTGTGAGCTGAATAAGACATTTCTGTTGACACTGTTATTTTCACCTATGTACAATTATTGTACTCTGATCTCCACATGTGGGCATGACATGCAATTGACCTTCAATAATAACAATAAAAACTAACATTCCTAAAGACTGATACAGAAATACTTCCAAATTTTCTATAGGACATTGAAACATGGGGTTGCTGTGTTAAGAGCTGGTTTAGCATAGTGATGAGAGCCACTATGCTCTGGCTCTGCACTGAATCCAAGATCTGCCAGTACTCACAAGGCTTAGAAGCTTGGTCAGCGGATTTCAATTCTCTATACCTCAGTTGCTTATCTATAAAGTGGAGAAAATAATAATGACCTCTTGTAGTTATGAGAGCTAAGAAAACTGGACCCAGCATCAGCTTTGGATAGGCAGGCTGCAATGCTGCTCATTCAAACAAATTGAAGGTCTAGATAGATATACTTTCAGTTTTCCGATTAAAAAGTTTCCTTCATGCTGCTTGCTTCAAATTACTGGAGCTGGTGTTTTTTGTTTAACTTCCTGCTTCATGCCTACTGTCTATCATTTGCTCTGTACCTCGTTCCCAAAACAATGCAGACATTCTCAGATTCTAAGTTTTGTTTGTGAGACTTTATTCTAAGCCTCTATCTAAGCTAACTCCATTAGCAGTACAGATAAAAGCTGGATGGAAGGAACACAAAGTGGGGGGGGGGGGGTGTAAAACTGGCAGCAACTGTCAGGATCCCAGTTTTCTCTTTCCTTCACCTAATCTAGAATTCACAGGACATAGGATATATCTGTTCAATTAAAGGGTCAACTAAAGAACTGACAATAAATGTTTATCATTTGAAGTTATGCAAGGAAATAGGGAAGATAATAAAATGAACTGGAAAAAAAAAAGCCAGGGGCAAGAAATAACTTTAATAAAATTACAAATCCTAAACAATTACTTTTGAGGTTGTGATACTTTGTCATCACAAGAGACTGGAAAAATCAGAATGAACTGGTTTAAAGTCTTAAAAATCTAAGCCTGGAGGCTTTCTTTAATCCATACACAAGACTGTTTAACATTGTTGCAATTATAATTTACATAAGAGAGAGCATTTATTTCTTTACAAAACTGCAAGGTTGTTTGCAAGACATTAATTCTGTGAAACATTCAGATATGGTTAAGGTTATGGATTTCCTCAAGATGCATGTGTGAAGGAAGGCACTAAAACTGGGCAAAGAGCTTTAATTACCAGCGAGACCTTGTATTCTGAGAGTCAGTTTTACACAATCACTCTTATGCGGATTCCACCTACTGTCCTCACACTTTTAAAAACTGTTTAAGAATCTGAAGTATCCTGTGGCTTATTGATTTTTGTAACCACACTCTGCCACTAATGTTCATCACTTGTGTTTCTCCTGACTACTGCTTCTTTGAGGAGAATGGAAGTTGGAAAATGTGACACAATAATTCCAAATTGGATGACTCAGTGTAAATACTGAACAGGGAAAGAAGTATTTTAAACCACAAGCAGAAATATCTTCCTTCCAAATGGAACTGATCTGTGAAACCCAGCTGAATTCAGCAAACTGGCAAGGAATTACTAAGGCAGCCACTTGGCACTAGTGTGGCACAGCAGCTGCTTAGTTTTCTCTGGAACAACACAACGTCAACAACAACAAACTTGAAGTTCTTTTTGCTGCTCGATTTTACTCAAATTTGATTTCACAGGGAACAATCATTTCTTACCCAGCCTAAACGCTCGTGCATGGCTGTTGACTCTTGTATTTTTGAGAAAATCTCCTTAGACATCTTTTATAAGCCGTTTTCTCCCTAAAGAGTCCTATCGTTTACCTCTAGAGCTATTTATGTAATATTTCTATTGCAATTCTGTTCTTTGCACTTCATCACTGGTTTTCTGTACTTCATATAATTTCATACTTTAAGGGTGTGCACACTCCTATCAGCTTCATTACATTCTTCACAGAACTGCCTGTGGTGTAAAAGGCAGCCGAACATAAGTAGATGTAAAATGTCAACCGGCCTGGACTTGAACCCAGGAGTTCTAAGACAAATGCTTGTGTGGCCCTGGGCAGTTTATTACCCTTTTCTTCATTAAAAAAATAGGAGATATAATTGTATTTAAACTGTGTTCAGTGAGAAGCAAACCTATGAACATCATAAAAACACCTTATGATGAATTAGCCCACAGTTCTTTTCTTCACAGTCTGCAGATTATAAAGAAGGAGTGGTCAGTTGGCATATTCTCTTCTCTGTAGTCAAAGTGATTCCTTTAAAACCTAAGTAAAATTAGTTTTCTCTTCTGACCAAAACCATTGAGAGGCTTCCCGTCTCATCCAAAGTCATGGTCAATACTTGGCTCTACCTACTTTGACCTCTTCTCACTCTGACCCTTTTCCTCTCTTCCCACTACTTCCCCTCCTCTGCAACTCCACTCTGTTGGTTTTCTTGCCTCTAGAATGTGTTAAGTATGTCTCTCTTTGGGGGTCTACTAATAGCTGCCCTCTTCCAAATAAAATAGTCTCACCCTATTAACAAAGTCATTCTGCCATCTGTTATAAAAGAAAAATCTGTTCAAACCTAGTTCTTCTTGGAGCCGTTCACCTTATCTGTCTCTACAATACTTTTCTCACTTGACAATTAATCTTCAGATGGTAAAATGGTCTATAATGGTTTAATCAAATATGATAATTGCTGACTAAAAAAAAACTTCCCTATTGGTTGATTCTGTTGGCACAGAAAGCCATTAAAGATCTACCAGATAGACTTCTAAGAGTAGGACATTAAGTTATAATTTAATTGTTGTGGGAAATCCTTCCTAATCTCATTGCTTTCTTGTTTCCTGAAATGCAAACTGCCCCTGGATTTGATATCCACCATTCCCATGCATGCTCTGAAAATGGGAAGTTTTCATTTCAACACAATGTGATATATGTAATAATTTTCATGCCCAGCAGTATATTTATTCCTAATGATATGTGTAGGCACAGCTCAATATTTTAATTGTTTTATTAAATGAATTCCTCAAATTTATTCACCTGCTTTCTTATCACTGGGCAATTAGGCTTCTTCTGCTTTCCATGATTATTTACACTGTAACAACAAATCTTAACTCAACATTTTTGTGTACATCTGTGAGTTACAAAAACATATGAATATTTTCAACTCTCCTGAGTGGTATTAAACTGAATAACTAGAAAAGTAATTACTACAACTATGACAGAAATAGTAGTTATTTACGGTAGTACCTATAGATTTTGAGATTAGGATATTTTCTTAAGTCTGTGTTATAAATATTTCCCATTTAATTTTGTGTCAGGTTAATGAGAGTGAAATAGTAGCAGCAATAAATACTTATTATTTAAGTGTGTGTGTGTGTGTGTGTGTGTGTGTGTGTGTGTGTGTGTGTATGTGTGTACATGTGCCATGCTTGCATGTGCAGGTCAAAGGAAAGCTAGCAACCACTGGTTCTCTTCACAGTGTGAACACTGAGAATCAAACTTGGGTGTCCAGTCTTGGTGTCCAGTCTTGGTGTCCAGTGCCCTTATCCACAGAGCTGTCTCATCAGTCCAAGCACTGAGGCTGCACAGTATTTAACTCTCGCGCAGTGGCCAGGGCAATTTGGGGGAAGTGCTGCCCTCATGAAACCAGGTCTTCCTGGTAAAGTTCTTCTGAACACTGATTCAGATTTTTTCAACTTTCATTAAGGTTCATCATTTACTCTGTAAAGATTATGTATTTCCTCCCATTGATTTATTGCTCTATATTTATGGTCTTTATTGTCATAAATGGGATTTTTCAAGCCTTCATTTTCTTCTATGGCAATACCTGGCAGGCAATCGATTTATAGCACTAATTACTTGCGTTAGAAAAGAAGTCTTGAGTCAGTTATCTAAGTTCTACTCCAGGAACTTTAAAAGGAAAAGCAAAGTCAATCTGAAGCAAGCAGAAGAAAAGAAATCACAGAAGCGAGCAGAATTTGTTGAAGTTGAAAATAGTAAAACAGTTGATAAAAGTCAAGGAAATGAAGATCCACTTTGTTTTTTGTGTGGACATAGTGCCTCTCTCTGCATTGCCTAAGCTGGCCTTGGACTTGGGACACTTCTACCTCAACCCTTCAGCAGGAGGGACAGCAGATCCACACCAACACTCTAGCAGAGAACTTCCTTCTTTTATAAAAAATAATAATGATTGTGGGGATTTAATAAAGTTTCAGAAGTTTTGGAGATTTCAGAGGGAATCTACCCACAGTTTATGGGGGGCGGTTAGTAAAAGCTCCAGAAGTCCCAGAGCTCTAACCACAGTCAGTATAGGAAAATCAGAGTGGTGATTCAAACCTTTAATCCCAGCACAGGGAGTATCCTGGGATTGGTGACCTACATCCTTAATCTCAACTGAGTCAAGGTCACTTCAGATTATAGAAGGAATTCTAGGCTCCCAAGCAGGTGTGGTGGGGCCACACCTTAATTACCGAAAGAATACTTAAGTCGGGATTCAAACTCAGAAAAGCCATTCCAAGGAAGCTATAAAACAGCTGGGTAAGATTTGACGGTGGTGTTTATTCCCTCTAGTATCTCCAACTTCTTCAGAGATCTATCCCTGAGTCTCATTCATTCGTGTGACAAATAATAATAAAATTAGCACATCTTTAGCAATTAGTAGTGTTAGTGATAAAACAGAAGCATTGCTTTATCCACAAATGATTAAAAGGACAATGGGAGGGAGAAGGCTACAAATAACTCTACAAATGCACGTCTGATGACTTAGATAAAATGGACCAATTCTTACAAACAAAAACCCAGCGTTATCGTAACTCACCCAGTATGAAACAGGTCATCTGAACAGCTCTGGAAGCATCAAAGCAATTGCATCTGTAATTGAAAAACGACCACAGAAGGAATCACAAGGCTAGGCTGTTTTATTAAAGAATTTCATCCCAAATTTAAATGAGAATTTATCAATTCTTCATTATTTCAGAATATAGAAGAGGAAGCACTTCTTAGTAAACTCTGGTAGTGTGTTGACACCAAACTCAACAAAGAGTAGAAGGAAAGAAAGACAACAAAATAAATGAGGGCAGAAAATTACAGATCAATGTTCTGTTTAAAAGTAGAGGCAAAATGAATGACAAACGATTAGCAAATACAAGTCGACAGCATAGAGGAGGAACATCCACAGAGAACAAAGTCAGACTCATCGCAGGGATGCAAAGCTTATCAAACATTAGAAAAGGGATCAGTATTTTCCATATTATTAACAAACTAGATCTTATGAGCTTATCAACTGACACACAAGAAACATCAGAAAAGTTCAGTAAACACCCAGAGTAAGGTCCTCATTGGGACAAAGGAAAGCTTCCTCAACCTGATGTAAAGAGTACCTACTAAAATTACAGCCAACACTACACTTTAACTGTTACAGGCTAAATGTTTTCCTAAGATTTGACCATGGCTTTTCCAACAAATGATGCTGAACAAATTATATATCCAAATGCAAAAATAAAGAACCTTAATCTAAGTGCCATACCTTATATAAAAATAAATAAGTTATAAACATCATGATAATGTGAAATTTTACTTTTAATTATAGAACAAAAGTGTTGAGGAAATCTTTCCAGATGTAGGGCTACGTGAAGAGTTCTCAGGCTTGATATTAAAACATGATCTACAAAAAGGAGCAAATACTGTCCTAGGTCATTTCAAAATTAAAACTTTTCACTTTGAAAATAACTAGGCCAAGAAATTTTTTTTTTTTTTAAGTGAGCTTGGAAAACAGAATTCCTGATAAAGAACCACTGTTTTAACTTTATAAATCATGGCCCAACTAAGAGACAACATGGAGTTCAACTGAACACAAACAACAGATACAGATATTTCATCGAAGAAGACAGTGAACAGACACGCAAAAGGGTGACTTCAAGTGCAGACTTTACATGGAAGCAGTACTGTCACCTCCCCAGCATCGCTTCTGTGTAAAGTCTGCACTGCATTTTCAAAGTCTTCTCCCTTAATACTTCTGTGTGTCTGCTGTGAACAGCCAAATGGCTTTCCCTTTTTGTCCCCCACCTAGATGCATGAAGTGGGCTGAGGTGTTGGGAAGCCAGGGCTTGCCTGTACACTGACTTGAAACTAGCTTAATAAAAGTGCAAATCTTACAAACAACAGCAATAACAAAAGATGGCTGCCATCCTCATTTAGAGTTCCTGGGAAATGCAAACTAAAAGCCACAAAAAGGCATCACTAATCACCTCTCACAACGTCTAAAATGAAAATATCTCTACATTAAATCCTACAAAAACTGGACTGGATATACATCACTGCTAAAACTATCAAATAACACAGTAATTTTGAAAAAGACAAAATTCTTCTTTTAAAAATGACTAAACATAAAATTCAACCAGGCAATTGTATTCCAGGGCATTTGCTACAATGAAATCAGGAGTTTTAAACAACAAAAAAACCCCACATAAGTGTCTTACATAGTGTCCTGGATTAAATAGTGGCTCCCAAAGATGTACTTGCAAATCCTAATTCCTGTGACCTATGAATGTTACTTTATTTGGAAAATAGATCTTTGCATATATAATCAAGGGTTTTGAGATTAAAAGGTTGTGCTGGGTTATCCAATTGTGTCCAAAATAAGGATCTAAGTGTCCTTACTAGATTCATATGAAAACATTTAATATAAGGGATAGAGACCAAGACTGGAGTGATATGGCTATAAGATGGTTCAAGCAAAGAATGACTGCCCATTTCAACCCTACCTTCCAGTGTGAACCTCCCACATTCACACTGTGAGCCTTTATGGACAGTGAGAACACAATTCTGTTGTAAACTCAGATCTGTGGTAATCTGCTTTGGCATCCACGGGAAATACATTTATTCCAAATAGCTAAATATAACATCCAGGACAGTCTTCATTGACAAACATTTGACCTTTTACAGTCATATATGGAATGCTACCTGACAACAAAACAGCAATGTCTGTTGATGTACTCAAAAACTGGATGGCTCCTCAGAACACAAAAAAGCCAGATGCATAATGTGAGCACATTGAGTTCCAGGGTTGGTACACAGAGATGGAGCACAGATGAGAGAATCCCTAGTAGGTCTCAGCTGGCTACTTCAGTGTTGCTAGCAGAACAACAAACAAAATGGAAGGCAAACATTAAGCCTGAGGTTGTCCTCTAACTCCTACTGTGTCAGGGCATGTACACACACCGCACACGCACATGCACAGAGAGAGAGATGCTATCCTAGGAAGCCTTGGTGATGCACATGTTCAGTAAGCATCTCAACTGTTTCAATGTCAGTATCCAGTTGTGGTTTGTAGTGCGGTTTTCCAGGATGTTAGTATTAAGGAAAACTGGATAAAAAAAATGTATACAGAAATCTCTTCGTGTTGTTTCTTACTATTGTTTGTAAATCTACATTTAGCTCAAAAAAAAATGAAGTGATCACCTGGGGGCACTAAAAACTAGAAATAAAAGAGTAACAAAAATCAGGGTAGAAGGAATCTGTAGCAATTTCAATACAGCAATCACCCTGAAACAAAATCCAGTCAGTTTTAAATTGGTTGCAGCTCTCTGAATGAAGTGTTTCATCTCATCTCTTACAGGTGAATCATCTTTTTAGCATCTGCCTTTTCTCCATTGTTTTTCTTTAATTGATTGCAATATTAAAGACAAATCGGCCAGCGTGCCGCCCTCACTAACTACTTCAGACTCAGTTCTATAGCTGGCACCATGACCATTCTCTCCCTTCTCAGTATTACGGTTAATGTTCACGTTCATGTTTAGAGCACTCTTAGCAGTCCGGGCATTTTCAAACACCATGACACCACACTCATCGTATTATTACACTTTCTCTCTATTTGGCCTAGGCCAGTGACCATGGGTATCTCTGTACTTTCTGTCTAAGTGCTGGTTGCCATATCACTAATCACAGATTACTTGTTCTAAATTACAATGCTATCACACATTTGGAGCCCAAGGTACCTTAGTAAATGTTTTGATTCCTTCAGTACTTTAATATTTGCAGTTTTTCATAACATAAATTCCAACCATTAACTTTAAATCTGGTTCACAATCTCTACTAACAATGTATCATGAAAATTCAGGCACTTCAGGATAAAGACTAAATGCCATCATCTCCCATTTTTGTTAGAAGTTCTGACTCCTGGTAATCAAGGCTTTCTGAATCCAAAAGTGTTCACTTCACAATTCTCTTGTGTTCTTGTATGGGAAGATCTTTATGTCTAGCCCAATATGAGATTTCATCTTGGGTCTGCATGGATCTGAAATCATTTCTGGAACATTTTCATACTTCATTTTAAAAGCCAATTTATATGCACACACTCCTTTTTTTTGAGACAGGATCTCTGTTGCTTGGGCTCATCTTGACTCACAATCCTTTTATCCACATGTCATCACTTTTAACATACACAGTACAAGTTCATAGGAATGGATTTTCATCATACAGTTACTTACACTCAGGCAGCTACCCTTCATTTTCTGGCAGCATGACCTTTTGTGACAATTTTTCCTATAGTTTTGAGTCATAATGTAAATGTACCCAGTTAAAAACAGCGACCTAAAGACAACACCTGACCTTACAGATCCATCAGTCTTTTATTGTGTCTGTAGATTATGTTTCCTAGTTGCTTCACAAATCCATTGCTCATTTAAATCTACTTGGCCTACCTTAAGTCCCACTCTGGGCCTTCTTAACCATATCTCTTTACAGACGTACCATGGGGGTTTCACTAAGCACAGGATGAGGGGGAAAGATGACTTAGAACCCTAAACACAGTCTGCCAGAATTTTATTCAGGAAAAAAAAAAATCTGTCTCCCTGTAAAATTTTTGTTTATTACCTTGGAAAAGAATGTATCAGGCTCATTACAATGGCCTGAAACCACAGTACTGACTCTTGATTCCTACAATGATTATGTAGTATCTGTCTTATAATGATTTGTTATTTGGGGGCCTTCTTGTAACGCAAGCACTTTAAAAATGGTATTGCACCTATGTGTCTTTCCTTAATAAAATAGTCAATGTGTCAAAAAGTACTTTATTACATATATGCATTTTTAATTTAACATCAATGACTTCCACACTTAAATGTTAGTATTTTAATGGTTTGATTTGCTCTACATTGTTTATAATATGCTCATACTGACATAAAACATGGTTTGCTTATTAACTGTGTAATATCCTCTGGTATTAACTATTCATAGCATATTTGTCAGTTCTCTTGTTCCCAGATATTTGTTGCAAATTACTAATTTCTGTAACAACGTACCTAACTCTTTTACCTATCTCTGCATATATATATAAATATATATATAAAAGAATATATATAAAAGAATTTCCTTAGCCTAATGGCAGAAGATGGACTTATTCTACTGTAGGGTATGAGCATTTTTGCCTTCATTATGTGGCACCAAAATTATTTCTCAGTCTGACTATATTTTTATTGTTTATACTTGTGATGGCTAATATTGTCAACTTGACAGGATCTAGAATCGCCAAAGAGATAAGGCTCTCGGCATGTCTATGAGGAATTTTCTAGATTAGGCTAATTCTAGTGAAAGACCCATCCTGATTGTGGTGGCACTATTACCTGGGCTGGGGTCCTGGAATGAATGGAAATGAGGTGAGCTTGAAGCAAGTACCTCCTGACTGCAGACCCAATGGGAGCTGCCACCTCTAGCTCCTTCCGCCACACCTCTGCCACCATTAGCAGACCCTTTGAAAGTGTGAGCCAAAATCAACCCTTTGATTTTATTAGGGTTTTGCTATATCAATAAGACAAATAACAAAAATACTGTCTCCTAATGGGAAAAAGAACTTTAAAATTTATAGGCACAAAAATGGAGTTGTATTTGGTTTTTGTTTGTTTGTTTTGAGACAAGCTTTTGCTATGTAGCCCTGGTGGGCTTGGTTTTCTAATTATTCTTGAATACATTTGAAAACCTTTTATTTTTCTAGGCAATTGTCCCAGCTGAGGTTTTCAATTTATTGGCATAAAGTAATTATGCCCACTGAGGATGCTTTTTAGCTCAACAATTAGATTCATGTAACTACTAAAGGCATATGTGGCATATAGGTCAGGTCACATAGCAATAGCACACATTTCTCAGAAGCATGAGTAGTCACCCAATGGTGGCTATTGGATCGCAACTGCTGAGGAGCTTACCTCAGATGTGAGGTAACAAAATCACCACTGGGCTGGCACAAAAGTCATTCTGCAGGCACAGCTTCTGGTCATTGCTTTTTGGGAAGTTTAAAGCTTTAATTTCCATTTGGTTATGATCTTATTTCTAATCTTCCAGCCCAATGTAATTTGCTCACAAATGTCACTGTTGACACAACAATGGTGCTGGATAAACATAATTTGCATTCAGACAACAGGCTCCTGGTATAACTGAGCTGGGTAAATTATATTCTTTTATATTTTAAAATCATTAATCATAGAGAACTCCTCTCTCCTTCATCATTACTAATTATTTATGGATTTCTTCCTACCAGTTTTGCTTCATGTTTGTCTACTGCATTAATGATTTAAAGAATAATCTTCTAATTTGATTTTTTAATTCAACAGTTTTTGTATTTTATTACTTTGATTTTCTTTAGGTTTCTTTTTTTTTCTTCAAACATTTAGCTAGAGTCTCCTCTAAGTATCACAACAACTTCTTCACCTCGTAAGATTTAAAATTATATATTAATTTTGTTCTATTCTAAATATTTCTAATTTCTATTTAATTTTAGTTTTATCTGGTGAGTTTAGAAGAGTGTTTTGAAAATTCCCATACCTAATGATATTTGGAGTCATCTTGTTTTGATTCCTAATTTTACTTTCTTATGGGCAGAAGTTAGTATAGAAATGCGCCTTTAAAAACATATGTTGTGATCTTCTTTGGGTCCTGACATAGACCATATTCTAATAAATATTGTGTTTATTCGAAAAGCACGTCAATTGACTATCGGATTAACTGTGATACCTATCTGCAAGATCACACGTAAAAAGTGTTTCATTCAAATCCTTTATCTTTTCTATTAGTCTGTATTCTTGAGCAGTTCTTTAGGAGGAGAGTTTTAATTTCTCATTAGGACTGCAGAATTTCATTTTAGTCTTAAATGTTGTCAGTTTTTGCTCTATCTACTTTCAGCTGAATTAACAAGAACATGAGAGTTCTCTCGTATGGAACTTTTTCATTTTATACTTCTTAGTTTTACTTATCTTTAATAAACCTCTTTTTAACAACACTGGGCTTAATATCAACATACAGTAATTTGTTATTAACATTTGTCTCAAGCATCTTTATTTCTAAATCTCTCTGCACCCTAATATAAGCACAGTCCTTATAAGTAGAATTTAGATATTATTTTAAAAACTAGTATTATATTTTAATGTAGTAAGATTAGAGTATTTTGTATGTATACATATATGTAATAAAGTATATAAGATATGTGTATTTGTCTATTTGTGTGTGTTTCTGTGTGGATGGGCAGCTGGGATTTTATCAACTGAACCACTTCCAAAGCTCATATTTAAATACTTTTCTATCATCTTTTTTGTGTTTATGAATTTTATTTTGCTGTCTTTTAATACACTTCAAAATCATTTTTGTGTTCTGTTAGCATGACAAAGTGGTTTTTAATTTTTAAAAATTGCTTATATTAAATATTGTAATACTAAAAAAGAATGTATATAAAATAGATGTTAAAGTACACAGCCCAACTTTACTAGTGTGGTTAATAGTAATAATCAGTTTTATCAGTATGAAATTTTCACATGAAGGTTTATTCTACAGATAATGTTTTATAATTTCAATAATATTAGCTAAAACAGAGTCAAGTTTACATTGCTAGGACTCTGACTCTCAGATAAACTATCTGAGACTTTGTTCTTACAAACTCCCTCCTGACCCCTCCTACAATGACTCCCAAACCTTAGGTGTAGCAGTTGTATTGTAGATGTATCCATTGGGACTGGGCTCTACAACTCTGCATTTGATTGTTGTTGTCTGTAATGGTCTCTATGTGTTGCAAAAGGGACTCCTTGATGAGAAGTGAGGACTACATTGATTTGTTGAGTTCCAGTTTTAGCTGGAAGTCCCATTCATATCTACGGGCCAGGACACCCCTCCACCTCTATTCTCAAGATAGTCAATATCATTACCAGGCTTACCACTCTATTTTTAAAAACTTTCCCAATTTTTAGGTATTGAAAGAATGTCTTAGTTTCTCAGAAGCATGGTTATTCACCCAAAACAATAATGTTTCGTTTTGCGTGCATCTCTATATGTTGAGAAGTGGAGACTTTTCAAGTTAATACTATGCTTTCTATCCAAGAATTTTCTTACAAAACTTTTATTCTTCACATAGCCCCTAGCACACCTGTCAGAAAGAAATATATAATGGATGTGATGAGTGATTGATTGAATAAATTATACCTTTTCCTTCATTTATTCATTTTCTCAAACTTTTATTTCACAGATCATTCATTATAAATTTGTGGAGTTCATATTTTATGTACTTCATTTAGATGAACATGATTTTTATCACATTGACTCCTATATTACAGTTGGCAATTCTGCATCCAGATCTTTCTCTTTGTTCCACACATACCCACCAACCATCTTTCTACCATGAGATTCTTGCTAGATCCATTTAGTGCCAAGGGCTTTTCAAAGACCTTATTTGACTCATATCTTCGTCAAACTCTTTTAATCTTTTAGTAGTTCTACTAGATAAGGCCGTGTGTGATGACATCAACATGAACACCATTCCGCATGCTCTTGTTACAGTTGGTCTCATTTTTTGGCAGCCTATTAGTGTGAAGATTTACATAAGCATAGGAAAATATAAGAATTGCTTCCTATATACCTTTTTATGTTTCTACCATGTTCACATGCACTAGGAGTATATGCACTACTGCAATATACAATAATCCAATTATACGATCATTTTCTTATACATATGCATCTAAAATTATAGGCCTATAAAGCTTCTCTCTTTTATTGTCTGCCTTCAGTAAAATCCCTAAAAACCCTAGTAAAATGTCAAGAGCCCAGTGGACATTTAATAAATATTCATTTGTGACAATCATGGTGATCTCACACAGGGCTTTTGAAGGTGATTTTCAGAATCATCAGCTATTCTTTGCCAAAGATTTAAAAAAAAAAAAAAAACTTCCGCTAGAAATGATTTCCTTTCAGTCACAGAAAAAATAAAAGTAAAATAAAAACCAAGTGGAAGTCTTTTCTCATTTTTAAACTAAAACTCTAGTGTCATGTGGTAGTATTAACTACCATGAGCATTTTCAATAAATAGTACTGTGTGGAAACTCAATTTAGTAACACAAAATTCCATGAAGACTCGTTAGTAAAATTACATGTGCTTTTCCTGAGATTTTGGTGGTATGCACTGAAAAACTTGTATTTATACTTTTCAGTACAGTAGCATCTCAGTACTTACCGAGAACTGCAATTATGTTGATAGTGTATGAACATCAGAACTGAAGACACAGGCCTCTAGTCAGCTGATTAGCAATGCTAATGAGCCTACCACACAGTCATATAATTAGAAAGAGTTTTACTCACAGTGGTGTCGAGGTTATAGGGTTAGAACAGTTTCCATTTCAAAAGGAGGGATAATCTAGGTTACTATGATGGGGAAACGTAAATCATCTAATTTTAGCTGTTGAAAATATCAAGATTTATTTAAATGAAAACAACTTCTCCCTTTCCTGGGGAAAATTAAGGTCCATTAGATGAGCGTACTCTTTCTCAGCTAAAGGAGATTTTCAAAAGAGAAAGCAGACCCTCACCAGGCAGCACAGCTAAAAAAGCCTTCTCCAGGCAAGACTGGATCTGTGCATCTAGGTTATCACCTCACTACTCACATAGGAGGAGACAATGCTTCTTGATTAGAAAATGAAAGCCATCAAGATACTCACTGCTTCCCTAAAATGGGAAATGGAAGAGGCAGATTGGGGGTGCGGAGGGAGGTGGTCAGGTTCCTTTATAGGGTGCATAAGAATCCATTTCCTGGTGTTCATTCTTTGTATCCTTTGCTCAGCTCTAATGATCTACCAAACATCCTTGAGTGTAGTGCCTGGCAATTAGCTAGTTGTCTTTACTTTCAATGGAGAACAGTAGACAGCCACTCAATGTTAGCAGGCAATATCTGCCTGATATTCTATATACTTAGTATTTAGGGATAATCTGTTTTATTGCTAACAAGGCTTATCACAACTGGAGTACCTTAGTCTCATTGTGGCACTTTGTGGTGGATAAAGATGTGCTGTTACTCTGTTTCAGTGTAAGAATCTGGATCATGTTTTAAGTCTGGTGATTATGTTTGAATCTTACATACATGCCTTGAAATGAAAAGGCATTTTCATAAATCTTTGCATTATGTAGAAAATGTCAGCTGTAGTCTTAAATAATATTCTTGGAGACAAAAGGAAGCCCAACACATCTGTATGTGCTCTTTAGAATGACAAGAGCGCGCTCTCTCTCTCTCCCTCTCTCTCTCTCTCTCTCTCTCTCTCTCTCTCTCTCTCTCTCTCTCTCTCTCACACACACACACACACACACACACACACACACCATCTTAGAAAGCGATTTCTATTTTCATTACATAGCTAAGTTAGGATTACCTAAGGAAAAAAATTCCAAGGATTTATCACTTAACACTTCAATGGAGTTACTAATAGGAATTACAGTGAAGTAGGTCATAGCAAATCCACCCTCAAATTACTAGAGATCCCATATAAGTCAGCAAACATTTCAAACACAATAGGTACAAACCTCTCCTGATTATTACAAGTGTGTGTAGCTCTCGTACACTGAGAATCAGGAGACTAAAACGAAAATTTAGATTTCTAGTTAGCCTTACTAAAAGACATACTCAGCTTTAAAATGCGTCGATAGTTCACATCACCAGTGTTTAACATAAGCATATTAACAGTAAAATAACATTTCTAATATCTCAGTCCACCGTAGAATCTGATTATGAAACAAAAACTAAAATCATAAATTCAACGAACAGAATTTCTTTTACTCCCATGGAACACGGAAAGATTTTCCTAAGCTACAAACTGGAAATATATTTATTTTACTCTTTGAAAAATGTCTTCTATGTCTTCCACATAAAGGATACTGTAAAGAGTTAACACAATGACCTTCTTCACTAGCCAGCTCGGCAGTGCCCTGAATTAATTTGTGGTGGGGAAGAAAAGGTTCTAATAGAGAAGATGTAATAAGTAAGCATTCACCAAAGGAAGAAAATATGGGATGCTTTTTGTAAAAGCAGGTTTATGAAAAAGTAAAATGTATCAAAGGCCTTTTGATTTCTGACCTCATCTCATATCTTCTTAGTTTATCGTCCTTAAAAATTATGAGAAGCACGCACATCATCAATATCTACTCTTGCTTCTGGAAATCTCTTACTCTCTTTGGGCAGAAAAGACTTATGACTTGAGCTACATTTAGAAATAACATGCTTGGCTACATTACACCATAGCCAAGGTCACAGCTTGGGCACTTGGGCATTGTCTTTCCTAATATCAAATTATTCAAATATGTTCAATTACTTGTGGTTCAAGGCTTGTGCAAGAAAGAAAGAGGAAAGATGTAGGTTAGAGAGGGTTTCAGGACCATCATATTACATTAGTCTAGATATGTATTTCCACTGTGAAGCAAATAAACAAGGCTTAGCCCTAGTCCCCAACTTGCCTTTTTAAAGTTTGCATATTTTATATGATGAGTTACGTTATTCTTTTCCTGGTGCTATGCCCTCTTTATTTTAACGGAAGCGAACAAGGTGAATGCTCCTTGTCTAAGCATTTTGTTTTACTTACTGCTGAGATAATAATATTCAGTGCCAAGAAGCAAAAATGCAAGGTAAAGAGTGTAAATGGAATATTCAGGAGAGTTCTTTTTAGATTTTTCAACATTCTTCTGAATAAGATCCATTCTTTCCTATGACCTAATAACTTTGACTCCATTTTCTTGAATGAAAACTACTAAAATTCTTGCCTTCCCCTCAAATCCATAAATTGTCTATAACTGTTGAGACCCAACTAAGTCTACTTATTGACTGAAAATACATTATACCTTCATTCAACAAACAGATCTCAAGCAAGCAGAACTGAATACTTTCATATGTTGAAAACTATATGGGAATACATGTGTAGTATAATTATTAATGTTTTTAGATAGCTCTATGCCAATGCATTTTCATATTTTATATAGCTTTTTGTTACAAGAAAATATGTAACATGGAGATGTACGCATATCTACATCTACAGATTGATTCCTCTTTATCTTGATCCTTACAATGACTCCTACATGTAAACAGGAAATACTGCTTCTTTTTATAGATAAGGAAGAAACCCAAAAACCTAAGTGGCCAAGACCTGAACAAAGCAGACATTATTTCACTATGTATCACAGTGACAAATATACAAGCATAGCTACAAATCATCAATAAAGAGTCAGTTTCCTTGATTACAAGTTTCAACAACATTTAAGTAATGTCTCTGCCAACTACCTTTTGGACCAAGAATAATTCTGTACTTGTAAAAATCAAATGCATTTCAGAAGAAATAAAATCATGGGTCATTCTCATAGATTGAAATACAAGTCACTTTGTAAACTATAGATAACATCTTCAACAAATAAAAAGTGTTAGTATAAATGCATTAAAGCAATTACATTTCTCCTTATATGTGTTACTTTAGAAAGTATTTTAGTTTTGTATGTGAATTATAAAATATAACCCATGTCAAGGTCAAGAGAAAAGAATATTTTTTTTTTCCACAGAAAGTGTCCTGGAATCTCATCAAATCTTTGGGTTTTTTTTAAACAAACAAACAAACAAACAAAAACAAGGTTCTGTGTGGCCCTAACTGGCTTGGAGCTCACTATAAACCAGGCTGGCCTTGAATTCACAAAGATCCACTTGCTTTTGCCTTCCAAGTGTTGAATTTTAAAAGCATGCTCTACCACTCCCGGCTCCTTGAATCATGAAGTGTTAGGTGAGACTTAATTTACATACAGCAACATTCATATCATCATTACAAGTCATGAGGAGGACATCCATCTGCAGCTGCTTCTCCTGCATATGATTTCCAGTGGGTTCTATTACTTTTACAATGTGGCTACTATTATATTTTCCCAGACATGACCTTGATATGTAGCCCTGGCTGGGCTAGAACTTCAATGTAAACCAGGTTGGTTTTGAACTTGTAATCCTCCTGCCTCTACCTTCCATCATCCTGGCTAGCATCTCACTCTTTATCATTTTATTAATTTATGAACATTCTAAAGGTACCCAACATAATAGAAACATTTTTAAAAGATTTATTTTATATGTATACAGGCATGTATTATGTGTGCATGCCTGCATACCAGATAAGGGCATCAGATCTCATTATAGATGGTTGTGAGCCACCATGTGTTTGCTCAAACTTGAACTCAGGACCTCTGGAAGAGTAGCCAGTGTTCTTAACCTCTGAGTCACCTCACCAGCCCTAGGAGAGATGTTTTTAAATGGTAGAAGAACAGCTACAGCCCAAGCAGGTCTTGAAAAACCCGGAAGCCAGAGTATTGGCAGAAAACAATATTTGGAAAGCAAAAATGATAATAATATAAATTTAAATAATGTTGAAGAGGTTCCTTTATAAACATAAAAGTTATGAAGAACTGGTTTATTCACATTTAAAAACATAGCATTAGCATACAATGTCTTATTGTATTTTTTCTGCATTAAGAAGTTAATTTGATCCTTCTACAAATACTACCATTAGCATTCATGCATTTTGTAGTACATGATCCAGTTTCTGATTAAGACCTCTTGATTTAAATGCTCATGTTTGAAGTCTGAGGAAAAAAAACAAAGCCGCCATATATTAAACCAAGAAGGTCTGTAGGTGGATTTGGGGGGGGGGGGAGGCAATTGCACAGATAAAAGGAACCTGTCCAAACCTTCTCAACCACTACAACTTTCGCTTGACTTCATACCTTCACATGGAACAGCATGAGCAGAGCAGATAAAGGAAGCAAATAGGGGAGCAACGTGAGATTCTATTCCTTTACGGTGTGTATAGTTCATCTCATCCATCTTTTCTCTTATTATTAAAATTTATGTTATTTAAGTTAAATGACTTTTTACATGGAATAAAGAAACCTTTTGTTTACTTTAAGTATATATGCTTTTTTCATCTAAATTTTTTTATTTAAAAAATCATTTTACATACAGTCTATTAATGATCATATACTTTCCCTGGCTTCTCATGTCTACACATGAAATTTAAAGCAATTATCACATTTTAGTTTATCCCATCAAAGTCTAGTACAGTACTAAAAACTTCAAGTTTCAAAGTTACAGGAACTTTCCCAGTTCGTTCCTGCTACGGGCTGGCATTTGTGAGACTGTGAGAGCATTAGCTCACTCTTGGCTTCAGGTCTTTGGTTTAAGTGGAAGTACCTTCTTTCTGTTTTAGCTCTGGGAGGACGGCTGGCTGCTCATCTGCTGCTGCTATCACAGTAACGCTCCAGGAAGCCCAGGGGGCTAAGACAACTTTGGGTCATATTTCTTATTCATCGGGTCCATCTCTGATTCAAGATGAAAACAATGCAACAAACTCTTAACAAGGAAGTCATTTCACCTTCAAAGCTTATACTCTTTGGATTGCATTAATCAGAGAGTAGTTCCTACCTAGCATGGGTCATTTATTAAACTGTTCAAGTGATCTCCTTAAAGTTTGTATTCTGATGAAGAGAAGTGCCCCTCCTTCCTTCCCTTTAGAGGGATGACAGGACAGTCAGCAAGGCAGCAGCTCTCTAAAGTCTCATTTCCTTAGGTTACAATCTCTTAGTCCTTTAAGAGTCTTGATATGACTGCAGCTTAAGAACCACGCAGCTGTCATGTTCACACACTAGAGGATGGCTTCATATTTCATCTTGAAATCTTTTGCTACAACAAACAGGTTGAGTTCCTTTAAAAAATCCTGTTTTCTGTGGTATTAGAATGGAAACATCCAGACATCCTTAACCTGAAATTCTTTATCAAAGTCAAACCTTCAACAGTTGTGTGAACAGAGACTATTTGGGGAATATTTTTATATCTAATTTCATGAAGGTTCTTATTTCCTCATAAATTTATACTCAAAGGCTAGGGCCCTTGGCTAAAATAATGATGGGTAAAAATACTGAGAAATACAGATTTGTCATAAACTAAACCTAATCAAATGATCTGGAAGTACATTCTTATTTGTTAATTTCAAATCTGCCAATTTCCTAGAACCAGGGCCCATGGAAAACTGAATGAATCTAACAGTGCTATTCTCTCTCTCTCTCTCTCTCTCTCTCTCTCTCTCTCTCTCTCTCTCTCTCTCTCTCTCTCTCTCTCTCTCTCTCCTCCTTTTCCCTGTCTTTCTTTATATTTTTCTGTCTCTGTGTGTCTCTCTCTCCTCCATCTGTCTCTCTGTGTGTATCAGTCTCTCCTCCTTGTCTCTGTGTGTATCTATCTCTCTGTCTCACTCTGTATGTGTGTCTGTCTCCCCCATCTATTTGTCTGTCTGTCTCCTCTCTGTCTTTGTCTCACTGTGTCTGTCTGTCTTTCTCCCCACCCTGGTGTCTCCCTCTATGTGTACGTGTGTGTCCATCTATCTCTCACCCCTCTCTGTCTGTCTGTCTCTCTCAACACTCTCCCTGTGTCTCCCCCTCCCTCTGTGTGTGTCTATCTCTGTCTGTCTGTCTTTCCCTCGACTCTGTCTGCTATCTGTTTTTCTCTCCCTCCCTCCCTCTCCCTCCTGCTCTGTGTTCATGAGTATAAAGAAATGATTATTTGTGCAGCTCTTGGCCTGAATGCTGTCACTCCATTTGCTGTAATTCAGTTTATCCTGTTTGGTTGCAGTCTCTCCTTTCAAACCTCCACGCAGGCAAGCTCAGCTAATAAATGTTGATTAATGTATACAGATGCAAACTCCTCCCTCTAGCCGCCCTACTACATCAGACTGGCTAAAGAGGAAGTGCAATGAGGTTGGGAGGGAGAGAAGAGGACCGGGTAAAATAGTAATAAAAATAATTACATAAAAATGCTAAAGATATCACATCTGGTTTTCTGCTTAACCCACTGAGCTTGGCAGTTCCAGATTTATGTCGTGGCCCATGTTTTAACAGATATGGAAATGGGAAAAGGAAGAGGATGTTTATGGGTGATTATTAAGTAGCGCAGGGAAAATAAGAGTCTTTATTACAGTGGTAAGGGAAAGAGAAACTCAGTGAAATTTCTTTCCACAGATTTGCCTTTGTGATCTGCAAGGTGCTGTTCCCCTGCTTACACTCTGTTACCCTGGCAACACACTCCTGTAAAATAAAGATTATTAAAGCGCATATGATTATTTTGCTGCTGAGTGAATAAGACAAGCCGCTTCTGAAATGCCTTATCAGAGAAATTCAATTTTAGACCAAATTGTGTTTTTGCCTCCTTCTAGCTTTCTCTCCCTCCCCCTACTTCAAATAAAACCATCATCTCCACACTTACCACACGACACTCTGTTACTTATTCACACCCTTGGTATTTTCAGCTCTCTTTTAATTTCATGAAAGCATTTCCCCCATTTTCATTATTGTTCACTCTATTTTTCTAGCTGTCTACCATCTGTTTGCAAGTCAAAATTACAAAGTAATGTGGCTGTGCTTTGATTTTATTATATAGCAGTCATAAAAATATTGGGTTCTGTACCAAACATAAATGCTTATATTATATACCAGATAAGCAGTATTCCACCGTAGAATGGCCTACAAAGCCCAGATGAGGCATGTGGTGGCACTTTAAAGGTTGCAAATGCAACTACTCCAGCCATCCCACCAGCCACACTGCCCTGATATTATGAAGATGGGAAGTTTTACAGCTGCAGTGACCGCCACCTCTGTTGTCTGGCAAGTCTCTATCTGCTATTCAGCTGACAAAGATGACGGGGGTTCTGAAGGGCATGTTAATTATTTAATACTGAACGCCATAGACTCCATTAATTTTATCCTGATGAGATAGAAAAAGCAACTTTAGAGCTATCGTGTAATTTTCCTAGAAGCTGTACCTTTGAGTCTGCTCAGGGTTCAAGCCAAAGTTAGTAACAATAGAAAAACAAAAACAAAACACAAGAAAAAGAGGAAGAAAGGAAAGGGGAAAAGGGAGGAAATTGGTACCCATACCCTTGTATCATTTCCATGCCGTGTGAAAAAAAAGATCATTTAAAATTTTTTAGTATAAGAATGAAATCAGCTTTGAAGCAGAGGTGGGGATGATGGCGTCTGTTCAGAAACGGGCAAGACTCCCAATGCAGCTACATGGAGTGCCTTAACCTGTCTGCGAAAACTGATGAGAGACACTGGTGGGCAGATACAGCACCAGGAAACCCTGTACTCTACACTGCCAGGCAGTTGAGGCGCGTGACACTTTCCATTGAACATATGCCTACTATGATAAGGTACTGGCATGTAACTGGATACTGCCAGGTCTCCCACGACACACACGTGAACACACACATCCATGCAAACAATGTTGATATTCTAGCATCATATGATTGTTCATCTTTATTTCATAAGCATTCATTTTCAAGCCTGACCCAGAACCACCATCACTAAAGTAAGCAGGTAGACTCTTGGCTTTTTATTTCTCTAACTGTGAATCTCTTCTCATTTGTAAAAGATGATGCTGGTATTTTGCAAGAATTTCTGAGAAATTCTGAGAAAAAGTGGAATGCTGTATCAGTTCCTCCGATGAAGCAGACCACACATCTATCCCATTATTCCCCACATCTGGGGTATGCTAACACCACCATGGAACTAATTCCTGGTTCTAATTCACTCCCAGCACTGCCCAGAAGGTGTCACCACAGCCTCATTGGCTTAAAGGATTTGGGGACAAACGGGGAGTAGAGAGCCAAGGGAGAAAAACAGACACAAAGAAAAAAGTGCTGCTGCAGACAAAGGAGAACTAGACAATGTAGAGGCAATGATGCTCCCGGGGAATCCAGACAGCCACCCAACCTCAGAGTGAACTGCTACAGCAGAGGGAGCCCCCCTTTGTTGTCGACGGTAGGGAGAGGAGACTGAGGCAGGTGCTGCCGATGCCCTGATTTCGCGGAAAGCAAGCAGCCAGTGATGAATACGAAGCCTGATTTCCACCTAAGCTGCTTGCCTGGCTTTCACCCACAGTTGTCCCTCGGCTGCACTGAACAAAAGGAAAGCTAGAGGAGTGGCTGGGAGGAGACTCTACGAAGAGTCCAACAGTAAAGAACAGTCTTTCCCTGAGAAGGTGCAAAAAATTGAAACTAACCCCAAATTATTGCGGCAGTCACACAAGGAGAAGTGTCAAGGCACAAAACCTGTTGCTGCAGCCCAGCCTGCTTTCCGGGCAGTCCTCACTCATACCCTAGGAGCAGAATCCACCCCCTTCATAATACTACATCGTTTAATCTCTGGTCTTCCCCCTTGTAGTTTAATTAAAAGAAAATGAACCTTTTAAAGTAGTCAAGTGGAAAATATAAAATTGCACTGTTCTATCAAAGCTTAAGACATTCTTCTTGTTCTCGGAACATGTGAGGAATTCAAAGTAACGTATGTGGCATTTTACTGCACTGGAGTCTCTCTGTACCATTCTTTATCGGTGTTCTTGGAATAGCTATTTGAAACCAAAAAGGCAGGTCAACTTCACACTGACAAATAGTCAAACAACCAAGTAAAAACAGCCACGTAAGATCAACCTGATGCAATTTCTGGATCACTGCATGTGATACTTATATATCTCTAAAATATTACTATACAGCTGAATTGTCCTTGTTGTTAATTTAGAAAAGTCTAAAATTAGTAGCTTTTCTGTTTTACTTGGTTTTAGGGTACATGAGATATAGCAAAATATGGTAAAATGTTATTGGATGATAGGTAGGCATGAATGCTTAGCCTTCTTCTGACTCCACAGCCTACACCTATTAATTTTGGCAAAGGGCACCAAGACATACCCATGCAGTTTGAAATGTTCCATGGGAGTCTTTAAAAATGAAGATCTTGTCTACTCTTTATGGACATTAAAATGCTTCATCCCAAAGACACCTTCATAGTAAATTCCAAGCTGTTTTGTCTTATGTGCTCTGACAGGATGAAGGGCTGAGCTGGCCCTAGAGGGATAGGATACACAGTCTGAGTAGTTCAAACTTGAGATCTCCAATAAACCATCTCCTACAATTAGAAGAAGCGTATGGCAGCATGTCATTAGGTAGCTACAGGACACTAAGAACTACTTTTCTCCATGCCTTAATGCAGCACTAAAGCACTAACTAGAATTGTGCTTCTCCAGTAAGACCCTCCAGGTGAACACTGAAGCTCTTCCCTCAACTTCTCAAGCACTGCATAGCATATCTTAATTCTGATATATGCTATCTTCATCTTTGATTTCTTACAGATGCAAATCTGTTCAACACTCTTGCACAGCCATATAGTATTCATTACCCTTAAGTTCAATTTTCTATGACTGATTGAAAAATTCTACTTTGATTTTTCTTTCTGGTATAACAATCTCCACAAAGGAAATATTTAGTGAATAAGAATTATTGTTTGCAGATGCCAATTATGATATACTACTTTAAAATGTTAGAAGACGCCAATAAATTTATTAATGTCAACACTCATTTTTTCTAGATCAAAGTTTGTATTCTATTTTTTGAGTAACAAAATGTATCTCCCTTCAAAACATACAATTGTAACAGCTTATCATACTTTTAAAAAGTTATCTACCTCCCTGAGGACTAGCTCTCAAGGCACCAGAAGGCACCATGTAAGCTTTCAAGGGAGGGAAGCAACTAATAGTCCTATCCTGCTATCATGCCTATAAGCTTAAAAAAAAAAAAAAAGGCATAATATCTTTAAGATTGCCATAGTGGCGGCAACATACCCTGGTGGTAACCAACAGCTCTCTAATTGTACTTAAGGTTCCCCTCAACACAAGGAAAATCAAGTTACAGATCTTAGGGGAGAACCTAGAAACCACCACTTGATTAAACCAACATTATAAATAATTACACTGTGAATGTTTACCCTGAAGTCAATATATATGTATAGGTCTCACCTTCCATCAAAGAGAGACTTCCTTGCAATAGTCAGAGATCATTGCAGAAAATCATAACCAATCAAAATGATGACATGTGGTACTCAACCCTAATTGATACATCTACAACACAACTCCTGGTCTGGATTCATAGTGAAGGAGGGGTGGAAAAATTATTAAGAGCCAGAGGAACAATAAATTTGCAGTGGGATTGTCTCCAAGGAATGTCAGAAAAGATACACCTAGGAAGTCTCCTCATTACGGATGTCTAAACAAGCCTGGAAACATGGGCAACATCAATAAACATGCTACGATGGGAGGGGGGAATCTCATGGGGCCTCAACCCTTGTCAAAGAAACAGAATTAACTGAGGAATGATGAGACTGGGAGAACTAGTCTCTCTGTATGCAGACTGAATTATATATGTATATATACACTATATATATGAATATAGACATATGTGTGTGCCATATATAAAATAAAAGAAACAGAGGTCATGTATTTGGGAGATAACAAAAGGGGTACATGGGAGTGGTTAGAATGTGGAAAAGGAAGGGGGAGCTATGTAGTTATATTTTAAGTTTAATAAACAAATAGACTAAATAGTTGTCCAGGCTATATAATCACAAATGTAACTATATGTAAGTAACCTTATGGAATTAAAGTAATAAAATGTGGTAGGGAAATTTCAACAAACCTCAGAATTGATCAAAAATGATTCCACCACATTAGAGAATGTTTCTGAAATGTATTATGAAATTTTACATTATAATAAGCAAGTAATACTAAAACATTTAGTCTCTTCAATTTCCAATTATTTAGTACTTAAATATTATAAAATTATACTAGTTTGTCAAATTGGGTAAGAAAATAGAAAACTTGTTAATGAGTAGAAAATAATTTTTAAAAGTGAAAGCAGAGGCTTTCAAATCAGACTGACATTTGTAAATGGGCAATCTTCACTGTATATTTAGAATCACCAAGCAGACATGCGTGTGAGTGTGTCTGTAAAGGTGCTTCCAGAAAATTTTATTTGAGAATCATCCCTGACTGTGAGCAATACTATTCATTCCATGGGCTCACATTCTGTACTGAATAAAAAGGAAAAAGTAAGTTGAGTGTCAGCATTTAGTTCTCTCTGCTTCTAGCTGTGGATGCAATGTGATCATGTGATCAGCTACCTTGACATATCTTGTGCACCATGATGGATTATACTCAGAACCCATGTGCCAAAATAAATGCATCCTTCTTTAAGTTGCTTTTTATCAAATATTTTGTTATAGCATCAAGAAAAGTAACTACCATAAGCTTAAATACTTCTGGGGAGTCAGAAACAGAATAAACAATATTGTGTAAGACCAAGGCTATTGCATGCTGAGCTCCAGAGAAAGCCAACAGTTATGTTCTGATGTAGTAAGAAAGATTAAAAGGATTTCACTGAAGTGGAGAAGTGGTATAAAATTGTAGTTTGATGTTGGAACCTGGTGTGGGCTCCTCCTTAAAGGATGTGGCCAAGACTGAATTTGCAAAACCCTTAATGTTACTCTGGGCTGAACACCCAAATGCTATCCCAAGACATGCAGTCTTCTTAAATGAAGCCACACATAGGAAACTGAAGGAAATCACAGGGAGGAACAAGCAAAGTGCAGTAAGAAGACAGACCACATTAATAATAATTCCTAAATACAGATGTACAAATCAAAGTTGACAGCAATGTGATACTAACAAAGGTATGCAAAATAAATCAACCATCATGCACTAAACACAAAATTAGTTTTATTAAAACAGTCTGGCAAAGTCATTAAGAGAAGTACATTTAGAATTTCTGAAGTTAGAAATGAAAAAAATAATTTCTGGTAGAAGGCAAATAAAAATTATAAAACAGAGGTGGAAGAATAAGAATAGTTGAAATAAGAAGTTTATAATATCATCACTGAAACTAAAGGCTCAATAGTAGAAATAAGCTTGGGTTTTGGGTCTTGCATGAGAGCTCAAGGAATTTATTATTTTTGAGCTATTAAATCTATTAAATGAGTTCATCAAGATAGTAGACTAAGATACCAAGATCGAAGTCATCTCCTTCTCCACACACTACCAATATATGTCCAGAATCTTAAAGTAGAATCAAGTAAATAACCCTATTTACAATAACATCAACAAAACAATACACTTATGAGTAAACGCATGAGAAGTGCAGATTTATAAATAGAAATTAAGAGAGCTTGTTGGAAAGAAGACATTCAAAATTTTAAATACCTCAATAAATTTAAAGAGAACTGATTTTAAACACACCTTTATACTTTGCGGCTGATGTTCAACAAGGGTGCAAACGTAGTTGGCTGGAGAAGGAAAATCTCAGAAAAGAAAGCAAGCAAGTGACAAAGGAATATCACATGCAAAAGAGTGAGCACCCCCACCCCTTACTGTCCACAGTTAGAGCAGGAGAGCACAGACCTACCTGTAAGCACTTGGAACACACAGGCTGAACAGTCTAGACTCCGTCTTCGGTAATGACTTCTTAGACGTGCTCAACGAGCTATAATATAAAAGACGGATATCCTGGACTTGACTATTTTTTAATTGAGACAATGTCTCACTATGTAGCAAGCCATCTGTTACTTGGCACCCTCCTGACTTGGCCTCTTGGCCTCTCAAGTGCTGGAATTATAACCAACAATTATCATGGTAAACTAAAATTAAAACAAACAAACTTTGCTCCTTGAAGAATAAATTAGGGAGAGAAAATGATAACCAACAGAGAGGAACTATCTGCAGGTTCCGTATCTAGGAAGGAACCAGCATTTACCCCATTGCAGGTGTAAAGAATACCTGCAGCTCAATCAGAAAAGACTAAAATCTAATCTAAAAACTGCTCAAAGATACGGATAGAAACCTTTAAAAAGAAAATACAGCATTAATTTGGGTGTGGTAGCATATGCCTTTAATTCTAAAACTTGGGAAAGACAGGTTCATCTGTGGGAGTTCAGGGCCATCCTGGTCTACATGCCATATGCCAGGCCAGTCAGGGATACGTAATGAGGTCCTATTTCACCACCACCCTCAAAAAGAAAGAAAGAGAGAGAGAGAGAGAGAGAGAGAGAGAGAGAGAGAGAGAGAGAGAGAGAGAGAGAGAGAGAGAGAGAGAGAGAAAGAAAGAGAGAGAGAGAGAGAAAGAAAGAGAGGGAGAGAGAAAAAGAGAGAAAGAGAGAAAGGGAAAGAAGGGAGAGAGGGAAGGAGGGAGAGAGGGAAGGAGGGAGAGAGGTAGGTAGGTACATGGATGACAAAAACAAGTGAGAAGATGCTGAACAGACATTAAGAAAATGCTAAGATCAACACAATGCTAATTTATATTTACTGAATATTTAATAATAATGATAATAAAATTGGAATGAAGTAACACCTTACAGAACAGGGAGAAATATTTGCTAAATGAATATATGCAAACACTTTAAGATATAGGCATAAATAAGGATTTTATGAAAAAGACTCCAATAGCAAAGAAAAGAAAACTTATCTGCCCATCCAATGTGGCAGATGGGATTCAGGAAATTTCAAGTCTTCTGCAAGGCAAAGGAGGCAGAGTGAAGAGACAGCTTAAAGACTGGCAAAGTTCTTGGTCAATGATACAGAAGACGAGGGCTACTGGCTAGAATGTTTAAAGAACTCAAAAAATGAAATACCAAACCAAACAAGCCATACGAATTCATGTATTAAAAGAACAGTTTTTAGGGAAGAAGCACGAAAAGGAGCGCAGCATCTTTAGCTGTCAGAGCACTGTAAATTGACACGACATTGAGATCCCATCTCATATTCGTATAATGACCGCCATAAGGAAAGCAACAATAACGCACGCTAGTGAGAATATGTAGCAAGAGCTTATGCTCTGCTGCGGGGCCATGGAAACATGTTCAGCCATCATGGAAATCAGGCTGGAAGTTTCCTAAACAAGAAAAAAGATTGTATCAATCAGTTATACCAATCTTGGATGTACCCTAAGAACTCTAAGGGAATATACTATACACAGATATTCGCTGCATACTACTAATAAGCTATAGATGTACTATACAGTATATATTACATACACAGATTACATACTATGTTTATATCATATATACTGTATGGTATAGATATTTTATATACAGATTGCTATAAATAGGTTATTCGCTATATACTACAGATAGATGTACTATAGACATGTATCATATACTATGTTAAATATATAGTATGTATACTGTATATTTTATACTATAAGCTATTTATATAAATGGCAATATTATAGATGAATATTCACATTTTCCAGGAGATGGAACCAGCCTCAATGTCCATCAACAGACGAATATATTTAAGTAATATGGTATATTGCATATTAAAAGTAGAAATTTGTCCAGCCATAAGAAAAGTGAAATCATGATATTTGCAAGAAAATGAAGAGAACTGAAAATAATTATGAAAGTCACAACAAGCTAGACTCAGACAAACATCAGATGTTTCTTTTTCAGGTGTGTTTATGAGCAATAATTAGCAACAATATGGAAAAACTGGAAAATTCACATGCTGATGGGATAAAATAGTTCACCCAGTTTTAATGGTTCTCCAAAGTCTTAAATACAGTTACCTTACACCTTGGTCTAACAGTCCCATTCCTAGGAATGTAGTCAGGAAAAATAAAAACATCTACATCATAGTGTTATTCATAATAACGAGAAGGTAGCAACTACTAAAATGTTTACCAAATGATGGGTGAATGAGTAAAATGCAGTAACATTACTCTTCAATGGAGAAAGGGATAAAGTACTGACAGATGATACAATATACATGAAACTCAAAAACATTATGACAAGTGAAATCAGTCACTTACAGAAGACTAAATATTGAATGATAGCATATATTCAAAGTTTAGAACAGACAAATCCTTGGTGACAGAAAGCATAGTCATAGTCAAATTTGGCTGAGAAAGGAAGAAAAACTATGGGAAGTAACCATCATTATGTTTTTGTTTGGGAATGTGTGATAAAATTAAATTACTGTAAGATCATATTAAGGTTATAGTTGCAAAAGTCTATAAATATGCTAAAACCCATTGAATATCATCACAAATGATAGATATTTATGGCATATAAAGTATAATTCAATAAAGTTTAAAATGGAAAGGGATTGGTATGAAAACAGCCACTGCAAATATCAATTTGGCAACATTTAACATAGTTGGTATATGCACAGGCCCAGGAGCTCTACTCACAGGAGTACACTATGGTATTATTTTTAACAGTGGAAAAATAGAAACAGTGTGTATCTGAAGAAATTAGTGAGTGAACAAGTTAGGACATTTTATAAATGAAATGCCATGGGACACATCAATGCACAGACACTGCAGAAATAGAATGTTGAGGGCTAAGGAGACAGTGCAGTAGTAGAGGGCTTGCCTAGCATATGTAGGTTTCATCCCAAGTGCTGAAAATCAGGTTGAGTAAAAAAATAAACCACAGGATCATGTACATGGTATTGCATGATTTGTCACTCAAAATACTATTTGGACACTTAATGATATAATAATGACAAAATTACTGGGGAATCAAAACCAAAGTGTTACAGTAAGAAAGGTAATAGAATATGATGGCAAAAAATATTATGTACATCATTATTATTATTTAAAATGTGCCACAGTCACGACAAATTGGTATTTATTAACCTATGCAATGGCACACAGGTATTGCTTGTATTGGTTTGCATTCTTTCTTCAGGATGTTCAAAAAATATCTTAACACACAAAAATGGCATGATCCAATAAACAAAGTTTTGGAGAACACCAAAACCTCTCAAAAAGACATTTCTGCTTTTAAATGAACACACAGGGCAAATATCACTCGCTTGTGATAACATTATATTACAACTAAAAGCCAAAGGATTCGCTTTAGAATGCTATAAAACTTAAAAGGTGAAATTATTATGCATGAACTCAAACACTTTGAAAATGAGATGCTCTCTGACCTTACTACCACTGTCACCTGATAAGGTCACTGTTTCAGGAACATAACATTTATTCAAGGTTGAGGGGAACACTGAGGGGGTTCTCTCCCTACTGTTCCTTCAGTAGAAATCACAGAAATGACAACTGTAATTAAATACTTTTTAAAAATTACCTATGAGTTTTGAGTCAGGATGAAAATTATTTCTAACCTTATGAACTTTAGCACTTTATGTTACTAAAAGAAATCCTTCCAATTTTCCTTTATATGGGCAGAGCAAATGGCAGCTAAGCGCATAGCATGTCTGCACTTTGACCATTCATGGCTATTCCGTTTGCCACAGATACAAATGAAGCAAGTTTAATATTTAAAGTACAATTGCATCTTGTTACAAAGCTGAATGCTTAAGGAAAACATTACCAAAGAGGAAGAGGTGCTGTTTGACCGCTAAATCACAGAAATAGTAGCTTCTTTCATTATCTGCTTATGTTGTCTTAAAATTTGAGACCTTACATCTCCTACTAATGTTCACTACAGCCTGAAGTATATTCTTACCAGGGGAGATGATGTTGTGCTCTGGGATCCTGTTGTTAGCTGGCTCTCAATGATTCTGAGGCTGCTCCGAACACACTCAAGAAAGGTTCCAACAGCATGGCAGATTAGTCAAAGAAAAGGAAGATGACCATGAGCCAAATATTTGCCAGATTGGTGTTATATCTATTAATAGAGACATGAAAAACTCATCACACTTACTTATCTGTAGAAATATTTCAGGATATGATAGTTTTTGCTCAAATGATCTAAATAAAATTTAAATAACCACTAGCATCTGGTAATCAGAAATAACTATTTGCTGGGATTTAAAAAGAGGGAGTTTTACAACCAGAACCATAGCTATGTGTTGCTGAAAGGGCTAGTAGAGGAAACATGAGCTACAAGGGGGAAATTTTTAAATACTTACTATTTTTGCATATTCTGAGCACTTTATACAACTGGAGTGACTTGCGTGTGGCCTTCTGTGTGGCATACTTCCCTCAGAATTTTTCCAGCTTATAGCACATTTTTTTTTAATTTTATTCTTTTTTATGGCAAAATACTATTTTACCTCATGGCTACATCACATTTGACTGCTTCATTCATCAGTTGACAAAACTTTGAGTGAATTTTTTTTTCTTTTTAAAAATTAAATACTTCATTAGAAGTATTAAGTAAAAGAGTTTTCAAGTATTTAACCTAAGAATTACTAAGGAAAGTACTTGGTAAATAGTACCCATAACGCCTATGAAATTGGCAGGACTATTATGATTTTGGAGTTGTTAAAAATAAAGGGGGAAAATCTATTCTCAGTTTTAGTAGTAAAATTTAAAAATAAGCACATAGCTTTAATGTCTCCAGACAAAAGAGCCTTACAGCTACTGTTTACACTCAGAGGTGAAAATTAATGGGGAGAAACTGCAAAAAAGAATGGGGAGAGAGCTATTAAATACTTTCAGTAAAAATGGCTCTTTGTCTTGAGTAGATCAAATGCAATGTACTCTTTAATTTAGAAAATATTTTAAAAGGTATAGTTTGTTATTGTAACTAAAATAATCTTAGTCATAAAACTTCTGTGGTTTCTTGTAATTTTTCAATAGGTACGAAAAGTTTTCACCAATGTATTTTTGCTTAAAGTGCAATTTTCTTTTCCTTCTTTTTTCTATGTCTTCCTGCATTTAAAATGGATGTGGCTGGGAAGATGGCTCAGTGGTGAAAAGAGAGTTAATATCCTAGCAGCCATGTAAAGGCCAGGTGCAGCTGCACATGTCTGTAACACATGAGGGAGGTAAGGGTAAAGGCTCCAGGAGCTTAATTGACAGCTAGTCTTGCTAAATCACTGAGCTCTAGGTCTAGTGAGAAACTTTGTCAAAAATCAAGGTGGAGATTTATACAGAAAGACACTTCATTTTCCCGTCTTTCCTCTGCACATACACACATGGGCATACACATATGCAAAAACATGTGGCACTTTTTAGATACTTGATTATATACATACACACACACAGATATATATATATATATATATATATATATAATTGATCAAATGCTGATGTATATTTTGACTTTGTATGTGTCTTTACATATATTAGTTCAATAATATATTTACATTGTCTGGGATATCTGTAGTTATATTTCTATGGGAGAAGTAATATCAGTGTTGAGTTTATGAAAACTAAAAGAAGTAATCCAGAATTACTTAGACTGAATAGATTGGGCAAATCAGCCTCAAAACATTTTCCAGGTATTTAATCTCTCCTGATCTGCTACTGTGTGTGGGGGTGGGGTGGGGTATGGGTGTGTGAGTTTCTCGTGTGTGTGTGTGTGTGTGTGTGTGTGTGTGTGTGTGTGTGTGTGTTTCTGACAAATGAACTAAAGTCTCTCTCACACAAGTCAAGTATTCTAATGAACTGCCTATCTCCAATCTACTGAAGAGGTGTTAAGAGATTCAGAGCCTGTTCCAGTCTAGAAACAAAGCTAAATGGCTTCTGGTGGAGGGTGTGTTGTGTGTGTGTGGGGGGAGCAGTATGATGGTTTGGAAGGTAAGGGAACTTGTCACCAAACCTGACAACCTGTATTTAATCTCTACCAACCTCATGGTGGGAGAAGGCCACAAACTGTCCTCTGACCACCATATGCACACTGTGGCATGTGCCACAGCTCCCACAAAATAAGCAAATAAATAAATGTAATTAAGTCTTTTAAAAAGGAAATTCCATTCAACTCACAATCTAGAAAAAACCTTCAAGTCTTTTCAAGTCTGACTATTGGCAAAAACTAGGTTCCATTCAGACTGACTCCAGCTTTTCTCATTAAAATTGTCCATTAGCCAGAACCTACCCAGAAATAACATCTGGTTGTGCCAGTTTCTCAGGAACATCCAGAAGCATTTCAATATCCATTCAGGATTGTTTCCTGCTCTGCCTCCCAGTGCAGCATCCCTTTGACCACTATGAACACTGCTGGTGAGGACACTGCTGTGCCTGTTTCTCTGTGAACATGTGTTCACAGACACGTGGGCTCAAGTGATTGTGGGGCACACCTGTAGTCCCAGTACTGAGGAGGTAGATGCGGAATGAGGAGTTCAAGGCCAGCCTCGGCTTTTGTATTAGTCCTTGACTCAAAAACTCAAAAGAAAAATAGCGTATTTCAAAACTGTTTCCCAAAGTGTCTATAGCACTTTACATTCCCAATATGAGGTCTAATTAGTCCATACTTTGTCAATGCCTTTTCATTTTATTTTAATATTTAATGCTATTTCATTTATAGCAGCAATGAAGCATCACCGTGGCTTTCTCTAACTAGCTAGTAGTAGTAAGTAGCATTTCAGGATTTACTTGTCTAGAAGCTATCATATCGCTTCTGTATATATTTCATAGGAAGTAAATGTTACTTTATATGCAGAAGAGGGGCAAATGGGATGTTTCTATGGGCAAATTGCCTCCAGTAAACCTGGTGACCTTAGAAAAGAACTGTTTCCCACAGCTGTCCTCTGACCTCCATATCTACTTTGAGGTACACACAAGTACACACACACACACACACACACACACACACACACACACACATACACACACACACACACACACACACACACACGAGTCTAGAAAATCAGTTCCTTACCACAAACTCAGCATACAACATAACCCTTTCAGAGAATAACTGTAACTTACCATTTCAGCACTGTTTTGCTCCGTAGTGCACTCTGTCTGCTTAGTTTGTCTTACAAAGGCTTCTAATAGCTCATACAGAGATGACCAAGTCAAAATCTTTTTTACAACTACATAATGCAGGCATTTCTGTATGAACTAAGAAGCCATCTGTTTTAATTAGCCAGAAAATCTAGTGATAAATACAGATTTTTTTTAAAGATAGACCTAAGGGAAAAAAATCTCAGTTTCTGCAAACAGACTGCTGAGAAAGTTGGTAGTGTTTACAGCTTTAGGAACAGCCCCCGCCCTTTCCCTAGGATCCTGGTTCTGAAGTTGAGCCTTACAAGCACTAGCAGATTTCATCTTCTCTTGAAGCTCCCAGAAGAGAGTTTTCCCCCCTGCCCGACACCTGCCCTTCCCTTTCTACTTCAGCTCAGCACAGATGGAAGACTTTCTCTTGAACAATTCTTAGTTTGTACACCTAGTCTGGAAATGGAGCTCTCAAATTCTCCACCAGTGATTGATGGTAACTGAAGTAAAACATCCATGTCCTTGTAAGGAATAACTTTGAAGTACCTGTTTCCTAGAACTAATGCATCCCTAATTAGTATCTATACCTTCATGTCTATATTCATAGCTATAATTCCAGCATTTAGGAGGTGGAGACAGGAATTAGAAGTTCAGTGTAATCTCAAGCTACATGGAATATTTGCTATTTTACCCTTCACTACTCACCCATTCCTTTCTGCCTTGGCTGTTGTCTCTATGTATTTGTTGAGGGCATGTGCTGCAGGCATGTGGACGTGTGTGACTTACTTGCCTGTGCACCAGGCAGCCATGCTGACAGTCTCCTTTGATCACTACGCATCTTATTTTTGGAAACAGAGTCTTTCTAATTAACTTCAAGTCAGTCATTTTGACTAGATGGGATGGGCAGACAGCCTCTGGGATCTACCTAGCTCCAGTCTCAGCACAGAGGTTAGAAACATGTGCCACCATACCTTGCTAGGGATTGAGGCTCAGGTCCTTACAAACACACAGCAACCATTTTTGCCCATGAAGCCACCTTCCCAGCCTTGCTTGTTCTTTTGCTGCATGCTTCTACCATTTTATTGGGATCAAACCACAGATCCCTATTCTTTGGGATCTAAACTGTGACACCCTATTTTTACTCTTCAATATGTAGAGTCCATGTTAGCTGATTATTGATGAAAGCTTCCAGGCAATGTGTAAGAGAAGTAATCATCTCTAGAGGTCTAGAGATCACAGGAAAAAATAATCATTTGAAATCACTGTTAGTTGACATAAAACAGTAAAATGTTGAGGAAAATGAGATACTGGAATTTCCATGACTTCTGTCAAACTTTCTACTCATGAATTGTGCACAGAATTCTATTATGCTTTCTTTAAATAGTCCTTATTTACACTCTTGTATATTTTCAGATAATGCTGCCAAAAATATTTTTGAATATGCCACGTTTTGTTACAGATGATCTATCTTTGGGATAAATTCATAGAAACAGAATCACTGGGATAAAAACCACAACTATGGGGGCTAGTGATATATCTCTGTTGGTACCATACTTGAATCGCAAGCATGAGGACCCGAGTTCAATCCCCAGAAGCCACAGAATAAAGCCAGATGTGATAGCTCATGCTTATAATCCCAGCATTGGGGACAGAAGAGAATCCTAAGGGCTCAATGACAAAACTACCTAGACTAATCGAGGAGTTCTACGTTATAGGTCAAGTATGACACAAAAGGTAAAATGTAAGGTTTCTCAGGAACAAAACCCAAAGTTGACTTCTGGCCTAAACATATATACAAAAGCATGCACACATCTATGGGGGTAGAAGTGAACACACACATATACATAGAAGACACTACTCCAACAAATTGCTCCCTTGGGGATTTGACAATTTTAGCTTCCACTTAGCGATTTGATTATTTCATTTGGAATCATTATACACATAACGTGTCTGACTATATTTTATCAAATTATTTGTATCCCACTCATGGATTTGTAAGTGAGCCTTTATATACCAAAGAACCTTTTATGTGAAATACAAACTGTAACTTTCCACCGTTTATACCTGAATTTTCAGGTTATTAATCTTTAACTTGATACAAGTTTTAAGGTTAAGGATATAGGTCAGATGGCAGAGTGGTTGCCTAGCATATGCAGCAACATCCTGTGTTAGATCCCAAGCACCACCTAATATGGTGGCACACATCTAAAATTCTAGCATTCAGGAGGTGGTGACCATGGGATTAAAAGTTCAAGGTCATCGCCAGCTCTACAGAAAGTGTGATCAATGAAACTGTTTCAAAAAAACAGACAAAGTTTGTACAGAACTTAAGGATTTTCACTCTATTTTCCTTGCTTAATTTAAGCGTGACTGCTTTGTGCTAATTCTGTGCTAATTCTTTTATTTACTTTGGGCTCACTTCATGCAGGTTGGGAGAGAAGTTATCAAGTTTCACTTTTCTGTATATTACGCATACAGTCTGCCTAACAAACTGATGAGTTGGGCTATCTTTTTTTCTGTTTAGTTTTGAGATTATAATTAAGCATTTCTCTTTCCTTTCTTTCTTCAAATCCTTCCCACATACCCCTTCTTGTTCTCTTTCAAATTCGTGGCCTTTTTCATTAATTGCTGTTACAGACAGATATGTGTAAGTATATACATATATATTCCTAAGTAGAACCCACTGAGTCTGTATATTGTCACTTGCACATATGTTTTCAGGGATGACCACTTGATATTAGAAAATTAATTGGTGTGTTCTTCACAGGGATGATGTGGGAATGCCTTTCTATATGCTGTGAATATCAATCTTTAAATAAAGGAGCTGTTTTGGCCCATGACAGACACCATAGAAGTAGGTGGGGAATCAGAATAGGTAGGAAAGGAAGGGCAGAGACAGAGACAGACCAAGCCAGCCGCCAAAGAAGAAACATGAGCAACACAGGTGAGCCACAGGCCACGTGGCTGGCCACCTGGGACCAAGAAATCCTATTGTAACACAGGGAAGACACTTTATCCCACTCTCAGAATCCCTTAATTCCCTCAGTTCTTTGTATGGGTTTGAGGTTTGTTTTAGCCCTGTCCACTTTAGCCTGTCTAATGTTGCCCTTGTTCAGCTCATGTTTAGGCAATTATACTGATGAGATTTTATGAGTGTAGCTTCTGACATTATTAGAAGACATAATCCCACAGAAGACTCTCTGATCCTCTTGCTCTATCAATCTTTCATCCCCCTCTCCCATGATGCTTGAGTCTTAGGGGCTGGAGTTGTTTTGTAGATTTATCAATTGGGACTGGACTCTACAACCCTACAATATGATTGGTTGTGGTGTTCTGCAATGGTTTCCATCTGTTACAAAGAGAAGTTTCCTTGATGAGGGGCGAGGACTATACTTAATCTGTGTGAATAGGACAAATGTTTAGAATGTAACTAAAGATTATGTTGATTTAGTAAAATGGTGGTTATAGGTTCTTCTCCAAGATCCATACCTTCACTAGCACTGGGTAATTGGCTAGGTTTCCAGTACAAAGCATGTTTTGTTCTACTGAACAGGTCTTAAGTCCATTCAAAGAACTGTATGTGTACCACTACCACCACTTAATATTTGACAAAGATGCCAAAAACATAAACTGGAGAAAAGAAAGCATGTCCATCAAATGGTGCTGGGAAAACTGTATGTCCACCTGTAGAATGAAATTAGTGCCATATCTATCACTCTGCACAAAATTAATGGATCAAAGACTTAAATCTGAAACCTGAAACACCAAAATGTAGGCTATCTTTTACCTAATATATAATTGCAAATTATAAAAATTTACAACTTTATCAAGTGGCTATAGCTCTGTGGGCTTATTTTTGGTCCTCTATTCTATTCCATTTGCTTATATTTATGTTTTTTGTGCCACCAGTGTGTTTTTGTTATGAAGGTTCTGTAGTATAATTTGAAATCAGGGTTGTGATACCGTCAACGCTGTTCCTTTTTGTTCAGGGCCTTTTTCAGGGTTTGTTTCTGTGCTTCTAAAAGAATTTTAGGATTTTGTTTCCTAGTTCTGTGAAATAACAATAGAATTTGATAGAAAATACACTGAGTTTGTAGAATGCTTTTAGTATGGCAACCACCTTCAAAATGATCCATGGATATGAGAGGTTTTTAATCTTTTGGTGTCTTCTCCAGTGGCTTTCTTTAGTATATAGCTTTCATTGCTTAGTTAGATTTCTTGTTAGAATTTCTCTTACTAGGGCTATTGTAAATTGGAATATTTTCCTAATTTCTTTCTCATCAGGTTCATCATTGATATACTGAAAAATTGCTATTTATTTTTTAATGTTAACCTGTCTCCAAGTACTTTGAGTTTATCAGATTGAAGAATTTCCCTGTGGTGCCTGAAGGGCCTGGTAAGAAAATCGTAACAATATCTGTAATATATCTGACTTCCTATTTTCTTATTCTCACCCCATTTTATTTATCTAGTTTTATTTTTCTGCTAAGAGTTTGAGCATTATATTGATTAAGAGTGGTTAAAAATTATTCTATTCCTAATTTTAGAGTGAATGCCTTTTTAGCAATTAGTACCGCATTGGCCGTAGGTTTGTAATACATAGACTTAGTTATGTTGTTCTTTCCATTAGCAGGTTCTTTGAGGTCTATCACTAAGAGATACTGAATTCTTTGACTCTGTGTAGAAACTTCACTGTTTGATCACTTGCATTAATTTGAACTGTCCTCCCATGTCTGAAATAAAACTTGATTGTGTAGATGTCTCAGTTAAAATTTTATTGCTGCAAGGAAACACTATGACCACAGAAACTCTTATAAAGGAAAACATTTGATTTGGGCGGACTTACAGTTTCAGAGGTTTAGTCTAATAGCACCATGGCAGAAGCATGGCAGCAGGCAGGCAGGTAGGCATGGTGCTGGAGAAGGATCTCGGAATTTTATATCTTGATCCACAGGCAGAAGGAGGCTTGACAAACTGGCCAGACTTCAGCTTCTGAGACCTCAATGTCTGTCCCCAGTGACCCACATACTCCACCAAGCCCACAGCTTCCAATAATGCCACTCCCTATGACCAAGCATTCAAACAGGAATCTATGGGGGCCATTCCTATCCAAAACACCACAGTAGACCATGATGACCTTGAATTTATAGTGATCTTCCTCCTCCAGGAACAAGAGTGCTGGAATTAAAGTCATGTGCCAACAGGTACAACAGGTGTATGATCTTTACAATGTGTTGTGGAAATAAGTTACTGTTTTGTTAAGGTTTTGTTTTTTGCTTATTTTCATCAAGGAAATTTGTTCTGGCTTTATATAAGACTAATAGTGGCATTATAGAATAAATATACAGGCATTTCTAACCTTTCTTTTTCCAGTTTGAGGATATTCAAAGCTATAGAAGAATTCAACATTTAATCCACCCACTCCTGGTATTTTCTATGTCAAAAGATGATTTATTACTGCTTTAATTTCAGTTTCATTGCAGATTTTAGGCTTTTTATATCCTTCTAGTTCAATTTTGTTAGGTCATGTGTATTTAAAATTCAAGGACAACCCTGGCTAAGACTCCAAGCAATAGTGGAGAGGGTGTCTGAACTGGCCTTCCCCTGTAACCATATTGATGACCATCCTAATTGGAATTATAGAACCTTCATCCAGAAACTGATGGAAGCAGATGCAGAGATCCACAGCTAAGCACTGGGCCAAAATCCTAATCCAGTTGAAGAGGTGGAGGAGGGATTATATGAGTAAGTGGGTCAAGAACATGATGGGGAAACCCACAGAGACAGCTTGCTGGAGCTACTGGGAGTTCACTGACTCTAACAGCTGGGGAACCTGCATGGAACTGAACTAGGCCCTCTGAATGTGGATGACGGTTGTGTGGATCGAGCAGATGGTGGAGCCTTTGGCAGTGGAACCAGAATTTACCCCTAATGCATAAACTGGCTTTTTGGAACTCATTTCCTATAGATAGAGATACCTTGCTCAGCCTGATACAGGGGGAGGGGCCTCAACTTGATATCCCAGACTTTGTTGACTCCCTACGGAAGACTTTATCCTCTTTTAAGAGTGGATGGGGTAGTGGGGTGAGGAGAAGCTGGATGATGAGTGGAAGGAGGGTAAGGAAGGGGAATAGAGGTTGACCTTTAAATTTTAAAAAGCCAAAAAATATACAATCATACTTTTTAAAAAAGGAAAGACACATCCATTTTTCTCCAGATTTGTCTTTGAAAATTAATTTTCAAAAATCTTACTGATGACCTACTACATTTCAGTGGTGACTATGACAACACCTTTATTTTAACTCTAATTTTAGTCATTTAGATTGTCTTTCTTTTGGTTAGTTGAACTATGGCTTTTCAATATTGTCTTTAACTCTCTTCAGCTTATGGTCTGTACTGTTTTACAGCTTCCGTTTCATCCATTTCTACTGTGATCTTTATTATTTCTTTACATAAATCTACTGATTTGGGTCTCGGATGATATTTGGTTTGCTATGAGTTTGAAGTTGTCAGTAGGTTACATCTTTTCATTGTTTTAATGTAGTCACTCAAAGCTATGAACTTCAGAACCACCTCTGTTGTATCACAAAGTGTCTGGTTGTCCTTTTATTTTCATTTAATTCTAGGAATTTTTTTTAAGTTTCTTACTGATTTCTTCAATGAATCACAGACTGGTCCAAAGTGTATTATTCAATCCCCTTGTGCTTGTATAGTCCCTGTAGATTTTATATTTATTTTTAATTTTACTCTATTATAATCTAATCAGACATAACAAATCATTATTTTTATCTGTTAAGACTTGCTTTGTGGCCTAAAATGTAATATGCTTTGGAGATTAGTTTGAAGGCTGCCGAGAAGAATGTACAGTCTACAAATATTGGATGGACTATTATGTGGATGTCTGTTATGTCCATCTAACCTATGATGCAGTTTAACTCTGAAATGTATTGATTTTTTTCTTTGCAATATCTATCTATTGATGACAGTGATGTATTAAAGTCACCCATTATCACTGTTTCTGGACTTACCTGTCTTTTTATGTCTAGTACTGTTTGTTTGATGAAGGTAGGTTTGCCAACATGTGATATATGAGCATTTGCAATAATCATATTGTCTTAATAGATTGTTTCTTTCTCTAGAATGTAGTTTCACTTCTGATTATTTTCTTGTTCAGATATTACTATTGCAATCACTTCTTGCTTTAAAAGTCTGCTTACTTAAAACATTTTCTGTCCTTCATTCTGTTTGTATTCCTCTGACACTGAGTTTGTTGAAGAGGGCCAACAGTTGGATATTGTTTTTTAAATCCATTCAGGCTCTGTTCTTTTCAATAGCTTAGTTAGAATTCCTAGAATTTTATTGAAAGGTAATTAAATCCCTTCCTTATAAATATTAGAAGTACTCTCAGCTAACGCATGACGCTCTCTTAGTTCCCATCTATTTATTTTAATGTTGAAGTCAAATATTTTACCACTGTAAAGATTGAATGTATCTTCCTTCTTCTGCATATACTACTTTATGTAACTTTTCCAGTGCTGGCTTCTTATAAATTGCTTTATTTCATGCATATCACTGAAGGTCTTTATTCCTTCTGTTTAAATGCTAACTTTGTCAATGTGGTAACTGTGGTGGGATTCAGGTGTCAGCTGATAAGATCTGAGGATGCTTATCCAGGGTCCCTGGCCCCTGAAGGGGGGCGTGGCCAACCCCATTGAAAAGGGGCTGCTGGGATCTTGGGAAGGCCCGTTCTTCCTCTCTCTTTTTATCTTTATTTTATTTTTTTGTTTCCTGACTGGGAATCGAACCTGGACTACAATGGTGAGAGCACAGAACCTTAACCACTAGACCGAGCCAGAAGCCCAAAGGATCAACATGTAAGGAACACAGGTGAGCCACAGGCCACGTGGCAGACAGATTAATGAAAATGGGTTGAGTTAAGATGTAAGAGCTAGCTAGCAATGTGCTTAAGACATAGGCCAAAGAGCATGAAGTTAATATAAGCGTCTGAGTCATTTCTGGGGGCCTGAGCAGCAGCAGCAGGTCTGGGGCTGCAGGTCTGTGGGTCTGGGCCTCTGGCCGCCCGGGACCCAGAAACCTCACAACAACAGGTAACTGATCTCTTTTGGGAGCTTGATGCAAACCAGTATATTCTCCTCTGTTGGGCGGTTAGTGTGGATGTCCACTTTTACTTTGGCAGGCTTACCTCTGTGAGTGACTTGATACTTCTCTTCTGCAGCTTCTCTTCGTTAGATGAGGAGCTGAATGACTTAGTTGCACCGCATCAGTTTTCCATTGCACTGCCTTCCTACGCCTTTAGTCCTGGATGCTATGATCAAGACTACTTTTCACTGTTGCTGACTGTAATCAATCCTCAACAATCTTCAATCTCTGATATTCTTTATTCTGCCTGGTCTAGTCAATAAATGTTATTCACGTTTGAATTAGATATATTAGACTTTTTATTTGTACGGTTGTCTTTGCTCCAGTATCTCTCTTTGCTGAATTTTTCAGTCTAAGTTGTTGAATTTCTCAAATTCTTGAACTTCTTCCTCAAGTCTTAAATTGACATCTTTATTCATATGTTTATCAGAATCGCCTTTGAGTTCACTAATGATTTTTAAAATTATACCTTCAAATTCTTTTGTATTCTAACCATGTCAATATCTTTGGATTTAGTTACTGAAGAGATAAATATTTTTGTAGGTATCATGTTATTTGGCTTTTTATATTTCTTATGCTTATATGTTGGATTTTTATGCATCTGTGAAGCCAGATGCCTCTGCCCTTCTATATGATGGTCTTCTAGAAGAATAGTCTTAGATTTTTAATCAAAACAGTTATAGTCTTGTTTAGGAAAATGAACTGTTCTTTTCCATTGTGACTTTTTAGTTCTGTATTTTATTAGAAGTAACACTCTTCCCATGGAAGAGTAATAATGAAAAAAATAACCTCAGCTGGGCATAAATGGCAGATGTCTGTAACTCCTGGGACCAGAAAACAGAGGCAGCAGGATAACTTACATAACAAGTTCTAGCTCCTGTCAGACTTCATGGTGAAATTCTGTCTTGATTTAGAAGCAAGAAAGCAAACAAAACCCTTGTAGGGTTTAATCTAGTAGTTTTCTGTTTTTACTTTCCAAGATTAAAACTGTGGTTTCCTTCATTTGAAATTTTTGTTATATGTTATGAGAAAAATAAAAGTTGCTGTCTTAGTATAGGTCTGTAATCCCAGAACTGAGGAGTATGAGGCAGGAGACACATGAGTTTGAAGAAAGCCTAAGCTACACAGTGAGTTAGTTCCAGGTCTGCTTAGGCAATATAGTGAGACTCTATCTCAAAACACCAGAAACAAACAAAGAATCCAACATTTTTCAGGGTACAGATGACTAGCTCATGAATACATATAATTTATTATTGAATACCTATTTTTCTCTACACTGATTTCTAACAACACATTTAATAAATATTTTTTCATCTGATTTTGAGTCTACTTTTATATTTTGTACTCAATCAACCTGCATAGTCAAATACTCTTTTCATGTTGTCTAAGTCAAAACAGTCTTAAGTTTTAATATTTTAGTAGAAATAGCCTCTGTCCATCTTGCTGCTTTTGAGAAATTGTCCTGGTTGTGAATTATTGTTTCATATAACCAACCGAGACATGTTCCCTGATTCTCATGCTCACCTAGTGCATGCCCCTCCACGTTCTGTCTTCTTTACCTACACTCTTTCTGTTCATGGTAGGTACTTGTTCTATTTTCCTTCTTTTCACATAACAACTTTTATTTCTTCAAAGATTAATTATATTTTTATTAAACTAAAAGATAATGGAGAATATCATCACTATTTAATCTTTTCTTAAGCCTTTCTTGAGTTGTTGAATTTTAGATATTTATTTGCCCTTTTAGCAATCTTTCTTTTCCTTGTTTGCATGCTTGCTTCATCAAAAACCCAGAATCCTTATCTTTTCCTCAGAGAAAGATACTCCATACATTCTGTATCTAAACTTGTAATTGACACACAATTTTTATATGTGCAAAATATGATTTCACATAAATATTTATGTTTAGAAATATGCATAGTCTTTAAAATTAAGTCCTAAAATCAATTTTATTACTTGTCCAGTTCTAAGTAACTACAAATTACCTATAGTAGACAGGAAACACATAATAGATAAATGAGAGAATGGACACACATCTTAGATTCCTACTAACATAAAAATGTTCTATTAAATTTTATAATGATCAAACTACATATGAACACCAAAGTTTTTTCTGGGCATCACTATTTGGAGTCCATGCTGAATTTAACTAAATTCAGTGAAGGGCATTTGGATGATGAATAATTACACAAAGCTCAGGTTATACGAAGAGATCTAAGTACCTGAAGCATGGCTGGTTGGCTACACTTTAAGCATTGGTTCTTAAGGACAATAGTTTTAACTTCTGATATGTGTAATATTTACTGAGAAATAACAGTTCCTGATATTGCTTAAGCACTGTGTATATAATATTTCAAGATACTTTCTATTCCTATCATTCTCTTTCTCAGAATAGTCAACTGAGTTCAACAAAGGTTAAACAACTTCTATATAGTTTTAATTCCTTGGGATCAAGACCGATAAAATACTCTAATGAAAACATTAGATATACACAAATACACAAATATACACAAATACATCAGTAGCAGCCTAAGATTTGGAGGGCTGGAAGAAGTGGTGAGTGGTAGGTATCAAGTATTTTTCTAGAATCAAGAAAAATGACTATGCTTACAAATCTATATATTGCAAATGGGTGAACTGCATGGCATGAAAATAATATTTCAATAATGCAGTTTTTAAAAGTATAATTAGAGTTTTAGGCCTATAAAGGATCCTGACCTAAATGCTTAAAGTAGATAATAAAATTACTAGAATGTGCACTTGTATACACACACACACAAACACACACAATTTTCTTTGTTGTTTGAGACAGGTTCTTATACTAAACTCAGGCTGGCTTTCAACTCGAAATGATTTCCCCCTAACTCACTAACCTGAGTTTATCTAGCACCATATCCAAATAATTTTCTTCCCTCTCTCCCTCCTCCTCTCTCCTTCCCTTCTTTTTTCTCTCCTCCTTCCTTCCCTCCCTTTGAGATAGTGTTTCATGAACCCGGGCTGAACTAACTATGTAGCCAAGGATAACCTTGAAAGTCTGATCTTCCTTTTCCAAGCACTGAAAATACAGGTGTGAGCCACCACACCCAGTGTATGAGGTAGTGGAGATAGAATACAGGACTTTGTGTATTCTAGGCAAGCACTCTATCAACTGAGTGACATTCCCTGCCCTTAGACACTTTGACCAAAATAATATATATTTTAATATATTTAATGGTAAAGTGTAATAAAGTTATGTATTTCAAAATAATTTAAAGGATACTCAAAAGAAAATATTTTCTGGAACCAACAAAGTAAACCTAATCCAGGGCTGCCCTGGTGGGAACAGGGTGGTATATCAGGTTCTCTCACTAAGGAACCTTCATCCATTTGTAGGGGGAAGAGGGGATGTGGATCTTGGAAATTACATTAAAAATGAAAAAGACTAACTGAATAAATAAAAATAAAAACCGCAAGTTAAAGTTCTTGCTAGCCAGCAGGCTGTACATGATAATAGCTCAGAAATTTTTGTTACTGCATACAAGAATATTTGAATTCTATGTTAATTCAAATTCTGCTTCTGTAATTAGATTTAGCACAAATTTATGAGTAAACTTTTCTAAAGACAAGGTCCACCTCTAGTTTATATGATGTTTTATTCTTACCTGCTGAGTTAGGTATTTTTGTATTTTGTTTATAGAAATAACACTATAAACATCCCCAAATTTGCAACTAAGTGCCCTAATTCTATGACATCAGAAGAGCTCCTTCCTTGGCTCAGTGCCTCAGGAGGAACAGTCACTACTTGTCTGTGCTCCCCACCCTCTTCTGCCAGCTACCCACCCTAGCAGCTAGCACCGTGCTCAGGATGGATCTTACTTTTTATGGCTTGTGTGATGACTTCTCCAGATTATTCCTGACATCAACTACTCTCTTTCTAGAAAACACCAGTGATCCCGGGGGTTGCTGGGAGCAAGTAGCACCCACTACCCTTGAACCAACCAGCTATACAGAGTTGACCAGAGCTTGGTGTGTCTGGAGAACATGTAGCTTTCATATTCTCTGCTTGTTTGAAAGCAGCCACCTCTGGCTGTGGGGGAAATCAATGAGCCCACAGAGGATAGGAGGGCAATTCAAAGAGCTTAGTGAATGAAGATCATGCAGACGTCAGTTGTCTCAGTGAGCTAAATAAGCTAACATACCAACCCAGCACCTGGTGAGGGAAGGAGTAAGTTCATCTTGGTGCAGTTTTAAAATGAAGCAAATTCTGTATGCTCTGGGATTATATCACTCTATCCACCACTAAAACTGAGTGTTTGAACAGCAGTCTGTTCACTACACTAAAGAAGGCATAATCGCAGAAAATGTGTAAAGTGCTGGATGCATTAGCTGGGGTGAAAGAGCAGGGTGTTTACCCTGGTCAGGGTAAAGTGAACTTTGTACATGGGATACAGGTACATCTCAGCTTTTCCATTTAACACAGGCCCAAGAAATACTCATTTTTGTTGAAAGTGGAAAGTTATTAGCTCACATGTAGCTATATAACCACATATTCTTCTTAAATGACTCAGTAACACTTAAAGTTTGTTATTATTATATGTGATATATGCCTGTTCATTTATTTTATTCAAAATATATATTTGAGGGGCTGGAGAGATGGCTCAACAGTTAAATGTCTCGCAGAGGACATGAGTTTTGTTCTTAGCATCTACATGGTGGCTTAGAACTGCCTGTCACTCCAATTCTAGGGGATCCGACCCCTCTTCTAGTGTCAGCGGCTTCCTGAGTGCTTGTGGTACACATAAACTAAAGCAGGCACACCTACACCTATAAAATACATAAACAGTTAAATTCATTTAAGAGTATGGGGTTCTAACTATGTTATTCAGATGGCGGTAGTTTCCTAGAGCAAAGTCTTTTTGTACTTTGATCTCCTGAGTGTCTAGAACTATAAGAGTATGCTACTATATTATATATACTATAGTAGTCACTGTGTGCACTATAGGAGCATGTCATTGTGAACTATAGGAATATGTCACTGTGTGCATTATAGGAATATGTCTCAAAAAGCCACAAAATATCCTTAATATATTTATGAGTAAATTAAATAAAAGTGATTTACTTAAGTGATTTCTTCTGTGGCACAAAATGGGTATTTTGGGAAGCGAAATAAAGTAAAACAATCTCCCCAACTTCCTCATTTCAACTGCAGAACTCTAACCTCAGACTGATATCTCACTAAACTCAGCTTCTCTATGCTCATAACTGAAGCACACTTTTGTCCACATTAAAAATAAACTCGTGGATACACTCTCCTTCCTGACAGCCCTTTCCACAGCCACCAACTTTTCTTGGATCAAATTTCTTCTTCCTAGGTTTTCTCTTCATTGTAATTAGAATAGTTTTCATGGGCTATTTCTAGTGTTATTTTCTCTCTTTAAAATGTTTTCTAGTTCAAGTTCCTCTGGATTTCTGTGTGATGATTAGTTTTTTAGTGTCAACCCACAGAGCCACAAGATGTCCAAAAATTTGGTTAAACACCTAAGAAGGTGTTTTCGTTGAGATCAGCATTTAAACCAGTAGACTGAATAACATGGATAATGTAAGTGGGTCGTATCCAATCCACTGAAGGTCTGAGCAGAACAAAAAATATCCATTTCTCAGAATGAGAAAAAAATTCTCCTGCTTTCAAACAATGACATTTTTTTTTCTTGGTAATCTATAGCAGCTTCCAGCTCTCAGACTTGGCCTGGAATGCCTTTTTTGCAGAATTTAGACTCACACCATATTCTACAATTTCAGGGTGTGTGTACGTGCACAAGTACATGAGCTAATGGTCTATTCTGAAGAACCTTTGTTAATACTCTGTTTATCTTAACTCTTAGCAGCATTTTGCTGGCTCAAATTCAACAAAATTATCTAAATCTTCTATTAAAAAATTGATATACATATATATCTTTAATTGTTATTACACCTAAATTATGTCACAACAATATATATTAAAAGACCATGAATTTGAAAGAAAGCAAGGGTGGGAAGTACTTAGGAGAGTATGAAAAAAGGAAAAGGAAGGGAAAATGATGTAATTATAATCTCAAAAATAAAGTTATACTGTCTATATTTCCTTAGCACATATTTCTCTCTATCTGGGTGCTCAGCTCTGGATAGCTTCTCATTAGCTTATTTCTTTCTAAAGAAATAATTTAAAGGATTGATAATGCAAAATATAACTTGTGGACCTCCTTTTAGATAGGTATGTATATATACATATGTGCATATAATACATATATTTATTAAATAAACATGTTTACCTCCTTCCTGAAACCAAATGTGTGTTTTTATGTTTTTATATACAATCACAGCTTGTATTAAAATTAAAATTTTATTTAAAAGTACTCATCTTCTCCATTCTTTTTTTGCTACTAAGTTAGGGCACCAAATACAATTACAGACAAAATCATCCTAGGTAATTTAAATGTGCAACTGACATGATGTTTTAATGTTTGGATGAACTGCATTCTTTACATTTTTCAAACTCAGCTGTATTGCTCTCCTAGAGTGAGGGGCACCTCCATGACAGCATCTGGTGAAGATCTCCCTGTGGACTCACCTAGAAAAGAAAGTGAAGGAATTTCGTTTCTTCCACAGTTGTGGTTGCAAAACTGCAATCGCAGTATGTTCCGAATGCAGTGGTGTAAGTGGGACGTCAGAGCTCATCAACCTCATATGATTTGATCCAAAAGTTAGAATATTTAGGGCCTTATCTCATCAAAAGGGAAAGAACGGCTGTTTTCTTTTCTAGCTTTCCTGAGAGTTGGAAGACAGAAATAATAACCCAGGAAATTGAAGTCTATGAGCTGGAAAATATGAATTTGATCTTTTAAAAAGCATTCATTAAAAAAATAATAGGTAGTTTCTTAATGATAAGCTATATCACATCGGAGAAGTCTGGGATAAGATAATTAGATGAGATTTGATGGTGTTGTGTGCACACATCTCTGCTGATACAAGATGTTCGTTCAAATTGGTTTTCCTTTTGTCTCTGTGTGTGTGTTTGTGTGTCTTGTGTTAATAATGTTTCATCCAAAGCCTTGATCCAGTCCAATGACTAGAGAATGGAACTTCCCCCCAGCTCTCTGGGGACTCCATTCCAGAGACTAATAGATTTCACTGTCAGAAAACATTTCCCGGATTCAGTCTTAAATTTCCGTTACTTAATTTCATTCCAGTACTTAACTATAAAGCCTCTTATCCTACCTTTAAAGTGACTTGACTTCCATGATGTTTACATCCTTTAAATATTTGTGAAATAGTGTAAATGGACAAACAGAAGACAGAGGACGTATTGATCTTTGTTACAGTCTGAAGCTTGTCATACATTTATTTTCCAGTTTAAATACTATAAAATTTACGTAGTTGAATCATGTGTGTGTCACAAATTGGTATTCTCATTGTGATCTCAGCAGTACTAGTAAATAACTTTTAGCTTCCAGGCATATGGTTTGGACCTTTTGGATGTACGTGCTAAAATCTCATTGACTTTACTGAATACTGTATTACTAGACTGTACATAATTTGCCGCCACTATCATCTCAAACAAAATCTCTTGGTAGTACTACTTTCCAAGCACCACATATGCTGCCAACTGAATGACTGTGTTTCTGATTATTTTCCCCAGATGTATTAGCTACATTTTTCCAGGTTGAATCACATTTCATTTCCTGCCCATATTTCTAACCACTTTAAGTCTCTTTTATGTGCCCTCTCTGGTTTTGTCAACACCATCCAATTTACCGTCATCTGTAAATTTAATTAACATGATGTGTATCCTCTATTATAAATCATTAATGAAGTTTCTCTACAACAATTTGGTTTTTTAATATAATAGTGCTTAATGTTTGGAGTCTTCCTATTTTCTTAAGAATATACCACTCTTGTCATATAATATTTTTTACTTGAAGATGGTAGACTAACAAAGATAAAGTTCAGATTTGCTTTTTCCTTTTGAACATTATACAAAATTACCTTTATTGTGGTACAAGACAGGGTTTGACTTACAGTCTCTGTCCTTCAATAACTGCTGCTGCATCTTTCAGCAGTGTTTTTATACCACACCATGACAGAAAATCATCAAGTCATCTGCATTACAAATTGTACTGTACAGTGAGGTATTTTAATCTTGCATTCCAATTTACAATGATACTATTCTGCCATATTAAACAAGTAAAAACTGTTTCTATTTCAACTATTTGAAATCATTAAGTTAAACCAAAATCAATGGTTCATGTATACTGAACAAAAATTATTTTGTTTTACATTTACAACTTCTATTTCTTTTTAATTTACTAGTTATTTTTTAATCTTCTGCTGTTTTAAACCATATTTTTAAACTTCAGTTTTAAGCTAGGCATTAGTGATGCAAACATTCAATTTCAACACTCAGGAGACAGAAGCAGGTAGATCTCTGTGAGTTCAGTGCTGGCCTGGTCTACATAGAGAGTTCCAGGTCAGCAGGGCTATCAAATGAGTCCCCGTCTAAAAATTTTTTTTTTTTAAATTTTGGGGCCAGAGACGTGGCTTACTGGGTGAAGGCACTGACTACCAGGCATGGTGACTTGACTTTATCCCACGGAACCCAGATAGTAAAGGAAGAACTGACTCTATAGCATGTTTTCTGACCACCACATACATACAGTGGCATGTGCCCACATGCATACATAACACACGCAAAAAAATGTAAAAAGATAAAATGTATTTTATGAAGAAAATCTCTTCTTTCCCAGTGGGACAACTATTGGTATGAGTTTTCTAAAAATAATTGACATTACAATTTATCTATGTAATCCTGTAGTTAAAAAGAATTTTTACAAAAATTAAATATCTTAGATTCTTTGGGTTATTAGTTTTCATTTTACATGAGCTAATTCTTTCTTCCAAAGTGTTTCTCTTTCCATGCATGAGCATCTTGCCATGTGTTTCCAATAATCTTGGAAGGGAGCATGCATTCTTCTCTTCAGAAGTTCCTCACCTAAATCCCCAGGGTTAGCTTTACATACCATCTTTTCTTCTCATAAATCCCCAGCTTTAACTTATGTCTTTTGGAGCAGTTACTTGAGCTGCCTTTTTTCTCATTTATAGGTAGATACAAATTTTAAATGCTTATTAATGGTCTAAATGTGGAAAATATATCTGATTGCATTAAGTCAACAAGAAGATCCCTTAACCTAGTTTTTCAGCCAATTCTCGCATTTAATTTTATTTGTTAAAAGGCTAGAAAATTCATGGGCACCTAAATATAAAATTGACATTTATTGCCTGAAAAAATGTAAGCACTTTTTTTGGATATCAAATCTACCCTTGTATATTTTTTGTTGTGGTTACAATTTAATTTCTATCTCTCACCCCATATCCATGCAGCAACTTAACACATTTTATTTTTAAGTCAAAGCTTATCTTGATTTTCACCCTTAAATATGGTTATTATACGTTAAAAAGCTGACAAATCTGGAACTCATTTGTATTTTACCAATTATCTTATCATTGCTCTAAAAGTACATGTGTCAGCTATTTAGAGAGAGATAGTCATCTCCACGGGGTTTAAAGTAGGAAAAAAAAACCCACAAACAATCAAAATTACTAATAATTAGGGAGGTAGATAAATACCATCTAGCTAAGTGGTACATAAAATTACTATGAACTTCACTGAAATTGGCAGCTACCAACTTTGTTTCACAGCGAGCATCTCTCTGCCCTCTAGAACCTGAGATTTAAAAGTCAAGCAACTCCGGGGTGCCCAAAACACCTTAGTGATAAACAATTTTATAAAAGCTGTGCTATCACATCTCAGGATGAGTATGACTCTTGGAGCATCTCACTGGATGAATCTAATTCCAAACCTTGAAATTACATCTTTCCTTAGCTTCTTTTCCTGTTCCTTTCTGCTTCCCTATTTTTTGTGAGCACTCCCTCAGTAAGTCGTTGCATAAGAACCCCCATTTTGAACTGATCCTAAGGGAGCCAACTTGAGAGAGCAAGTGACAGCAGGAGACAGTTGGGTAACATTTGAAAACAGATTATTCTTAGGCCACTAATAAGGATCCCAGACTAGTGGTCTCTTGTTGGGGGTGAGCTATTGGACTACTTCCATTATGGTTTTCATTTGGGAACTAAGATGAAACACACATTGGTATGTGCCATAGCTCCAGACATAAGAATGAAGAAAACACTCAGCACAAATATTATGAAATTGAGTGGTCGTCATGAGAACTAATGAGAACATGGAGAGAGGAGTGATGGAATCAAGATAACTAATTACTAATTCAAGAGAACTGGTATAAGGGAATGGAGAGAAGTTTCAGCAATTAAGAGCACTCACTCCTCTAGCAGAGGATCCAAGTTCAGTTCCCAGCTCTTACACCATCTGTAAGCCCACCAGTTCCGGGGGATCAACTCCTATTCTGACCTCTGAGAACTCCTTTACACATGTGGTGCATATACATAAATTCGCCTATGTATGAAATAGATTTTTAAGTATAAAACTTATTTATCTGGTCATTTTCACAGCAAAATAAATGAAAGCATTTCATAAAAAAAAGTCTTAGTCACCACATATGTGCATGAGATAATAGAAGGCATACTAAACAGTAACTGTGGAGGTTTGAAAGAAAATGCCTCCTAAAGGGAGTAGCACTATGAGGAGGTGTGGCCTTCTTGGAGGAAGTGTGTCACTGTAGGGATGGGCTTTGAGGTCTCTTTTTCTCAAGCTTCCCTCAATGTGAGACAGTCAGTCAACTTTCTGTTGCCTCCAAGATGTAGGGCTCTCAGCTCCAGCACCAGATCTCCCTGCACACTGTCATGCTCCCTTTCATGATCATAATGGACAGAACCTCTAAAAATGTAAGTGAGCCAACCCTAATGAAATGTCTTCATTCTAAGAGTATGGTGGCCATAGTGTCTTTTCACAGTAATAAAAACCCTAACTAAGACACTAACACAAGCATATTTTGAGAGTGAATATACTGTAGTCAGAGACCCACTCAGGGGTTAGCTCCCCCATCTTTAGAAAAGAGATGAAAATAGATATGTTAGAAGTTTGAAGACCTCTCACCTTGGTTTCCTAACCCATGGAACAAAAATTGTCATACAGAGAAAAGTTACCCATTGGCAACCTAGAAAATTTTGTTTCAGTACTGTAACTCTAGAGAGAATACACAAAGCTCAATTGTATTTTTTAAAAAGTTAAAGAACAGAGAGTACATATGGTTTGTCAGTTTTTCTAAGTCATAATGTTTTTGGTCTACTTTAGATGATTTAGTGGTTTTGGATGAAATTTCTGTTGAAATTTGTGGACTCTTATTAAAGCATAGTACTTTCTGTAATGTAGACAGGCCTTATACAATAGATAACAGGTTTGGAGAGCTGTCTTCTCAATTTCCTCTAAGCAAGAAAAAATCCATTAGATTCTGTGTGGTCTCATCAGTCACGTTTACAATCATTTATTCTTCCTGGTTCTACAGTAGGTTATTTTTAGCCTCAAACTTCAACACTTTGCTTTGTATCTAGCCTATGAGCCATCATCCTCAGACTCTGTGCTGGTCAAGCCTCCACAATTGCATGAGACAATTTCTTAAAAGTGAATCTCTTTCCCTCCATAAAATAGCTTGGTGGTTCTGCTTCTTTGGGACATAAATAAATATACAGTAGAAAAATGACTTCATAGATTCCTATAAAAATGGAGTAGTTATGTTAGAAGATAATTACAGTAATGTAACCTAAGCAGTAGTCCTAGAGAACTTTGTATCAGATTGGTGCTTTTACTACTAAAGTTAACATGTCTTCTGACACATCCTATAAGTCTACTGATCTCAAGATTGAGCTTTTAAAAAGTTGTATTAGTGTATACCTACTTTTGTGCATTTCTATAAAGGAGTCTCATGGACCCAAGGATGGTCTAGAAATCTTTTTATAGTTCAGGATGAAACTGAACTTCCAATCCTCCCCAGTGCTGGAATTACAGGCAGGAACTACTACTACTGGGTTATGCAGTGATGGGCAACAAATCAAGGGCCTTGCGCATTCTAAGAAAGCACCATACCACTGAGTTACATTTCTAGCCCCAGGTATTGTGTTCATTCCAGTATACAGCAACCAAGGAGAGCCCATGAAAAGCGAAACAGAAAATATACAGCAGGAGTTTTGAAAAGTTTCTCTGCACAGAGTTGACCCAGGGGAACCTTAGGGAAGAATATTATAAAAGCACATAACAAAATAAATGCAATCTTTTGCAATTTTGTTAAGAAAATTCAAAGCATACTAAAATAATTCAATATATTTTTAGAAATGAAAGCCTATTAATAAACAGAAAATTGTAAAAATTAAATCTTGTTTAAATAGAAGGTACAATGTTAGTATGGTCAATTGCTAAAGTTAATTTTTAGGTACACGAGTTAAGGCTGATCTGTAGTGAGAATTACAAAGTTGCTCTTTGAAATTTTCTTTTAAATGGGAACTACCAAATACTGATGTCAGTTGGGAGCATATTGTATTAATTGATATTTAACAATTGGAAAGCATTTATAGAATTATGCCAAATTATTTTTATGATAATTGCAGGTTAGTACTTCATTACACTGTACATTAATCAGTTCCAAGTGAAAGTTAGGTGGACGTTCTTGAATTATACAGTTAATGGATTTTAAAACATGGAACATTCCTTTGTACCTGAATCAAAGTCTAAAAACCTTCCCAAAACTGTTTGAGCTTGTGTGGTGATGGATATTCTACTTCTTGCTTTGTCAAGCAGATGCAAAACAAGTTGTATTATCCAAGTACTGTAATGTTGAGATGAATCAATATCTCATGTACAAGTGTGGTTTGATACTGAACGAACAAAGTGAGATCTTCATTAAACACATTTCCAAAACCATCCTCTATCATGGTGGTTGAGTGAGTTCTTATCATTTGGAAAGATATGAGCTTTAATGCCGAGCTCAAAAACTTCATAAACACCAACTTCACTACTGCAAAGCCTGTTGTGTATAAAAAGAAATTTGAATACTTAGGCTCAGTTTCGCACACACAAAAAAGTAATAATAACAGGAGTGATAATGTTCAAGTCCCTGAGAATGATGGGGTTCATGGGGAAAGTATTGGCTTAACAACACATGGTAAACATAAATATTTTCCACAAAGCATCTTTGTGGAAGACATCCCAGGAATGTCTCCACCATTGACCTTCACTGTTTTGCCCAGATAAGGCTTTCTCTGTTCCACACACACTTTTTTACTATTCAGCAACACAATCTAAGAAGATTCCACTTCATATGGTACTGTTTTGCTCTGTCTTTTAAACATCCTGCATATGGTTATGTTAGAGTAACTACTCAAAACACAATAATTTTGCCTTTCTTCTCTTGTTGGCCTTATTTAAAAATAGACTATAGATATCATTCTCAATGTCTTTAATAACCCTAATTGACAAGCTAATAATCTGTAAGACATTAATTTTCTTAGTACACATACTTTCAGCTACTGCAACCAACTTACTACCAATAAATTATTGTCCTTGTTTATGAGAGGTTTCCAAAAACAACCTTTAATTTTCATTTTATTTTTGTAAGAAATTCTACTTAATGAGATAATTTTAAAATTTTTATCTTTTCTAACTATTATTTTGCTATGATGTAGGAACACTGATGAGTGCTTAATGTCATCCATTTTATCATAGTTATCATGACACTGAATGGCTAACACGATGTTTTTCAATAAAATTCAATACGAAGATCTTCTACAGTCCTCTGGGAAGCATGCTGCAACTGTAATGATGCACAGTACCAGTGGTGCCAAACACAGCTCTGCTCATCACACTACACAAATTGTGGTTTATGCCACAAGACGGAGGAAGAGAACTGAAATGACTGGGCATTTCACATAATTCCACACTGGCCCACTCTGGATGAATTATGATCAGCAAATCTAATGAAACAAATAGATGTCTTCAAAAGAAAAATGTGCTCTATGAGGTAAGATAAAATGCCTATAAACAGAGTCCTAACACAGGGATGAGGATTTCAGGGTCACACAGGGCATGATAGGGTACCTGCTCCAAATTAAAAGACAATATATTATATATTATACCTCAAAACTAATTTTAAACATTATAAGGCTTTGTATACAACTTCAAATTAAATGCACACATGGAAAATAGCTCTGAGCAAGTTGAATGCAGAAGACTACCTCTGTTAAATGGAATACAAAGCACAAGTTCTATTCTAGGTCTAGGCCATCTGATGACAGCTGTATTACTTATGTAAAATACTTGGAAGAACTCATTAGCTCACATCTATGAAACGAATCAATTATAATAAAATTACATATGGGTACTCTCATGAACAGTCACATAAAAGTCCGTGGCAAAATTTAGCATGTCATATGCAACTCGGTGTGTGTGTGTGTGTGTGTGTGTGTGTGTGTGTGTGTGTGTGTACACAGCAAGGTAGTAGTTATCAAAAGAATGCAAAGCTGGTTTGATATTTAAAAATCAATGTAATGTCATCTATCAAATTGATACTCTAAAGAAAATCTACATGACCACACTAATTGCTACAGAAAAAAATGATAAAATAAGCATACTGATGAAAAAGATCAGTAAACTAAAAGATGACAAAAAGGTATTGTGATTTATATAAAATGTCTTTCATGGGCTTATGTTTTAGAATACTATGTCCCTAGCTGGTGGTGCTATCTTCAGGAGGTGCTAAAATTTAGGAGATGAGTCTGGATAAAAGTAGGACACTCGTACATGACTTTGAATTGTATACCTTAATGCCTGATTTCTGCCACCCTCCACCCCTCATTGCTTCTGGTCAATCCTGAGGGGAGAAAGTAGCCTCTGCCATATGCTGATGTTGCCATTAATGCTTTAGATCTTAGGTCCAGGATTAATGCAGCCAAAGACCTGACTGAAACCAGGATGCAAAATAAGCATCCCCTTTAAGTCATGGTGCTTAAAGATCCAACACAGAAAGCTGGTACCAGAGAAGTGAGATCACCGAGCTTTAATAACTGGACTGTGTGAGTGGGGAGGGACGGTGGAGACATCTGGAGGAGTGAGTGAGAGAAAGCCTCAAAATCTGTAAGCAGTGTTTATTGGGTTAGAAGACCAGAGAGTGTATAGTAGGCTGTGCCAGCAGGGTTTTAGAAGACAATAAGGACTCATGAGAATTGAGTAGATGTAAATATAAAAACAGCAACAAGCTGTTTACCTTTCAATTGTGCCTGAGAACATGGGAGTTTAACTGTGATGGATGAGTTAATCTAGGAGAGGAGGTTCTTAAAGGCATTCCAGTATTCAAACTTATTGAACATTGCTATTAGTCAGATTTATGGTGTGACCAGGAGAAAAATGCAAATTAGAAAGACCCGAAAAACCTTCAGTTTGGTCTCAGAAGTCTGTAAAGTTGGAGCCAAGGAAGGCATGGTTTCTGGAAAGATTAGCGCCATTAAAGTCAGCCAAGCAGTGTACATTGAAACCGCAGCAAAGGTACCATGAGCATACTGTCCACAAATCATCAAGGGCAGACTCAAAGATACAAAAGAGCAAATAAATTTAGAAGAAATTCCCCTGATAAAAGAGGGCCTCTAGAGCACCCAGTCTGAGATTTCTTTCACTGCACTCAGATGTCTGGCACTCAGTGGCCTTGGTCCAAGGATGCCTGACTAATAGCATACTTTTGTATTGTCTATATAATGCTGGTCTTACAGGCATGCAAAATGTAATCATTAAAGTGTCATGGAGGCTTCCACCAGCATTTGAAAAGAAACCCTGAAAGGCTAGGAAATATGTAGGTAAGAAGTCCCTGCAGGCAACCCTCAAAGGGCAATGTGTAAAGCTGAGGGTGTGGCATAAGCTGAAATGGAGATTAGAGGAAGTATAAGACATACCAAGAATGAGAAATTGCACCTGAGGAAAGCTACAGGCAATGAGTAAAGCCAACCCCCAAAAAGCCAATGTGGGCTGCAAATGACGAGGCCAAAAGGCTGGGGCTACTGGGGCTCTCAGCGATGCAGGTCATAGAGCTAAGCATTCAGTGATACCCTCAGTTCAGCGGTTCATCAGATTCTTCCTTGTACTCTTCTACTGTTTTCTTTCCACTCAGAATATATCTTTCATGGCCATTTTATCTTGAAAGCATCTTTTTATTTTATAGGGACTCTCAGCTAAGAGTAAACACCATGTCTCAGAAAAGACTCTGAACTTGGGCTTCTGAACAGCATTGAAGCTCTCAATTTTGGGGACTCTTGGAGACATTCTAAGTACATTTTGCATATAAATCTTTCTGGGATAAGAGTAGAAGGCTATCATCTGAAGTTGAAACATCCCTTTGAGCTCATGTTTTATGCTATTTGTCTCCATTCAAAAGGTGGTAGGACTTAGCCAAAAAGTAGAGCACTGGAAATGGATCTCTGAAGATTATATACACTATTGGGTCTATTCTCCTACTGTTTCCTGCCCACCTCTGTCACACGCTCGTGCTGAATGATATTCTGCTTCATCCAGGCTTATCTAGAATTAATGGAATCGGATCATGGACATAGCCAAAATAAATAATTCCTTCTTTTGAGTTGTGTTAGGTATTTTGTCAAAGTGGCAAATGTCTAGCTAACACACTTACTTGCCAAACAACCTGGAGATGGTCTATAGCTAGCAATTATCTAATGGTCAAAGACTGACTGCTTTTCCCTATAAATGGTCACTATATAAAGATGCATGAAATAAGGCTAGAAGTAACTCAGTTGTTAGAGTGCCAACTAGCATGTATAAAAATATGGGTTTCTTAGCATGCCTAAAAACCTGAGTTTAATCCCCAATATCACAAAAGAAAGACATAAAATTAGACACGGTGGCACACACCTGTAAACCCCATGGCAACAGGAGGATTAAAAGCTCAAAATCACGTTCAACTATATAAGTTTAAGGTCAGACCAAGATGTGAGACCATATATTTAAAAAGAAGGGAGGGGAGGGAGAGAGGGAGGGAAAAGCCCAAAGCAGTATCATTATCAAACTAACAAGAAAAAAGTTAAAGCTATATAAATTATTACCCATGTTCACTTGTTACAACTAAGGAAAGGCAAATGTCTCTGAGAAGATGTGAGATGTGAACAACTGGTCTACCTGGGTCTGAACACTAGAAGAACATAAAGAAATTACCAAGACGATTCTAGCTAAAGGTGTAAACAGTAACCAGGGCCAAATCAAAGTTGTGAGACCATCAACCCTGAGAAATACACACTCAAGGAAATTTGTAGACATGATATTAATTTTGTATTTAAAAGGTAAATTCCAGGCTGGGAAAGCAACTAGAAAAAGCTTCCAGTTTTGGAAGAAGCAACAGCCATGTTGCAGAAATACTCAACATTCTCCTCACAGAACAGAAGCTGTTTGTAAGTCACCCACAGAAGGCAACATACTATCCTATACGTCTAAAGTTAGAGATCTCCCAATGCCAACAGGAAGACACTCCCCCCTACATCTTAGAATGAAAGGACCTGCTGACACTGGAATGGAACCAAGGCACTTAGAAAAAAAAAAGAGAGAGAGAAATTTACTAAATTAGCATAAAAATATCTTAGGGAATACAAAGAAGAATTATGTAAAAAAACAAAGACATCATTAGAACTAGGTCATTTCTCCATAAATATAATCTATTTCTATGGGCTAGTTTAGTCCTCTCTCACTGCAGATTGCATTTTCCTCATATAAAGAAATAATGTGACTACTAGAGTTATGGAGCTCACTGTACATCTAAAAGACTAGTTGATTCTCAAATTCAAATTTATCAGGCAAGATTCCAATGTTTCCAACACTGCACAAATTAAGGAAGTGGGTAGGAAGCTGTATTTATTCCTGACATATATACCTGGAACCAAGAGGGATGTTACACAATATGAATGACAAATGAAAACTCAAAAAAAGGTTTGTTTGACAATTATGTCAAGTGTTCAGTGCCCTGACAATCCAAATTTTCTTCCACAAAACCATTAAATATAAATCTATAGATAGAACTGATTGTTTGGATAGTTAAACTTCCGTTGATAGCACTGTTAACTTCTTGGTTTATTTATTTATACTGAAATTGTTACAAAAAAATTTATAAAGAAGGGAATGAATTAAATTGTATCAGGATACAAATTAAATCTAAAATGAAACAAGTAATATCAAAATAATGACAAAATAAAATCATAAATAATATATTATATAATGTAATTATATATAGTCACTAATAAGGAAATTACAAAATGTCAATCTTCCAGTAGCTCTGTTAATAATGTAATTGATGACACACATTAGATGGTAAACTGTTATTTAAGAGACATAAAACATAATGTAAAGAATGGATACCTGTACTGTCATCATGAACAGATAAGAACTCCTGCTGAAAATCTCAAAAACAGTCTTGATGCTTCTCTCCATGTATCAGCTATAAATACAGAATGACTATGGGAGCAAGAAGAGACCCACCAACTTGGAAGGACTTTTTAGTATGATTTTAAACACAAGGTGAGTAAAAATGACACCTTTAAGAATATCTAGATGAAAAGGTCCAGGCAAAAGAATAAGAATGTCAGAAATATAGCTTATCTTTAAGGAAAGGCAAGGAGGTTAATGTTATTTGGAGTCGAAAAAGAATGAAATAGAACATTTATAGGTAGCATAAAACCATGGTAGGCACTGTAACCACAGAGAAGACTGGGTTCTAGTCAAATAGAAACAAAACCACTGAAGTATTTTCAGGAAAAACAATAAAGTGAGTATTTTGACAAACTTCCACAAATGAACAAAAACCAAAACTAAAAATACAACTAAATGATGTCATTGAAGGTCTGGTAGACACAGGGGCAGATGTAACAATAATTTCAACAGAACCTTGGCATCCAAATTGGCCCCTTCAGTAGCTAAATGTTCAACTTTTGGGGACTGGAACATTATCCCAAGTCAAATAGAACATGAGATAGCTTGACTATATAGGGACAGAAGGACAGAGAAAAATTAAAACCATATGTGGCTAACATTGCCATGAATTTATGAGGACACAATTTATCACAACAATGGAACACTCAGATTAATATTCCTCCAATTTCAGAAACAAACCAAAAGCATATGTTTCTGGGAAAAATATTAGAAAGTATTATGAAAATAATGATGATGGTCACTGTCCATTCAGGTTGTACAAAAACAAAAGCTCATCATTCAAAGGAACCAACAACTTTAGAATGGTAAACAAATAAGCCTATATGAGTTCAGCAACAGTATTTAACAAAGTTTCAGGCCTTAAAACAGCTGGTACAAGAGCGTTAAGTATTTAGCATATTGAAGAATCAACCAGCCCTTGGAATTCTCCTGTATTTGTTATCAAAAAGAAATCTGAAAACTGGAGAATGATAACAGATATAAGAGTGGTAAACAAGGTGATTCAGCCCATGGGCTCTCTACAATCCAAAATTCCTTTGCCTTCACCGTTACCTAAAGAATGGCCTATCATAGTTATTGAGTTAAAAGACTGTTTCTTTACTATACCTCTAGAAAAACAGGACAAGTAAAACTTCGCCTTTACAGTGCCCATTTATAATTCTCAGCCTGTAAAGAAATATCAATAGAAGGCTCTCCCAAAGGGAATATTAAATAGCCCCCACATTGGATGTCAGATATTGCACAAATTCTATTTGTTATTATAATAAAAAAAACCAGGGTCAGATATTGGATAAAAGCTGAAATATCAAAGAGATAAATAAACCACAGCCACTTTTCACCCAGTCAACTCCTCAGGCCTGTCTGCATGGATCCTCCATCTGCAAGCTTCTCTGTCCTCAGCTAACCAGGGAAGTGGCAGGGCAAGAGAAGCTGAACTCCCCCCCCCTCCCTCTCTTTCCCTCTCCCTCCATCTCCCCCCCCACCCAGCTCTCTCACTTTCTGATTCAACTTTCTAGACCTAGGATTAAAGGTGTGTACCACCACTACCTGGGTGTTAGGGTCTTGTACTGACAGAGATAAACATAGATCTCTGTCTCTTGAGTGGTAAAATTAAAGGTGTGGGTTACCACTCCCTGACCCTCATGGCTTGGCTCTGTGAGTGGTGCTGTCCTCTGATATTCCAGACTTTTTTAAATTAAATATACGACATATCACCACAAGGTGACATCAACTGAATGCTTATAAAAGGATGCCTCTAGCTGCTACATGGAGAATAGACCTTTAGAAGGTAAGAGTAGAGCTAAGTGAAGAGATGATTCTATAAGTTCAATAAAAGATAAAAAAAAAATAATTTGAGAACACCGGAGGTGAGAATGTGGCATGCACATTGAAGGCAAACTAAGCAGGACTTGAAGACTGAGTGACAGCAGTGGAGACTGGCATTGGAAAGCGGTACCTAAGGATGATGATACAACACTAGTGAGCACATACTATGGTAAAGGTATTAACTCAGCAGCAAGAGACAAAGACCCTGATGGAAATGACAAATGAATGCTATTTAACTTGGAAAAAACTTTATCTTCTTTGTGATCTTAACTGCTAATGCTCAAAAATAAAACTTTCAGTCACTATATATAATATTCCAAAGAGTTTAAAATGTTTATTAGTTTTACAGAGTGTCTTATCAAGCCTGGGTGTTGCTTCTTCTTAAAAAGGGCTAAAATGAAATAAATTTTACCATATTAGACCACCATATCAGATTTCCACAGTTCCTGAAACTGGAGACTTTAAGCAGGTTGCTTGCATCACTCCTGACATAAGCTTGCATTCCTTGATACTGGCACAATGAGAGGAAAAAACAGACAACGAAGTGAAGTGATCTGGAAAGGGTTAATACAATTCACATACAAAATGCTAATGATTGCACATTAAGCATTTTACTTAAAGGAGAACTAGAAAAAGAGAGATGTGAGGAAAACAATATATTCAAAATGATTTTCAAAAATGGATTATCAAGAAATCTACATCCTTGTATGAAGATGCCATGTACAAACTCAACATCTTGCATGTTAACTCAAACATTAACTAAACATAAATCTGGAAACATCTATGTTATTGTCTAAAATATGCAATTTGATAACATATTTTTCTAAGAAATTCATAATACAACAAAGAAGTACAGAAAATTTTTCAGAAAACTGTTCCACAAGAAATACTAATGGAGATTCCTTAGACTAAAGAAAATCACCAGATGAAAATTCCAGGTTATACAGAACTGGGCATGATAATATACTTTCTGCCACAGCCTACTTTCCTTAAACATTCTACAGTCAGTTTATGATACAACTGAAACCAAAATACGATAAAAGCAAGAATAGCAGGGATGCTAAGCCCTATCTATATACGAGAGTATTACTTGAAAACAGCAAAAGCAATTAAATTATCCTTCTGAAAAAGTATTGGCACTCTTTCTACTAGCTATAGAAACAACCATCATCGCTGTCAATAGATGGATAAACAAAGAAATTGTAAGACATCAATCAAGCTTGGAGAAGGAGACTTTTACAATCTGTTTGCTTACTACATTTTTTGACATTTTATGTATAATTATTATTTGAGAATTTCTATTGTACAAATTTATACATTTTGCAAATTCACTTTCCCCTAATATCTTCCAGACCTATCTCCCACCTCCAGAACAGCTCCAAACTTTGTGTCTTAAAAAAAAAAATCCTAGCATGTGTTAACTATACTAAATAATGGGTTTCACTGTGAAAATTATATCACATTTATAACACACAAATTAACCTTTGAGAATGTCTACTAATAAAATAAGCCAGAAACAAAATGAAAACTATTATATGACAATATGATCTCATTTTTATATGGCATAAAATGTGTATATTTCAAATGCATAGAAACAGAGTGTAGCTCAGTATGTTTACATATGGTGAGGAATAATGAGAAGTGACTTAATGGGTACAAATTTGTAGTTTTGTATACCAAGAAAGAAGATAAGAGGTAAGATGCATGAGAAGGAAAGAGGAATATAAAAACTGAACCAATTAGACTTAATCAAAAGTATATAAGAGCAGAATTTTCACCCTACAGAGTACACACATCTTCAAGTGTAGAAATGACACTGATCAGTCCCTATGCTGCATCTCAGAATCTTCATCTGACTCCTAATGCATTTAACAGATGAGCTTACCCAGCATTGTAAGGTAGTTGTGCTGTTTGGGTCTTGGCAATAAGTGCAGCTGTCATTCAAGTCTCCTTCCCAGTGCTCAGAACGTGTACCCATTCCACAGGGAAAGTCTCCTTTCTAGTTCTCAGAGTGTGTACCCATTCCACAGGGCAAGTCTCCTCTCCAGTGCTTAGAAAACGTACCCATCCCATAAGGATAGTAGTCTTTTGTACTCTCATTGGTACAGACGATGCCACTAAGAAGAAGTTTTCTATGTCTGATATATAACCCAAAATCCTCTTTCAAATACCAACACTTATTTAAGACTAGAGAAAGCGGGGGTGGGGAATAACTCAGGTAGTAAAGTGCTAGCCTTGCAAGCATAAGAACTTGAGTTTGATCCCCCAAAACTATAGTTGTGTTTAGTTTAAAAAGCCAAGAATGGTAGCACACCTGTAATCTCATGCCTACTGCATACTACCTATCCAGTCTGACCTTCTTGGCCTAAACACATGATGGGTACCACCCGAGGAATGTCTCAAAAGATTGGCCTGTAGCCTTAACATGCACACACACAGACCACACAATCACACACACACACCCCCACATACACACACATATACACACAACACACCTACACACACACACACCACACAATCACACACACACACCACACCACACCTACACACACACACACCACACATACATATACACACACACACCACACCACACCTACACACACACACACCACACATACATATACACATACACACCACACACACCTACATACATACACATAAACACACCTACACACACAATCAAAAACTGGAAAAAGGAACACAAGTACCAACAACAAAAGAAAAAACATTATTGTACCATATATAAGGAAATAACCACCAGGTAGAGTACAGTCCCAAATATCAAAGACAAATTATGTAAATTTTACATGATGATTTATAACATAAATTTTTAACAGTATAGCAGAGAAGCATTTTTATATGAAAAACCAAAAAATTGAGCATGGTGTGGTGGTACATACCTATACTCTTAGACTCTGAGGCCAAGTTAGTAGATCAACCTGAATTACATATAGCGTTCAAGACCACACATGTGAGTCCTATTTCAAAAAAGGGAAGAAAAGTAAAACAAAACCAAAAACCAACAGTGGGATAGAAGAAGGGAGGACTGCTGAAGTGCCTTGTGTTCAAACTGAGAACTATATTCCTTTATGCATAAAAATAAGATGAACAATGTACTTAAAAATGTTTTACATATCTATGTGAACACATGCATGCATATGTCCCTTCCTCAGAAAGTTTTTCTAGTTCAGGATATATCAGGACAACACTCAAATCAATACAATTGATAGGGTAACATAGGCAAATAGAAACACTAGCGAAAGAGATCTCTTTAGAGAAGTGTTTTTAATGTTCATCAACATACACAGAGACTGCATGTCAAAAAGTACCATTGCAGACAATGTTAATAACTATTTTTTAAAACCCAACATATACTATCAAAATGTCTAATAAAAGGAATTCAAGTATATTGTAAGTGAAAGTAAAAATCACTATAGATACAGTGGAAAGCAAATTTGGCCTTTCTAGTAAAGTTGAACATGCCCATGCTCTCTGATCCAGTAAGTCTATTTCAGATGAACATGGCTTATACAATGTAGTATAGATGTATATAAACAGGGTTCATCTACACAAAAAACTTTTTAGAGGCCCCTTCTGTACCAATAAAACAATGCAACAGATTCTACTTTACCTATGGAATTGATACATTTCCTAGACACTGGAAAGGAAGCTCAAAGGACAGCTGCAGTCATTGCTTTGACCCAAAGGACAACTCCTTTGCAAGAGGCAATATCAAGGACGGAATGGAGCCTAGTGGAGTGTCAGTTCTGGGGAAGAAGTGGGAAGGAGCAGAAGCAGGTGGATGGAAGAGGTGAGAGGGAGCCTTTCAGGGAGCTCAGCTTCTCTAGATCAAAGAAGGGGAAAGTCAAAACTGGTAGAGCATAGCTACACGTTTGTGTGTGGGGTTTCTGTCTACTGAGAAGTTCTTATGAGAGAAACATGTCTCTATAGAAAACAAAGAAGTCTTTTTTAAAAAAAAATACAGATTAAATATCAGCTTTATTTAAGCTGAGTTCTGACCACAGAACTCTAAGAAATATATAGATATGTATATATAGAGAGATATATAGATATATATAGATATATATATCTATATATCAAGTGCTTTCAAGTATCTTGTCAGATTTTAGGAGAAACAGTAAATACGTTATTTGCCTTTTCTGTTTCTTAACTCAAGATACCTATTAACTATTACTCATAACCCAAATCAATAATCTTTTTGCAGCTTAACTATTGGATAAAAGAGACTCCCTAAATAGGGCACAAAAGGATGATTTCTTTCCAAGATCCAGAATTGCTCTCAGAAAAAAAAATGAGATAAACGACCCCAACATTCTGCCCAGTAGCAGTGGTAACCGAGCATCAGAGAGAAAGCCCTGCTCTGCTGTTCTGAAATGCTATGATACCACATTTAGGGAAGGGAGAGTTCAGGGATAGCATGTTCTAAACTCCATTTAAATGGGAAGAAGAGTAAACTGGACACAGCTAATGGAAGAATTAATAAATTACAAAATTGAAAAAAAAAATGTTCTAAAGTGCAGGATAATACACCAAATAGAGACACACAAAATAAAAGCCAATAGATACAAAGTTTGAAGGCATTGATACAATTAATAAAAACCCTGGAAGAAAATGGGCCAAATGAAGATGCAATGATATGACTCAAAAATTATCAAAACTTAAGAAAATCCCAAATATTCAAATCATAAAAGTCCTTTAGGAATACTTTGAGAATTTAGAACACCCCCACCCCCCCACCCCCCACCCCCCCACCCCCCCCACCCGTCATGATTAAATAAACAACCATTAAAAAACAAACAAACAACCCAGGTTAATCCCAGCACTCAGGAGGCAGAGGCAGGTGGATCTCTATGAGTTCAAGGTCAGCCTGGACTACAGAGTGGGTTCCAGGATAGCCAGAGCTATACAGGGAAACCCTTTCTTTAAAAAAACAAAATGAAACAAACCAACAAAAATCTGAAAAACTACCTTTCAGCTGTGTGTGGTACCCACACCTGCAGTTCTAATCATCAGGAGGATAAAGGAAATGGATGCTGTAAATTAAGGCTGGACTACACCGTGAGCTCAAGGCCAGATTATATAGAAAACAAGCTACAAATCTTCTAACACATTGTTTACATAAGAAAGAAAGGAAAACTGACAGATTTTTCTTCAATAACAGAAAAGAAATGATCAAATTGGAGACATAAACACTTTTGGACTTAAAATTCTTATTAGATATGGAGGGAGAAGCTATTTCCAGACATAAAATCAATCCCACAGCCTTCACCGAATGCAGTAAGAATAGGCATTACCAGGGAGAAAACTAAAATCTAAGAGTAAGAGTGAACAAAGCCAGAATTATCAAGATATTAGCACGCTAGGGTAGTTAATAGAAATATTTACTGGTTACATTCATTATAATACAAACTATAATATGATGCAACTAGGAAATGGAAGAACCATGGTTAGAATTTGTGCCTGAAACTTTTATGATAATCTAGTTCAGAGTGTGGGTAAGAACTCAGACTCTGAAACCAGACTGTGTGGGCTTGAATATAAATCACAGGTGTCTTTCAAACTACAATTAAAGTCAATAACCCGATCAAAGAACAATAATGACATCTAAGAAATATGAGTCATATTTTGCCATTCTAATCAACTGTCAATTTTAATACATTAACAAGAGAAAAGAAGAATAATGCAGGGCCCGGGGAAAGACAGCTGTGATTTTCAGATGAGCTGAACATTTGTTAAAAATCTTAAAAGGGAGGAGTGGGGGTGAATATGATCAAAACACATTGCAAGTCATTCTCTGAGAATTAATAATATATTACATTAAAATATCTTAAAAGACATTAAGACGTTTAATCTTCATATTGTTCAAAAAGGTTTTCATGACTGCCAGCTCTATATTTTCAAATAGAATACAACAGTCTTTGCAAATTATTTTTCTGTCTGGAGATCTTCCTCTCCAAGAAGGCTATATAACAGAAAATAGGAGAAAATCACTTGGACATGACTATTATGTCCTCTGCTCTGGATGAGCACTGAAGCCAGGGGTCGATGACGTTACTGACAATTTCTTTTAGTCTTGTGTGACAACAGTTCCAATAGGGCATAGTTAAGTTTCGCCTGATTTGTTTGGCTCATGACTGGAAGTTATTACAACTTAATGATGTTTTTATTTCTACATTATTTAAATGTTTAACATTAAGACATAGGTCATAATTATTATATTCAATAAATATAACACTTGCCATTTCCAATGAATTACTTCTGTCTAAAATCACCTGCTTCATATCACTTTATAAGCCCTACAAGTAACTGTTCAGATCTCTAAAGGATGGCACCCAAGCTCAGTCTTGTACTTCCTATAAAAATAGCTTAATTTCAAACACATTCGACCTTACTTTGGGCTGAAAAGATTCCACTAAATGGATTTTCTTGTCAAGAAATACCATACATATCAGTATCTATCCTTGTAATTTTTATTTCATTGTTTTAATCACCAGTTACAGAGTTTTGCTTATTTTACACTATTTACGCATTCAGTATTTGTCTCTTTGACTATTTGGGGAAAGTCTGCAGGTAAGAACAAGTATTGTGGGATGAGTTTATTTAGCCAGCTGACAAGGGAAAGGGGAGGGAGGGAGATACATTGTGAGCCACACAGCGTGCAACTAAGTGTAATGTGGATTATAAAGACCTGAGTACACCTATAGAATATTAATAAACCACTGGGCTTTAAGTAACTTGTTATGTAACGTTTTTGTGAAAACAGAAGAAAGAAAACTGTTAACATGCAGACAATCTGCACCTTTCTATTTGTTTTCCTTCCCAGCACATAAAGCTAAACTATTTCACATCTTTACAGCCTGGTCCCTCCACACACACATGCCTGTGAACCCACAAAGCAAAAACTCCACACCTGTAGCAACTTCCTTCTGCACTATTGTCCTACCTACAACTTGAATGCCATGGCAAGTGCTCAAGAAACCGTTGTGGAACTAAAAGATAAAGAGAACAGACAGAGTCCAATGCTGGTGGAAATTAATTTTTTAGCAGGAAATACCAGAAAATTAACATAAGATACAAAATTATTTCTAGAAAGTGATGTGTGTTTTGAGTAGAAAGAACTGTCTCAGTGATATGGAGATGCAAAGGAAAAAGGAGTTACCAGGAGGAAGCATAAATGAACTGGATACTGAACACACTTAAGTGCATCTGGGACATTACAATTCCAGATAAAGAGAACTGAACATTTAAAGATGGCAGTGCAAACAAAAACAAACTTTCTGTTCAAAGAGCAGAAAAGGTGGAAACAGCAGACAGTGAAACAGGGGGAGACAGAAACCCACCTGTCATGGGCTTCAGTATAGCATCCGGATATTAATCTAATTTCAGTTGGAAACTTCTGGGCTGTCAGGTGGGAAAATGGTTAGTTAAGTTCCCTGTGTGTTAATGGACTGTAGAGGGGAAGACGGGGTCTTACTTAGGGTTTACTTGTTAGGAAGAGACACCACAACCACGGCAACTCATATAAGGAAAACATTTAACTGAGAGGGTGAATGTGACACAAATTCTGGTTGTTATTAAATGAAACTCAGAGTCAGACATCAGGGAAAAGCTAGAATACCAGAAAGAGGAAACAGACCACAGTCAAATCTCACCCAGCTGTCTCCCGAAGTCCTCCACCCGGCTTGTCAATTCTACACAGGGATTCTGTTTTCCTATACCTGCCTTAAATACCTTGTTTGCCCAGTTATTTCACTTCCGAGTTCAACTCAGTATCTTATTCAAGAGTTAGGATTAAAGGTATGAGCTACTACTTTTTGGTAGCTAGACCTTGAACTCACAGAAACACAGAAAGATCTCAGGCTCTGTTGTTATATGGAATTAAAGGCATAGGTTACCACTCCCAGTCCGTCCCCCCAATCCCCATCACCCCCATCCCCACCCACACCTCTCCCACCCCTGTGCTGGGATTAAAGGCATGAGTTACCACTCTCTGACCCTCCTGGCTTGACTGTGGGTGGATCTGTTCTCTGATATTCCAGACTGGTTCTATTAAATATATCACCACAGGTGACTTACAATTTCAGAGGTTCAGTCCATTATGATCAAGAAGGGAAACATAGCATCATGCAAGTAGATGTGGTTCTGGCTACATCCTGACCAGACAGCAGCAGGAAGTGGACTGACAGTCACACTGAGGTAAGCTTGAGCAAAGGAGACCTCAAAGCTCACTCCCATAGTGTCATACTTCCTCCAGCAAAGCCACACCTCCTAATAGTGCCAGTCCTTGGGAGGCATTTCCTTTCTAACCACAAGGGGCAAAGGCAGATGAGAGAGGAGCTGATGTAAGAGCACAGGCATGCAAACATTAGGGCCAGGCTGCACCAGAGGTAGTGGCAGAGATGGGAAGTAACATAATTTTGAAAGCAGAGCCAATAGGATTTCTTGTTTGAACAGACAGCCTTATTATATGGTGTGTGGAGGGACATGAAGAGGCTGAAGAGATGTAATGGAAGATGTCCGTTTACTTTCATCTGCACAACTTAGAAAAGAATCATTAATTGAACACAAGATAAGCAGTATGGGAGAAGACACATGATGAACTCTACTTTGTACACCTACTGATATTCTTCCCTACACACAAGTCACAGGAATCTATTCTGCAAAAAATTTAAGTTTTTTCTCAGTTGCTAGCACAGTCAACAGTTTCACTGCTACCTGGATTCTACCAGACTCAACTCAGATCAAAATACAAACAAATAGGTCTCTGCCCTGCCTCATATCAAAAGAATCTTGTTTGTTTGGTTCACTGAGACAACTCTGAGACAAGACAAGCATACCATCTGTGCTTAAATAGAAAGGGGCAGAGAATACATATTTGACTTAGTTTCTACATACACTTTAGAAAACCCTGGAAGGATGAAAAAGAACTAATACTTCTGATCACTTCCTGATGGGAAAGTGTGAGCTCTGAAGGACAGAGCTGATTCATGCAGTGGGAAAGCTCCACTGAGTTCTTGTTTTGTGTGAGACATAGGAGATGCTACAAAAAGAATAGGGTGGAAGATCTGAAGACATTCCTGGTTCTTGGTCATGTCTAAACAAAACCCTAGATGTCAGATCTCTCTCTTTCTCTCTCTATCCCTCCCTTCTTCCCCTTCTCTCTTTTCTCTCCCTCCATCTGTGTATGTCTGTCTCTCTTGCTATAATTTCATATTAAGAGTCACAGAATATATTTTTTAAATTGCAAAGCCTTCAATATTACTTTAACTGAAAGGACTATTTTGAGACTAGTCAAGAATCAGGCTAGCAATAAAAATAGTTCTTACACTGTATCTAATTTATCACTTTTAATTTCTTCTTTAAGGTTGTCATCTTCCTAAAACAGTCAAAAAGTAGAAAACAATTGTGATTAAAAAAAAAAAAACTCTTTCAAGCTGGGATTTATAGGTGAACCTTAATTGTGGCCCTCAGGAAGTGGAGACCAAAGAAGGCCAAGCCCGGTATGTGATATCTTTTGAAGTAATGTATTTTGGTACGTCGATTTACAAAACTACAGATATAAAGAAAATATTCATCTAGCTAAATATTTTCTTAAGGTTAGTAAGTTAGTTTTCTAACCTAGTACATAGCACAGTTTTTGAAAGGTTTTTTTAAAAATACATTTTGTAAAACACTTAGATAAGAAAAAGTTAACTGTCCTAAGTATACCAGTAATTATAATCAAAGTCAGCTGTGATTAAGACTTCGGCTGTATAGCAGTGGTGAGCTCATGATGCTCCAATGATAGTCCCAGCCCATGATGACACAACAATGTCAAAGGGCAGGTTCAAAAAAGACGTTATTAACATGAAAATCCTCAATAAATGTCGAGACAAACAACAGCCCAATCCCTATCCTAGTCCAGGGCTTCCAGTAGCCACGTCAGACATGCCAGCCCGCTGACATGACAGTTCCAGAGGAGGCTTGGATCAGAACTACATTTATACACATGTATCAGTATACAGATTTTTTTTTAAAAGTAATGTGTTATTAAAATAAGTGATCAACTCTAGACAGGACTGAAATCCAGAGACTCAATCAGTTTTATGGTTCAGAAAAAGTACAATCACCCAAGTTTTGTGGCTTTTCATTTTGCTGTTCTTGTTTAAGGCTAACTTGAAAAAAAGAAAAACTTTAAAATCTTGATTAAAAAAAAAAATCCCAGAAAGTAGTAAGAAGTTTCTTACCTATGAAATAAGTGCTCCAAAAACACTTTGGAGGAAGATTTTTCTTCATCTGTTTTCCTTAGGCAGCTCTCCCTAGACTAGTCAGTCATTTCAAGGAAACTGCAAACAACACTTGAGAGATCACTGGACTGCCACTTCGGTAAAGCTATTAATTTGAGAATCACGGCATAAGCTTGAAGTTAGTAAATAGTCATCACAAAAACAATGTATGTCTGGGATTATTATATCCATGTTGGATGAAGCTGAAAACCATTTTATAACTAGCAAAGCAATGCAGATATACTATATAGTCAGGGCATTCTGCATCATATATTATATATACACGAAGCAAATAGAAGGTTATCTGTTGTTATCTGGCAGTCAAAAGAATATGCAGCTATGCTGACTAGTAAATAATACCAAGGAAGCAAACCCCCATCATCCTTCTACCATTCCACAGCAGGTCCAGCATGCAATAAACTGATTCAAAAATCCACACTGAGTACCAGATTATATATGTGCTTCAGCATCTTAGTTCTCTACTGTGCAAACCTAAATAATTGTCAGTATCAATCAGATAAGGCATTTTGGATCTAATTTCAGTCACATCCCTGAGAATATAAACAGAGAAGTCGCACGTCCCTAGTTATTACTTGCAATCCCTCCCTGGTGCTGGTGGCTTTCACTATGTCTGGAAGGACAGTGGGAACCACAAGGAAAGAACTACTGAAAACACTCACTGTCCCCTAAGCTCATGGCTTGCCATCTCAGTCACTGTATCCCTAAACAGAATATACTGCACCATTGATCAGCCTTGCTTACTGGATGTACCAAGTTTCTTATCTGGGACTATGAAAAGGTTTTGCATGGAGATGGTATTCAAACTGAAATATACACCCAAAGGAGTTACTGGGTCTAAAAATAATAGAAATCAGAAAGGTAATCATGAAACTCATTTTGTTTTTCACTGGTAACGTACAACCCTCTAAAATGTCTGCATGAAATGAAACCACTTCTTTAAACCAATAGTGATAATGACTTTTAAAGATGTAAAGAGTGTACATATGAATGAGGCAGGCACCACATGAGGAGGAAATGGAATGAATAAAAGTTTCAGAAAACATATGCATGTACAAGCGTGCTCAGAAGACACTGGCTGTCAGATAAATATCCAGCTGAAAATTTCAGCGCTTTGGTAGCTAAAGCAGTAAGAGAAAAACAACATTGCCTTGCACTTAGAAAGCTGTTTCTAATCAACTGAGCTACTCCTATGGGGGCAAATAAAAATGATTAGCTTATTAAAAGCATAGCTTTGCTATTTAATAAGCAAAAATGATTGAAAATTCTGCTCCAGATCCTGATAATTTTAGTGTTTCTAGTTAAGCTTGCAAAATTGCATTCATTATTAGTGTCTAGATTCATTAACAATTCAATTTATAGATATTAATGCTTATAATGCATGCTTCGCTTGCCAAAACTTGAAGAGAAATTGTTTCAATTAGCTTTCATGGATCATGAATCCTACCGGCTGGGTATTTTTAGACAAAAGATACAAACACATCCCCAAGCAATGCTAATGCACAGCTGGGACTTGTGTGTAAGGTCACTTGAGCTAACAGTTTAAAAGGAAAAACAGTAAATGAGTTTTACCCAGATGAGTAAGACAGGAACAGTCTTCTGTTTCCAACCAAATATTTGAAAGGCATATATGCACTTAAGGAAAATGGCAACAGAATTATTTGCTTTAGGGATCTCTAAAGACGAAACTATTAGACAGAAATTGGCAAGCTAAATTCAGTGAGAGACGTTCAGCATAAAAGACAATGAGAATTCGCAGTGAGGAACCTTAATTTCTTTCTTTGTAGAAAAGGGCATTTCTTGTAAGTCAGGCTTAACGAGGATGCAGATTCTGTTACCAGAACAAGGCTGTGACCCTGAAGTAGGAGATGAAAAGAAAAACAGGCTGATGGACCAAGCGATCCAGATCTACAGGTAATTATCAGTTCTCCATTTCATGTGGGGCTACACACAACCAATACAAAGTTGCTACTTACTGCCAGGAACAAAAGATATATTCTTAGGTAGAAAGAGACTTTCTTTTAGGCTGTCTATCTGGCCCACATATATTTCTTCCACCAAACTGTATGAATACCAAAGACACCAACTAATTTTTATGCTGCACACAGTGTAGTATATGACTGGATTCTAGCTCCATCTCTACAAGCTGCCCAAATGTTTATAACTTGACTTCTTATCACAACAGGAAGAGAGTGAAGTGACTTCTTATTTTAGAACAGAGATAATTCCTTTGTCTTTACTAAAATGCTGACTTGTTTCATATGCTGAAGAATGAACTGAATAATGATTCTCTATTTATTTATTATTACACAGTCTCACCATGTAGCTTAGACAAGTCTGAAATTTGTGACCCTTCTCCTTCAGCCTCTTAGCTTGGGAATTATAAGCAAGGACCATTGCACCCAGGTGAACCACGACTCCTGACTGTGTCAGGGATCCCACAGAGCAACCTTAGAAAACTCTAATGCCAGCAGAATGAAATCAAACAAGATCTGAAAAGCCAGTGAACTACAACAAAACTCTAAGGGTATGCCATAAAAGCTGGGTAAAAAGGCACGCAAACTCATTGGGATGTTTAGGATGAAGAAGCATGAGTATAGGTAAGGCATTTCTTCTGAGACTACACTAGCTTTTATATCAAAATTTTAATAGTCTTGAAGTCAAATACATGTACACCCAGGAAAATATTTATTTTTATCTTCTTTAGCCTTAACAGTGATATAAGTTTACAAAAAGATAATTGTGAGTTTATGCTAAATCAAAATAACTGCTATAAAACATATCAGATTTACAATCTAAGGCTTGAAGAGGTTAGAGCACACTAAAAAAAAAAACAAAAAATACTAGTTTGTGAGACACACACACAAAATAAAGTCTGACTGCTTCTATATGGCAATTAAAAATTACTACACAGAGAATGGACAAAAACAGGTAAGAAAAATGGAAAAGCAAGTCTAAGAAGAAAAGTGAAGATGGGTTATATTTATTAATTTGAAGATGGTTCTAAAGATTGATAAAAAAAAAATACAACTAGGCTAAAAGCAGTAGGTAAATGTGACAAGCTGAAAAACTAATGATGTAACTTGCTCATTTATTTGGCCAGTGTGCTTGCATAAGTACATACATACATACACACATATATGATGTATATTAATGCATTTCACACACTGTTAAATTCATGATGAATAAACTATTCTTTTAAAACCTACAATTTATACTTAAACCAAATAGTTACTTGATAAATTCATGGATACATACACACAGAGAGATTGGGGGGAGCAGGCTCTGGTCACTGATGAAATCATTAGCAGTGTCACATTACTATTCAGGACTATAATTCATTCTTTAGTATTAAGAGTCCATAGGGGCCCGGTTTGCTTTGCCACACTGAAAATAGGGAACAGCAGGGATCCCTGGTACATGAAGCTTATTTACTTCCCTATTCTTTTGTAAGCTTCCAAGCGATCTGGTTATTCTTTTGTTTCTGTGCCTAATCTATTACTTAACGTAGTTCTCCCTCTCTACAGTGGCTGCAAGGGCACCGAACAAGAACAGCAGCAGTTTCCTGAGGGGTGGTGAGGTAGAGGTAGTCAGTTAATGTCTTCTGCTGCTTGATAGGCATCACAGGCCATATCCCCACATTGAAAATGTAACCCAAACAGCTTTCAGTGATGAAAATCCTATTCCACAAAAGTTAAACTCCTCACAAGGCCCATCTAGTTTATATTATAAGACAATAAGAGATACTGGGAAGTGAGAACAAGTATCAATAAATATAGCAGAGTATACATATGATCAGAAATACTGACTGGTATACAATAACATTAGAGAGCAGTTTGTATGGGTAGCCATGTGTAGAAATCTAGAATTAACTAGATTCTGTAATATTTGTATGTGTTCATAGGAGGTGGTTGTTGCACATGTGTGTGGAGGCTGGAGGACAACCTCAAGTTGTTCCTGGAGGGGCTACCTACTTTGTTTCTGAAACAGTCTCTCAGTTGCCTAGAAGGCTGTTGCTGCATGCTAACTCTGGGATTACGAACGTGCACCACTATTTCTAAACTTCTTTCCATGGGTGCTTGGGACTGAACTCAGGTACTGTCTGAACTACCTCCCTACCTAGATATTATAATTTTGGTAAGATAAATCTAGGGATGGGGGCAGGCGACAGGATCACTTTGTGTGTAAGACAAAGCATTCTGATGTGCCCTGTAATGACTTCTTAGAGGAATAACAACAAACTCCAATTTGGTGCAATATTACATAAGGCCAATTCTATAGCCATTAAAACTCCACAAAGGCAGGTGAACCACTTCACCAACATATTATCATGGTTACTCTAAAATAAGTGTCACATTATGCACCAGATATTTGTTGAATGAACAGGTTAATTATTTCCCCACCTGGTGACCATATTCCTTCTTATAAAAAAACAAAGTAACCGTGGATTCTTTAAAGGTCTGTTCCCAGGAATAAAGAAACAAAGAAATTATAGATGCTAATGATAAGAGTGGAAAATGAAACTCTTAGGTATTAGCTACTGCTGTGTAGTAGCTGATTATTAGCAGGCTTGAAGGTCATGAGGATACATTCCTCCTTCACCATATTGAACCCCACCTCCTGTGTTCCTATTAATACTAACTTTACAAATGAAAAATAATGACATGGAAGGAAGGGGTATCACAATTTCCTCTTCATAAGGTTTAAAATATTTGAGGCTGACCTGAATGAATCCTCCCTGAAGACTAACTTTCATGGCACCAGAAGGTGCCATACAAGTTTCCAAAGGAGGGAGGCAACCAATAGTCCTATCTAAATATGACACCTATGAACCACATCAATGACCAGCAATGCAAGATACCACTAAGGATACAGTAATGGCACACATACCGTGGCAGTAACCAACATCTAACTGGACTTAAGCCTGGCTAGTGTCTATTCTTCACCCCTCATGGTGTCATGTTTGACTCTGTAATAACTCCCACCACCTGTGCTACGCCGCTGTGTATCTCTACAGAATTCTCTCAGTTGAGATCACACTGAGAGATGAAAGGAAGAAGCTTGAGAATACTGGAACCCTACAGGCTATCTTTGCAAACTTTCTGTAAGTCTTAAGCTAAGGTAAAGTTTATTTTTAAAAAAGATTAGAGAAAAAGTGGTATTTGATACATGCTTAATGCAATCTAACTCTCAAAAATGCTGAGCTACTCAGTTGTCAATAGTAAACTAGTAAGGGACTAAGAAGACTGCCAATGGAAGAGATGAGGTGGCCTTATTACCAGTTGGTCAGCACCTATAACCTGTAATGACCTTAAATAACTTCAGCACTCTCACAGGGTACCACTAAGCAACTGCAAAATTACTATCCTTCACTTCTCATTTTCTTTCTTCAAACTAACTTAAATTCTAAGATGTTCTGATGCTCCTAAGTCTCATAATTATGACTAGGATAACAGCATTACAGTATAAGAAAGATATAAAAATATTCACCACCCAGAAAGAAAAAATACTGTTTACACAAACACAGTTTAATGGAGGAGTAAATACAAAAGACCATAGGTTACTTAGGAGGAATTTTCCAGTATATCTCTTATTCTTCCAACCAGCAATGGCACTTGACCAAAAAAAACAAAAACAAAAACAAAAAAAACAAAAAAAAACCCACCTTTTTCCTCTCCCTCAAAACCAATGTTTCTTGTTCTTAAAATTAAAAAAAAAGTTGAACAGAAGATTTAGTACCCTAAGCATAACTGTCTCTTTTATAAATACTAAAAACATTCCTAAGTAACAAAACAAATCACATAAATGGAATCATTGCCCCTAGATTTCTACTGGAAATGCATCACCAACATTAATAAACAAAACCAAAATGAAACTAAAATCATTTTAAGTGATGTAAAAAAGTTTGAACACAAAACATTAATATATTCAAAATATTCTATTTTTAACTAAGCTTCTAATATGTCATAAGTGACTATTTCTTTAATTCAGAAGCATAAAAGGGATATTCTGAGATTTCCTAAGCCTGTCAGTTTCCTCCTTATATACGGAAGCACTCTTACTAGTGTCCACACTCAACTCACACTCAGGCCACTGCCTGTCTCATGCTTTGTGTAACTCAAACATCAGGGGAGGCAAAATGGAAGCAAGAGGCAACCACTGTAGTCTAGGGATCTGAAATGCAGAAAAACTGCTGGATTGTATTTTTGCAATAATTCTCAGACTTAGTGGACTCAAAACCCTGAGTTTTTTAAAGGTATTAATAATGTCAGATACTCTATGTGGTTACACCATTAATAGTTACAATAATGGAAATGAAACAAAAAAATGTCGACTTTCATCATTTAAAGCAATAAAAAAAGTTAATGCATATTTATAACATACTTTTATGAAAGACTGTTTTCCTACTTCAAAACACATTCACAGGGCAGAGATGCCAGAGAGAAACCAAGAGACACTGCAGAGGCATGATGAGATGCAAGCAGACTCAGAGGAAAGACGGTGATAGGTTGCTCTGAGAGAAGATCAACAGCTTGATGGGGGACCATTCTTCTCTCCAAGAATTGTCTTAAGTCACTGGTCTATAGCCGACTAAGAGCCAACTAAGAGTAACCCCTGCAACAACTGGAGACACACAGCCCCCAGGCCCATAATCAACTTAAGAGCTGACTAAGAGTGAACTGAGGAAGCAATGGGTAGATGCCAGTGCAAGAATATATATAACAACAATTAGACAACACCAGAAGAAACTGGTGGTTCTACAACATCAAGATCTGAGCATAACAGTGAAGAGGAAACAAAGGGAAATAACCTTAAAAGCAATTTTACAAAGATAATAGAAGCTTTAAAAGAGGATACAAAAAGCTCACTTAAAGAAATAGAAGAAAAAATACAAACAAAAAATTAGAAGAGATGAACAAAACCCTGAAAGAAAATAAATAAAACCAAGAAAAAGAAAACAAGTGAAAGAAACAGCCCAAGAATTAAAAATTGAAATAGAAGCAATAGAGAATGCACAAGCAAAGTCAAATCTGGAATTAGAAAATCTAAAGATATGAACCAAAAGTACAGATGCAAGAATAACCAACAGAAACAAGAGATGGAAGAGAGAATCTCTGGAGTGGTAGAATCAATGGAAATAGATACGTCAGTTAAAGAAAACACTAAAACCAAAAAAGTCATAACATAAAACATCCAGGAAATCTGGAACACCATGAAAACAACAAATCTGAGAATAATTTGGAATCACAGAAGAAGAATATCAGATCAAAGGCACAGAAAATATATTCAACAAAATCATAAAAGAAAACTTTCCCAACCTAAAGAAGGAAATACATATAAAGATACAAGAAGCTTACAAAACATCAAATAGACTAGACCTCCTCACACACACACACACACACACACACACACAGTCTGCTCGGCACATAATAATCAAACCATGAAACTAACAGAACAACAACAACAAAAATACTAAGAGCTGCAAAGGAAAACGGCCAAATCACCTATTAAGGCAGACACATCAGAATAACACCAGACTATTCAATGGAAACAATAAAGGCATACATACACTAAAAGAGCATGGCTGCCAGCCTAAACCACTATACTCAGCAAAACTGTCAATCACCATAGATGGAGTAAACAAGATATTTTAGGACAAAACCAGATTTAAGCAAAACTTATCCATAAATACAGCCCTACAGGAAGCACGAACGGGAAAACTCGAACCTAAAGAAATCAGATATACCCATGAAACCACAAGCCATCAATAATTCTAAAGAAGAGATACAATAGAAACCGAAGGAACCTTGCCAAATACTTTATGAGGCAATAATCACACTGATTCTCAAGCCACTCAAAGATACAGTGAAAAAAGAGAATTACAGGCCAATCTCTCTCATGAACATTGATGCAAAAATACAAAATAAAATTCTGCAAACCAAATCCAACAACATATCAAAAAGAATCATCCACCACAATCAAGCAAACTTTATCCCAGAGACGCAGGGATGGTTCAATATACGAAAAACTGTGAATGTCATCCATCATGTGAAAAAAAAAAAATGAAAGAAAAAAAAACAAAACATGATCATCTCATTGGATGCTGAAAATTGACAAAATCCAAAACTTCTTCATGATAAAAGCTATGGAGAGATCAGGAATACAGGGAAATACCTAAATATAATAAAGATGATATACAGCAAGCTGACAGCCAACATCAAACTAAGTGAAGAAACTCTAAGCATTCCCACTAAAATCAGGAAAAAGACAAGGCTGTCCTCTCTCTCCTTATCTATTCAATATAGTTCTCAAAGTATTATCGAAAGCAATAAGAGAACAAAAGGAGATTAAGGGGATACAAATTGGAAAGGAAGAAGTCAAACTATCTCTATTTGCAGTTTATATGATCATATACATAAGTGGCCCCCAAAATTCTACCAGGGGACTCCTACAGCTGATAAACATGTTCAGCAATGTAGTAGGGTACTAGATTAACTCAAAAAATCATTACCCCTCCTACATACAAAGGATAAAGGGCTGAAAAAGAAATAAGGAAAACACATCCTTTCTAATAACTGCAAATAACATTAAATATCTTGACATAACTCTAACCAAAGAAGTAGCAGACCTGTTTGACAAAACTTTAAGTCGCTGAAGAAAGAAATTGAAGAGGATATCAGAAAATGGAAAGATCTCCCATGTTCCTGGATAGGTAGGATCAACATAGTAAAAATGGCAATTTTCGCAAAAGCAATCTACAGATTAAATGCAATTCCCATTAAAATCCCAACACAATTTTTACAGACCTTGAAAGAATAATACTCAACTTCATATGGAATATCAGGAAACCTTGGATTGCCAAATCAATCCTGCTCAATAAAAAAACTTCAGGAGGAATCACCATCCCAGACTTCAAGCTATACTATAGAGCTAGAGTAATAAAAACAGCCTAGTAGTGGCATAAAAGCAGATTTGTGGGTCAATGGAATCGAATCAAAGACTCCGACATTAACCCACACACCTATGAACACCTGATTTTTGACAAAGAGGCCAAAAATATTCAATGGAAAAAAAGATAGTATCTTCAACAAATGGTGTTAGCGTAACTGGATAGTAGCATGTAGAAGAATGCAATTAGATCCAAACCTATCACCTGCACAAAACTCAAATTCAAGTGGGGCAAAGACCTCAATATGAACTTGATAGAAAAGAAAGTGGGAAAACCCCTCCAACACACTAGCACAGGTGACCACTTCCTAAACTTAACACCAGTAGCATAGACACTAAGAACAATAATCAATAAGTGGAACCTCCTGAAAGGCAAAGGACAGAGTCAATAAGACAAAATGAGAACCTAGAGAATGGAAAAAGATCTTCATCAACTCTACAGCTGACAGAGAAATGATCTCATAATATATAGGGAACATAAGAAACTAGAGCCCCAAAACCTAGAGAACCCAATTAAAAAACGGGGTTCAGAGATAAAAAGAGAATTCTCAACAGAAGAATTACAAATGTCTGAAAGACCCTTAAAAGTTGTTCAACATCTTTAGCCATCAGAGAAATGCAAATCAAAAAGACTTTGAAATACCACCTTACACCTGTCAGAATGGCTAATGTGGGCATATGTTTCAAATTTGATAAAAAAAAAAAAGTCTGAGATATCAGAGGGGTCTACCCACAGTCAGTCTAGGAGGATCAGAGAGTGGTAACTCAAACCTTTAATCCCAGAACAGGGAATATCCAGGAGTGGTGACCTATGCCCTTAATCCTGGAAAATCTGAGTTTGAGGCTATCTTAGTTTACAGAGGGAGTTCCAGGCTCTCAGACAGGCAGTGGTGGTGTCAGGCCTTTAATCTTAACCAAGATGTGAAACAATTAGGCAAAGAGGGTGTTTAAGGCATAGAAAGACAGAGGAGGCAGAATAAGCCAGGAGGAGTGAGGCTGAGGAAGCTGGAAGACAGCTGGGTGAGATCTGACTGTGGCGTTTCCTCTCTTTGATCTTTCCTTGAGATCTGGCTCTGAGTTTCCTTTGTTCTTCCAACAAATGGCACCCAATGTGGGGCATGAATTCCTCCCCTCCATCCCCCCCAAAAGGTGCTTCCTGGCCAGAGCAACACATGGACATAGTAATTACTGGCTGGCTAGCTTCATGTTCTGAGTTAATCTACAGTCTTAGGCACACTGGCCATACGTGTTTCTGTTTCATTTTAATCTGGGTAAGATTTTCCAGACAGTGGCCTCTTTCTCCTGGTGGGTTGTGGGTTTTTTTGTTTTGTTTTTTTTCTCTTTTTGGACCTTTCCTTCAGCTGCTATCACACTAGGTAGCTGTCCCACTTCACAGTCATTTGAATCATCAGTGACAACTAGATTGGTGAGTAAATCGAATTTTTTTTAAAAAAGGGGGGGAATTTAAGACAATGGAGGGTGTTCGGTCTTTCTGTGATCTTTCTCTAGACTATTTGATATTAGAACCAGTAAAGGAAAAGATAAATAAAGTAGATGGGATTATAGTCATAATGTTTATCATGAATATTGTATGTTTGATTATTTCTGTTTTATCATTTAAAGAAGTCAATTAATGTAAAAGACAAGAAAAAGTCTTTTAAAAGCCTTTAAAAACAGAACACAAAGATGTTCAAATTCAAACAGAGAAATATAAAGAGCCAATTTCAGCAAGGTTGTCTAAAATTACACAAAACAATCCATTATAATATTAATATATTGGACAAAGATAAAAATTATAGAGAATCTAGTTGGACTCCAGTATAAAGGCTAGAATTAAGGAGAGCAAAAGAAGCAATTGTGACATATGGGATGCTCTCACAATTTGTAAAACAAATGCTAAATAGCTGGTCATTCTGTAACCGGATCACATAATGATTGGTTAGATATGGTTACTGCTGTTTTAGAGGCTGGTCCACTATTACAGAGGAAATCATGGTGGAAGGAGGAGGCTAAAACAATAGAACAAAGAAGCAGGACCAGCAGCATAGAAGTCTCCAAAGACCAACTTCTTGGGGAGGGGGATTATGCTGATATTGAAAGGCTATTTTTACACAATGAACATACTCTGGCTTTATGCCGCATTGCAGCTGTAAACATCTGGGATCGAAATGAAGAAATAGAAAAAGAAGACTGAATTATTCATGAAACTAATCCAAAGCCCAAAAGAAATGTTTACAGACTTTTTGCACAGATTAACTGAAGCAGTAAACAGAATGGTACCAGACTCAGAAGCCAGGCAAATAATAATTGAATCACTAGCTTTTGAGAATGCTAATGCACAATGTAGAAAAATACTTAGACCATTAAAAGTAAGATCAGCACCCTTGGAGGACTGGATTCATGAGACAATCTAGAGTGTTAGGATGGTGATAACTAGGTAGGAGACTTATTTCCAGAGGTATAAGAAAAAGTCAAAACATTAAATGTTACAATTGTGGAAGGCAAGGTCACATAAAAAGAGATTGTAAACAAGGCAATCCAAGAAACAGTGATTTTGTTAAGAATAATCCCAAGAGAATACACCTCCCTTCTGGAGTATGCGGAAGATGTGGAAAACGGAGACATTGGATGAATGAGTGCAGGTCAACAAGGGAGAGACAGGTAACTTTCTGCCTTTAGAAAATGCCCCAAGTGGGATTTCAAAAGCCACCATATCAAATCCAGTCCGATCTTACCCTGCCATTGTGGAGGAAACACCTTCCCAGAATACATAAAGAAAGTAAAACCTATTTTATAAAGACATACTACACTGAATGATAGAAAATATATAGAAAAAGAAAAAACTCACAAAAAAATTATAAAGTGAATATTTTGGCAAGCTTCTATTGATGAACAAAGGCCAAAATTAAATGATGTTACTATTGAATATTTATTGGACATAGGGGCAGATATATCAATAATTTTACCAGAGTCATGGCATCCAAGTTGGCCCCTTCAGGAGGTAAATGTTCAGTTTTAGGGAATTAGGTTGTTATCCCAGGTAAAACAGAGTGCAAGATAGTTTGAGTGTATAGGACCAGAAGGACAGAGAGGAATATTAAAGCCATATGTGGCTAACAATGCTATAAATTTATTGGGGATGAGATTTACCACAACAATGGAACACACAGATTAATATTCCTCTGAACACATAAATAAACCACAAACTAGAACATGTTTCTGGAATAAAACATTAGAAAGTATTATGAGAAACAGTCACAGACCATTCAGGTTATACAGAAACATGGCACAACAGCTGCTGATCTTTCAAAAGCACCCACAGCACTACCTCTAAAATGGCTAACAGAGAAGCCTATATGGGTTCATCAATGGCCTTTAACAAAAGAGAAATTGCAGGCCTTAGAGGAGCTGGTACAGGAGCAGTTAAATGCTCAGCATATAGAAGAATCAACCAGCCCTTGGAATTACCCTGTATTTGTTATTAAAAAGAAATCTGGAAAGTGGAGAACGGTAACAGACCTAAGGGCGATAAACAAGGTGATCTAGCCAATGGGCTCTCTACAGTCTGGGATTCCTTTGCCTTCTCTGTTACCTAAAGAATGGCCTATTATAGTTATTAATATAAAGACTTTTTTTTTACAATACCTTTACAAGAACAAGACAAAGAAAAATTTGCCTTTACAATGCCCACTTATAATAATTTTCAGCCTGTAAAGAGATATCAGTGGACGGTATTCCCTCAAATAATGCTGAATAGCCCTACTCTGTGCCAGTATTTTGTATAAAAGCAAGTAGAAGAAATACATAGCAAATTCCCACAATCTATAATTTACCATTACATGGACGACATCTTATTGGCCAATTCAAATACTGATACCTTAGAAAAAATGTTGGAAGAAGTGGAAAAAAAAAAGTTTTGCCTGCTTGGGGATTACAAATTGCCCCAGAAAAAAACACAAAGAGGGGATTCCATTAATTATTTAGGTTACAAAAAAAGGCCAGCAAAAAATCATACTCCAAAGGGAAAATCAGGAGAGATAGATTGAAGACACTTAATGATTTTCAAAGATTACTAGGAGACACTGACAATTTAAGACCCACTATTGGAATTAAAAATGATGAACTGGATAATTTGTTCATAACCTTAAGTGGTGACAAGTATTGAAATACTCCAAAAGAATTGTCACCTGAAGCTGAGAAAGAATTGGCTTTGGTGGAAAGAAATTACAGGATGCACATGTGGATCATGTGAATCCAGATCTTTATTGCATTCTAGTTATATTGCCCTCTAAGCATTCTCCTACAGAATTTTAATGCAAAGGGAAAATGTTATATTGAAATGGATATTTCTACCACATAAACCGAGTAATAAATTAAAGAAATGTGTGGAAAAGATTTCTGAACTGATTTTTAGAGGAAAATTAAAACTTCGTCAATTGACAGGAATGGACCCAGCAGAAATTGTTGTATCTTTAACTAATGAAGAAATTGAACAATTGTAGGTAGAAAGTGAACCTTGTAAAAGAGCCTGCAGTAATTTTTTGGGAGATATTAACAACAAATATCCTCAAAGCAAAAGAACAAATTTTCTAAAGAAAACTAATTGGATTCTTTCTTGAATTGTATGAGATAAATCAATTTCTGGAAGACCTATATTTTTATACCAATGAAAACAAATCAGGAAAGGCAGGTTACAATTCAGAACATATAAGTAAAGTGGCTCAAAGTCCTTATAATTCTGTTAAAAAGTCAGAATTATATGCTATTGCAATGGTATTAATAGACTTTACTGAACCTCTAAACATAAGTCACTGACTCTCAGCATGCAGAAAGAGTTGTTCTACACACTGAAAATGCTGATTTTATTAATGATGAGTCAAAAATTAACTTCATTATTTATTCTATTACAAGAAATAATCAGGACTAGAAATCACCCATTCTATATAACACACATTCGATTCCATACAGGTCTGCCAGGTCCTTTAGCACAAGGTAATGATGAAATTGATAAATTATTAATAGGAAATGTACTAGAGGCCTCAGAATTTCATAAAAAGCATCACATCAATAGCAAAGGATTAAAAAAAAAAGATTTCTCTCTCACTTGGCAACAAGCAAAAGAAATTGTAAAAAGGTGTCCCATCTGTTCTTTCTATAATGGAATTCCATTGCCAGCAGGAACTAATCCTAAAGGTATACATAGAAATGAAATTTGGCAGATGGATGTGTTTCATTTTACAGAGTTTGGAAAATTAAGATATGTGCATCATACAATAGATACATCTTCAGGATTTCAATGGGCAACTGCTTTGAGTTCAGAGAAAGCTGATTCTATAATCACACATTTGCTAGAAGTTATGGCCATCATGGGAATACCTGTACAAATTAAGACTGACAATGCTCTGGCATATGTCTCTAGTAAAATGAAACAATTTTTTGCTGATTATAATATAAAGCATATTACAGGAATACCACACAATCCTACAGGGCAAGCAGTCATAGAGAGATCAAATCAAACTCTAAAGAATATGCTAAATAAACAGAAAGGAATAATAAAGGCCCCTTAAGATAGACTACATAATGCTTTATTAACTTTGAATTTTCTCAATGCTAATGACAAAGGAACAACAGCTGCTGAAAGGCATTGGACTATAGAAAAAACAGCTGAACAAAATCAGCCTGTTTACTTCAAAGATGTACTGACTTCTGAATGGAAGCCAGGATATGTGCTATATTGGTGAAGGGGTTTTGCTTTTCTTTCCACAGGTGAAGAAAAGCTATGGATACCATCAAAATTAATAAAGACTCAATTTGAACCAGAGAAACTTCATGAAAATAAGAATTGATAGCTCATCCATCCATATTACAATTCTTTAAGTTGTAAGAAAAAACAAAGGGTTGGGGCAAGTTTTTTGTTGTTGTTTGGTTTTTTGTTTTGTTTTGTTTTTTTTTGTTTTGTCTTTACAGAAAACTAGAAATACTCATCTTTAAGAAGTTAAAAGACCTTGGACATCTATACATCTAAAGCAGAAGGGAGGCTATCCAGAAAAACTTACAAGCAAAAGAATATCGTTAACTATTGGTACCAGTATACTTCATAAGGTGAAATCTCATTGCTTAACCTCTATATATCTTCATTTGTAAGTTGAAGTCCAGTTTAATTATAATTTAAAGCTGGCTTTAGAGTTGGAGTGTGGCTCTCTCCTTCTCTAAACTCAAGCATACTTGTTAAAGGAAAATACAAGATCTCTGTATCATATCAGAAGAGCCACCTGACAGGGGACAGAAGAATAACTAAAAATAAGGGACTATCCTATTCTTACTAATCCTATGCTGAATAAATAGTTATATATTTAGTTTCCTGTACATTGTGTTGGGTTTTAGTCTCTTACCAGATTACTGCAGTGATCTATGGCAATGCTTAATTGCGAACTTGAAGTATCCAAAATGAAGATGGGCCCCCATAATAATGATTTCACATGGACCATGACAAAGCCACTAGGCTGCCAAACACCAACCAAAGATCAGATTTGGACAACAAACTGCTCAGGACAATTTCGAGGCAGCTCACTGAGATGAACCAGCTTCACAGACTACTATAGCCAGGACTTGAGACAAACCCTGCACTTTCCTGTTATGCAGAGATTGGACAAGAAATGATACAGCTACTTATTTCAGGACTTAACAATTAACAAAACTTTTCTTTTCAGGATCTCCTAAAGATGCCATTGCCCCAGACAGCAGGAAGTAAGTTTAAGAACATGGTGCCCACATTCCCAAGAGGTGAGGTGGGTGGGTTTTGGTCTTTCAATGGGTTATAAACGATTATTATTGTTTAGGTTAATTGGTTAAAAAATTGTTAGTGTTTATGGTTAGAAAAAAGTTAAACAAGAGCAACTAGATGCAAGATTCTTGTTAAAAAAGCGAAAAAAGGGGATACAGATATAATAGGATATATGGGTAGATTACTGAATCTTCTTTTAAAAGGATTTACTAGCTTTAAATATTTTACATTGGATTGGATTTTTGCATATTGTGTACAAATTGTGTATATTGAGATTAATTTTGCTACCGTACATATTATCTCTATGCTTGTTCAGGGTATTATACTTATTCAGTTCATCTAATAATGTAATACAAGTTGCTAGTCCATGAAAGTTTTTATTACCAACTACTAAGGATATAAAGTAATCTAAGTTAGTAGTTAGACATTACATTCAAACATAGTCATATTAGGTATGTTTTCAAGATCAAACAGATATATTTTAGATGAACAGGTCTTCTTCAAACACCTCAGAGATCCATAAAATATGGCATTTAATAACATAGGTTCTTATTATTTTTATGACAATGGGACATCTGCTCCTGGCAGTACCAATCTACCTCAGAGAAGATTATAGACATCAGAGAAACTCCATACACAGTTGACCTTCTTTGTAATGAAAGTTAGCCACTGGACAAGAAAGTACTCTTGCCTTGACTGCTGACAGTATGATGTTCAAAATGGACAAGCAGGAGACACATCCACAAGAGAATTGCCAAACCTTGCCAAAACAAGGTAGCAAGGTCTTTGAGAATATCGTGCTTCACAGAGAAGTCTATCAGACATGCTAGGCCTATGGGCTGAAGATGGATGCTTCAATGATACAGAAGAACCTTCTGGGACTGTCTAGGCAGCCAGCTGTTTCATTTTTTACATTTTTTTTTTTGGAAGTTGCTTGCTTGCCCATGCTATTTAGTTAGTTGATATTATTTCTTTCTTGGGTCTCTGAGGTAGTTGAAAATGAGATAGTTTTAGTTTTCTAGTGACAGTTTTTTAAAAGAAACTTTGAAGTTAAAATGTATAAGTTTAAGAGATCAAAATAATAGTTTTTAGTTAGTAACACAAGTTAGAAAGTAACTGAATTAGGTATAAGTCTTTTGACTCAACAAACTAGGATTATTAATGGAATATTTTCTTTGAACTGCCAATTGTTAATGGACTGGACATTACTCATTTATTGTTTGTATATATTATATATAATTATTGTACCTATTGTATATGGTTTTTCTTATGTTAGCTATAACTTTCCTTTTTAATTTTGACACAAAAGGGGATATGTGGGGATGTGTTTCAAATTTAAGAAAAAAATGGGTCTGAGATATCAGAGGGATCTACCCACAGTCAGTCTAGAGGATCAGATAGTGGTAACTCACACCTTTAATCCCAGCACAGGGAATATCCAGAGCGGTAACATTCGCCCTTAATCCCAGCACATCTGAGTTTGAGGCCATGTTTGTTTACAGAGGGAGTTCCAGGCTCCCAGGTAGGCAGTGGTGGTGCCACACCTTTAATTTCAACCTGGATGTGAAGCAACTGGGTGAAGAGGGTATTTAAGGCAGGCATAGAAAGACAGAGCAGGCAGAAGAAGCCAGGAGGAGCGAGGCTGAGGAAGCTGGAAGACAGCTGGGTGAGATCTGACTGTGGTGTTTCCTCTCTTTGATCTTTCCTTGAGATCTGGCTCTGAGGTTCCTTTATTTGTGCAACAGCTAAGATCAAAAACACAGATGACTGTGCTTGAGAGGATGTGGAACAAGGGGAACACTCCTCCATTGTTGGTGGGAGCATAAACTTGTACAGCCACTCTAGAATGCAGTATGGTGGTTCCTCATAAAACTGAGAATCAATCTCCCCCCAAAATCCAGCAATACCACTATTGGGCATATACCCAAAAAACGCACATTCATACCCCAAAGGCACTAGCTCAACTATGTTCATAGCAGCATTATTTGTAATGGCAAGAACCTGGAAACAACCTAGATGCCCCTCAATTGAAGAATGGATTAATAAACTGTGGTACATCTACACAATGGAGTACTACTCGGTAGTAAAAAACAAATGACATCCTAAAATTTGTAGGCAAATGGATGGATTTGGAGAATAACCTCCTGAGTGAGGTATCACAAGCCCAGAAAGATAGGCATGGGATGTACTCGCTCATACATGGATATTAGACAAAAAGCAAAGAATACCCAAGCTGCAAACCACAACCCCTGAATAGCTTGGGATTAGAAGGAATTTAAGAAAGACATTCAGAGATTCCCCTAGAAAGAAAAAATAGAGAAGATCTCCTTAGCAAATTGAGATCATAATGGGTTGGGAAAAAATCATGAGAGAAGGAGATGGTTGCATGAGAGGAACAACAAACAGGGAGAAAAAAGTGATAAATATTGATAGAGGAAGCCAATGTGGGGTTGGAAATAGACCGGGTGCTAGGGAAACCTCCAAGAACTCACAGGATGTCCCTGGCTAGTCTCCAGACACTAGTGGAGGAGGTGCCTAAACAGGACTTCCCCTATAATCAAATGAATAACCACCCTAAGTGTCATCACAGAACCTCCATCTAACAATGAATAGAGGTGGAGGCAGAGAGATCCATGGCTGTGCACTGGGCCAAGCTCCTGGTCTAGCTAAGAGTAGGGCTGGAGAGTCTATATGAGAAAGGGGATAGGGATTATGAGGAAAATTCCCACAGAGATGGCCGGCTGGAGCTCCGGGGAGCTCGCTGAATCAAGAACAGCCACTGGGGAGCCATTGTGAAAAGAAGATAGGCCCTCCAAGAACAGACAACTGTTGATTGGCATTTGTAGTATGTGGAGCCTGGAGGGGTGGGATCAAACTGTTCCTGTGCGTGGGCTGGCACCTTGGAGCCCAAGAACACCTAACCCAGTCTTGATATTTGGATGAGGAAATCAGACTTGCCTGGAGTGGATGTGCCATGCTGATCTGACCCACCTTGGGAGTTCTTGCCCTTTTTGGGAAGGGATCAGAGGATAGTGATGGAGGAGGCTAAAGGCTGACTGGGAGGTATCAGGAGGAGGGAAGGGAGGGGGAGCAGGGCAAATACATGGAAAAAAGACTTTTTAATAAATAAGTAAATAAATAAAGGTTATATATATATATATCCACTGTTTCCATGAGAATAAAAATTTATATTTACTTTTATAAATATATACAATTTACATATACTTATGTGTGTGTGTGTGTGTGTGTGTGTGTACATAGAACAAAAGTGATGCTTCAAGAAATGCTATGTTTATTCTCATTGGAGAAGAATGAATGAGTTATGGATATGCTAGACATCAACTGGAGAAACATAGGACCTGGAACAAGTTTCTCATATCTGAATACTGCATTATATGGAGTTTTTCTTTATAGAATTTTATATACAGAAGGGCAAATGGCCTGACTTATATTTGAATAAGCAGAGTTGGGGAAAAGTTCTCATTAGGAACTTCCAAGATACACTGGTGCTCATTAGAACTCTAAGTCACCTATGGCACTCAGTATCTTTGATCCAAGTGGCCAAACCTTATTGTAGGGTGTACTTGACATGTTATCTGTTAGTTTAAACTGAACCTAGGTTCCCTTTAAATTAGCCAAATGTAAGATAATAAACTACAATACATATCCGGGAGACATAGTATGCCACATGCAGGCCTAGGCCTTGAATGTCTGCATAGTCAGGAAAGCAAGTACCTTAGGTATGGTCTTCTGCATGCCTCTGCCATAAGCAGAGTGTGCAGCTGCCCAGCAGCCAGTCTCTTGAATAAATAAATCTGAAAATACACTTAAAAAAATTGTCAGGCTAAGCTTTAAATAAACACTATATAAAATTTCCAGTATTTAACTGCTGTTGTTCTATGGTTTCTAAGTCTGCTTTTCTCTTTTCTAACTTAAAGAACTGTGCACTTCCAAGCAGCTTAAAAACTTTAACTATGTTATGGAAGACAATGGAGGACCTAGCCAGAACCCCTTAGGTTTGAACTGTTTCTTGCCCAGATCCTGGGAGAGCGGACACCCTTTCTGCAGTTCCATCAGAATCCTTCCCTCAGGACACTCCATCAATGGCTGACCAGTATAGAAATATGAAAGGCTTCCCCACAGCCCTGACTCCAAACAGTTCTTTAAATCAGTAAGGTGGCAGAGTTCTTCAGAGGACAGTCTAGGCTAACAGTTACTCTCCTTCTTCCTAAGTCCCACCCTTGCATTCTCCCAGCACTGCAAATATGAGCCTTAATCAATACTCCGTAAACTAACTGCCTTATAGAATCTATACCCCTGAGGACCAGCTGGGACAGTTTGTACCAGTGATCTAAGGTAGATGTAATACGTCAGTGGTCTGGAACAAACAACTTTTAGGGGGCAGTCTCATTTTATATATGTAGTTAACATAAAACCATTATAGGCAAAGATAATTAGGGTTAATCAACAAAATGTTAAAATGAGATCATAAAGAAACTGCTGTGCTCTACCTTTAAAAAGATAAATTGTCACCAACGTAACACAAAAGAAAGTGATTTATAGGAGATTGATTTTCTCCTTCAAGCTAAATAGTTTTTCAACATATATAAAAATAGAGGAGACGGCTTGTGAAAGTGTTTAGTGGGGCTTACATTTTATCTTCTAATTAATTGAACCATAGAAAAATCAGTAAATTTCAGACCAAATTATAAATACTCTTAAAGGCCACAGTTCAAATTATTTGTTCCATTTTCTTATGAAAAATAAAATATGTCAAATATGTCCCAATCAAAAAAAAGCTAAGTAGAAGCCTCACGTAAAATCTCTTTTCTATATTTTTATTCCAGGTCACTATGTAAACCAGGAACACAGAATTCTTTTAATATTTATTCCCTTTTCTAGTGCCCTCTCTCTGCTCAAATCCCCGTAACTACCATGTGTATAATAATCATTTTAGAATACAGGAAGGAAAATTGAATTAAGAAACAACTTTCCTCTAAGGACTAGTTTCAGTGGACAAGCACTAGACCAACAAATCTATGCCTCTGCACTCTCCTCCCTTAGTCTAGAGAATACCCTGTGCTGGGAAATGACAGGGCTGGGAATGTGAGTTAAAAGCTCTTCCTGAAGAAGCAGGTTTCCTGATAGAACCTAAAGATACCGAGAAGAAACTGTTTCATTATTAACACAAATCAAACTGTGGGAATCAACTAGAGCTAAAATAAATAAATAAATAAATAAAACAGTAACTGTTCTATTATTATCATAGGGTAGAAATCAATCACATTGGTCTGTTACTGGGTCTGGTTACTGTTCCAACAAAGTAAAGTTATTTCTGATAACTCCAAAGCTAAACTATAACTTTAATAGTTTCTTGGAGTAAGTTGGGCAGTGGTGGCACATGCCTTCTATCCCAGCACTTAAAAGATACAAGAATTTCAAGCAGTTCTCTATGAGCTCAAGGACAGCCAGGTCTAAAGGCGCATATATACATGCACACGCACACATACACACACACACACACACACACACACACACACACACACATATAAAATGTATTTGATACATAATGTATTATATGTAATATATAGGAGCTAGAAAAGAGATAATCTTTTATGATAAAATGGTCCCGCTCAACTCATTTATATGCTACATTCTATTGGCTTTAAGGTATATAATCCAATAACGCTGATCTTGAATTCTCTACTTTTCAAAGCTAATTAGGTGGGGGGGGGGGCGTTGGCTTATTGGGGGGAGAGACTAGTCAACTCATCTGATGTGAGGCATGCTGCCTTTGATTTGTAACAATTGGATTATTTAAAAAGCTAAGACGGGGAGAGCAGTAAGAAGAAATTCAGAAATTCCCCATCTTGAACTTTCTCTAAACACCAGTGTACTCAGGGGTCACATAGGACCACCACTGATTTTCCCACAGATGGGCTACTACTACAGAACACTGGGAACACAGATGGCCAGACTGGATAAAACAGATCTAATGCTGGGCAGAGGCCACTGGGACACTGCTTCTTTAGCTTATCTATACAGGGACCTGGGTTTGAGTATCATCACTGGCAAAAGAAAACAATCAGAATCATCCAAGTATGTGCTTTTTATGCAAGATTACTTATAATAGGTTGAAGGGGAAAAGATTTTTAAAAATGCCATCAACCACATAGCAGACATAGAAAGCTGGAATGTCATATAATACCATACGAAACATTTTAGACTTAAAAAAAATTACAGAGGTGGAAAACATTCAACATTCAAAACCTAAATTCATCACAACAGTTTAATGAACATCCTCACACCTACAGAAAGCCACCAAGTACACGAGGACAAAAGTGACCAATGGTGGCTGTGGCTGTTTGAATGAGAATGGCCCCACAGCGGCTTGTATATTTGTATACTCGGTCCCCAGCTGGTAGAACTGCTTGGGAACTTGAAGGAGATGTATCACTTGGGTGGCCTTTGATGTTTCGAAGCTCATGCTATCTCTGATCTCCTTTCCTCCCTCTCTCCTCCCCACTACTACCTGCAGTTCAGATATAAGCTCAGTCACTGCAGCACCAGGCCTGCCTGCCTGCTGACATGGCCCTCTGTGATGGTCCTAGACTCATCCTCCGAAGCTGTAAGCCCCTGTCTTAGGTAGGGTTTCTATTGCTTCACTGAACACCATGGCCAAAAAGCAAGTTGGGGAGAAAAGGGTTTATTTGGTTTACATTTCTATATTGCTGTTCATCTTGGAAGTTAGGACAGGCAGTTTAATAGGGTAGGATCTGGGAGGCAGGAGCTGATGCAGAGGCCATGGGGGGTGCTGCTTAATGGCTTGCTTCCCAAGACTTGCTCAGCCCGCTCTCTTATAGAACCCAGGACCAGCAGGCCAGGGGTGGCCCCAGCCACAATGGACTGGCTCTCCTACCAATCACTAATGAAGAACATGCCTTATACCACACCAGACCCTGTGGAGGCATTTTCTCAATGGAGGGCCTCTCCTCTCAGATGACTGACACAAGACCAGACAGCCCACAATAATCTTTCTTCTTTAAGTTGTCTTGGTCATAGTTTTTGTGACAACTGAAAGTTAACTAAGACACAAAGAGAAAAATACATATTCTTTTAAAAATTTTTAATTTGTTACTTTCAGGAATGATAGAACTAGGAAGAAAATGACCAAAGAAACAGTAGCAGGGCTATCAGCTAGTGGACTCCAACACATATGAATAGACAACATTCCAGCCCACATACATGATGCACTCTCTAAAATGGGATCCGTATGAGGCCATGGTCTCAATTAATTAAAAAATGACTAAATCCAGCTGTGCGTACTGCAATTAGAAACTGGTAACAGAAGAATGTTTAGGAAGTCTATGAGTATTTAAAAATATCACATTCTTAAAAACCAATTAAACAATGATGAAATTACAAAAGAAATTAGAAAACTCTTTTGGGCCAATAAAATAAAACAAAGCAAAAGTTGTGGAGTGTGACGATAGCAAGGCTCACACAGACATTTATAGCTATAGTTGTGGAGTGTGACGATAGCATTGTAGTAGTGGGTTCTCAGGTCCCGGGCAGCCAGAGATCAGAGACCCACAAACCTGCCACCCGAGACCGCTTAGCTGCCCACCGCCGCCCATGCCCCCAGAAACGACTCAGATGCTTCTATTAACTTCATGCTGTTTGGCCTATGGCTCAGGCACATTGCTAGCTAGCTCTTACATCTTAAATCAACCCATTTCTATTAATCTGTCGGCCACGTGGCCTGTGGCTCACCTGAGCTTCTACATGTTGCTCCTTGGGCGGCTTCAGCTTGATCTGTCCCTGACTCCGCCCTGCTCCTCCTACCTATGCTCTGATTCCTCCTCCTACTTCTTCTATGGTGCCTGCCATGGCCCAAAACAGCTCCTTTATTTAAAGATTGAGATTCACAGCATACATAAACGCATTCCCACATCATAGCATGGCTCACACAGACATTTATAGCTATAGTTGTGGAGTGTGACTATAGCATGGCTCACACAGACATTTATAGCTATAGTGCGTTTGTTAAATAAAAGCAATTTCAACTGACTAAAACAAACTTTCATGTAATTCACTAGAGGAAAAATAAGAGAATATTAAATTTAAAGCAAGCAAATAGTAATAATAATCAAAATGTAATAATGAATAATGTAAATAGAAGAATCAGAAAAAATTAGCAAAATTAAAAGTTGCTTCAGAGTGAAGATTAATGAAATGGGAAACCATTTGCTAAACTTCCAGGGCAAAAAGACTCAAGTTACTGAAAGCATAAATAAAAGAGGAAGTACTACTAATAATCATATAGAAATAAAAATATTGGAAAATACTAAAAACAATTATATGCCAACAAATTAGAAAACCTGGGTGAAATGAAAACATTCCTAGACAGACAAGCTATTTTTGATCCTAGATCAAAAGAAAAAATTAAGCCACTAACATATCTCAATTTATTCTAGGAAAATCACACATATGAAAAACAAAACACTATAGACCTCTCTCCTCTCTCTGGGGAAGGGGAAGTAGGGTTATAGAACCCAGAGGAACCTGGAACTCCTGTTTCTGCTTTCTGAGTGCTAGAGTTGCAGACAGGAACCATTCAAACAGGCGCACATGGATATGCACACCTGGACCACACCTGATTCAACTACTTTCTCTTGAAACTAAATCACATTGTAACTAATAGGACATAGAAAAGATTATCAATGGTGATCATATGAAACACAGCCTAGGAGTATAGGAATGGCTTAACATTTGAAAATAAATTCATGGAATATATCAATAAAACAAACTTAACTCTATAAATACTGTGTAAAAATAAAAAATTGTCAAAAATCAACATAAATTAACTATGGATAAAAGAGAGTCTAAAGAAAATACCAACAAACATGATACTTACCAATAAAAGACAGAATGCATCCCCTATAGATACAACAATTAGGCGAGAAAACAAATTAAAAGGCATCAAGACTGGAAGAATGAACAAAAGAACAGTAAACTCATTTCAATGTGAGACATGGCAGACATCCTTAAGGAATCTAAGACATTCCATTATATCAAAAGTACCAGTTTGGTAAAGTTGCAGCATATAAGATGAAAATGCACAAAAATCAATTTGTCTTGTTTAAGATTGAAATGAGAAATTCAAAGGTGAACTTTTAAAAAATTTTCAATTATAATACCACTAAAAATACTCATAAAATAATTTTCAATGTATACAATGAAGCAAAACACTGCAGAAAATTGAATTAATTCATAAATAAATAAAAGCACCTCAGCTTGTAGGCTGGATGACTGACTTAGTATGAAAGGTATAGACTATTCAAACTGATTCACAGATTCAGCTGGATCTTTAATCAGAATACTCATTTCCCACCCCTAGCTTTCCTAAAAATCTTATGAAAAAACAAATGGTCCAGAACAGACGAAATTAGTTTGGTTTAAAGCAAAACAAACAAACAGAATCCCTAACTGAGAGGAGTAACATATTTCCATTTTAAAGCAGAAAAGGACAGCGGCATTGCTGCAGATCATACAAACCAAGAGAATAACACAGTCACCCATAAACTAACTTTTACATTTATTACTGAGCCTTAAAACACGGGTGCCAAACTCGCACAAAGTTTCACTGCATAAATTTTAGATTGCTTTAAAATTCATCTTAAAATATTATATTTCTCAAGGATGGTAAAATAATTCAACAAATAGCACTAAGATACCAACAGAAGACAAAGCCTCTCTTCCCTATACCCCAAAATCAGTTCCAAACAGATCACAGACCACAATATAAAGGCTCAAATGCAGAAACTCTCCTAGGAAAAAATATATACATTGTGACCTTTGGTTGCAAATTGATTGTGAGATATAGCTCCACAAACACACACAGAACAAAAGAAATACTTTTGGATTTTAAAAACATTTTATGCTTCAAGGAGTACTATCAAAAAAGAAAAAAAAATTCTTCAAAGAAAATATTTATACAAATACTCAAAAAACTATAATTGAAAATCAAATCCACAACAATAAACTACACACACACACACACACAGAGTTTATTTTTAAAAATAGAACAAACCCCAAACAAATAGAAAATGAATGTATTACCAGGAATATAGGGTAAATGAAAGCTTTATTCATGGTCAGTATGGATTTAAAGTGGCTGCAGGTACTTTGAGGAAAAAAAAAAAAAATGTGACAAGTTTCTCAAAGAGCCAAAACCAAAGTAACCATATGAACTCAAAATTCCATTCCTACTATATACCCAAGGAGGGGAGATGAAAACATATACCCACACAAAAACTTTTACATGAATTTTTAAGTAGCATTATTCATAATAATCAAAACCAGAAACTATTTGTGTCTACCAGCTATACACAAAATGAAATAGATAGCCATACAAAGTAAGCACTAATATATGCTACCTCATTGATTAATCTTGAAAATGGTATGCTTAGTGAAAGAAGCCAGTCGCAAAATACCACACGTTGTATGATCCTGCCTGCATGAAATTACCTATAAGGGAGATACTACTAGCAGATATAGGACTTCTTCCTACGGTGACGAAAGCATTCTGAAACTGACTTCTGGTTATGGTGACCAGTTCTGTGAACACACCAAACACTGCTGAATTGCATACTTTAAATAGGTCAATTAAATGGCATATGAATTACATTAAATAACACCATTAAAGAAACGAGTCATGGTCTAAATACATTGTGTTGATACTTTAATGAGAGGGGAGAAGGGAAAGTGGGAGGGGTAGAGAGAAGGATAGGAAGAGAAGGGGCTCTTAAGCTATACACTCCAGATAAATTTGCTTACTAGTAAGTTATACCTTAATACGAATGTTTTTTTTTTTTTTTTAAAAAAAGATACTTTGTTATATGTCTCATTTTGAGTACACAATTTAGAAAGAAAAGAAAATGAAAGCAAACCAACAAAATCTCAGAAAAGACCCACTTGCCCCTTAAATGCATATTTTAAATCTCAAGTAAATTATAGAGCAGGAAGGCTGGTCTGACGTGGATATCCAGCCCTAGTTCCCACACAAAAATTGTTATTGTTGGCTTCAGCACATTAATCTAAAGAGGACACAAATTCTACTCATGTTTGAATAACCCTTGCCAACAAATTGATCCCACAGCAGCAGAACTGCAGGGAGCCTTTCCAAAGCTGGAAGGAAGCACGGCCGCCTATGTAGAAGCTATGATAGACCCCTTTAAAAAGCAAAGCAGAGAGCTTCTCTCTTTCCTCTTTCCCAAAAGCCACCCAAAGGAGCATTAGAGAACATCTGCAATTTACATAGCAGAGAAAATGCCAAAGAAATGCAGACTCCACAGCTGTTAACCCAAGGGACAACTCAAACCAGGCAAAGCTCTAAATAAGGTCTTTAAGGCAGCCTCTCTACTAAGGCAGCTAAATCCCCAAAACAGGACACAGTACACATAAAGAACTCAGACTTCTGTCTTCCTAGAAGCTCCTTTTGCTTTTCATATGAACAAAATAGAGCAATTTATATTTTTTTTAATTTTTTCTAACCAATTAAGGTATGTCCAAAGTAGACCAGGCATTTTGTCTGGCTAGCACATACCAAGATGAACATAGGGGAGAACTTCCCATATTGCTTTAGTATCATCTTCATTTGGAAAATATTAAATAGTAACAATGCTCAAGGTCCAAAGGCTCCCACTAATACCATAAGAAAATGAGTAAACCTACATGGCACGGCTGTGCATGCCTATAATATCAATATAGGGAGCTACAGCAGGAGGATTGTGAGTTTGAAGTTAGTCTGGGCTTCATAGAGAACATTTCAAAATAAATAAAACAATGCAAAAAATAGTTCACAGTCTTTTAGAGAACTTTAATATAATAAGCTACCTGACTGAACTTATATTTTCAACTTTATATGTCTCCTTGGACAAGATGCTTTAAATTTCTATAAGTGTCTCATACATCAGTTTGCAAGAACCCACTTTTCTACAGCAACTTCTAAAATTTGCAGTGGTGCCTGCTAGCTAAGAGGTATGACCTCACTTATCAATGCCTTATGAATGAAAAAGGGTCTCAGACTGTGACGTGTTGAATTTGTGGGTTCACTCACTAATAAATAGCTAGCAAACATCAGTGATTCAGTTGGAAGAGCAGATACATCCAGACACAAAATGAATGGTAAAGAATTAATACAACATCTTCATTTCCCTTGACTAATAGTTCTGCTCACATGATATTTGTTTACATTGACTGCCTTTTGAGGAAACCACCAATGTTGTATAGATAGTACAACTGGAAAAATTAAGCAGAACACTTGGAAATTAAAAGATGGAGTGATGTAAAAATTAAGAGAGAAAAAGATGTGCTGTGGTTCCTCAAGGAGAGTTTCAGCAAGCGTTCATACTTTCCCCCCTTTTACATTAAACTGAAATTAAATAGAGTTCCGTCCCTTTAATTGTCAAATGGTTTTCCATTCCCAACTAATCCTCCTCCACAGAGGAGTCTTTAAAAAGTTATAAATAAAACGCTCCAAATGTTTTCCTTTTCCCACAGATGAGAACATTAGAACACTGACATTTTAATCTGTTCTTTACAAGACTGAGTAGTGTCAACACAGTGCTCCCAGCTACAACACCAAGAAAACAAATTTAATTAAAGACAGGAGAGACAGACCGCACGTGGAGTATAAGCCATGGAGATATGAAGGGCTGTCATCTGCAGTCTGAGTTCTTTGTGAGCAAATGTCTTTGTCAGGGTTGGAAGAAAAAAAAAAATACAGTATAGAGGAAAAAACATGTGATATCAAATCCAGACTAACAACTAGAATTAGCATTTATGTTGCATTTACTTCCAGGAAACAAAACTCCACCTAATATTTACTATAAGACATCTCAGGATATAAATAAATGTCTATTTACCACATACATGTTATAGACAATAGAACTGACTGAACCACAAAAAGAAGAAGCTAGCATCATAAAATGATGGTTTAATGTCAATAAATATTGGTTTTACTGGGTTTATTCCAGAATGCTATCTAAACTCTTTCCTCAAACTCTAATCTGAGGGGCGAATTTGCATTATCAAATTATTTCCTCCAAATAAGTACAAATCTAACTACACTCTTACAATTACCTGCCTCCCTGTACCATTCTGTAATGGGAATATCGATGGCTGTCTAAGGAAGTGTCAAATTCCTTTCTAGCAAGAGCAAAATGCTACAGAGAAAGAGAAAATAACAGCTCAATATTACTGGAGTTGCGAGAGCCTAAGGGTAGAAGTCTGTTAAACATGCTTGTTTGGGCATTTTATAGGTCTCCAAGTCTATTCCTGTCTGTGACTCCTTCCCTCCCCCTCTTCCCACCCGTTTCTCCTGATGTTGTCTGAGAACAAGACACAGCTGTCTCAGGAAGCCCACTTTGGCTTTCCTTATGTCCTACCTATGTCCCTCTAACTCTCCTTAATACCCTCCTTCTTCTAGAGTACCTTAGCATCAGAGGTAGTGCAGCCCACCAAAACAAAACAAACCTGAGTGAAGATGACCAAGCTTTAACCTCAGCTTGCCAGTTTTCAGGCTTAGCATCCTTTGAGCAAGTTATTTACTATGCCTGGGATTTGTTTCCTCGACTGTGAAATAGATAATAGTAACTATTCAAAATAAAACTTCAACCAGATAACATACATAAAGCTCACTTCACAGATGTATCACACATAGCAAAACCTGTTTTTTGTTTAATAGGGTCAAATGTTGTCAAGGCTGACTTATAACATGTGCATTAATATGTGCATTTTCTGTCTTAGCTTCAACTGCTGGGATTACAGGCACATACTATCATGCCCATAACCTTATTAACTTTTTGCTTTCTTAAATATTGGACATTTTCTGGTTATGCTTTATCATACTCTCTACATTCTATTTTCCATAAAGCACAATGTCTGTCTCTCCCATATGGTAACTTATTTTACCTGGGAAGAAATATTTAGCATTAGGTACTATACTCTATTAGTCTATTACCTACATGTAACTTTTTTTTCCAATTCTAAGGACTGAACCAAGGGTCTTCCTTGTACATACTAAGAAAGCACTCTATCACTGAGGCACATCTACAGCTGGCAACTTGTTTTTATCATGGTGTATGAGAATGGCTATAAGCATGAATTCACATGTCAAAACTGTTTAGTATTGCTTATTATATTTCAACCGTGCTATTGCTACTTAATAGTTGTGCAAATTTTGGAAAGCTACTTATTTACAGTATAGTTTCTACATTTGTAATACAGAGATATAAGACTTTTTACTTACAGGGCTGTTCTTAAAATTAAATAATATATACTACTTATATGTTAGAATATCTAAATATTACATTTTTACATAATATATACTAGAATAGTGCTTGTTCCAACTATGACACCATATTTCAACTATCTGAAAATATAGCTGTCCGATGAATACTTTATATTTTATATTTATTGTATGAGTATCAGCTATTTCTCTGAATTTATATAGTTTGTAGGGAAATAAAGGAGGTAAATAATTTGATAAAGAGCAACAAATGATGATAGCAACAATAAGAAGATGTGTAAGGAAAATTGACAAGTATAAAACTATCTGAATTGGAATCACTATAAAGAATCCGATGTGTATGGTTTTTATGTGTCAGTTCAGAAACAGAAAATCTGAGTGAATCCAGGCGTTATATTAACTACACCTGTTTGTGGTCTAATAAAATGGTGAATAATACAATACATGAAACTGTCATATTTTAACAGTATTATGGACAGAGTCATGGAGAGGATGGTACAAAGATTCAGACAGATGAAGTTAATTATGGTGCTATAATTTTGTCTTTAAAAAATCAATAAAGACATGGGCAGGGGTATGAAAGGAAGACAGACCACACGTTTGGGGGAAAATGAAGATCTGTCTGCCTGAAACCAAGGGTTTCTCAGGAAGAAGAGCTCATTTAGCATTCAAAATTCTTGTACACATAGAGCTTAGGGAAAATACAGCAGGTACTTATTAAACACCTATGTAGAAGCTACGGTGGATTCTATTCATAGCCAGTTTCAAGTGCTAGAAAAGCTTCCCAAAGAATATGCCAAGGCAGCATACTGCTACTGCATTAGGGGACAGGAATATTAAGCTGGACCCTTGAGTACAAAGCTCTTGTTGTAAAATGGCTACTCTACTACCCAGTTATGCCACACAAGTCACTTTCGAGCTAGGTGCAGTGGTACACACCCGTGATCTCAAATCTTGAGTGGTAGAGGTGAGTAGATCAGAAAGCCTACAAACTCATGGAAACGGAGATCTCTACCAAGTAATCACAGGGTCAAGGAAGATATAAAAGAAGTTAAAGCCTTCCTAGACGTCAGTGAAAATGGATGTACAACACACCTGTGGGACACAACAAAAGCCGTGCTAAGAGGAAAGTGCATAGCACGCAGTGCCTTTATGAAGAGTTTGGAGAGACCTCATACTAGCAACTTGACAGCACGGCTGAAAGCTCTAGAACAAAAAGAAATGACATACCCAAGAGGAGCAGACGGCAGGAAACAGTCAAACTGAGAACTGAAATCAATACAACAGAGAACAATCCAAAGAATCAACGAAACAGAGTTGGTTCTTTGAGAAAAATCAACAAAATAGATAAACCCTTATCCAACTAAACTAAAAGGCAGATAGACAATATCCAAATTGACAAAATCAGAAATGAAAAGGGAGACATAGCAACCGACACTAAAGAAATCCATAAAATCATTCAGTTATACTTCAAAAACCTGAACTCCACAAAACTGGAAAATCTAAAAGAAATGGACAAATTTCTTGATAGACTCCACTTACCAAAGCTATATCATGATGAGATAGGTAATTTCAATAGACCAATAACCCCTAAAGAAATAGAAGCAGCCATTACAAGAAGTTCACCACCTCCCCCACAAAAAGCCCAGAGCCGGGCAGTTTCTACCAGACTTTCAATAAGAAGAGCTAATACCAATACCCTTCAAATTATTCCACAAAAGAGCAATAGAAAACATTGGCAAATTCTTTCTATGAGGCGACAGTCACCCTAATATGCAAATCACACAAAGACTCAAAAAAAAAAAATCACTGACCAATTTCACCCATGAACATTAATGCTGAAATATTCAGTAAAATACTGGCAAACTAAATCCAAGGACAAATCAAAAAGATCATCCACCATCACCAAGTAGGCTTTATCTCAGAGACACAGGGATGATTCAACATACAAAGAATCTGTCACTATTATCCACCATATAAATAACCTGAAAGAAAAGAACCACGCGATCATCTCATTAGATGCTGATAAAGCCTTTGACAAAATCCAACACCCGCTCATGACAAAAGTCTTGGAGAGATCAGAGATACAGGGAATATACCTAAACATAATAAAAGCAATATACAGCAAGCTGGCGGCCAACATCAAACTAAATTGAGAGAAACTCAAAGCAATTCCACTAAAATCAGAAACAAGACAAGGTTGTCACTCTCACCATATCTATTCAACATAGAACTCTTAAGTTAGAGCTAGAGCAGCAAGACAACGGAAGGAGATGAAGGGGATATAAATTGGAAAGGAAGAGGTCAAAATATCATTATTCATAGATGCTATGTTAGTATACATAAGTCACCCAAGAGACTTTACCAAGAAACTCCTACAACTGATAAACACCTTTAGTTACAAGATGAACTAAAAAAAAAAAAAAAAAAAAAAAATCAGTGACCCTCCTATATACAAATAACACCCTGGCTGATAAAGAAATCAGAGAATCAACACTCTTTACAATAGCCCCCATAGCATAAAATATCTTGGTGTAACTCTAACCAAGCAAGTGAAAGACCTAAATGAGAACTTTAAGTCTTCGAAGAAAGAAATTGAAAAGGATATCAGAAAATAGAACAATCTCCCATGCTTATGGGTTGGTAGAATTAATACAGTACAAATGGTAATTTTAACCAAAAGCAATCTATATATTCAATGCAATCCCCATTAAAATCCCAACACAATTCTTTACGGACTTTAAAAGAACAATGTTCAACTTCATATAGAAAAACAAAAGACCCAGATAGTTAAAATAATCATGTGCAATAAAAGGGCTTCCAGAGGTATCACCATCTTTGATTTCAAGCTCTACTACAGAGCTATCATAATAAAAACCTCATGGTATTTGGGGGGGGGGGGTATGTGGAGCAATGGAATCAAATTGAAGACCCAGATGTGAACCTACACGTCTATGGACACCTGATTTTTGACGAAGAAACAAAAAATTATACAATAGAAAAAAGAAAGCACCTTCGACAAATGGGGTTGGTCTAACTGGATGTCAGTATGTAGAAGAATGCACATGGATCCACATCTATCACCCTTCACAAGACTCAAGTCCAAGTGGATCAAAGACTTCAACATAAACCCAGATACGTTGAACCTGACAGAAAAGTATGTGAAAAATAATTTGAAACACATTGGCACAGGAGACACCTTCCTGAACAGAACACCAATAGCACAGGAACTAAGATTCACAATTAATAAATGGAACTTCATAAAACCGAAGGCAAATGACATCACTGGTAGTTTAAAAAAACAAAACAAACAAACAAACAAAAAAACCAGCAGCTTACAGAATAGGAAAAGATCCTTACCAACCCAATATCTGACAGAGGGTTGATTTCCAAAATATATAAAGAACTCAGGAAACTAGATATCAACAAACAAAATAGTTCAGTTTAAAAAAATAAGGGGGTACAGACCTACATAGAGAATTCTCAACAGAAGAATCTCAAAGGCCAAGAAATACTTAAGGAGATGTGCAGCATCCTTAGCCATCAGGGAAATACAAACCAAAATGACTCTGAGATTTCATCTTACACCTAAGAGTGGCTAAGATCAAAAACACAAGCAACATCTTATTCTGAAGAAGATGTGCAGCAAGGGGGACATTGCTAGTTGGAGTGCAAACTTGACAACCACTTTGGGAATCAATATGGAGGTTTCTCAGGAAACCAGCAATCTACCACAAGCCCCAGCTATATCACTCTTGGGCATATACTCAAAGGATGCTCAATCGTACCATAAAGATGCTTGTTCAACTATATTCATAGCAGCTTTATTTGTAATAGTCAGAACCTGAAAACAACCTAGATGTCCCTCAATCAAGGAATATATAAAGAAAATGTGGTACATTTACACAATAGTATATTACTCAGCTGTTAAAAACAAGGACACCAGGAAATATGAAGGCTAATAGATGGAACTAGAAAAAAATCACTCTGAAATAAGCAACCTAGACTGAAAAAAGGCAAACATAGCATGTTCTCACTCACCAAGTAGATATTAGCTACAAAGGATAACTATATTGCAATCCACAGACCCAAAGAGATTAGGTAACAAAGAGAGTTCATAGGAGGCAGGGGGAGAGCATTCAGATCTCCCTAGAAATGAGAAAATAAAGAGATTTCATGAGTGGACAGAGGGCAAGTGGGGGATTGGAACATAAGCTATCAGGTTTGGTGGGGAGGACGAGCAGAGTGGGAAAGTACTGCAACAGACTACTGGAAAGGAGGGGGGTTTTAGGGTCAGGTAAATGCCTGATGCAAAGGAATCTCCCAGGAATCTGCAAGGATGATCCCAGCTAAAACTAGTATTAGTGGATATGTAGCATGAATTGTCAATATCCTGTGACTACATTGGTGCCTAGCCCAACTGTCATCAAAGAGGCTTCATCTAGGTACTGATGAAAATAGATGCAGACTCAAAAGCTAAATATTGGACAGAGTTCAGGAAATCCTCTAGAAAAGGGAGAGAAAGGATTGTAGAAGCCAGAAGGGTCAAAGGCACCACATGAATCACAGAATCAACTAACCTGGGCTCATAGGCACTCAGAGAGACTGAATCAGGGAGCCTGCATGGGACTGACCTAGGCCGTCTGCATATATGTGGCAGCTGTGTAGCTTGGTCCTCTTGTGGGACTCCTAATAGTGGGAACAGGGGCTGACTCTTTTTCTGGCTTTTGGGACCCTACTCCTCATACTGGGTCACCTTGCCCAGCCTTAATCCATGAGGAAGTGCTTAGTCTTACTGCAGCTTGATATGCTATGCTTTGTTGATACTCATGAGAGACCTGTCCTTTCCTTAACAGAAAAAGAAGAGGAGTGGATTGGGGTAGGGGTTGGAACAGGGATTGGAACTGGAAGAAGAGGAAGGGAAAACTGTGGCTGGGAAGCAAAATACATACATACATACATACATACATACATACATGACAAAACAATATTTTTCTAAGTAAAAAATACCATAAAAAGTTAGGGGGCAATAGGTTAGACAATATGCTTATTAATAAACAATATGCAATGGGACAAAGGTTAAGTGGGAGATAATATAAAGTAGAGCGCTATTACCCTAGCTAGGCGGCACCATGGAACACTGGCTGAACACAGAAAAGACAAGTGAGAAAAAAACATAGCTGTTCAAAATTGTTACAGCTGGACTAGATATGAAAACCAAGGCCAAAGTCAGGATAGCAAAAGAGGGAATTCAGAACTGGCTGTGAAAGAATAGGTACTTAGGACTCAGTTTATTTCAGTTCAATAAACATTTACTGCTGCCCATCATGTCAGCTATTTGCCAGTCATTACGCGTTTAAAATAGTGAAGAGGAGCGGGAGAGATGCCTGGCAGTGAAGAGCTTTGGTTTCTCTTCCAGAGGACCCAGGTTTGATCCCAGCACCCAGAACTCTTCATACTCCAATTCTAGGTTATCTAGTGACCACTTCTGGCCTCATGGGCAACAGATACTCAAGTTGTGCACAGACATGTATGCAGACACTACACTCATACACATAAAATTAAATTGAAAATTAATATAAAATACTAGAAAATAATTTCAGTTATTGGGAATTTTTTAAATTATCAACACAGAATTATAGGTTTTCCTTAAAAGAAACTATATCAAACCCATATCTAGAAGAAAGAAAATATTAGAAACTCTGAGATATTGTACAGTGGTCTGAAAATGGTTCTAATTTACTCATTAAAACTTTACAGAAGAAGCCTTTTCAGACGAGCGTGGTGATGCAGGCCTTGAGGACAATTTAGTCTGCACATAAAACCTTGTCTCAAAAACAAAGAAATAAAATGCAAGTTTGTTTGTTGGGTTTGTTTTGAGACAGGGTCTCACCATACAGCCCTGACTGGCCCAGAGCTCCCTATGTAGATAAGGCTAGCCTCAAAGTCATAGTAATATGCCTGCTTCTGCTTCCCCAGACCTAGGATTAAAGGTGTGTTACCATACCCAGTAAAACATCCTTTAAAAAAAATAAAAACAACAAATATAATAACTTTGTTATTTATTAAATTCTTTTTAAGTTTACATTCTTAGCATTTATTGTGTGTGTGTGTGTGTGTGTGTGTGTGTGTGTGTGTGAGTGTGTGTGTGTGTGTGTGTGTGGTGTGTGTGTGTGTGTGTGTGTGTGTGTGTGTTTACTTTTTTGTTAGCGTTGCTCTCTGTCATGCTCCTGTACAGTGCGTTCTGGATGCTCTTACCCACAACCTTCTCCATGGCCTTCCTCCCTATGGCTCCACTTTCCAGTCTCATGTTTTTGTTTTGTTTTGAGGCCCCACCTGTTGCACAAATCCTAATTGATCTTATAACAAAAACCCAGAGCCAGATATTAGAGTAAAGCTGAAAGATCAGAGAGGCAGAGGAACAAGTCATGGCCACTTCCCATCACTACTGAATCCTCAGGCCGAAAGGGAAAGGTCCCGTCTCCATGAATCCTCAGACTGAATGCCTCTGAGTCCTGAGCCAAAAGGGAAGGGAAACTCAAGGTGAAGGCAGAAATGCAAGAGCCAAACTCCTGTCTCCTTCCCTTCAGATTCTTTTCCCTGCCCAGCAATATAACTTCCTCTCAACCTTCCTAGTGCTGGAATTAAAGGTGTGTGCCACCACTGCCTGTCTTTGTTTCTCTTTTGAACTGGATTAATCCAGGCTGGCCTTGAACTCAGAGATACAGATGGATCTCCGTGCCTTGAGTGCTAAAATTAAAGTTATGTGCCACCATTGCCTGACCTCTATGGCTAACTCTGTGGATGGCTCTGCCTTCTGATCTTTAACCAGGGCCATTGGTTTGACTGAGGGTTTAGAGTGCACCATGAAAATCTTGCAGGCTCACTAATGATCACACTACTAATGACAGTGTCTTCCTTTTTAATAAATTGCCTCAATATAGCAGCCATAGAGTTATAAGGAAACGTCCGTGAAACAGTCTGCTAAGCACAATAGTGACACCAATAGTTCTTAATATGTTTGTATCTGAGTAAGCATTGCAATATATGCCATTGACATATTCTACTCTTAGCCTTAAGAGATAATAAGAGCTAGTGTTTATTAAGTATCCACTCCATAGTAAACATTATGTTGTACATGCGTTTTTACATTTTTTCCCTAGAAACAAGCCTCAGGTGTAAGTACTATTAATCACACTGTTTTCATGGAAGGGATGGAGTTTAGAATACTGTCACCTGTCCTAACACTCCTAGCTTGTAGTTCTGTAGGTTACAAACTGGCAATGGGTCTTGGTGAGTGAAGACCAAAGTATCAACAGAGTTGTTTTCCTTACTGGAAGCGCCAGAAAATGATCTAACTGCTTCCTTTTTCAGCTTCTGGAGACTGCTAGTGGTTCTTGGTTCAGGGCATCCTTCTATATCTTCAAGGCCAGCAAGGGTCTACTGGGTCTTTGATGCTGCCTGCTTTCCCTGTGGTCTCCCACGGTCTTATCACCCTTTCAACAAAGGGAGTTTTCTAATTACAAGAACCCATGGAATTAAACTCGGCCCACTCAGATAATCCATCTAAACTCACCACCTCAAGGTCCCAAACTTAATCACATCTGTATAGCTCTTTATGTGCTACATAAGGTAATAGATACTAGGGGCTATGACACAGACATTATGGAGTAGGAGGCATTATATTTCTTTCAGTTTGAGTAAAAGACAGTAGAGCCACTCAATGTTTGAACCAACTATTTGTCTTATTCTGTTTCTACATGTACAAGGCAATTAACTCGTGATATTTTAGCTTGTCTTATAGCTTACTTATAAGAAGGAAATGTGCTGTTCAGGGGATACTATGCCTAGACCCCAGGGAAAATATGTTCTACACTGTATTGAATAATTTGTATTCTGGGTTATACATTACTTTCCTGTGAGTGCTGTCAGAATGAGTCAGAATCTCTTAGACTAAAACTCTTAAGAGTCCAACAAGATCAATATGCTGAATCTTTAAATTTAAGGATCAGAGTCAGGCATAAGAGAGGAGGTGTATTTAAAAGATGTATAGCTCTGATAAAAACAGCCTTTGAAAATCATGTTTAAGAAGCTATAGATAATTAGATACATCTAAGAACATAGTTATATGTCACTTACTTTGATTTATAAGATTTACATTAACAAAGAGAATAGTCATGGATTTTTTCCTCTGTACCTGTATAATCAATTGAGTAGTTTGAAGGAGAATGTCCTTGGAAGGTGGCAGGGAGTTTCACATCAACAAGTTTTAAAACTTAGATCACACAGATGAGTAATTGGCTAGCTCTAGAGTATTTGGGAAAGAATACAAGATAACTGCTACTGATATGGGATAATGAGACCATATAATGTGGTGATAGTTGTACCTGTGAACAGCTTTATGCACACTGTAAATTGAATGGAATGGGAATTATATCTCAACAAGACCATTTAGAACATGGATCACAAAAAGATGACAATGAGAAGCAGATAAGGTTAAGTATGAAGAGATACTGGGAGACAAACAAGGGGCCTTACACAATTTATGATCAAATTTACATTCATACTTAAGAACAGAAAACTATACTTGGCACTGCAAATTTGTTTGTTTTTCAAGAAAGGGTTTTTCTGCATATCCCTGGCTGTCATGGAGCTCACAGGCAGACTGGCCTGGTCTTTATTCTTATCTAATATACACACTGAAACATATGTAACAAACTATATCAATGATAAATCACACAGAATGTAATTCTGTGTTAGCTTCCTAAGCTCCTTTATTAAGCAGGATGGATAAGGAAGGGCCTGTTCTATCACTCTTCTTGAACTCTGTGTGACTTAGATTATCCCATGCACCTTAACAGCTGTGCTGGATCATGTTGCCCTGTATTCAGATTCTTGAGTCATTTTTTTTTTTTGTAGAATTAAAATCAGTATCAGCATGCAATAGCCATTATGCCAAAGAATAAAAATAATTTACATAATTTGCACAGATATTAAGAAGTCTTGATATTCAAATAGTATTTAAGCCAAGGTGTCTATATAATAATCAAGTAAAAACCACTGGGATATAGTCTGATGTTTTAGTTTACATACAGCACTAAGATGGAGTCTGAAATGTCAAATATAGTCTGTTATTTGGAGAAGATGGTAGTAACAGAGTCAGGTTTGCAGTATCTACGTGTGATCCCAGTACTGAAAAAGATAAAGCCGGAGGACAGCGAATTCAGAGCCAGCATGGGTTATAAAGTGAAGTTCCTAATAAGACTCTAGCTATATAGGCATGTAAGGTTAAGGTTATGTGATGTGGGAATGTGTTTCTGTATGCTGTGAATATCAATCTTTAAATAAAGGAGCTGTTTTGGCCCATGACAGGCACCATAGAAAAAGTAGAAGGGAAAATCATAACATAGGTAGGAGAAGCAGGGTGGAGTCAGAGACAGACTGAGTCAACTTCCAAGGAAGAAACATATGAGGAACACAGGTGAATCACCAGTCATGTGGCAGACAGATTAACGGAAATGGTTTGAAATGTAAGAGCAAGCTAGCAATGTGCCTAAGCCATAGGCCAAACAGCATGAACTTAATATAAGTGTCTTATATATTTTTGGGGCCTGAGCAGTGGCAGGTGGCAAAGGGGTTTGGGGCTGCAAGTCTGTGGATTCTGGACCTCTGGCCACCCGGGACAAAGAAACTTAATTGTAAGAGATGGCGCCCAACGTGGGGCAAATATCCATTTAAAGCCTGAGAAAGTTTAAAGAAGGGTTTTAGCACAGAAATCAAGCCAAAGCAGTTTCCAAATTGTGTATCTGAAGCGGGTCATTGTACAGATAGTGTGGTGTCCTGGCCACATTCAAAATGGCACTAACGGACTGGCGGCAGGCAGCGTAAGCTGCAACCAGGCCGATAAGTCTCACAGAAGACTCAGTAGCATGTAACTGACTTTAGATTTCTGTTTATTTTGAACAAAAAGGAAACAAAGATGGTTTCTTAGTAGCAGCATTTTCTTGGGTCTGCTGTTTTCTGGCAGTAAACAGAGACGTAGTCCCTTTAAGAGATCTTTCTGATTCAGCTTTATCCGCAAAAACTATGTGGCTCTTTAAGAGAGTGTGAGTATTGTAAAAGCTCTTCTGATTGAAAGATGATTAAGGATTCACAATAAAACAGATTCAGATAAAAAAAACCTGTAAACATGTTACAATGTGTGTCAAAGGTACATAGGCTTCAGAAAGAAAAGATAAAAGGTAAAGTCTTTAAAAAGAGAAATAGAATAATAAAAATATAATATGCCATGTAAAGATGGAAAATAGACACAAAATCTGGATTTTGGTTATTATTGTGTTTTCTTTTAATTTCTTAACTATTAATGAGCTAACTGTGGAAAGACAATGAATTGCAAAGGCTAAGTAAAACAAGAATATATACTTTAAAGGTATTTTGATTTTGAAATTTGTGTCTAAGGATTTATTGTTTTGGAAAAGTTCTGCTTTTGTTTCCACAGAAGATGAGAACCTGTGGATTGCTTCCAGGCAAATACGGTTTCATCAACCAAGGTCCCCTGAAGCAAATCTCTGATGGGAAGAGATGGCCGTATCAACTTCAGGGCTGCAGACTATGATCGAGTCTCAAGAACCCATGAGATTTTCAATGCCCTATAATCAGCAGGAAGTAGTAATGGAAAACTATGCCCAAATTCCCAAAATATTGTTTATAAGTGTTTGTTTTCATTATAAATGGTTAATGGTCATAGTTAATCTCTTTCTAAGAATAGGGGGATATGGTATATGAATGATTTTTTTAATTAGATTATTAAATTTACTTTAATTCAAAAATCAGCTGTTAATTTCAAATGTTTTACATTGGCATTGATTTTGGTTTATTGATACAAATTTAAGGTCAATTCTCTTATGCTGTATTATTTTTATATTCTTGTTTAAGATATGATATTTATGTTATTGATTTAAAACTGTAATGTATAACTAAGAAATGCATGCTAGTTAGATTTTTAGGTATACAAAGATATAATTCAATTAGATAGGTAATTTTCAAACACTTCTAAGACCTACAGAATATGGCATTTAAAATGTTTTAAGTACTTAGACTCTTCCGAACAGTGAGACAGGTCTGCTCCTGGCACCACCAATTTACTTCAAGAGAAAAATTGGTATCGAAGAAACTCCATAAGGAGATTAGTTTCTTTGTGGCATCAGTTAGCCACTGGACATGAACCTGTTCTTGTATTGACTGCTTGACAGTATGCTGTTTAAACTGGACATGCAGGTTCCATAGGAAGATGACCTCTGAACTTTGGCAGAACAAGCCGAGATGGTCATTCAGGTTCCTGCTTTGCAGAGAAAACTGTCAGACATTCTTCAGGACTCAAGGAAAAGTGACTGATGAATGAACAAAGCAGATTTCCTGCTTCACTGAAATGAAAAGAGACTGTGGGCCTGTAGGCTGAAGGTGGATGTCCCAACTTTATAAAGGAACTTTGGGTGACTGTCCAGTCATTTCTAGATTTTGGAAGTTGCTTGCACTTCTGGTTTACTTGGGTAAATATAACTTTCTGCAGTCTTTGGTGTAGTTGAAAATTAGATAGTTATAGGTATAGTTTTTCTTAGTCATTTGAAACGTATATTGGATATGAAACTTTAGATTCATAAGGGTAAGGTAGACGATTTTCTTTAATTTTTCTAAATACAAATAGACTAGATATTGCAACTGTAATTCTTGCTTGATGGCTATTTTGTTATATGTAAATTTGTTATGTTAAAATTGAAACCTTCCTTTTTGATTAGACAGAAAAAGGGAGGTGATGTGGGAATGTGTTTCTGTATGCTGTAAATATCAATCTTTAAATAAAGGAATTGTTTTGGCCCATGACAGGCACCATAGAAGAAGTAGGAGGGGAAATCACAACATAGGTAGGAGAAGCAGGGCGGAGTCAGAGACAGAGTAAGCCAGTCTCCAAGGAAGAAACATGTGAGAAACACAGGTGAGCCACGGGCCACGTGGCAGACAGATTAATGGTTGAGTTAAGATGAAAGAGCAAGCTAGCAATGTGCCTGAGCCATAGGCCAAACAACATGAACTTAATATAAGTGTCTGAGTCATTTTGGGGGCCTGAGCAGCGGCAGGCGGCTAAGAGGTCTGGGGCTGCAAGTCTGTGGGTCTGGACCTCTGGCCACCCAGGACCAAGAAACTTAATTATAAGTTATGAAGATCATGAAACTGTATACTTATGTGTGTTTTGGGAATCAAAGAAGTCTTGGGATTAAGGAAACACTATCTCCTCTATTGAAGTGCCCCATGAATTTGTTTAGAAACACAAGAGTATCAAATTACTATTTGATCAAACTTCACACTTGATTTTCAGTTTTCCTGGCTAAACTGTACAAAGATAACCTCAAATTAGACAGATTAAAGCCATGAAATAATTTTCATAATACGTGCGTATGCTACCTCATGAGACAGGTGGCTCCTATTGTGATGACTTAAAGAGTGTTTTAAATAGCTATGCTTTGTTGCCAAAAAGGTCTACCCAACCACAAATCATATTCTTTAACAGCCACAAAACTAGTTTGTTTTTTAAAAAAATCTAAGACTGTGTACAATATTCAATAATAGGGGCATTTAAAATATTTTATACTAATGACAGAGGTAAAGCTAACATATACCAAGACATCCAACATTGTGACTCATCTAGCTGAAGCGATAGTCAATTTTAAAAATACAAATGGGGTTTTTATTATTATTTTGCTTATTTGCTTTAGTTTTTTAAATTAGGGTCTCACTGTGTAGCTCTGACTGTCCTGGAAGTCACAAAGATCTGCCTGCCTCTGCCTCCTGAGTAATGAGGTCAATAGCATGTGTCACTATACCTGACTAAAAGATAACAAACTTTTAAAGTTTTAGTTTATTGCTGAGGCTTCTGTAATGGTTTCTTAACTCTACAAGGTAGTTTGTTTTGGCTTTAGGATGAAATTCTCAGTATTAGTTTACTGTGTCCAAAAGCAGAAACTAATCTTCCTTTTCTTCAGAGTCAAGTATGAAAAGAAAGAGATTTTTAAATAAGTGTTTTTCAAAGCAAATATCCCCACATGCAATTTTCCATGCACAGCTTACTGGTGATGATCGTTATCATATAAGGATGAAACGATTAGCAACAGGCACATTTTGTTGGGGAAAATGCAAATGTCAGGGCTCTTCTTCCTTTCCTGATGCCTACTTTGCCCAAAGGGTAGACTTTAACATCAACCGAACAATCAAAAGGCAAGGAAGGTCATTTTGTTGGTCAGATATGTTTCTGCTAATATAGCAACAGTTCAAAATCTATTTCCATGAAAGGAATTACTTTATCTGAAAGTGCAACAGTTTAAACGGAGACCTATGTTCTGAGAAAGACGAATGATTAAGCCTGATCTTAAACTTACATTTAAATGAATGCTTAGATGCTGTGTGACATTAATAATTTCACCATGCTCCTTCTCCCCCACCTTGGTCTTTTAAAGATACTTTTATCATATGGGCAGCAGAGGACAATCTTCCCACAGTTCATAACTCTCAGTAATTCTCTACTGCCAACCAGAGAGTCCATGGAATAGTCACATACATTTGCTCCTTGCCCTACTATTTCTTCATAACCAGAAGTTAACTAGATAAGTCGTGCAAAACTGCCCAGATCAGTCAAACTTTGCCAAATTAACACGGTTAACTTTCTACAGTTTCAGCTGTATACTAGAAAAATGGAAAGTAAGAAAACTTTATATGATATGAAAATACCTGAGAAAAATTTCCCAATGAAAACAACTCCAGGAGAAAGATATAAAAATGGAAGGCTTTGTATGAACAAAAGACCAGGTGGTTCAACAGGTTCTTGGAATCTGCTAGTAATCAATAATTGACTTCTATTTCACCTCTGCTGAAGAGGCTGTACTTAGCAAATCACTGTGTAAGCAGCCTCAATATCAGCACTCCTGCTATCGGGTTTACTTGCAATGTTTCCAACAAAGAAATTAATTTCTTTGATGTCAAGGAAAGGTGAACTAGAATGGGGGAAACAGACTAAGCCTTATACTAATAAAACAGACATCAGTGTAGGAGCAGAACTCAGGGCTATTCAACTGTCAGCAAAATTCAAATTCCCGTAGCATAACCACTATCGTTATTTCACATACATATGTGTACACATACACACAAGTACACACACACATACTACACAGAGAACGTGCTTTAGTCTAGAAACTCAAGCCTGGGCAAATTAGGACAGATACCGTAATCTTCAGCTCCTGACCCATGCACATACCTACATACATAAACATAAATTTATATGTTTTCAAACATATTCATGTTGAACTCAATTTTTTAAAATAGTTTGGGAATTTATTAACTGTTCAAAAAGTAAGTGATATTAAAAATCTAATAACTACTGATTAGCTTATTAATAGATAAAAGTGTAACTAGCTGGCAGTAAGCAAATTTTAAAACTTGAAAGTTTCTATTTGTCATAGGTCAGATGTCCCACTCCTTATTTAAAAGGCTTCTTGAAATCAAATTCACATCACTAAGAGTTCTCGTAGGCGACATTGTATAGAGAGGAAGCTCTCTGACTAATTTCATCAGTACATAACATGTGACCCTGAGACAGAGTAACTTCACTAATTTGTTATTTCCTAGTATGTAAAAGGGGCATACATCACCAATCTCATGTTTTCACAATTATTAAATAATATAATATTAAATAATTAAATATCATTTTATTTAACATTATTTTAGTATACCTAAAATTTAATATTAAGAATTAAATAATATAATAAGTGCATTATACAGTAGCTGGGCTTATAGGTATCACCACTGTAGCCAAGCCCAAGAATTCACAAGTACTCTGAAGGTAGCAACTGCCTATTCCTGACTTTATTGACAAAACACATGCATATGCGTGCTCACACACACACACACACACACACACACACAGAGAGAGAGAGAGAGAGAGAGAGAGAGAGAGAGAGAGAGAGAGATTACTTACAACTATACTACTGAGGTTTCCAGTCTTATTCTAAGATCTAGCAAGCTATTGGGAATCTTAAAAGGGAGAATATCCTTTAATGAGAGTAATTGCTTCTCTGTGAAATTTTTCAATGAATTTCAGTATCAGATGTCATCATATAATAAAACTCAAAGCACCTCATCCTTATGTTAGAAAGCATAGTATTTAACAGGTAAAATCATTTCTGTGCTTGAAAGAACGAGTGTAATTACTGAACCAAAACAGAGTCAAATTTTAAATTTTACATTTTGAGAAAACCTTAAATGCAATAGAATTTAAGACCAGAATCAGATGCAACCAGAGTTCAGTTCTTCTAAGATGCAGTCCAATTAACTTTTCAATATGCTTCTCTCCAAGCCATAAGTGAAAACAACAAATTTGTATTTCAAAATTACTAAAAATAACCATGTTTGAATACATTCATATACACAAAAATGAGAAGAGGGGTGTGATAAGAATATTGAAGAAAAATAGGCAGCATCATACAGAAGGAAACATTTTGCAGTCACAAGATGCTTCAAATGTCAGCTATGCTACTGGCCCAGTTGTGTCCATATACTATGTACAGAGAACTGAGAGCCAAGCCCCTTCTCTGTAATACTATCTAGGAGATGACACTATGGAGGACAAATAAGATACAAACCATCTATAACCAGCACAACAGTGTCCTGTGCACACCTGAATCCCTCTTCTACAGTTATATAACTACTTCAAACTGTGGGAAGTACCTTAGTATAGAGAATGGATGTAACAGTTTTCCTGCTCCCTATAAATCACCTGATTAATATCTGGCACTATAGTTTAGTGGTGTGTTCTTTGCCTAACATGACTTCAATCCCAGCAGTGTAAGAAAAGGAATCATCTGCCACTTAGTGTGTACTGAAGAAAAACATAATCAACATCAGAAATATCACTAACAACAAACACCTGCTTTAGAAGCACAGCTATACCAGATGTTGAAGCTAACACGCAGTGTGAAATCAGAGCTCTTCAGGAATTTCTATTGCAAGAATGAAGACAATTCTACATAACCAGTCTGTGGATATTCCGGAAAATGTCAACGTCACTTTGAAGGGTCACATAGTTTTTGTGAGAGCCTTTGGAGGAACCCTATGGAAGAATTTTAACCACATCAATGTAAGGTCCAAGTACTGCTCTAGACAATTCTTACAAAATGAGAACTGTGTATGCTCAATCATGAGAATGGATTGCTGGTAGAAACTGTAATTTTTCCCTTTTGTGAAAAAAAAAATATTAGTAGGGTGTGGGTGAGGCCAGGTGTTGCTTGTTTAGAGCACTTCAAGCTCCAGGCCTTGAACAATCCTTGAAGAAATGATCTTAAACTTATTTTAAAGGTGGGTGGCTTTATTTAAACCTAGTTACAAACAAAAGTATCAAAGAAATGGTAGCTGGTGCCTTAGTTAGGATTATTCTTGCCATAATGAAACAAGATTTTGGCCTAAACTTCCATATTATTGTTCATCATCAAAGGAAGTCAGAACAGGAACTCAAACAGGGCAGGAACCTGGAGACAGAAGCTGATGCAGAGGGAAGGGAGGGGTGCTGCTTACTGGCTTGCTCCTCGAGGCTTGCTCAACTTGCTTTCTCATAGAACCAAGGGCCATTAGCCCAGAGGAGGCACCATCCACAATGGGTAGCGCCCTTCACCATCAATCACTGTCTTAGGGGAAGTTCCTATTGCTGTGAAGAGACACCATGACCCTGGCAACTCTTAAAGGAACGTGTTTTATCGGGGCTGACTTACAGTTCAGAGGTTTAGTCCAGTGTCATCATGGTGAGGATCATGACAGCACACAGGCAGACATGGTGCTGGTGAGGTAGCTGAGAGGTCTACATATAAATCTGAGTTACACCGGGCCTAGCTTGAGCATCTGAAACCTTAAAGCTTGCCTCCAGGAACACACTTCCTCCAACAAGGCTACACCTTCTACTATACCACTCCCTATGGGTCTATGAAGGCCATTTTCTTTCAAACTACCACAATCACCACCTAAGAAAATGCCCTACAGGCTTGCCTTCAACCCAGTCTTACGGAGGCATCTTCTCAGTGGAGGTTCCCTCCTCTCAAATGACTTTAGCTTATGTCAAAATAACGTAAAAGTATCTAGCATTGATGGTATCCGTTTCTTGACAGGGAATAGTCCAACATGCTCAAAACGTGAATTTCCCAGCTATAAAACAAAAATAGTGGCCATAGGAGGTGGCACACACCTTTAATCCCAGTACTTGGGAGGCAGAAACAAGCCCGGTCTACAGAGTGAATTCCAGGACAGCCAAGGCTACACAGAGAAAAAATAAACAAAAATGCAGGAAGTACAATGTCCATACTTACCCTGCGCTCATACACATTTTTAGAGTTGTAGTTTTTAGGGTACTAGATTTTTAGATTTCTCATTTTACCAGTTTTAAAGACCTAAGTTACAAGTTAGGCAATAGTAGAAGTATAAAACAAAGCCAAAATTATAGCCATAATATTAAGTTAACCTGTTAAAGTACAGCTGTAAAGAGAAGAAACACAAAACTTTCGGAGACAATCTACTGTATCATGGTTTGCCTAAACTTCTAACAAAAAATATAATAGAAAGATAAGAAACATAAAGGTCTCCATGTGACGCACCACTATAGCCTGAGGCTTCTGGCCTGTTTAGCCCCAAATGATGACTTGGATGCTTCTATTAATTACTCGTGGCTAGCTAGCTCTTGCATCTTAACCCATTTCTACTAATTTGTTCTGTCACACGGTTCATGGCTTACCTGTACTTTTTACATCTTGCCCTCTCAGCACCTCCATCTGACTCTGCCCTTCTTTCCCTTCATCTCTGCTTGAATTCCTGCCTGCCTCTCTCTAAGTTCCTTTATTATCCAATGGTAATCCACAGTATATAGAAAGACATCCCACATCACACCACCACTAAGGAGAGCCAATTTCCAGATAATGAGAAAAGACCTATCTCCAAACTGGGTGGCAAGGGAAATTAAATCACAAACTTTAAACAAAACAGCATGAAAAATCAGTATCTTGCAAAATAAAAAAAAAGAAAGCTTTAGTTTTCAATTTTCTTTTTCAAAATTTCTATCTTTAGAACAGACACGGTGGTTTAAGATGTCACTAGGCTACCACATGCCCTATTTGATAGGGAGATAGCCTGTTTGGCCTTGTGACTTCTAAAGGTAAACAGGAGGTTTGCATTTAAGTTATAATGTAGAATACTTCAGAGTAACCTCATGCCAAAATGGCATATTTCTGAGGGATGCAAAGGTATTCAATAAAAAGCTTTTAAAGGCATATTTTTAAACCAGCAGCAGGAAAGCTTTTCTGTGTCAAGACAGTAATTCTTTTAACAGCATTGATCAAAATGTCATTCTTTTATGAGTGTACAATACCTTTTAATGGCATACAACAAGCCATTAGGGTTATACACCTCTGTAGAGCTGATAGTTTACTGGAAAAAAGGGAACACAGGCCAAGATATAGTCAGTAGGCTTATGTGCCTGATAAGGATCCCCCACCCTACACATATGCCAACTGCATTCTAAAGTCTACAATTGAAGTCATCCGAAAATTCAGTGTTCGTTCTCTGTGCTTCTGTAATTTAGAAGCACTTCCACAGAGATATGAGCTATAATATAGGTCTAAAGAACACTTATGGATAGTGTAGGATAATCTTGAAACAGCCTGTTACCTGAGGCCAGAAAAGATTTATTCATGAAGATTAGGAAACAATGAGGGTTTTATTTACTTTCTGGGGGAAAAAAGAAAGTGGATTTTAAAAGAATGTTATGAGATGATCACTTTCCATGTTTATTTACAAAACCAAACACTAGAGGAAGAACATTATGTTTTACATTGTTCTAACATGAAATCTGTCACTCAACCCTGGCTAAGGAGTTGTTCATAAAATGAAGCTATTTTAACATCTTTCTAAAACAAATTCTTCTCTGTCAACAATTCATATTTTAAGGTAAATTCTGAAATTATTTAGAAAATCACAAGTATACAAAGTTAAGCACACAGTGACACTGTGACAAGCTATCAAACTGCTAGATTCTTACCACTCAGAAAACGTCAGACTATGGAGCAGAGTGAAACAGAAGGGGACCAGGACACAATTCCTTGATACATCTTAATCTTTCCTCAAGTACTAAAGGAAATGATTTAACCCAAGTCAACTCCTAGTATTATAGAAATATCCCAGATAAAGGGTCACAAATAATAAAATCCTGAATTCAACTTTACAGACCACTAGATGCATTTCAAAGCTCTTTTCCTGTATTCAAGGAATGTTAAAGACTGACTTCATTTAAAGATGTGTGTGTGTGTGTGTGTGTGTGTGTGTGTGTGTAAGAAAATAATAAGTGGTGGGTGTTGGTACACACTTTTAATCCCAGCATTAGGGAGGCAGAGGCATGCAGATTGTTTAATTGGAACCTCCATGATTCTGGAAGATCTGCTCCTCTCTCTCTCTCTCCCTCTTCTGACAACTCAGTCTCTGAACAAAGGAAAGGTGCCAAAAAGAAAAAAAGAAAAAAAAAAAAAGTTCCACATTCTTGGCAGTGGCTATTACAGCTTCCTCCCCTGATGCTGACAGCTGCCCAAGTCCCTGCTGAAGCGCTCAGCTTTTGACCGTACTTGGGTACAAACTCAGCTTGTGGCAGACACATCATCACCCCTCACCTACAGTCTATAAAACTTTCCCACCTCGGCTCAGGTGCATGAATTCTCTGGCCTCTAAGACTGGGACCGGAGAACCTGCCTGGGAGTTCTTTGCTCAACATACCTGTTGTTATACTTTTGCAATACATCTTGATCTGGCTTACTGTGTTGGCCAAGAAACTTACTATGGGGGTGAGGTTTTATTACAGATCTCTGTGAAGCAGAGGCAGTCTGATCTACATAGTGAAATCTTTTCTTAAAAAAATAAAAAAATAAAAAGGAGGGAAGGAAGGAAAATAGGAAAGTTCCAATGAATATATACCCATACATATCCAAATTCTACCATCAAACAAGTTCTATTTTAGACTTGTAGGAGCAAAGTATGTATACCAATTTCATCTACAGTTTAAGTAAAAATAGAAAGTAAAATGCAAAAAGGAGGGAAAAAAAACTCCAAAGTATTTGAGTGTTGGTAAGAATAGGAAGAAATAATTACCAATCCAAAATCTAAATGAAAAGGGATCTGTGGAGCCGGTGTGGTGCCTTGGGCTGTAGCTTGTGTGGGACCCTGGAGCCCTGGGTGTTGCTCTGGCAGTTGAGAGAGTGAACAGTATCAGCGGGGAGGGAAGAGGATGCTGTAGCCTGTGTGGGACTCCAGAGACCCTGCACAGAGCTGTGAGTGGGATTAGTGGGAAGGGAGGGGGAGCCAGGAAGTTAGGGATAGTTGTCGCAGTAAGCGATCTTTACTGTAGTTTGGGATCTTTAGCTTAGTTGGCAGGGATTTGTGGTCTATCTTTTAAAGTTGAACACTTTGTCTGTCTTTTGTTTTTTGACAGTGTTTAAAACATAAAAACTCTCAGCCCCCTATGCTGGTGGGTATAGCCCAGCACCACATTGGGCGCCAGATGTGGCAGTAAATTTTATTTAAAACATATTAATATAAGATAAATATTTATTGGTAAATAAATTAGCATTTATGATAATAGGTTATAATTTAGAAATATATTTGAACAATTGGATGGATAAGTGATGGACGTTGATCTAGTCTCTTTAGAAGGCAGGAACAAATGGGTTTTTTTTAAGATCTTAGTAATCTTTTTTGAATGAGGCTGGCCACTCCTCCTTCAGGAGACCGGATCCCTGGATAAGTGTCTTTTGACTGTATCAGCTGACACCTGAATCCCAACACAGGGATCTCAAAGATGACTTATGTATTAAATCTGCTTATCAGCTGACACCTGAATCCCAACACAGGGATCTCAAAGATGACTTATGTATTAAATCTGCTTCCATTTGTGATACATGGGCAACCACTTTGATTCAAGCTATAGATTTTGTTTAGTGTGAGGAATAAATAGAAAATAAAAACAACTACCTTCTAAAAATCTAGTAGAGACAGACTCTGCTCCCTGGGACCTGGGACCTCAAAAGGTTATTTCTCAATCAGAAGCTGTCCCAAGAGTCTGTGAATATGCTATGGTCAGAAAAACTGCCTTGGCAATAGGGAAAGCAGAAGAAAACACAAGACAACCAAATACATACAGATTAAGCTCATATCACCTAAGTGGGTAAGAAAAAAAAAGAAGAAGAATCAGCAAGCAGCAGTGATACAGACTGCAGCAAACATCATTTTCTGGTAAAAACACACTTGACCTAGAAGATCTGAAAGGTGCTTTTAAAAACTGCCTATATAGTAACTAAATGTAAGACTTAAGGCTAGAGGAGATGAGTTGAGAATAGGCTGGTCTTCCTAATGAGATTTAGAAAGGCAAGTAAATAGCGGGGTGTGTTGGTGCGTGCCTTTGATCCCAGAATTCTGAGTTCAAGGCCAGCCTGGTCTACAAAGAGTTCCAGGACAGTCGGGGTTGTGGGAAAGTGGAGGATGGGGGGGGAGCAAGGTAAGATACTATGCTGAATCATTTAGCAGGGCTACATTCTGTGAGACGTTTCATTAGATGATTCCTATGGCATGAACATTAGACTGCTGCCGCATCACTAGGTGATACCAACCTGTGGGACCACTGTCACATAGTCAGTCTGCTCCTCATCAAAGGAGTTCTGCAGGGAGTCACTGACTGCATCTCAGTCTGTTTTCTGTTGCTATTACTGAATAGCAAACATCAGGAGATTAATAAAGGATAACTAGAGGTCTATTTACCTTAGGGTCCTGGAGAGTGGGTGTTAAATACATGGCAGAAAGTGTTAAGAGATGAGAGAAAAGACAGCTAGGGTCAGTCTTCTCATATAAAGCCACTAATACAACTAAGGAGGTGCCATTCAAATTAAACCATAATGGGCTCAAAAGAAGGCTCAGTGGCTCAGCCCAGACTCAGTTCCTAGTCACCATATTGGGTTTTTCACAACCCTCTGTAACTTCAGCTCCAGAAGATATGACATCCTCTTCTGGCCTCTGTAGACCCCCACATATGAAGAATACACTCACACAGATATAAACAAAGACACATGAGTTTTAAGGAAGGAAGGAGCAAACAAACAAATGAAGATACCTTACCCTAATTGCACCAGAAGATCCCCAAATCTTCAGAGATCATTAACTAGAATTAAGTTTCTGACAATGTGAAGATTTAGTAGACACATTTAACACAGAGAGACACAGAAATGGGTCTGTGAGCCACAAGAGAGCCACTGAAGTAGCCAAGGTGCAGCAGGGTTTTGAAAAGGGAAAGCAAACAGTGGTAACTTAACTCTCCCCAAGATGACTATTAAGGAGCTCATCAGAGCTGTTGGAAGCACCACAGACTGAGGTAGGTGGGACAGGTGGTGAAGTCTGGGAAGTACCAGCAATAAGCCAAGAAAAATGAAGCTCAGCTACAGACCAGCTCAAATCCCTAACTGGAAGAAATCAATTTGTTTCTATTCCATCTACTCAACAAGAAAGATGAACCCTCTTTGGAAAAAGTGAATGTCATCTAGCTCCTCAAAATATCCCACCCAATGTCTTATATTCAGTTGACAATTACAAGGCAAACTAGGAGATAAGACAAAAATAAAACAAAGGGAATAGAAGCTGCGGAAAGTATTGCAGTATTGCAGTATTGCAGTATTGCAGTATTGCAGTATTACAGTATTACAGTTACCATTTGCTCGATTTGAAGTGCCTTTGACTAGCATGTTTAAGAACGTAGGACTTCAGTTTTCCATAAAATAATGACAAATACCTAAATCCAAATGTCTCCTTATAACTTCCACAAATTATCCAACATTAAAATGGAGAAGAGCTGGAGAATGTTAAGAGCAATTACTGCTTTTGCAGAAATCCAGGTTCATTTCCCTGCATCAACATGGTGGCTCACAACCATCTGTAACTCCAGTTCCAAGGGGATCCCACATTCTCTTATTACCTCTTGGGGCACAAGGCATACACAGACGTATATACAGTCAAAACACCCATCCACACAAAATAAATGTTTTTAAAATAAATCAGAAATTTTTAAAAAAAAAAAGGTGATAAATATCTACAGCAAAATTAAGAGACAATACTTCATGCTTTAAATGCATGCAAGGGAAGAAGAAAAAAAAACCACCGAATCACATGGCCATCTTTGTAGCCAGAGGAGAGGGAAAGAGGGAGGAAGACTCTGAGGCTGTGTAGGAAATGGAGAGGGAGGTGGGACTTAAAGATAAGATACAGAGACAAATGCAAACAGAAAGTGGGTTATCCTAAGCAGATAGTTATCTAACGTAGATAATAACGAAACAACAATTAAAAAAAAATCTAAGTTAAAAATGGCCAAGCATTTGAACCAATATCTCATCAAAAATGATATGCAGGGACAAGCCAGCATATGAGGGATGCTCAGCATCATTTTAGCATTTTTTCCTTCTCTTGAAACTGTAACAAAATATCTGACCAAGGAGGAAGCATATGTTTTACTCGTGGCTTAAAGGAGTACAGTTCATCATAACCAGCAAGGCCCCGCAGTGGGAGCATAGGACAACTGCTTGTGCATCCTCAGTTCGAAAGCGAGAACGGATGAGTGCTGGTGTTCTGCTCACCTCACATCCTTTTTCTTCTATCGAGGACACCCGTCCATAAAGTGTTGCTACTGAATTGGGGGGGGGGTCTTCTCCCTCGTGTAATACAGCTTGGTAATGTGCTTGTGGACATGTCCAAAGGGGTGCCTGACTAGTGCTCTAGTGTCTATGATCTGATCAAGCTGAAAGTAGAAGTTAACCATCATATTAGAGGATTGTAAATCAAAACAAGTTACTACTATACAAATCTCTATCATAAAATACAAAAATCTTGCTATTTGTGTTTGCCCAAATGTGTTAGAAATACATTCACACAAAGACCTTCACAGGGATGTGTATAAAAGCTTTATTATTAATTGCCAAAACCCTGGAAGCAAGCAGAGTGCCTTTCAATAGGCTAGTGGATAAGCTGTGGTATCAACAGAGCAGAGTATTATTCAGCACTGGTAAATTAGCTGTTAATCCATGAAAAGACATGAAGGAACATTATGCTATTACTAAGTGAAAGACACCAGTTTGAAAAGGCTACGTGCTGTATGATTCCAACTACACCACACTGTAAAAAAGACAAAACCCAGGAGACAGGAAAAAGATCCAAGATTTCCAGGGATTAGTGAGGAAGGAGAGATGAATATGTCAAGTCCAGGGTTTCTTGGGTATTGAACTATTCTGTGTGTTAATAAAGAGATGGATAGATGCCATTATACATTTATCAAAACCAATGGGCTATAAAACCTCAAAAGTTAGCTCTAATGTAAATTATGGACTTTGGGTGATAACACTGTGTCAAGGACATTCATCAGTTGTAACAAATGTATCACTCTGGTGCAGGATATGGACAGTGAGGAGACTGTGCATGACTGAGAGGGGTCCAGGGGAGCTCTACGCTTTCCTTTGCAGTGAAGCTAAGGCTATTCTAAACAGTCTTTTAAAGGGCAATACTGAAAAGTGGGAATCCAAGTATGGCGGTGCTCCTCCAGCTAGCTACTTCTCCATCTTCTGCCCTGCTTTGTCTTGTCTCTTCTTAGTCCATATGAAGCTCATGACCTTCAACATCCCTTTTGTGTGGAAAATGTGATAAGCATGTGACATACATACAAATAAATACGTAAGTAAGTGTAAAAGATAATTGAAAATGCACGTGGAAACACACAGCACTGGGGAGTAAATGAGCAGTAGAACCGCTTACAAGGGAAGACTCTGTCAAACAGATGCAGGAGAAAGACAAAAGAGCTAGTGAGGACCAACGCTACAAACATCTGTTTAGCAGAGCAAAGTCCTATTGGATTCAAACTTACATTCCATGAACCAGTTGTAACAGTATCCACCTGGAATCCCAGGACCTGAGAGGTGGAGGCAGGAAGAGAGGGGTTCAAAGCCATCTTCAGTTAAATAGCAAAGTTCAAGTCCAGCCTGAGCAGCATGAGACCCTGTCTTAAGACACAAACACATCCAGTAATCTGCAGCAATTGCTCTGATATCAATGAGTGGTAATCAAATAAACAAGAGAAAACAGACTTGTCTTATGAAGAAAATTTGAGGTTAATTTCTCTGTTTCTTCTGCCCTTTAAGGTAAGCCATAGCTCTCTGCTCCTGAAATGCCAACTATAGAGATAGTTTCTACTTTCCAAAGAATATATAACACAAAATCAGGTAAAGAGAGACATGACAAATGTCAGCCAGAAGACCGAGATTAGATAATGATGACAGTATGTGCCTGTAAAAAAAAATAAATAAATATAATGAAAATAGTGCTTTACTCCTGTGCTCTTCCTCCCAAACCTAGAATAACTAGAATAAAAACAACAGAAACATAACTTCCAATAATGAGATAGTCTAAAGGATACTTCACTAATATTCTTCAAAACGTCGTGGTCATCAAAAGCAAATATATAAGGGTCAAGAAAAAAATGCTTAAAAAGACATGGATTCTAAATGCAATGTGGCGTATTCGATAGGACTTCAGGACAGGATAAAATGTGGACTTCATTACCTTATTTCAGTTAATAATGAATCAATAGAATTTCATTAAGTGAAATAAGACGTAAGTAGTAGAGAAATAGCTTTCATCATGTGTGACCTCTTTATACTGGCTTTCTAATTTTTCTGCATATGCCAAATGCTTCTGAATTTAAAACTTTACTGAAAAAAATATTTTACTGAAAAATGTTTAAGGGGTTTTTTTCTTCTTAAAATACTTATTGTGTATGTATGAATGCATGATGGAGGAGGCACACATGTCACAGTGTGCACATAGAGATCAGAGGACAACTTCATGGAGCTGGTTCTCTCCTTCCACCTTATTTGGGTTCCAGGGATCCAGGTCAGGTCTTTAGGCTTGCAGAGCAAGTACCTCAGCTTACTAAGTTATCTCACTAGCCCTGACATATTTTTTCATAGTCTTAACTGCAAACAGTTTGAACAGAATGTATCTTGTTGTCACTTTTTAAAATTGCCTTTTCAAGGTAAGTAATTGCTAAATATGGCAATAGCCTAGTTTGGTCTTAAACTACTGGCCCCGGTATGCTCTTGTCTCAGCTTCCCAAGCAGTGAAGAATAGGTATATACCGGAAAGATGTTATACTGTTCAATTCTAGACTTTCTTTTTTTAAAAAAAAAAAATGGTTTTTCTGATGAGATTTCTTTTCCTTAATTTATTAGAATGTATCCCTCTTCATGGAGGTATCTTTATGGTGTTTTGTTTTTTTTTAAGGGGGCCAGAGTCCATTGACTGTATTTTCTCCTGTGCATATACTACATTTTACTATAATACACACAGTCTGGGTGTTGCAGGAATTATGAATTAGGTTGTAGTCTTGAAAGAACATTAATAGTTTCATTTTAAGAGGCAATTAACTTGGTGGAAGTCAAGCACCCAGTTCCCTTCCTTCTCTTCAGATCTTTTAGCTTTGCTTGAAAGCTGTCTAATGCAAATTCACTGGTCAGGTCAAGAGAGGAGAGTCTTTAAACAGAACTTACTGCTCCTCCATTTGGAAACTGTCACTTCCCTGTGCTCTTTCCAGACGTTGGGAATATCCCAAGCCCTCAATCCAGTCGCCCATGCCAAGAAGTCTGTTAATAATCCATTCAAGTTTTAGCTGAATGATGTGATATCTACTATGGTCCATACGCTGTGACAAAAAAAAAAAAAAAGTCATACACACAAGAAACTCACCCAGTGCCAGTCTTTTCCAAATAACATCCTGCAGCTTCTACCTGCTTTTGTTTGTTTCTGTAATCCCCTATTGTAGTCAAATAGGAAAATTATATTTCTTTGCCACAAATGTTATAATTGCAATAAGAGTGTTATGAATGTTACCACAGAAAGGGCTGTGAAACAAGTAGGATACTTTCATTAATGGAAGCAACTGAACTTTAACTGGGAAAGAGAAACCTAAAAATTAGAAATCTGGATATTCTAGGCTGAGGCGGCAGCCCCGTGGTAAGTACTTGAAGTGCACCTACATAAAAGCCAGGTGTTATAATGCACATGTGCTATAACCCAACACTACTGGAGTGCAGACAAGCAGCTCCAAGAACTGAGACAGCCAACGCCAAATTCACTGGGAGACTGTGCCTCAAAAAATGAGCTCGAGAGCTGGAGAGGAAGAAGACACCAATGTCAACCTATACACATGGATAGGTGAGTACCCCAAGTGTGTGCACATGTATGTGTGTGCACGTGAATACACACACAGAGAGAATGAGAATATTTGGATATTCATGTGGGAAAAATGGATCCTGGTCTTTTCCATGCATAAAACTCAACACAAAATGTAACACTGTCAATCTAGCTATTAAAAAAAAAAAACTATAATATCTAGATGAGGAAAGTTTCTAACTGTAAGGCACGCAAAAACGTCTTATGATGCAAAGTGAATAATGTTCAAAATAAATAGATATATATGGATCTCAGCATTCATGTCAGATAACTCAAAAATCCCTATAATTCCAGCTCCAAGAGATCTGTCATCCTCTCTGGCCTCTGTGGGCATTAGCACATGCATGTGTACTAACAGAGAGATACACATGCACACACACATAAACATAAATAAAACATCTTTAAGAATAAATTACACATCATCAAAATAAAAATGGTTATAGAAATGATGTCTACAACATAAAGGCGCATTTCAGATAGGTAGAAAATATTCTGAATATATGTAGTCAACAAATTCCTTTGTACCTCAATACAAACAAGTTAATAATATTACTTGGGATGACTATAAGGGTGTCATGCTTAACCACTGGAGTCCTCTCTTACAGCTATATAACTGTAAAACTAGAACTCTTTGAGTGATAAAACCATTACTTCTTAATCTACTACAGCAAGGGATCTTGTTTTTGTTCTTTATTTGTAGGGGTGTTTTGTCTACATAGTAGTCTGTGCACCATAGTACCTATGGAGACCAGAAGAGGGCATCATACCTCTGAAACAGGAGCTACAGATGGTTGAGAGCCATCATGTAGGTTCTGGAGATTGAACTTGGGTCCTTCTCAAGAGCAGCCAGTGCTTTTAACCACTGAGTCGTCTCTCCAACCCTTAGTACAGCAATTTTATCAGCCTACCACCTTAATTTTTTTCTTAAAAAAAAGAGTTTTATATTCTATATATAGGTATTTATAAGAGATGGCAATTTAAGATGTCTTTCCTCTATAGTGTAGAAATAAGAATTTTTTTAATTTTTTTAAAGAAATATTGATATTTGGAGATATACTTTATTTTTCATGATCTAACTTTAACTTAAATTTACAAGATTTTCTTTTCATCTTAGGAAGTGATAGTTATTTCTTATCACACTATTGGAGGTATTTATAATAATTTGCCTGTTCTTCAATCTTTAATACCTACCACTAATGTACAATTTATTAGCTAGATTTAAATCACTATAATAAAACACCTAGCATGGGCTGTGTATGAAGAAAGATTTATTTTGGCTCACAGTTCTGGAGGTTCTAGTCCAAACTGGGCAGCACCACTGGTTTGGGCCTCTAGGAAGAGAAGCACATACAGGAGGGCCCATTTGTTTGAGTGGGATCTTAAATCTCTAGCCATGCCAAATTTCAAAATCCCCTTGGAAGGCATGGTTTCAATAACCTACAGATCTCCTACAAGGTTGAGCTTCCAAAAGACTTCATTTCATCTCAACAGAACTGACATGGAGACCAAACTTAACATATGGAACTTCCAAAGTACAGCAATAATTTCTAGAAAAGAAAACCTAACAAAGGAAAATCTTGAGCTGAGTGTGGTGGTACATGCTTGTAATCCCAGGTACTCAGAGGGCTAAGGCAGAAAGATCTGAAAGTTCTAGGCCTGCTCAGGCTTCAGAGTAAGTTCAGGTGTGAAAAACGACACCCTACCACAAACGGCCATGTAAAAAGAGGGCTGGGCCTGTGGCTCAGTGGAAGAATCACATAGAATGCACAAGGCCTTAGAGTCAGTCTCAAGCATCCCATACAGAAATATCTTGAAGCATGACTAATATTTTGGAGTTCAGATCCCTCCTGAACCATTATCTCTGTCTCTTAAGGGAACTAACGCCACTTTTAAAATTACAAGCAGGCTTTATCTAGCTTAGAGGTTAGCGATGATGATCCCCAGTGCTACTCTAATCCAAAGACACATGGTAACTGTCACATGTAGAAAGCAAAGCCTCATGACTATTAAGAAACAAAAGCAAAACCCTCTACTTCATTTTCCGAAAAGGGGAGGAGAAAATTAATATAGCAAAGATATTAATTTTTACAACGATGATCAAGAAGTCACATCTTCATAAAAGAGGTACAGAGTATCTGTTGTTTGAGTTCCTAATGCATTCATTTAAAAATCTACACTTTCTCTTGCATTATGTAGCAAGCACCACGTTTAACACTAATTTACGAAAGAACCCCTATGTTCATTACTCACTTTGATGTGGTTATTTTTCTAATAAGCCAACTTTCCAGCAACTTCAGTTCATACTTCGTGTAGGCAAAAGGGTAAAAGGAACAGAGGAGGCAATGGCGACTCTAATACTCCTAACCGCTACAGATAATTAGCAGTATAGTGTAGCAGGAGGTTTCTGGCCAGGACTTTCCGGCCCGCAGTCCCACAGAGACACGCAGATGCTTTCAATAGTTTTTATGGCTGATCGGCCTCAGGCCCAGGCATATCACTTGCTAGCTCTCTATTCTTCATCTAACCCATGATTCTTATTGTTCAGCCATGGGGCTCGGTACCTTTCTTTAGAGCAGCATAGTTGTCCTCTGCTTCTTCTGGCTTCTCTCCGGCATTCTGCTCTGTGCTTCCTGTTCTCAGAGGTTTTTGTCTGGTAGCCCCGCCCACACTTCCTGCCTGCCTTTGGCCCATCAGCGCTTTTTATTAAACCAATGGGTGGGACAATTATTTACCATGAAACAACACAATACCCCTACAGTATAGGGCTGGAGAGGTGTCTCAGAGGTTAAGAGCACTGGCTGCTCTTCCTGAGGTCCTGAGTTCAATTTCCAGCAACCACATGGCGGCTCACGACCATCTAGAATGAGATCTGGTGCCCTTTTCTGACATGCAGGCAGAACACTGTACACATAATAAACAAATCTTTAAAAAAAGAAAGAAAGAAAACTGTAGTGACCAGTAGATAATGTATTAGTTTACCATGTTACAAATGACCATAAACTCCTAGTTTAAAACAACTGAATTTATTTGCTCAGCATTCTAGAGACTAAAAGTCTAAAATCTAAGCTGCAACCAATCATCTAAATGTCCTTCCCTCTTCTTAGGGGCTGCTGGTTGCAGGTGATCCTTGATGTTCCTCGGCTTAGAGCTACGACTCCGCCTCCATCATCCCACAGCTACCTTCCTGCAGTATCCGTCTGGCTCTCTATTCCAATTTCCCTTTCCTTTCCCTATACAAATACCAGCTACAAGGGTCTGGCTCTAACCACTATGGTCACATTTCAACTTGGATGATACCTGCAACATAATTTTTTTTTAAATTCCATTCATTCCAGGTAGGACCTAAATGAGCATCTTCACAAGGGACAGAAACCCACAACAGAGAATGTCTCTACATTTAAGACGCTATACAATGCTCTTCTAATCCTGTCTACGGTCTGAAGGCGTGGGTTTCTGACAATCTCTTGGCCCCTCAAACTCATGCATCTCTGTGGGCAATATTTTTAAATGACCTTTGCCTTCTAACTCATGGTGGCTTCTAAAAAGGCCTCATTTTGCAAATCATTCTAATCTCCGAAACTGGGGGTTGATAATATAGTTAAAATAAGTTCTATTCTCATGAGGACAAAGATCGAATCTTTATAGTATCTTGCTATAAGAAAGTAAGTGACTTGATATCAATAAATCTTTTTATAAACTAGAAACCATTCACATGACCTCTTGTTTCAACTATGTAATCTGCTTCTCAGGGGACCTCCTGACTAGGTGATTACCTTTAAACTAAGCATCTATGCCATGTCAGAAAGATATGCTTATGGCTTTTCCTCACACTCCACATCCTCAGGTTTCCTCCCTCTGAGACTATTTGTTATCATTCAAAAATCCTCTAGAAGGCATTGATTTAACTTCTTAGAGCAGTACTAAACGCAAAATATGCATTAGCAATACTGCTTACAGGCCATCATTCTTTACATTTTTGCTTGCTGTGTTATTCCCAGTGGAGAATACAATCTTTTTAAAAGAAATAATATGATGGCTTCATGTATGCAAATCAGTCCTCTCCTAATATAATTTTCTTAATTGGTTTAAGGAGACAATAAAAACTCCTGCCAAATATAAGTTAAAGCTTTTTATATCTTCCTTAATGCACCCCACCCCGCTCTACCTATCTCTAACAGGTACATGCAACATAAATTGTCTAAAACTAATTACTGCTTTGAGACTGATGTTTATGATGCCTATGCTATTTTGTAGCTCCAAAAAGTTATAGAATATTCCATATATTTTAAGCTTTCTGCATATGTTATAGATAACTTTGCAACAATTTTCGCTCAGTCTATGAAACTGTAAAATTGATCATACTGATATACAGTGTTCTATATTTTTATATTTTATTTGTGTGTGTGTGTGTGAGAGAGAGAGAGAGAGAGAGAATGCGCACGTGCACTATGCCACTGTGTTCATGTAGAGGCCAAAGGACATCCTGTAAGAAATCAGTTCTCTCCTTCACCACCACGAGGGTCCCAGAGTTTGAACTCAGGTCATTAGTCTTGGTGGTATCTTTATTCACTGAGTCATCAAACTACCACCCTTCTATGTCATTATTTTAATAGCTTTACTTTTTTGAGAATATAAAACCAATTAATAGTCTTCTTCTTCTGGACATTAATATGTTTTTGCAGCTATGAACAATGTTTTATGAACAATTAACTCATAGCTGAATAGCAACATTATTTTTCCATTTTACTAAAACAGCTTTATTAAAATATAATTTATGTAATATAAAATTCACTCTTTTAAGGTGTACAATTCAGTAGTGTTTTTAAAGCATTCATATAGCTGTGTAACAATCACAACCATCTAATTCCAGAACATTTTCATTATCCCAAAAGAAATTCCATGTTCACTGACACTCATTTTCTATTCTCTGACCCTCCCTAACAATTATGAATCTACTTCCTATGTCTGTGGATTTCATAGTCTGAGCATTTTCTAAAAGTGGAGTAATAAGACATATGATAAATTGTAATTAGATTCTTTCACCTAATATGTTTTCAAGGTTCACTCATATCATAGCATGTGCATTAATTAATTTGATTTTAATAATAGTTTCATGGCTGTATATGTCAACACTTACTAACATATACTTTAAACCTATACAATTTGGTATATATTAACTGACTCTTAAGAAACTATGAAAACTGAGAACATTTTAGTAGGTGTTTTACCAAAAGTATACAGAGAGCAAATAAATGCATGAAAAATTGCTCTTAAAAAAATAGTCATCTGAGAAAATGAAAATTACACCGAGGCATCAATACACACCTATGTACTAGAAAAGGTAACATTTAAATTACTAACAATATCAAGAGTTGTGAATTACAATAACTGGAACTGTTACTTACTGTCAAAGGGAATGCGTACAGAATGAATAATGGAAAAAATATTTGGTAACATTAGCTAACTTAAACACATATTTGCCACGTGATCTAACTTCATGTTGGTCGTTTTAACTCTTTACTTTTTTGGGTGGCCCACCACCCAGCTCCCAAATAAATCTTACACAGAGTCTTATTCTTAATTAGAAATGCCTGGCCTTAGCTTGGCTTATTTCTTGCCAGTTTTTCTTAAATTATCCTATTACCCTTATTTCTCTTGGCTTTTACTGTTCTCTTACTTTTGTAAATCTTATTCTGTGGCTGGCTGGATGGCTGGCTGGCTGGCTGGCGGGGTGTCTAAGTGACTGGGTGGCTGGCCCTTTGTATTTGCCTCTTCTTGCTCCTATTTCCCTTATTTCTCCTCCTATTTATTCTCTCTGCCCGCTGACCCTGCCTATCCTTCCTCCAGCCTTGTTAGTAGCCATTCAGCGCTTTATTAGACCATCGGGTGTTTTAGATGACAAAGAATCACAGCTTCACGGAGTTAAATAAATGCAACCTAAAGTAGCACACCTTAAAATAATATCCTAAAACAATTTCACTCCTAGGTAACTCAACAACAAGAAAAAATTATGGCAACACAAAAGATTTGTAGAAAACATCTATAGAGCAACTTCATACAACAACTCCAAACCACAAATAACTCAAATATCTATGATCTAATAAATAAACTGTGATGCATATAATGTCATGATACATATAATGTAAAAAGGAGAAAGTATTATATATGGGATAACATGGAAGAATCTTAAAAGTATTATACTAAGTGAAACAAGCCAGGTGAAAACAGCTGTTTCCATTAACATGACATTTCCAAGATGTCTTCACTTCTCACAGGTTTGGGGTTATAGATGCATGAGCAACCACACCCGGCTTTCTGTGAGAGTACTGGCATTTAATCAGGCCCTCATGTTTGAGCAGCAAGTGCTCTTACCCACCATACCAGCTCTCAAGATCCATCATTTTCTTAACTTCATTAAAACCTCCTGACCAAGAAAATACTAAGCTAATGGGTGTGTTTATTCAAACATCTAATTATTAAAAGCCACCAATCCTATTCAACCTATTTTTTTTTTAACCTGCATGTTTATCATGTGTGGGGACACATCATGGTACACTGTGAGGGTCAGAGGACAATTCTGTGGGATAGCTCTCTCCTTTACATGGGGTCAAACTCAGATTGTCCTGCTTAAACAGCAAGTTCCTTTATGTCGAGCCATCTCAGGAACCCCTATAAACTCTTCCAAAAAATTAGAGAAGCACACTACATATCTCAGATCACTTAAAGACAGCTACCATTATTCTAATTCTAAAACCAAACAATCACAATAAAGTAAAACACAGTTTCAATCTCCTTAAATGTTCCAAAGAACAGTTATTTAAAATGACATTTAAGTTTATAGACATTAGAATATACCATGTTCATGGATAGAAAAAACTGAATAGCAATGAACAGTGCTGATTCTTCCGAAATCAATCTGACTATCCAGTGAAATGCTTCTTAAAGTCTCTGAAAGATTTCAAGACATTTAACAAGCTGATCATAAAACAGCATATGGGGACATATAAAGGCTAAAACATCTTGATGTGGGGATAGTGGGAACAGGAGAACAGTTTACCTATTAACTATTCTTACTTTAGTAGAGTAATTTAAGACACAATTATACATGTATATGGATTGAAAAGGTGATGAGCTAGAAAGGTTAAAAACAGAGGCACATACACGAAAACTAGATGAAAAAGTGGCATTATTAATTCAGCCGTAAAAAAATGGACCAAGGGTTATAGTTCTTTTTTTCTTTTTTTTTTTTTTTTCTTTTTTTTTTCTTTTTTTGGTAAGGGATAAAATAGTGTCTATCATGGGAATCAATTCTGACACTGCCACACAAAAGCAGTCATAGATAAGTGACTAAATAATCATGACAGGATACGAACAGGACAATTTTTTAAAAGCCAATTAAAAATACAACACACACAAACCTGAAGCCATTTCCCCGAACATATATAAAATGAAAATCATTTTGTAAAATAAAAGCATCTACTTGGTTTTCCTGCTTAATTATTTCCACTTAAAAATATATAGAAGTAATGTTTCTAGAGCCCCAGGGAACAGTTCACAGATGAGTTTAAAATTTTCTAAAGGTGACATAACGTTTTCTTTGTGTCATATTCTTAAGAAAATCTCCACTTTTTTTTCTGATTTGTAAAGAAACTGTTTTCCTCGTACCACTTACAAAAACAAAAGAATTCATTAGACATTTCATATTGAATAATCAAATTTGAGAGGAAAGAGGATCCCCAGAGAGAAATATATATATATATATATATATATATATATATATATATATATATCGAGAGAAAGAGAGAGAGAAGATATATCTAGATAGATAGATAGATTGATTGATTGATAGATAATACACTAAATCTCCTCACGTGGTACCAATTTCAAGGGAAATTAAATACACTGATTTGGGGGGAAGGGTGTGATGGAAGAGACACTGAGAAAGCTACAAGTTAGGGAAGAGAGATTCCAACCAGCCACTAATTTTATGTTTCAGGTTAAGTGTCAGAGGCGGTTTCCAAACTGGCATTTAGTCTTCTCAAAAATCTTAACAGTCTCCATAGACCAAATAGAAAATGTTTGTATCAATAGAGTCTGGCCAAGAACAAAATACATTTTCAAAGGAATAACTTACATTTTGCAGCACATTAGAGAGTACTTTGAACTTATGGCTTTGTACACGAAGGTCACTGCTTCCGGGTTTGGGGGGAAGCCAGCAGCATCCTTACTTCATGAGGAAGGTTCTGGGCTCAATTTGTGAGGGGTGGTGGTGGCATGTTCAGTAGGCTGCTTGAGAGCCTTTTCCCCCGCCTTTTTAAGATGCACTGATGGAAATGGAGATGAAGAAAGAGATGGGGTGGGGGGCAAATGAGAGAAGTGTGGAGCGGGGTGGGGAGGGGGAAGTGAGGAGGAAGGGAGGAGGGAGGGAGGAAGCACCGTGGAAGGTTACAAGCAGAGCTTCCAGTCAGAGGCATGAAGAAGGCCGCAATGGCTCCTCAGACTGGAGGAACTAGGCCCGAGGTAAAGGCCAAGTAGCTGAGGTCACCCCTCTGAGGAGGCTGCAGCTGGTCCTCCTCAGCACGCTTTTCCTCACCTGCTCACGCTTTAGTCCTGAGTGTCCCACGGTTGTGCAGGGAACGCACCACACTCCAGATGAGCCAATGGAAGGCCAGCTTTGACCAGACGCCTCCGGCTGTGGGCGTGGCTAGGTTGGTGGGCGTGGTTAGGGCGGTGGGCGTGGCCGACGCAGTGGGCCTATTGAGTGGTTTTGTGGCAGCTCAAGGACCAAGTTTCTGTCCACAGGGGTCTTGACAGCAGCCCTGAGACCACGCTAGGGTCACACCAGTAGTCCCCCCTCCTTTCTCCTCTCTCACCAGACTATTTACCTGTGCAGTTAGGCTCTGCAAAGCGTTCTCGAAGGTAAGCAAATGGCCATACCTTTTTATATGAAACTTAGTGATCTGCTTGCTCACCCACGAGATTGAAAGGATTGACTCTGTGAACGTTCTGTAGCTTCTTACCATATCTTTGTTGTTGCTGTTTAGCCGCTGTCTGTTTTTCTGCCATTAAATATTAAGTGCGATTTGAGTTACACAGTTATATGGATTTTTCTGTTCCTACTTGAGACTCCTCGATGATGGGTACCCCCATGCCAGCTAAACTGAGGTTCTTTCTGATCCCAGAATTCTGTCTGGCAAAGGGACAAAGAGTTGCAATTTTTTTTATTCCTGTAACACTCAAAGGTTCTGCGCCTAATTTTTTAATTGTGTCTAAATCTAATGGTCAGGTAAACTGGTGGTTTGAGTCAAATCATTTCAAGAGTCAAACTAATTCAGCTGAGTCTCCCCGTTTTTCCTCCATTACACACAAATGTTGTTAGGAACAGCTAACAAGCTTGTCTCCTCGATGAAAGAAAGTTTTGTTGTTGTTTTTTTTTTTGTTTTTTGTTTTTTTTTAAATAATGGAGCTTTTCAGAAACATTCATGAGACAAGACATGTCTGTGCTATTGCAATAAAATCTTAGATTTAAAAGAGCATATTGTAGCCGGGTGGTAGTGGCGGCACACGACTTTAATTCCAGCACTCTGGAGGCAGAGGCAGGCAGAGCTCTGTGAGTTCAAGGCCAGCCTGGTCTGAAGCGTGAGTTCCAGGACAGATGGGGCTACACAGAGAAACTCTGTATCAAAAAGACAAAACAAAACAAAAACTATGTGAAAACAAATCATAAAAAAAATCACTGATAATCTCTCGTTATCCAAAAAATCTAAGAGAAGCTGTGTACTGAGTTTAATTTGCTTCTTTAGAAGGATTTCAGCTCCAATATTAAAACGGAAGGAAGTGTTCATGAAAACTTTAGAACTGCCTTTAACTTTCTCCCAACTCCTCTCCAAAAATTCTTCAGAACTCTTTGCTGGCCAACACTTTCAGAATAGCTTGGATGACGTTCGGAGTAATTTCCTCTCAACCTGAATATTTGAAATTTCATTAAATAAAAAATTAAGTATGTTACAATACTTAGATATGAAACATTAATGAAATGAGTAATACAGTCTTATGAAGAGGCACTTAAAACACAGAACACCTGCCTTATTAGAGCCATCTGATGTGATGGGATTTGATAAATAGGCAAGAGATTATGAAAGGCCCAAGAATTCAAGATAGTGTTCTGCAAGCCACTTACTGCCTATATACCACTTGAAGATAAAACCACTCAGCTCAAGAGAACTTAATGATGAACTAAGTATCCTTGGATGCCATTATTAAAATGAACAAAGTCAATCCACCTTTATCTGACAAGGGAAAGAAGGTCTAAGTTTTGCAGGGACACAGGACATTAATTTAAGAGTATATGATGATTTTAAAGAGTAGAAAGTAGAGAAAGATGACTCGAACCTAAGCTACATCTATTTAGAAGGAAAAAGTCCCCTCTTTAAATATTGCCTTTCTTCCCCTTTTTTCTCTCCCTCCTACTTAGTTGCATCCTACTTATTCTTCGACCCCAGCTCAACCTCTGACCTTTTCATGGCATAGCCCACAGACTGCTCTCTGTGTAGAATGAAAACAGGACTTTTTAGTTGGTATTTTTGTTCTGTACCTTATAATAGTTGTCGTTTATGAATGTTACTTAGTTTTTGCTTTGGACACCGGATGCTAAGCTACTTGAACTTTTATTCACCGCTGCTCCTGGCAGAGTAGCTTAAACATGGTAAACAAGTTTAATGTTAAGTAATTAGTATGTAGAGTAATATGCTGGGCTTACCGTAACAAAATAAGAGGCTTGGTAACTTAACAAACAAAAATGTATGTTCTTAAAATTATGGAGACTAGGCGTTTCAAATCACAATGCACTTAGGGTTGGTCCCTGTGGGCTCTCATCATGATGGTGGGTGGCAGTGCCATCTCTGTCTTTGTGTGTTTTTCCTTTAATTTTTTCCCTTTATATTCCTATATTTTTTTCTTTATTGTCCTTTATTATAGCCACATCTAACTCCAAATTTACTCTTCTTTTAAGAAGACCATTTTACTGGGTTAGGGCCACATTAAAGATGTCATTTCTACTTAACTATCCCTTTAAACACCTTATCTTGAAGTGGATTACTTTTAAGAGATGAAACATCAACATAGGAAGTTTTGGAGGGACACAGGGAGACCAGAAGAGCAGTAGTAATGAAGCAGGAAAGTTTGAGATAAGTTACTTGTCATCCTTTGGAAATCCTCCAACTGAGAGCAGAGCTACTGCTCTGCCTGGGCTCCAGAGTTTAATCTCCTACATAGACCCACCCAACTCTGAGAACCTCAGTTGTAGACCTATAGAAGATGTAAATATGTAAATCAAATTGGCATAGGATAACAAGAAATGTTGAGGTTTGTAGGAATCAGTGTATTTGTCTAGATTAAAAGAAAAACATTTAAAGCTTGTGTCCCCTCCAAAACAAAACAAACCACGTCAGTGGAATTACAGTAGTCTTTTTTTATCCGTAGTTTTGTTTTTGCAATTTCAATCAATTCCTCTGAATGTCATTTCTACTAAAATAGAAAATAACAGAAAAACTCCTTAGGTTTTAAACAGCACTCTATTCTAAATAGCATAGCGATATCTTATATTGTTCTCTTTCATACTGCTGAAGATGTGAATCATTTCTGTGTAGTATAACTAGACAGAATCAGTTCACTGAATTGAACATACTACCCACCTGTTAGTCACTTAATAATCATATTCATCAGGTCCACTATAGTGTTATGATAGTGCTTTTATTTCACCCCAAAATAGCACTAAAGCATGAACTTGTATAACATTTGGTAATAATTGTTTTTATTATTGTTATTTTACCACTCCAATTTTTAAATAATAAAATAGTATATGTAGACTTTGGTGCTATCCGCATATGATTTAAGACTTCCTTTTAGGGGTCATAGAATACAACCCAAATAAATTCTAAAATATTCAGGAATGTGTAAGTTTTTATACAATTCAGACTATTGTTAGCTAAAAGGAGTATAGCAATTCAGAGAAACATTTTTTTAATATACCTTTCTCAGCACTAGATCTGAATATTCTAGTGTATTAGATTTGGGAAAATGGTAGATAATCTATGTTTTAAAAATATTTCTTCATTAAATAATTCTGACGACCACCTTCATTAGAACATACTCCCCTAAAGCACCTAGTATATAAGTACTTAATGAAGTCTTGTCACATTAAATAACTAAAGCTGTGTTTATTAAGATTAATAAGACCCTAGTGTCTAGGATGAATTGAGAGTTGGAAGTGTCCTAGAGGCAAGGAAATCCCATTGCATAGACATCTGCCTTAGAGATGAAGCAGTCCTGAACCAGAATAGAGGCAACAGGAAAGCGGTGGATGAGAAATGCTGAAAAAGTAGAATGAGCACAGTTAGATAAACTGCTGAAACCTCTTCATTTTGTCCAGGGTGACGCATACGTCAATCTCTTATGACCCTTCCTTATGATTTTGGTATAAGTTACTTATTTTAATTTTCAACCTCAGTTTAAGAACATATCACTCCTCACTGAACCGTGATGAGTTGAGGAAAAGGCAGATTTTAAGTAAGAGACGAATGGCTCAGTAGTTAAGAGCACTTGATGCTCTTACAGAGGCTCTGGATTAAAACAGAAACAGGTTTCTTATTTTAGTGGATTGGAAAACAATACTTTTAAGATAATAGCATGACCCCAAAATGATCTACAAATTTGTTTGAAGACCTAAAAAGATTCCCACTACCAGCTTTTTAAAATAGAAGTTTAAGACCACCCTGAGTACATGGAATTTCAAAAGATCAGGATACTTTTTTAAAAAAAAATCTTTAAATGAAAAAAAAAATTAGTGGGCATATGCTTTCTTATTTTAAATCAAAACTGCCATTATTCAAACAATTTTCGAAAGGCATAGGAATAAATAGAAAGTGCAATGGAAAGCCTAGAAATACATCTTCAGATGTGCGGTCAAACCTTCTTCAAATTTGTAAAGTTTGTTCCATCGGAGAAGGATAATCTTGTCAACAGATGGTTCTGAAGGGAGGAAAGAATCTCTACGTATAAACAAATGAATTTAGACTCTTATAGCATATATAAAAACTAACTCAAAGCTTATTAAAGACCCAAACATCAGAGCTAAAGCTTTAAAACATAGACCAAAAGCTTCAGTACACTGGGTTGAGAAAAAAGTCTTATTGGCTAGTAAATCTGATAACTAGAATGGCTACTGTGTGATTAAAGTGTGAGTAACACATGCTGTGTGAATACGTACACTAGACCAGGGTAAGAATCTCTTCCTATGAAGCAGCCTGTGGTAATTCATTGAGTTAGTCTTTTTTTTAAGTATGGAGTTTATATGAATTGTTTATATCTGAAATTTTCCCTTTAAGTTTTAGGACTGTGTTTGACAAGCTAGCTTAAACTTCATAGAGGAAAATCTTAGGGAAGAATGTCTATATATGCTGCAACATGGTTGGACATTGAAAATATGCAAATTGATATATACCCAAAGAGCCACCTATATAGAATCACAAGGTCTGGAGGTTGAGGTTTCTCAGGGTTGCTCTACAGTAAGTCATTGATTTCTTCAGCGAGCTACTTAATGTTTCAAGGAAGTTAAAATACCAGAGTTTGCTTTTGCCTACTTGATATAAGATGAGAAGAAAATTTTCTATATAGATGAGGTATTTATAAGTGCTATCCATTATTTCCTAGTATTGGCAAAATGTAATGAATTTGTCAGCTTTGATAATGGCAAAATAGACTTTGGAGCCTAAAGAGGCAGCTCAGTCATTAAGAGCTCTTGTGAGGACCCAGGTTTGGCTCTTAGAACCTATATCACATGGCCCACAAGTACCTGTACCTCCAGATCCAGGCCATCCAATACCCTCTTAAAGCTACCACAGATACCTACATAGAAGTGATGTGCATACAGTCAGGTGCAGATGACAAATATATATATATATAAAAAACCAGACTTCCATGTTAAGTATCTGCTGTGTAAGTTATTAGTTTTGTGTACTTTCAGCTCATTTAATCCAGTTTTTTGCATCTGAAATGGAGACAGCAGCAGTGGATGCTACTCTATGGATTCTTGAAAACATGAGAACAAATAAATTGTACCTTCTAGGCTACCCTTAATGAGAATTGTCATTATTGATTAAGTATTACTTGTTTATGAAGTACATTAAATTTATGAAGTTAGGGGAAAGCACCAGCTGTGATTTTAAAACATCTTTAAAAAATAGAGTCCTGGCTGGGCAATAGTAGCACATGCCTTTAATCCGAGCACTCAGAAGGCAGAGGCAGGCAGATCTCTGTGAGTCTGAGGCCAGCTTGGTTTACTGAATGAGTTCCAGGACAGCCAGAGCTACACAGAGAAATCCTGTCTGGGGTGGGGGGTGGTGTTTATACCTACCTACTGATTATATGTTTCTCCTTTATCTGAATTTTTCTTTTTTCGTCATAACTGTTTATTGGTACATTTGCTTGTGTTTAAGTCTCATTATTTTGTGGGACATATTCTTATCTCCCAGTGCCACAATCTGCATGAATAGGCACTGAAGGAATGAAGGAAGGACAGACCGACAGACCAAATGCATAAAAGCTGGGATGGGTGAGCCACAAGCTCAGATGGCAAGACGGCAACCCTACAACTTGGCAATTATTTTTCGTGTCTGAATAAGGAGATGTGTTTATTGTAGACAGCTGAGTGAAGAGGCAGGTTTAGCTAATCCTGGCATAAAGTCTACAGGGTACAGTCTCAAGTTGTAGTCATCTAGGATAAGGAAGTTGTCCTGTAGTTGACAGTTTCTGTACATATCAGTCAATCATGGATAAACACCTCTACTTGGAGCAGGGAAAGGCTTTGCCATTACCATGGGCCTGACATGACTGTGCTCATGTCAACAATTTCTCAGGACTTCATTTACTCCCCACACCCACAAGCAGTCTATGTATACCTCTGAGGCTAACTAATCTATCTTTTGTTTGACCATTTGACTTTGTTGAATCCTTTTGTTATCTTTAGACATGGTCTTTTATGGCCTAGGCTGTCCTTGAACTCCTGATCTTCTTGCCCCCACCTCCCAAGTGCTAGAATTACAAGGTGAATACCAGTATCCTTGGCTTAGCCAGCACTTCAAAGCATGTCTTTCTTCTGTGTCTCTTCCAGCTCACACACTACTACAGTGTAGTTAGTCAAATGCTCTGTAAACATTTGTTTATTTTTAGTAATTGGTGATTTCTAAGGAAGCCCTTAAGCATATTATAATTTCAATTAGGATTAACATATAGTCACTGTGAAAAAAACTGATAGTACACTTGAGAATTCCCATTAGTCAAAGGTGACCTTCCTAAGTCTCCCAGCAGAAGCAGACCTGACAGAGTGATTCATACCTTCATAACCTGCAGTACAAGCCTCTGTCCTCTGCCTTGCTGCTGAAATAAGCGATGTAGAATACGATTTTCCTTCCCAAGTGCAGAACACTATTGCTAGTGTGGCTGGTTGCAAAGGCATAGTCTCATGTTTCCTCTAAAATTGTTTTTCAAATCTGAGGGCAATGCTGGGAAATTAGCACTATCTAATACAACATAACAGTGGGCTTAAAATATCTTTGTGTAAATTTAATAGTAAAATAATATTGAGCCTGAAGTTCAAGAAATACTCTTATAAGATCTTACTTTGAAGTAATAAAGAATTTTGTTTCCAGCTGAACCATTTACTCTGGGCAATATTAACTTATTTGTTAAATGTGCATCAGTCTTAGAGATTACCGCTACTAAAACAGTTGAGGTGGTGTGCTCAGTACAATGTCATCTATCTAATAATTAAATACAAAAAAAGCATTTTACCTGGATTTTAAAATAATCTAAAATAATTCAACATTATTTTTATTAGTTGCTTTAGTTTTAAATTATTATATAATTAATATAACCCCCCCTTCCCTTTCCTCCTTCCAAAACTGTCTTCCTTACTGTCTTTCAAATTCATCATCTCTATTTTCAATGGCTGAGAGAGACCTTCTCATGCCTTGTGTTGGGGTTTTGTAGATGGTTTTTACTCTTAGAGAAAACATTGTCAGCCCAGATGGAAGATTTTCATTTTGAACTATGTGTGTTGCATTAATAAAGGAAACTCAGAGCCAGATCTCTGGGAAAGGAGGAGATATCAGAGAGAGTAAACCCCACAGTCAGATCTCACCCAGCTGTCTTCTGGCTTCCTCAGCCTCGCTCCTCCTGGCTTCTTGTGCATGCTCTGTCTTTCTATGCCTGCCTTAAGTACTTTCTCTGCTCACTTAAGGCGTGGCCCCACCACTGCCAGCCTGGGAGCCTGGAACTCCTGTAAACTAAGATGACCTGAACTCAGATTGGATTAAAGGCATAGGTCACCACTCCTGGGATATTCCCTGTGCTGGGATTGAAGGTGTGAATTACCACTGTGTGATCCTCCTAGACTGACTGTGGGTAGATCCCTCTGATATCTCCAAATGTTTTTATTATATTTAAAAATATCCCCGCATGTGTGTGTAACACAGAATTGCATGTATTACAATTTTTAAGAAGGTAGTTAATAGTATAATTCTTAAAATTTTTCGGCCCTCTTTACTGTCATTTTATCCGCTTTTTCTTTATCTGCCCCCTCTACTTAGAGCCTCCTTTTCACCCTGATCAGATCACTTACACCTTACTATTCCCATCTTTATTTTTCCTCACCACCTACCCCAGCACCGGTCTCTCTTAACTTTCCTTATTGCTGGAGTCACTGCAGAGTTTGTACTCACATCTGAGCCTCCAATGAGAACTTGCGACATTTGTCTTCCTGTGTCTGGGTTACTTCATCCATTACCTGCCAAGTTCATGGTTTTACTTTTCTTAAAAACTGAACAGGATTCCATATCGTTTTATTACCACATTTGCATCATCCACTCACCCACTGAAGGGCATTCAGGTTGTTTCCATTTCCTAGTTATGTCAGCAGAGCAACAAGGAACATGGGTGAGTAAGTCCCTGTGGAGAGGGATGTGCTGTAGCTTCATCACATAGTAGGTTTGTTTTTAGCTTTTTGAGAATTCTCCACTGATTGCCCTAGTGGCTGCACTAGTATGCAGTCTGACCCATAGTAAATAAGAGTCTTTGTGGGAATATGTTATATATTTAATAAAACCAGTCTGGAATATCAGAGATCTACCCACAGTCAATCCAGGAGGATCAGAGAGTGGTAACTCACACCTTTAATCCTGGCACAGGGAAAGACCAGGAGTGGTGATCTAAACCTTTAATCCAAGCAGATCTGGGTTTAAAGCCAGCTTGGTTTACTGAGGGGGTTCTAGGCTCTCAGGCAGGCACTGGTGGTGCCACACCTTTAATCCCCTAACTCCAGAGACAGAAGAGATCAAAGTTCTGTGTTTCTGTGAGTTCAAGGCTTTCTACCAAACAGTAATAGCCTATGCCTTTAATCTTAACCTGGTTGTGAAACAACTGGACAAAGAGGGTATTTAAGGCAGGCGTAGAAAGACAGAGCAGGCAGAAGGCACAAGGAGTGAGGCTGAGGAAGCTGGAAGACAGCCGGGTGAGATCTGACTGTAGTGTTTCCTTTCTTTGATATCTCAGCCTTTCCCTGAGATCTGGCTCTGAGTTTCCTTTATAACAACCAGAACTCCTGCAACAGATCTTTTTTTCACCATACACCCTTTACCATATGCTGTTGGTTGTTTTGAATAGTATCAAGTCATTTATTTGTGCTTTTTCTGATTCTTTTTAATGTGGGCATTTAAATCCCTAATTTTTCCTTCTAGGACTGCTTTCAGTGTGTGCTGGAGATCTGGTCGTGTTGTATTTTCATTCTCAATTAGTTCTACAAATCAACTTTCTTTCTTTCTTCTTGGGCCCATTCAGTAATTAGTTGCTTAATCTCTAGGAGTCTGGGTATTTACTAGAGACTTCTTTATTGTCAAGTTTAAGTGTTATTGCATTGTAGTCACATTGAATTCAAGTAGTTACTTTAGCCCTTTTGAATTTGTAAAGACCAGGATGTAGTCTATTTTAGAAAAGCTTTTGAAGTGGCTTATACTGACCAACTCAGCTGCCACCCAGGTCCACATTCAAGGCTGTGGGTTGGCTCTAACATCTGCCCCATCTACATCCTGCTGGAGCATGTAAAGGGACTGGTCCTACAGAACAAATACCCACAGAATCTCCATGACTCAGGCAACCACAGGATATTCCAGAGGGGTTTCAATGCAGGTCCATTGTGTGTGCCAGAGGCTTAAACCAGACCAGTGATTTATTTGCAAGTCATTGCAAATGAACTCACTTGCAGTAAACATTTTCAAATAAGGCTGATTGGACAAAAGTATATGCTGTGTTACCCACCTTGTCTCCCAATGCCACAAATCAAAGGAAGAGGTGTTGGAGAGGCAAGAAAAACAGAAGAGCAAAGAGATTGGTTTTTAATTGTTTATTTAATTTGGTTTTAATTATTTTTAAATTTGGGGGGGGTGACACTGCCAGGATGGGGGAAGGATATTGGAGACTTGGAGATGAGTGGAATTGGGGTACGTAATATAAAATTCCAAAAGAATCAATAAAAAATGTTACCGTCTTAAGGTTTTTATTGCTATGAAGAGACGCCATGACCACAGCAACTCTTATAAAGGAAACGTTTAATTGTGGTGGCTTGCACACAGTTCAGAGGTTCAGTCCATTCTTCATGGTGGGGAGAATGGCAGTGTGCAGGCAGGCATGGTGCCGGAGGAAAAGCAAAGTGCCTACAACAGGAAGGCATACTGAGGGAAGGTTGAGCAAAAGCCCTCCTCAACAGTGACACACTTCCTCCGAAGGGTGCCTATCCCTTTGGGGACCATTTTCTTTCAAACCACCACAGTTATTGAGGAACCAAAAGTTCTTCCATTTTAGAGTCTGCAGCCATGTTAGCAAGCAGGTCAAGGAAAGCTCAGGCTAAATCCCCCTTCAGTTCTGAGAAACTTGCAAAAGATGTTACCCAAAAGGACATCAGGGTCAGCCCTAGCCTAACTTCAGAATGTTCCAATCCTGCCCTGGGGCCAGTCAATAGAAACCCAATCCTGACCCACCCTGACAGAGGCCAAGTTAACTCTTGTTTTCTCCTTTTACCCTAGTTCATGGTTTTTGCCTATAAAAGACACATGTGTTCTCAACTTGGGAACTCCTCCTGGCCTCGTTGTACCAAGTGCGTGAGCGAGTTCCCTGCCTGGCTTGTATTATGCTCTCTGGGGGTCATTCTCTAGGCAGAACATTGTAAAAAGACAGGAAGAGAAAATTTGTGCTGCTCAGTTTAAGTGTGTTCTTTGGTGTTTGGGTCGAATATTCTATAGATACGGTAGGTCCACTGATGTATAATGTCAATTCTGATGTTTCTCTGTTTATTTTTTGTCTGGATGATTTGTCTATTGGAGAAAGTGGGGGTTATTAAAATAATCTACTATACTGGTTTGATGTTAATCTGTGTATTTAAATCCAGTAGTACTTTTTTTTAAATGAAATTGGGTAAATTAGAGTTTGTTGTATAAATATTTAGGATAGTAATATATTTTTGGTAAATGTTCTCTTGATTATCTCTTCTTATTAGTTTTAATTTGAGATCTATTTTGTCAGATATTAGGAGAGTGATGATGCCTGCTTGCTTTCTGGTCCCATCTGACTGGAATATTTTTGTCCATATTTTTAATGAAAGGTGGTGCCTATCTTTAAAGCTAAGATGTTCTTATAGACAACATAGGTGGATTTTTATTTTTTTATTTATTTAGTCAGCCTGTTTTTTTTATCTTTATTGGAGAATTGGGGCCATTTATATTTAAAGATATTATTGAAGTATGTATGTTAATTGCAATCATCATAATTTTTGATATTGTTTGTGTTATCAGTGGTGCCTTGTATTTTAATAACTATGGCTTTGTATTTCTTTCTTTCTTTGCTCATTTCTCTCTTTACCCTGAGATATTGCTTCCTATAGTTTCTTTACATTTGGTTTATTAGATATAAGTTTTTTAAGAAAAGATTTCTTTCTCCTTTAGTTATGATGGATAGTTTTTCTGGGTATTAGTCTAGGCTGGCTGGCATGGTCTTTTAGGACTTGGAGTTCATTGCTCTAGGCTCTTTTGGCTTTCAAAGTTTCCATTGGGAAATCATCTGTTATTCTGATAGGTTTTCTTTTATGTGTGAGTTGTTTAACAATTTCCTCCAAGATTAAAACATTTTGTCCTGTGGGGTAGCTCTTTAAACAGGAAGACAAGTAGCTCAACATAGCTTCAAGAATTCCCTGAAATTGAACAGATTCACTAAGGCCCTCCATGCCAGAGTAAGCAATAAAAGTTGAGAGACCCTCTCAGACAAGCCAAACTATGATGATGGCTCAGGAAGCTAAGCTGCATGGAAGACTCTGAGACTAGAGCAGCTGCCTGAAGAAGCAGAAACCAGCCAACTGAGTCACTTGGAAAGGACACTCTCCAACCTGTTGAGCTGCCTGCAAGTTGTGCAGTGTGCTCCAGGTTCCTAGCTTTTGTGAGACGTCACTCATGGGGGGAGGGGTGTGATACATCAGTCTTTTATCTGTAAGTAACTCAGCAGCCATATCCCTGTAAGTAACCCCAATAAAGCTCGTCTACTCACCAATTTAGACTTTGGAGTTATCCATACTTTGGTCTGTTGTGGGAATCCTAACCTTGGTGAGTAGACGTGTGTTATATCTCCCAAGGGAAGGTTTTGTTATACAACAGTGTGACTAGTGGGGTTTCCCCCGCTCCTGCAGTGTTCAGGACACTCTTTCGTTCTGTATACTTGGTGTTTTAACTATGCCATACTACAGTTGCTGTCTAGTTGTGTTCTGTGTGCTGCTTGTGTCTGTCTGGGTGTGCGTTTCCCTAGTTTTTTCTTCTTTCCTAGTCTAAGACTTTGCTTTGAGTTATTGGGTTTTACAATTATACCTTCATTTTAGCCTGAGTCTTCTTCAATATTTCTATTTCCTTATTGAATTCCATTCTCAAATCCCAGGTTGTCTTTGTTACTTCCTCGTGCTTGTCTTTTGTGGGGGTATCACTCAGACTTCTATTTTCCTTAAATTCTTTGAATTCTTTGGGGAATTTTATAATTGGTCTTTTATATTCTGCATCCTGGTGTTTATCTAGGTGATTCCGACTGGCAAATATTTCTACAGAACTGGTGGGAAGAGGAGATACTGGCACAATCTATCATATTGTTTGTATTTGCAATGAATTCTGGACAAATGAACTTCTTTTGTTACTTCTAAGTCTGATATGGCCAAAGCAGATTGGGAAGAAGAGAGAATTGTGGGGTTTTGTCCCAGACACGGGTTGGAAATTTTGGGGAGGAGAATCATATGAGGTGGATAGAGGGGACTAGGCTGGTATATAGGATATGCCTTCTTATTTAAGCCTAGAAGTAGGAGTGGATCTGGAGTGCAGTGTTGAGTGTGGCATGAGAAGGCTCTGTGGGTTAGGGCTAGGCAGGGTGGGTTCAAGCAGAAGCCTAGAGATTGATTTTTGACATAAGCAGGAGTAGCCAGATTAGGCCTGGACACTAGATAGGGATCCAGGCTGATATAACAGGTTGGGGCAAGTACATGGAGGGAAAGATCAAGCTGTCTCATTGGGGAAAACCCTGAAGGATGTGGGAGGTCTGGCTGAGTGAAGAGTTTGGATGGGATGCAGGAGGGACCTATGGGTGGTGGCAGGTAAAATGGGTCCTGGCATATACTCAACATTATTTTAAAATTTGGAAAACTTGTTCTTTATTAAGAGGTTTGGGATTGTAGGTAGAACTCAATGGTAGAGTGCTTGCCCTAGTATACCGAGGCCCTAGATTTGATTCCCAGTGAGCTTTACCATCCCCCCACAGACCAGTTTCAGAGTAAGACAGTTCTCACACAGGTGTGTGGTTTTCTTTTGGTTTTTTTTTTAATCCTTCAGTGACATTGCAGAGATAACAGACTGTCACTGGTCCACACCGTAATCCTGAAAACATTTGCCCTAGTTTTCAGATTAGGGTCTCACAAAATAACTTCCTCAGTTTATCTTTAAAACAGCATCCAGCAATATAAAGCAGTATCTCTTCTTATTTGTTTCTCTGTAAGAATAACAAACTCTTTCTCAGCAGCCTTCCAGCACAATTTTCCTCATAACATTTTCACGGGGTCACAGCCCTACCTCTTAATTATTGCTGATGAGGAGAATGAGCTCGTGAATTTTCCAGACAGGAGCTTACATGAATCACAAACTGTCCCTGAGGGATGGGTTGTTCTTTTATGAAGTACAGATGCCTAAACAAAATTAGTGTCCTACTAATAGACTCCTGCACTGTTATTTTTCAGGATAGAATATTTGCTGTTGCTCTTTAATCTTGATAGAAAGGAGATTTAGATAACGTTGGTCTCCGCTGTTATCAGTTAGCACTTTGCCCTCAGTCTGCCCTGTTTTTAAGAAACTTGGATTGTGAAAAGCTTCTGCCAGTTTATTTCTTCCACTGGTAGAAAGTTTCTTGAAGCATCACAACTAAAAATACAAACGCCTACAAATATCAGTTTTACCTAAAAGCACATCACAAATGCAAGTAATATGCTGGTTATAGCCGCTCTCTGAAGGTGGTTTTTATCCGGGGGGCAAAAGTAAATTTATAGCATGAATATATATGACTTTAAAATACACAACCTTCCTCTTAAAACGTAAAGCGTTAAAAGAAGACACCCTCCACTTTCAGCTGACGTATTAGCAGTATTAACAAGTAAACCTCGTGAGGGAAGGGCTCGAGAGGAAGAGCCTACCTTCGCTTCTTTTTATGTTACTACAACAAAATACCCACGCAAGCAACTTAAGAAGGAAGAATTTGTTTCCACTTACAGTTTCAAAGAGGTAATATTGCACGAACTCTAGTTGGTATGTAACGAAAACTCGGAGCCAGATATTGGGGGAAAGCTGGGATATCAGAGATAAACCACAGCCATTTCTCACCCAGCCGAGTCCTCAGGCCTATCTCCAGGAATCCTCCAACTGAATGCCTCAGCCTAAAAGGAAAGAAAAAATGTCTGGGAAAACTGAAAATCCCTCTTCTCTTGCTCCGCCCAGCTCTCTTAACTTCCTCTTTCCACATTCCTAAAGCTACAACTAAAAGTATGGGTTGCCACTTTCTGAACTGGCTTGGGTCTGTGGTTGACTCTGATATTCCAGATTAATTTTATTAAATATATATCACCACAAGGTAGAGTCCATCATTGTGGGAAAGGCATAGCAGCAGGAGCATAGCCGGTCACATTGCACCACAGACAGGAAGCAGGCAGAGTCCAGGAAGTAGAACTATGAGACCTCAAGGCAGGGCCAGCTTGACTCCACCTCCTGAAGGTTCCACAACCTTCTCTCACAGCACCCCAACCGGAGTCCAAGCCTATGAGGGGCGGTGCACATTCAAACTACAAGCCATCAGGCATCATTAGTGAACCGAAGGGGAGTGTGTCCTGTGAAAGAGAAAGGAGAGCCAGGTGTGGTAGCACCCTCCTGTGGCTCACATGGGGAGAGACTGAAGCAAGAGAAACAGAATTATGAGTCCACAGTAACAAAATGGGGGGAAGATATTAAGGAACATGTATGCAAATTTTAATATTCACATTTGATCAGTCCATACCCCTTCACTTTAAGAAAAACCTCTGTTTGATTAGCAAGAACTTGTCTCTCCACATTGACTTCATCTAGAAATAATTTTCACAAGTCACTTACGTTGTGTTTCTGTAAATGCTATAAAATTGAAACAATGCAGACTGCAGTCATAAAGGGAAGAGACGTGATGTAGAAGGAAACGGTGAGAATTCACTGCAGAAGGAAACTGCCCAAGAATCAACCAACTCAAGAGTCATTTTCTTGGTTTTGTAGAGCATTTTCTCTTGAATCTTTGAAGACACTTCTGAGTGCATGTCTTCTGGGAAGCCTTGCTAAAAACCTCTAGCGTGATTTACACGGTGGAACAGATGGAAGACACTATACATGTTTTTAGTATGTATCCATGATATATGAGATACTCAATGGAGATTTGTCTCTATTCTATTTTTAGTGTACTATGATTACGGGGGTTTTTTTTTTTTAATGCTTTGGATTTTTGAGCAATGTTTAAGTAAATATTTTGCTGCATGTCCCCCATTTTCTGTTTCCCCTTGAAATGATAAATGTAGATGTGTTAGATTGTGTAATCCTGAGTGTGTGTGCCATCAGTTGTTCATTTTCATCTGTCTTTTTTTTTTTCTATGTGCTTCAATTTAAATAATTTCTATTGAATTTTCTTCAAGTTCATGGATACTTTCTTGAACACTATCCAGTCTGCCATCAATTTCACTGGGTGATTTTCTTTCTCATTTAAAAACAAAAGTTGTAGATATAGACTCTTTCAATCGTGGGGTTTCCATTTGCTTTTGACTTTTATTTTCAGTTTCTATAACTGAAATTCTTTATATTTGTATTCCTTGTGTATTCACTCAGAAAAGTAAGCAGACTCAATGGGACCAATGGCAACTTGTAGGGACTACACTAAGGGTGAGGATTCTGGGAAGGAAAAGTGTATTATTTCATTAAAGGATTAATTATTTCTCCTACCTCTTCAAATAGCTTAAGGTAAACTAGCCTCCTGATGATTGACCTGCCTCATTGTATCATCTCTTAAGGGAAGAGACAATAGCTTGTCCCCACCTAGAGGCAAACTCCATTTTTTGGCTACGATTAATGAGCCTTCGGGCTACTCTGTTAGTCCCATACCCGAGGGTCAGTAGGTCTATTTCTATTGGCAGTTTCTCCTTAACTATTGTTATATTTTCCTTACTTAAACAGTTTTTTCCTCTTATTTTTTTTTTATCTCTGAGAATTTCATACAATGTATTTTGATAGTATTCATATCTCTTCCCCAACTCCTTCCATATCCAGCTCTGCCTCTTTCCTACTAACCCAAATTGGTGTGTGTTCTCTCTCTCTCTCTCTCCCCCCCCTCCCCCCTCCCCCCCTCTCTCCCTCTCTCCCCCCCAACACACCTTCCTCTGTTTCTCCCTTTCTCTCTTTCACTCTCCTACCTATCAAGAACAATTTGTGTTGCCCACATACTCTCGGATGTGTGGCCTCCTACTGGGGGTGGGGCATGGTCAACCTGAAGAAAACCACTGGGCCATGGTGAGTATATGCCTTTAATTCCAGTACTTGGGAGGCAGATCTCTGTGAGTCTGAGGTTAGCCTTGTCTACAGATTGAGTTCTAGAATAGCCAGGGCTACATAGAGAAACCCTGTCTCAAAAAAAAGAGAGAGAGAGAGAGAAAGAAAGAAAGAGAGAACTCTCCTCCTTAGGAATGACTTTGTGCCCATCTCCCCATCCTGGGAAGTTGTTAATTGTATGTTAATTATATATCACCATTGTAAACAATGTATTTGGAAAAGTCTTGGTGCTGTTGTGTTCTCTGAAGAGTGTTTTGAATTTCCTCTAGGAAATAACATTTTACAAGTAGATCTTGATTCTGTGGAGCCTTTGCTTCAGGCTTTGCTTCAGTTTTGGGTTTGTTTTTTGTTTTGTTTTGGTTGTTGTTAGGAATGGAACTTTCAAATGAAGGTATATTTCTTCTGGGGTTTCAAAAAGTATGAAAATATTTAGTTGTAGTATGAGGTTTCTGGCCTGGACTTTGGGGCCTATCCTCAAGGTTTAGGGCCACTAACCCACAGACCTTCAGAGACACACAGATGCTTACAATAGTTTCAGGCTGATTGGCCTAAGGCTCAGGCATATAACTTGCTACCTCTTTACCCTTAATTTAACCCATGACTCTTATCCTGTTCAGCCATGGAGCTCAGTACCTTTTCTCAGATTAGCATAGTTGTCCTCTGTTTCTTCTGGCTTCTTTCTGGCATTCTGCTCTGTTCTGCCTGTTCCTAGAGTCTTCTTAGTCTGGTAGCCCTGCCCACACTTCCTGTCTGCCTTTGGCCAATCAGCACTTTTTATTAAACCAGTGGGTGGGACAATTATTTACAATGGAACAACATAATCTCCCTACATTTAGTAACTCTGTAACTTTAAGGAATTGACTCTTTAATGTGATTCATCATTGGGAAGTTGCTAAGTTTCTGCTTAGCTGTTTCTACTTTCTAGTTACTGATATTTCTAAATTTTTCAGCTCTTTACTGCTTATGCACAGTTGTATAGTCTGTCAAGGATCTTGAAGCAACTTCCTGTGGAAAGCAAAGCTCTGCCTGGCTCTGACCCAAGGTCACATCTCATGAAGAGAGTAAAGTTCTGCCAAGCTCTGACCCAAGATCACGTCTCATGTTTCATTGGCAATTAGCAGGATGAGGCCTATAGCAGATCTTATTTACAACTTCTTTCTGGGAGTAAAATGTTTCTTCTCCGAGTGTCCTTGCTTTCCCACACTGCTCCTCTCATAATCTCAACTACCTTCCCTCTCTTGCAGCCGTAACTTTCTTTTCAAGGTTAGCAGCAAGAGTGATAACCAACCCCTTCACCCTATATATACTCAGTCCGTTCTCTTAATAAACGGGTCTCCAACAGATCTCTTGTCCTGCCCTCATCCTTTGCATCTTTCTTCATCCTCCCCCTCATTCACACTCCCCTCCTCCAGGGTCTCCGTTGACTTTACCTGAAAGCCGGGCAACTTCCTACTCCTCTCCTACTGTTTGAGTCTTTTTAGAGATTTCCTGCTTCAGCTTCCAGCTGCTCCAGCAGCCTGATGCTACAACGTCTGAGTCCCACCCCACCTGCTGTTTCTTGTGTGAGTTCTGTTTCCCGTGCACCATGCAGACAGGGGAGTCACCTGCCAGCAAACGTCACATAAACAAATGTGATCTACCGGCATATATCTCCCTGTCTTTGATTGTTAGTGTATTCAAGTATTTTCTTACATTTCAGAGTGTGTGTGTGTCTGTCCGTGTCCCCAGGCATGTGTGTACCACTGTGTATGTATTCGGAGGTACAAGAAGATCCTAGAGTGTTAGTCACTGCCTCTACCTTGTTTCTGACAGGGTATTTCTTTTTATTGTCCTCCATGTAAGGTCAGAGAGAAGAGATAGAAAAAGCAAGTGAATGATGTAACAGCAGTGCAGGCTTTATTCGGAAAAAGACTGTTTAGGAGTGTCTCTAGTCTAAGAACAGGCAAAATGGTTAGAGGGCAGAAAGGGCAAAGGGGAAAGGGAACATCCTAGGATGGGCTAGCAAAGGAGGTATGTAGTGAGATAAGAGTGCTGTGTGGCTGGTAAACATTTCTCATGGCCAACTCTTCCTGGAGGTTAATAGGGCGGGGAGAGCAAGAACATAGAAAATCAAGATATTTTAGTTCCAGAAATTGTCATTGTTTAACCAAAATGGAAGAACTGGTGTGATTGCAGCTAACATCTGTGCACACTTGATTAGATGGCCCAAGACTTGCGGAGATTACAGACATGTCCTCTAGGAGCCAGGGTTTGTAATCTCAATAGTATAATAGCTTCACTGAGAATGCACAGAATATAGTATGGAAATGGAAAAGAGATGTCACCTAAACCAGGGGACCAAAAGTACATCACTAGTAGCAGTTAGATCAATGCCAGACCCTTCCGGAATAGTGCAGGAGAAGGCTGTTGTGCTTTGGTGGTGCTTTTCCCTGTAATTCTCATGCTGTGTGAAACATGGACAAACTTGCCAGCACTCTTCAGCATTGTCAAGATAATTGTGTCTTGGGTATTTTAGGGGTGCCACACAATATGACAACACCAAGTAGTGGGTGGCTTATAAACATTTCTTCACAGTTCTTAGTTTGGGAAGTTCATGGTCAAGGTCCTGGCAGATTCCGCATCTGATGATTGCCTGTTTCCTGGCTCTTAGGCATTCCTGCCATGACTTTATTTGTCTGAAAGGGGTAAAGAGGTTTTCTCCAGCCTTTTTTAAAAAAAAGGGTGCCAATCCCATTCAGGAAGACTGTCCTCGTTACCTAATCTACTCTCAGAGGCTCTACCTCCAAATACCACAGGGATTAGACTCAACTGAAGGATTCTGAGGGAAGCACAAGTAGTCAGTCCGTAGCAGTAACCAAAAAGGAAAACTGAGAAAGTAAGACCATTGGAGATGCGGCAGACAAGGCTACTACAAGTGTTGGCACAGAAAAGAACAAGTTGTCTCTAGTTAATGGTAGTCTACTATTCTTCTGTGGACTCCTTGATTTTCAGGAACTTACAATACTAGAGGGAATGGGGGAGAGGAAGGAGGGAGCTCTGCTCTCCTTGTAACTGTTCTGCTATCTAAAACAAATACGAAGTTAAAAAGATGCTTCCTCCTCACACAAGTATGAAGAGCGCCTGCTGAATTGCTAGCACCTGCGCGAAAGAGCCAGGCACTGCTGTGCGCTTGGAATCCGAACACCAGAGAAGCAGGGACAGGACTCTGAAGCTCACTGGCCAGCCAGCCTAATCAGCAAGCCCAGGCCTCAGCAGAAAAGCCTGTCTCAAAAGCCAAGGTAGATAGCTCCTGATGTATGAAACCCGAGGTCTCCTCTGGCCTCTACATGAGTGGATAAGAGTGTGCACATGTGTATAAATGCACACAATAAGAAATACAGACTAATAAGATCATTTTATTTGTATCCACAAGAAAATAATGGCACAAATATTAAAAGAGAAGTAAACATACAGAAGTGACTAGAATCTCAAGATCTGAAATTGTAAGGTTTTTAGATACAGTTAATACCCCCAAAACCCAAAACTACAGTAGATATAGGGTTTCTCAGATTCAGTAAAGCATGTGATGTGTACCTCTTGACATCTGTGCACAATTAATTCACATTATCCTGGTTACAAGCAGAGTCACATGGAGTCAAAACTGGCTAGAGAACCATAAAAAATATTGATGAACGATAAATGGCAATGTATCAAGTAGGGGAATATGTCCAGGTGCTGCAAGGATCGGTGTTATGTCCTGTCTTATATGCCTGCTGCATTAATGATGGAGAAAACGCAGTAAAAAGCATGTTAATGAAACTCACGGATGCTATTAAATTAGGAGGTGAGGCAAGTAGCAAAGGGCATTAAAGCAAAGGTAGCGAGAGTGGGGAGAAAGATGGATGGAGATGGCAGGCTGAGGTTCTGCCCCTCCAAAATAGAAGCCGCTGCATTAGAAGGAAAACAATAAAAGAAAATGAGAATTCAAAGGAAGTGAGAGCTGAAAGTCATCAAATGGTCAGAAAGACCTAAGGGTGCAAATGAATAACAAAGTAGAGGCTAATTTATGATGCAGCGATTTGGGAGACTATGTCTGCATCCGCTGCGTGTCACTGAAAGAATATTCTGTTCCTCAAACCTCTGGCAAAAGGACATGTGGAAGACAGAGCTTTTATCTCAGGCTGGTACCTAAGCACTGTCGACAAAATAGAAGTAGTAATAAAAATGATTAAGCCTCAGAACACTGCAGACAAGTATATTCATCTTTAGCAAATTATCCTGAGCGGTTTTACACGTCTTTCCATTCATAACTGCTGATGTAGGTGACCCTTCCTTCCTCAGACACAAACTCTTATTAAGCCTCAGAGCACCTTGCCATCCTCGGTACCCTCTCCATCGTTTCTCAATTCTGATTATAAACCAACTCTTAATGTTCTTTATTTCTTACAAACTTGATTAATTTCCAAAACTGTCATGGTTCCGCTCGTCTCTATATGGCAGTGCTGCAGGCATGTGCCCCCACCAGCAGCTATAGAACAAAGGAAATGAACACAAACAGCATGCGAAGAGGTGTGTTAAAATTGAGATTTAAATGAATATCAACTAGAGGAAATTAACTACAGGTAGGAACTCGTAATGCCCTATTCCAGCGGCCATAGCATAAATCATCTGTATAGGTGACCAGGATAATGATTAAATGTTAAATAATAGATTTTTTTTTAAAATGTTGCCTCAACATGAAAAAAAGCCTATATGAATCTTTATTTTATGGTTTAAGAATGTTTCATTTTTAGTGTTTTCACTAGAAAATAAATCTGGAGCCAATTTGAGGCAGATTTGCTGATTATTAAGCTCAGTAAATTTCAACTAGTAATAGATACATGAAGATTGTTAAAGTAGAAGGAACACTGATCGGTGATATTTCTGTCTCAGCTGCATGTGCCCAAGGTTATTGGGCATGTGATAAAGGAGACCCTCTACACAGTCAGGCAAAGGATGCTGAAAATTGCATCCATCTTTTACATAAGAAATAAGATCCCTTCATTAGGTGGAGTATTTGACCAAGACTATTCTTTCATGGAATATGTGTGTGTGTATGTTTATACAGGTACATACCTATGGGCAGTCCAGAAGTCAATGTTGAAAACTTCCTAACTTCCTCTATTGCTCTCCACCTATGTTTTGAGATAGGGTCTCTCTGAACCAAGGGCTCACTGATAAACTGAGTGGGTTGGCCAGCAAGCTCTGGAAACCTACCTGTCTCTTCGTTCCAAGCCTCCCCAGTGTTGGGCTTGCAGCTGTTGCATCATCCAGCATTTACTCAGATGCAGGAAATTAAAACTCAGGTCCTCATGCTTGTACAGCAAATGTTCTTATCTCCTGAGCTGTCTATTCAGCCCTGACCAGTTTTTTCTTAAGTGCTTTGAGTGCCTTGAGGATATTTGGTGTTAATCTTTTGGCTACTCGCATGCTTCTAAAGCCCACATGTAATTGATTGTATCCGAATCCCAAAAGTAAATAGAACAGCAGCCATACACTTTTAAATAGATATGTATGTCTTCTACAAAATGTAACAAATTACAGACAATATGCTGTAGTAGGAGGTTTTTGGTCCAGACTTTTGGGCCTGGCCTCAAGGTTTAGGCCTGCAGACCCACAGACCCACAGAGAGACACAGATCCTTACAATAGTTTTTGGTTGATCAGCCTAAGGCCCAGGCATATAACTTGCTAACTCTTTACCCTTAACCTAACCCATGACTCTTATCCTGTTCAGCCATAGGGCTCGGTACCTTTTCTCAGAGCAGCATAGTTGTCCTCTGTTTCTTCTGGCTTCTCTCTGGCATTCTGCTCTGTTCTGCCTGTTCCTAGAGTCTTCTTATTCTGGTAGCCTTGCCCACACTTCCTGTCTGCCTTTGACCAATCAGCACTTTTTTTTTTTATTAAACTCATAGGTGGAGACAATTATTTACAATGGAACAATCTAATCCCCCCTACAATATGCAACAAGTCAACGAAACTGTCACTTCATGCTCTTATTTCCCTGGATTGTATGCTTGGTTATCAATTCATTCCTAGACAACCTGGTATCCACATCTATAGAATGCTGAACTGTTCACACAAGAAAGGTAGAAAGACTAAAAAGTGACACATGTTGATCATTAATTCTTAGCAAAACTTTGTGATGGGCAGTAAACAGGGTATGCATGATGTTCTTCTGTCTGCAATAGCTCAGAGTGTTCACATTCTTAGACATTTTTATAGCAAACCCCAAGAGGCTGCCTTCTTTATATTCCTTGAGGTAACCCTGTCATTTGATCTTCACTTAACTGTCAGAATCATAACTGCCCCTTATAGAGCTACTTAAGTAATAGCAAAATTTGTGTCCACTAACTAAAATTCATGAGAAAATCCAACTTAGAACTATGAAACACTGAATTTTGATCACCTGGAGCCTAATTTGTTTAGGAAATCATCTATTTCTTAACACTATCATTGTAGGCATCATTAATTGTCATTTCATGGTTTTTTATTTAAGCTTAGAACATCTGTACATATTCATCAGAATCCTGTACTTTTCATTTGCTCTTGAGCCTAAAATGCCTTTTATTTGTTTTAAAACAATTTCTCACATATGCCAGGATGTCCTTGAACTCGCTATATACTGATGCTAACTGTGAACTTCTGATCTGCCTGCTTCTAGCTACAGTCTTCTGGGATTACAGATGTGAATTGCCATGAATGGCTCATGTAGATCTCAAGATCAAACTCAAGGCTTCCAGTATGCTAGATAAATGTTCTACCAACTGAGCCATCACCATCTCTGAAGCTTAACATTTAAAATTTTCAGATGTGTAGCCAAAATGGCAAATAATTTTGATTATTTGTATCACAGAAAGGCTCCTGATGTGAGGTGTACAGTCAATTGTCTTTCACTTTTATTGGTTCTTAGATGTTCTTTATGAAAATGGACCCATGAACTCTGGTCCTCACTGCCTGCATTGCCACCAAATGATTTTAATTTTTGTAGATCTTAAAACCATAAATAACCTGAGCAATAAAATACTTGTCACCATATAACATAAGCTTTGAGGGCTGGTGATGTACCTTAGTAGCAGAGTACTTGCCTAGTGTACACAAGGTCCAGGGTTTGATCCCTAGCACTGGAAAAACAATATGGATAATATATTAATGAAATCACATTACTTTCGATTTTATAATATCACCATGTTGTTAGTTCATTTCATCCTGCAAACTTGCTGACTTAGATTTTACTCTTTTCTATTGTGGCAGGTAAGGTTGTGGAAGCAAATGAGAAATGGCTTCTTTGAGTTTAAGTACTGTGGAGACTTGGCCTGTAATTTCCTCCCCAGGTGGAAATTAGGACTGTTGCTCTCACGGTCTCGGTTATAAGCTGATGTTCTCTAAAACGTTCCCCAGGTTTCCCTGTGTGTTTGGCTCTCATGGACCCTTTTCATCATCCCCTTCGGTTTGCCCAGCTGTCATCATTTGTGATATATTGCTTTTTATAAAGGTGTGAATTGAAGTAATATATAAGTTTAGCACCTAGAAATAAGCTTTGCTTTAAAAACATTTTATATTTGTGAATGTCAGGTTAGTTTGTGATTAAATGTGGTGTGTATTTATTTCCAACATATCAGCTACCATAGAAAAGAGCTCTGAATTCTTTATGAGATGCATAGGGAAGAGGAACACTTTCTTTAGCTACTATTGGAATAAGAATGGCCAGCAAAGTCACTAAACTTTGGTCCTGACCATAGTAAACACACACACACACACACACATTGTGATTTAGAAGTTAAAAATCTAAGAAACAGAAATAGTTGGTATGATTTAGTTCAAGAAGTTTTTCAATATACTTGGACCTTTTAGACTTTAGCACTGATTTTTGATGTTGATTATGGTACAATATGTTTCATTCTGCGTGTAGCAAATATGATGTTTTTTAAGTATTATTATTTGTAACAGAAAAAAAATATTTGTGGCTCAACAAACATGGTAACAGTAAAAAATGTTCTGTAGGGGAGAGTAAATGTCTGCTACGCTTAAAATTCCAAGAGATTTGAAACTTATAGTTCACTGGCAGGGTTCTCACCTAGCACTTGTGATAGCCCAGGTTCAATCCTCAGTGCCCTTCCCCAAAGTTAACAATTTCTAAGATATATAAATATGAACCTGATGTTCCTAGTTTGTATGAATTGTTTTTTTTTTAATCAGCTTTACTCACCACTGCTTTGGGAAGTAATGAATTACATAGATTTATCAGGAACCATTGGCCATTACCTGAATTTGTATAACTTTCACATATGAATTTGCCATGGATTCTAAAAAGTATTATTAAGAACTAGTTGAAAGATAATTGAGAATATTTTCTTGCTATTCCTGTGAAAGTTAAGGTTAGAATTATTGATTGCTTCCTTTTGTCTAGTTATTTCAGGAATTTATCATTTTAAAGATATTACTGTTTCACTTTAATAAATGGGTAATTTATTCCGATTCTGGCTGCTCTATTGCTGCCTCCCTTTCCAGTCACTCAATTATGCTGGTCTCTTTACAGTTTAAGTTTTTCCCAACCTCAGCTGATTGGCCATTTTCATACTTGGAATTAAGCTAGCCAAATATTAAAATAATTATAGAATTATCCTAAGCGTGGCATTAGCTTTCCGTGCTTCGTTATTGTCATTTGCATAACTAATTATAAAGAGACTTATATTCTCTCTTATCTTTACAATCTGCTTCCTATACTGTGTTGAAGAAATCACATATGCTAAAGATGTAAAACACCTCGATACTAGACAGCCTTATCTAGACCTAACTCTTTCATGGCAATATGCATCCACTGAATGGGTACCCTTTTTGTTGCTGTTTTTGGCTTTTTTATTTTTGTCACTACTTTCTTAAAACAAGTTCTCTATAGCTCCATGCTGTCCCAGAACTTACCGTGTAGCCTAGTCTAGTTTCAAGACAATCCTCCTGCCTCAATATCCAAAGTGCTGGCATTGTGGGATGTGACACCATGCTGGGTGCTTTTGCCACTTCCTACTATAGAGGTAAGCATACTAGAATCTGCAGTGTCTTTTCAGTAAGTCTTCTCAAGCCCTTCCAAAGCATTTATAGGTCCTGCAAACGTCTCCAGAGTGGAGTGCCAGTCTTTTTTCTTGTCGTCGTTTTGTTTTGTTTTTGTTAGTGTTACAAAATGTACTTCCTTTATGATGTGACTATTTTTTCATTTTTAAAATGTCATCTCCATCCCTGTATGCCCCTTTCCCCCGCATTCCCTCCCAGCCAGCCCTCAGCCTCGCTGCTCCCCATCTACCCATCCCCTCCCCCAAAAGGGCAAGAAGTCTCAAAGTTGGCCAGCCCAGTGCTGCACATCCACTCCAGGCAAGTTCCATTCACTCATCCCAAAGCCAATGCTAAGCTGCGTGTTCCTCTATAGGGAATGGGCTCCAGGGGGCTAGCCCATGCACAGGAACACAGTCTGATCCCACCCCTTGTGGCTCTGCACACTCACGCCCTAAAGCTACCCACCCCCGGAAGGTCCAGCTCCCCCTCCCAGTGGCTCTCCAGTGGCAGGAATGCCAGTCTTAACATGCTTCCTTTGTGCTTCCCATTCATTTCTACCAGAGTTTTTGTGTCCATCCATAGGATTTAAATAAGAAATCTTAAAGGGGTTAAGTCTTGCCTTTGTTCATGTCAGCGCTCTATTACTTTGAAGAGACACCATGACCAAAGCAACTATTATATTAGAAAGGATTTAATTGGGGGCTGGCTTACAGTTTCAGAAGTTTGACTCATTGTCATCATGATGGGGTGCTGGAGCAGTAGCTAAGAGCTGCATCCTGATGTAGGTAGAGGGAGACTGGGGAACACCTGGGGCTGGTATGAGCTTTTGAAACCTCAAAGTCCACCCTCAGTTACACTCTTCCTTCACAAACCCAGACCTCCTAATTCTTCTAATCCTTTCAAATAGGGCCACTTCCTGGTATTGAAGCATTTGAATATGTGAGCCTGTGGAGGCCATTCTTAGTCAAACCACCCCAGTCTATACAATTTGGATGTAGGCTGTATGTTTCATTAACTTAAAAAAGAATCCTTGCTTAACGTAGATATGTCGACAAAAAGGAAAAGTCGTATGGGATTTAGCTCTGATCTTATAATTTTTCTATTATTCCTTTTGCCATATATTAATATTCTATATTCCTGCCCTATTAATCAAATTCTAAAATTGGTGTGGTGAGATTCAAGTTTCCCTTTTTGTACTGAATTCTTTGTCCCTGGGTGTTATCAGGTAATATATGACCAAAATGAAGTAGTGGGACTTTAATATATCAGTACACACTCTGTCATATGAAAGCCAAATCATAACCATTTTTCTTGGGATCTATTCAATGTCACAAAATTTTATTAAAGAATAACTAAGAATTCAAAAATATTTGATGATATTGCTGTCTTTTTGTCTTTCTAAATTAAACCCTAGATTTTGTGAGAAGTCTATGGAGCTTAACATGAACTTAGTAAAAATTAGGGCTGCTAGTTATCAGCTGGACATGTTTTTCATGGCCAATTGAATACAAATCAACAGGGAATGCATAGTTTTCACGGATGCTATGCTGGGTTATATAAGCCAAGATCTCTGGTTGTTTTCTGTCTTGAGAGCCTAGAGGGAGGGTCGTTGTGTTCTCTTTTGATTATGGGTTTATCTTTGGACTTTCAGGAAACCAAAACATTATTGAGACTTTCACACTAATAATATATATGCATTTGTTTCTCTGTCTGATTTTTAATCCTTTATATTTACAGTTTCTCTCAAGTGCTGGCTTCACTTACTGGCTTCTCAGTAATGATTTGGGTTATCTTCACTCTTAGCAGCCTTTTGAAAGGGTCTTCCCATCTCAAGAGACCCCCAAAGACCACCAGGCAGCTAGATTCTGATGTAAACACATGAGGATCCGTTTATTTATTTACTTATTTTTGGACAGGTTCGAACCCAAGCTAAAACCCTATGTTCCAATGCAGCAGAGGGAACTGGCCCAGAGCTCAGGGGTAAGAGGGTTTTTAAAGAAAGAAATACGCAAGCGGAGTGTTACAGGTCTTGGCATTTCGGCATTGGGTAAAGGGATATGAGGTAGAGTTAATTCTTTGAAGCTATTGGTTAAACTTTCGATGCAAAACTAAGTTTTGAATCTATTGACTGTCAGGCACGTTCCTGAGATTTTTCCTAGATATTTTTCTACACCTGAGACCTGCCCCAGGCACTAGATGGTCTTAAAAAAAAAATGGTGTTTCCCTGAGATAAAGTTTTGTAAAGGTAAGTCTATGCCTTCACAAAAGATGTAAGGGGGGGCCTGACTTTCTTCCCACATGTTCACTTGCCATGCTCTTTCGTTGATATTTAGTTTATGAGAGCTCCTCAATTTCCCTGTTCTCTATTCACTATGCATTTGGGGGGCCATGGTGGCAGTGTAGGGGGAGTCAGTCTTTTTTGGCCACCTTCCTCATGGCTGCCAGCATGTTGTTCACCCTCTTCTTGATGAACTTGAGCCTGGGCTTGTCCTTGGATACCTTGAGCAGCTCCATGAAGCGAAGGCACATACCTCCCAGATCCTGTCCCGCACGAACTTGGTATGCTTCATGAGGCACCTGCAGCTTGCTGACAGTCTTTGCCACCTTGTGGCCCTTGTTGAGGCCCAGGACCATGGGGTAGCACAGGGCCATGGCTACTATTCTCCAATGGCAGCCACGACTCTTTATGCATTTTTAAAGTTCATTTCTTTGACCAATATTCCTCATTCAGCACATGAGACCTTCTTGAGTACTTGATTTGAATAGAACTGTTTGCTTTCTCATAACTTTGTAGAGTTGTAACACCTCCTCTTGGCTCCTCTCGCGTTCGTGTGTGTTCGTGTAGAGGCTAGAGGTTACTGTCAGGAGTTTTCTCACTTTCTACCTTACTTTTTGAGATAGGATCTCACTCTGAACCTGGAGCTTAGTGGGTGCCTAGACTGCTAGCCAATGAGCCGCCAATGTCTTGTCTCAGAGGTCCAGTGGTGGGTGGGATTACAGGCATGTGTCATCATGACCAGCTTTTAAATGGGTGAGGAGGATGGAAGGCAGGTCTCACACCTTGTGTGGTAGGCACTTTACCCACTGAAGGAAGCATCTTCCCAGACAGTCTGCCTGCCAGCCTGCCCCTCTCTCTCTCTCTCTCTCTCTCTCTCTCTCTCTCTCTCTCTCTCTCTCTCTCTCTCTCTCTCTCTCTCTCTCTCTCTCTCTTTCTCTATACAGTAGCTGTTGTATTATTCATTTTAATTAATTAGTTTTTCTTAATTATTTTTGAGACAATGTCCTACTCTGTAAGCCCAAGAACTCATTATGTAGACCAGGCTGGCCTGAAACTTGCCATGATCCTTCTATTTCAGCCTCTCAAATGCTGGGAATGCAGATGTGACCTACTGCTGAGCTAATATTGCTTTTCTTTCTTCCTTTGTTTTTTATTTGTTAATTAATCAATTAATTAATTAATTTTCAAGCCTGATCACATTTTCCCCTCCCTCCTCTCCACCCAATCCCTCCTCCAACCCCCATCTACTCTTTCTCTTCCTTAGAAAGGGCAGCCTTCCCATGTATATCAACCAACCTAACACTTACTTTTCAAACCTGTAATTTCTGTGTTCAGTTGTTATGAAGACTTTGCATACAATACAAATTTGATTGATTTGTGCCTTTAAAATAGACTTTCCTTTCTCTGTATAATTAAAAACAGGAGGTGAAAGACAAGATCTGGGCAGTTCATAATAGGAAATGTCACTAATTTGGGAATGGCAGATATTGAGATATTTTTATGTGCTCCTGCTATAGTTGCTTAGATGATTTGGTAAAAAACTAAACTTTACCTAAGCCAGTACTCACAGCTATTGGTGTCTTTTATTTTAACTCTTGCTCTTAAAACAGTCACTTTGGTTGAGAGTCACGGTATATATTTCCACATACCATCTCTCCTCTCAGACTTCTGAAGAGGAGGAAGAGGTGGAGGAATGGCAGTCCTGGCCATTGGCTCAGATCTGAAAGGTACACATAATTCAAAACGCTTCATTACCTGTCTGAAACGTGTTCACAAGCTCAGTCGGTGTGGTTTTATTGAAGCAAAACTGCTTAGGTTTGCATCTCTTTTATTGTTTAAGGCTAGCACATAGGCTTAATATCACATTATCTATATTTTGTCCTTGAACCAGAGCAGATTGTACTCCAGGGTCACCTAGTAATATGCCTGGCTTCTTACCTGACTCAAACATCCTCTTGTCCTGTAATACTGAGGATGGATTGTGTCATTTATCAATTCTTCTTTGCCCTGGCTCCAAAGAGTCACTTTAAGGTCTATTCCAACAAAAGTGTTTGACTAGATATTTTAATCTTGTGCTAACTTAGGCTTTACGTTTTTGCAAAGCATGGGATTCTAAAGTAAAATGTGAAGATGGTGTGAAAACGGTCACTCTCTAGTTCTGTCTTCTCTAATACCCCTCTCGTGACAGAGAAGAGGAAAAGAGGGGGGTGTTAGTAAGAGGAGGTGAGAAGATATAGAAACAACTTTTAGAAGAATAAATTCCAAAAGGAGATATAAAACAAAACAAAAAAAGGAAAAACCCCAGAAATCAAGAACAGAAATTTCTACCAAGGTTCTTCCAAAGCCTGTTGATGATTAGAGGAATCAAAACCAGCAATAATTTACAGTAAGATTAATTCACTGGGAGAACCTAGTACTTGTACAGACTGGAAAGGGAGTGAAGAAAGCTTAGAGAAAACCAGGAAATCATCTTTCATCCTTTTAAATTATTTCTGCAGACCTTACCATGGGGTGGGAAGGAGCAGAACAAACCATAAGAATGCCCGGCTTGCTGCCCACTGGTCACCTAAGGAGAGGCAATGGAAGAGGCATCTCTGTCCATTCATCACTGTGTCATCCTCAGGAGCAGCATCCAGATGCAGATGTAGACACTGCGTAGCCTGCTTTGGAGCTCAAACTCCTGCAAATTAATATGAACTCCCCGATTTCAGATCTTCCCATACTACCACTCAAAAATAACGCAAGATATTCCCTCTTATTTTGTAAGGAGAGAGTCATCAGATCCATTTTACCACGGGTGGCTTCTCGTCTTATTTTCCCATGGAGTTAATACTGAATTGATGGTAAGATTTGAAAGGCGGCAGTTACTTTATTTGGCATCATTGCTCTCCTTGCCTTTGGACGCACGGCTGTCTTGGATGCATATTCAAACTGCCCTTCTTTCCTTCTTCGGTCTTTATTTGGTTTTGATGTTTGTTCCTTTGTTTTTATGAATAGAAAACAAATTGATGAATGACAGACTCTGAGGAGGGGAGGGAGGGAAAAGGAGGAGAGAGAGAGAATACAAGCCATACTAAAATAGTGAAGTTACTGTGTGTGGTTCTTTTGAAATGAGAGTAAAAATATCTATGCACTACTTTTCCATTCAGCTTCAGTAATCTTTCGCACACAATTAGAAAAATATCACTTTTTGCTAAATGGGTCACTTTCTCATATTTGAGAGAAGAGATCAGAAGAAATGTCTACTCATCACATGGACAAGGGAGCAGTTACATTATTGACATTCTTTCAAAAATTACTCTTTTCAAAAGATTTATTTATTGTACAGTTTATTTACAAAAAATAAGGTGCAAATGTAATAGAGAACAAAAGAAACCTATCAGGCATATGTATGTGCAGAGCCAGTGTGGACAAAACTTACCAAGGGTCTACTTCTTGTAGTGCTTGGTAGTCAAAATAATTTATTACCTTAGGAAGTCTTAGAAAATTCAATCGTATGACTAAAACTATGACTATCTTAATGAAAAAATTATCTTTTGCTCATTGAAAAATCTCCAAGTTGCTGAGGGCCAAATAAACCATATTAAACCAACTTACAAAATTTAAAAGAGCTTAAGTTGGAAACCAGAATTGGGTAGGAAATTGCTGCAGCATATATTTAGATTTCAGTAGTGCTCACATGAAGGGGGAACTTAGACACCCCGCTCTCTTCAGTAGCCAGTTGACGGCCAGATCTTCCAATACCAGAGACAAATATTCTTAATCCCTTTCTCAGGTTGGGCACAGGTAGGTTCCAAGATAGAGCTTAGTCATCCTACCCGAGCGTGTGATCCTCTAAAAGGCAGTGAAGGATATCATAGCATATTTCTGAATCTGTCCTTCCAAGTATAGGCACAGCTTTCCCTTCTGATACCATGAATAACTGCTTTTGGATTATCAGTTCTTCCCATAGATCACTGACTTTCTGTTGGGGGAAAAATGTGACATCAAAACCTTGACATTTCTGAACTAGAAAATGGAGAGCACTCCCAAAATCTATTTTCTTTGTCAGAGAAACCACCTTAAAGTGCAGACATCTGCTTATGTGCATCAGATATTAAAGACACTGGATCCCACTGTGAACTCTGCCTTCTCTTTTGATTGGCTCTGCCACCTGGTGACCTTTCAGTAGGTCAAAGTTTGACCTTATTCATGTTGTTTAGAACATCCAACATGTGTGGAACATCATTAACTCTGGCTTTTTGAATGATGGCTGTCATTCATCTTAACTCCTGAGGGCTGCCTTTTCACATTTCGGTTGCCTGGGGAAAACATGGAGACTAGAGGGAAGACGAAGGAGAAGGGCGGAGAGGAAGTACCCAGCTTGGAAAGTGATCTGGTTCTACACTCAGCCCGGAAGTCACTGATAATGACGGCATTCCTTCCAGGCTGGGTTCATTACTGCAATGTAAGACCAAAGAAAAGTTAGTTCATCTTCAAGGGCAGCTATCTCTTTAACTGTAGCTTTACTAGCCGATCATTTTTACCACTGGTTTATTCTGTCCTAGACCTGGTGGTGATGGATGCCAAATCAGTTTTGAAGGATGGAAAAGTTCATTTTCTGTAGTAAGAGTTTCCGGCCTGGACTATCCCTGAGATCCAGACCAGTAGTCCCAAATAATCACACAAAGTCTTATATTAATCACATGCTGATTGACCTATGGCTCAAGCATATTACCTGCTAACCTGTAACTCTTAAACTAATCCATGATTAGCCAAGTTGCTCAGTTCTTTTCTCAGAGCAGCATTTCATCTTCTTTCCTCTCGTCTGCCTGGCATCTCTGCTCTGTTCTTCCTCTTCCCAGAGTTTTCTTAGTCTGATAGTCCCGCCCATACTTCCTGTCTGCCTTCTGGGCAATGAGCATCTTATTCAACCAGTAGGAGGGACAAATAACTACAATGTACAAGAGTATAATAGCACACCAATTTTGCCTTCCTCCTCCTCTTTCTATATATATACTATGTAGAAATCTCAGATAACTGGCTTCATCATTGGAAACACACAAAACATCAGCAAAAGATGGAACCATAGGTTTATAGTTATCAGAATACTCAGAGTTCAAGTGTTAGTTCAATTTAAAATTAGGTCTTTGACAAGGTTCTTAAAAAAGCATCCTCCCAATAATACAAATAATGCTCCCAGTGAACTGCTAGTCCAAAATGTGCCTGAAAGTTTCTTAATATATTAAATATGAAGAACATTGGAATTAAGTTCAAGGAACGTTGTTCATTGGTACTTTTCTGCTACACTGTATGGCACCAGGTTGTCTGGGAAGGACCGGGTCCACAGAGGCCCACACAGACTCTGAGGAACTGAACCCCACCCCTCAGGCCAGTTCACTGTTCCTGCCTCTCAAAAAAAATTTTCTTAATAGAGGTCTTGAAATATATTATTAGTTTCCCATCTTTGCTATAACCACTTTCCCAAAGATACAGAGCAAGAAAAGTCATTAAATTTCTGATGTCAAACATGTATTAACAATTTCAGTAAAATATATCTGAGGTCTTTTCAAGAGAAAAAAACAACAACAAATGTTATCAGGTGGGGCTTTTTATTGCTGTTCTTGTTTGTATAATTTTCTCTCCTAACTTTAGACCTTACCTGTAACTGGAAAAGATGGATCTATCAAAACTTTACATTGTTTTATTTATGTATGTGACCACCAGCCAACCTTGGGTGTTGTTTTCTTGTTTTTTTACAGATGTTTGTGAGCCACTATGTGGGTGCTGGGAATTGAACTCAGGACCTCTAGAAGAGCAGTCAGTGCTCTTAACTACCATCTCTCCAGCCCTCTTGTTTTCAAAGTCTCTCTCTAGGCCCTCAGGCTCACTGACTAGGTTGACTGTGCAGCTAGCCAGTGAGCCTCTGGGCTCCACCTACCTTCAGTGCTGGAATGCGCCTGGCATTTTGCATATGTCTTGGGGAGCGAAGTCAGGTCCTTGTGTGTACATAATGAGCACTTAACTGGCTATGCTCTCTCTCTAGCCCCCAGATTACAATGTCTAATTCTACCTCCTATTACTTTTTTCCCATGGTATTCTGGCTAGACCACTAGTTGTAGTAGGGTCATAAGCAGGTTTAGGATTGTGCCGTGTAGAAACGTGAGAATCACAGAAGGGTGATGTGTTAATTGTATTTATTGGTTGTTGACTGAGTCTATGGAAAACCAGAAATGTTTAAATGGTTACATATTTCTGATATATATTTGAGGCCATTTAATGTAACACTTTCCATATTGGTAACAATATATGCAAAATATCTTTGAAAATGCAAAAACAAAGCCAAATACTTATTGAATTATAAATCTGGGGAAATTACAGTTAATGTAAAAATGGCTACTTAGGCCACTGGCCGTATTTCAAGCTTGGGTTTCTTTAGAGATAAGATTTCATTCTGTCTTAGGCTGGCCTCAAGCTCACAGTCCTCCATTGCAGCCTCCTGGCACCTAGAATTGCAGACAGAACAAAACATGGCACTTAGTGAGCTGAGACAAGATGATCAGGGCTACAGCGTGGACCACACAGCAAGATCCTGTTTTGAAAAAAAGAAAACAGAGACAGACATATTGGTATCTTACCCTGTATGTTGGCCCCAACTAAAAAGCAACAGTCCCAGAATATATAAAATAGACTGTTGTCTCCCGAATAAGTGCCATTCTGGGCCTTATGGCCCATCCTCTTCCCCTAAGGACTAAAACCTTGTTTACAGGGGGAAAAAGGAACTACAAATCTCCTTATCGCTGCCACCTGCTGAGTGCTAGTCTCTTGGGATCCTCTATGACCTTGGGCGTGCCCTGATGAGGAGGCAGGGTGTGTAAGAGAGTTAAGGTGACAGAGAGCGGAGACAAAAGGGACACGAGGAGAGACTCAGGCAGAAGCGGCAGAAGAGCAGAAGCTGGGGACAAGCATGGATTAGAGTCAGTGTGAGTAGAAGGGGCAGAAGGAATCCAGCATGGCGGGAAGCTAGAGGGGAAAAAGCTAGGCGAGATGCAGTGGCAAGACAGAAGCATGGCTAAGGGACAGACTGGTCTAAGATATAAGATATACTGAATAAAGCTCAGGTCTCTCAGTGTATGGAGAGCCTGAATGATGGAACCTAAACGACTCCTGAGTATAGACTTATTTAATCTTGACGATCCTCGCCTGGGACAAAACTCGGACCACAAAGAAACCGGACGCGGTAAGTGGAGGTCATAACCGAAACCCACTCGGTAATAGACCAAAAAAAAAAAAAAATCCTACTGTGAAATATGTGATTTATAAAATATATTAAAAAGTAGATTAAGTGAGAGGAACTAATTTTCTCTGCCTTAAGTTTCTATTTTTACTTATCTATGTAAAAAGAAACTTTTTTTTTTCTTTTTTGAGGTAGGGTTTCATGTAGGCTAGCCTCCAATGGGATAGGTAGGTACTTAGGGATGATCTTGAAATTCTGATCTGCTTCCTCCACCTCCCAAGTGCTGGGATCTTGGGCCGTACCCGCACACCTGGCTTATGCAGTACTGACTATTGGAGCCAGGGTCTCATGCATACTAGGCACACACGCTACTAACTGAACTACATCCCCAGCCCCAAAGGCACATAGCTGCAATAAGATTATGGCTTACAGCTCTGAGAGTTTTATAGATTTGTTACCATCTGAGTCACAGTCAGACATTGCTATGTGGAATGTAAAACAAAGCAAACAAATAATCCTCCTCCCCCAAAAAAACAGTGCCTTTGAATGCATAACTGAATTAACGAGAAAATAAGGGCCCATATCCGAAAACGGAGAGAATAAAGTAACTGTGAGTCAACATTGTGGTTCTTCAAGAAGGCTGCCGTTCTTAGCATGTAAGGATTTGGATTTGTGAAAGACATAGATAAGACTGGAAATCACATATAAAATTAAGATTCCAAAGCCAGATGTGTGGCTTGGTGCTACATAGACTGTTTCTTTTCTTTTCTGTGCTTTGTGGTGTTTTGCCTTCATGTATGTATGTCTGTGGGAGGGTGTCAGATCTTGGAGTTACAAACAGTTGTGAGCTGCCATGTGGGTGCTGGGAATTGAATCTGGGTCCTGGGAGAGCAGTCAGTGCTCTTAACCGCTGAGCCATCTCTCCAGCCCCTACATAGACTATTTCTAGCATGTGCAAGTACATTTAGTCTCCTGCACTAGAATACAACAAAAACCCTCAAATTAAATTTTTCTCCTATAATTTATCCTGCATGAAGAACAGAATGGGAATCTTAATGGACACAGCTCAAAAAAACCCCAAAAATCTGCTGGTTCCATATTAAGGTACATACATAGGGTGTGGTGCGGGTAGGTAGATAGAAGGGGAAGAAAAGGAGGGGGAGAGAAATAGTCTGTGATGGAGTCAGAGAGCAGACAATGGCTTCCTCTAAGTATCAGTGGTCACCTTGCTTCCTGAGAAATCAGCAGTAAAAGTCACTAAGACCAAAAACATCTCCACAGAACTTCAACATGCAGCATGCGAAACCAGGAATTTTAAAGAGACACACTCTCAGCCAAGGATCCTCATGAACAGAATGCCACTAAAACTGAGCTAATATCCAAAAAAGGAGGAAATGCAGAAGAAGAGCCATCCTTTGGCACAGCATGCCTGTACTAGCGCAAAGTTTTTCAAAGGTAGTGTTATCAGAGGCTCTAAAGTACTTCTTAATAATAAAGACATAAAAGAAGGAATGGAAAGCATAAGGAAAGAATAGCTAATGTCAGGGGCTGGAGAGAGGCCCCTGGAGTGAAGAGTGCTTTCAGCCCTTCCAGAAGACCCAAGTTTACCTCTCAGCACTGTGGGAGATTGTGTTGTTTCATTATAAATAATTGTCCCACCCACTGGTTTAATAAAAAGCACTGATTGGACAAAGGCAGGCAGGAAGTATGGGCGGGGCTACCAGACTAAGAAAACAGGAAGCACAGAGCAGAATTCCAGAGAGAAGCTGGAAGAAGCAGAGGACAACTATGCTGCTCTAAAGAAAGGTACCGAGCCGCATGGCTGAACAGGATGAGTCATGGGCTAGATGAAGGTAGAGAGCTAGCAAGTTATATGCCTGGGCCTAAGGCTGATCAACCAAAAACTATTGTAAACATCTGTGTGTCTCTGCGCGTCTGGGGGTCTGCGGGCCTAAACCTTGAGGTTAGGCCCAAAATTCAGGGCTGGAAACCTCCTACTACAAATGGCAGCCCAACGTGGGTCAAAAATACCCACATAAAGCCATAGAAAGCTTAAAAATGGTCTAGAGCCCAAAGCAGCCTCTGAATTGTGTCTCCCACGTGAGCTGTGGTACAGAGACGCCTTGGTTAGGCATGTGGGTCTGGGCTACACAAAGTCTTTTGGAGTGCAGCTTAAGGTGTAAAATGGCTTGTTCCTGAAGTCTCACAGGACCCTCAATATAAGCAAAAAGTTGTAAATGATGTATTTAAGGTTTCTGTTCATAAGGACAAAAGAGGAACAGAATCAAAGATGGCTTTCTAGTGTCAATGTTTTCTTGGATCAGCTCTATTTGGGGGAAGTAAAGTGAGGCTTGGCTTTTTTTAAGAGAAACTTCCTGATTCAGCCTTAGAGGCAAAACACTGGGAGTTCTTTAAGAGGCCCTGCTGCCTAATACTTAAATGGAGTTAATGAGCAGCAGATGGCAAAGCTTTACTTGGTAATTATATGGACCCTAAAATTCCCAGAGTACCTGGGCTAAAAAGATAAATTCTATGAAATTAGACTAGGAGCTGGGTGGAGCCATTCACCCATCCTACCAACCTTGAACTTTGGCAGATTAAAGGTGTGTTCAGAAACAGAAAGAAATAGAAGAATCTGGGTGGAGTCAATCACCCTAGCCAAGCAAAGGTGTGGTCAGAGACAGAAAAAGTTAAATATATAGTAAAGACAGTTTTTTGTAAAATGTCTAAGTGGTTTAGAGTGTGTTGAAAATATATATACATAGGCTTAGAGAAAGAAAAGGTAGAGAAAGCCTTTAAAAAAGAAATAGAGTAAAATAAATACATAAATAAATAAATAAATAAGCCACGTAAAGATGGAAAAAACAAAGAATGTTTGGATACTGTATATTATTGTCTTATCTCTAAGCTTCTTGACTGAAAATGACTTAGTAAAAGCTGCTAAAAGACATTTGATTATAAGTGCTGTTGGTTTAATTCAACCTATATATTTTGCAAATGAGTTGACTTTAAAATTGAAATCCAAAGATATGCTACTTTGGAGAAGAGGTTTTCTTTTTATTTTCACAGAAAATGAGAGGCTGTGAATTTATTCCTGGATAAAGAACATAAAGTTTGATAGAGGAAGACCCCCTGAAAAATTTCCAATGGAAATGGATGGCCCAGATGATTCAGCATTTCAGAGCACCTCTGTTGAAGTTTCCAGGTCTCTGTATCCAGAACAATTTCAAGGGGACTTGTAGACTGAGTTTTACTTACAAGGCACCAGTCCAAGATTAATATTTATTAGAATATAAATCAACACTCATGATACAAGTAACAGCTTATAGTGACACCTGAACAGGGACTGGAGTATCAGAGAGATGGACGAGCGATGGACGGACTATGGATTGCGATCCGGTCTCTCCAACAGCCAGGAACCAGGAAGAGAGCTCTCTGTGTTCCTTATCAATGGGGTTGGCCACACCCCCTCCAGGTTGGCCACACCCCCTCCAGGAGCTCGGGACCCTGGATAAGAGTCTTCGGACCTTATCGCCTGACACCTGAATCCCACCACAGGGACTGGCTGAGATGACAGCCTTACAGACTACTTCACTAAAGACTTGTGCATAATCCTAAATTTTTCTTTGGATTCCCATGGGATTGCCAATGGCCCCATTCAGCAGGAAGTAGCCTAGAGAACAATGCCCACATTCCCAAAACATGGATTATGGATGTTTGTGTTTATTTACAGTGTTGTTTATAAGTTGTTATAGATAAGGGGGAAAACGAATATTAGATTTGGAGTTATTACACAGCACCTTAATTCAGGAGGCTCACAACTTGGGAGATCCAGCACCCTCCTTTGGCCTCCACAGGTACCCTCCTCACAATGGCAAATATATACATAGACACATACACATACTCATAATGATTTTAAATCATTGAAAAAATATAATAATATGCAGTATTAGAGCAAGTGAGGGGACTCGGTGAGTAAAAGTACCTGCTGCAAAACCCTGATAACCTTGATCCCTAGAATTCATATAAATACGAAAGGCAAGCATAGACTCCACACAGTGTCCTCTGACCTCCACATGCACACACAAATAACTAAAAAGATTTAAAGTGGTAAGAGAGGGAGAAATCTAGAAAAATAAATACATTTCAAGATCTCTTTTCAAATTTAAAGATTCTGAAATTTTCCAAGAGATAAGAAACACTGTCTTCTAAGCTGAATAATAACAGTCCTTTCATTCTCTGGGCTCAAAATGTGTGCCATTTTGCCAGTGACTTCTGGATCTTAACATATGACTCTTTAATCTCTGAGAACTAAACTTACCCAGTCTTAGCTAATCCAAAGCCAGAATGCCATGTGTTCGTTACACCAAATAGCCTCATCAAAATAAACCACATAACACTGGTGCTGATCCTGTTAGATTAAGACAAATTAAAAATCTAATACACAGTTTTGCTGTTGGGTCCTTTGGGTCGGAGGTCAGTATAGTATATTGCAATAAGGCTATAGGTTACTCATGCCACAATATTTTATTGTAACAAACCAAATGGGGATGAAACACCCAGCAGAGGTCCATAAATCTATTAGCAGTGAACTGTCAATGTCCCCTATACCAGGGTAATTTGTTAATTCAGAGCCCAGTCTTTTCACTAGACCTTGTAAACTCCTTTCTGAAACATCAATAAACCATCTGCTTTGACTTGTTAATCAAATGACTTTATTCAGTCCAAAGCAATTTTTTCCTAATAAAAACAGAGTATTTATCTCTATGGCTATAAAAGAGGAGTGTTTTCAACTGCTCACTTATAGTTAAGAAGTACATTTAGTTTGGATTGATTTCCAATGCCTCGGTCATATCTTGTCACTTTCCATTCCTTATATACAATATCTCAGTTTGGCTGTTTAGGAAGGAAAAACAGCCGAACTCTGGATGTGGTATGGGAAAGTACACAATGCGAAGAAGTTCCGAGAGGAAAATGACTCACCAAAGTAACCACAGATACATATTTCCTATTACAATTTCCCCATTTGGAAGTTTTCTGGTCACTCCAGAGAGGGCTCATGCTTGCCACTGTTTCTCCCTTAACCCTGGTTCCAGATGTTTGCCTCTTATTCAGTGTACAGTTGTGTTCTGAGCCATGGAGTAGATAATGTTTATGACAGAAACTTTTTGCTCGTGCTTCAGCTTTATTGTATTGGTATAAAGTCAGCCTCTGAGCTAGGGTCAGAGCATACAAAGCTCCACAAAATCACTCTAGAAAAGTGACCCCTTTTCTCCGACCTACCAGGTTGAGGTAAAATGAATATTTTTGAGGTGTCTGTGGGGATACTATCCATGCTCTGAATGAGCATCTTGAGGAATCGTCATGCTCTGTGCTCCCTTGGTCCTTGGAGCTTACCGTCAGCTGGCAAACGGAGCACAGCCTCTGACCTTTGATCTTGAATCTGTTCCTCTTGGACTATTAGAAAAATGATGTCTGGGGAGAGGCCAGGGCATTTGAGTTATTACTGCATTCTGGCCTCTTAAAAAACAAAGAGGAAAGGCATGGTATCTTTAATGAGGACACAGATGTAGTTAGACCGTAGTGCATTGTGGGACTTGTCTCTCAGCATCACAGCTTCCTTTGCTACTGCAAATATTTGAACAAAGGCAGCTGACAGAAAATGTACTCTAAGTGCCCAAAGTGTTTCATGGAGTTGTTCTGACTCTTTATTCATATATTACTGAGTGAGCTCCTATTTGGATTTTTTTTTTAATGTTTGGCATCACAGAGCGAAGAATCTCAGATAGTTCTGTTCCTCTGGTGCCCCTTTTTCCTCCCTCTCACTTTTACAGAAAAAAGAAAAAACTTTCTAAGCCCTGAAGTCAAATCTTAAATTGTTTTTACTATTAAAAAAAAGAAGTGAGATGTCTGAGATTTGTGGTTAGAGCCCTGGATTTTTAACAAAGTTTCCCCCCAATTTTTTGCTTACATTATTTTGCATGAAGCTTTGGTCATGTGGTCATAGTGTTCATGTGATCCTAGCGCTTGAGAGATAAATGGAGGTAGAAGGTCATCCTTGGCTATATGCTTGAGACTAGCCTGGGTTGCATAAGGTGTTTCTCTCTCTCTCTCTCTCTCTCTCTCTCTCTCTCTCTCTCTCTCTCTCTCTCTCTCTCTCACACACACACACACACACATACACACACACACACACACACACACATACATATATATATATATCAAATACATAAACATTAAATGTCTATATGGCATGAAATTTTACCAAATTACTGTTTCTCACAGTACCTCTGCAGTGAAATAGTGGTTAGGATACAGATAAAGAAACGGAGCCTTCCTGAGAGGAAATAACAGGAAGATTCCCTTATTTGATATTGGAAAGCTGAAGGTGGGTGAGAGCTATGTGGATACTGGCAAGGACAACAGTTATATCCACGGCTTAAAACGTGTGAAAGTAGTCATTATTTTAAACTGCCCTTTCACTTCCAAACTCTAGTGTAGGTGCCCAGGAATAAAGGGTTCATATCCAAATCCAAGATAGAAAGCAGGGCATGATCCAGTTATGGCACTGACTCAGAGCTGAATAGCCAGCTCATGCTAAAGTACAATATTGCTTTGACCTGAGTGATACGATCAGTGTGGTCCCCAGATCCCTGCTCCGTAGGTTTTCTTTTAAGTTCTATGATTTACCTTGTTGCTTTGTGTTTCTCCCCCAGATAATGTGAGTTTGGAGATTTTGTTTGTTTTGTTTTTCTTTGGCTTGTTTTTTTTTTTTTTTTTTTTTTTAATGTTTCCTGGAAACTTGTAGAAGGTTATAGAGCAGAGACAAAAGAAAAGGAAACAGCACCTTGATGAGACTGACTAAGAACATGACTGAACATCTCCAGAGGACAGGTCAGTGTACGGGAGAGTAACCATCTTACCAGAGCTTAAGGTTCTAGATGGGAGGACAGACTTCCGGACTTGACGTGGTTATCAAGGGTTAAAGGATCAGGGACTACACCAATATTTATGAAATGGCTGAACAGTAGGAAGAGACAAATAGAGGTTGGCAAGAGTTAAAGTACTCCTGCCAGGGAAGCAGTGATCACATGAAAGAGCACATTAGAGAGCTGTGTGTATGCAGGTAGGTGCGCACAAGGGTGTATGTGGACACATGCATATGCATGTGGTATGTGTGTGTACATGCTTTCCAGCATAACTATACAAAATGTGGTGTTGTACTTTGGAAATCACATTCAAGAAAATTAGTAATATTTTCATGTGGTGCTGGTCTACTTTAGAGACAGAGTGCTTACTTTGCATGTAAAAGGATTTGATTTTAGTATCATCTTATATACACACAAACATACTTGGCCAAATCAAAAGACTAAAAGTAACTAATCCCTCAGTTGAAGTTAGTAGAAGTTACTATATATGTCTTGGCTAAAGCAAAACTAAGTAAGAACTGAGTACAAACTTTTAAGTGCCAAGGAGCAAGTTATGTAAGTGAATACATCTATTCACATTTTTTTTCTAAACTTGAAATTTTCATTTCAATGGGAAATTTTAATTTTAATAGGAAATGTAGCTAAGAGCCATGATTAAGTTTAAATATATTCTGTAGTGCTGATTCTTATCATTTATCTTGGTACTGAAATTCTTTGATCCAATAAATCATGAAATAAGAATCCCAAGTTAGTAGAGAAATGATACAATGGTTTCTGTTGTTGAAGTTTCCCATTAAAACCTGTTGTCTTATTAATGAGATGAACTTTTCTCCATTTTTCTCTTTCTATTGGATTTTTTTACATTTAGAGCTATACGTCTCCTGTTTCAGGCTAATGGTTTGTGTTTAAGTAAAAGTCTAGAATACAATGATTTTGGTGTAAAGATGTGCAGTACATCTATCTGGCCACTTAAATCCTGTTACACTTTGTCATTTTTGGACTTAATTACATTTTAAAGATGCAGATTATACTACGAGTATTTTTAAAGGACAGATATGTCCACTAATTCACCTATAAAGTGGTAGTTTATTTACGACTAGTTAAGCATCATCATGAAGAAAATACCTTTGCCATATACAAGACAATGAAAATGTTCCTACCTGTCAAAGCAAACCCCTCCTCTGTCAAGGAACTGGGACTTTGGTGTAAAATGTAATCCTGAGTCAACTGCATTGGAGATTGGATTGAAGAATTTGCATTTTATTTAGTATTTATTGTTACTGCTATGGTAGACAGAGTCGGATACAGCTCATACAGTCTACCTGCACTTAACTCTTAATACTTCTGCCTTCACCTCGTAAATGCTGGCACTACAAGCAAGCACAACCATGTCCAGCTAGAAATGTGCATTTTTAAACCATCATCATAGATGATTTTCATATAGTCTCCTGACTTTTTTTGTGAAGCTTCACATGGACAGTTAATTTTTTTTTTTTAAATAATATCCATGGCTTAGGGATGGTTCAACTGGTAAAGTACTTGCCTCACAAGAACAAAGGCTCACACTTCAATCCTTTGAATGCAGATAAAATTATCAGACATAGTGGTGTGTTGCGTTCCCAGTACTGGGGTGGAGGGGAGGACGATCCCAGGGGTGCACTGCTTTGCCAGTCTAGCCTAATTTGTGAGGTCCAGACCAACAAGAGGCTGTCTCCAGGAAAGTGGATGGTACTTCTGAGGATGACATACAAGGTTGTCCCCTGCCTTCTGAATGCATACACTCACAAATACATTTAGTCCTATACCTATCATATGTACCTACTGATTCATAAACTCATGCCCACATGTACAGGTACACAGAGAGAATTTTATAATCTTTTCAAAGTAACTTGCAGAATTTGACATCTATTATAAGTAATTTGAATTATCCCTTCTACTGAAAACAATTGGAGAAAGAGTATAAAATAGAAGAATCTGAGGCTTGGTTATATCAATAAAATACTAGAAAATTATGAGGCCAACCTGGGAGACACCTGAGAGAGATGAGTATGGTATTTAGAGGTGCATCACCTTGTAGAAGTGTCTACCAATTCCTGTAGCTCCAGGGAATCTCCATTCAAAGACTGCTCATAGGCTTTGAAGTTTCAAAAAATTATAAGTCATGAAACATAGAAGCAATATCGACATGCAAAGGCCAGTATGAAGGATATGATATTTGAGAATATCTGTAAGGAAGGGTGAGCCTAAAATAGACCAACCAAAGACTGATATTAGCTTCAACTAATTAGAAATCCTGGTATGTTTTAGCTATTAGGGAGGTGCTTGTGCCCTTGGCCACTCAGGAGACTTGTTTTATCTAAAGTTTATGATTTTTACCAATAAGGACTTTGGAGTCTGAGGCTGGAGTTAAAATCTGATAACTCAGAGAAGTTGAGGAGCAACTAGCTGACCTTCCTCCTTCACTGGCATCTCAAAGAGAGAGCATCCTTCTGCCACACAGAACCAAAAAGACCTCCATACTCAAAGTCCCTCCCGACTACTTCCTGTATATCTCTCTATCCATCTTCCGGACTCTTTTTGACTTCTATGACTACTTTCTCTCAACTAGTTGCTGGCTCTGCCTCCTGAACCAATGTTGATTTTATTCAATTAACACATTATCAGTGTTCACGGTGTGACTGAACAAAAGACAAACTTGAATAGGTCTTATGGGAAGGTAAAATTGTCCTAACCCATCAACTGTCTCATTAGAATTCTGTAAATACTGACACTCAATTAAAGCTAAAAATGTACACAAGAAAGATCATATGTTAGATAGAACCAAGAGAACCAACACCCAGTAGAGACAGACTCGTATGGATGATTCAGATAGAATTGTTAGCCATGGTGTGGGCTTCATGACCTTGATATATTTGGATCTCAAGCTCTTATTAGATCTGGGATTTGCAAGTATTTCAATATTGTTGGTTCCTTTTTTACTTTTACTGATAATGTTCTCAGATGCCAAAGAAAGCTTCTAGTATTCATCAAAACTTTAATTTCTTTTGCTGTCTGTGCCTTGTGTGTTATAGTCAAGAAACATTTGTGTCCAATCCAGCACATCGAAGGTTTTCCCTTGGGTTTTCTTCTAAGAGTTTAATGGTTTCAGCCTTTATATTCAGGTCACAAACCCGTCTTAACCCAATTTTTATGTCTGATGTTAAGTGTCCAAGCTTTCTCTTCTGCGTGTGCATGACTAGTTTTTTTCTTACATGCTTTCTTGAAAAGAGTTGGGTCCTCCCCACCCCCTACTGAATGGTCTTGGCACCCTTGAAGTCAGTCATCTGGCCATGTCTTAAGAGTTTATTTGGGGTTCTCTATACTATTCCACTTGTCTATAAACCTTCATGCTTATAACATAATTATTATGCTACAATGTACATTACTATAATATTGTAGCAGAATTTTTCTGATTACAAGCATGCAACACCATGCTCATCTCTATAGCAAGTTTTGAAGATAAGAAATTTGAGTTTCTTGAAGATTTTAAGAAAATAATTTAATGGAGTAATAACTATATATTTATGGGCTATAATGTGGTCTCTTTATTAACATAAATTTTTAATTCTTTGGGAGTTTTATATCAGGTACCCCAATCCCACTCATCTCCCAATCCCTCCATGTCCACCCTTCAACCCTGTAGCCTCCCTCACCCAAAAACAATTTAAAAAAATAAATAAATAAGGAAAAGGGAAAAAAGAAACAAATATTTTGCTCCCGTCTTTCCCTTCTTTCCATCACGTACTCACTTGCTGTGGTGGCATTGGGAGCGGTGCTGTGTCACGCAGTACACACTTTTGCCCAAACAGCTTTACTTGCACATGCACATTGCAATGAGCTGTTGGTTAGGTTGGGCCCTCTGACTTCTGTCGCATCATCCATACCGGACCCTCACCAAAACTCTCGGATTTCCTGCTGTTTCCCAGAGTCATGGAAATCCGGCAACTGCAGTTCCACAGGATTGGTCCCTTCACGAGCTCCAGCATCTCATAGGTCGGGTAGATGTTGGGGTGAGCCAATGCGAAGCCCTCAATGTGGGCATGGGAAGTAGTAGCTGAGTTGGTCAGTCCTGGCCTCCACCCGGACCAATACCCTCAGGAGAGGGGCGGGGTCATCTCTCCCACGCGCATGGTGAGGAGTGGGTCCAGGTATCCTGTTGGGATGGCCAGTGAGAGGTGGCAATTCTTCTAAGGCTATTAAGGGTTGGGACCAGCTTTCTCATTCCATGTCACTGCCCTGGTGGATGGGGGGTTGGCTCTATGGCTGAGGTGGCCAATAAGGGATAGGACCAGTTCTCTGGTGCCCGGAGCATCAGGGCCAGTTCTCCCATTGCTGCTGTGGTAACATGGGCCACAGAAATCTGCACTAGGACCACAGACCCTGACAAGGCCCACAGCCAAAGCATCATTCCCTCCAAACCATCAGCTGCCAACTGAAAGTCTAACTGATGGTTTGTGACTTGGATTGATCAAGAAAGCTTTGTTTTGACCAGTGTTGAGAAATATTTTCTCCATCATCGTTTTATAGTTTCAGGTTCTGTATTTTTAAAAATATTTTTTTGAAGATTCTAATATAATTACATCATATATATGTAACATGAACTGAGCATGTTGTGTTTATATATTTAGGAATGCATATGTTTGAGTGTGTGCATGCATGCAATTAAGAAAAAGAGGTTATGAATTTAGAAGAGAATAAAGGGGTATATGGGAGGAAAGGATGGGGAAATATGTAATTATAATTACATTAGGTTTAATGGTTATATGGCATACATGAGGCATTGGGCTTATCTCAGCATCACAAAAAAAGGGTAAAAATAAGTAACTGGTGACTTTTGAGCTAGTTTTTAGGTATAGCGTGAAAAGCTGTCTATTTTAACCCTTGTACATGTGGACATCTGGTTCTCCCGGCACTATTTGTTGATGAGATCGCCATGTTTACATCGTATGTGTAGTTCTGGGCTTTTTCTCCAGTTCCGTTAGTTGCTGTGTCTGTTTTTACTGCAAGACTGTGCTGTTCTGGTTCCTGTGGCTTTTCCTCTTTTAGTCAAGACCGCTTTGGCTGTTGAGGGCTTTTGTGGTTTCATATGAGTTTTAGGAATCTCTTTATGTTTCTGCTAAATGTAACACTGGAATTTTGATGACGATAAGGCTGAATCTATAAATACCTTCAGATAACATGAGCATTTTATCAGAATTATTTCTTCAAGTCCAAAGGCACGGGATACATTTCCATCACTTATGCCATTTTGCTTCCTTTCATTGTTGTGTGGTGCAGATAACGTTTATTCACAATCTTTGTTGGTGGTGTTATAAATAGTAGTGATTTCTTAATTTCTCTTTTGATGGTTCCTGTTGTTATTATAAGGAGATACTACTGATTTTATGCTTTGGTTTTAATCTTGTGTTTTATTGAATTAATTTGCCAGCTCTAATAATTTTCAGCTAGAGACTTCAGGTTCTTATATGTGTACAGCCAGTCATTCCCACAACAATTTCACTTTATCCCTTCCTTTAGTTAACTCGTGTTTTCCTCTTTCCTGTAACTTATTTTTGGTTTGAACTTCCTAAGCTCTGTTGGCTGGAAAAGGTGAGAGTGAGCACCCTTGACTTACTCCTTGTCTTAGTGAAAACCCTTTCAACTTTTCAGTAGTGTTACGGCCAATCTTGGCTGTTAAGTGGACCACGTCTGAAATCAACCAGAACCCAAGCAGCTGAGCACACCTATGAAGGATTTTCTTGACTGGATCATTTGAGATGGGAAGGCCCACTCTCAGTCTGGGCCATACCTTTCTGATGGCAGCCTATACAAAAGGACATTTGCGTTTGCCTGCTTACCCTGACTCGAGCTGGCAAGTCCATCTCTCGCTGTTGAGGGATTTTTTTCACTAATATTAAAACCCACTTCATTGTGTTTACCTGTAATCTTCTTTTATTGTAGTGACATTGTCCTTTAGTATAGAGGTAATTCTGGTTTATAAAATGAGTAAGAACTTTTACTCATCTTTAATATCCTAGAAGAAGAGTTTTTGAAAGATTGGTGAGGTGATTTGATTGGCAAATGTTCTCTATAGTTTCAGGCATTTGGATGCGTGTCCTAAGTTGCTGGCACTGTGGATATGTTTAGGTGTGGCCTTGCAGTAAGTGTGTCATGGGGCAGACTTTCAGAGTTTAAGGACCACTGAAGAGGTTAGAGCCATTTCTACGTTATCCCTTCTATACTTTGTGCTTTCAGTTCAAGGTGTGAGGCTCGGCTTATTCCCCCAGCCCCCATGCTGCTACTTCCCCTTCAGGATGGACTCTTAGTCCTCTGGAGTCACACGCATGGATAAACTCTCTTCTGTAAGTTGCCTTGGTCATAGTGAGTTATCACAGCAACAGAAAAGTTACAAATACAATCAGTATTCATTCTTTAAATGTTCCTCAGAAGTCCACTGTGAAGCCATGTTGCTCTAGACTTTTATTTGACAGAAGTTCTATTGATTTTATCCCCTTCTATCTATCCCTTCTTGACATGTTTGTTTCTAGGGATCTATTAGTTGATACGTTGTCTTTCCGTTTTAATTTATCCATAGATACTTTTCAGTTTTCCTTTTAATTTTCTCTTTAATATGTTGATTGTTCAAGGGCATACATATTATTTGGTTTCCATGTATGGTTGCCAGTGTTAATTGTCAATGTGACAAAATCTATAATGACTTGGAAGACCAATTTCTTGACATTTTTTACGTGGAATGCCTTAATTATCTTAACATGGAAAGACCCATCTTAATTGCATGTGGGACCATTTCCTTAACATAAGATCTCGGATTCTAGAAATCACACTGAACACGTGTGCATTTACTGCTCCCTCTTGACTGTGTGTGATCCAACCATTTGAGATCCCCACTATGATGAATGTGGACTGTGAGCTGAAATAAGACCTATTGAGTTATTGTTGCTTTTATTGGGGTGTCACATCACAGTCACAGGAGAGGAAAATAAGACACCATATATTATTGAACTTTCTAAAATTCTTTTGTTACTAATTAGAGAAGATATTTGGTCCGATTTTAATCTTGATTTATTAATCTTGACTTTTTTGTGGCCTAACATGTGCTCTGTCACGAAGCCTTTTCAATGTGTGCTTGAGAAAAATATATATTCTTTTGCTGTTATAAGAGAGGTCAGCCAGGAGAGTAGGCCCCTTTGGTCCAAGTTTTGACATTGGCAATAAAAGAATTTAGACACATATTCAGTAGATCAACAAGCAAAGGATTTACTTAGAAGATGACGTACTTGAGAGAAGTTTTATATACAGATGAGACATTCAAGGGACCCAGGGAATGAAGATGCCATATGGATAGTTGAGTGTTGCTCCTAAGTATTAGCAAGAGGGGCATGTTTATCAGGGAACCATGTGACTTGTTCTACCTTTTATGATAAATAAGTTGTGTGATGAATTGCACAACCATACCATGTCTTGGGTACATGCACAGTGTTGACTTGAAGCTGAAAGGCATGCGCAGTGGCCATTTTCTCTTGAATCTGTCCTGATTGGAGAAATACCACTACTATAAAGGTCATATCTTGGTCATCTAGTAGGAGTTGGAGGGAAATACATGTGCTTAGAAGTTTTGGTACTGACAATGATTTTAAAGATCCAAGCTCGCAGCTCAGAAAGCCATGTTATTTTCTCATTGTGTGTAAAATAAGGCAGGTGGGGTGAGGTGGGGTGGGATGGGGCTGGAAGCATTATGATAGAGCTGATTATTGTTTCTGATCTTGAATTCCCTGTTTAGTCACTAACTTTTATTCCTGGTGTATGGGATGTGTGTTTATGTCTGTTTGGTTGATTTGGTCCAAAATATCAGACCTCTGTTCCCCTGTGGATTTTCTACCTGGATCATTTGTTCATTGTTGAAACAATAGTATTGAACACCCTCCCCCCCCCCCCCCCCCCCCGTCACTGCTTTGTTGTCTTTCCCTTACTTCATGAATGTACTTAGGTGATAGTGTTGGGCGAGCCTGTGTTGAGAGTTGGTATATCCTCTTGATGGGTCGTTTCCTTTATCAAAAGAACCGTCTTGCCCCAGTGTTTGCCTGATACAGATGTAACAACTCATGTTCTCTTTAGTGACTATTTCTGTGAAATATTTTTCTGTCATTTCATTGGTTAAAAACCTATTTGTGGCATTAAATTCAAAGTGAACCTTGACGACACATAATTGGATCATGTTTTTAAGCCATTCTGCTAATCTCTATCTTATGATTGAAATTTTATTCTGTTTACACTTAAAGTAATTACTGAAAAGAAACGTCTTCATTCAGTCTGCCATTTTTCATTCTATGACTTAGAGTTTTTTGCCAGTTTCTATAATACTGTCATATTTTCTATTGAGTTAATTCTGATAGAGCAGTGCTTTAATTTGTGTTCAGTTTTTCTATGTGTATTCCACAGCTATCTTTGTAGTTACTGACATATATTTACTACCTCCAATTTTAACATTCTAATTTAAATTTCTGCCAATGTGACTTAAAATAGAATAAAAAACGGTGCTTGTCCACCTCCGTGGTGTAACGTATCATGACTCCAGTTCAAGCAAAGTAGGCCAGACTCAGACCAATTGGGAATGTCTCTCTTAAATGCAGACCTTAAGTTTAAAAGTGTGCGTGTTGTAGTCACAAAACTAGAAAGGGGATCACAGGAAAGGAGAAAAGAAAACTTAATGGGGGGGAGATAAAGAATGTAATGAAATAAGTGTGAAATGGACACTTTCAGGATAAGGAGAAGAGCTATTAATGGAGGGCCAGCATGGATTAAGGGGACCAAATGAACACCAAATAAAATGATAGGCAGAAATGAAAACGAAACCCATTATTGTGTGTGATGACCTTACAAACGACCTTAAAATGTTGCAAAATTGTATCTGCACATATCAGAAGCTCGGGAATAATTGGGATTTTTTTTTTATATGTGTTAAGTTTCTTGAGCCAAATAAAAGTAGGAGGCCAGATGGCTCAGCTGTGCAGGTCTGATGACCTGAGTCCCACCACTAGAACCTGTAGTGGAGGCAGAGATCTTTCAGAAGCTGTCCTCTGCCTTCCATAACACGCCATGGGAAGTGTGTGCGTACTCACCTGCATTAACATGTGCATGCACACAACAACAATACAAATAAAATAATACAAGAAAAATGGAGTCTCAACATCGCACGGGCTGACCTTGAACTTACTGTGTAGCTGTAAGTGACCTTAGACCCTTGGTCTTCCCACCTCTTATCTCTCAAGTGTTGAGATTACAACTGTGTATCACCATATCTGACTTGTTATATTCAACATTTATTTAAAGGCAAGTCTAGTGACAGCAGGTTCCCTCAGATTTTCTTTATCATAAATAAATAAATACCTTAATTTTTCCCTTCCTTCCCTTGTTTATTTCTTCCTTCTCTCTCTCCTTCTCTCTCTCCCTACCTCCTCCCTCCCTCACTCTTGTTTCTTTCTTTCTGTCTTTCATCTTCCTTCCTTTCTTTTCTTGAGCCAGGTCGAATGCAGCTGAGGATGACCTTGAGTTTATGCGTTTCTGTCTCAGTGCACAGGTCACAGGCATGCAACTAGGCAGCTATTTTCCAACTGCGCCGCGTCCTCCGCCCCTCCCTTCCCCCTGGCTTTTCAAAGACAATTTTTGCTGAATAAAGGGCTCTGGATTAATTGCTTATTTCTCTTTGTGTCCACTATTTTTGGCTGGTTCTTGATAATTTGGTGACAGTCTTTTGAGAAAGCCTCCTGCTGGCATTCTCTAAGTGGTATTTCTTGCTCCTTTGCAGGATTTCCCTGTCTTACCTCTTGGCAGAGTCGTAGTTCCAGAGGATTCTGTGGTTTCTGAATCCTTGGAGTTAGTTGAATCTGGTAGACTTTTATATTTGTGTTTTTCATGATTTGGGGGGAATTCAGCCATTATTTTTAAATAATATCTCTGAATAAAGAATATTCCTTGGAATAATCTTTTCTCGTGAGGATCACAGAATATATACTTTTATCTGCCTGAATCCTTTAGATTATTTTCATTTTTGTATTTTTTCTTTCTGTTTTTCCGACTAGCTAAGTCCACTTGTATTAAAATTAGCTAGTTGTACTGTCTGCTCAGATCTATTTCTGACTACTTACTGGAGTTTTTTATGTCAGTTTTTATACTTTTGAGGTCACAAGTATCTTCTACTCCCTTTATCTATCATTTACTTATTTTATTCATAATAATGCTCCGAGTTTCTCTGTAGCCTCTTTTGGGACTTTTAGGCTCTGTTCTTTTAAACTTTAAATAGACATTTCTTTCTTTATTTATTTTTTTTCCTTTTTGAATGTTTTCTGTCAGTACTTGTTCAAAACTGAATTTGACTCTGGAAATCATTTCCTAGTTTTTTTCTTTAAAAGATGTCATGGGCTATCTTTTTACTAGAGACTAGTTAGAAGCTTAAAATGAAGTTCTCTGATCCTGACCTGACTTAAAATGCGATATATGCAATGGCTGTTGAACATTTGCAGTGATTCGAATGAGCAATGTCCCCCACATCCTCAGGCTTTTGAATACTTGGTTCCCACTTGGAGTTGCCTTGGGAAGACTTCAGTGACCTTGCTGGAGGAAGTACATCACTACGGGGCGGATGCTGAGATTAAAGGCCTCATGCCACTTCCTCTTCACTTGCTGTCTCTGCTGTGTGCCTGCCCATGTCTGAAGATAGGAGCCCTCATCTTCCTGTTCCTGCCCTCATGCCTACAGTTGTTGCCATACCTATCCGCCATCATGGATGCTTCCCTCAGGAGCCATAAGCCAAAACCAAACCCTTCTATGAGTTGAAGGGAACTGAAACAACATTCTAGTTCTTAACATCTGATTTCGAGAAAGGAACAAAGAGACAAATTTGCAAGGAAAATGTTAGTTGACTGTTTGCTTGTGGTCTGAAATGTAAACCCAGTACTTCTCCATGCTCTGCAAGCATTCTGCCACTGAGATATATCCCCAGCCTTATTTTTCTCAGGCTGTCTTATAACTTACTGTGTAGCCCAGACTAGTCTAGAACTTGTGATAATTCTACCTCGCTCACTCAAGTGTGGAATTATGCACATGTACCTCTATGGTTGGCCTTTGGTTGGCTACTTGAATGTCTTAGAAATTGTGTTTCAGCAATGGCTGCCTGGCTCTGTGTCTTCCCCTTTCCTCTCAGAAGCTACAGTTGATGATTAGAGCAGAGACACTTTGTCTGGTTCCTGAATTTATTGGGCATGGTCTTTTCTTCTCATTTTGCTTCCCCTACTGGTGTTCAGGTTCTTCCTAGAACATGTGTATAACTACTAGACACGAGGCTGGCTGTGATGAAGGACTAGGGAATGAGTATCTAACATTTCACCACAGCCAGACTGAAATCAATCAATCTGTCTAGCTCTTACACTGAAAGTTGAAGCCTTCAAATTCAAAACACCTTAGGCAGGCTCTGCTGGGACAGTTGCTGTCCAGATGGTGAGCTGGATTCCTAGTGTTTCTTATTACACTGTTTTTCCAGAATCGTCTGACTTGGAAACAATTCATTTATTATTTTTACCATTTATTTATTTCATTGTTTTTGCTTTTAAAAAAACATCTCACTCTACTACCCAAGGTAGCATGGGACTCAGTACTACGAGGCGATGCTGTCCTGCATGTGAGGTGGTCTCTGGGATAAAATCATATCCCCAGGCTTGTCAGTAAGAACCTGAGCCATTTCAATGGCTAAAATCTAACTTATTTTAGTGAGCTTAGTGAAAACTTCAGAATCTATATAGCAATTACATATTATTAAATATTGTTATTTTAAGTACATAAAGAAAGCTTTAAAAACTATTTGAGGTATTTCAGGCTATAGTAATACTGTCTTCTTGTAATCCCACATGGCTGAGGGAGCTAGAGAGCCCCTGGGATCTCTTTTTTAAAACATTAGTTCCGTTATGAAGACACCATCCTCATGACTTTACTGCTCAAAACTCATCCAATGGAATCATAATGTGAATTAAAAACTCAACATTTAGAGGTTTATCTGGGGGAGTCTTAGGGGACAGATATTAAGTCCATAACAGCTATATTCTATCTGTGAAGAGAGCGTCAGTATATTTCAAAGAAACAAATCCATGCAGAATATTTTCTCTTAGCATTACAGATTAAAAGTAATCTTCAAAACAGCTCATATTTTGAGGAAAAATAACGAACAATAGAAAATAAAATACCATATATCAAAACATGGGAGGTTCAGCTCACACATGTGGGGAAAAAAAAACCTTGGTTGTAAACAGTGTATTAGAAGAAAAGGTGAGAGCTAAGTTACCTGAGTATCCATCTGAAGGTAGGAAAAAAAAGAAAAACTCATATCAAAAGTTGTAGCAACAGAAGGAAGAAAATAGAGAAGAGAAAATACAAACAGTATGGGGTACCCACAGGCAGGTATCTGCTTCTATCCACGTCTGCATTTGTTTGGAGAAGACTCCCCAGGGTGGTGTTTCCAGTCAGGGGCACTGCTGAGGAGTGCTGGCCGGCTGGCTGTACGTTGTGTTGCCAACCAAAATAGTCACACCCCAACCCTTGGAAGGTTCACTGAGTCAGTCTTGCGTCATTATGATTTGTAAAATGATGGCTAGAGTGGAGCTCAGCGGTACAGCACCTGTCTAGCATGCATGAGGCCCTGGATTTGATCCCCAGCACTGAAAATAATAAAATGTCCATGTTGTGAAGAGTAGTTCAGAGCCACTCACTAGTTATAGAAAATCGTATTATCTTGATGTCTGTCAGTCTTTTTGCTTATACAGGCATACTCCACAATTTATATAGAGATTAAAAAAATGGGTATATAAGATAGATTCGTACTAAATATGAAGTTTTCTCTATTGAATTTACCAAAATACCATGAATATTTTTCTGTACCATCAAATGTACCTCTTTAACTATGTTTGTGATAGATATGTAGTATTCTCATATATGGATATATTAAAATTTATGTAACTAATATACCATTATAAGACACTTAAATTTTAAATAGTGTAATCAATGTTAATCTTTATATAGTTTTCATATGTCAGTAAACACTAAAAATCATTTATTAAAAAATATGATACCAGTATAATAAAATATGTGACACATGATAGCTATATGCCTGCCCAAGAATCAATCATGTTATTAAGCCTGAAAGAGTTGTATTAATACAGGTTTTGCTAGCTACATTATCCTGATGCACTGAACAAACAGAAAATATTTGTTAAATGGGCTTAATCTGCAGAACTAATCTCAGTTACCAGGTTACACAGACTAACCACGTTTAAAAGAAAAGGGATCTAGTCTTGGGAACAAATCCAACATAAGACGCCACAGTGAGAGGCTGAAGATGTGGCTCAGTTGGTGGTGTGAGCCTGGGTGCAGTTCAGGAAGGAGACATAAGGAGACTCGCAAGTGCAAGGTCATCTTTGGCTACATGGGAAGCTGATGCCAGCCTCGGATACCCCCCCCACACACACACACACATACACACACGAGTAAAATAAGAAAATAACAAAAACAAAGCACAGTTAGAACTCCCAAATCAAATTATATTTTCAAAGTTTCATATAAGAAACACAATACCAGGAAGCTTGTGCTCAGCTAGCCTGATTGTAAGGATTCCCGACACATTGTAATGGCCACAGCAGCTGCATGAGGAGGGCACGCCCCTAGGCGTGGCTAAGTAAATCTGCCCACCTGTTCTCTTAAAAGGAACCAAAGGAACCGCCATGTGAAAATCTGTCTTTTTGCTTCTCTCCCTTGTACCTGCTCAGCAACTCCCCTGAATAAACTCTAGTGTGGCATCAGGTGGTGTGTGTCTGATCTCACGCACAAAACCAACACAGATGACTTCCTGTGTTGTTATTTTATCCTGTGAAGTTATCATTTATACCCAGTTTATAGTAGTTTACACCCATTAGCACATTCCGTCTTCCCACCTACCTTATATACAGTACAATATTATCATCTCCAGTTTTGGGGTGAGGAGGGGGATCTGAGCAGTGAGGCAGGTAGCATGCTGAAGGCCACAGAGTTAGCAAAAGGCAGAACCCAAAATTCAACCTTGGCCTAGTTGAACTACAGAAAAAGAAATTTTAACAACTGTTACTGATGTGGGAATGCCTTTCTGTATGCTGTGAATATCAATCTTTAAATAAAGGAGCTGTTTTGGCCCATGACAGGGACCATAGAAAAGGTAGGAGGGGAAATCAGAGCATATGTAGGAGAAGCAGGGCAGAGTCAGATCAGATCGTGCCAACCACCCAAAGAAGAAACATGTAAGGAACACAGATGAGCCACGGGCTGCATGGCAGACAGATTAATGGAAATGGGTTAAATTAAGATGAAGGGATTAGCTAGCAATGTTCCTGAGCCACAGGCCAAACAGCATGAAGTTAACATAAGCATCTGAATCATTTTTGGGGGACTAAGCAACAGCAGGCAGCTAAGGGGTCTGGGGCAGCAGGTCTGTGGGTCTGGACCTCTGGTGCCCTGGGGCCAAAAAAAACACACTGTAACAGTTACTCATAGATACTTGTTCTTTGGCAGCATTAGAATAGGTTTTATTTCTTAGTTACGAAGTAAAAAGTAATGTTCTTATTATATAATTATGGAGAAATACTAGAAAATTCAGGCAAAGAGAAAGATTGCAAATGATGCCCATAATTCTGCTGTATTCAAATAGGCATTTTTGTTTGGAGGGATATTTTATTTATTTCTAAGGACCTGAGACAAGTATGTCACCCTTCTGTAATCATGGCATCTCTCTGCACTCAGGTTGAAACCTTGGTGCCGGATGAGCATGGAAGCAGCCACATATCTTTTGGCTCTCTGTTGATTACGTTTTCTCTGCTCACATTCATTCATAGGTCAGTCAAACATATCTGTTAAACTCTTAGTTTATTCTGCTCATTCTGCCCCCATTGGAGAATATAACAGTGATCAAAAACAGACATGGTCCCTGCCCTCGAGGAGCTCTCAGTGACTCTGAAAGGGCTGACCTGCATCAAGAATGGCACAAACAAGTGTAAATCTGCCACTGTAATAAATGGTACATGAGAAAGGAATGTGAGTGTGTGCAGGAGGGTTTGACCTAACCAGAGCAGGCTCTACTAGAGAAGTCATAAGCAAATTGGTGCTTGAAGTACATGAAAAGCAGAGAAGGAGAAGGCTTCCCCCCAAAAAGAAATGATAGTACAATGTTCTGGACAAGAGAGCCCTGGAGGCTGGATGTAGAGCTTACTGCTAGAGTGTGTGCTTAGGGTGTGCAAGACTCTGAGGACATAGGGGAAGAAGATGGTAGGTGGCTAACATGCAGTCAGTTATTGGGGGGTGAGGGGCTCTGGTATGAGTTGGGGCCAAGCCATATGTGACATGCACCATCGGGGTGGCAGGTACTAAGTGACATAGCAAGAGAAGAGGAGAAGTAGGTGGGATTACAAAGGTCTACAGGAGGCTCTCTGTGCTGCACAGCAACACTCGCCATAGTGGTGGGAAGGTCTCTGCACTGTCTCCAGTGATCGTGGCTGCTCTCTTAGAACCAAGTACTCTAAATGTGGCTAGTGTGCCTAAGGTGCTATGTGTCTGACTTTGTACTAGCCTCCTGCTATCAGTGGCCAGTGCTGAGGCTACTCTCAAGTGCATCTGAACTATAGCTGAAGAACTGGATTTTAATTTGTATTTAATTTTCATGAGCTTATTATTTTAAGTTTGGTTTATGTGTATGGCATGTGCCTGAGTGAGTGTATGTATGTGTACCATCTGGGTGCAGGTGCCTGTAAAGGCCAGAGGAGGGTGGCTGTGAGCTGCATGCTGTAGGTCCTGGGACCAGAACTCCATTCCTCTCAAGAACAGCCAGTGTTCTTAATCTCCTCCAGCCATCTCCCCAGCCCCAGTTTTCATAAATGTAAATGTAAATAAACAGCACATGAGGCTAGAGGTTACCATATTTAGCCAGCAGTAAGGGGGTAGGAGTTTCCATATTTAGCATGTGGGGCTGGGGGTTATCATATTTAGACAGAGCACTGACTTCACTCTGAAGTAAATTTGAGTTATTGGAGCTTCTGGTCACACTGGTATTCTGTTTACTGTTAAGGAAATAAAGTAGTCTCCTTCTCTGTGGGTTGATGAGGACAGGGTGTCTAAGAACTTATTTTTTAAAAAACACTCTTCTTGACTTGTTGGTGATGGAAGTGTACTTCAGAAGATCAGTGGTCTCTGAGAAAATCTACTCAGGCTTGATCTTTCCTGCCATGCTTTGAATATCCTCCTCCTTGGAGGCTAAGTTTTATCATCTGTCACTAGATAACTATTTGACTATTTAATATCTTCTTGGCAAGCTACAACTACATGTAAGGTATTTTATTATTTAGAGACCATGTCTTATTCACATAGAATCTACAGCACATAAAATCATCACAATAATAGGCCCTAAATTAATATTTGATAACTAAATAAATGGTGGCATGGATGGCCAGACAATGGCCTATTCTCTACTAATTTGTCTGTATCAACTATCACTTACCACTGGTGACCAGGGTTGGAGATGGCCTTTAACCACATATTCATCTCAGTTGCTTGAAACTGTTGATAAACCTAAGTCTCCCCACTCACCTGTGTCCATTAAGCAATCTTTGGAAAAAAAAACTTTTATCCACACCTACTCCAAGAGATACATAATATCCTAATTAATATTTAACCAATTTAAAGGGAGAATCCAAAATGCTGGCAAAAAGGTAGCTTGGTGACCTCATTAAGACAATGACAACTTACTATTGTCCCATATGACCTCCAGTAAAGTTTGTCTCTGCTTCAGATTAATTGTTGGTTTGAGGTGGTAATGATGGTCTGAGAAAAAACAGTTTCCCTGAGCGGGGTGTACCACCCCATCGTCAAGAAGTGACATTGAGAAGCATATTGAGTTTAAGTTTGGGGTCCATTCTCTCCAAGAATGTCAGGTCTGCTTCCAAAGCACACAAGGGAAAGAACTTCTGTTGCTTGGGGACAGACAGACTTCCTCGGTGTGTTAGGCCAGAGTCAGGTTGTCTAAGAACAGGTTTTGAAATGGAAATTTGCGATGAGCCATTTTCTCACATGGATGCATAGTCACAGTGGAGATGGAAGTGGGTAGCCAGAGACCTAGATTTCAGTCACAACCTGCCCCTAATCCTGGGTCTCCTCCAACAAAGAATTTAGGAGTTCTATGCTTCAACCTATGACTCTGAGATTTTCCCACTGGAAATCCCCATAACGTTTCCTTTGGGTGACTTTAGAAGCAGTAAATGATTCACCTTTGTAAAGTTTCCTCAAATTCTTCTACAAAGCAAATTCTGTACAGAGGTTGTTAACCTTGTTGCTGACTGCTGGTGTTGGAAGCCTACAGGTCACACACAGGTTTGGAGGAAACAGGGCTAAAGCAGGTTGACTCCACATTATGATATAAAGGTGGGTTCTTATCAATACATCTTTTCTGTCCTTCAGTCTGGGAGGCAACACTGATGCATTTTTCTAGGAAGCCAAGCCACAGTGAATCATGGGTAGATTTGTTCTCTGAATATATTTGGCGATTAATTTGGAATATTTAGAATTTCAAAATTTTCCCTGCTATTTTTCTTTTGCTTCATTAATCACAGCAAAGAAACAGAATAGTTGAAAGAGAAGCTAAAGGTTTCCCTGAAAACATACCGCATTCCTCCGGGGAGCAGTGTTAGGAGGTGTTGACCACAGCACTGAGAGTCTCCCTGGCCCAGGGAGTAAAACATGGCCCCTTTGAATCAGAGTACAGCCACCCTTCCTGTAGCTGCTCCTAGCATTTCTTATCACTTCCCTACTAAATCATCGAAAACACACACACACACACACACACACACACACACACACACACACACACACACACACACACACACACACACACACACACACCCCTGTCCAGTGCACCCAGTAGGGGGGAGGGGGCAAAGGAGACAAAGTCATTTATATAATGTGTCTCCCTGCTGAGCCCCTAATGGCCGAAGCTTTTGTTCTGCGTTCAGTGGCTGCCTGTGATGGGCAGGAAGCTGCAGCCTCCCTTTGTTCCATGGCCTTATTCAGCAATTTAGATCCATCATAAAAATCAAATATGCATGTTGCAATCGCCTTGCCTACAACAGCTTCAATTTTCACTTTTCTTTAATTTGAACTCCACGGGGGAAGAGAGAGAAGGATGGGGGAAAAGGGAACATGGGGGTAAGAAAAAAAATTGCTTTGTATTTTTGCTTAGTGGACTGTGAAACTAGTAATGAAAAGATATATTTTTTTAAATCTCAAAGCTGCATTCCATTCGAACTCAGACATACCAACCGAAGTAGGCCAGTAGGATCCCTCCTTGAAATACTCTCAAGCCATTCTGGTCAGTGCAGGCTCTAGACTTGAGTGTGTATTAGTGAGTAAGGAAAAAAAAGAGAGGAGAGAGAGAGAGAACAGTACAAAGAAGTAGTAGGAAGGCTCTTCAGGGCTGAAGGGGTCACCCCGTTGAGAGAGGGACCTCTGTACCACTTCTAATTATAGCCCAAAAGAATGTTTCGTGTTCAGAGACTGTCACGAGTTTCTTGTGTTTAAGAAAAAAAAAGGAAAAGGTTCAGAGAAGGAGTGAGCCATTACATTTAAGGACATGTTTTCTCTCCAAATAAAAATGAATACATCGACAGTGATGTTTTTGTCCATTTATTGATTCGCACACTATATTTAAAATTTTCCCAGAACTTCAAAGGTTGTGTTCCCCAGAGTTCAAATAAATTTACATCAGCAGCTTTGGTATTGATTATTCAGAAAAATACAGAAACCCTTCACCTACTCCATTATTAAACTTGAACAGTGACTCTACAGAAGGGGTTTTACCCTAATAAAAACAATATGGCAATATTATTTGATTTATTAGAAAATAAAAGATCTGAAGAATATCCGATTTATTCCTGCTTTCACTTAATAATACAGAGGGGTTCCTCCGCTTTTTTCTTTGGGAGACAAGGTCTTACTGTGTAGCCCAGAAGTCCTCTTCTGCATCAGCTTCCCAAGTGCTGGCATTACAGGTAGATGACATATGTTTTGAAGGCTCAGGCCAACCTTGAACTCAGCCAGTTTAAAGGTTCTTTGCCTGTTCTTGTAACCTTAGATCTTACAAGGTAATTCCAGAGAGACTTGCAGTAGTGAGCATAAGATACACTGAGTGCAATGTGGTCAACATAAGGCATCCCTCAGGATCACTGTTGATGGTGAGGGATTTGATCAGAGCGAAGCTTCCTCCTGAAGATGTACCAGTGAATCTTGGATCAAAACCAATTTTACAAGTTTGATCCAGCTGTGATAGGAAACCCACCTGGTTGTGCTTGACTAATTAGAGATGGGTGAACAGGGGTTACCTTCTCCAGCATGATTGATTTTTCTTTCAAACTCTCCAGTTTCAGAGAGAGAACCTCTGGCATTTGCAACTGTTCACTTTAGTACAGTTCACTGGTGCATGTAATCCTTGCTAACTGAATCCCATTTTCTCAGAGTTTGATTTCTCAGCTGCCTTGTGTTCTGGTATATTTTAGATTTACTTTAGACTTTAACTGAAATAGAGGTATACCGAAGACAAACAGGATCAGAAATAAATATAATATTTGGATTTTTTTTTCAGTTGCCTCCATTGGAAATACCTATGCCTACAAAAAAAAAATAAGTGTAATTAAAAAAATGATTTCCACATGATTTAAGGTGAATTGTGAAAATTTGTGAAATTTGTTTTTATCTTGAATATAGCTATACTGGAAAAAGTGGTAGAATCAAGATGGATAAGGTACCTACAAATTGATAGCTTTGGCTAACGTCTGTAATCATGGACGATAGCTCAGGAAGAAGCTATGATCCTGAGACGCCTCAGCTCTCTCCACACCACTCCATATCTCTGAGGATATTCAACAGATCTCAGACCCTGTAACTTTTCATTAAAGTCAGGGCCATCTGCTGGCGTTTTATGTTTTCAACTTCCTTCATGTGAAGAAAGATACTAGACAGATGTATTAAATGATAAACATCTCATCTCAGAGGATGAGACCTTTTCTTTGAGTTTAAGCTAATTTAACACACACATACATATTTAATTGAACGTTCTCCCCCCCCCCCCCCCCACACACACACACACTATTTCAGTTCTGTCTTTCCAAGAAATGAGTTGTAGAAGACCTGGAGGAAAATGATTTCAGGCTGTTCTGTTTACATCTCAGGCCATCCCAGTTGCTGCTCTTCTTGGGTATGCTCTCTTGCCTCACGACTGGAATCTTTTCCAGTGCCCCTTTTCTCCATGCTCATCTAGTAAAGCTCAATTGCTGAAGCCATCTCTCCTCTGCATACAACCAGTAGATGCTGAGAACACAGGTATACTCTAGAGCTAGATAGTTGCACTGCGTTGCTCAGAGCCCATGAATGTAGGCCCAGCATCATATAAACTAGTGTGATGGTATATACCTAGAACCTAAACACGTAGAGGCAGAAAGATCAAAAGTTCAAGATTAGACAGTCTCAATTCCAGTTCTGGGTCCATCCGTGACCAACTCTGTCTTTGGCCAAGTTAATGATTATGGCATCATAACCATAGGAAAATAATAGTGTCTGATACACAGCACTGGAGGAGTTATGTGAGATGGCGGAGTGAGTGTTCAGAGGTGGGTTTTCTAGGTATGTGGACCTCGAGGCAGAGAAGCAGAGAGAGATTCCAATGGGAATTTTCATTGCTTGTCTTCCTTTTAGTGACTGCTGCTCTGCTGGGTACCACATATTAGCAACCAGGGTGTTCACTAGGGTCCCCCTTAGAATCAACACCCGTGGAAGAGGAGGGACAGGCAAGTTGCTTTCAGCTGAGAGCAGTAAAGTGCGCTTTCACACAGCACTGCACTAGCTAGAGCAGCGAGCCTGTGTTCTTGAATCGGATCTGGATGGCCTGGCAGTGTCTAGTAAACGTGTTTTGTAAGGGCTCAGCAAATATTACCAGTAATGGTGCCAGTGTGTGAGCTTTGAGACCCTTCTCTGTTTGCAATCCTATGGATTGCTGCATTACCCATTTAGAACAGAGGAGGCAGGGTAGTGCTAGGCAAAGGCCGAGTAGCAGACCCACAGCCCCAGGTACAGTCTCTCTCTGTCTCTGTTCGTTCCTCTGTGAAACAGAAATAATGATAGTACCCATGCATATGGTGGTGTTAGGAGGATCGAGTATGCTAATATACACTTGAACAGTGCTTGACATGTAATAAGTACTCATGTCTTCAAAAAAATGTTTGAGAATCAAACAGTTGTGGGGTCAGTTCTGTTCGTAGCCAGTTATGCTAACAAGGTGCATGTTACCTAATCTGTTTCCTCATCTGCATAATAGAGATACTGATGTCTGCTTTATAGAAAGCACAGAGGACATAGGTGTTTCATGAAGCAGTGCTAGTAGCCTTTTCTAGGATGAAGGAATAATCCTGTCTTTGTACAGAGGATTCTGGGAGCTATGAAAAAAGTGTATTTAGAATGGTGCCTGGCTTGAAGTACTCATTCATTGAGTACCGGCTGGTAGGACAGCAGCCGTAGTGTGAAACTTAGCACAGTATCTCCAATACTACAAGCAGACACATCTTGCTTTGAAACCTATTGTGAATCTGTTTCCTATTCGTGTTCTTCTTTAAACATTATTTTCTTCTTCGACCTGATCCACTAGGCTTTATTTTTTTCTCCTTCCATGTTCTATAGGTATGAAAAGGCACCATGACCAAGACAACTTATCAAAGAAAGCATACAACTGGGGGCTGGCTTATCATTTCAGAGGGTGAGTCCATGGCCATCATGGTGGGGAGCAAAGCAGCTGACAGGCAGACATGGTGCTGGGGCAGTAGCTGAGAGCTTACATCTGATTCACAACTACGAAGCAGAGTGGCAGAGAGAGCCTGGGTATGGTGTGGACTTTTGGAACTTTAAAGTACACCTCCTTCAACAAGGCCACAACTCTTAATCCTTCCTAAACAGTCAGTTCACCAATTGGGAACCAAATATTCAAATATATGAGCCTGTGGAGGCCATTCTTATTCAAACCACCACATTTCCCCCTTCCTTAAGTATTTTGAGTGTTGCCTGAGGGTCACTATTGAGCTCTTGCTCTCATGGTCTTTCAGACCCATTTTGTTCTAGAGATGAGTAAATCAGATTAAACATCACATTCCTGTGCAGAACAGAATGGCTCTTCTGATGAGGCAGCTGCCAGTTCTTCCCCATGGAGCATGAACACAGCGTGAATAGCAAAAGGGCCCCATAGCCTCTAACCTCAAGAGGCACAAGACAGAGCCTGTTCTGACTTCCTTTGGAACGGATGTGTACCTGTTCTTCTAGGCAAAGAGAAAAGCAATATTGCTGTCCTATGATTCTCTGGCTGTGTTAGCCCCAAATATTTCAACTATAATATGAACTGTTGCTGTTTACCTTGCTTATTCCCTGGTCATCTGTTGTCATATTCTCTGCCCCAGTTTCATATCAGCAGGCACTCTTTATAAACTCACCAGTATTAGACTGTGGTTGGGCGTAGCCATCTACCATGTATAGATGACTGAACTATGTCTCTATGCTGTAGTGCACAGTGGTAAGGATAGCTCACACTTGCTTTGGCAACCCAGTTCACTTTACTCATAAAGACGTCAGCTGTCCTTAAGAACCTAGACTTCCTTTTAGAGACATTATCATAAAGCAATTTAGTAAATAAAACGTTTTCAAGTCTATTCCTTACTAGAAACATTGAAGTTTAACTTTTGATGTAAGGCAAAACTATCACCTCTACTCATTCTTCAAATTAGTATTACACCTTCTACCCAGGAACCTCAAACTCCCTCAGATTTCACACATACCTGCTGCATGTAAAACATGTAAAACATGAAACTCTTTTAATGGGAATTTCCCATAGAACTTGTGTACAATCTTTTGAATATAACCCCTTTAAAAATTTTTATGAATTCTTTGAGAATTCATACAATGTATTCTGACTATATTCACCTCCAACTCCTCGCCTTATTTCCTCTCAGGCCAGCTCCCCCAATCCCTTCTAATTCAATGTGATCTTTAAAAAAAAATATTGTTTAATAACTCATTGGTTCCAATATGTGTTACTGTATACTTCTGGGTGTAGGGATATTTGCTAGAGTGTGGGTGGCCTATCAGGTTATACCCTTAAAGAAAACTAGCTCACCCTCCCTCAGAAACCATCAAGTGTTGATAGCTCCTCAGTTAGAGGTGGGGGCTCATGAATCTCTTCTTATCCCATGCTGACTGGCTTGTTCTTGTACAAGTCTTATTGTGGTAGTAAATTCATGAGTATAACCTTTGCTCAGGTTCAGAAGACACTCTTTCGCTCTGGTCCTCTTGAGCTCCTGACTCTTACAATTTTTCTGTCTATTCTTGAGTGATAGCCCTTGATCCTTAGTGGGGTGGTGTAATATAGATGTGCCACATGTGACTGAACACTCCTTAGTCTCTTACTTTCTGTACTTTGACCAGCTGTGAGTTTTTCTTTAAACATGATCACTGCACGGAAAAACTTCTCTAGTGAGGTCTGAGAACTGAACTGTGGGTATAGAAATATGAATTTTAAAGCAGTTTGATCCTATGCCCATTTATCAGAATAATAGTAGTAGGTTCATCACTAGGGCTGTGAAGTCTCAAACTATGGGTTCTTGGTCAGATTTTCTGTACCAGGTATATGTTCCTTCTGTGATGAAGGTTTTAAATTGAATCAGAAACCAGTTGGTTATCTCAATAGACTTCATGCCATTATTGTACCCTTAGGCACATGGTACCCACACTGATCACTATTATTATTCATAGGGGTCATAGCTAGGTAAGACTGCTAATGATTTTATTTTACCAGAAGTCTGCCTAGTACCTTCTAGTACAGTGAGACCTATCCAGAGGGAGGAAGCTGTCAGATCAGCACCATTTGATTTCTGTATGTCCTGTGGCAAATGTGTAAGATGTCTTTAGCAACAGAGGCTTATCACATTTTGGTGGACAACCAAAAGCAATGGAGATAGCCATTTTGTTCTGGGGGAATCTTAGAAATAAACAATAATCTCTTTATATTAATTAACATTTACTAAGTGCCTATGTATATATTTCTAACATAACAATTGCACCCAACAGTAGTAGACTGATTTTTTTTTCATCACAGCTGCCTTTCACTCTCCCTTTCATTGGTGAGAAAAGACAGTGGGATAATAAATTGTCCCATGTTATAAGAATTATAGTTTTAGAATATACGTGTATAGTAATATGGTACAAGGTATAATGTAATAAAAATACGCAGTAGAATAGCCAAGGTCCTTACTGAGCTTCACGCAAAAGGGATAGAAAGGTATGAAAGACAGAAAAAAAAAAAACTAAACAAAGACTCAGGGGCAGAAAGATAATGGTTCTGTAAGGGACTGGTGAACAGAAGAGGCGTTAGAAAAAGACACAGAGAGACAGAACTTTATTATGATGAAAAATATATGTGTTGCAGAGAGAGAGGGGGATATAAATGAACAGTAGCAGAGGGTCTTTCCTGTTGTCTCTTGTTATAGTCGAGGCCACTAAAGGTTTATAAACAAGAGAAAGAAAGATCAGTTCTATGCTTTGATTATGGCAGTACCATGTGCAGTTGATTAGAGAGATATCAAAGAGACATTCTCTGAAGGGAAAATGACGGTTTGGACTGAGACATTGTTTATGAGAAGAAAATTGAAAGGTAGAGGCGAGAGATGTAGAGTCCCTAAGACATACACACACACTCATCTTTCAAGTTCGGGGTTGAAGGTATCTTGAAAAGAAATAAAATATTTGGAAAATAAGTGTAGTGGCCAGTGTGGTGGTGGTGATCATAAAAACCAAACAAAAATGTCAAAAAAAAAACCAAGAAAAATGAATTTTTAAAGTGATGAAACAACTCTTCTTAAATCTGTAGCTTATTTAACTGATGATAAAAGCAATAAAAAAGACATTGCTAAAAATACAAAATGTATAGTTATAATAAATGCGTGTATAATTCCCCCAGGTTACTACTGTGTGGTTGGATGGTATCATATGTAGGTAATCACTAGTCATGTTGCATATGCATCACACTACCTCTTTAATGAAAAAATTAATGAAGTAAAAAAGTAAATTATTAGTATACAGTGCAAGTTCCTTGAATGTGTAGTTCTAAAATGGAGGTCAAGTATATTTAAAGATTAAGGACCAGAATTTATTCACTTCACTTCTTAGATGCTGCCAAATCCTGGTGGTTTTCTTTGTTTCTGCTACTATTTGTATATGGACATCTACAAATGTTTGTATTTCCGATATTTTGAAACTCTGCTTCTTGAAAAAGAAGATATGGGAAGAGAACATAGGCTGAGGTTAACATTAGGGACTATTCATTAGCAGCAGCTAAGACATGACACTGTAGCTCCACAGCCACCAAATAGAGCACTCCCCTATGTGCGTGTGCTATATCCCCTTATAAAGGCAAGCCCTTCCTACCCTTCTCTCTCTTTCCCTCAGAGGCTGCCTCTGCATGCAAACACCCCATAAACTTCCCGCATGAAACAAAATAAATAAGCAAAAAAAAAAAAAAAATCCCATTAGGGACTGTTGAAACACAGAAGGAGCTTCATGCTCATGTGACTGGTCTCAGGCTTCGCACAGGGTTTAAAACTGTAGAAAGCTTACACTTCCTACAGTTGGTTTCTATTCACCTCCTGATACCATGATGGAGTTTACTAAGAACCTCTGTACCATACTGTGCACCCATGTGCAGTTAACTATCATTATAGATTATGTGGGCACACATGCCAAAGGACGTGTGTGTAGGTCAGATGACAACTTTGTGGAGTTGCCTCTCTCCTAGCTTTACATGGGTGTCAGGACTTGAACTCAGGTTGTCAGGCATGCATCTGAGCTTTAACCACTGAGCCTTCTCCTTGGGCCCGATCAGCTTCACTTTACCACTTCCTCCTCTGGTAGAGGAAATGCTTCCCTAAAAAACTGTCCCAGGGCAAGTGAGCCACGTTCTAAGTTTTAAGGTGACATTGATAGAAACGTTTCCAAAATAAGCATGCTTATGAGTGTATATCTATATCATTAACTGTTGAATGCGTGATGTCATGTGCATTTGTACACAAATATCACAAAATAATGAGTAATACACAGTTAGGAAGATCTGTTGTGATGAAGGAGCTGATTTTTCCCTCCCGTAAGCACAAGGAATGCAGCTATCTGTTCTTACCTCTCAGAGGAGAGGAGAGAAGAAGCAATGAGAATGTCCTGACACAGAACTCCTTGCTGAGTAAAGAGCAGAAATCGGGATGGCCATCAGTGAGAACTTCAGTCCCTCTTGCCTTTTGCTAAAAAGAGAAGATGATGGGAAAAGCCTAGCCATCACTTCAGCCAAAAGAAGGTCAGGACTCCATCAGAGAGAGAAAGAAATGTGATGCCTCTCTAAGTTTGACATGGATTTTCTTAATGATGTTAGCCAGGCTCCATTCTGTAATGACAGTGACAACAAGATTGTCCCTCGGCAGTGGGGGCAGCAGCAATGTACTGCTTTTGAAATGTTTTCGGGTCTTTGATAAAGTTAACAGCTTGCCCTCTGTGTCTGCCGCTACACTGGTAAGGGTTGACTCTTGTCAAGCTATGCAGTAGAGATTGCGGAGAATGCATTCGGGTGCCAAAAGCAGCAAGTCGGTGGAACTGGTGTGGGATGGCTCTCGTGAAGGGCACATTCCTAATCCCAGGATAAATCAGCAAAGAAAAACATAAGAACAGGTAAAGGGGCGAGACTGAATTCTCCACCCCAAAGTTGTCATGCCTTTCTCAAGTACCCAGAACGTCTTAAAACTTGCAGTTATAAAGCATTTCCCTCCTTTGGGCTGGCTGTTTTTGATTAGTTGGTCCTTGTGTTCTGTTTCTATCTAGATGTTCATTCAGAGCAAGGTAGCCTAAACAGTCAGGGGAAAAAAAAGAGAAGAAATCCACAAATGTGGGCAGCGGTATTTTTTGCTGTTCCTTCAATAAAGTGGGGGACTTTATTGTCTATTGAAAATGGCATAAAACTTTAAAATTCATAATAGTAACAGATATTTTGGGGGCCCTTCCTTCTACTAAGTCCTTATCAAGACTTTGAAAGGATAATCAGGCACACAACTATGTTAAACATTCATTACGTTTATATACTTAGTGTGCATGCACATGTGGTGTGTGTATGGATACATTCATACATGGATACACTTGCCACAGGACACCTGTGGAGGTCAGAGGGCAGTTGTGAAAGTGGGATCTCTTCATCCTCCGTGTGAGCTCCAGGGAACTCAAACTAGTGTTGTCAAGCTTGGCACGGGTACCTTGAGCTGCTGAGCATGTCTCTTGCCCTCAAGAATTTAAATTCAGCTGGAGACCTTCAGGAAATAAGGCATGAGCTGGAAGAAAGCAAAAGAAAAACTCACTAAGACTGTTTTGTGATGGCAAAAATATGTCTCTGACTTCTGCTTTGCCCCTGTGAAATATTGACTGTTAAATATATATAAATACTTTGTAAATTGTAAACTATTATAAAATGTATCCATTCCAATGACTGACACCATTGTGGCTATACACTCAACAGGACCTTACTAAGTTTTTACTGTATGTCAACTACTCTGCTAAGACTTGGAAATATAATGACGAATAAGATTTTATATTCACATGAATAAAATGTTACATATAAAGGAGTAAAATACATAGAAATATACTCTTCAATTTTTATTCCCTTTCTTGGCAACATTTACGGAGAAGATACCAGTTATTCTCGTGACTTATTGTAACCTTATCAAAGGAAACAGGAGAGAAAGCCTTGAAGAAATAGCTTTTAACAGTCACAGGTTTTGAAGGGTATTATTCTCTGTTACCCTAGAATGAAGTTGGCGGGTTCCATTGGTGACATGCTACTTTGAGCTGAGGTTTCATCTCTCATGTATGGCGATCTGATGACCAGGCACATGGGTGTTGAGTATACTGCTGGGCACATGGGACACATGAAGCTCACTGGAGCATGGACTGCTACAGTACCATGAGGTTCTTCATCATTTCTACTCACTATCTAGTGAAGCCTCTCTGAACATGTTTTGAACGGTCTAAGTGAGTTTTTCTTTAGCTTTCTTCCAGCTCATGGCATTGATTAAACATTTTCCCAGGGTTCAGCCCCAAGATACTGTGTATTAATAAGGTCATCTTTTGGTAACAACAATGCCAAGAGTCAGTTGTCCATAAAAAAACAGCATTCATCAGGCTATCTTGTCAAACCCACTGTGCAGCTTTACCAGAGACTCTAGCACATAGGTGAAGACATATGGGTGCACAGCCCTTGGTCTCCTGAGCTGCTTTTGGCAAATCTCCAGTCATTATTTCTTCTGTAATTAGTGACATTCCTGGAATGTGGGGATCACATCCCACAGAATGTGTCCGCACCCTGCCTGCCTTTCTTTAGTGTTGGATGTAATTCTCTCTACTTCCCTCCTCCTCTTTCTCTCTCCGTCTCTTTATTTGTGTAGTAAAATGAGGAGGGAAGTACTTTGGGCGTTGGTCTGGGAGGAGGAAACTATGGCATTACCTGAAGCAATTGTACAGTTTTTCTTGCTACTCTGGAGTGATTCGCTTTGATGATGCTAGCCTGGCCACTGTCTCTGACTATCCCTGTCGGAGCACCTTCACCTCTGCCCTCTTTTTCTTCTGGGCTGTTCTTCTTTCTTTTTAATTTATGCCTTGTTTTCTCAAGATTTCTTCCTCCTCTTCATCAGACCCTAGTAGCAGTCTCCATCTGTTTTATGCCTGCTGCAACAATGCCAGGCAGGTCAACTTTTAATAAATGGGAGCTCGTTTGGCTCTCTTGTCTGGAGGTTGGAAAGTCTGAGGTGGAGGGGCTATGCTGCACTGTCCTGTGGTACGAGAACAATCTCCAGTACCCAGAGATGAAGAAATGGAGAAAAAGATGGGAGAAAGTCAAATTCATCTCTTATTTTCTGTCTTTCTCAAACCCAGTTTAATTCATTGACCTACAAAGTAATTGGCCACCTGTTCTAAGTCCCACCTCTCCATATTGTTGCTTTGGGGTTTGTGTATGTAACAGAAGAACCCTGGGGACACATTCAAACCACAACACAGACTCTGGAGTTGACGATACCCCGCCGCATTACAATATGGTTTCTTGGCTCCGAGCTGTCAGAGGTCCAGACCTGCAGCCCCAGACCCCTTAGCTGCCCGTAGCTGCGTAGGCCCCCCAAATGACTCAGACACTTATATTAAATTCATGCTGGCCTATGGCTAGGGCACCTTGCTAGCTAGCTCTTTCATTCAACCCATTCCCATTAATCTGTCTGCCACGTGGCCCATGGCTTACCTGTGCTCCTTACATGTTTCTTCTTGGGCAGCTGGCTTGGTCTGTCTGACTCTGCCCTTCCTTTCCTACCTATTCTGATTCCCCTCCTACTTTTTCTATGGGGCCTGTCATGGGCCAAAACAGTCCTTTATTTAAAGATTGATATTCACAGCATACAGAAGGACATTCCCACATCACCCCTCCTCCAGCTAACATTTAGGCTCGTGTAGAGTTTTTGCTGTTTGGTTCATATTATTGGTCATTGCTGGTATATAGACTTTAAAGGTTGTCTCCCTCATTAGATTTCAGGTGTATTAAGAGAAGTGATTGTGTCCTAGACAGTTTTTTAGTATTTCACTGCTTCTTTCTCTCCAAATGCCAGCAGCACTCATGCGTTTTTAAAAACTAAGCACCCCATTTCCTCAGGGATAAGGGAGTTACAGCATCCTAGGACTTGGGAGTTCACTCAAAGACGACTGTGTAATTTATGAAATTACAGACACTGCACAGGGCAAAGATCACCATAAGAAGCTTATCTATAATCAGACTAATTTGAATGCCTCAGTTCATCCTCCGATTCACCCTAAATTTTCATGTGAATTTAAAATGTCTGTCTGAGCATCCAAGGCAAATATTGGAAACAGCCCACTCATCCCTAAAAATAAAAGTCCTTAAAGAAAAACCAGGCAGCCTCTTTGCCCTGTCGTGAGGACTCAGTTTAGATAGCACCACCAGATGCAATTAATGCTGGCCATTCTCTTTTCTTTCCTCTTGTTTTGCTGTTGATAGCTTTAGCCATGTGGTCAGAGAAACAGGGAAAGCTAAGGAAGTGTGGAGGACTGTGGTTTTTATTTATCAGCTCACTTTGTTAGTTAATGACAAATGATAAAACAGCTAATGCATAAAAGGAAAGTCGCTGTATATCCTCAGATGAAAATTCTTGTTAAAGCTCAAGTGGGGGACAGAGAGGGGTCTTTAAGTGGAGAGTAACTAATGAGCTCTGTAATATAAACTAAGGAATGTCGCTGAAGTCTTGTATAAGCAGGACACATCCAACAGATGTCTGTTTTTGGCAACTGCACTCACCTACTCTGTATGACTTTCAAAGGGAAGGAAAGAAGACAGCCCTGAGCAAGGAGCATGTGTACCTGGATGTGCACTATTAGAAAAGGCACGTGATGGCTCAGTAATTGCAGAACTAGGCCTTTGTCATCCCTCTTTGGCTGACACCAGATGATAGTGTGGCTTTGTGATAAGAAACAGGACCCGTATCTCCATGGTAACTAACTGAGCTCTATATATTATACCTCATTACAAATGGGAGTAGTTAGTAATATATACATATACATGGTAATACTTGTGTGTATGTATATTTATCATGCCTTCTATCTATAAAGTAAGGAACAAGATAGAATAGATGTGATTGGATTTGAAGGGTTAAGGTTGATAGACCTCCTCCCCCATTGGTATAGGTAAATATTTCACTTCTCAGTTCCTCTGATAGTTTTGTTCTGAACCCACTTACCTGTGCTTTGAAAGATTAATGATGGGCAGCAAAAGACCCCAAGAAGAGGCAGTGAGTGAATAGAAATTGCACCAAAGAAAAGAGTGTACAGCCTGGCCTTTGGGACAAATAAATAAACATTTACTAAGTCTGCTAGTCTCATCTCTATAGCCGAAAAAACCTGGAACCCATTAGGATGGAAGCCTGGAGATTTTTATACATAAAGATCCCTAAGAATTCCCAAATTGCATAGTCTAGTGACAGAAAAAGAAATAAAGGGGACGGAGGGAGGGAGGGAGGGAGGGAGGGAGGGAGGAAAAAAAACTTAGTGACTTCCTTTCTAATTTCCTCTTCCATTGGTATTGATTTTACTTTAAAACATCTAGATTCACTGTCTCCTCACATAAGACCATTACACCTATGTGTAGATCTTCATAAGGTTAAACACATTCCCTGAAAACATAGCTCGTCTGTGTCATGCATTTTAAAGAAAAAAGGCCGAATTAAAGAAGTCATCAGTGAGTCAACTATTAACGGGAGAAATTAAAACTTTTTACTCTAGACACAGAATGTAAGTATTTGCTCGAAGAGCAAAGACCCTGGAGCTTTTGAAACTGTTAGATTAGCTTTGCTGTGTTAGTCCGTCTGCTCTTGGGTAAATGATTTTAAACTATGAAGCAAGGACCCTTGGTAGCCCAGCAGGAATTTCTTGTGCTCCCTCCCTCCCTCCCTCCCTGTGTCTTTTTCTCAACCAGTCTAACCTGTTAATATATTTCAGTCAACACTAGAAAAAGCACAAATACCACCGAAGTGAGCGTTTTTGCTTAAAAATATGTATCAGTAACGCAGCTTTCCTCCTTGCAGATCCTTCCTCCTGGCTTCTTGTTTTCCTGCCTGGTGTGTGAAAACCCTCTATGAGGATTTTACAAGGTAAGTGTGTTGCACAGAGGTGACAAAAGGGGGGACCACAAATAGGTAATACCCCTAAAGGAAAGAAGACATGTCTACACAAAAACCTCACACATATGTTCATAGCAGCATTATTCCTAATAGCCAAAGAGTAGAAGCAACCTAAAGTCTATCCTCCATCTATGGATAGTGGAATATGGGACACTATTTCGAAGTAAAAGAAATGCAGTGCCAACCTATGCTACAATGTTATTTAACTTTAAAAGCAATCATAAGAAGACAATTTATCAAATGATTATATTTATCAGAAATGTCAAGAATTGGCAGATCCATAAGAGGCAAAATTAGTAGAAGTTGGTGGAGCGGTTGGGGGAAGCTAGAGTGACCACCAAAGGGAATGATTGAAATTTCTTGGGTGATGGTTGTGAAGCTGTATATACCAAAATGTTGAATTAGTTGGACATTTTAGGTACATAAAATGCATGGTGTGAAAATTTTCACTCAAGCAAGAAAAGTAGGTAGAAAGAGGGACAGTGACCTGTGGGACAGTCTCATGTTCTGATTGACTAGAATTGTCTTTTTTGTGCCAGGTGGACCTACAAATTACTTATAGCCAGCTTTTGATGTGTAGAATGCCATTTGTATGATAGGCCACATGGTCACCAGTTTATAACCAAAACATTACAGCCTTGTGTAATATATTAATTAATAAAATATTATTTGGAGTTGTGACCAAGTTATCTTTGGGAAAGGCTATTTTTAGGAGATTTTTCAGTTGTATAAGGTTAAAAATGAATTCTGACTTTGAGGGAGATGAATTTTCATTCTCTAGTTTGCAAGGACTAATAAGGAGCATGGTTCATTTAGAAATCTATTCTAAATGGAATAAGGTAGAGGCAGGTCTCCCTCGTTACTGCCGTCCTTTCTCAGAACTTCAGATACATTGCTTTCACTCAGACTTCCATCCAACAGCATGACTCAGAATTTTATCACCGTGAACTCTTACACCTCATGTTGGACAAAAAAAGCAGAGCCCCAAAGAAGATTAAGCAGTGTTAGAAATATAGAAAATGCAAGAAAGTTGGGCCTTGTAAAAATTTTTAATTAAAAGAGGAACAAAGGAAATTGGATCATTTTTTTAATAAATGTGAGCATTGGGCCATGTAACAAATATGCACCGAACCTTGATCAAAGGTAACCTGCTATGTGCATGATATACATATAATACACAGATTATTGTATATTTGCCATGATTTGTGACTTATCTGAATACAGCATTCACTTGGTTGTTTGTTCATGTGGAAAAACTTTTCACCATTTCAAAGTCTGAAATGAAATGTGTGCTGAAGAGACTATGCATTCCCACATGTATAGAATCGTCCTGTAATTTCTTAAGGAGGAAGAAAAAGCCATTACCAACCTGTATTCTCATTTTAGCCAGATTGCTTTAATTCAGTATTTTTTGCTTCTTTAATCAATCAAGAGAAAGCTCTCCTGCAGACTCGGAGCTCAGAAGTGCACTACTCTGTACCCTGTCCATGCCTAGGCCTCTTGATCTCTGGGGAAAAGGTTGACATCTGGGGAGATTTCTTTGTTTCTCTTTGTTCCAGCAAACTGTTTGAAACATTTAGGCTTTTTCTTTTTTAAATTGAAACTTGAGTCTTCCCCACCCCCTCTCTTAGGTACTAAAAAGTTTCACTGTTTTTGAAAGAAACTGGTAATTAGTGAACAGCCCCCAGGATGGTGATTAGTATTATTAGGTAACAAAAACTGACCGTCTGTGATTTCTAATCAGCTGCTTTAAAATAGATCATCCTGTGAATGTCTTGTAGTCTCCTGTAGAGTACTGTAAGGTCTGTTAATGCATCAGTGTGACGGTATTAAGAGTCTAAACAGATGTCCAGCTTTGATGATTCAGCATGCTTGGACACCTTGAATCGACAGTGTAAGCAACAACTTAGCTTCATCACAAAGATCTGAAAAAGGCTTTCAGATGTCTTAACCACAGTGATCTTACTATTTACTCACCTGATATAGGCTTACCAAGTCTTGGCAAGCAACAGGAGTAAAAAGAATTTCTGTAGGAAAAACCTGTGGTAAACCCCAGGCGGCCATTTCAGTGGAGATTCTCAAATAATAAAATAGCAGCAGGTATAGTAGATTTACAAACATGAGGTTCAGCAGGGCTCAAAAATGACAGATGGATGACACCAGAAACAAAATAAATACCAAGCAAGACCTGATAGAAACCTGATTGTAATCAGGAAGCGCGAGCCACACTTTGAACATTGAAGATTTCAACCAAGAGAAACATTAACAAAACAAACTTTAAAAAAAATTGTTACTGTATATTTCCTTTTTCTGTTTTCATGTACATGTATGTATGTGTGTTTCTGAGTGTGACACACATGTGTGCATAGGCATGTGGAAGCCTAAGGTTGATCTCTCTTCTACCTTATTCACTGAGACAGGATCCCTCAATCAAACCCAGAGCTCACTGATGTGCCTGGTCTTACTAGACAGTCTGCTCTGAGGATTCCCCATGGCCTTCTGGGGAAGGGATTGCAGACAGCCACCAGGGCTGGCGTTTATAGGCTTCTGGGGCTCTGAACTCTGATCTTTGAGACAAGCACTTTAACCACTGAGCCGTTCCCACCGCCCTCAGATGTTTTTAAATAGCATTTCGTTGCAGCTGAAGTCAGAAAAAAAAAACCAATCTAATCTGATGATGTTGGTGCTGATTCTGAATCAGGTTTCAGTCTTAGACTTCTTTACATTTGAGTCAATTCCCAAAGTCAATCAAGGGCTAGTCTATGACAAGATCTTCTGCTTTAAGAACGGCAACACTGAACTCACCAAAAGGGTCATAGTCAACCCACAGCATTAAAAAGCCTCAGTGGCATCATGTTAAAATTTATAACCTCTTGAAAATTTATTTTAGCAAGAAATATAAGTTGGAGATCCATCGACCCTCCCAAGATGCTCACTCTGTTTTCTAAAAATATTACTTATATTTAGGGGACTAGGAAGATGGCTTATCTGGTAAAGTGAGACTATGAACTCAAACCCCAGCATGCACACAGGCATGTACACACACACACACACATTAGAAGCTGGGATTGCAGTCTATATGCTGAGTAGTGTACAAGACTCAATCTCTACTATCCTCTCTCTCTCTCTCTCTCTCTCTCTCTCTCTCTCTCTCTCTGTGTGTGTGTGTGTGTGTGTGTGTGTGTGTACATGCATGCATGCACATTTTTAGTGGATTTTGATCACAATGGCTTTTATGATAACAAAGCATTCTAACCATTCAGTAAATTATCAGAACCCTAAGAGTGATAATCTCATAAATAATATCTCAGTGGATGGGTAGAAAAACAAAACCATGGGCAGCTGAAGTCAATGATCTTCTGATCTGTAGATTTAAAATTAAAAGGGTGGTATTTGTGCAGGTTTAGATCTTGTGAAATGAAGAATAAAATGTTCCATATGAATGGTGGCCATAAATCTCTAGTACAGCACAGACTTACAATCTAGGGACGGGAGTTGCTTTCATCAAAGAATGCTGGGGATAAAGTTTCTATTATTGCACTGAACTGTGACTTTCAGATAACTTTAGGGGATGCTGAAGGAAGATAAATTTTATAAGCAGAAAAGAACAGAGCTGCCAGTGAGCTTTGTGAGAGCATCAGAGTTATCTCCAAAAATCAGTTTAGCACAGGGGTCCAAATACACCACAGTCACACCTCATTCTGTACTGAGGATTAGGGCAAAGGCAAACAAACCCACCTGGACAGACACCTATCTTGGATCCTGGCTGATGAAAGACAGAAATAATCACAGTAATAATGCCACAGAGCAGGCCAGAATTCTATGGCTACATGCCAGGGATTATTGAACTCCTATATAGTGGTTTGGTGCAGGCTGGTGCCCTAAGGAAAGGAAAGGGGAAAAACTGTGACAAAGAAAATGTGTCTGAAAATATAGCTCCATTGGTAGAATGCTTGCTCACAACATAAATAAAAGTCCAAGCATCCTTAGAGCCCTAGCATTGCATGAACTGGCCACGGTGGCGTATGCCTATAATCCCAGCACACTGGAAGTAGAAGCAGAAGGTCAGATCTAACCAGTACATGATATTCTGTCTCAAAAATATTCAGCTGGGTCATTCTGAGTTGTCCTAGATGAAACGGGTCCAAAGTAATTAACTTCCCATCTAATAGCTAACTACTACGACATTGGAGGGTGCTTTGGGATCTGTGGCTGGCAAATTGGACTGTTGACACAGTGGTACCTAAATCAGCTTTGGTTAATGTAAGCCCATGCTTCTGAGACTGGGTAACGACTCTTTGATTCTTTGGTCACTTCATTCATGGCTATGTTGGTAGGATGACCTGTGGTGAAAACTCACAAAGACATTTGATTACTTGATGGCTTATTGATCTTTCCATGGCAAATTCCTGGTGGGCATCATGACACAGAGATCTTCATGCTTCCTGCTCATGGTGTGTCTGTGCTTGAACTTGTAGCTCCCTGTTTTCATATCTTCCAGTCTCGTTACTCACTGTGAGTGTGGTAGATAGCGTGTCCTTGCCAATGAATCCATAATCTATCATAAGCTACTTTTCTTCCCCTCCAGTGTGGATGACCTCCCCTGAAACTGTGTCTCATAGGATGATTTTCCCCTGTCTGCTCTTTCCTAAGACCACCTTGGAATGAGACTGCGATGCTGTTACCACCTTTCCTTGATCCAAGTTTATGACATTATCTGAGTACTCAGACTTTATCCACATCTCACGCATGGCTACTCATAGAGCATTTGGGCCACAAGTGAGTTGTTCATAGTCCTGGGGGACTATAGTGCTCTCTAATCTAGATCTGTCTTATGGATTAAAACATATTATGAGCAAACAAAATGTGTGACTAACTTAAATCTATGCATTTAGCAGTTCTGGACATAGCTGTTCACTGGACAAATATTCCATCTCCACCAGATCCCCAAAAGCTTGTCAGTAACTGTTGTTAAAAGCCCTATAATGTTATGCTCAGATGTTCTGGCCTAACTCCAGGACCCTAGATTTCACACTGGGCTTCTTCCTGCAGAATGTGGTAAACACACTGCGCATTTTATCACAGCTGATACCATAACACTATGGGATCTGCTAGAATCTTATGAGTCTCCTGGCCAGGCCATTTGCCAGCCTTGAACCAGAGCCTTCTATACAGCGCTCTTTTCTGTTCCTGGCCCTGTTCCAAGCTAACAGTGTCCTCCTCTATTCCCTGCCACGTGAACCAGATCGATTTTAGTTGTGAAATGTGTGCCCTCTGGAACTTCAAGAGGCCTCCTAACCATGTGACCTCTGTAGATAATGAAAGTGTTGCATTTTCCCTTCTGACTTACCACCTCATTTTTCTTTCTCTTCCCTAATTTCATCAGCTTCTTCTGTGACACTGCTAAATAGTGATGAAATGTGAACTACAAAAAACTTCTTGAAGAAGAAAGAGTATCTCTTTGATGCTAACAAATGTTTTCTGTGGCAATTTGCATTTGGATTTGCTATCTATGTGTGTATGTGTGTGTGTACTTTGTAGTGTAAGTGTGCATATATAATATATGTGGGCATATATAATACATGTAGAGGCCAGAGGGAGACTTCGGTGCTTTTCCTCAACTGGTCTTTACCTTTATGTTTTGATACAGGATTTCTTACTGAATCTGAACCTCATTGACTCAGCTGGCTGGCCAGCCAGTGAGTTTAAGGAATCTACATGTCTATAGCTGTGTTCCACACACACCCAGTGCTGTTTTTTTTTTTTTTTTTTTTTTAAAAAAAAAAAAAAAAAACAGCTGTGTTATAGGCATATAGCACCATACCCATCTTGATGATTATTTGTATTTTCTTTTAAAATATATATACACACACATATATATTCTGGGTGCTTGAGAGATGACTTTTGGTTAAGAGCATGTATGCTCTGATAGAGGACCAAGTTTGATTCCCAGCACTTAAATGGTGATTCATAATTATGTATAACTCTAGTTCCAGGAGATCCAACATCTTCTGAGCTCTGAGTGCACCAGATGCACACATGGTGTGTATACACACATCCAAACATACCATTTATACACATACAATTAAGAAAATCTAAAAGCTTTTAAAAGGCACACTCCAAGAGTGCTTTCAAATAGAGAGAGCTTGGCAGAGTAATCCCTTAACATTTGTTATTTACTTTCTCTTAATTTTATTATTTCTCATTCTCATCTTTTTATTAATTTATGCTTCCTACCACTTTTTAGACTTCTCAGCAAAACATCCTCAAATATATATGTATATCCATATATACATATATATTTTAAACCATGTATCTTTTTTAATTGGAAAGTTAAGCTTTTATCTCCATACAAGTAACTCCAAATTAATACAGACAGTCACATATTATCCTCTGGACACTGTGGTTATCTCACAGGGCAAACCAGATACTTTAAAAAAAAATGGTTGTGGTTTTTAGAATTATATAACTTAGGTTTAAAACAGTTTTAATCACAGCACTTGGGAGACAGAGGCAGATCTCTGTGAGCTCAAGGCCAGCCTGATCTAAACAGTGATTTCCAGGATAGCCAGAGCTACATAAGGAAATCCTGTCTCGAAACAAAACAAAAAGCCAAAAATACCAAAAAAAAAAAAAAAAAAAAAAAAAGGAAAGAAGAAAAATAAGCTAAAGCCATGATACTTGCCTTGTTTGATCAGAAGATTCCGGCTGCACCGGTTCTCTTTGAAATTTATCAATTTTTCCAGGCTAATCAGGTAGAATTCACTTTTATGACTGATCAAAGACAATATATTACAAAAGACAATATTTTGTCTGTGTATATAATGAACGTGTATATGTTTCCTGTATTTGTCTAGCAGTTTGAAGGCAGAAGGGAGAAAGAAATGAGTCAAAACCAGATGGTTATACTTAGATACCTCAGACAATAACCATTGCTTTGCATACAGTTTTATTTACCAGTGCAGTATGAATAGCAGACAAGCTCTTACATGAAATATATAGTCTTTCTAGATATTTTAGAAGTAGTAGAATACTATTTTGTATAAATAGTTTTTGAAAAACTGGAGATACTATGTTTAGAAATAGACTTGTTAACCTACCTCTGAGAACCCGGCACCAGCTGTGTTTGTTCAGAGGATTGAGGAGGTGGGAGGGAAGAAACTGTAGAAAGATTCCATTAGTGTGCTGAAGAGTTTAGCTTGCCCATCACCCTGTAAGTTATATACATCTCATTTAACTTTGCTGTACTGTGTGTACTGTACACACTGGACAAATGAGTCCTAATTTTATGGTATTTAGTCTCTAGGCATCAAAGAGGTTGGCAAGTAAGACAAAAGTAGGGTTAGTAAACTAACACATCCTGTACTCTGTTCAAAATCCAGAAAAGAGTTGTGACAGGTGCCTATGTCACATGATACAGGGGAGGGATGAAGGAAAAGAAGGTTGGAGACCAGAATGCTCTCAGCAGAAGGCACTTTGAGATCTAACCATTGTGACACATGTGTGGTTTCAACACTACTGTGCATATAGGGGCACATGCCCTCATCTGACATCTAGTCCTAGGTTTGGAAGTGCACAAAGTGTGTTAAAGGGAGGTTTAGTAAATAGTACACGTTGTAGATTCTCCTGTCTACAGTCATGGTGAAATGCTGTCTTTTGGAAATAGAATTATAAAACCACTTCTGAGGAATACAGAGGTGCCGGTTTGGGAGGGAGAAAGAAATTATATGAAGGGCCTAATACTAATGTAAGTTTTGGTAATGCAAGATTAGCCATTGTCCCTTTTATCTGGCATCTTATTTTGCAATATATCATGACTACAGAAGGCAGACAGTCCAAATACGTAGTACCAAGTCTTCTTAGACGGTAGAGGCTGCCAGTGTGTGACAGAGTTAGTGAGAAGACATGTTTCAAAGTTGTGTTAAAAATTCATAGAGAAAAAACTCTTAGGAAGTGAAATTGTTAATATTCCATAATTACAAAACATTACTATTTATAGGTACATTAGGTAGGTGTGGTTTATTTACTACACTGTATGGTGGGGGAACTGAAGTGCTATTGGAAACATCTAGTCTTTAGACTTTTAAGTGTATAATAGACTTGGTGTGGGGTAATGAATGCCTTTGATCCTAGGCGGATCTTGTGAGTTTCAGGCCAGCCAGGGCTACATAGACTTTGTCTCAAAACAATTTAGAAAATGTGCATAATGCACTGGTAGGATGGATCAGCAGGTAAAGCTGCTTGCCACCCAGCTGGTGACTTGTGTTTGATCTCCAGGATCCACATGACAAAGGGAAAAAACTGATTCACAATTGTCTTTTAGCTTCCATGCAAGCACAGTGGCATATATGTACCCACATGCACACATTATCTCATAAATTTAAAAAATGCACAACATGGTAAAAGTAGAGGGTTAGCACCTTTTAGGGATTGTTGTTTCATAGGGATGGTTACACTGTGGGAATGAACTTGTTAAACTTTGTGTTTGTGCAGATACTGTTCCTGGTGGAGATGGACAGGAAAGAATCTAAAGAGTGAGGAACCATGCCTGATGGTTGGTTCCTGGTTGTCTAACCATTGTTCCCCTGTGCATTTCAGTTAAATATTGGAGGATAAGGCCCAGTGCCCAAAGGATGTTAGAAGTAGCAAAATAATTACTATACATGTCCCAGAAGGGCATCCTCTGGGGGTGGCTCTTGTCATGCTCTCACCAGAATCATCCTGAACTGGAGTTTGCGGAGAAGAAGGGTAAATGAAGAAGGGGTCTTTGCTAGGACCACAGCACCGCACCCAGGGACCCGTGTGTGCATTTCTCGGAAGATACTTGTGTTTTTTGTGCACAATGTTCATTCCATAACAGCTGAACTTCATAAATGTCCTAAAAGAGAGCATATGGTGAGAAGTACAGCTTGACAGACAGAGTTGAACCTAGAATATTGTTGAGCTGTGTCTGGACAGTGTGAGTTAACTCATGTTGCTGCGCTGACTGGAGGGGCAAAGGCAGGCTCGCAGGGTGAGATCTGCAGTGCTGTGTTAAGATCGACATCCTGAGAGCCTTACCATAGCTGCATCTTTTAGTACTCCATAGGAATACATTTGTTGAGCAGGAACACACCTTCTTCGTATTTTAGTCTGTAAATTTGATAATAAACGTAGGAACGCTGTACTTAGTGTGTGTGTTTCTTTGTGTTTCCTTGTAAGCTGAGCACTGAGGGGATGCAGAATTTTAATTGTAACTTTGCCAGTACTTCTCTCTAGAGGCCTTCTGCCATTTTTGTCTTCTATGAAAGTTTTTGTTGCTGAGGAAGACAGGATTATAGTTTTGTCTGTCATATTGAGATAGCATGGTGTATTCTTGGTTATCAAAATATTCATGCAGCATCAGGTTTTTAGTTGGTGAATATTCACAATGTGGAGGAAAGCATGGTACATATTGTATAATCTCAATACCTAAATGGATGTGCACTTGAAACATCTAGAAGGACACATCAAGCTGAACTGCTTGTGACTGGGGGACTGTCCTTGGCTTCTTGTGTTTATTTACTGTAATGCACATACTACAAAATAAATAAAAGCTTCTTTTAGAAGCCTAGAAAAAAAACCCCAAATATATGTATGTTATAGGCCTGCTAAAAATAAACACAATGAGTTACATTTTCATTGTAATTGTATTAGTTCTATTGCTATATAACCAATTAATCCATCTTAGAAATATAAAATTACAATTATTCATTATTTCATAAGGATTTTTGTAAAATTACAATTATTCATTATTTCATAAGGGGTTTTGGTTGGTTAAGAGTCCAGGCTCAAGTTAGTTATATTCCTGGGTGAGAATCTAATTAAGGTATTGTCATCTTACGGCTCATCTGCAGAGATATACCTCTAAGTTTGCTCAGTGGATGCTGGCCAGCCTTAAATGCTTACTGTCTTTTCACAGGACAACTTATAGTGTGACAGTGTCACCCAGAGTGAGTGAGGGGAATTGGCATCTCATCTTCCTTTATAAAAAGTCATCAGCAGGACTGGAGAGATGGCTCAGTTTGATAAAGTGTGTGTCTTAGTTAAGGTTTCTATTACTGTGATGGAGCATCATGACCAAAGCAACTTGGGGAAGAAAAGGTTTATTCGGCTCACACTTCAACATCACTGTTCATCACCAAAGGAAGTCAGGCAGGAACTCAGACAAGGCAGGAACCTGGAGGCAGGAGCTGATACAGAGATCATGGAGGGTGCTGCTTACTGGCTTGCTCAGCCCAGGGATGGCACCACATACCATTGGCTGGGCCCTCCCACATCAATCACTAATTCTGAAAATGCCATACAGCTGGATCTAATGGGGGCATTTTCTCAACTGAGCTTCTTTCCTTCAAGATGACACTAGCTTGTGCCAAATTCATATAAAACTAGCAGGACACTATGTAAGCATGAAGACCTGATATTGATTCCTAGCACCACATAAAAGTCAGATATGGTAGTCTAACTTTAGAGGCAGCCTAACCTCAGCAATCCCCAGCTCTCAGAAAGAGACTGGGTCTAGACAAGGTTAGATGCCCAATATTTACGTCTGTTCCCATGCATGCACACATCCCTTCCCTCTCATACATACCAAGACATAGGTCCTCTAACAAGCAAAGAGAAGAGATTGCGAGAAGATTACTATGGGAATAAGGGATTGTTAGAGGCCATTTTAGAGGCTGCCAAGCATAGTGTTTATCTGTACAACCCCCACCCCATGATCCATGTCCTTCATTTATGCAAAATGCACTTAGCACTTGGTTCATGTCTATGTGAACATTAAGGTCTTCACAATGTCTGCTGCTTTGGTTCTATTAGCTCTCAATCTAAGAGATCCTTCTCTAACCATAGCTATGCCCCCCCAGTATAGTAGAGAGATGGGGACTGGATATATTTGTTTAAACACAGGAAAAAATAGGAGGTACGAAGGAATCCTGGCTCACTGTAGTTGAAATTCGGTTGCTGTGATGCTGAAAGTTCTTGGGTTATCTCTCAAGACCCAGGACCATCTCTGTGGGATTTGACTTTGCAGTCTGCCTTCTGTTTTCACACTGAGTCACCTTTCTAATTCAGGAAGGGGTATGTGCTACAGTGACATTGTTCCAGCCTATTTTCATTTTGCACCCCATACTCTCTATCCTGTCCTTTTCTGTTCAAGCTGTAAGAATTCTTACAAAGACATCATGGGCTTCTTCCAATTCTCATTAGTGTTGATTAAGTTGCACAAAAGTCAGGACAGAAATCTTACACTCACACCCTTGGCACAGACTTTAGGCCATGGATCTCCTGATGGTGCCCACAACTAAGTTTTCTTAGATGTCATTTCTCAATATTTTACCATTTAAATCTGAAGACATTGAAAGTTTCTAAATTTTGTTTTTATTTTATAAGTAGGTGTGGTGACCTACATGTATGTCCACCACATATATACCTGATATCTGTGTGGAGGTTAGAGGTGGGTGTCAGATCTTCTGAAATTGGAGTTAGAGGCAGATGTGCGCCACCATGTAGGTTCTGGGAACTGAACCAGGTCCTCTCCAAGGACAACAAGTACCCTCAACCCCTGAGTCATTTCTCCAGCTCTGAGGTTGACAATTTTTAAAACTATCAAGTCCTCCAAAAACCCCTCTGAGTGTATATGTTCATTGATGTTGAGTTGATTCATATTGACAGCCATCACCACTTTCCACTCCACAAACTTCTCATCTTACAGAAGTGAAACTCTAAGCCCATTAAACAGGAACTCCACGTTCACTTCTTTACCAGCCCCTGACAGCCACCAACCACCATTCTAATTTCTGTCGATGTGAATTTGACTAGGAAGTCATGTAAATGGAATACTACAGTGTTTGTCTTCTGGTGACTGTAGATAGCTGTAGCATGTGCCCGAATTTCTCATTAAAGGGAATCACATTTCATGAGTTCACGCTCTCTCTTTCTTTTTCCCTATTTCTCTCCCTCTCCCCCCCCCCCCTTTGAGCTACATTTTTCTTGTCTGTTTGTCTGTTGATAAATATTTAAGTTGCTCCTACCTTATGAGAGATTGTGAGTAATTCAGTTATAAACATGAGTGTAAAAGTCTTCAATGTTCTTCTGCCAGTTATTTGACATATCTACCCAGAAAATGAATCATTGAATCATATTGTAATTCTATTTTCAATTTTTGGAGGAGCCACCTTACTGTTTCTAATATCAGAGGTACCATTTTACACATCCACCAAAAATACACAATGTTCTGATTTCTCCATGTCCTCATCATCAGCTACTTTTGGTTTTTCTTTTTAGCGCAGCCATCCTACTGGAGATGAGAGGGCACCTTGGTTTAGCTTCTATTTATAGTCCCTTAATAACTACTAAGCCAAGCACCTTCACTTCTGCCATTACTGGCTATTTGTATTCTTTAGAGAAATATCTATTTAAGGCTTTGCCTTTAAAAAAAAAAGATTGTTATTATTGTTAAATTTTAGGGGTTCTCTGTGTGTCCTAGATGCCAAAATTTGAAAATATTTTCTCCTATACTAGCAATTACTCTAGTGATAATATTCTTTGGTATAGTTACAGTCTAAATTTTCACAACATCTGGCTTATTTAGTATTATATCCAAAAAGTCATCACCAAATCCAGTATCACAGCATTTTTACAATGTGAGACTTCAAATGGTATTAAGATTCTGTCTTGTGTTTAGGCCTTTGATCTATTTTGAATTAACAGCTTTTATAATATAATGGTGTATCTTTGCTATTTTCCATTTGAATATCTAGTTTTCCCATCACCATTTATTGAAAAGATTGTCCATTTCCCATTGAGTAGACTTTTCTTCCTTGAGGAGGAAAAATATCTCTTGATTATTGAATTTGTTAACATAGTGCGACATGGTAGAATACCATAGACGGAGTGCCTGAGACAACAGAAATTTACTTTTGAAGTCCTAAGTCAGAGTGCCAGGATGGTGGGAGCTAGGCATCCACATACCTATCTTAGTAAACCTTCACAGGTGGAGAGTTCTGTTTCTTCTTCTTATGAGGGAACTAGCTCTATTGGATTAAAACCCCTCCCTTCTTGAATATTAACCACCTCCTTAAGCTCTTATCACTAATAGTTATACAGCAGCAGTCAGGACTTCCACAAATAAATACAGGGACGAGGGACATATTTTAGGTATTGGCAACTGTACATGAGCATTTACTCATTGACTGTTCTTTTTAATTTTGTTTAAAACTCAGTCTGGATACATCACACTTTGTATATTGTGTGTGTGTGTGTGTGTGTGTGTGTGTGTGTGTGTGTGTGTGTATCCACATCAAGAGCCAGAAGTCAACACTGGATATATTCTTACATTGATGTCTACCTTACTTTTTGAGCCAGAGTTTTTCACAGAGCCTGGAGTTCATCAGTTCAGATAGACCCTCAAGCCCCAATGCTGAAATTATAGTCACATGATGCCACACCCAGCTCTTGTATCTGAACTTAGGTCCTCAAGCTTGTGTGAGAATCAGTTTACAAACTGAACATCTCCCCAGCCTCTCACACTGTTTTGATTACTGTAGTCAAAAGATTTGAGTCTTTAAACTGCTCTTGTTTTTTGTATCAATTTTGGTATTCCTTAGAATTAAATTGTTACTTAAGGATTGGTTATTTTCTATATGTACAATAATAGTCTAGATATTTTAGTAGCAATTCCACTGAATCTATACATCTCTTTGGATAATATTAACATTCTTAACAACATTAAGTATTGCAACTATGAATGTGGGCTATCCTTCTGTTTATATCTTTTTAAATTTTTATTTTATATTTTTATTATACACATATCCTATTTCTTTGGCTAATTAAGAATTTTTTCTGATACTTTTGTAGAATTTTCTTTTATTAGCTTGTTCTTTGTTGGCATGTAAAGCCAGTTTGCGGGGGGGGGGGGGGGGGGGGGGTATATTGATTTTTGTGTTCTAATATTGTGAAGAATTTTCTAACAGGGTCTTTTGATAAAGCTTTAAAGTTCTGTCTATATAAAATGATGTCTTCTGTGAGCAGATAGTTTTACTTCTTCAATGTGAATGGCCCTTATTTCATTCTCTTGCATAATTATTCAACTTGAACTTCTAGGAGTATTTTGGATAGAAGAGGCAAAAATAGACATTCTTTCATTCTACTTCCCAGTCTTAGAGGAGAAGCCCTTATTCTTTGATAATTTAATGGTGATAGTTTTAGTCCAAGGTCAGGTGGATCCATTGCTTTAGATTTGAGATGATTCAGAGTATCATGGAAGACAGATTGTATAGTAGGGTGTTGCTTACTTCCTGGTGGCCAAAAAACAAAAAAGAATCAGAGAAAGGTACCAGAGACAAGAAGATGAAACCTTCTAAGACATACCCCAGTGACCTGCTTCCTTCCACTAGGAATTTCTTAAAGTTTCTACCACTTCTCAATAGTGCCATCAAGTTAGGAATCCATCATTGGATTACTTTATCAAGTAAGTCAGATCTCATGATCCAGTCACTTTTCTAAACCCATCATCAGGTCACTAAGCCTCTAACACTTGAGCTTCGAAAGGAGTACTTTATATCCAGACTGAGATGGAGATGCTTTCATTCTCTTAGCTGGCTAAGTGCTTTTATTATAAAAGGAGATTGAGTGTTAGCCAGTGATTTTCTGTATCAGTCAAGATGACAATATATTTTCTCTTTATTTTACCAGTATGGTATGTTACTTTAATTTGTTTTCATTTGTCAAAGCAACTTTGCATTCCAAGAATAAGTCACAACTAGTTAAGACGATTTATGGAGTCCTTCCACATGCAGCTAAATTCAGTTTGGTGGTAATTTGCTGTGGATTTTTGTTTCAAGGATTGTAAGGTTTACCAGTCTGCAGTTTCCATGTAGTAACTTTGTGTCTTTGTGTCAAGATAATAGTGGGTCTCCCAAACTGTGAGGAAGTGTTCCGTTCCTCTCTCTGCAATGCTTTAGAAAGGAAGGATTGGGTGCTTTAAATGTTTGGTCAAGTACACACTGAAGCCTGCAGTTCTGGGCTTTTCAGGGAAGGCTTGGCTGCTGACCAACTCTACTTGCTGTTAGAGATCCATATGGATGTTCTGTTTCTTTATGACTAACTGTTGGAAGGTTTTTGCATTTCTAGAATTCCGTCCACTTCATGTAGGTCTAATACACTCTGAGATTGTTCACTGTTTCCCCTTAAGACTGTTAGTCCCCATTTCTGGTGTTAGCAAGCTGCTCCACCTTACTTTGTCAGTATAGCCAAAGGTTAGAGAACCAATTTTTGGTTGCTGAGTTTTTATTTTTAAAATCTTTTCTGACTTTAATTTCTTCTCCTTCTATTCTGTTGGTAAAGTCATTTTGTTGGTTTCACACTTTTGTTCTTTAAGATATTTTTGTCATGTGCACATGACACGTGTTTGACTTCAGGCACATGCGTGCGGAAGTCAAAGGACAGCTTTGGGAAGTGAGTTCTATTCCTTCACCAAGGGCTCCTGGGATTACAGGACGAGCACTTTCACCCACTGGGCCACCTTGCTGGCCCTCTTCTTTCCTGCTTTTTCTTTTTTCTTTTTTCTTTTTAAATGAGCATGTCCATTGTATGACTATTCAAGTATTTTCTAACTTCCTTTATAATTTTTTTTTCCTGTGGTGCACTGGTCATTTCAAGAGTGTGGTGTTGAAATGTATGAACTTGGTTTACTTTTGGCTCTCAACTTCTAATGTCTCCTCTTGTGGTCAAAGAGAGTATTTTACATGAGATCACCTTTTAAATTTATCGACATTTAATTTGTGTCTTAATATATGATCTATCTTAAAGAATGTCTTATACACATAGAAACCATGTCTTCTGCTTTTGACTCCATATGTCCCGTTTTTTTATCTTGTGTACTCTCTCTATTTTAAAATCTGTTATCGAGAATGGCCTATGAAGGTCTCCAGTTATTTAGAATTTACTCAGAGCCACCTATATCTTCACTTTTGCCAAGTCTGCTTCCTATATTTTGACAACAGAATATAAGCATATAAGTAATTATAGTTATTATTTCTTGCAGTATTGACCCTGTCTGCTTTGTCCTATCTAACTTTAAACAAAATTTAAATTTTACTTTGTTATATTAGTATAGCTCCCCTACTTTCCTTTAGTTCCTCCTTATATAGAATAAATTACTTTTTGCATCTTTAGGGTCGGGGGGAGATGCGCTAGAGTTTGGAAACAAGATGTACTCAGCTCTGAAAGCCACTGCCAATGAACTAATCACGAAATGTAGGATGGAGGCTTCTATCCTTCCACAGCTTATTAGTGCTTTTGGATAGTAACTGAGTGTCTTGACACAATCAATCCCTGGAAAGGGAGACTTAGTTCCTAGAAAGAACTGTCTAGATTAGATTTGCCTGTGGGCAGACCCATAAAGAGTTTCCTTGAGTGAGTGGATGTGGGGAGATCTGCCCTGAATGTCAGTGGCACTGCTCCATGAGTGGGTTTGGACTGAATGGAAAAAGGAAGGTGACTTATTGCATGAATGAAGGAAACTCAGAGCCAGGTCTCAGGGAAAGGCTGAGATATCGGAGAGGAAACACCACAGTCCGATCTCGCCCAGCTGTTTTCCAGCTTCCTCCGCCTCCTCTGTCTTTCTACGCCTGCCCTTAAACACCCTCTTCACCCAGTTGTTTCACACTCAGGTTAAGATTAAAGGCGTGGCACCACCACTGCCTGCCTGGGAGCCTGGAACTCCCTCTGTAAACTAAGTTGGCCTCAAACTCAGATCTGCCTGGATTAAGAGCATAGGTCACCACTCCCAGACATTCCCTGTGACTGAGATTAAAGGTGTGAGTTACCACTGTCTGATCCTCCTAGACTGACTGTGGGTAGATCTCTTCTCTGATATTCCAGACTGGTTTTTATTAAATATGAAACATACCACCACAGTGACCTAGTACGCACACTTTACATCATCGTTCTTTGCTCTGGAATGTGGGTATAACGTGACTTGCTGCTTGCTTCCTCATGAGGAACTGTGAGCCCAACCAACCTTTTCTCCATTAAGTTACTTTTTTTGGTCAAACTGTTCTTATCGCAGCAACAGGGTAAGAAACTGACACATAGGGAAATATTTTAGTAGTAAAGCATTTTGACTGCTTGTCGTTCCCTTTATATGTATATCCTGTAACTATTTTTCTTTCTTTTGATTACTAGAAGAAATGTTATGAGGTACACAGAAATCTAAATTTACCTTTTCCTTAGAAATCCATGAGGTGGGTTCTTCTTCCCTTTTTATTTAAAAAGGGTTTTTTCCATATCTACCACTGCGCCTCCTCCCCCCCCCAGTCCTCCCTCAGTCTCCCCACCCCATCCCCCCATCTATTCCCCAAGGAGGGCAAGGAGTATCAAGGTGGGTCAGTTCAGTCTGGCATATCCAGTTGAGGTAGGTCCGAGTACCTCATCGCAGTATCAGGGCTGGGTTCGGTGTTGCTCTGTAGGGAATGGGCTCCGAGATGCCAGTTCATGCACAGGAACATAGTCTGATCCTACTGCAAGAGGCTCTACGAACTGCCCACCTTAGGAGGGTTTAGTTCCTTTCCCTGAAGGTTCCTCAGCGATTATTTCAGAGTGCATGAGCTCCCAATAGCTGGGGTCAGCCATCTCTCTGGGTCTCCTCCTCATGATCCTGATCCCTTTGCTCATATGCTCTCTCCCCTTTCTCTCTCCAGCTGGACCAGGAGCTCAACCTGGTGCTTAGCTATGAATCTCTGCTTCTGCCTCTATCCATTGTTGGATTAAGGTTCTATAATGACAGTTAGGGTGGTCATTTATTTGATTATAAGGGAAGTCCTATTTAGGCACCCTCTCTACTATTGCTTGGAGTCCTAGTCAGGGACATCTTATTGGTTCTTGGAAGTTTCCTTAGCACCAGGTTTCTCTCTAACCCCACAGAGGCTCCCTCTATCAACATTTCCATCTCTTTTTTTCTCCCTCTCTGCTGCTCCTTTCACTCAACCATCTCCTTCTCTCATGATCTGTTCCCACCTCCCATTGCTCGATCCCTGTTATGATCCCAGGTTACTCAAGAGATCTTCTCTATTTCCCCTTCCCAGGGGGATCCATGAATGTTTCTCTTAAGTTCTTTCTGTTACCCAGCTGTTCGGGTATCGTGGTTTGCAGCCTAGATATTCTTTGCTCTATATCTAAAATCCACTTATGAGTGAATAAATACCATGCCTATCTTTCTGGGCCTGTGTTAGCTCACTCAGGATGATACTCTCCAAATCTATCCATTTGCCTGCAAATTTTAGGATGTCATTTTTTAACTGTTGAGTAGATGTATCACAATTTGTTAATCCATTCTTCAGCTGAGGGGCATCTATATTGTTTCCAAGTTCTGGCTATTATGAATAATTCTGCTATGAACATAGTTGAACTAATGTTCTTGGGTACTGTAACTATTTTTTTATGATCATCATTTAGCATCTCCAAGTAATAACACTCAATTCGAATTTATATGAAAAGCAAAACTAAAAAAAGAGATTGTCTCAGTAGAGCTTTGTACCTCATTACTTTCTGTTACTGATGTCACAAAAGTGTATGGTGTGCATTCAAAGGTGTAGACTAATAATTGCTTTTTGAATTTGTTCCTTAAAACATACAGAAAATAAAAGGGGAACTACAAAGCAGACTATAGGAATACTAGATTTTTGAACTAATAATGTAAAAATTATTAGCCTGCTATGTAGAAAATAGAATTTCAAAGCAAAGTTAAACTGATTTTTGTAATTCCTCATCTGTGATCTGTGGGGATGTTTTCTTTATATGGCCGCCAGTTTCTTAACCGTCCTTTCTAACCCAAAGGCCTTATTTGCTGTTATCATTGCTGTTGTCTTTGAGATTACTGTCTCTGGTTATATATTTACTTCCTACTCTTTCTTCTTTGGTCTTTATTCTTTGGGAGGACCCACCACCCATCTCCCAAATAAATACACACATGAATGTTCTCATGAATGACCAGGCTTGGCTTGTTTCTAGCCATCTTAACTTACATGATTCTGTCTACCTTTTGCCTCTAGGCTTTCAACCTTTCTCTATTTCTCTATACCTTTCTTTACTTCTTACTTGGTGGCTTGCCGTGTAGCTGGCTGGCTGGCCCCTACCCTCCTCTCTCCTCCTTTTCTCGTTCCTCCATCATCTCTTTTCCCCACATTTCTCCTCCTATTTATCCTCTCTGCCTGCCAGCCCTGCCTATTCTTTCTCCTGCCTTGCTATGGACCATTTAGCTCTTTATTAGACTGATCAAGCACAAAGGAATGCTACACGTCTCTACATCGTTGAACAAATATTCCATAGCATAAACAAATGTAGTATATTTTTAACACAGACAAGCTCTTCATGTGTCATCCTGGCTGGCTCTGAATTCACACTGTAGATCACAAGTTTTCAACCTATGGGTCACAATCCCTTTGGGGTTGAAAGACCCTTTCACAGGGGTTGCCTAAAGCCATTGGAAATATAGATATTTACATTACAATTCATAGTAGTAGCACAATTATAGTCATGAAGTAACAACAAAAAAATTATTGTTTGGGTTACCATGACTTGAAAAACTATATTAAAGGGTAGCAGCATTGAGAAGGTTAAGAACCACTGCTATAAGCCAATATAGCCTATAACTCCAAGAGATCTGTTTGCCTCTGCCTCCCAAGGGCCTGGATTAAAGGCCTGCCATATTTAGCCTTTGAAGGACAGGTCTATGTACTAACAGATTCACTCAGCTTTGATTTATCTGCAAGTGTCTTCCTTTCTCATATTTGAAGGATGGTTCAGCTAGGTATAAAATTCCTTGCTTCTTTTGTTGTAAATTTTAATGCTTTGAGTTTATCAGCCAGATTGCTTGCTGGCCTACAAAATTGCCTGTGAGAAACTACTGGAATTCTTACGGAGGAACACTAGCATGAATAAGTAGCTTCGATAGTGTGCTTTGCATGGGCTTCTTTGACTTTTTCCTTAGAGTAGAGTTTGTTAAGCTCGTTGGACATCTCCATCATGTGTTCCATGAAATTCCAGTAGTTTTTCAGCTGCTATTTATTAAAATATTCCCTCTCTCTTTCCTTTCTCTTCTTTTGGGATGGCCAAAATGCAAGCTTATCTGCTGTGTCTCTTAGGTTCTGTTTACTTTTTTTTTTCATCCATTCCGTTTCTTAGACTAAATCATTTCATCTATCTTCTCTTCAAATTTTCTTCCTCTTGTATTCTCAAATTCTCCCTTAATTGCTCCAGCAAATTTGCATATTTTTGTTATTGTATATTTTAGCCCGGAAGTCTTCCGTATCTTTAGTTGTTTTTGAGCATACGTACGGCTATTGTTTTTAAAGTCTTTTGCCATTCCAACATCTGTTTTTTCTTTAGGAGAGTTTCTGCTGAGTTAAGTTTTCTTTGAATGCTTTGTATTTTCCCGTTCTTTTCTTGTGTGTGTGTGTGTGTGTGTGTGTGTGTGTGTGTGTGTGGTGTATGTGTGGTGTATAAAATTGCATGTGTTTGAAGCTTATAGTCATGAAAACGAAAATGTCAGTAGGTTAAGAACAAGGTAGACAGAAGCTTCAGCCCGTTAGAATGCCGTCTGGTTCGTTCTACATACTCCTCTCTCCATGTCTAGAAGAATCAGTATTGTCAGGTTTTTACTACTATGGAACAAGGGTCCCTTTCTGCTACTCTCCAGCAGAAGGTGCTCCACTTGCTTTTTGACAATATCATCCAAATTGAAATTACTACGGAGAGTCTCTTTTTGTAACCTGTTCTTCAAAATCCTTCAGCCTCTCCCTACTATGTAGGTCCAAAGCCAAGATAGGCTCCTTTTTCCTTTATCCAATCATTATTACTTTTCTACTGCTTCATGACAGACTGTTCCAAGGCTTAGTGATATCATATAAGCAAGAAAATGACCAAACCCAAAATAACCCATCTGTTGTCTCATGCTTGTGTATAAGGCCTTGCTAGACTGAAGCCACAGGTTGAGTCTTAGAAAATTGTCCAAGTGTTAGATGGGACTCAGCCTTAAGCTACCTTAATGCGCAACCAGGAGGCAATCTGCTTCAAGCTTATTTCGTTACTTAGTGATTGGCAGTCTTCAGGTCCTCACTGGCTGTTGGCAGAAGATCCCAGCTTTTTCTCACAGCCCCTGTACTGGCCACTTACAATGGGGAACTTGAGATTCTTTAGAATGACAAGGGATAAGGCAAGAGAGAATGAGAAAGATAGAAATCAGAATCTTTTCACTGCTTCATCTAGAAACTATTCTTTTATTCTGGTTATATATTCTTTCATCAGAAGAGAGTCAGTAGGTCCCTCCTATATGTAAGGAGAAGGGATCACACAAAATGTCAGTGCTAGTGTCCTACTTAAGATTACTATTACTGTGATGAAAAACCATGGCCAACATGACCAAAACAAGTTGGAGAGAAAAGGGAAGTTTATTTGGCTTACACTTCCACATTGCCATTTATCACTGAATGAAGTCAGGACAGGAACTCAAACAGAGCAGGTACCTGGAGGCAGGAGCTGACACAGAAGCCATGAAGGATGCTGCTTACTGGCTTGCTCCTCATAGCTTGCTCAGCCTGCTTTCTTATAGAACCCAGGACCACCAGCCCAAGGGGTGTCCCCACTAAAAATGTGCTGGGCCCCTATCAATCACTAAGTTTTAAAAATGTCCTACAGTGGGATCTTATGGAGAGCCTGTGTCAGCTGAGGCTCTTCTTTGCAACTCTAGCTGATGTAAAACTAGCCAGCACAGCTAGGAAATGAGTCTGGGGATTTGGTTTCAGAGACTGTGCACCACAGTAGAGAATATATATTTTTAAAAAGAACAATTTCTTTTATTTTGAACTAACTTTTTGTTGCCCTAAGTACCAATTTTCTGTAACCTCCTCACCAGTATCAAGTGCTTATTTTAAATTTTAAAGAAAGTTTTAATTTAATTTCTACTTCTGGGAGTCACTAATGATTTGTTTAAGGATGCTTTTTTTTTTATTATTGACCTTCTGATTTTTGAGATTTTTATGTGCTATTTTTATGTACTAAAAAGTATATAAGAAAGTTAGTCTATTACAATCCCCATAGTTGTGTGTGACAAAATACTGAGTTTCTGTGGCAGGAAAGCCAATAGCTATGATACGTGTAGATACTACTTTTCTCCCTTTTTAATTCATATTTTGATTTTGTTCATGATTTTTGTGCCAGAAGATTTTTCTTTCTTAATGTCCATATAGCCAAATTGATCAAGTATCACTTTTATGGGGGGCTCATACCATTAAAACCAAAATCTGTGTATTTCCTGCTAATATCTTTGGTATCCTTTGACTGCTTTTTATGGGATAGATGTGAATCTCCTTCCTGGCATATGACACCTTCTTATCACCTCATGCCTACCTAAACTCTTTCATCCTCTCTGGAAACTCTGCTTTCAGAGTCTAGTTAAGTCTCGCTATTCTTCTGTACATTGATACAAACCTGCATTTCTGTCCAATCCCTTTCTCATGGCTGTTGGAGGACAGTCAGGGCTATTCTGGAAGCGTTTTGTCCAGCTCTAGAGCTCGGTACAGTACCCACATGCATAGCGATTGAATGAGAAGTCATCAGAGAACACTGGCCAAAACAAAAGGGGACACAGGACCTTCACCCTGTTGGCGACTTGAATCTTTTCATTCTGTCCTATCCAGAAGACAACAACTCCATGATCTCACAATCCCTATAGCTGTGTTTCTATGGCCTAGAAAGCCAGTGGATCCAGGACTCATGCCCAAGCTCCCGGGCAGCTAAGTGTGGTTGTGTAATTAGGTTCTGGGCAATGGATATGAGAAGCCATAAGTACATCTTGACAACTTTAAAACAGCATCTTCTCCCTTTACTTTCACCTTCCTGTGAAAACGTGGTCATAGGAGCTGCAGAGCCAGACCTAGACCAAGGAGGAATCTGTGTGGAGAACAGAAAGCATAAGGAGAAAGAGAAGCAATGCCAGGGCCATCTTTGCAGTTCCTTGCAGTTGTGTGAATAATAAGCATCGGCTGCTGGATTGTTTAAACCACTGTTATTTTGAACTTGGTTAACAGAAATCAAATATGCATTCTAACCTGCGGAGTACCCATGGGTGTCGCAGCCTACCTTTGGGATCACTTCCCACCAGTCCTTTATGAGTGTCAGGTGCCAGGCTGTGGACGCTTGGGGTCAGGAAGACGATTTGTGATGAAAACACAGCCTGCTCCAGGACTACGATATAGGAGTTACACAGCCATTCCTTCATCACAGAAGAACATATTAAAGAACACTATTGAGCCATGTAAGGTAACACACCGAAGAAGCAGGCTTGGCTCAAGATAATGTAGTGAGGACCAAAGCCAGTGATGGTTAAACTGGAAGTCAAAATCTTAGTACAGGGAAGGGAGAGGGCGAAAGAGCCCTGGCAAGATGGACCCCAGGCTCTGATTTTAGACACCTGGTTTGCATTAACCTCTCATCTCTCTAGACTCTAACAATGCCCCCTGCCTTCCCTCCACTCTTTTCCTGAGCTGCCAGCATCTTTAATCTTTATAACATGATATCGGAAAGGATAAAGATAGTGAAGTTGAGGATGGAGCCTGAGTCCATAAGGATCCAAGTATATAGTAGTAGCTGAATGCTTCAAGTAGGTAACGGGAAATAGAACTATCACCAAAATCCATTCTCTTCCCTTTTTTGAACCCTTACCCTGCATTTACCCTTTCCCCAAATATGCATATATAGGTCGTGTTAAAAAAAACTCCTTCCAGTTGGCCTGTTTCCAAGACAAGGGTACAGCTGGGCCGAAGGGCCACATGTTGAAGTTATTAATATGCCCATGCCCTTCTCCCCTACTGAGTTCACTGATCAAAGGCCCTGCCAGAACAGCAATGGATAGCCTAGCATAATGGGGACTGAAATTCTACTTCAGAAACCAGCTTTGCCAAAACACACTACCTTTTTAAGTGAGGCATTCCATGCACATATTAACCTGATTACAGAAAGGAAGGGGGATCTTTTTCCCTCTGTACCCTGCTAATAATTTTCTGTCAGGTCTGATTTGGCTTCAGCTGAACTCCAAGTTCTTGTGATGTGCCCTGTTCACCAGTAAACTGAAAACAGAAGGTGCTGTACAAACTCTGAGACGGGATACTTCACCCATGAATCCAGACACTGCAGAATGTGGTTCCCTGCCAGCAAGGAAGGCCAATGATGGCCAGCAGCCTGCCTCCGATTCACACAGTCGATGGATGAAATGCATGGAGAAAATGGTGGAAATAATTAAAGGCTCTTGGAGTTAACAGAAGCACTGACTCATTACATGGAGCCCTTGCCTCAAGAGGGAGTAAACCATTGTGCTTGCTAGAGAGAAGAACAGACAGTATCAAAACATTTAGAGTCCCAATCAGTTCCAGCCCCAGGTTGGAAAGCTAGTATTAGGTAAAAAACAGAAAGCAGATTTGAAGGAAGCAATGCCATTTTGCTCTGCCTGATAAACAGGAGAAATGTTTCAGGGTTTATTTCATCATATTCCAGAAGAACCTGATTTCAGTGTGGCTGACAAAACGTCCCCAGAGTATAAAAAGATCTAGATGTTGTGAGGTTGCCCAGATCCAGGACCAGTCTATGAAGATCCTAAATATGATAGCCATCTAGAGAACAGTCATTGGCGCTAAATGTTTCCTTCGGGAGCTTCAAGCGTAAACTACAAACTCCTTTTTAAACTTTACTCCTTTCTTCAAAAACTCAGACTTCCCAAAACCACAAGCACAGAGAGAGCTAGACCCACCCACACATGAAAAATAGCATGTATACGCGTATGTCTGCACGTGTACATTTTATGTGTGAGTGCACACGTGTACATGCAGGCCAGAGAGCAGGCTCTGACAGTGTTCCTCAGGTTTGTCTCCCCTACCCCTGCTGCTGGCCTGGTTACAGAGTAGGCTACCCGGGCAACGAGTCCCAGGAGTGCTTTGACCTCTTTCTCCCCAGAACTGGGATTACAAATGCATACCCCATGCCCCCCCCTTCTTTCTTAGCATGGGCCCTGGGGATTGAATTTAGAACCCCTTGCTTGCCAGGCAAGACAAGCACATTCCTGAGTTATCACTCCATCCCTGAAAACCAGGATGCCATAAGCATCTCCTCTGCTTACTTTCTTAGCCCTCACGGCTACACAGACATGGAGGTGCTGAGCAATTTTTCTCTTACAAAAAGTCCAGGAATGCAGAAAAGAAAGTAACTAAAGGGTATCCGTGGTCTGGGCCACTCATTTTCTGCTTGTATCTGGCAACCAAGGAAGACAGTGTCCATGAGCTCTTACAAGGCCACAGCAGGGTCAACGTGCAGGAAGAATTCAAGCTTTTCATCTGAAGAGAGGGAGATCTTGTTAGCAAAGGGCTCGTGTAGACAGAGCATCCCACTCCTCTTAGGATATCTGTGGACCTTTACAAAGCAACATCAGGACCACGGTAATGCAGAGGGATGTCCTGATGTCCCAGACTTCCTTACATTTGATAGTCCTTTTGCCATCCAGTCTGTCCTGTAGTCCCGAAAGACATGTTGCTTTACAAACAGCCACATCTTATTCTAGAGCCAGGGTTTCTAAAGGGAAAAAAGCCACAGAGGTAATGCACAACTACGTCATCCAAGACCACACAGCGAGTGGTCCATCTCTTGTTAGCATTCAGTGAAAACAATATGACTTAAAGTACTGAGTCCAAGCCTAAGATGAACCCACGCATTCTTCCGTCTGGAGGGCTTGCCTACATAAATAGTCTATGTGGTAACTTTAGTTAAGTGACAAACCTTAGGGCATAACTTATAAATTCTTGCTAGTAAATTACATTTTCTATGATGTCTAATATGTTAAAATACAGCCAGTCTTTATATCTAAAGGTCCTTTAAATTTAAATAAAAATCTAACATCACTCTTAAAAACTATTAAGGTTCCAGAAAATATTCTTTTCTTTCAAATATATTCTTTCATTTAGCATACCATACTGTGGTGTATTTTACCCAAGGAGCAGTTCAGTGAGGGAAACATAAAAATAGGCTCAAACTTTAACCATGAAAAGTCCAGAGGAAGGAAAGTTGTGTAATTATTCTCAGTGTATTATAAGGAAAGCATTTGTAATCAGTCATCATCGGTAATGGGACCTTTTAACACATGCACGAGAGAGAAAGGGAAGCAGATGGAAAGGGGGAAAGCCAGGAAGCTAAAGAGGGCACACATGGAGCCACTCCTGCTGAGGAAGAAGGCAGAGACCACCACAGGAACAAAAGGTGGTGATGGGAACAGATGCTGTGCATCGTGGGGCTTCAGGACAGGGAGGGGGAGAGCTGTAGCTGATGCATAGGATCCTCCAGTATCAAAGCATTATTAAAACTTCTCCAAATCGCAAAATAACTAACAAAATGAGAACTTTTTCTATCTCCTTTATTCCCCAAAATAGTCATCTAGAAGGGTATTGTGAGTGCTTAAGAACCCTACAGCAATTCACTTAGAATATTAACAAGAATAACTTTTAAAAGAAAAATCTTAAGGCTCCATCAGCTGTACGAGTGTGTCAGTCACCTTGTGATTCTAAACATGTGCTCATGTGAACTGGCCATAGAATTAGTTGAAGTGAGTGAGCAGAAGTGAATCTCTAGGTTTGTAGGAGAAAAGGGTCTATCTCTAGGAAGCCCAGAATTAGTTAGCAACATACTCTTAAGTCTTAATCATCTTGGCTGCTTCTAGAATCAAAGTGACTTTTAACCATAAGCTCCTTGACCAGCTCACTGAGGTGACAGTATAGCAAACAGTCAAAGCCTAAGAAATGACCTGCTGCAAAACATATATCCACACACGTATGTATATATACATATATATGTTTGATTTGATTTGAAAGGGTTTTTCCCATGTATCTCCCGCTCACCCTCCCTTCCCTCCTCACAATCTCTCCCAGTCCTCCCTCAGCCTCCCCCCACCTCACCCTCCCATCCATTCCTCAAGGAGGGCAAGGAGTCCCAAGGTGCGTTGGTTCAGTCTGGTCGGTCCAATTCTCTCACCCCAGTATTAGGGCTGAGTTAGGTGTTCCTCTGTAGGGAATGGGCTCAGAGATGTCAGTTTATGTACCAGGAACATAGTCTGATCCTATTGCAAGAGGCTCCACAAGCTGTCTATGCCACTTGACAGTCATCTACCATTGGAGGGTTTAGTTCTTTTCCATGAAGGTTCCTCAGTGAGTATTTCAGAGTCAGTGAGCTCCCAATAGTTCGGGTCAGCCATCTCTGTAGGTCTCCTCCTCACGATCCTGATCCCTTTGCTCATATATTCTCTCCTCTCTCTCTTCAGCTGGATGGGGAACTCAACCCGGTGCCTCTATCCATTGCTGGATGAATGTTCTAATATGACAATTAGGGTGGTCATTCATTTGATTATAGGGGAAGTCCTGTTTAGGCACCCTCTCTGCTATTGCTTGGAGTCCTAGCCAGGGACATCCTGTGAGTTCTTGGAGGTTTCCCTAGCATCTGGTCTCTTTCCAACCCCACATTGGCTTCCTCTATCAACATATCCATTTCTTTTTTTCTCCCTCTTTGTTGCTCCTCTCACTCAACCATCTCCTTGTCTCATGATTTGTTCCCACCTCCCCTTGCTCGCTTCCCGTTATGATCCCAATTTGCTCAGGAGATCTCTATTTCCCCTTCCCAGGGGATCCTTGATGTCTCTCTTAAGTTCCTTCTGATCCCAATCTGTTCAGGGGCTGTGATAGATATGATATTCTTTGCTTTATGTCTAAAATTCACAGATGAGTGAGTACATCCTATGTCTATCCTTCTGGACCTGTGTTACCTCACTCAGCAAGATATTCTCCAAATCCATCCATTTGCCTGAAAATTTTAGGATGCCATTTATTTATTTATTTATTTGTTTGTTTATTTGTTTGTTTGTTTGTTTGTTTGTTTTTACTGCTGAGTAGTACTCCATTGTGTAGATGTCCCACAGTTTGTTAATACATTCTTCAGATGAGGGACATCTAGGTTGTTTCTAGGTTTTGGCTATTATGAATAATGCTGCTATGAACATAGTTGAGCTAATGTCCTTGGGATGAGAGTGTGCATCTTTTGGGTATAAGGCATGGACAGCTTTCTGGACAGGTACCATTTATCAAAATTAAATAAAGACCTAAATAGACCTATAGGAAATTGAAGGTGTTAGTTCAGGGCCAGATGGTCTCAGTGCAGAATTCTACCAGACATTCAAAGAACTAATACCAATACTCCTCAAATTGTTCCATACAGTAGAAACTGAAAGAACATTGTAGAACTCTATGAGGCTGCAATCACCCTGATACCCAAACCACTCAAAGATGAAACAAAGAAAGAGAATTATAGACCAGTCTCCCTCATGAACATTGATGCAAAAATACTCAATAAAATACTGGCAAAGCGAATTCAACAACATATCAAAAAATCATTCACCACGATCAAGTAGGCTTCATCCCAGAGATGCAGGGATGGTTCAACATACGAAAAACTGTGAATGTCATCCATCATATAAACAAACTGAGAAAAAAAAAAAACACAATCATCCCATTAGATGCTGAAAAAGCCTTTGACAAAATCCAACACTCCTTCATGATAAAAGTCCTGGAAATATCAGGAACACAGGGAAACCACCTAAATATAATAAAGGTGATATACAGCAAGCCAACAGCCAACATCAAACCAAATGGAGAAACACTCAAAGCAATCCCACTAAAATCAGGAACAAGACAAGGCTGTTCTCTCTCTCCTTATCAATTCAATATAGTTCTCGAAGTGTTAGCTAAAGCAATAAGAGAACAAAAGGAGAGTAAGGGGATACAAATGGGAAAGGAAGAAGTCAAACTATGTCTATTTGCAGATGATGTGATCATATAAATATGTGACCCCCAAAATTCTACCAGGGAACTCCTACAACTGATAAACGTCTTCAGCAATGTTGCAGGATACAAGATTAACTCAAAAAATCAATAGCCCTCCTATACGCTAAGGATAAAAGGGTTGAAAAAGAAATAAAGGAAACATCACCCTTTATAATAGCTGCTGCAAAACTTAACCTAAGGAATTATCTGTGGCTTCAGGAGGCAACATTTTTATCTATACCCCTTCTTCCCTGAGGTGGAGCAGTTTCTTTGGCCTATTGTGATATTAGACTCATTTAATATCACATTTAAATAAGTTTTAAACAAAATTTAAGCTATATTTATAATATATTATGTATATTATAAAATTCAAACAGTAAAAAAATGAGTACAATGAAAATTGAGTCTTTTTACCATTCCCGACGCTCAGTATCTCAAAGCATCCATTGTTACCTGCAAGTATACCAGAGGCTAGAAAAGGGTGGCTCCCCTGGAGCTCACACCACAGGTGTTTTGAGCTAGGAACTGATCTTGGGTCTTCTGAAGGAACAGAAGTGCTCTTAACCACGGAGCCATCTCTCCAGCCCCAGAAACCATTTAAACTTAAACAGGCTTAACCAGATGATACAAAGTAAACCCCTGTCATTACCAAGCTATTTTGGTGGTCTCAGATTCTTGGCTCCTCCCCGGCTGTGTAGTGCTGTCTCATTGTGTTTGTAATCTACATTTACCAGGTGCCATTGTTGAGTTGCTCCTTGTCCTTTTAAATTTGTCTTTCCTGAAGCATCTGTTCAGGTTTTTCAGCTCACTTGTAAGCTTGTCTTCTACATCTGTATTGAGGAGACTAAACCCAGATCCTCATACGTGCTCAGCACACAGTCTGCCACTAAACCCACCAGCACATTCTTTAATGACTCAGGAATTTTTGTTGTTGCTCACCCTTAATACTAGTGCCACACTACTTTTACATATAGCAGGTACTTTGCCTATCAATTGCCTTTTTAAAAGTGACGTTGACCATTTCATTCGGTTATAAGGCACATTCTGAGAACTTTCCCTCCCTTACCCCTCTAGTCACCTCCTCCTATCCCTTATCCTCCAAACTAAAATTCAGTTTCCCACATTTATGTGCTCTTTTGGTTTGTTTGAAATCCACCGAGTTTTAGCCAGGATCATCATTGTGACTATAGGTTTGGAAATATCCATCGGATCTTGATGGGCTCCTTAGTGAATGCACAAGTAAAATCATTGATGATGGCATCTCTCGGGATCCCGTAACAGCCAATAGTTTAGCAGGAAGGGTTAGGGCCCAGTGAGTCCCTCCCTGACCCATGATTGACTGTTAATAGGTCCAGTCTTGTGCAGGTCTAATGCAGGCAGCCATAGTCCCTGTGAAATCATGATTACGTTGGTTGTACCCTATCCAGAAGATAACATATTATATACTTCCTCCTTCCCTTTTGGCTCTTAATATTTATTTTGTCCCTTCTTCTGGAAGGTCCCTAAGCCTAAGAGGAAGTGGTAGAAATAAATGTCCTGTTTAAGGCTGAGCCCTCAATCATCACTTATTCTCAGTACTTTGGAAAGTCATGGATCTCTGCATTCATTCACCACTGTTCAATGCAAAGGGAAGCTTCTTTCATTAAGGTTGAAAGTAGTGTCACAGTACAAACATAAATATTTAGACGTCAGCTTGACACCATTAGTTAAACAGGAGTAGTAAGTTCCCCCTAGAGACTAAGACTCTCTTATCCATGAGTTTGGGACTAGGCTTATAATACCAGGCATGAATCCCGTCTCGTGAAGCAGACTGTAAACCCAACCAATGGGCAGTTGGTTATTCCCAGAATAATTGTGTCATTATTGTGCCAGTGAGCACACCTTGTCTGGCATGGTGATATTGTAGTTTGTAGCCGTCCGAGATGGGGAAGACTTTCTTTCCCAGAAACCTAGGTGGTACCTCCTGGCAATATGAAAGCTTTTCACCAGGGAAGATGCTTCCAGCTCAGTTCTAGCTGGACTTCTCTCCACCATATATGCAAGGCGTGTGGGTCTCAGACAGGATCTTATCAACTGGTGGACAATATAGAAGAGTGGTAAGATTTTATACTGTCTTGGGGGCCTCTGAGCCTCCATGACCAACAGCTCATAAGGAGGTGTCTAATACACAGCGCTAGGGTTTTATTTAATAAATCCTGGCTTTCAGGAGTAGTCTTTTCCAGATACAGAGTTTCAACCTTCTGTTTTTGTTTCTCTCTTGTTTAACTTGTCTTTCTGGTTGGATTACAAAGTAGTAAATTTCCAAAAATTTTTTCCCTCCCCATTCTGATCCCCCCCCCCCCCCCCCCCCCCCCCCCCCCCGCACACTTATCTTTGCTTAAATATTGCGTCCTCGGATGCCCTGCTTTCTATCTCCTAGGCTCTGCTATTCCCTCCCTTTACTTCTCCAGCCTGAATATTGAAACTGGCAAAGAAAAGGGTTCAGAGTGCACTTGAAGTAACAGGCACGGCCGGGACTTCTTGGATAGGTGCTTTGTTAGTGAAGGAAATATGACCGAGACGGACTCTTATGGAGCTGAAAGGAAACCATCACTCAAAGAGGAAGCTCACAGAGCGGGGGAAAATCTTTGCCATCTGTACCTCTAACAGAGGAGTGATATTCAGAAGACACAGAGAACTTAAAAAACAACTAAATATCAAACACACAGCCCTCTCTGCCCCCCCCCCCCCCAAATGGGCCAGTGGTTAGAATAGAGAATTCTCAAAGAAACACAGATGGCTAATAAACACTTTAAAAAGTGTTCACTTCCTTAACTATTAAATAAATTTGGATTAAAAGTACTTTAAAATTCCTTCCCTTTCACCCCAGTCGGAATGACTGTTATTAAGAAAGCAAGTGGCAATAGTGCCTGTGAGGATGTGGAGAAAGAACTCATTGTCCATCAGTGATGTATACACTGATACCAACCACTGCAGAGGCTCCTCACAAAGCTGGAGTTAGAACTAGCACTTGGCATAGCTACACCAGCCTGGACATACACTCAACGGCCTCTAAATCCTGTTCAACCGTGTTTGTTGCTACTCTATTTACAATAGTCAAGAAATAAGATCAGGCTAGATGGCCATCAGCTGATGAAAAGACAATGAAACTATGGTGTGTGTGTGTACGCGTGTGTATAGGTGTGTGTGTGCATGTGTGTATAGGTATGTGTGTGCATGTGTGTATAGGTGTGTGTGCACCTGCATGTGTGTCTGTTTGTATATGCATGTGTGTACACGTGTGTATAGGTGTGTGCACGTGCATGTGTGTCTGTATGTGCACTTGCATGTGTGTCTGTGTGTATATGCATGTGTGTACATGTATGTGTGTGTACACATGTGTGTATGTTTGTGTGTACATGTGTGTGTACATACATGTGTGTGCATGTATGTGTACTGGAATTTTTGTTCATCTGTAAAGAAAAAAATTGAAAGTAAATACACGTTAGAAAAAATTACAGTAAAGTAACTCAGGTTCATGAGACACAAACACAGAATGCTCTCTTCATATACAGGCCCTAGCTTCAAATCTCTGAATTTTTTATGATCTGGAGAACCTGTACTGTCTTTGTATATACATTTACATTCTTAGTAGAGTCCACATTACCAGCTATTTACTTTCTCATGAAAGATTTTTGAAAAATATCCTATCTCAGAGTCATGAAAAGGATTTTCTATATTATCTTTTCAAGACTATTATTTTGCCGAAAGGTATCTTAGAGGTATGAACCGCCCGAAACTAATGCTACATGAAAGTCCTGCTTTATATCCTTTCAAACACATTGAGTGCTCAAATTTTCCGGTACATTTTAATGAAATGAGCATTACCCCTGCTGCTTTGAACTGCAACCTCTGTCATCAAGTAAGTATGCATTTCTGTGTGGGACTGACATGGGGCTGTCACCATCTCTGTTCCCTTGTCCATGCACACACTTATTCACATGGTTTTTATCAGACCTCCACAGCAGATCTTGCAAAAACTCAGACCTTGCCTCATTTCTTCTTTGAAAGCACTGTGGTTCTAATCTTTGTTTCGGTCTATCCTTAGTTAGTTTGTTGAGCTTTTAGCTGGTGTGGTATTGAATATTACACATCAAATTGGAGGAAGCTGACAATCTTGAGGAAGATCAGAGTTAGAGGGACTTAGAGTAGTCAGGACTTGCTAAGATATTATGCTAATAAGCCAGTACCATGTGAGCTTGGGCAGATACAGGGATCAGGTGCCCATACATAAAACCACACAGAGTTGATTTCCACCAAGTATTGCCACCAAGCCTAGCTTTTCTCAAGTGGACTCTAAATATCAGACTCTGCTTGCCTGGGAGGCCAGGTAACCATTAGAACCATCTCCACAGTCTCTCTAGCTCCTCTTACAAACTTCCATGAGAGCTCTCTCTTTCTTCTGTTGTCCCTGACAACAGAAACTTTTGAGAAGAATGGATGAGTTGGGCAATGATGTGGGAATGTCTTTCTGTATGCTGTGAATATCAATCTTTAAATAAAGGAGCTGTTTTGGTCCATGACAGGCACCATAGAAAAAGTAGGCAGGGAAATCACAACATAGGTAGGAGAAGTAGGGCGGAGTCAGACAGCCGGAGCCAGCCACTCAAGAAGAAACATGTAAGGTAACACAGGTGAGCCACAGGCCACATGGCAGACAGATTAATGAGAATAGATTGAGTTAAGATGTAAGAGCAAGCTAGCAATGTGCTTGAGCCATAGGGCAAACAGCATGAACTTAATATAAGCATCTGAGTTATTTCTGGGGGCCTGATCAGTGGCGGGTGGCTAAGGAGTCTGGGGCTGCAGGTCTGTGGGTCTGGACCTCTGGCCGCCCAGGGCCAAGAAATCTCATTGCAACAGGGCAATACTCTAAATTTCATGGCTATAAAGATCCCACTGGCTTCATGTTGCTTGCCTAAAGTTTTCAAAAAGAGTTTTATCCACTGAGATTTCTTAGTTTGTTCTCTCCTGTTTTATCTGAGATAGCACGTCCTTCTGTCTCCTCTTTTGGTCCATTATTATTCCTTTCTTGATCATTTCTGAATTATTGTGCCTGAAATTTCTTCTTATGGAGTTAGTCCCAAAAAGATAAGTTTAGTTCCATTTGTTTCTCACCTTTACACCACTTTCCCTAGAGAACCTTCCCTGGCTTTCCAGCTTCCTGGCTCTGCTGCTGGAATATTCTAGACCGCTGCTGTATTTTAGCCATTTCTCAAGAGCTGCCTCAGCTCACACTAGTACTAGTGGGCTATTTTCCACTATCCTTGTTTTTAGACTTATTCGTTCTTACCCAAGGTAGGTAGGGACTAAGTTTTAGTGAAAATAAAGACAATCAGAAGCTATAATTTAGGTTTAGCAAAAATGACTGTTTCCAGGTCTGCTTTGTGATTGCCCTGTATTACCCAGTGCAGTAAATTTACCTCCAACAGCCACATTTTAAAATCAATGGATTTTATTAAGTTGAGGTTAGTCTGAAAAGTCATCTTTGTGAAGAAAGACACTGAAATGAAATCACTTCAATGAAAAAAGCTGAAGAGCCTTTATAAATAGAGAAGACTCTTATGATGGGGGAAGGGCCAAACTGTTCCGCAGCCTCCCACAGGCTGGCTTAAAACTTCCAAACCCAAGAAATGCCTTCCCCATTCCATATGGCATTGGGACAAAGCAGAAAGGAGATGGGAGTAATTCATTCATCTACCTATTTTTTCCCACTCTTACCACTGTAAGCACACAGATGAATTATTTGCACTCTTGCAAGGTCAATTAAACCACGCCATAGCCAGAGAAGTGCTAATTGGAACCTTCACAAATGTGGGTGGCACTTTGAAAGGTCCATGGGAATCCTGGCATATATTTCAACAATACATTTGACTTCTGCCTCCAGATGAGATAGAATAAAGATTCTTCTGAAAACACTAAAGTTACACAAGAAAATATATAAAAAATGGTGTTTAAGAGCCCTGGGTATCACATGAAAAAGGACGTAATTCCTGAAAGACAGAAGCAGTGAGCCTTTTGACAACCACAGCCTACTATCATCATGTCACGAGAGCCCTAAGTGAAGCCAGTAGACAGACATCTGTTACCTAGAGAGCTGCAAGCTTCAGTATACAAACAAATATTAGGAAAAAAAACTGTGGCAGCCCAGAAAAAGATTAGTGTGCTCGAGTTGAATCATAGTTTACTGATTTCCTAGGTTTTTCTGCTTAGCTGGGGGCTTTCTTTCATTCTTTGTTGTGTGCTTTATTTGGGGACATTGTAGCCGAAGGTTTAAGAATAAGAGGTTACAGTAGTTGATGATTTCAAGTTAGAGATAGTTCTCAGAAGAAGTATTCTTCAGTAATGGGGACCCGACTAATGAATACACGAGTCCTACTCTGCAGAATGTAATCTTCAGGGATCCAAGTACATCCCTGAAGAAGCTTAAATAAGTTTATGAGAATACTGAATGGCCAGCTCTGAAGAAAGAAAACGGTTCAGTGTCTGGTATCTACTAAAGATGAGTGAGCATGCGTGAGTCAGGAAAACAGAGCTCATCGGGAATTTACAGATAACTTAGAGGGCTACAATAAAGCAGGTACCTTTTGTTTTTAAATTTTTTTTCTCTCCCAAGGTGGAGTCTCACACAATAGTCTAGTCTGTTCCAGAACTTACATTGCTTTTTCTGCCTCGGCTGAAATTCTATGCAAGAACAATTGTGCCTGGTGAAAACAGATCTTAATATTGGTTTTGGTCTGTTCACATTCAAAGGTCAAATGAAATACAAATTAAGCTTCCAGAAATGAAGAATTTAGTGTCTGCGCTATAAAACAACAACAAAACAAAACAAAAACCCCCACAGGTTAGAATTAATTCCAGATTAGAAAAAAGATGTAGTCATAAACTGTTGAAAATAAAACACAAAGCAAAGAATAAACAAAAACACAAAATGAGCTAAACAGATGGATGGAAAAACCTGGAATATATCAGTAAGTTATGAGTTAACCTCAGTGTACTAATTTTGAAATGATTGGGAGTTCCTGAGGTGTGTGTGTGTGGGAAAACATCAATAATATTTTGCCAATTTTGATAAAAAGCCAAATTCTACAGATCTAAAAGGTCAATAAACCACGATTAAAACTATATGGGGGTACGTCATAATGAAACCAATATGATGAAACAAGTAGTAGTAGAGCAAGTGAACACAAGTAAAAACGTCACTGCAAATACGGGTTACATCAAGTCACCCACTGAAAGGCCACGCAAGAGGAGTCGTCTTAAATTTTTGGAAAAAAAAAAAAAAAACATTAGGCTGAATCCAAATCATGCTTTACAGCTACTCGCTTTCAAGCTTTAGAGCCTGGAAAAAAGACGCTGCAGGAAGGATCCTATCTCCTGGCTACATTTAAGGATTGTTATCTTCAGAGAAAAGGAAAATCACCCAGTAGCCATTCTGTCAACCCTTTGCTAGCCATCCAATACCAGTACAGCAACATTATTGCCAAGGTCATTGTCTTTTAGACACAGTATCTATAGTCACTGATAGGACCACATGCTCCTAAAGCCCTCATCATTGGGATGCAAAGGCTAGCCTGTAAATGCTTCCCAAACCTTTCCTCTGTGCTCTCCTTCCCATGCTTCTTCCATGTCTGCAGCTTGCTCTGGTTCCTGTGTCTAGAGGAAACGGGATCTTGCACACACACTCCTTTGTGTCTCCCTCTTTCGTGTTTAGTCTTACCAGTAACCTACTCATTCCTGTCCCCTCATTTCAGACTCTGAAGCTCCGGACTTGTACATTAGCCTCACTTCAAAACAGACAACAGGCAAGTGATGTACTCATTTTAACTAGGCTGTTCAACCCTTCAAGGCATCATGAAGCAAATATACCTCTACTCTGGCACACCAAAGCCAGAATATAAGCTTTCCTTTGCTCATGACCAAATTCATTACTAGAGGTTGGTCAGTAAAACAGTGAAACCTAGAAGCTGCCATTGAAGAAGTAATGAACAGAAACCCATTAGAAAGCTCTATACACCATCTAATATAGGTACAGGCAAGCAAGATATCAGAACTATACATAGGGAGTAGGCTTAACGGAGCCTACTATTCCCTTGCTGTTACTGGACCTTCTGGGAAGAGAAGCAAGAAAACTGCAGTCCCGTGTGGACCACAGGAAAAAATGGAGGGTTGATAGTATCAATTGTTGGAGCAAACTCATGTTGGCCATCTAGAATAGCTCTGTGAAGCAGGTATCTTCATTTTACAGTAGGGATAAGCAACTCAATTAAAGGTCAATATGATAGAGCCAGAATTTGACTCAAAGAACCCAAACTCACTCTACCCACTCTTCTCTAGTGTCTGGGGAATTGAGCGCTAGCAAAAAGGTACTCCAAAGGTTAAGCACACAGCTAGTTGGCGCTCCTTACCTATCCTGGATTCTTGGGATAAATGTCACCCACTTATAGGTCATTTGAGGAATAAGCAAAGAAGTATGTAATGAGGATGGCTATGTAGTCTAGTGTAGAGTACTTGTCTGCTGATGTTTAGTCCCTGGGTGTAACACCTAGATAACAAGGAAACAAAAGCAATTTTACAGAGTATTTTTTCAGTGCCACACAAATAGGAAGAGCAGTAGAAAGCAGAGTGGAGAGTACGAAAGGAGAGAGGTTGGTTGAGTGAGTCTGGGAAGAATGCGCACTCTAAAGCAATGCATTCCAGAGAACCTGAGAATGGCCACCAAAGCAGGTCTCTCACTTGCTGGCTTCCCTAGCTGCTTCTCAGGCTAAAGAATCTTAACTCAAGAGTAACATGGTTCACCTGAAAGCCTTCACTCTCAGATTAATATAGGACTCAAGAGTTAGGTTAAACAGTCATAGTCTCCATTGCCTGTAACTTAAAAATTCTAGAGGATTCAGAAGAAACCAACCTAACTGCTAAAACATCTTTAAAATATGCTGTTTTAATCCCAGCACTCAGGAGGCAGAGGTAAGCAGACCTCTGTAAGTTCAAGGCCAGCCTGGTCTACATAGGGAGTTGGACAGCCCTGGATAACTGGGGCTTCCATCTCAGAAATCCAAACATGGTGCTCGTTTAAAGAATTGAAAGAAAATCTTTACATCCAAACACACTATACATGCATGAGGAAAAAGAAAACACCCACCCTTAGCATGGAAAGAAGAATGGAACTTGGCTTCCACTTTCACAGCCTCGAGACCGCTAGCTTCTGTGCAAGTTTTGTCTAGTCCACCAGCAGCAATGTAGAGGCTGAGTGAGCATGTCTATCTTGCTTGAGTTAAGCCTGGAGAACAGCAGGCACAAACAAACCCTGCACTCCTCAGTTTGACTCTTGAAACTTAAATTCTTAAATTCATGTTCAAAGTGAGAAAGTTGTTAGACTACTGTGGGGCCTAGGTACCAGACATTTCTTTAAAGCAAATTAGAAACAGCTACCCAATGCATATTGTTCATCTTAAGATACTGCCATTTCTCATTTTCTGTGGGTGGGGTGGCCATTAGTTCAAGGAAATTAATATCCACTTGAGATTGCTCTTGATGCTTAACTATTGCCTTTGGGGGTGGGGGAGCTTTCCAGTGTATGTGTGTGAGGAGAGAGACAGACAGACAGACTGACAAACTGGCTTCTGGTCTCTAACCCCATTCTCTGAGTAAAATTTTACCTGTAAGAGAATTTGTAGCCTATGCAAAATAGATTTCATTGAACACAACTCAATGCGATCTCCCAGCTGTAGCATGGAAAGGCAGAGATGGCCTTGGCTCTTAGCAACTCTTATCATATCATGTTATCATGTGTCGGAAACAGAGATCAGTGAAAGAGCTGCATAGCCATCTGCTTTTTCAGTAACACCAGAAAAGAAACGTCTGGTGGAAATAGCTGGATTTCAGTAGGGACACTGAGTACTTGTTTGGCACCAATAGAGCACTGGTCACAGAAGCAGCTTTCTTCTCTGAGTCTGAGTGATGCTGTGATGCCTGTACACTGAGATTTTGAGTTAAGAGAGTCACTGCTGCTTCAGGCTGCAGCACCAACCATGGGGTGTGAAGGAGATGTGCTGGACAGTAGCTGTCTGGGTCAACAGAAGGGGGTTCAGTTGGAGGAAAAGGTTCCTGTTGGCCAATGGTTGATACCAGTACTTGCAAGGACATAATCAGCTTGCAATGGCACCCAAGTCCAGCTGCTAGAGTTCTCTAAATTATTTATTTTCTGCGCCTAATAAATTAGAGATGAGTTAAAAGCTTTTGAGCCCAATCAGAGACGTGCTCCTCATTAATTAATTTTAAGCATTCCATTGTAAAGTGAAGATTTCCATCAGGAGCGTCTGCCATGTCTTAGGCCTCCACGGAGGAGTTACTGAGGCTGCTGCACTGGTGCACTGCTGCCTAAGATCCTCTTACCAGAAGCTGAGATAAGCTCTTTGCTAGAACAAGGAACTCTCAGCCACTTAATTCAGTTTACCATTCTTTCCTTCTTCCATAAACACTAGATCCAGTTCCCACTTCAGACAATTTGAACCTACCTCTCTCATTGCTTGAGGCTGTACTAGGAATCCCAAGCTTTCATAGGAGTGTTTGAATTAAAAAAAAAAAAAAAAAAAAAATTAGTTAACTACTGGAGCTCTCTGGATCAGGGACTCTTCAAGGTTTATTCTGGGCAGGCCAATAGAGTCTAGTCTTCTGGCCCAAACACACACCAGTACAAAGATACCAAAGAGTAATTGTGGTCTGTACACCTTCTCATGAACTTTGGGATAAGTGTATATGCGTGCACAGCCCGAAGACGTTTGGTACCCTTCCCCAGCTGTGGGCATCTCTTTCGTGTATGCTCCATTACATGCACACAAATCTGCTAACAGACAAGAACTTTTGCTCATATTTTTTTTTTTAATGTATCACAATGAGCAGGAAACATACTTGATGAAATATTTTTCAAAGGAGTATATTCAATTACCATCTACAATCAACTTAACTATGACAACAAAGTTTGTTTTTTTGTGACAAATTTCTTTTTCAGTTTGAGAGTTCCTTGCGGCTGTTAGTCTGTGTTTTGGTAACAGTTCGAGATCAGCATTGTTACAGTAACAAAAGGCTAACAAGACTACAGTATAGAAAAAACACCAACAACATCATTTTTGGTTTTACTTGCTCTTACTTTTTTTTTTTTTTTTTTGTTGGTTTTGTTTGTTTTTTTTTTGTGGTTTTTTTGTTGTTGTTTTTTTTGTACATTGCAAAGGCTGTTCATATACCTCTTTACCTCAGGGTCACGTTCAGTTATGCTTTCTTTCCTACCCAAACTTGCCCCCCTCCCCACCCCACCCCCCCAAGAAAGTAAACGAAACAAAACAAAACAAAAAAACACACTCGTCAAAGCTTTGTTCACAGTGGGCAGTATCTCAGCGCCAACAGGCAACCAACTCCATTTTAGGCTTCTATTTAAAATGTCTTAATTTAATTTATTATTTCAAAAAAAAAATATATGTCCATGAACATCAAGTGCGTTGGCTTGGGTCACTGCCTCTCTCCTGCAACTTCCTGCCATGCCTGATAACTCAGGCTTCAGCATGTGCCACCTGTTTTACTCTGTTTTCAATTGTGTAAAACTTTGGCCACATTCATCTTTTTAAATAGCCTTTAATTTAAAAAAAAAAAAAAAAAGACAAAAAAATAAAAATAAAAAAGCCCTCAACTTCCTAGATGCAGAGTGTGTGTGTGTGTGTGTGTTTTCCTTCTTAGGCTTGTGGGAGGTTGAAGGGTGGATGAATTAACTCATTCTGGCAGGTATCCATGTGAATGCCACATCTTGAAAGATTGGGGGGAGGGGGGATTCCTGCCAACCTACTAAAAAAAAACCCATGGTGCCAATGGAGGTTAGGAACTAATTTTAAAAGAGGGTTCAGAGAGCCTCCTCAAGGACTGGCTCTAACAGCAGACAGGAGTAAACTCCCGGAGGGCGATCATCTAAACAGCTGAGCACTGGGGTCAATTTAAGCTCTGTCATGCTACAGATCACAGCCATTGTGGCCGCTAGTCCACAATTCGTGACCAGCTCTTGCCTACCTTCTCATTTTCACCATCACCGACTGCTTTGCCATTTCTAGGTTAGTGCTGAGAATTTCTTCTTGGATGAACATAGGGTGTGGGTGGTGCAGCTGTAGAGGAAAGCGTTCTGTATGCAGCCCACTGGAGGGTGAAAGACCCTCACAAATATCTTTTGACCAGCACTGGTGGGTAGAAGCATACTTAGCCAATCTACCCAACTACTGAATTGTTGTCAAACACACCCACGGGTCAAGGCATGGCACAGCGAAACACCGACAGTCACTCTGCTTCACAGAGGGAGGATGATAGTAGCTCAAAATAGAAGAAACAAAACCATGGGAAGGGCTGGCCGAGTTACAAAGGGACTTGAGGGTGGGGGGGGGGGGGGGGAGGATAGAAATTGCACTATTACCAAGCAATATCATTTTTTAAAAGTTTTCAAGAAGACCTAGCAGAATGGCAGGTAAAGCTAGTGTTAAATTGTTAATTGGTATCACACAGAAAACCAAAAACAAACATTTTTCTATAGATACAGACACAGTAACATACAACAGTTAAATGGCAAAAAATATATATATATGTATTTCATAGAGTTACAAACAAGATAAAATAATGGAAAACAAAAAACTGTACAACTTTAAAATTTAAAAGTGTTCATCTCAAAACACAGGGAGAAATACAAGAATTCGTGTTAAAAGGAATAGCTATTTAAAACAGTAAGTGTTTTGCATACTTGTTTTTGACACCTTATGCTACAACTGGATACTGATATGAATAGTTAAGATGGTATTCTTTTAGTATTTCTACTTTTAAAAAATTAAAAAGGAATTTGCACTGTGCATCAGCCTAGTTAGAAATATGTACAACAGTTCAGGGTCTATTCTTTCTTTAACGAAAAACAAATTCATAAAAGTCCCGGCTAAGAAAGAAAAAAAAGAAAGAAAGAAAAGAAAAAGGAAGGATTTCAGATCTCGGAATGCTCCAGTCTTTGCAAAGTCGATGAGTGGCTTCAGCACTGGGGAAGAAGCCCGGAAGGTGGCCAACGGAACCTGGATTCACAGTCTTCAAAGTTCCCTTTGAAACATAAGGAAGAGAGTGAGGGAGAAGGACTTCACACTTTGGGGACGAGGGAGAACATGTCTGTTGGTGTTTGGCTATGAAACTGAAACAGCAAAGCATCTATTTGTTTTCAAAACTTACGTTTTAGCAGCACAAAGTTTTCCTTTCAAGGTTCAGACCGTTTTAAGGTGAAAATGGGTGTGTGTTGCATTGTGTTGTGTTACAGGAATAGGGGTATTAACAGAAACACAGGTGCCTGGTGCACATGCTTCCTCTTTTGTTCTCTGTACATCGCTATCTGTTTGTTGGCTGCACTCTGGATCACTTGCCGCTCAGACTGCCTAACACGAGGACAAAACTTTGAAGTAAAAAAATGTGTCTTTTGGTATCTGGAATTGTCATTGACAGCTGCCTCTCCGCTGGCAGAAGAAGAAGCCCAACGACTTGGGAACTCTTTTGTGTTACTTTCTTTTATTAAACTAAGTCTTGTTTGTTTAAATCAGAAACAAATTCTCAAGTAACAAGAACCCTTTCCCCCTTTCCTGCATCAGCAGTGAAAGGGTGTGTCTTTGGATTTTTTTTTTAAAGCATGAAATTTCTTTTTTTTTTTTTTGAGAGAGTAAAGACTCAAACACAAAAACCAGAACCAAATCTCTAGCCAAAAACTTCTTAGAAAAAAAAAAAGAAAAAAGCACACAGCCCCAATTACACAAACTGAAACGAATGTTTTACTTCAAGAAAAGAATATTTGAAGTGTCCACAGATCAAGGGGTGGGGGGGGGGAAGAGAAAAAGCCAAGGAAGGAGAAATAAAAAGATAAATGCTCAGGGCTACCAGACACAGGTAACGAGAATTAAATTCCTTTCAAAAGTCCCAACTCCCCAACCAAGAAATAATCTGTGAGGACCCTGATGATCCCTAGAATCCTCAAGTTCTTTCTCAAGGTTTATAAAATAATTCTGCAGCCACCCTTCAAGAAGCAAAGGTAGCCACTTTGAGTGGTAGATGGAAGGATGGGAGTTGGGGGGGAAGAGAAAGTTGAATTAAGGGGCAAAGGGAAGAGAAGCGCTTAGGTGAAGCAACAGATTGCAATCTATCCACTAGGGATGAACATGACATCAAATGAGGAGCTGTCGCTGGACCACACAAAAGCTAAATGCACAAAGGGGTTAAGTCTACCATACTGCTTCAGCTCATTTCCAATGCAGCAATCTACTCAACACCAAAAATGGTCATACCTACCATAAATACAGAAAGTCAGTTTTTAAAACTCATTTTTTTTTTAAGCTACAAGTCCTCAACACTCTTTGTGTGTGGGTTTTTTTTTTTTCTCTGAAGGTGGGAGTGCTTAGCTTTTCCCCTTAAAATTGGCTTCAGCAGAAAAGCTATTCTTTAAAATCCCCAGAAAGCTAAAGCAGTTCACACTGTTTTTCTCGAATACTTTCTGCCCATTTTTAAATTAACAAAACAAAAATCTTTTCTGGAACAAAAGAAAAAAAAAACATATAAAACAATGATTCTGAAAACAGAACAAAGTGTGAGCCATTGACCTGAGAATAAAAAGACATTACATTTCTTTTCTTCTTTTTTTTTTTCTTTTAGCAAGCCATTGGTATCTGAATGCTAAGACAGCAAGACATTTAAAACTGTAACAAGGTGGAGTGCTTTCCCATACAGTGCATGCCGGGCTCCTCTGTGCTATCAAGGTGGGGCAGTTCTCAAAGGGGGCAAATATACAAGGGGTTTAAGCTCCAACGACAATAGGCAGGCCCTGTGGACTTCAGTTTCCCAGACCAATAGTACCTTTAAAAGGACACAATATAACAGGGTTAGGATTTGTGTTTTCATTTTTTAATATTAAAAGAAAAAAAAAAGACAAGGATGTAAAATCACCGGCATAGATAGGTATATGGGAAAACAACCCACGCTTTTTCTTTTTTTTTTTTCCTTTTTTTTGTTTTTTGTTTTTTTGTTTTTTTGGTTAGAAGCTTTGGAATTGCAGTTAGTCTATTTTTGAAATTGGTTTGTTATTAATTTTTTTTTATTTAAATTCATTTGTAATTGTTCATCTTCAAAGCTTACAATCTGAAGGTGTCCGTTCCTACACTGGTCAGACCACTGTCCTTGGGGCAGCTGGGGTCTTTGGGACCCTCCACCGGGCTCGCCGGTCCGTCGGACTTTTGGCTGAGATCCGTGTCAGACTCCTCCGAATAGTCGTCTGTTGGCATCGAGGGCTGAACCCCTGAGGTGCTGCATGAACTTGAGGTAACCGTTGAAGATGAGGAGAGAGGAGGAAAAGAAGGGGGCTTCGAGGCCGAAGCCCGGGAGCCCACTGGCGGCCAAGACTTCCTGGAGGCGTGGGGGGAAGCGGACGAGGACGGGGCGGCCGACGGGGGAGGGGGGCTGTCGTTTGAGTGAGCGGCAGACTGCGAGGTAGATGCGGTGCTAGGATCGGGGAAGCAGGCAGAGTGAGGTAATAAACTAGGGTGCTCTTTGGCGTTTCTTGCTGCTCTCGTGATTGTTCTGTGTTTGTGCAAGGCCGACTCGAGATGCTGACTCAGCGCTTCCTCCCCGCAGAGCGCGCTCTCGCACGCCAGGCAGTGGTATGAGCCGCCGCCGCCGCCTCCACCGCTGCCGGTGGGGACGTGAAGCACCATCTCTTGCAGGTTCACCACAGACTGGCCGAAGAAGCAGAGGGACTTCAGGTGGCTCCTTGCCGCCTCCTCGTCGCCGAAGCCCGCCTGGCACTTACGGCAGACCAACTTGTACTGCACCTTTGGAACAATGAAGGGGTCACAGAGGGAGTCCGCACTTTTGCTTTCTGCTTCTGGCTCTTCGGGGGGTTTTGGCAGGAGGGGGGACACCTCACGGGGGACGTTTTTCTGCTCTTCTGGTTTGGGGGATTCTTTGGCAGGGTCTTTGTCTGGGGAAGCAGCCCCCTGGGGGACTGGGGTTTGGCTTGCTTTGGGCTGCTGCTGCTGCTGCTGCTGCTGCTGTGGCTGCGGCTGCACTTTTTGCTGTTGCTGTTGCTGCTGCTGCTGCTGCAGTTGCCGCTGCTGTTGCTGCTGCTGTTGCTGAATCGCCTCCTGCAGACTTTGCTGGTATTGCTGGTACTGCTGCAGTAGTGAGCTTGGCGACAACCCCATCAGGGCCTGCGAGAGGGCAGGGCTGTAGGGGAACAGGCCTTCCATGCCATACATAGGCTGCAGGTACCCGCTCTGCAGTGTGCCAGGGATCTGGGGGGCATAGTAAGGAGAAAATCCTGGTACGAAGTAAGGAAGGAATTGGCTCGTGAGCAATGCTGTAGGGTCTGATGTCAAAGCCGCCTGCAAGGCCTGCAACTGAGCAGGGTCCACGGCGTACTCCATGGCGGGCAGTGGGGCTGAGATGGTAGCTGTAGCGGCTGCAGGAGCCTCTTTCTCCTTCTTGGGGACCGGTAGGGGTTCCCCTTTCCCTCTGTGTACCTTTTCCTTCTCCTTTCCTTTCTCGCCGTCTTTGTCCTTGCGTTGCTGCTGCAGGGGAAGCTGTGGCGTGGGTATCGGCTGGGCTGCTGGCGGTGGAGGCTGCTGCACCTGTGGCTGCGGCTGCAGGGGCTGTGAGGGTTGCTGAGGGGTCATTGCCATGGTGGCTTGTGCTGGGGTCGGGGAGCTCAGCGAGGCCGAGGACGGTTTATTTGGTAATCCAGATGTGGGGAGGCCAGGGGAAGGAACTGTTGTGCTGGGCAGACCCATCAAGTTCGGTTTAGGAGATGTTAAAGCTAGAAGGAATGAAGACAGACAGAAAAATCACGGATCAGTCGAGGGGTGGCGAGTCAGAAACTCAAGGTGTTGCACCTGTGCCTTTGGAAACCTGAAGGGTCCTCTCAAAGCCAGCATTGTCAACAGGTGTCCCCTGCCATGTGTAGGGTTATTTGGCCAAGTATTTTAATCAAGACACAGACCTGGGGTCAGCTTCCATAATTCTCTATTCCCAGTATCAACACTCACTAGCTCACCTTTTCCTTGCCATGTTCTTCCAGATAACATTCAATTTGCCCAGGACAAATTAGCCTGGAGGCCCCCAAAAGCCACCATCAAAGTACCATGGGCAGAAAGCCCAGGCAGGGATCCTAGCAGGGCCGGGTGGACAAACACAAGTTTCTGCATGTGTCATCCTCTTCCTGCACCACTGAACCTGGGTGGACAGGAGAGAGAAGACAGAGGAAGACTCTGGGAAGAAAGAAACCAACTCATTCAGGGGAAATTGCTCCAGTGCCTTGATTCAGCTCATCTGTAGCAGCATGTCTGTGGAAGTAAGACATACCACCTCCTCTTGCCTCTGCGAAAACAACACACAACAGGGCCAGTCACTTGAGGTGACACCCTCAGTTCCAAGGTATCGGAGCCCTTCCCACCCACTCCTCTTTTTGCTTACTGGTGATCACAGATTGTAACCCTGGGACCATACAAAGTACAGTCCTATCTATCGCTGATCTTGCTCAACCCTAATCTGTGACTACACACCAAAAAACGTTACCCACCCCAGAGCCCAACGGCTTCACAGCTGTCCCTTGCATGAAGACCGGGTCCCAGAGTGATACAAAAGTATCACTGCAGATGGTACAGAGCTTCAGCAGTGGTAAGAACATGTGTGGGAAGGGGCAGAGTTCACGGGACAATGTACAATGCTGAGCAAAGGCAGGTGCTAGAGAACGCAGACAACAGACCTTGGAGCACCTCCACGGTTACCACAGCTGAAAAACTAGACAGTGTATCACAGGACGCATCACTGCTCCTCAGTATTTGACCAGGGCCATCTTCTCTCAGGAAGCTAAGGTAGAGGTTGTATAACATGACATTCTTCATGAAGAGGAAGAAAAGAAAAAAGAACCAAGGACAAAAACAGTTTGAAGCCCAGGAGGGTGTGTTCATTTCTAACTTGATTGATACAGTGTATCAAAACCTCCGAATTACAGAAGCAAAAGCAAGGTTGCTCCATGTTGCCAATCCAAGCAGAGCCAAAGCATCCCTCTGTATACAAACTCATCCTATTCCCCAGTGTAGACCAGGGACCGAAGCTCAGTGAGAAGATACGACTGGCTACTGAGAATCATTCAAAGGCTTGTTGGCCGAGCTGGCACAAGGCAGGCAGAATGGGGAATATAAACTTTAGGGCATGACTCTGTGTGTGTGGATAAGTAGTGGGCCTGTTCCAGGTTTGAGGTCTGGGACCAGAGCCAATAGGAATGTCTGTGGATTTGCCCACACCCATGGCTTCACGCTTTCAAGAGAAAGGTTCAGGTCAGAAGGCCTTATATGTGTTCAACTGATGGACCTACCAAGACGAACTTTAAGGAACACTTAACTGAACCCCTGCTATTTACCAAGCTCTGTGCTGGCTTCACTGGCACACTATTGCTGTAACGCTCATTTTCTGATCTGTAAGATCAGAACTGGACAAGGTACTTCATCCCCTGAAACTCAGTTACTGTGGAGTCGGACTGACCCTGTGCGGATCATGCTGACATACATCAGATGTGTGACCTTTGGTTCCCTAGAAGATTTCTTAGAACCTCAGCCTTCTAATAGTAGTAGAAGATTGCAGGGACTGCATGAATGGCCCCGTGCAAAGGGCTTAGCATCAGGCCTGACAAACACAAGTTCCTTCCCTCCCGTTCCAGGTCCAGTGCCTTTGCAAGCTACAGTCAGTAGCTGAGGTGCTGTTGGCTGCCCTGATGATGAAGAGCGCAGCTTTGTATCCCTCCCTAGTCCACTGTAAGTGATCAGAACCTAAGCAGCACATATACCCATTGATTGACTGGCTCCTACTGGGTGTTGTGGAAGATCACATAACACTGGGAGCCCAGAGGCTTGAGTGGGAGTTCCGCCTCCTACCCTAGCTTGATGAATGGTCTCTACCTCTCTGGGCCTCAGATATCTCATCTGTAAGACAAGGGGATACACTGGATAGTCTAAGTCTGTTTTAATTGTTTTTTTATTGTGTGTGTGTGGTGCTCATATGCTAGAGTGGGTATGTGAAGGTCTTTTGTCCTTTTGAGACAGGTCTTGATGGTCCCAATTCTCTTATTTTCATATCATTATATGCTGGGCTTTCCTCCAATGCCCCAGGCTGCAAGGATCATTCAAATGTCTGACCACTTGCCACAATTTGTTTCCTGGCCTATGTCTTGCTGGATTCAATATCAGTTTGTACATAAATACGGTTTATATTTATGCAAAAGCCTTTGTCTTAACGCTTTCTTTTCTTGTTCCCTTTGGTAGGAAACTGAGAACAGGAATGCGGTAGCTTATGTTCTGCTAAACACCACCAACATTATTAATTTAATTAGGGCCATTCTAGGAAGCAACTGAAGGTGCAAACTTTGGAAAGACAAGGTGGCCTCATGAGGGTCTACTGTGCATGCTGTCTGGCACAGACCTTTGCAGAGGGGACTTGCAAGCATCCTCACAGGATACTGTAGAGGAAGAATGAAAAGATGGGTGAAGATAGGTGAGGAGACACACAGAAGTAATGTCTGTCAGAACTGCAAGAGTCCCCATCTCTAAGAATCCATACCAGCAGCAGACAAACGTGTGTGGTTCCTGTTGAGCAGGACAGAGGGTTGGGGGAAGGGAAAGGCGGCTGAGGATCCCTAGAGTGCACATTAGTCATTTGTCTAAAAGATGAAATGTTTTCATGTCCAAACTAAGAACTGCATTAGCCAGTGCACGATTCCTGCTCAGCAAATGCTAAGAGACAGTCTCTGTAGAAACCAGCCACTGTTCTGAACAGAGGAGTACCGGTGGAGGAAGCACCCAGCCTGGAAGGGTGGCCGGGACTGCATGCATGAGGATAAGCCGGTTGCTAGAGGGTCCAACAGAGTCTCAGCTAGGCAATTCCGATCATTTCTAATTATAACAATTATGTAAGTGGGATCATCTGACCACAAAGTTGGACTTTCTTTGGAAACTAATATGCCAGATGTTTCTTAGTAACAGACAATCGTGAGAGTGATGTCAGAGGCCATACTTTGAAGTGGCACTTGCATCCCAGGACAGGAGAGTCCAAGGAATCCCAGGTCCCACTGGCACTAGGGATGCATGGCCAGATGGGACCTGCAATCCTGTTGTGTTTGGGTGACTAAAGAGGCAAGCCTCCTACCTGCCCACCACATTATAAAACTGAGTGCCTAGTTAGTGACTCTGAAAAAAATGATCACCTGGAACAGGACCCACCTGTGTTGGATGGAGTAAACCCTGGCAAAGAGGGGCTGTTGAGGCTGGGGAGCAACACAGGAGGAATGCCCTGGAGCGCTGGATATGTGTTAGGAAGGTTAAGAGCCTGAAGAGGGGCATTGTCAAACATCCCTTGCTGCTGAGCTGCCAGTCCAAGGACTTCATTAGCCTTTTTAATCCGGTCCAGCTCTTGCTGAGCCATCAACTGACGTACAGTGGCTGGGTCAAAATATTCTTTCTCCTTGTCCAGCTGGCTTCCAATGGTGTCCTTAACTTTGGAGATATGCTGTTGGGAAAAGATATGGTCACGTACAGACAGCCTCGCGCTGTACTTGATGCCACACAAAGTGCACTCTGTTTTGGGTCCCTCATAACTCGTTTGGTTTATACCAAAATGCTTGGCCATGCTTAACTTGGACTTCTTCTCTTTCGCCCGGGCATTCTGGAACCAGACCTGAACAACTCTCTTTGGCAGTCCGATATCATTGCCTAGGACCTCACACTCTAGCATGGTGGGCGTCCTGTAGTCATTAAAGCATGACTTGAGGACCTTCAGTTGCAGATTGGTCATTTGAGTGCGAAAGCGCTTCTGCCCGGGTCGATCCCCGCTGTCACCAGATTTTCCTGCAGACCCGCTCGCCCCAGGACTCGGGGAGCAGGGGTCTGCAAGGCTCGAGGTTTCACTATAGTCCACTGTACCTTCATTGTCATATTCCTTGCTATAAAAGCTTGGGGCTGGGCTGACCAGGCCAGATGACAACCGATCTTCATACTCCGACATTGCCATCATGGCTGCTTTGGTCAGACCCTCATTAGGTGCACAGGATTTGGTTTCGGTTGCTATGCCCGTGGCGCTGTCGTTATCAGCATTGCCCTCGTCCCCCGTTGTGGTGTCTGTGATTGCAGTGTTGACAGAGGAACAGTCATCGTTGTCCAGCTTGGTCTGGTCAAAGTTCAGGTTAACAGAGGACATGGAGGGGCTTTCAAAGTCCTCAATCCCTTCCACCTTGATGGAGGAAGGGCTAAGAAGGGTCCTAGGAGACAACTCCATGGTTTTGCTCACAGGTGAGAGCGGCACACCCTGCCCGTCACTGCCGCTTGGGGGCAGGTGGGAAAAGCTAGTTCCGTCAAAAATATCTCCCTTCATCTGAAGTCCCCCATCACAGTCTAAGAGCATGGCGGACAGAGTCAGGTTGTAGCCAGCTCTCTTGGCTTCATGCCAGTGCCGAGACCGGATATGAGCCTCGAGGGCAGTCTTGGCCTTGAAGAGCGCTCTGCAAAAAGGGCATCTCCTGTGGGCCTGTGCTGGGCCCACAGCCCGGAACTGACCTTTCCTTTCCCGAGCTCGGGTGTTCTGAAACCACACTTGGACCACACGTTTCTTCAAGCCCACCTCATGGGCGATGTGATCCAGCATCTTTCGTGTTGGGTTAGAGTCCAGCAGATACTTCTGGTAGAGAATTTCTAGCTGTTCTGGTGTAATTGTCGTCCTCAGGCGCTTATCTCTCTGAGGCTCTTCCCCTCCGGTCCCGCTGTCATTCTCTCCAGGGCTTGCACTGGCCTTTTCTTCCAGCTTCCTCTTGAGAGTGTTCATCGTGGAGGTTGGCGTGGAAGGAGAAGTGGCTGAGCTCGCAGGGATCTGAGGTATGGCCCCCGAGAGCAGCTGGCTGGCCAGGAGTGGGTTACTGGGATCAAACAGCATGAAAGGCATATCCAAAGACCTGTCCAAAAACTGGGGGTGGATGAACTGGTTCTGTGCACTCAGAAAGTGAAGCTGCTGATGCTCCTGCCAGTGTTCAAAGGATGGGAATGCCAACTTGCACTGGTCACACTGGTAGGGGATTAGCTGAGGAGGTAGGTTGGCCAGCTGTTGAGGAGTTGATGTGTGGAGGGGCTTGAGGGGCAGATGGGAGAGCTGAGAAGGGCTTGGGCTTGACTGGGGGAGGGGGCACTGTGGAGGGGGTGCTTGTGGAGGAGGCTGCGGTAAGGAGGGGGCAGCAAGCTGTGGGAGCCTGGGCTGGGGTGCATTTGTCTTCGGCTCGGGCTGCTCAGGCTGCTGCACCTCTGGCTTTGGCTGTCCTTGCTTCTCTTGGGTTTGGTTTGGTTGCACACTGGGAGGGTCGGCCTGCTTTGGCTTCTCATCGCTCACCTCTGCTTTCGAATTGAAGGTGGCCAGTTCTTCAGTCTCCGCTGTGAGCTGCAAGAATCCAGAGGGCGCTGTACTGGCCGACGGCGCTGGGGTGCTGTAAGCCTGTGAGGGCATAGGGGTGCTGCAGGAGGAGCTGGTGGGGGTGGGGATCTCCATGGCATCCATGGAGTCCTCATTTTGGCTGTCATCCTGCCCCTCTTCGTCCTCATCCTTGTAGCACAGCTTCTTCTGGTGTTTGATGAGATCAAAGATGCGCTGGAACACGAGGCTACACTTTTTGCATTGGTAATTCAAGTTGCTCGTTCGAATGTATCTATCGTTTGTAAGCTCGCGCCGTTCTCCATCTTTGCCGTCTCCCTGATTCTCGTAATTTTTCCTGGCCTTTTGCCGGGCATTTTGAAACCACACCACTATGACACGGGTTGGGAGGTTCAATAAATTAGAAAGCTGCTCAAATTCATCGTCCTTTGGGTAAGCATTGGCATCAAAGAAGTCCTGGAGGACTCGGAGCTGGTAGTCGGTAAACCTTGTTCGCGAGGACCTCTTGCTTCCCCAGTACTCCTGCTTCTGGGGTTCTGGCGAAGGGGGCCGGGAGTCGATCTTGAGCTCCTCCAGACTGGTGATGGGGGGGTTGCTGAAGTTGTATGGCGAGTCCTTGTTACGCTGCCGCTCCTTGAAGAGAGTGTTTCTGAACCAGTGCTTGATCACTTTCTGGGGCAAGCCAGACTTGTCTGCCATCTCTTTGATCTGCTCCTCACTGGGAGAGTTGTTAATGTCAAAATACTGCCGTAGCACTCGGAGCTGGTCATCTGTGATCCTGGTGCGAGGCCTCTTGTTCTGTTGCTGGAGCAGGGTTGGGTTGAGCTGGTGTTGGTACAGCTGGGCCAGATCGGCAGGCAAAGGCTCCACGGGGCCAAGCTGAGGGGGCAGCTGAGCTGGCAGAGTCTGCAGTGGCATTGTCTGCATCATCAGTGGTGAGAAGATGGGCAGTTCCATGGGCATGGAGAGCTGGGTGAGAGGCACGGAGGGTTGGGCTGGGGCGATGGTAGGCGAAGTGATGGGCGGAGCAGATGCAGGGATGGCTGGCGCGGAAGCTGGCTGGGGAGGTGCCGCAGGGAGTGGGGGAGGGGGTGGGGGAGGAGGAGGGGGTGGTGGCTCTGGGGTCTGAGGCCTCAGTGGGTACAGTTTATCGTAGTGCTCCCTGTATTGCTTGGCAAACCTCTCCAGCTGTTTGAAGGGAAAATAGTTCTGGTGGACATGTTCTTGATGGCTCTTTAGAATCAAGATGTTGGAAAACAGCTTACCACAGGAGTGACACTCAAGCTTCTCTAGGCTGTCACCCTGCTCCGTCTTGCCATTCTTCTTCTGTGCCTTCTGCTTGTTCTCATTGTACTGAATGACCAGCTCGAAGCCAAAGTTCTCCAGCAAGGCCTTGGTGGCATTCCCTCTGGCATCCGAAGCAATGCGTGGAGGAAGCATAGAAGCCTCAGAACCACCCCCCGGGGCCAACTCCTTCCTCTCTTTGACCTTCAAGGCATCTGGCAGTGACTCCTTCTGTCCTGTGTTACCCTCTGCCCCTTCGGACCCCTCCCTCTCTCTCTGGCTTTCTTTTTCCTTTTCTTTGATGACCAGTTTGTTTTTCTTTTCGGGGTGTTGGCTTGGCTGAAGGAGGGCTGAGTGACTCTGGGAAAGAGAGAGTTGACTCTGCTGCTGTTGCTGCTGCTGCAGAATCTGTTGGTGGCTCTGCTGTGGGATCTGGACCTGAGCCTTCAGATCTTCCAACAGGCCTGGGCCTGACCCTGTCAGTGTCAGAGCCCCGCTGGTCACAGGCAAGTTCACCTCAGGATTGAGCTGGAACTCCGCACTGGGGATGTAGAAAGGGAAGAGCAGCTGCTGCTGCTGGAGCTGGAGCAAGGTCTCTGTGGTCATGGGAAAGTGAGGAAGGAGAGAGGGGTTAAAAAGCTGAGACTGGATCAGGGCGGCCTGCTGCTGCAACTCCTGCTGCAAGTGTGCCTGAACTTGAGCCTGGGCCTGGGCCAGTGTCTGTGCTTGCTGCTGCTGCTGCTGCTGCTGCTGCTGTTGCTGCTGCTGCTGCTGCTGCTGCCTGGAAGCGATCATATCTGCTAACTTCTTCCGGTTGGCCTCCTTGGGTTCTGAAGGGGAAGTGATGTTGGCACTGATGGGATTCCCCAGAGGCGGCATCCCCACACTCTCAGTGGGAACCTGGCTCAGCAAGTTGGAGCTCGGAACCATGCCAGCACTGCTGGGATTGGAGGTGGTGAAGGTGTTAGTACCACTGGTGCTCACGGGACTCGGAGTAGAGGAGCTAAGGGACATGCTGCTACTGTTCCCAGTCCCATTGCTGCTGCCACTGGCTGCTTCCAGTTTGGCTGCTCGGGCCTTGGTTTGGTGCAACACAGACCTCATGTGGATCTCCAACGTGGAACTCTGGCTGTATGCCACATTGCAAGTGTTACACTTAAAAGGTTTGTTGTCTGGGCTGCTGGTGGGCTCTGGCTGGCCAGTTGCCGATTCTTGAAGGGCTCTCTTTAACTTATGCAGGTGGGAGACAGAATTGTAGTGCACCAGCAGGATGTTCTTTTGAGTGAAAGACTCCTTACAGACAGTACACTTGTAAGGGCGAGAAGGATCTAAAAACTTCTCCATGGTAAAGTTGGGGCCTTTTCTGAAGGGTAGAGCTCTCTTTGGCTCTGAACCTGAATCTTCCTGGACTGACCCAGAGTCGCTGCCTGCTGGGCTCTGCTTATCCTCCAGGTCACTCTCTTCCTCCTTGTCTTCTTCAACGATGATGGTGTGGTCTTCAGCCAGGGTGGGGTCTCCCATTGCCAAAAGGTCCCCATTAGCTAGGAGTCCACCATAAAGCTGCTGGATGTCAGCCTCACTCAACTCTAGGTGACTTGTGTCCAGGTGCTTTTTCAGCGCTTGGAAAGTCCGGAAACTGCGCTGACAAAGACAGCACATGGTGGCAGCCCTGATCACATGGTACTGAGAGTGCAGCTGTAACCTCTCGATGGTCTTGAAAGCCAGGCTGCACTGATTACAGCGGTATTTGTACACGTGGCGATCTGACACAGGCAGCTGAGGCCTCTTGGCATGCACCTCATTGAAATGCGTCTGAAGGGCAGCCGAGGTCTTGAAGACTTGGTTGCACCCTTTCTTCCAGCAGAGAAAGCCCGAGTCTTCTCTCATACCACTGGGGTCAGCAGAAGAGGCTTTCAGATCTCCACTGTGCTCTGTGCTTGCAGACGGTAAGATGTTCTTTCCCAAATCCTCTGAAGTTTCTGTAAAAAACAAACACATCAAGCCCAAAGATAAAGAAGGCTTTGTTCCCAGGGTGGCATTCAGAGCTGTTCATCTAAGCCAGGCTTTATGGATACAGCAGACACCAGCATCTTTCCGCGGGACCAAATTCAGAAATGGGCACATAAACAAGGTGTGCATGAACAGAGGATAGAAACAGGCAACAATTCATAACATGCCCGTGTCATATCACAGACACAACAGTCTTCTAAACAGTATTTAATTGGCTCAGAAGCCTCAGTTTCCCAAAAGGAAATCTGAAAGTTACTGATCTTAATGGTACCCTTTATGTTATAAAAAATTAGCGCGTTAGAGCTGTTGTAAAGGTCAGCTGCATTAGTGCTATCCTAAGTTGTGAGGAAGTTACACTTTTTGGGGTCTCAAAGGTATGTAGTTTTCATGTGACTATTCTTGTTTCTTGAACCCAGGTAAGTATTAATGTGGTTTTAGAATGTCAGCACTACTCAGTAAGCAGCAAGTATTCCCAATTACTTATTTTGTTTGTTTACTAAACAATGAGGTCATCATATCCATAAATACTCTTCCCAGGTCATCTGACCACTTCTAATATGGACACATCAAAAGGAAGAAGGCTAGGCATCAGCAGTGTCAACCTTAGATGAGTGTGTTCAAGACTTAGGAGAACTTCACAGAGATCTAAGAACCATTCTGTGGTATGACAACTGAAGCAGAGACATCCGTGGCCATGGTCCTTCCAATAGCTATGTTTACAATAAGGCAATTCCATAGGACTCCGCAAAGGTAGCAAGAAAGACAACTAAGGGATCTTAAGATCTTGGAATGGCAGGTCTCTAGCGACTTAAGTCTTTAATTCAGCACTCCAGGGGGATATACATCCCATAGCAGTATCCCATTGGATCCATGCACAGTCCTTTAACTTGAAATCCTGTGAACAAACTGTCTACAGGATACATGCTAATACCTAAAGTGTACAGTTTTGGGTGATGAAACCTGCCAGTCCCATTCACTCAGGATCAATTCTAAAGAACCCCTAGGCCCCTGCCCAGTGAAAATTCTGATCCATGAATTCATCTTGTTTCAGTCTGTAGAGATTAATGACACTAACCAGGTTGCTTTCCCGCCTCTTCCAGATTAGAATTCCCATCTCGGTCTGGAAGAGCTGCAGGTAGGAACATGCTGCTGGGCATCACCATCTCAGGAGTGGTCACCTGAGGAGAGAAACGCATGAAGGAAATAGACACAAAATATTAAAGGTTTAAAAATTATTTAATAAGCAAAATTAGCTTTCACCAGTGTTAAGCTAGGTGTCACTTTTCATAGCTCAGTGAAGATTCATGTTGATTAGACAAAGCTCACATCAGTCAAAAGTGTTTCTACGGTTACATTCTGGACATAATTAGCAGTGCACACTTGAAGAATAATCTTATTATTAATATTTTTCTTTTATGCAGAATTTTGACTTTGATCACTGACAATGTTTTGTCATGGGCTGTGAAACTTCTTGTGCAACCAATTAGGTAGATAAGTTGAAAGGCCCACCTTTAGCTGCTGAAAACATAATAAGGCCCTAATTAAATCATACCTGGTAAAGTACATGGTAATCTTGAAGCAGGGAGCATTGTAGCGCTGTTTTCAAAATGTATTCAGGCAAGGAGAGGAGGGGAGTCAGAGTGAAGGAAAGGGTTAGGAGAAAGAACAAAGGGACGGCTAAGGACATGAGACACACGGGCCGATCTTCCAGGAAACAGCACTGTAACCCTTTACAAGCTGATAGCAAGCACAAATAAGCATCTGTTGTAACTCACTGAAGTTAGAATTTCATCTAGAGCCTTTGTGCCGGAGGTGCACAGCATCAGAGGGAACATGCACCCAGTATCCCAACCATGCAGCTAATTCTGCACAGCGTTCTACAACAGGACACCCTCCCTGACCTTGAGCCTGGGCCGTTAGCCCCTAATGGAGCATTTCCATAATTAGCCCTGATCTAAGTAGCTACATTTTAGGTCAGATCCTCAGACTTTTTTCTCTGCTTCCCTGCTGTGTGGCCAGAAGCGAGTCCCAACAACTCACCAGAGGCCACATCCTCAAAAATCAAATGATTCTCCCTTTCCTAGCAACTGTCCTTAGCTCAGTATGAGGTGGGACCTGTAGACCACCTACCTCATGGGGAGGGAACATGTTAAGTGAGACATGGATGGTGCTAGAGGACAAAATGGGGAGTGGTGTATATGTGTGATATTCTCAAAAATAAAAGGGGGACAGTAGCAGCACTCTCTTCACATGCCACAAGACAGGAAAATTTGGCAGCAATAATAATTGCAAATAAATTAGAAACTGTCTTTAATTTGACAATTGGTTGAGAAGTAATGTGGGGGTGACATGGTAACCGGCCCCACCTGGAAGCCCTGTTCTATGGAAATAAACTTAGCTTCAAGAATCGTTTCACTTACAGAGTTTTGTTTAAAATTAATATTTTAAAAATATTTTAATGACTGTTAAGATCCCAGCCTTTCTCAAATGGCTTCTGGCATGTTCTCCAGTGTCAAAGACAGGCTCACCACACAGAAGAAACCCAAACAACTGTGACCACTCTTTGGTTAAAGAGAGGTCACATTTAGGTGTGTGTCAGTTTTGTTTTTATTTTTCCAGCCCCCAAAGCCAACAGGAGCAAAACTTAAGCAACAGGTGATACAGGGTAGGGTCCCCAGAAGCCCCATGCTTGGAAGAGCAGGTGGTTGGCAGGTGAATGGGCATGCGCCCACCCCCAGACAGCTGCGCTGTACACAGAGCCGCTGGCGGCCGCTTAGAGGTGGCTGCTGCTGAATTGCCCAGAACGGAGTGGAGACGGCCCAACTCCTTCTTTCCATTTTCTTTTTAATAGAAAGCATTTCTGACCAGTGTGGTTGGGGAGTCCAGCGGGAATCCAAGGAGTGAAAGGTCACCGATTAATTTATAGTCTTCAGCCAAGGGAGAGCACGAGGTTGGGGGTCAGAGGGGGAGAAAGGGAAGAAAAAAAAAATCCCCCCCACCACCTCTTTTCTCAGTTGTAGCTGCAGGATCAGTCCTTTTTGGGGGATCTTTAGGAATTATAAAAAATGAATCATGAGAAATAAAAAAAAAAGCCCTACAGAGTAAAAAAGAATAAAATTATCTAACACCTCAGCTGCACATCATTATAGGAAACCATGGGCTTTTTATAGGCATTACAGTGAGGCAGACATCCCCTCTACAGACTCAGTATGACGGATCAGTAATTGTTTTCATACACTTTAATTAGAAAAACTCAGATGGTTATGAATAATAATGGAAAAGAGAGACTTTTGCACTTGAAAGGTTGAAGTCAATCAAGTGTGAATGACGGCAAAAAAGGAAAAAAAAAAAAAAGACACCAATTCATCAGCCCTCTGTTGTCTCGCTGCGACTTTAATCATAATTCCTGATTGGGATTCAAGAAGGCAGTAAGCAGCGGTTCTTTGTCTGCCCTCACCTTCCATCAATTAACTCTCCCCGAAATATAATCATCAACCTCACATGCTCCTCTGCATCTTAATCTGGCCTCCAAACCTGGAACTCCTGCCCCATGTGTGTTTAAGGAGTGACTTTTATCTACATGCCTTGTCTCATCTATACTATGCCCAACTTGTCCTGGGGAGGGGGAAGTGAGTTGGCACATAAAATTTAATAGGCAAGAAATCCCCAGGAGGCAAGAGGAATATCCCTGAGGGAACTAAGGGTCCGTGTGTGCGTGCGTCTGAACCAAGGTTAACGAGGAAGCTGCCTCACTGTGTAGCCTATCCGTGAGGACCCCATCAGTTCCCAAACATTAATATTTCCAAGCCTGTGTCTCTTCCTCCTCCTCCTCCTCCCAGTTTCCAGAGCTTTGTGTTCCAAGCTTCTTCCTAAAGGGCCAGAAATGTAATCATGCCAATGGCTCATGGAGGAGTCCAAAGATGGTCCTCCCTCAGTGGTTGCCTTGACCACCATTGTTTTCCAATTGAATTTGTCTCATGAACTGTATGGGAGGTTCAGCATGCACATCAGTCCTTTAGCTATGCTCAATGAAGATCTGGGAAGGCTTCTCTTCCAGCAGGCACATCAAAACATTGAGTGTACTACAGAGGGTCAGACCCGGCGATGGCCCAATCACGGCCATATAGCCAAATCTCCGAAACCTTCAAATACCTGGGCCCCAGCGACTTTTCTGCGAGTAACACATGAATATATCTTATCTTGCTCACCGCCACCCTCTCCTCTCCTCGGGGGCCTGCCCTCCCTCCGGATCCATCTGTACCTCCCAACTATGGCCAGTACAACAATCAACTCAGATACCTATGTGCACATGGACCGAGTTGTTTTTTCTGATGACCATTTGTAGTGGTTTAAATGAGGAAAGTCTCCTGTAGGCAGACATATATGAATATTGGTTTCTAGTTAGTGGTGCCATCTTGAGGCTGAGTAGGTATAGCCTTGCTGGGGGGGGGGGGGAGTATGTCACTAGGGGTGGGCTTTATTGCTTCATCGCACTTCCTGTTCTCTCTCTGCTTTGTGCTAGTGGTTGAGATGTGACCTCTTAACTTCCTGTGCCAGCAACATGCCTCCTTGCCTTGACCCTCTGGAACCATAGTTAAAATAAATTCTTCCCTTCTATAAGTTGCTCTTGGTCATGGTGTTTTACCACAGCAACAGAAAACTACCATACCTGATATCTGTAAGTACCAAACACGTTAAGTCACACCTCTCATCCAGGAATATTTAAATAGACTCAATCAGTTGATTAGAGCCATCACTCCCAGAAGATTGGTCTGGGCCATGACACTGCTTTCTTCCCATTTCTTCTGAGGTACATCCCAGAGTATGCAGAGGTCAAGGAAAATCTGGAAGCAGAGGCTTTAATATATTCCTAACATGATTTGCAAGAGAAATGGGGAATTCTACTCTGAGGCTGAAATTCTTCTAGTTTAATCCTTATCCGTAGCAATAGCAACCAAAGGTGTCAAGCCAAGAAGCTCCATGCTCAAGCAATTCCAAAGCAGTCTCTAGCCTTAGGTGACTGTTTATTCATTGGCTTTATACTTACTGGCCATTGGGCAGGACCTCTGCTTATGCCTGTGAGAAGTGGCGCAAGGCAGGGTTCCTACTCCTAATAAGTCCTCACCCGGGGTAGCCTGGGGAGACCTCAACCTCTCAGAAAGTTTAATGGAAGTTGTAGCTTCCAAAAAAACATAATTTCAAGGAAGCAAAGGCTTCCCAATGGGAAAATCCATGGACCCAAGTGAATTTCCCTTGGCTAACTAGATACAATGATATGAATTCATGAATATACCTACTTCTAACCACTTCCTAGTTCAATATTTTAGGTTATAAATCAATCCCTTTCTTGCACCCAGGGCCTTAGTAGTTCTGGTCTCCACTGTCATTTCTTTGGGGGAAACTGCAGGTAGAAAGATTGGCCAGCCTACAGGTCATAGTGCTAAAGGTCTACATTCAACACCAGGTAATATCCTACTAATCCATCCCCCCCAAGGTAGTAATCCTTCACGTTCATCTGTCAAGGTTACCTCAAGTTAAGATGGCCTATGTTACAGTTAGATCAATACAATCAACAGAGCTATCTTCTCAGAAACCTTGAGGAACTTGGTGTCAACCTTCACAGAGGAAGGTGTTCTTCTGAAAGGCTAACTATTCCAAGTAAAGGTAGATTTACCACCTCCTCACTGCAGCTGAGTGAGACACAGCAGCACTGTCTCTACAAGACCATGTCTCTGTATCATCTTAAAAAAAATACTAACAATAGCTTACATTTTAAATTTTATTTTTTTAAAGACACAAAATGTCATATAGCCCAAAAGGCAAGCCTCCAACTCATAATCCTCCTGTCTGAGTGCTGGGAATGATAATGACGTATACCACTTGGCCTACTCTCAAAAATTTTTAATTGACATATATAATTGTACAAATTGTATGGGGCTCAACATGAAGTTTCAAAACACATATACTCTAAGTACCCATCAAATGAGGGTCTTGGCATAGTCATCTCCTCAAATATTTATCATTTCTTCAGGAATCATTAAAAAGCTTCTATTTGAAATGTCTACTGCTGTTGATGGTAGCTGGCCTACTATATAACAGAATACTGGCGAGTTGGCCTACTGTGCCACATAACACTCGAGTGACTCTTCCTACTTACCTATACTCTGAGTTCACTGACTAACACCCCCCAAGTCACCACCCTCCACTCTCGCCTCTTGTTTCCTTTCTGAAGTGGCTTCTTTGTGGTTGTTTATACAGTTATCTGTAATGCCTAAAACTTAGACACACAAACTGTGGGCTACATGAACAGAACAGAACAGAACCAGAGTTTAAAGCTGAGAATGAATGAGAAAGATCCTGCTAAGAGGGGAAGGAAGTCAAGAAACACAGTTATCCACGTGCACGTGTGTACTCTCAGACAAGAGAGCTGACGAAGAATGGATTGGAGAGCATAGCTTCATTAGACCCCGAGAGGCAAACAGTGGCAATATACCAAGGTCACTTCTAATTTAGACCATCTAATTGGCAAACAGGGCTCCAAATGGCTACCATCTCACAGGGCTTGGAATTAATGAAGCCCGATTATTTTCATTACCTTCCCCTGAGATGGAAACAAAGTGAAAGAGCTGATAACGCAGGTGGCAGGTGGGTGTGACAGCCCTCGGGCCAGGGGGAGCACAAGAGCCCCCTTGTGGGGGGGGGAGGGGGAAGCCTGCCCCTGAGATCCCTACATACATGGAGTAGAGTCACAAACACTGTTTAAAGATCACAGGAGACAAAACTATTGTCCCCAAAAGAGAGGCTGAGAGAAAACCCTAGGCCAAGGCAGGGCTAGGAGGGCAGGGCATGGATAAAAATCGGGGTAACTGGGGACCAGGAATGAAGGCAAGAAGACCACAGAAAAGGGTGCTCCTGGCTCAGTCTCACTGCAGCTGTGAGGTCCCATTTTGTTAAGTGATTAAGGAACAAAGAAAATGTCCCCCATATTAATGATCTAGGATCCCAGTGGTATGTCCTGTCACTTAGTAGACACTGATCAATTAGAATAATTTAAGAGTATTGAAATGCATGGTGGGTGGTCTTTCCCATTCACAGAAACATGTGTCTCTCAGCACCCCCTACCCCACCCCGAGAATGGAAATACAGGGACAGAGAAGTGCCAAATTTTCCCCAATCTGAAGTCTTGCCTTGTTTGGAAATAAGACTTGGTTACTTGAAATCAACATGGGGTGGGGAACTGCCCAGCCAGGTATGAAGGAGCCCTTGTCTCACTGCCTTACAGCTTGAGAGGTTTCCTTCTCTCTTGAGACATGGAAAAAGATACTGTTGGAGCTGTTTCCAACAGGCCATGCAGAAACAATTGCTGTGGGTGCACTATCCACAGTAGAGGGCTGGTGCTGCAGATGTTGCCAGTGGAAAGCATTTTTCAAGCCCCCTCATCAGTAAAAAGAAGGGGACCCATGGAAGACATAGATATGAGATGCAGAGCATAAGCAAGCAGCTGTTACCATAGCAACAGACGTATTAGACACTGCAGGTTCCTGAAAGCTGTCTGATAAGGTATTATTAAATGAAGCCTCCTCAAAACACTCTCCATTTACAACAGAACGGAAAGACGCTGCGTAAAAAGTAATCTATTTCCATTTATCAGGGCAGAATTTACTTTCAGATAGACTGAAACCCAATATAAGCTACTTCCTGAGCCTTTAGACCGAGGCACTGAATAAAAATGCTTCAGAATGTCTAGCTTTAGATATCCTGGTTATGTCCACATCCACCGGGGATCATGTATCTGGGAGCCTTTGCCAGCTTTTCCTATTCTGCAGCCAAAGCCCAGCCATTCTGCTGGCTGCCATTTGCTTTGTCAACCAGGATCCAAGAGACACAGCATCCTCCTCTGGGAGGATGACTGAGCAGACACTGGAGCCCAGGAAGCAGGCTTGGTTTAGAGGCATCTTCATCAGATTGCTCTCAGAGTCCACTGCTCCACTTGGCTAAGCACAAACAGATAAACTGTCAGAAAGCCTAACCAATACTTTCCCAGGGCCAATTTTCTAATAAAATTACTGTAAAATACCCTTCAGGGACATAATCTTAACCACAGGTTCATTATCATCACTTAGCTGTAGAACAACTACAAATTCCATTTTAACACCAAACTTTTCAGAAGAACAACTCTGGCATCCGACCAAGATCAGTAGTCTAGTCATCAGAGAGAATTCTGGGTTCACCCTAGAGAACAGCTGCAAATTTCCCCCAGCCCTAGAGAGAGGTTCATCAGTTCAGGAGCCAGAAGGAAACACACCACCTGCAAAACTATCCTCACAATTAGAAGAAGCAGTCCATGGGGCAGCCACGTCACAACTTCCTGAGCAGATGGTAGCACATCAGAGCGCTCCCGCGTGTGCGCACCTAGACAATCACACCTTTCACATGCCTGGCTACTTTCAATTTCCCGGTACAATCTACTAGCCCACTGATACTGGCAAACTGATTTCCTGTAGCCAGCACATTTCCCATAATCTGCACACTTCCCAGAAAATGTGGAAAACATCTTCATTGCCTTTGGAAAGATGAAGCACATGAAGCTTCTATGCAAAGCATGAGATTTTAGGTAGTGGTTTCTCCTACATAAGCTCACCATCGGGAGTTGAAGAACTAGACCATCAACTGCTTCTCCCAGCAAACTACTGTTCCCTGGACTGCCATGCGTACTTTTCTAGCAGCACCCTGCTTATTAAGCTTTAGTGTTGCTCAAAATAGGCTGGGACGGATGTGGCTTTGTTTTCATTTGTCTTTTAAAAGGCTGGAAATCACTTCTTGACAAAGTGCTACTTGGTGGGTCACTTCTAGGACTGGGTTAGGGACCATAGTAACTGCCCTTGAAGACTCTACTGGCAAAAGATTCATAGTGATCATGAAAATTACCACTTAAAATCTGCTTTCCTAGTTCTGTTATAAGAATAAAACACGACCACCTAAACTGGCCTCTGGTGATGATGGCACACGCCTTTAGCCCCAGCACTCCAGAGGCAGAGACAGGAGGATCTCGGTTAGTTTGAGGCCCAGCATGGCCTATGCAGAGAAACCCTATCTCAAAAAAAGCCAAAATATATAAACAAAAACGTGGCCAACAATGGATATCTGAAATACAATTTACAAGCTAGTGGAAAGGGATGTAAAATGGTTTTACTATCTAATGTATACCGGGCATGGAGATTACTATAGGTGCACAGGTGCCATATAGATTCATACAAACAAAACGATCCAAGCAAAAGAAAAATGAAGCTAAGTAAAGAATATGATTTTCTCCTATGCCTCTTTGTGTTTCTTCGGTTCCCAGGGTTCCAGGCTCTCAGGAAGTGAGATGAGACCCAGAAAAATACCTTCTTATTTCCATGGCTCATGGGAATTGCCAGGGAAACCTGCCATGCAGAAACCCTCCCATTCCCAGGGGAAGGACCCAATCCACTTACAGAGAACCTTTCCACCGAGTTCACCAGCCTAGCTGAAAATGCCCATGGAAAGTGAATTCAAGCTTGAAAGCTCTCTGGGTGAAAGTTCAGGCTATGTGCTTTACAGAGTTTTCCACTGGTGTTTTACATTCTCTTGGTATGTCAATCATCATGACTAAACATCATTATACAACACGATTCATTAATTTTACATAACCAAATGGAATTGGAAATGCCCTCAAAGTGATGTGCCTGCAACCTGCACATTCAACATGGGGTTCAGAATGGACGACTGCTCTGGGAATTTCCACATGAAGTGTCAATCAGTTCAATGTATTATCTCGCAGCTGAACCAATACTAGATCAGAGGTGAGAATAAGTTCTGCTGTTTCTTCCTCTGGTGACCAGGAAAGGTTTTTCCTAGCTGCCCTGGCATAACTGAATGTATGACACTGTTAAGAGCTACAGTGTTCTGAAGTTTTCACACTATGGTTAGAATTAAATGTTAATACTGGTCTTTTAGCCATGTCTATGATGGCCATTTAAGAATCAGCTTCCCAACACCTGCAGGTATAGCATGGCATCGGATGTAGAGCCTGCATTTGTGAAGCAGCATGTTACACTCAAATGGATGACCTTTCTGCTCTGAGAACAAAATACCATTTGAGAAAGCCTCATATTCCAGTGTTATACCCAGATGTGGAAAATATGGGTTCAAATCTCAACTGACAAGTGATACCATGAAGGCATGGATTTACCCTTACAAAGCTTTGTTTCAGGAAAGGAGTCTTTGGTGCCTGAGGGAAAGGCCCAGGTCTGGGAGTCTTGCGAGAATCTCAGGAATGTGCCTGCCAGCCAACAGATCCAGGGTTTGGGTTTGCACCAAAAGTGTACCCCATACCCCTTTGCCCAATCCTGGAATGCCAAGATGTGTAGTACCCCACTTACATATTCTTTTCTTAAAAAACAAAACAAAAAAACAAAAACAAAAAAACAAACAAAAAAACCCCACCCCCTTCTCACCTCTGGAATCAGGGCCAAAACCCTCTGCTGCGCAGAACAAAGGGTTCATTTGAACTTGTCTAAAACAATAAACAGACCCTCATGCGTTTGCATTGAATCCAGCTCCTTGGTGGTCTTTGGGTCTCCCGACATGGGTACAACAATACATGGGATTGAGTGAATTTGTGAAAACTTGGTTTCCCCATCTGTTAATGGGAATGTGTCAAAATTCTTCAAACAGTTGTCTATAAGGGTGAAGCAAAGGAATAATGACTGGGAGAGCCAGGTAGACCCAAGACTGTGCAACGAAGACCTGGAGACTCTGAATAGTAACTTCTTAAATCAGAGTCACAACTCTGCCATGCTTACACCAAGCGCAAAAGGGGAACAGTAAAACCTCGGTCACAGAACTGGGAAAATTTCCTCACGCTGCCAATTTTACACTGGATTTCTTAGCCAACAAAAAGTTCTTGCTCATGTTACTACATGACTGTTGACCTCTGAAGGAAGAAAAGCCACAGGGTCCCTCCTCTTGGCTGCCTTACCGTCATAATGAGCTTCTCCACGCAGTCAGGTGCCACACTATGGAGGTGGGTGAGGTGCAGCTGGAGGTGGACCTTGTTGTTAAGCATGTCTTGGCACAGAGGACAGCGGAGCATGGGCTGCACCGAGTGCTGTGTCATGGCGTGCACCCGCAGCCGGTTCACATCAGCATTGCTATACTTGCAGTAGGGACACTGGTACATCTGTGGGTTACAACCACCACTTGGACTGAATCGTCTATTCTCTCCCAAAACTGCTCCCAACCCCCCTAAAACTGATTCTCACCAACATCTAAAATGCTCCCCTCCACCACGCAAACACACAACAGCATTCATTCCCACCAACACTGAAAACACTCCCCCACAAGAGCAGACCCCTCTGGCCTTACCTGTTCAGGTTTGACTTCCTCTGATGTTTTTGGCCTCTTTGAAGAGGGTGGAGTCTCGGAGCTACCTGGGAAGGAGATGCGCTTGGAAGTTGCAGGAGAATCTGTCAACTCCTTCTCTGTCTGACTTGATGACACTAAAAAAAAAAGTATAGGATGCAATATAGTAGCCAGACCAGGTGGTCAGCTGGAGGAGGCTTTGTGCTAATGAGGAACACCACTCAGGGATAGCACAGGAGCTTCTTGAGAACCAAACTTCAGGAAGAATGCATGCTAAAAAAACTCCCCATTCCACCGCACCCTATCCCAACCAATCCCTGTTACTCAATTCAGTAAAAGGCCCTGATGTTAGGCTGGTCTAAATTCAATCTCTTCTAGTTTCCCACTATCTAAACACAGTTTGCCACTTTATATGGGGGTGAGGGAGAGAAGCTGGGCAGGTGCAAAGTCTCACCAAATACTTCACCAGCCTGAGTACCAAACATACCACTTCAAAGACCTGAACAACCATATACTCCCGACTTTACAGTCTCACTTCTTCCTGGAACCACAACAGCACCACAGGCTTAGCGGACATCTGCATATTAACATGTTACAACAGAGGTCCGGGATCAACAGTTTGCTTCTGGGGAATAAATAACTGACGATGTGGGATGTAGACCTGAGTTACAGCTGAAGCAACGCTTAGACGCTGGAGGTCTTCAGAGGAGCTGCAAAGAGGGAAGAAGCGCCCTTCCTGCTTATAAACCACTCTTCATATTGCCCTGGCCTGCACTGCTAAAAGATAAAAACAAAATCCCCAAAACTATACACGCAGAGGGGCACATGAGGTTTGAATGCCACACAGCAGGGATGGAAGGGCTGGCAGAAGGGTTTGCAGGAAGCAGAGAGAGGGTCTTGGCGACCTTGGTGAGGACATGATGGAAAAGGAAGGGCTCCTCTGGAGGAGACACATTCCTGTCTGGTTGGGTTTGCTCATTCCAATCCTCCCTGCCAACTAAGGGCTAGTGTTGTCATTTATTCTGGATATGACATTCCACTTTTTCAGAATGTTGCTTAAAGCAATAAGGAAAAAAGCAAACAAACAAAAACAAACCAGACACCCCCCCCAAAAAAACCAGAAAATGGGAATTCTTATTCACCAACGGGGAGGACTGTAAATTAATACAGTCATTATAGAAATCAATTTGAGGTTCCTCAAGGAATTAAAAGTAGGTCTACCATTAAGTCCCAGCTAGTACAGCTGGGCAATATCCAGAGCGCCACACCTAACCATCGAGGTATTTGTAGCCTTGTGTTTATTGCTGCTCTGTTCACTACAGCAAGCAAATGAAGTCAACCTAGTTGCCCATCAACAGGTAAGTGGATGATGAAAATATGGTACCTATATACAATGGAATGCCATCAGCTCTAAAGAAAAACGAACTCACATAATTCACAAGAAAATGAACGGATTTAGAATGTGTATTAAGCAAAGTCACCCAATCTCAAAAAGAAAGAACGAAGCTATGCATTCTCTCATATGTAAATCCTAGTCAATAATGTGCATCTAAATATACTAACAAATGTACGTGCACGTGAGCTGAGGCATGGAGAGGACAACTAGAGCAAACGGTAAATATTAGTTAATTAACGAGGGACCGAAGGCAGATAAAGGACACATGAATTGTGACGGAGGATATAAGGCCAACTGTCTTTCCATTGTTAACTCTGTTACAGACTTTTCAGGTCTCTGTAGTGGCTAAGAGCACAAAATGCAATGGGCAGTGAAAGTGTGGGGCGAAGCTCCGCCCACAGCTTCAGAAAGGCTGGTCTAACCCTGTGATGGTCAGGGACTGGGCCTGGGCAAGAGCTTATTTGAGTGACTTCCTTGTACCTGTTGGTGTTCTTCATTTACAAGCTCTCTGAAATAATTTTATATAAAAACTAAACAAGTCTATTATTGCCAGTACAAACGATACGACTCAGCGTTAAGTCACTGTTTTAAAAAGGCCAAATTTTACTCCAGGGAAAATTAGATTTCTGTCTCACTCTGTTATCTGACATGTATTTTCCATTTTATATTTGACTTTGAAATTGCTTCTGCTGTGGACTTCAAGGTTCTGTCACTAAAGATGTGCATTTTCTTTAAAGGTTTTATTAAGTTAAATTTTCTTTATTCATTGTGCACGTATGTGTGTGACATATGACACACTCATACGCACACGTGAAGATTAGAGGGCTGGAGTTGGTTCTTACCTTCCAGTGTGTGTGGCATCTGGATGCTGAACCGGGTTGTGAGGCTTGGTGGCAAGTGCCTTTACCAGCTGAACTATGTATTTTAATAATAAATTATTTTAAAAGTAAAGTTTATTCATTGAAATCATAAGGCCATAAAAATTTTTTTTTGAATTGCCAAATACAAGAAATATTCCAGGAAGTTGATGCTCTTCCCAGAATGTATATTTTGTGACCTTCACCCCTGTTATCTTGGTAACTGGGTCTCCTTAAGTTTACAGGGCATCTATTATTTAAAAAGTACAAGAACAGGCATATTACACACAGATCCCTCCTCCTCTCAGTACAGATTCATAACAGTATTTTAATCTGTCTCGGATCGACTTCAAACCCATTTTGCTCTTAATGGGAGTTATTCATTTTCACTTGAAAGGTAATACATGATGGCTGGATATTTAATGTGATGGAGTGGCTGCGGATTAACTAGGTGCTGTAACATTGAGACCAGCTCCCCCATGGCCCACTTCCCATCTCCTGGCCTCTAGAGGAAGTGATCACACCAGTCCATCCATGTCTCAGGACTCAGGCTCTGGAGTGTGACAGTCCCAGCATGAGCACCTCCACAGCGGTCATGAGCAGGTTCATCATTTCCCATACACTAATCTTCTGATATATGCTAAAGATGGTAGGTAGGAGCTACCAACAACATTCTCTTTACAAGTTTACCTGCTGTCCATCCAGGGGAGTGTGGTTGACCCCACAGACCATTAGTGAAAATGGACAGCTCACGGCTCCTCAGTTTGGATGGGAGCTCAGGAGCACCTTCCCATTCCATGGTAGAATGTTGACTGGCTTTATCTTGAGTATGTGTTGAGCTGCTATGTGTTCATGGGTACCATGTCCAGAAGATACTGTTTTGCTTTGATCTCAAACCCACAGGTACATAGCACAAACTGGAGTCAGTGGGGATGATGATGATAAAGAACTGTATGATTGATATTCTCAAAGAATTACTAGAAAAAATTTCAAAGCTTAGTTGTTCCAAGTCACCCGCTTTGCTTCCTTGTTCCCATCCCTAAGCGATAGGCTTTATTTAGGTTAGAGGCTCAGAACCTATGAAGGGGCGAGGAGAGCCCCCTGCACCTCGTTCCAGCAGATGCAGGTTCCATTCCTTCTCACAGAGGAAACCAAGACACAGGTTCCGGCTCATCCCCAACCAGTCCTGTGTTTGCTATGGGACAACGGCGCTGTCTATGAGTACCTCCATCACGTGCCAGTACACTGCAAAAAGACCGAAGACCCCACCCTCTCCCTTCACCTGAACACAGAAAGTGTGGCGAGGTGAGAACTTTGGGATTTGAAGGTACTATTCTTTCCCTTTGCATGGTGTGTGTGTGTGTGGGGGGGATATCTTTGCTGCCCTTCTCCCTCCACCAACTCCCAACTGCTCTTAGATTCTAAAGTTTCTTCTGTCACCATGAACTAAGGAGCTGTTACAAAGTATTTAAAAAAATCAAATCCAATCAGCATACTGACCCAACCGCCCCCCCTCCTTCCCAAGTACACAATAGCCCAGCTGTGTATGAAATACTATATACCCACAGGTATACAAACTTCCAGGTTCATCTCCTTTCTGCCCCGGACAACTTAACATTGTCACTAAACAAGATCTGTCCAGAAGTGGACATTAAATCCCAGCAGCTAACCAAGTCCTTTATTTAAAAAGAAAAAGAAAGAAAGAAAGAAAGGAAGGAAGGAAGGAAGGAAGGAAGGAAGGAAGGAAGGAAGGAAGGAAGGAAGGAAGAAAGGAAGGAAGGAAGGAAGGAAGAAGGAAGGAAGGAAGGAAGGAAGGAAGAAGGGAGGGAAGAAAGAAGGGAGGGGAGAGAGAAGGGAGGGGAGAGAGAAGGGAGGGGAGAGAGAGGGGAGGGGAGACGCATGTGGGAGACTGCTCCTCAGAGTTAAGTCAAGTAGATCTGACACTAGCCCCTCCCTCGCTGAACCTCAGACATTAAATCCAATTCCTAGCCAGTCCGGGTTAGGATCCCTTATGTAATTTCTGCACATCAGTCAGCAGTTGGCCATCAACATGCCAGGGAATGGACAAGCCACAGAGATACAGAGGTTCTCTCGGGCTTTTCTCTGAACCACCTCAAAAGGGCCACAGTCTCAAAATCAATTTCTATGTGGCCCCTGCTATTGACACACATGGCAGGCAGGAGGTGATGAGGAGGTATGAACACCAAGGGTATGTGCTTCTCTGCTTTGAAGACATCTCTAAACCTTATCTTAAACTTGAGAAGAGGGTATTACAATATAGAAAACACCATTTAAAAAAATCAACCACTGCTCATTCTAAGTCTTCTCTGATGTCATAACAGTAAAAGGGACATATAGATGGACCACAGAAATATGGCTTAAATAATCAGTGCATAGAATCTTTGTAGTAAACTGGCAGGACAACAGAAACTTCCTGACATCTTTTATAATAATGATTCAATGAAGTACAAACAATGTAGCCAGGCAGAGAGGCACAGCTTCTCAAAAACCGAAGCAGAACTTTGCAGGTTGTGCCCGGGGCAACTTATCTGCCCCCCCCCCCCCCAAAAAGCAAACAAAGGGGATGTAGCTTGGGGTGGAGCGCTTGCCTGGCATGCACCAGACACTGAGTTTAATTCCTAAGACTTGTAATACTTGGGTTGAGGTTGAGGAAATAGGCAAAAATGAGGTATTATACAACAGGGCATAATACAGGAAGTGACTACAGAGCCATTCCTCTGTGGATCACAGATGTTAAAGTGATTGCTAGGAAAAACCAGAAATACAAATCAGAAAAGATCAAATGTACATTATACTCTGCTACAGATAAACCATAGGCACTGGAGAAAAAAATAAAATGATTATTATATTTAGGTAACAGCGTTGTGGTTAATTTTCTAAGTTTAGTGTATAGCTACATTATTTTAAATATTATAATTAAATGGCTTAGCATTTAAATTAAGCTGTCCATGAAAAGTGGGTATTTGGTTCCATGCTGTGCAAAACATCAGGGGGTGATTTTTTTTTTTTAAAACTTTGCTGCTTAAGACAGGCTTTCCTTTTTCCTTTGCGCAGTTATGTCATATGGAAATCTGTTAAATCTCAATGAATCCTTCACTGGCAACATGCTGGGCTCCAGGCAATGCAAAGCAGTCAAAACGTGGTCCAGAGTCAAGGGAAGGCATACATGGTGTGCAGCACACTGTCTAAGGAAAGGCAGATGAGATACTGGAGCAGTAAAATGGGTAGAATCCCTAAACTCTGACAGGACACCTAGAGATTCAGTAGCTGGAAGTCAGGGTTGGCCTGCCCAGCTCATCCAGCAAAGACCAGGATGTCGCTGTTCAAAAGCTTTTCTAGAGTTCAGCTTACTGTCATTGCCTCCTAGGCCATGGTGTTTGGGCCATAAAACCTAACAAGGACAAATACCAAAGGAAGGGCCCTGACTCCTGCTCCTCATTCAAAGGGGAAACATGCTTATTATGCACGACTCTTCTGTAGTAGGGGAACCATTTATGAGTAAAGACATCAACCTTTATATAAACTTTGGCCTTATCACATTTGTCTGGCAAGTATTTAACTCCTAAAAATAGTTATGAGTAAGTTTTACTAATTATTAATAATTAGTAGTAAGTGGCCCCTCTCTCACCCATCTGAGGGAACAAGTAGGAAGAAAGCTTTAAATTCATCAAAGTTTGCTTGTAGTTTCTCTATTTCTTTCCTATGTTTTTGGAGACAGGGTCTCTCTAGGTAATCCTAGTTGTCTTGGCACTCACTCTGTAGACCAGGCTGGCCTTGAACTCACAGAGCTCAGCCTGCCTCTGCCACCATGCTCAGCACTGGCTTGTAATTTCCAATAAAAAGTTTTATGATGTTTAAACACCTATGCTGTTAAGGACAGTGCCTATTAGCAGGCTTCTGGTGTGTGAAGAGCATAGGCACACAGCATCTAAATGCCAGTCTCTGTCACTCACAGGGACAAGGTTCTTCCAAGAACGAATTCTTACCCAATCTCAATTTCCACTCTGAACTGGAACTGAAACTCTGAACCCGAGTCGCTGAAATTTAAAGAAGAAAGAGCTGTGGGTATAGCCCTGTTGGGCAACTCCATGCGGCCAGTGCCCATTTTCAGCTCGTGCTACGCCATGTGACTCCGGAGCCAAGTAAGACAAGGGTCTGCTGCCTTGTGAGAAACATAGAGAAGCAGTAAAGGGAGGTTCCAAGGTCCCAGGTTCTAGCCCCCTCAAAACGCCGGGCAGGCTACCCACTTGCAATCTAAGAAGACTCAGATACTAGCAGGATTAACTTCTGTGTCCCACACAAAATTCATCTTCCCATCACGTCAACGGGCACTGGGGCTGCTGGCACAGAGGACATTAGACTGTGGCCCAGCTTCCCTTCGGCCCGAGTCTTGAGGAGATCCTAAGGAGGAACTGAGCTGTTCATGTGACTTGGAACTTCCTTCTCCATTGCCCCTCTTGGGACTATGTCACCTGAAGGTGATATTTACCAATGTGTTGTTGTGTTCCTGGAGTGAGCCCACTGAGGGGCTTGGGATATTGCCTGGCATTTGTTACTTGTAAATTGAGAGTCCAGAGGCAGTCACCACCCCCACTTCTCAACATCAGACTCCTAGCTGAAGTACCACTGACAGCCCCTCCATCTAAACTTCCATCTCCCAAACCAGCAGCGTAATGGAGGAGCCAATTAAATGATTATTAATTCATGTTACTTTCCGTAAGCCAGAGGTTCTCATTGCCTTGCATTCCGTAAACCAGCTTGCCACCTGCCCCAGAAATTTACAGCAATCTTTTATCTATCTCCATTGACTAAGTGGGATCTTTTTTTCTCACCCAACTTCATATTAAAGTGTTCGAGTTGGGAAAGTACTCCAGCAACACTGCACACAGATGTTTCAGTAGATCTGAAAACTGCCATTCGGCTCAGGGTTCCCTTTAAGAAAAGGTGAGGTATGTTCTTTCCCTCGGTCCTTCTCCCTCAGCTTCTTGCAGACCTCCAGCTCTCTCCCTCCAACTCTCTCCCGGCAGCACAAGTGCAGTGTCTCCAGAAGGACTTAGTGATCTTCCATACTGTCAATGTGAGTGGAGCTAATCTTGGCGTTTGCTTGCAGCTCCTTCCCCGGGGAACAAGCTGGGCTTTCTGACTCTCTTCTGTAGAGCTACTGTGCTGGATAAGAGGCCAGAGATCTGGCTAAACTCTCTTCCTCCACTAATACAGAGAACAACATTCCTTTGAGGAGTCGACTTTGCTGCCAACTGTCTTTAAGAGCGCGTGGTCTCCTTCTGCTTCCAACCAGGCACTAAAAGATGCTTTAGAGAAGGCTGGGAGTGAACCAAAGCGGGCCTGTGAACACACAGCAGGGGAGGGCCTACACACTCCTGCTAAGAACTGCAGCCTTTCCTCCATGCCTGAGTCCAGCCTCCTGAGGCATCTCCTTGGGAATGAATGGTACCCCAGCTTGTGCTGCTCTATAGAAAGCATGTTCAAGAGGTCACCTGCCCCAGCATGGAAGACAGAGCCCACACTGGTTCAGCATGCCATACAGGTCTCACCAATGTAGACTTTGTATTTCTACAGAGACTCTGTCAAAGAAATTGAGTTCATTATGAGTGGGTACAACTGTTACTTAAAAAGATTAATTTTTTTTCCAACTCAGCTATACACAAGACTGGCCAGCCCTTGGAAAGACCTCAGACGCCATTGTTTCCCCTTTCCCTTTGAAATAAGCGCTGGTTCATAGGAGCTTCAAGGAGAGTGTGTGTACAGAGAAGGCCGTGTATCCAAGTGTCACTTATGAACTGTGGTCCCTGAAGACTTCACAGGCTTTAATCCCGTCATTGTGACACTGCCTCTCTGGCCAGCACCCACCTGCCCAGACTCAGCACCTGCATCTCCTCTAGGCACACCCCTGTCTTTAGCCAAGCTCAGTTCTCTCTCCTCTAGAAGAGGCTCAGGACTTGGTATACAAACAAACAGCCCTTGCTTTTGTCTCCGCGGTTACAGAAAGGCTCCATGAATACTGACTTCCAGGCCCTCCCTGTAGAGGCTCTGATTCAGTAGGTCTGAATCAGAGAATGCATTTCTGCCTGATGAGGCAAATGCTCCAGGGAGCACATGTAGAGAACAGCTACCTGGGTTACTGGTAGGAGTCATAACACCCTCTGCTCTAACTTGAATTAAATTAAAGAGTCCAACAAGCATGGGTGGACTTGCCCGCCCACTCTCCAATGACTCTGAAGACTTGAGACTTCCAGCTTAATTTGGGAAGAAGATGCAGACCAGGTCTCAAAGCCAAATGTCTCCGGCCAAAGGCAAAGAACTACACAAAGTTGTCCCTCAGGGAAACATACTCACTCTAAAAACAAATACAGAAACATTTCAAAGCCAGAAATCTAAAACCATCACCTCCATGCATTTGTTCTGTTTGCTCTGTAATCTAGAATGACGGGGTGCCTTTTTTAGAAAAAAATCTTTCTTTCCACGGGCCCTGGAAAACCAGGCAAAAGCCTCGTAGCTCAAAGGGACAGTGCTGGCCTGGCCTCCCTTCCTTTGTACCTGTGAGCTGTCCTGGCCAAAGTCCCCTCAACTTTGACCCTGGGAGGATGTACAGGTCCACATTAACTTCTATTTGCACAAATTTGTCTCTGGAGTGTAGATTTGGCAATATCCTGAGCTGTGGGTCACTGTCTTCCTGGTAAAGTGGCTCTCCAGAGAATACTGGAAGCTTCATGGCAGAACGGTGGGACCTCGTTAACTGGTGAATGCCTGGCAGCTGCTTGCTTTTGTATCACTGAGGAGAAAGATGTACTACATTCTGTATCAGAAGCATCAATCTGTGGCCCTAATTCCTCACTGAACTACACACAAGGCTGCTTAAATACACGGATTTGAGGTCCCAAATGGACATCTTGCATTTCCGTTTGCAAGACACCTTGCTCCCTCTGTGTCAGACTTGTGAATGACCCACGAGTCAAAACAGCCACCATTTAGGTCAGCACTTTCTGTCTGACTATTTAAAAACTTCTGGGCACTGGTTGCCACCATGAAGGCCAGCTCATGCCAGGCCATGAGGACCTGAGACATATTCCTAACTTGGAAGTAGTCAGTCAACCTTGCCTGCTTTGGCCTCCTGTCAATTCCTACAAAGTACCCTGAATCTCCCTGGCTTTCTACAGGCTGTTTGCTGCTGTGGCCAGTCAGAGAAGTCATAGTCAGGTCTGCATTTATCATGCTCCCCTCTGGTTTCAAGACAGGACTGTAACATCCATGGAGCAACCAAGATATGCATCAGTGGCACACGCTAGAAATCTCAGCATTTGGGAGTCTGGGCTATGTAATTAAGACAATGATTCAAAAACTTAGAACAGAACAGCAGAAACTCAAGGGAAGCCACAGTTAATGGGGCCAGGCCCAAGGTCCTTTACGGGGTCAGTCTCTGTGAGTTCCAAGCTTAGATCCAAAAGATGCAAATAAAATCACATTCTCCCCGTGATCTCCTAGTTCAAACCTAACATCCCAGGGTTCTGATTAAGTTTTATTAATGAAACCACATGAGCTTGGGAGTGTGTCCATGAGGACAGAAGAACCACCAAATGAAATTGCCCTTAGCATTACAAAGCAGCTTTCTCCTCAACCCTGGTGCAGTTTTGGAAATCATTCTTTCCTTTTCTAGCATGGGGAAACTGGACATAATACCTGTCAGTCATCTCTGTCCAGCAGAGAAAAGTAAGTGTGCATGATACCCGAGTCCACACGGTCTCTGTGCTTGGCTTACTCACAGCACTCAGGAAGCTGAGGCTATGTGATGTGTGCACACGGGAGGTGGTTCCCACGTACCTTTGGGGAGGTTTTGGAACTGATATTTTCCCACATGCCTTTTTTCCTGGGCAGAGTTCCCTTAGGCAGACGTTACTAGTCCTCGTTGCCAGGGAATATAAGGCACAGTAGTCACTGCAGCTGCTCACACCCGGATCAGATCCCGGCTGGGAGACTATAAGCATTTTATTGATTACATTGAACTTGCAGTTACCTCCACCCACAGGGCTTCCAGGAGCCTAGCGCACCGGAGAGTCTCAGACACCTGTTGCAGTGGTCTTATTATTAGTACATCTGGGAAGTAACAGGAACCTATATGGGGCCATGAAAGCATATGAAAGGGCCCCCCGATTACAGGACGGAGCCCCTGAATTACAGGGCAAATGAAAGCATCCTAAATTCGTTTTTGTTTGTTTGTTTGTTTGTTTTTTGTTTTTTTGTGCGTTTTTTTTTTCCTGTAGAGCAATGTGCGATACTTATGCTACCCCAAGGGCTAGATACCCTAAACAAAAACGAATGTGTATTTTAAAGCACTCATGCCATGCTATTTAATTAACAGACTATGGGGGCATTTCTGAGCAGGCCTAAGCAGCACAGACAAAGCTCAGTAGATACCGCATAGCCAGTATTCATCATACACACAGCTGACAATTACGGGCTATCTTAAAAAGTGCAGGATTTGTGATGTCTTCTCCATTTGTCATATAATGAGAGAAAGGAGCTGTGTTATATATTATTCAGTTTGTAATGGATGTAATTATTCAGGGAATGGATGCCTGACCCAGAAGGTTAAAAAAGCCCACTGGTGGGTCATGGAGAAAGCTCATCATAGCTCTGACAAGCAGGAGTTCCTAATCTATGGGACACAGCTCTCTAGCTGCAAAAATCAAGATAACAGGGCACCCACAGTGAATGGTTATGCCTAAGAAAAGTGATATCCCATGAGGCACTGCAATTCCCACAGCAGAGGACCTTCACAAAGTCTGAAGCTCAAACAAGGCAGAGAAAGGGCTACAGTCTAGGAGCCACAGGCACATCTCCAAGCACTTCCTTGTGTATGCATGTATGTGGAGGCCAAAGGATGACGGTAGCTGTCATTTCTTGAGTGCCGTCTTTCTCTAGTCGGCAAGGTGCCAAGTAGGCTAGAGAGCTGGCCAGTAAGTCCCAGGGATCCACCTGCCTCTACCCCCCTGGACCTGGGATAATAGCTACATGCCCGACATCCAGCTTTTGAAAAACATGGACTCGGAGGTTCCACAACTCAGGTCCCTTTTACTCACAAAGCAAGCCCCTTCTGGCTATGCTACCTTCCTGAACCCCTATAAAGTGTTTCCCATGGTGACAAACAACGGCTTACCCCTTCATTTACTTTCCATGCCTCTAATCTATGACTTAAACCAATTCCTATTACATTGTGCCATGATTATCTGACTACACATAATACTTCTTTTACAAAGTTGCTTACATTTTTTTTGCATGTCCGCGCGCGCACACACACAAACTTGTTCAACTGATAGAGTCTTATCACTTATGACCTAACAATTTAAGTTCTCAGAGCCAAGCTTTGAATGACTGGGACTTGGGCAGTTCTAGCTAGAACCACTCCCTCTATCTATTTTTGCTTTACCACCGTAAAAATAGTTGATGTTTAGTTTTCAGTCGTGAGACAGAATTCTGCCTGCGACGACTCTGCACAGCCAAGTCCTGCTAAAAGGAGTCTGCAAATGGAAAAGGGGGGGGGTACAGGTGGACTCTGGAAAAGCTGAATGCTACACAAGTTCTAGCCCTGTGAAAATAATAGCCCAGTAACAGTTTCCACCATCAAGGGCATGAACCACAAAGAGCCCACGCAAACCAAGCTCCCAGCATTCCCTCATCCTTTGGGGTGAGGTGGAGAAGGAAGCAAGAGCCAGAATGACAAAAAAACCAGGCTACTTCCACAGAGGTATGGTGCTGGTAAACGAGGTGCTTTCTAACTACACGGGGCTGCTTAGCCATTGGCTCATGTGGCTGGTTTACTACTGTGCACACCACAGTGGGCTGTGGTGACAGTGTAACCCTTCACAGTAACATGGGAATTGGAGAGGCTCTGCAGTATCTGACATCCCACCAAATGTGGGCTTGGTGCCGTCTGGCCCCACGGAGAAAAGCCTGTTTGAACCCTTTACCCAGGCCCGTGCTGTATTAAAGACCCGCATGTTAATCAGGATCTTTGGGAAAAGTTATTAATGCTCTGACTTTAGTAATTAATATTCTTGGAGGCTTATGCTACCCTTCAGCAATGCCTCCTCTGATTAAACATCTACTGTTCTAGAATTTGAAGTTCTGGAATTTGGCTCAACCTGCTATTTTACAGGTTTGGAAACTGAAGGCCAAAGACCTAAGGTCATGTATGGAAATGAAGAACCATGGCTTCTGACCTCAGTGAGCCCAGGGCTTTCCTCAGCCAGTTTCCTCTTAGCATAGACCTTGTTTTGTCTGTATGTATCTGTCTGAATTAAAAAGGGAAATGGGGGAAGGTGATGGGAAGGGAGGGAGAGAGGAGGGAAGGGTGGCAGGCAGGGTTCAGGAGGAGAAGGCAGCAGCCCCTTCTGTTCTGTGACAGATTCCATTTTGGGCATTAAGTCCCCTATGCTACAGCATCTCTATTTATACAGAGCTGTAAACAACAGAAGAACAGGGCGGGCTGGTAATAGATTTCCACCAGGATGTGCCTGACCTGCTTTTTTTTTTTTTTTTCAAACTCAGTAATTAGAAGGGCGGTAGCTCCGTAGGAATTATTCATATGCGGCAAGAGCCATGCACTATACATTTATGTTAAACATGTCAAATCCGATTGAAATCATGACTGCCGGCACCACAGTCCATAAACACACTTTCCCCTCACAGGCGCCCATTAATACCTTCTCTAATAGCAGTCTCCCATAGATTCAAGTCATGGATGCTCCACTGCACTAATTGCTGTTAGGTGAGCATCACGGATGCTAAAAAAAAAAAAGAGTAACATCCCTTTGGGACCTTTCTTGAGAAAACAGAAAGTACTCAACTACAATTCTAACAGAAAATTTAGCAAAAATATACACAGGAGCGCCAGTTAGAGATTTTTCAGAGCATCACCATGCCTCTGTTTTAGGCTGAGCTGGTGCTCAACAACTAGCATCCCCTGGTCATCCTGTCTCAAGTCCCCTCAGCCAGCCTCTGGCGCTCTGTGGCTAGAGAGCATGATGGCTACAGCCTTTCAATAACCATCTCACTGTGGTTCTTTGCCAACAATTCAATCTTGTCCCCTAATTATTGGTGATAAAGCACCACATTAATTGTATATCACTTAATTTATAGCAATTAATGATGGACTTGGCTAATCACAGCATTAATCACTGTTCAGTGGGGGACGCTGGGGGCTCTTCAATCTCAAATGCTCACACTCAAATCCACGCTGGGAGATTACAGCTAGAGGTCATATTCAAGTTTCAAAGTAGAAAACCGCAGAGCTGGACAGTGGAAACGGTAGTCCATTAGCAGACAATTGGCTCTGAAGAGCCTTCCAATGCTGCCCTGCCCCACCCCCACCCCCAGTGGCCTGTGCGTTGACTAAACATGACCCTGCTACTCAATGACTTGTGTATGTGCCACTTCTCAGCATCATGGAGCCCATGAGTGGCTGTGACTGGTAGTATTACTTGACCATGTTTCACAGACAGGACACTCCAGGCATCCATAATAAGTCCCCCAACCAACCGTTACTTATTAGTTAATGGCCTTCCTAACTTCACACCCCTTTCCATGTCAATAGCCTGCTTCCCTTGAGTTAGTTTTATCTCACTAAGCACACAAACAAACGAGTCAGGGTGCATGTGTGGAGGTTAGAGCTGGTTTTCTCCTTCCATGGTGGGGGTCCAGGGATGGAACTCAGGTCAGTGGGGCTGCTTGCTTGTCAGGTCAGTGGGGCTGCTTGCTTGGCAAGTGCTTTTCCGGGCTGAGCTGTTCCTGGGCCCACTTACATTGCATTGTCTCCCAGAAGACAATCCCACTGGTGCCACCTCTGTTACCGTCTTCACTGTACACCTTTGGGATCTACTCCTCACTCCTGGGTCAGAGGTCAACCAGACCGAGCGCTTAATTTATGAGTCCATTCCAAGGGGGGTGGCAGTTGCTTACTTCTGTCCTAAGTTCAGGAAAGCAGGATATGGTTCTCAATCTGCCTGTGTACTTTCTGTACCCTGTGTGAGCTTATGCAGCCTGAGCTTCATAACCTGCAAACTGGCAGAAGTGGAGGGTAGCTGTTTATACGTTATTTCATAGAGCTGAAGTAAGAATCAGGCATGCTTGTATCTGGAAAGCAGTGCCTCGGAAGCCCCACCCATCTTGCTGGGGTGCAGTTCCTGGGCACCAGTCTGTGCCTGTGGCACACTTGACAGAAGGGCAGATGGGAAGCCTCCAAATTTAGATAGTTACAGGTCAGAGTGCCTGTGAAGAAGTTTTTTTTTTTATTTTATTTTTATTTACATTTTATGTATGAGTATTCTGCACGCCAGAAGAGGTCATCCTGGTATAGATGGCTGTGAGCCACCCTGTGGTTGCTGGGATTTGAACTTAGTTCCTCTACAAGAATAGCCAGGGCTCTTAACCACTGAGCCACCTATCCAGCCCTCTGTGAAGAGTTCTTTCAGGGTTTTGCTCCTTCTGAGCTGCACGTGGCTAACTTGAATTTATATCCATTAAAATAAAGCAGAACTAAGATTTCACTTCTGAGTAGGAACACAATACAGACACTGGACATTTGGTCATGCACAAGTTCCTGTAATGTTCTTTTGACGAAGGCATCCCAAAAGCCCGAGAACAATGCCATGTACCCCGATGACAAAGGCGCCCCCTAAGCTGTGATCCTTGGAACTCTGCCTAGTGCCTCGCATAAGCCAAGGGACTCGGCCGCTGGTCTCTCTTAGAGAGGGCTCTGACAGATCACACATGGATTGTTGTCTCAGGGCCATCCAGGGTAACATCATCACTTCGTGTCTGAAAACCCCACCCAAAGGAGGACACCCATATAGGAAACCACGCGTCCTGTTCCCATAAAAAGCAGCAAAAGAGAAATATCTAAAATATTCTCCAAGATTATCCTGCACAAACACCCAAACTACATAATCAATAGCTGGGAAAAAATGCCAATTATCCAGACCCACTTGAAGTATTAATTTGCATCGGCAGCAGCCACTGATCATCACAACAAATTGTGAAATCATTGTTTACTTGTTTGTGGGGAGGAAGCAGTTTCCATCATGCTTAATCAGATCGTAACAGCTCAATTTAGGGAACAAATGTTAAAGAAAAATACTAAGTATCCAAAAGGAAGGCGTCAGAAAGGTTGCCAGCACCTGTTACCTATTCCAAGATCAAGTTAGCTCCAAGTGCTTCAACAAAGCTACCAGATGCTGTGCTCCAGGTCAGAGGATGACCATTTGAAGGGGTCCTCGAGGAAGCCCACCTTCTTCCTTTACTTCTGTGCATCTGGCAAGGTGTGCCCCTGAGCTGCTGTTTCCTATCTGTCCTCCGGAGGCAAAGAGTGAGAGGCGGCCGGTTGTGGACGAATGCGTACAGGAGAGCCTTGCTATGGATGTGAGCTCTATGGTTCTCATTTTACGCCTCTTAGTGGCCTCCTGGAGGCTGGGCTCTAAGATGGAAGATGGCGTTCACTCTGGATCATAAACGCCAAACCAGTTTTAATTGAACTGCCCTCAACAAAGCCTGCCCTATACAGGCTACACTGATGTGAAAAGCATGTACCACCAAGCTGGCAGTGCAGGGTACTATACACAGCAGGAGCTTTGCAAGCAACCATTCTTTCATAATGTCTTTGGCACCCATGTGGGATGCAAGAAACACACACACCAACTATCAGGGATCAGACCCGGCTAAACCCTTGTATGTTGCTTTTGCTAATTTTTCAAGATTCCTAGAAGCCACCACAGTGGGGAATTGGTCTCCTATTCACATGGAGAAAGCTAAGAGGGACAGTTACTGGTTTCCTTCAGGCTTTTTAACTGATTAGGAAACAAAGTCCATACACAGTTTAGCATATAGTGGACTCGGTCTAAGCTTCCTGTATTAAGACAACATGACACCAGCTACTATTCTTAACCTTAACTCATTTAAAATATGGAAGCACAGTCACCCAGAAAATGGCAGGATTGTGACCAGAAACCAAGTACCCAGATCATGCTAACACAGAGGTGACCTTAAAAGTCACCCCAGGCCTTCAGAGTGTGTCAGCAAAATATAGTCCCCTTGCAGCACACATGCTTGGCAGCTGGCTACACCATCTATTTGTACCTCTCACCTTAACTGGTGACTAGGTACAGCCAAAGTAACACAGGTACCACCCCTTTCTCCCTGGCTCTCTCTCACAACCTCTCCCAGAGCATCTGACCCTAACCCTCAGTGATACAGCAGGATCCAGATGGAAACTCCCCAGAGCCTACTTTTAAAAGGACTCTGAAACACATTGACAGTGAAATCCCTCTGCTCAGTCAGTGCCTTGTCCTTCGCTCCCCGGAAGTACTGAACCTCCTGGCATGTCCCCTCCGCATGCCTCCTGTCCTTCTTGCTATTTGGAAGCCTCCCAGACTTAACTTTTCTAGGCCACACAGCCCTGATTCCTGCAGGCTTGCCACAGAGGCCCAACTTCTCGGCCTTCACTCATTTTCACTGGTCTCCCCTGGCCTCTCTCCAAGACTCTGTATCTTGTTTAAATAATGAAGGCCAACCTCCAACCCTCAATATGATTTAAGAACAGTCTTGCCTAGAAAAGTAACAAAGGCCTAACCAATACAGACTCTAGAAAGTAAATATTTTCTTAAAAAAAAAAAAAAAATCAAAGAATTGTAGTAATAAGCATTGTGATAAAGATTCATTTGGCCAAACAGAACAATTTCTGTTGCTTGTCACGGCATTTCCTGTTAGCTTTGTGGTGGTGTCTGAGGGACTTATCTGCCCAGTAAATCCTCTCAAACATGACTCAGCTCCTTCTCCAAAGCCCTGAGCTCTTCTTCTGTCTAAGCTCTTCTCTCCTCAGGATGGAGACCCTGTCATTCTGAGAAATGGCCGCCTCCCTCCCGCCCTCCCTCGGTACTGGCTTTTCCAGAAATAGCACTTCCTGCCCTGGCTTCTTCAATTTGTTCTGCTTTTGCTAAAATGTCCCCCTACTAGACTACACTGCTGTCCCCCTGCTGATGCTGGCCCCTGGGGGAGGGGAATGTTGGGAAGAGCTTGTAGGCCCTGCTCAGGTCACCAGATGCAGAACAATGCCAACCCTTCCCTGCCTCTGGTAACCTTGACACTGAGAATCAGGGTGACCTCAACCGTAATCCATGTGACAAATGTCTTAGATGGGCCTTCAACTGAAGGGCAAGGAAACAGCCCTGGGCAGCTGCCTGAGAAACAGGACCTCAAAATTTCAGATGCCTGGGGCTCAATAAAAAGGGTGCTTAAAAAAGAATCTGAAAGAGAAAAAAACTGGGTATGCTGGTGTTTGCCTTTAACTCTGGCAGAGGTAGGTGGATCTCTGTGAGTTCAAGGCTAGCCTGGTCTTTATAACTAGTGAGATTTTATCTCAAAAAAAAAAAAAAAAAAAAGGAAGAAAAGGGGGGGGAGGAAGGAAAGAAGGGAGGGAAGGAGGGAGGAAGCAAGGAAAGAAGAAAGGAGGGGGGGATAGGGGAGGAGGAGAATCCTAACCAAACTCCCTCTCTGGCAAGCCGAGAGCCAGCATACTTTTGGAAGGGGAGATGAAGGTTGTGGTATCACCACAAAGGGCAGGTCTGCTCCCTGACTGCCAGCCTCATTTCTCCCAGGGACACAGCCAGGCACATTACCTGCCCGCTTGTTCTGGCTCTCCTCACTGCTGTTCCCCTGGTCTTTGGCCAGCTCCTCTGGGTCAGCAAGTGCTTCGCTGGGTCCTTCCGCATCTTCAACAGCTTCTTCTGAAATATGGGAAAAGCAGAGATGTTAAGGATGGGAAGGTGGTGAAGAATTCCTAGCCCCCCTCTTCCCCCAGGCGCGAGAGTTACCAACCACAAAACACAGATGTCAGTGACTCTGTCCTTCCTGCCTTCCTAGTGACCCAGTGAGGTTGAGTGTGTTTAGGGTAAACTTCAGACCAGGGATACAGCAGCATACAGTGGGGCTCTGAATGGCACTATATGTTTGACTGTTAGGTACTCCAGATGGGCTCTGAGTGACTCACCTGAGCTCTCTCCAAGTGAAGCAGTCACCTATCTCTGGCTGGAGACTGGCTCAGACCCAGTGGCTGAGTCCTTACTGGCCTGTCTAAACACGTGCCAGATGATGACAGGGGCTCTTGGAATCACTTACATTCTCAAGAGTCATAGAACACCAGTGATATGTTTTATTGGCATAAGAAATTCTAGAAGCCAGATGAGAGAGGCAAAGCAGCAAAAATGTACAGTGGAACCACCAGGCCCCAATCGAGGCCGGCTATGACGCAGCCGCCCATGTGAGGGGAAGGAAGCACACTACGGCGCTTAGACTGGGATTAGTCCTCTCTCTTCTCCTGACCCATCGGATCACCAACTCAAGTACACATTTACTGACAGTGAGGAAGAGGAAGAGTGAGGGCTGGCAGGGTTGCTCAGACTCTGCAAATCTAGTGGGCTGAGTCTGAATCTCCAGAAAGACAGGAGGAGAGAACCAACCCCATAGTTCCCCAACATTCATACATGTGTCTTGGCACAGACACCCACGCAGGTACAATCGCACACCCACAATACTCAGTTTTAAAAGACTGAGTACACTAAAGGTGGAGGTGATGAGGAAGCTGGCGCACACCTCAGCAGCATGGAAACACAGACTCCTGCCCCATTACAAGAAGCCAAGACCAGGATACAATCTAGAACCCGGGACTGGGGTTCTGGCCAACGCCACCAAACACAAGCCTACTTTTTGGTTGTTTTGCTTTGAAGACACGGTCTCACCTGTAGTCCAGACTGGCCTCAGACCTACCTTTAAATAATTCAGGTGTTATGACCCCTGGCCTTCCGCAAACTCACCTCTATATTCTAATCCACAGAAGGAGTAAAACAGTCACAGTAAACTGATCTTTAGGGGCTTCCAAAACACTCAAGGCCAGAAGGATTACTCTAGAATGTGTTTTCCTCTAAGTCTCCTAGAAAGATGATAGAGAAATGAACTCCAAGGACGAAGGATGGTCTTTCACCTGACCCACAGCAGACAGCCCCAGAGGCAAGTCCATGAGTTCTGCCTGTTCAACATGCCCTCAGGGCTCTCTCTGTTTTTCCTGTGAGTCTTCCTTGGCTCACTGCACAGCAAATTTAAGACTCTCCTGATATTACACCTAGTTGGAACACACAAAAATCAGGCATTCACAGTTTGCTTGACATTCATTAGATATACAGCTCAATATCAACCATAGTTTTGTACAGGAAAAAAAAATATGCTTAAAGACGAGATGGGTAAAATAAGTAAGCTATATGTGCCATCTCATGTCCAGGTAAAATGTTCTCTACACATTTTAGGCTTTTGATAAGATGGTTATAAAACTCATCTTTAATGGCAATAGCAATAATAAGTTAATATTAAACTGTGCATATGCACACTAGCTAGGCATCTTAAGTATGTTTCATGGAACAAATCATTTGCAGGATCCATAAAGTAACTACATGGGACTGGGCGAGGCTGGCTCAATGAGGCGGTCTCAATGGCATATGCACCCATGATCACCTTGGGTGGAAATAGGCTGGCTCTAACAATAGACAGCTCCCTATATGGTGATGAACCATGTACCAAAGTGTCTCTCGGCAGAGGAGGTACACACCTACTGGGCCACCAAAGCCAAAGCTAGTGTCTGCAGCTATTAGAGCAGAGCTCAAAACTGTCACTTGGGACTGGTGCCAGGGCACTGAAGCTTTCCAAGCAATTCCATTCAGGAGACGGAGACTGTGAAGTCTGAGTAGATCATGGATGCATGCGAGAGGATGTGAGGAACATAAAGGAAGGGGCTGGGTGATGATTTCCTGAGCCCTCACTCTGAGCCTACCTGGGTCTGCCTTCTTTCCTTGCTCCAACAGAAAACAAGGGCACCTATGTTTCAACAAGGTGATGGCAGGGCGTAAACTAAACAGATTACTTTACTTCTGGACGTTGTTATTATTAATAATCTCGATTTTTTTTTCTTCAAAATATAAATCCACTTATTCTAGGCTTCATTTTATCATCTGTGGCTTAAATACTAAGAGAATGCTATATGTGTATTCTAGGAAGAATGATTAGGGACCTTATGAACAAGCCAGATCTTTTTACAGGGGATCAGTGTCCTCACATAGTTTAAAAACCAAAACAAAACAAAAAACCCAGGTCCCATTTAGTCAAAATAGCAGTCTCTGCAGTTCCACCTGTGACCTACAGGTGTCGCCATCTGCATGGCAAGGCCCGGGAGGGCAGCTGGCAAGGAGGCAGTCAGGGCTGCCTAACCTGAGCATGTGGAAATAATATACATCTCTAAGCAAATGGTTTAGTCCTGGGGAAATAAAATAGAACATTCATAAGCAGTTACACCATCTGTCTTTATACCATCATCATCAACAGTGAGGGGGGGTAAAGGCTCTTTAAAATGGATGAAAGCCCAGGCTGACACTAACCGGAAAACCCGTGAGAGCTGAATACCAATAAAGGTAGAGAAATGATTAAAAAACAGGGATACAAACTGCAAATCTGTCTGGACAGCTCAGGCTTATGATGCTTTGCAGACAGGGTGTGTCTTTACTGGTCTCAGAATTGTCACGAAACCCCCCCCCCCCACTCCCCCAGGGAAGAGCTGGTCGGTCTCCTGGTTCCTGGACATGTGTGGTGGCCAGGGGTGCAGCAGCCTCTGAATGTGAACCAGAGCCTGCCTACTGAGGTGGGGCTGTCTGCTGGTTCCTGTTCTCTTTCGGGCTGTACATCAGACACTCAACATGCTGACAGAGTGTGGAATGGAGGGGCCATTTTCCCCACAGATCACTCTGGCCCTGCCTGTCACAGAAGCCAAGTTTCTGTTTTTCTTTCTGCAGTATCAACTACCAACAGATGGTGGGAACGGCTCAAGACGTGGACTAAAGATGGGTTTTATCTGGAAAATCCTGCCCTTTGCTCTGAGGAATAGCCTGCTCTCTTCCAACCAATACTCCATTCTCAAAGCTCAAGTGGACACAACGTAACAGGTTTTCCTGGAGCATTAAGGAGATGATCTGTCACGTGGGAACTGGAGTACAGCAGGAATGCTTTCTCAAGGGTGTGGCGGGACCTGGGCAAGAAAGTCACAGCCCCAGTTCTCAGGAGGCAGGCAGGCAGCAAGCCCAATGCACCCCAGACATTCTAGTTTAAAAAGATAGCAGAGGAGGGCTTTCTGCACGCCCACCCTGGCCCTCAGGTTAGAGCACCCCCTCCTGTCTGTCTATATTTTCAATGTGAAATTGATAAGGAGAAACATTTTTTTTAAAAACCTGAATCCCAGGCTGGCCTTGGACTTGCTGTGTGGTGGAAGCTAACCTCCTGCCTCCACTTCCCAAGTGCTGGGATTATACAAACAAGATGGAACCAAGGGCTCCTGCCAGGCAAGCACTCCACCAGCAGCAGGGGCTCCATTGTGGCCCAGAGATGAGGCAATCTTGAAAACTACCATGATCTTCGGGTGGTATCCTCTGCTTTTCACTACCACATGAAGCATGGCTGAGGGCCTCTCGGCAATCTAAAAACCTATTCTGTTTGTTTCCTGGGACAGGGTTTCTCTGTGCAGCTCTGGCTGTCCTGGAACTCGCTCTGTAGACCAGGCCTGACCTCAAACTCCCAGAGATCTACCTGCCTCTGCCTCCTAAGTGCTGGGATCTTTACTACCTCGTACAACTCCCAGGCCACCCTTCCTATGGTCAAGCCATTCCAGCCTGCTCCACCACTTTTAACTCGTGATGAGAGTGGGCAGGGCCAATGTCAGTGCAAAAATTCCAGCAACAGACCTCAGAAGAAGCAGTTTAGGGTTTTGAGAGGATGGGACCACAGACCTAGAAAAATTTCCCACAAATGTGAGTTGCTCTCTCCAGCCTCCTGAGACTTCTCCAACCCCAAGGGAATTTGTATGAGTTTTATGAACAACCTGGATGTTGGTGCGGGGGAAGGAGTATAAGGCAGAAGCCAAACACAGAAAACAGTAGCATTCCACCATGGCACAGGCTCCCCCCCCCCCCCCCCCCCCCGAGATATGTCACCCACGAAGGCGGCAGTTAAAAAAAAAAAAAGGTACCTTTTTCCCCTAAATAATGGGTCTAGTGACGTGTCCATTGGGGGTATTTTACACGTCGTTTACGGCTTGAAGGAAAAAGAAGTCAATCAGTGATTAAGACTAATCCCTCTGTTCCTACCTCTTAACAGGATAATGCAGATTAATTCAAACCTGACAAAGCCCCCACAGTGTCTCTATATGATAGAAATTTGGAAATTCTCCTAAGAATCAGGGTGTCTGTACCCAAAGCTCTCACACGAACATGTTACTTAAATAACACACCAATCTGTGATCCCCAAAGAATGAAATTGTTCATTCTCTTTTATAGAGGGGTGGGGATGTTTGAGGGTGTGGGGGGGGGGGATAAAGTGCGTTTGCCTGTCGGCAGACTCAAGAGCTGAGAAACATTAGCTGTCATGAACCACAATCAAATCAGGTTTGAAATATTTAGCAGTGGCCTGGAAAATGCGATGGTGCGGCTCTGACAGGCGAGGTGTGCAGACACCCGCTTTCCATTATAATGGAAATATCAGGCCTGTTCTGAATATGTATAACCCAGAAAAATGTATTGATTTTTCATTCGGCATTAAAAAAAATGAAATAGCCTGCAGCTGTCAAAAGCCTTTTGTTAAAAGCCCATCCTTCCCGGAATGAGGTTTACCAGAAACAAGTTTTAATTGTATATGGGACCTCTCCTTTGAAGAGCAAAATAACCAATCTGCTTACTTTGAAGATAGGGTTAAAGCTTTGCCCTTCTCCTATTTGCAATCTAATTAACCCAAGGACGGGCCACCTGGGCAGGTGGGAAGCACTACACACTCTGACCAGGGGACCTGACACCCAGAAGGTGGCAGATACAAGAACAGTTGGCTGGTATCTCTGTGGCGGGTGGCAGGTGAGCTATGCTTTGTCCTTTTGGTCCTCTTCTCGGGTGGAGGCCCTAGACTCACGTGTTATATGGCCCAGCCAATCGCTTCTCTTCTTTCAGCCTAGGTTGGCACAATGGCAAGGCAAGGGAACAGCCAATCCTCTTGGCATTTTCTTATCAGTGGGAAACCTCTACTGGTACAGACCTTATGCAAAGTGCACATGCTTTATTTTAAAGAAGGTCGAAGCCCACAACATGATGGTCACTAAGCACTTGCTTCAAATAAAATCCCCCATGTTAAAATTCTGATATACGACACCTTTGTAACAGGCTGTGATGTGTGACGCTGAGCAACAAACAGCCGGTCTGTTCTCAGTTTGTTAATTCTAGTCCCTGGCTTCTCCCTCGGAGCTAATGGTGATGGCGTAGCCCCAAAGGTGGGTGGAGGAGGGGGCTACATCATTCTCCTGCCTGGACATTTGGGCATCTTCCCAGAAAGGTGACCAAAGAAAACAGCAGGGGACTCTCCAAGCTCCCTGAGCCATGTCTGTACTACAAAGTCACACTCTGATCCTGAAAGGCTACCTAGCAACATCCTCAAACACCACCTCTTACCTGGTTACTCATAGACTCCCTTCCATCCTGACAATCTGTCTGGAAGCTGCCTGAGACGTGGCATGGAGAAACTTAAGAATTCTGGGAAACAATTCCTCCACTCCTGAAAACAAAGTGGCCTGCCCGCCTCAGATTAAAAAAAAAAAAAAATGTTGCCTTCACATCTCTTGTGCTTAGCTTTGAGCAAAGGGGTCCACATCTTCATCCAGACATGGAGAACAGGGCATTTATTTACACATCTACCTGGCAGGGGTTACCTGAGCTTTATTTTTAAACTGCTGAACAACTCTGCTTCATTTTATACTTCTTAGAGATTCATCAAGGAAAATAGCAGCATTGGTGGGGGGGAGGGGAAGTGGGAGGGGGTCTGGAGGGAGAGTAACTGTAGTCCAGGCAGGAAACCTTAAAGGCAGAGCAAAAGAGGCAGAAGAGGGGCTTCCTCTCCGGGGGGGGGGGGGGGGGGGGGGGCGCACCACTGCCTTGACAATTTCTCACGTTTCCCCAGCTCAGTTCTGCTGGGTTTGCCAAGGACTGCTCTCTACCAGCCGGGAGAACTGTCTGGACCAGCCTAGTAATCCTTCATGTCATTTTCTCACCTTGGTGGTTGAAAAAAAATAAAAGAAAAAAGAAACTAGTTAGACTCATGACATGTTGTTTATACAAAGCCACCTTCTCGGAGATGACGTTTATAAACACATTCCAGCCCACCAGAAGCCAGGAGGACATGGGCAGGAAAAGGTTGGGGAGACCATGGATGGGATCCGACGTGTGCTCATTCTCTAGTGAGAGGCTTCTTCTCATGTGGGTCGGTCTTTGAAGTTACTGTTTGACTTAGAAATCCTCTGCTCTGTGCACTGCTCATTCAGCCAAGACACCTGGGGGCCACACCTGGAGGTTCTGGATGCCACTGGAAAGGCTTAGGTATGGGGCGACCACCCTCCCAGAGGCCTCTCAGAAAAATCTCGGTGGAAGGTGGAGAATGAAGGAATCCAGCCTCCTCGCCAGCACCCCGACCTCCCCCCTTCCACCTCTGCCCCAGCAACCTGCCTTTGGCATTGGACTGAAAGAATCAACACTTGGAAGGCAACCCTGGGTGTTATTAAAAATGACTAATTGGGGAATGGAGACCATTTATGCTTTTGTATATCTGAAAATCCTGTCGCTGTTTACAGAAGCAAGAAAAATGGGGCTTGTGTGCAGCAAGAAGCAGCCTGGAAAGTCTCCTCTTCTGCCCTCAAGCCAACTTCACTTCGAACTGCAGCAGCCACGGGGCAGTGTCCCCGTGGAGCCGTGAGCCCGTGGCCTTGCAGAGAAAATTCCCCTCTCTGAGCTGTCCCTCCTGCGGGAGCAACACTGAACAGTGTTAAGAATGCTGCCATTATGTGGCCAGGACGAGCCCTGCCATTTTTCCTCTCCCAGGCAAGGCCACTTGGTCATTTGAACCGTTTGTCAAAACCACACTAGAATTAAGGGGGTGGGTGGGGGTCAAGGGAGGAAAAGGAGGGAGGAAATGACGGGAGCCTGCACTTTACCAGGTCCCATTTATCTGTGTGCTCAGTAAAAGCACCTGGGCTGCCCCCTGCAGAATCCCGGAAAGGATAAAAGGGAATGTGCAGCCACAAAGCATTCCGGAATGCATGTGCTGCAGACTCGCCTGGTGGCTATTCATGGGGAAGGCTTCAAAAAAATAAAATAAAATAACTGAGGTGTGAGTTCCAGTTTGTAAGATATAAACCGAGCTCTGAATGGTCTCCGAATGCACAGTAAATAAGAAGCCCAGCTCCAGCCCAGAACTCCAGAGGAAACTGGTCGGCGGGGCTTAGTTCCCTGGGCTTTCTACAGAGCGCTTGGCTGCTGCTACTTTCACACATGAAATGTAAAAAAAGGCAAATTCCCTGAGCATGTTTGTAGTGGAGCGTGATGTGATTGTGTTGTCATTTATGGGAAATAATCGCAGACCCATCTCTCCCTTTCTCCCCATTTTCCAGTCCAAATAACCATGAAAAATTACACTTCAATGTCAGTGTTGCGACAAAGGAGGCTCGCTCTCTGGGAGCTCAGTAGATTTGTAAGGTTTTGTTTTGGTTTTTTTCTTTTCTTTGGACCAAAAATAAAATAAATAAAAATAAAAAACCAACCAAACAACAACAATCTACCTACGTTCAGCCATACTTCGTTTAAAATATGATCTAACAAACGCATTGAGACATCTTTCTCTTGCTTTCCTTCCATTCTTTCAATGGTATTTTTGCACAGTTTAACCTCACACTAACCTGGAACATTCTGGAAAGTACAGGAGTGCAAAACAGGAGTTCTTGATACCAAGAGAGGTGTCCCTCTCCAGGCAGCTAAAGACAAAAGTCGCTGGAAGAAAACAGATTCCAGCTCAGCACACTACTTAGTAAGAGAGTAGGAGGCAGTGGGCTGCAAGTCTGCAGGGCAGAGCATTTGAGAAGGAAGGGTCCCTGGGGCTGAGGGCGAGATGAAGGTCTAGATGGAAGTGAGAGAGGGACTTCGCACTCATTCATCAGACCTATCATTTCACGAGCTTGAACCATCATCTAAAGTACCAGGGATGGAGGTGGGAGGAGGGCTCAGAATTAGGGGTGTATGACCACATGAGGGATGCAGATGGGAGCCTCTTGGATGGGTACCAGTTCCTTCCTGCCTGCTCCTCTGCAGAAAGGGACATTTTTCAACAGAAAAGATCTGCCTGAAAGCTTTTTAACATTCCAGGTGTGAGGCCTGAGCAGTCCTCACAGCATCTGTCTTTCAATAACACCCGGCTTCAAATAAACACTGCCAAGCCTCCATGGTTGAAGGGGAGAAGACAAGATAGATAAACACACATGAGTGATGGAGTAAATTAAAGAGCAAGCAAGCACGCGCGCGTGCACACACACACATACACACACTAACGTTTTCCATTATAAAAGACTGGTATGGCCGTCAGAGTCAAAGCTGACTTACTGGAGAGAAATTTTGTACTTAATGCAGACAGAAACAGGGGTGGGGGCAGGGAGGGTTGTAAGCATACTCAGGCATCTATGTCCAAATGAAGGTGTATGGGAAATAAACAGGATGTACCAGAAATTATATTCAAGGCAGGTGATTAGAACCTAATGGTTATATGCAAAAACCTTGAGGGATGGTTCTCATGACGGGAACAGTGGCAATGATGGACGCAACACATACAGGAACCAGAACACGGGAAGGGAGGGTGGTGCAGCTGTTTTTTAAAAAAGATTTTTTTTTTTTAAAGTAAGTCAAGGAAGAAAGTAACAGGTAAAAACATTTTATTTCTACCCATTGAGACAAACAGTACAAAATGGAGAAAAATAGAGCCCTGACTACAGAGGTCTGAATCACAAGCACACAGATGACAGACCCAGATTCAATTCCCTACTTGGTTGTCACCTTACTCTTAAGTCTGTTGTGTCTCAGGAGTAGAACAATTCAGAAAGCAGCTGAACCCCCAGGAAGCAAAGAGCTCACCCCACAGTGGATGGCAGAGCAGCAGAGCAGCGAGGGCCTGACTGTCAATGAGCTGCTGCTGGATCATAAGCCACTTATATGCACAGCTGGTAAAAACAAGCTGATTCATAAAAACAAAGGCTTACATTTGCCAAACCAAATCTGACAGAACAGAAACTGGGCCAACTTAAGTGGGGTTTCACTCAGGAAAACACTGGCTAAATTCACTGCCCTTCCTTGGGCAGACTCAAGTGTGTGTGAAGGAGGTCAATGCACTTGGAAGGCACCACCTATCACAATGCAATGGCAGATCCATGTGCAGACAGACCCCAGAGGTAACCTACAACAGTCTCCAAGTGCTGGAGCACCTTCAAATAACCACAACACATTGCCTAGTTGCAAGCAAAGAGATCTTTTAGTCAGACCTGACATCTGAAGACACACTGCCATGTACACAGTCAAACCCTAGGTCAACCTCCGAAGACATCACGTCTCTAGTTAGAAACAGACAGGTGATGGGAGCAACAGGTTTCGGCTGACAATTCCTACGAAAACTGGAGTAAAGCAGGAAACTAAGATGCAGAGGAAAAGCCAAATGGTCTCTGGCTAAGAGCTTTCCTGGACCAATGGTGGGGACCAGCAGATGGGATGCTCCTGATGCGGCACCTTCTGCAGTGCGTCTGTGTCAGTGGGAAAAATCAAATTCTTGGCCCCTCTTGTGGAGGAGCTCTGAAAGCCACTCCAACAGTTCACCGAAAGCCTGTCTTTTTTTTTTTTGTTGTTGTTGTTGTACTGGTGATCTGAATCTTATCCAATTATGCAGTCATTTTCTAGAGTTTAACCGAATGCTAGCCCACAACCCTTTTGCAGGGTATTACCCAAGCCTGCTCTTCCTCCAGTCTCCCTGAGGTGCTTTAAACCAAGCCTTAAGATTCTAGTTCATCTACTTGGCTTTTCCTCGTAACAAGGGTTTATGAAATCTAACGGTAGGTTTGGCGTCCTTGAAAAAGCCACAGATTCCATTCCCTGACCCCAGTCTGCACAGCACTATGCCTCAAAGCACAGTTACACAACCCTACAGAAAATGTTAGCCAAAATTGAGGCTTACACTCATATGCTACAACATTGTAACACTGGACCCTTGACACCACAGACAAAACAGCCAGGAGACGGGAGACAATTTGGGTAGACCAGAACTGTTTTGGGACAAAGACTGGTACCTAACACAGGTATAACTGACCTATAGAGGTTTGTAGCACAACATTCCATTTAATTTGACGTGTAGAGATCCTTCTCTGTAAGCACCGAAACAAGTAGATGTTCTAGAACTCTGCCAACAGGAAAATCCTCCACACAGGCTCCTCCCCACTTTTTCCAAGTAAAAGATAGATCCTTAGCTCAAAAAGAATAAATGAGGGGCACTGAGGACCACCCAACGGTTTTGTTTCACTTCCCGGCATGGACTTGTAGGAGGTGGAAGAAATAAAAAAAGCCAATGTCAGTGATGACAGTGCCCACGGAAGTGGGCAAATGCAGTGGAGCCCGACCCCTTATCAAGTTCCACCTCTCGGTAGAGAGAAGGGGAATTTGGATAATAATCAGTGAGGGGAAAAAAACAAAGCAGAGCATGTTATGGGACTAGAGATGGCTTGGTGGATGAGACTACTTGCTGCTCTTACAGAAAACAGGGGTTTGGTCCCCCAGCACCCCAGGTGGTGGCTCACAACTGCCAGCTGCAGGGATCCAATGCCTTCTCTGGCCTCCATGGGCACCCTATGCACATGGTACACATATACACATATAGACAAACATTCATACATGTAAAATAAAAACAAATCTTTTTTTTTTTTCCAATTACATATAATAGAGAAAACACTGGCTTCTCTCCAAAAGGTGCAGATCTATGAATGGGCTCAGCTACATAGTTCTTTAATAAAAAAAAAAAAAAAATAAAAAAAAAAAAAAATAAAAAAAAAAATAAAAAAAATTAGTGAAAAGTCAGAAACAGAAAATCTCCTAAGAGAAGAGAAAATATTAGGCCTTCGAAAAAGGTTGTGGGAAGAATGTGGGCTGTTTGGGAAGATAAAAAATGTTGCCCAACTACAGTGCTATCCATTTAAATTTAGGTAGCCTTATTTAAAGTAGGGCAAAAATCAGAGGTTTCTTTAACATTTAGGAAATTAAAAAAGAATAAATAAGCAGGGTAGTCCAAACACGGAGGCAACACATGTTGTTCCAGCTAAGACTCTATGGAGGAGAAGAGGCTGTGGAAACCTGGCCGCCCAAGGGCTCTGCATCTCTTTGGAGAAGGTGACTTCAAAGGCCTTGGTTTTATAGACTAAGAGATGGATGGACCAGTGAGGGAGCCCACAGGAGGATGAGAGAATAAATGGGAGGAGGGGAAAAGCGCAAACCAAGCAAAGGTCATGTGACCTAGGAAGGGGGCTGGCCACCGGACTCCCTCTTCAAAGGCTGCAGCATGGCATGGCGACAGGGAGTCTCCAGTTGTGCTGTAGTTATTCTAGGTAACATCCAACTCTTCTCAGTATTTTGACAGGAAAGACAAGCAAAAATAAGAACCAAGCTGATCAGAAACAAAACCAAAAAGCTTGCACTCACAAACGGAACTGGCCCCTAACATTCCAGGCAGCCCTGTTTCTAGGCAAATGGTAGACTGTTCACTCCCTGCCCAGGGGTAAAATTGACATCCCAGATATAACCACCAGGCTTAAAGCCAGGACAAAGGGCAAGGCTTGCACTTTCTCTTCCTGCCTGCCTCTTTTTCATGAGTCCTCCATCCTCTTTTCGGGAAGGGTGGAGCCCAGGAACATTCTAGAGCCCGCTTAAGTCCAAGGCACTGGTGACAGGGCTGCTGTCACAGGCCCGAGTCCCAGCCAGAGGGAGCTAGCAAAAGCCATGTAATTGCTTTCTCCCTCCACTAATAAGCTTTCAGCAGGGGAAGAATTCAGGTTCCTGTAGTCAACAGACCCTTTTTTCCTTGCCTCTCCTCACTCCAAATAATCTAAAGTGACTGCAATTTCAGCCCTGCCTCTCCGGCATTCAGCTCCACCGGCTGGGGTCGGAAGGTGTCAAGTGAGGGCTCTTCTTTCCTCCTCTCCTCTGCCTATAAGTCAACCATGCTTCTTTGTAACGGAGGCAACCTTCTTCCTAGGCCCAGCCATTATGTGGGCAGCACACAGGCTATGCATTCTAGGAGATGTCTGTTATGACCTAGACAGCACTAGAGGAAAATCTCTCTTTGCAGTAAAACTAAACAATGTAAGCACCAACCTCAGATACTTGTCTGGGACCTACGCTGCAGGTTTTAGAAAATGTATGGTAGTAAGATGGCCACATGTGCTTAGGTGGGTGGTAGCTTATGGGATGTTTGGTTTAGTTTTATGAAAATGATCTCTGTTCCTAAATTCTTTTGTGTGTCTGATTTTTTTGTGGGACAGAGTGGTGGTGGCACATCTGTAGGCCAAGGTCATTGTCTGGTGTCTTCCTCAACTGCTTCTCCATCCTGTTTTTTAAGAGAGGCTCTCACTGAAGTTAGAACTCACCCTCAGGCTAGACTGACTGGCCAGCCAGCTCCAGAGATCTTCCTGCCTCTGCCTCACCAGCACCAGGGATAGAGAGGTACATGCCTCAGCACCTTGCTTTCATACAGTTTTTTTTACATGGGTGCTAGGGACCAGAGCTCAGGTTTTGCCCACTGAGCCATCTCCCCAGCCGTCTGTCTCTAAATTCCTTTTCTTAAGACAGTGTTAAGTATTCTTGTGGTCAGTTTTTCTGAGCTAAGCTCCTTGTCGAATCAGCTGCAAGAGGATGAGTGATCTGCACAACGGCCCTGCTCATTCCTTGCTGCATTTAAAAAACACAGCTTTCATTAAGCCGGGCAGCTACGGCGCTTCCCTTCTGTGGCTTCAGAGCATAGAGCTGAACTTGAACACAGGGTGTGGGGAAGCATGAGGGAGGCCACAGTAGATGCCTGCCTTGCAAATGCATGGAAAGAGGGCAATGTGCAATCATATAGAGCTTCCTTCCTTCATGAGACACAGGCGGGGCTGCAGACATCTTCACCCCTCTGCCCACAGTAACCAGTCAGTGTCTGTGCAGACTGGAAAGGGTAGAGGAAGAGGGTCTGTATCTGTACCCACAAAAACTCCCGCATCCCCACCCCAGCAGGTGCAAACTCATGCAGTGTGCCCTTACTCCTGGCTGCAGACAGGCCTGTGATAGGAATTTATTTCCCTCAATTACCAGCTCTTGTCCCCCAGTCTCAGTTCATCAGCATGGTGCAGCCAAGTCAATGAAAGGTTCCACAATGAAGTAATCACATGCGTGGGGATGTCCGCCCGCTGGGCCTGCAGGGCTGCAGCACGCCCAGACAAGCCAAGTCACATGGGCTCTCCGCCTTGCCCCTTGCAGGTCAACCCCCACCCTGTCCGTCCGTCCCTGGAGTCTTATGCTCCTGTGGTCATTTTCTCTGACCCCCTCACTAAGGCTTTAATTGCAAAGTGAGAACAGACAGCTGGCCAACCGGGGTGATCAGAAAGTGGATGGTCTCTGTTCTTACTGCCTGTACAATCCCTTACCACTACCATGAAAACCAGTCCCATGCCCAGCAAGGAGACATACGCTTTACTAAGTACCTGACCGTGGTGATAGTAACAGGACACCACACACTTGGCTGAAGTAACACAGTAAGCAGTCCCATTCCACAGATGAGGAAACAGAGGCTTTGAGGTTAAATGACTGGTGAAGGTCAAGGCTGGAGGCTAACAGCACTAACACTAAAGGGTCAAGTTTCTAAAGGTTGTGTTGTTCTGTTTGTTTGCTTTGCTTTTTTAACGGCCACCGTGATTCCCAGGAGAGCACCCGCTTCTGCTGCCGACCCATTTCACTGGCTATCCAGGTGCCTAAGGCCTACTGTAGGCATGGAAAATACAGCTGTGAAAAGCACCCTAGGCAGGGACAGAGGGGACCTGAGAGAGGGTGGCAGGTGTGTCCAGAGTGGTGGTGTGAGCTGCAGAGGCTGGTCTGTAATGCATGCAGAAAGTACAGACGTCCTAGAAGGGCTAGTCAGCTACAGCAGCAGTGACTGAAGACATGGGTCACTGGAGGCCAAGTCCTATAAGCTTGTGTTGGCCACTGCAGGGCCAGAGTCTCTGAACACACCAGGCATTCCTGAGAAGGTTGGCACAGCATGCTCCTCCTCCGTCATTCTTCCTATGACCTTGGCCCTAACTAGCACCGTACCTGGCCTTGGTGGTAGTCCTCTTTTGCTTGCATAGGAGAGAACTGTTCGTGTGGTGGCAGGCGGCCGACATTCTGCATGTTGCACATGGTGGTCTCGAGAGGGAGTTCCCACAGAAAGGATACTTACTGGATGCCTAAAAATACATGTGTGTATAGCAAAGCTGGCCCCGGGGAGGACAGTCACACACTCCTTGCCATATGCTGTGCAGTAGCATAGGGACAATGGCTTGACACCCAGTGAGCCAGAAGTGGGGTCCCTGAACACCAGGCTCCAAAGCAAGCACCAGAGCAACTGAGACCGTAACACCAGGAATGGAAGGGACTTCAGCATGGCAGCAGAGGGGCCAGGCCAGTGATGGCACAAAGACAAGTCAGCTACGGTGACAGATCCTTTTCTAAATCCTTCTCTAAAGCCATGCTGCCTGTGACATAAGGCAGGACTCCACCGACTCTCTACACTTAGCCCTTAGTGAACTCTGGGACACACGGCATAAGACTGTTGTTGGGGTGGGAGACTGTCTTTTCTCAGATTGGCTGTTTGAGGCTATAGTCGGTTCAGCTCACTGTACTGAAGAGATGCCTCCCCTAGTGATCCACAATCCTCTCTGTCTTCCATGTCTTAGGGCTGTTAGCTGGACTGCCAGGCTCAGTAGAAGGCGCCTCCACCCTCACTATCCTCAAGTCATGTGTGCCCCATCAGCACTGGCCAACTCACTGGTTCTCTAGCCAAGACGAGAGCGTAGCTGGATCTGGACCGGGCTGGGGGAAGGAAGTGGAAGGCAAGTAAGAGTGACCACCTTCGGGAGCCCCTTCCAGGGCTCCTGGGCTGGAGGAAGGGCAGAAGGACAGACAAGGCCTCTAGCCAGAGCGGGAGTGGGGAAGGCATGCCTCAGGGGAGAATGAGTGATGGGGCAAGGGGGGAGGGGCCAGAGAGGGGCAGCTGAAGGAACAGGAAGCAAAATGGGGCCAAATCCATCCTGGCTGTAAAGAAAGGCTAATGTGGGTTTCCCCATTGAGCAAAAGCCAGGAGGAGGCTGGCCAAAGCCAGGCTCCACCCCCTCCATTTCATTTCATCAAAACTGTGTTTGGGGAAGGGGCCAGAACAATTATTGGAACCTTAACTTGGCTGCTTCCTTTCACAGTACATTTCCCAGAATAAACTACCTCAAGCCTTCATCCATCTCCAAAAAAGGCAACTGCTAAAATCCCTTATGTCCAGCCCTTATACCACATGGGCACAGTCACCCAAGCCTCTGGACTGGGGCTGGGGAGCAGAGGAGGCTGAGAGGCTACTTACTTCTTAGGCCTGGCCCTAATTGCTCTTGCTGATTCTATCCAGTGTGGGGGCTGATCCCCACACTGAGCAGTTAGGAACTTCCCAAATCATTAACCTTTCTCAGAGTGCATTGTACGGGGAGGTGCTCCCTCCGAAGCCTATTCAGGAGCCCTATTGATTCACTGCACACTCAGTGCCTTCAAAGTTGTTTATGATCAATATGCAAATTGCTGACGGTATTGATCTAGTATTAATTTTCAATTAGGGAATCCACAAGGGGTCTCTGAGGGTCAATACCCAACAATGCGAAGGAAACTCCGCTGCAGAGAATCTGGCCCTGATGCTGCTAAAAGCTTCCCTGGGCCACCTCCTCCCAGGGCGGGCCCTGAGAGCTGTCCCTGTGTTTGGACTCATTTGGTTCTCTCCTAAGTCAGACCCCTTCATTCTGCAGTTGTTCAGGCTGGATCTGTGGCTGTTGTCCTGTGTCACCACCACCCCCAGCCAGTGCCAAAGGAAGGAACTCTTCCTGGCCTGCCTGTGTGCTCCCCTGACATCCGCCCTCCTGAGTTGGTGCCCCCAGACATGCCTCCTCAGACCCCAGCTCCCCGTGCCACACCCTGCCCAGACCACTCTCTCCCCCCAGCTCCCCAACCACACATACCTTCTTCCTCCCTCTCTTTCCCTTTCCCTCGTTTCTGCTTAGTCACGGAACGTCACCTTGGCATGCTGCCACAGCTGGAGCTGGCGAACTGCACAGTCCCCAGAAATCTCAGGCAGTCAGACAGAGCCGCCAGGCTGCCAGGTTATGCTTGGCAGACACCCCACTGATGTCATCTCAGAAAACCAGGGGAAGGGAAAGGGCCCAGCTTCCAAATCGACTGTTTCTCTTTTCTTCTAGCAAAATTTTTCTTCCTAATGAAACATGGGGGTTGGAGGAGGTTAATTACTTTACCAACCTCTCTCATGGTTCCCAGAGAGGCCATGGCCCACCCTCCAGGAGCACAGGGTAATGTCTATGAGCTTCAGATTGGGGTGTCCCCAGGGAGAGCATGCCCAGCTGGGACCAGAGTGACCTGGGGACTCAGCCATTCCATTCCACCCCTAATAGCCCCTTGGAGACTCTTGTGGAAAGGCTGTTCAGCCAAAGGGCTGGAAGAATAACTCAGATCCAGTCCCATCCTCTCCACAGGTGTGGGCTGTGCCGCACTCCAGTGTTGGGGCTCAGCAAGCAGCCAATGTCACCTCTGCCGGGGGCTCAAAATAACATGCTTACTCTCTCCATCTGGAACACTCTCCAGTGTGCCAGGACCTCTTCCATGAAGCTTTCTGAACACCCAAACTATGCCACACGGGTAGTCATCTGCCCACTTTCTATGATGCCACTCATTGGGTTAGTCTGAGAGTGTTAGCTAGCCAGGCTAATTGGTTTATGGATAACATTAATTACCATGTTACTCATTAATGGATGAAATCTTTATTGGTGCCATTGATCAGCAGACTTGTTTAGCTGGCCTCCTAACCAATGGCGGATGTAACAAGCTCTATTATTGGCATATCAATTAATGCAATCAATTCCTGGCCAGCGGCTGCCATTCGGTTTCCTACTGGTCGAGGGATGGGAAGCAGGATCATGTCCAGCATGCCTGTACTCAAGGTCCCAGCAGTCTGCTGAAGCCCAGCTGGTCTGGGTGCTATTCGGGCTTTGCCTAACAAAACACAAACGCTTTTGTGTTCATGCTCTTACATTTAAAAATCGTCTTCCTAAGTTCTAGGGATGACAGAAGTGTTTTGTCCTGTCAGGGGACATAAACTAGAAGAGACTGCCACAGCAATCAAAAAGACTAGAAAAGTCAGATGTGTCTAGATAAGGGACCAATGGTTTGATTCCTAGGCTGGAACCAAATGAAAGCACCTCCTCTTTCCACGGGCTCTTGGGACACTCTGGGGTTCTGTCCCAGGATGCTGGCCTCTTCAAGCCAGTCATACCTACTGTCCTGTTGTGCACATCATCTCCAGAGGAAACAGGCCTGGGTGAGAATATCATCACATACATCCTACAACCTGAGCTCTGGTTTAGAAAAGGACTAACCATGTTAAGAGTAACCACCACTCATGGGCATCACGTGACCAGTAAATCCATGTGCATAAGCAGAGCTCGGCTGTTTCAAAATACATACAATCAATCAGTTCAATCACACCTGCATTATTGCTGCCACAGAGAAATGGCTCAGTCGACAGTGTGCGTTTAGGTACATTGTTTGAGAAAAGAGCTGGAATTACAGACAGACAGGGGGCATGCAGAGTTAGACCTGGACTCCATTTACTCCCAAGTAACTATACATGCCAAGGAATTATCATGACAACAGAGGGGTAACCCAAGCCTTCAGCTCCAAAAGAAAACATGGAGACTGCCTAGCTCCCAAGACACAGTCTTCAAAGAACTAACTGAAGTTCACCCCCAAAACAAGCACTTGATATATTATCCCAGGCCTGTTTCTAACATTTAAACATGCTTTAGAAAAAATTTAAATTAACAAAGGAAGAAACGACCGCCCCACTCCATGGTGCTAATGCTATTTGTCAACTCTGCAAACACGAGCATTAAGCTGACGAAAGAGTTTGTACAAGCGACAAAAGCCAGTGACAAGAAGATGTCATGGAGGAAGAGAGCGGTCTTTTCCTAGGCAGTGACAGAACACAGCAGCTCACTGAGGCCGTAATGAGGGACATAACTTTTAGCGTTTGAAAACATAGCTCAGGGCTTCTTGGATAAACAGTGGAAATGTTTCCTCTCGTTTATAAATAGAAAGTGACATTTTCCCCCAAGTGGAACATCAGCACTTCCACACTTTCAGAACAGAGGAGAGTTTAATCCTGAGCCAGGACAATGCCCCCGTAGGTGTCACCCTCCTAGACACCAGGGAGAAGCAAGGAGAAGACCTCACAGAGGAGGCAAAGGCTAGGAAGAGCCTCTCTACACAAGAGAAGGCTGCATTTCATGCAGAGATCACCTGTTGGGGTGGCTGCAGCCACCCATCATCATCATCAATCCCTTGACACTATGGTCTTTTCCCCAGAAAAAACAGCCATGGGCCCTTCCAGTGGCAGAAACCCCAATGTACTTCGGAGAATAAATGTTGTCTGAACTGCTCTCTGGGAACCCCAAAATACTGCAGTCGTTCTGCATTTTTTTATTCTGACTTCATCTTAAATGCTGAAATAACAAAGCACGTGCAAATGTACTGAACTTTAGTTCACTGGAGGTAATTTAACCAACAACCATACGGCCAAGGTAACTAGTTTTGTTAGGAACTTTGTTTAAAACACTCAACACATTGGCCTGTCAGGAGATTGAGAATCGGGTTACTTCAAACCACTACTGTACGGAAGTGCTTATGTGAATGGAATTTCTATAATAACACAGTGAAACAAGGGTGCATGGGTAAAGGGGAAGTGTCCGGATAGGATCTGACTTCTGTAACTCTTCATTTAGATAACTACGGATGGCTTCTATACTTTAAATAATGAATCAACAGGTGGAAACCTAAACACTAGGGCAAAAGTTAACAGTTGAACTGTGGTTTATACCTACTGGGAGGGGAAAAAAAAAAATCAGTTTTTCTCCAATGGAACTGACACAGCGTATATCAGCCACTCCAGAGCCTCAAGTTCAGGAAAAGCTGACCAACAATAATGGACTCCACAGTTGTCGCTATTATCCTTTTATTTGCTTTTTATATGCTTTTATTTGGTTACAGTTTGGTAGGATTTTTCTGGAGGGTTATTTTATTTCGTTTTCTTAGCTTTGGTTTTTTTGTTTTTTGTTTTTTAATTGTTTTGGTTTTTTTTTAAAAAAAAAAAAGAACTTGAAGTTAGATGGGTAGAGGGAAGATGAAGCGGAAGGACCTGAGGGAGGAGAAGAATATTATCCAAATATATTTAAATTTAAAAGATGTTTTTAAATAGAAGAAATAATTTTAAAAGAAATAAAATTACCCCAGAGACCATTACAGAAATCCATGACTTGGGAGGCTGGAGAGATGGCTTAGCAGTTAAAAGCACTTATTCCCTTTGAGAAAGACCTAGGTTCAGTTCTCAGCACCCATGGGATCACAAACCACCCATAACTCAAGTTCCAGGGGATCTGACACCCTCTTCTGACCTGTGAAGACACCAGGCTTGCAGATATACTCATGTGGGCAAACTACTCCTACACATAAAATAAAATTTAAAAAAAATTCTAGAAGGAGGAAGTGGTGGGAGGTAATCTACAATGGTCAAAATGGACCGCGGACTGTGGTGTACACATCCCCAACTTACACCCAAGGCTCAGAGAGCATCAAGAAAGCAGAGCCTGGGGGATTGATTCTAAGACTCAGAAAAGCGGAGTATCCGCCGCCTGAAACAAGGAGGCTGCACCCACGAAGCTCTAATAATATCCTTGTCTGAACAAGACTTGCATGATGATACCACCAGCTGACATCACAGCTTGGGTGGGGACAATCTTCCCACCCTTGAATTAAGAGCTACAGGCAATTAGCAGCTGCTGGGTGGGGGGCGGGGGTCGAGCCCCAATAGATTAGATAGATTTCCAATCCTCAGCAGTTAACCTTCAAACACATATCCGTACACGTAAATGGACTCAAGTTGTGTGTGTGTATGTAGATGTGTATTATATATAAATAAAACAATAAATAAGAACTCACAACTTTGAGAACAAGCTGGGGGCAGGACGGGGAAGGAATTAAAAGGGGATGAAAATGATATAAATGTAGTATTCATGTACAGCATTCTCAAAATGAATTTAAATTAAAATGTTAACAACAACCCTACTAACCCAACCAAACACTCTTGGATGCACTTAACTGGCTATGGCTCCTTTATGGAACAGGCAAAAAGAAGAAAGAAAAATGAACCAGCATAAAGCTGCACAGTGGCAAGGGGTGATGGCTGGCTTCAAAATATTGTCATACGCTATATATTGTGTTTGAATTGAGACTGAAGAAACAGAATGACCTCTACAAGGCTTCCTATGGAAACAAAAGAAGTCCCTGCAATGACGAAGGCTCAGAGTAGCTGCCTTCGTGGCTGTGGTAACCTGACCAGAAAGCTTCCATGGTGATTTCCAAAAACATCTAAGAAACAAAACAGGAGGTATCTGTCTGCCCATTGGCTGATTCACTAATCACAGTTGGATGTGTCTTGGCTCATGCCTACTAGATTCTGGCTTCTGTGGACCCAACTGGGCAGGGATGATACAATTCTTATCCTCATGGAACCTGCCCTCCTGGAGATCTGAAATCCAACCACTCTGCTAGGTGTGTGGATAAGAAGGGGGGGGGGTAGGGGTAGGGAGGGGAAGAGAGAGAGAACAAAACAACACCAACCAACCATGATCCATATGCTTTCCACCGACCTCAGGCTCACCACTGTAAGGCTGCAACGCTAGGAAGTTAACTCCACTCCACGCTATCAATCAACAGGAGAAATCACTAAGGAATCAAGATCCACCTATTCTAAAAGGCCACTTCATTCCTGGGACTGACCCATGCTTTTCTCCATCTACACCTGGGTAGTTTTGTATCAAGGCTCCTCCATACCAAACACAATAATAAATCAAATCTTATCAGAATTGAGCTATAAATCTGTGAAGACTCCAATAATTTCCAGCTAAGGGAATAACACCACAAAAGTACTTTTTAAACTAATTACTCAGATTCCGAAGAGCTGCCCTAATGAGCCTCCTCTCTGCCCAGAACTTCCTAAGAAGGAAAACTACCTTCTGGTGTAGTAATTACTGCTTTTCCCTTCAAACTTCTAACTGGAGATCGATGCTGCATTTTAAGACCCATTGATTTACAATTAGCCTGGCTTTCCTGCTAAAGTGTTTTTTAAGCGGAGTTTACTTTTATTTTATTTTGAAATCTCAGAGATCTGGTTCTCGGATTTTTTTACAACCTCATGAGAGGGGTTCTGAAAATCTTCAAGAGGAAGGTCCGCATCTGAAGAGGGGGAGTGAGGGATGCAAATCACTCTGGGAAGATGGAGAACGGGGGAGAGGGAAATGGGCTTGTCTAGAGGAAAACTTCGGGCGCCCAAAACAAAACAAAAACTCATGCTGGAGGGCAGGGAATAAGACCCAAAGGGAAGAGATAGAAGGCAGTGATGTGGACAGAGCTAGGTGCCCAGGCTTCAGGAAGCTAAGCTGTATGCCAGCCTGCCTGGCTGAAGCTGCTTTTCACTGCTTCTGCTGTTTCTTAGCATCCTTGGGTGGAGGGAGGGGGGCCGGGAATCACAAAGAAATAAAGAAAAACCTTTGTGTATCTTTGCAAAACAAAGCACTAGTTAAAAATAGTGTGTGCAGCAGGGACAGTGTGCTAACATGAGGGCCTGGCAGCTCCCGCATTTGCACAATCTGTCCCATGAGGAGACCAGAAGTAAGCCGAGCAATTAAGAATTTCATGCTGATTGCTTCAAGCATGTTTTTCTATGCCATAAAGATAATAGCATAAAGGATATGGTCTTGCTGCGGCTCCCTTCCCCTGTTTGACAACTTCTGCCTTCTGTCTTTGGGATTCATTCTTGGCTGCCATGTTTGAGGACTCAAGATGTTAGCTAGCTGGGCTGGTACCACCGGATGGAAACAATCCCTTCCAGACCCAAAGAGGCAGCTTTTGTGCCCCAGGCTCGCCCTGCCTCTGATGGACAACAAACCCTGTAGAGGACCCTCCTGCCAAGTCATCATCATCTGCAGAGAGGAGGAAGGGTTAGGATCTTCGGAGATGGCTTGTAGGCCTAGGAACCCAACCAGGCCTCTATGGGACATGGACCACTCCAGATTCTTACTGCAGCTGTCTCCCCACAGTGACTCGCAAAAGAGGGCCTCGGAGTGATCAGGTGAAGAATAAAATAAAAGGAGGTGAAGGATGAAAACTATTAACTTTTGCCTTTTTTTAAAAAAAAAAAATAGTACTTTATAACTAGACTGTATGGGCCAATCTCAAAGACTAATATGGAAAAAAAAAAAAGTGCAATTAAACCCTTGAAAAACTGACAGATCAGCAAAACAAAACCACCCAGAGGAGAACCCGATTGAGCCTCATTAAGAAAGAGTTCAGCCTGTTTTTAAAACCCTTTCTTAACACTTAGCTGGGTACCTCCCAGCAGTGAGAGCTCCCAATGCGGCTGGCGTAATTAGTGTCAGAATGGAAAGGGGGGGGGGGGGGGGGACCAGCCTAGGAAATAGAAATTAAAACACAAATTTAGGAAGGAGGGAGAAATTCAAATGGAAAAACCATTCCAAATTCAAGCAACAAATACCCACTGGTCTCTGGGAGGGCAATGGGGAGACTGCAAAATTCTCTCTGGTCTGCCCAGATAAATGGGTTCCAATTATACAGAGAAAGGGCTGGACTACGGGGAGAGATTTATGCTGCAATTCTCCATCTTTCCCCTTCCCCCAAAATATATTCTGTGCTGTGGTCAGCTCCACTCCAGGAGGCTGGGTTAATGGCAGATGGATGGCAAAATGCACCAACCTCAGCATCAATTATAACCATCACATCTGACAATGGAGAAAATGAGATCGAGTGACAGATTTCCACACCTTCAGCCATCAGGATCCCCCAACACTGGAGTGCATGCATGCATGCGTACGAAATGGTGTGTGTTCGTGAGAGCTCTGGTAAACGTATTACATGTGCAGCCGCCGGCCTGTAATAAGGAGGCATGGTCTGAGATCCATTAGAGAAGAGCGGGCCACTGAGGAAGAAATACTCTGGAGATGGAGAAGACGGCAGGGAGATGAAGCCATTTTATTAAATCAGGCACATTCTAATTTATTCTGCAGAGAGAGGGGAAGGAAAATGGATTCATTCTTGGTTTATCCCCTGAGCTGGCTCTTATCACCCCAGTGGAGGGTGGCGGGAATAACGGGTTCAAGGCTCAACTGAAAACCAAGGCGAGGTTCCTCTCAGAAAAAGCAAGCCTTAAAATCTATTCCAGTTTTTACAAGAGGAATATGGGAAACTAGTGCTCAAGCCAGAGAAATTGGGGGGAGGAGAGATTTCCAGCTTTCTGATTACTCTGGAAAGTGGAGAAAGGACCTGCAGATTTTCATTGCAAAAAAAAAAAAAAAAAAATCAGCAGGGCAACCAAAACCCAGATAATCCTGACCTTGAACTAGAGAAGTGATGGACCATCTCCCCCAGTGGTCAGAAAGGACTCTTGACACTTTCCTCACAGTAGGAACTTACCTGTTCATTTGTTGTTGCTGAGGCAGTCTTATGTAGCCCAGGCTAGCCTAGAACCCAATACGTAGATGAGGCTACATATAGACCCCAGATTCTCCTGCTTCCACCTCCCAACTGCTGGGGTTACCAGTGTGGGCCATTCTGTGTGGCGCAATTCATGTTGAAAGTGGAAAACCAAAAGAAGAAGGGAAAAGCCCAAGGAAGAGAAATCGTCAGTCATTAGCAAAAGGCACGGTGTTTAGACTGCAATTAGAAAACCAAGGCTTTCATTAAACAGTTTCGAAAAGTCACTTTGGCTCCCTGTATGGGCCAGCATTTCACCAGCAAAGAAAATGTTGAGATGGCATGCGGATGACTCACAGCAGATACCGTGCACATCGGTGGTGCCTCTGCTGTGTTCCTAAACAAAAGAGCAAGCTGGTAAGCCTGCCACCCAGCCTGTACAGCAGCCAGACCCTAAAAAACTGGCAACACTGTTCACTCATAGGTGAACAGGAGAGATTACTGAAAGGGTTCTGTGAAACACTGGAGGTTTCAGGGATTGTGGGGGAGGGGGGAGAGGGCGACAATCTTTCAGATACACAAGTGGAAGCTGTACATCTCCATTAACACCCAGGCCACATGCAGCTAGCTTATACCATGGCATCTTTTAACAAGGATGGACCCACAGAGCACACATCCCTACAGATTTCTAAATCACCTGCAGGTGTAGGGTGGAGGACTGGGGTGGAGGGTTGGAGCAAGCCCCACTCTGATGCTTTTATGTCAGGAGCAATGGGGGCTGCCCAGGTGTCAAGAAGGAGCTCATGCCTAAACTTCCAAGCACTGGGATGGGTGGGGGGCGCTCTACTGTGGCTCCTGCTATGAACACTCACAATGCTCAAGGAACCTGGAGCCCAACTGGGTGAGCATGCAGCAGGGACAGGGTGGTGGTCACTTTCTGCTGGGCTGCACTAAATGAACAGCCGGGGCCATCTTCATCCCATGTTATGCGCACTTTGCTGGGTGAGTGAAGCTTGGCTCACAGAAAAAGACAGGCAGACTGACTGGCTTTCGTTCCCTATCGCCTATCAAAAATAATCCAGTCACCTGTTTTTCCCATTGGGCCTGCCAGAGGGAGGACTCCACACTGACACCTGCAGGCGAACATGCAGACTGCACATCCTCGGGCACTGATGGGACTCCTGACCCAGACCTCTAAAACGTTCAGAAACACTTCCGGCAAACATTAAAGAAAGATGGCCAGCCAGTACTGACTAAATGACTTTATATGCATGCCCAGCACCATATCTTCTGAGGCATTTCTGACAAAGCCACAGAAGGAAAGCTTAAGTACTGCTTTTTAGCAGCCAAGATGCTCTTTCCCTCTCTGAAACACAAGGCTAACCCAACATTTCAGGCCTTTACAGACCACCAACCCCATTCTGATGTTTTGACAATAGGAAATTCTTCAGGTCACCTGAATAATAAGATTATTTAAAAAGGAAGGACAGAAATAATGGTAAAGCAAACTTCTTTGGAAATTACTAAAAGCAGAGTAACCCCTAGGCTACTTCCTGCTTCCTGCTTTGCAGTGTGAGGATGGCCCTGCACACGGCATAGGTAATTCTGTCAGTGCTAAAGCTGAGTGGCCGGCCACACCAAAATACTCCTAAAGGGTTCACAACACCTGGTCCTATGAACAGCCGCACAGAACACAGGGACACTGCACGGCAGCCTGAAAAGCAGGCAGCCAATCACACGGGGAGGCTATCCAGAGTTCTTTGGGGTGTGGTGGCCAAGAAGGGTGTGTGGGGGTGGGGGGGTGGGGGGGTGCTTCACTTAGAGCTTCCCATCCCTAAACTTACTACAGCTTCTGGTCAACACTTTTCACCAGGATTGGTGGACATGGGAGCAATTAGTTTAGATCAAGTCCAGAACCCAAATTCAAATCAACCGAGGCTGGCTTCATGACTTATTTATTCCTTCTTCCTTCACAGACAGAAGGTTAATATAAGAGCAATTCCTTGGCAAACCTTTAAGGGTAGCTGGAGCGACACTGATGTGAATCAATGCTCCCTTTGTGAACACATTACTTGGCAGAAACTGGCTTTCTGAAACCCCCTTAAACACAGCCAGCAAAACTAAACGGGGAAGTGTCCTTCAGACAAAGGGATGAGGTGAAAATAAAGAGAGTCGACTGCACTTTATTCTTTTTCATAGAAGCAAATGGATCTGGGGCTTTTATACATTAATCAATCAATATCACTGACTGTACATCAGCAGGATAGCCAAGTTATGAATGACCTTTCTGGCGAAGAGGACACTTTTAATGCTCATAAGGCTGCTCATAGCTGAGCAGCTTCCCGAATTTGTGCCTGCATGATTACCCCTTGGAGGCGAGCAGCCGTTTGCGCTGTACTAAATATGGCAAGGTTAGTCGTGTCCAATTTGCGCGGAGGGAAGGAGAGACTTGGACCTGGCCACCCAGTTTATGCATGAGTCGCCGCAACCTGGTGTGACACAGAGAGACCACGCCTGGCCTCCCTTTGGAAAGAAGAGCCTGCCAGGCCTTCTGGGCAGTTGTAGGCCAATCCAAACAGAGCTGCTGTAGGTGGCTCACCCGAAAGCTCCTGAGCCCCCATGCTGGTGGACAGCTGCTAGCCACAGTGGGCATTCCCAGGCCTCTCCCTGGATCCTCTGCCACCTCCAAGAGCCTTCCTCATGATCCCTGGGTTCCTCCCAAAAGGGAGCTTAACTTCCTTCCTGAGTTGTTCTCTGTTTCTTGCAGGAATCCACAGAAGGGCATCTCTAGGGAGAAGACTCTGCCTCACTTCCTTCCACTCTCCAAAATACCCAACCTGGAGAAACAAACTTGAGCTGCCTTTTTCTTTTCCTGCATGAACTCAGCCATTCTGTTCATGCCCAGAAGGCAGAAAAGCTCCCTAGATTCTACTCTTAGTGGGTGGAAATGGGGCAAGGGGCGGTCCATGGTTTGGATTTCTATGACAACCATTATGGTCTCAGGGAGGCCACATGGGACAGGACAAAACCCCAGCCACTCCCCATCTCCACCTCCACTTTCTTCTCCCAGTGTCTATCGCCTTGACTATGGCAACGATCTCTGAAAAAGCCTGGTGGTCTTCCGACAAGGCCCCTCTTTTTCCTGTCACCCAGAGTGAGAAACAAAAACTCTGGAGAATTTTAAATATGTCTTTAACTTTCTACAAATCTCCACAAAAGTAGCCACAGAAAATGGGGTGCTGGCCTCCACCAAATACAGGGAACATTCCAGTAAGAATGAGACCACCCCTCAGGCTACGGACTCTCCCAGCCCTGTGGGAGTAGAACAGGACACAGCTTAGAGGAAACAGACCTGTTTGCTGTAGCTTCCTCTGGGCCTAGATAGAAGGGTTAGGATCTAGGCGCTCAGAAGCCACATAAGAAGCTGCCTCTTGTGGTGCCACTGCCAGACACGGGGCCCTGGGCCACAAGAGAGAACCAGAGCCTCAGTACAGGCATGGGTGATAAATACTGGACCAGGAGAAAAGCTCTTACTGGAGTCTCTGAAGAGCTGGAATTTCTTCACAGGCCTTCGGTGTGAGGGATGTTTGTCATTTCTCAGAAGACTGCTAAAAACATTGTAGGGCGTTCCCCCGACAACAGTTTTTTGCTTGCTTTTCTAGCCTGAGTCTTCCCATCCAGTGTCCCTCATTTAAGTAATACCAATCAGAGTCCCCACCTAGAAAATATGTTTTCTATTTTGAACTGAAGGAACAGGGTCCATACTAGCTGCCCTTCCTGGTCTGTCAGATAGTGACCTGAATGAATATTTTTTCTTTTCTCTGAGAGTAGACAATCTGCAGACTATTAAGTGGCACTATCCCCCACCCACTCCACTCACCTTTCATTATTTAAAAATAACAGTTTCTTCTGCCTTCTGAAAAAGTGTGTGTGTGTGTGTCTGTGTGTTCTGAAACACAATCTTGGTTTGTAACCCAGGCTCAAACGTGTGGCAATCCTGTCTTAGTCTTTAAGTCACAAATATTAGGGTCATTTTTGCAGCTATGACACTTCACTGAGTGTAGCCGCTCAGGACAGGCATGAGCGCTTAGTTTCCCATTCTGGACCTCTCAAACATCTTGTAGTTTCCTTGACCTCTCTCAAAAATTGACTCCTATCCAAGAACTACAAACTCAATTGATCAGGGCAGAAGGGACCACAATGTTGTCCTTAAAATCTCCGAGGTTCTCCTGCGTTATAAGCACCACTGGCTCCCACCCTTGCACACTGTCCTCTCTAGCTGGCCTATGCCCACTAGTTAACTAATTTTTCTTCTTATATTTGTCCCCTCCGGATGACTTGCCAGTCCACCACCCAGCTGGTAAACTCTTGATCCTCTGTGTTGTGCATGTTCACACTGTAATTGTGAAAGGCTCAGCACCCACTACTTGTCCTTACAAAGACAGGGATGTCTTGATGCATACACGCCACACGGTCACACAGCATCATCCTCTCCTCTCCCCTGCCATTGTATGTGTTTATGGGTGTGTTTGTTGGGGAAGGGGTGCACGTGGAGGTCAGTAGACAGCCTTGACTGCCAGCCCTTTGGCTCTTCCTTCCAGTGTCTGCAGTGATGGGCTGACAGCAGGTGAGCCAGCAAGCACGGAGGACTTTTCAGGCTCCACCTACCACCTTACTACAGAAGCACTGAGGTTGCAGGTACTCACTTTCTCAACAGACTTTATCTGGGATCAGAGACACCCCCCCCCCCCCAACTCAGGTCTTTACTTCCCTAGCAAGGGTACTTTATCCACTGAGCCATCATCCAGCCCTCCTTTTGTGTTTCTAAAGCTCTGTATAAAGGGTGCTGTTAGCAAAGATAAAGGAATGTTCTTTTGTCCCTCTGGGCATTTGGTGGTGACTCACACTAGTCACAAAGGAAAAGAAACTAAAGCCAGGCAAAAACAGATAAGCATAAACTCAGGCAGCCCAGCCCTACCTAACCCTACAGGCCCAGGAATAAGGAGAAAGACCACAGTGGGGTTGGTTAGCCCCCCAAATCAAAAAAGAGAGGGGCCAAAGATGGTGGCACCTGCCTGCAATCCCAGTACAGAAGACAGAGGTAAAAGGGACAGGAGACTCAGTAATTCAAAGGAAGTTTCAGCTCCAGCCCTAGTTCCAGGCCAGCCTGGTTACATAGTACTCTGTCTCAAGTAAACAGAATATCACATTTTAAGTCAGTCTTCACAACCTTAGTAACTCCAGCCTCAGGAGACCATCCTAACACCCGTAAGTAAGGCCCCAGATGCTTCCCCTAGAAGCCAGAGTCTACAAGAAGAAAGTAGGAAAAGATTCAAGTGGTAATGCCAGACTCACCAGGATGCAAGAGGCGCAAGTACAAGAGGAAAATCCAGAGCTTTAATGCTTCCCACTAGAAAAGCCCCGGGTTCTCTTTCCTGCCGGATGCTCTGTCTGTGTCTTCTCTTCCCTACGGTTGTGAACTTCTTGAGGAAAAGAGCTCAGTACAAATTGAGTAACTATGACGTAAGAGCAGGACGGACCATGTCAGGCCACTTCTGAACCCCTCCGGGGGTCTCCCATAGCATTCATACACAGGACACAGTTCTGAAGGTAGACACCATGGCGCGCGCTACCCACTGTGCCTCCCAGGCACGTGCAAGCTGCACGGCCCGGCCCATCCTTCTACCCTACAGTACTAGCTAGAACCTCAGCCTACAGGACTCCTTCCCTTCTTCACATGGCCAAAAGCAGGTCTCAGCCTAAATGTCACTACCTTAAGAGGCAAAGGAAACAATTAGCACGAGCCTGCACATGATCCCTGAGAGGAGGAGCCGACTACTAAATGCAAAATGACAGAATTCTAACACTGCCCATGGGCCAAGGCCAAATGAAATAGGAGGCCTGGGCAATGGTCATCAATGGCCCTCAACATCAGAAATGTGGTTGCACATGCCTGGAAAGAGATAGCACATGTGCGGGATCTTGGGGGCTGGGGGTGGGGAGCCCAATTGACCATTACTTAGGTTTCGCAAATCGAGATATAATCATGAGACCACAGGACGTACAGAGGCAGAACAATGTGTGAGACCAACACCAACAAGATGCTTTCAGCGAAAGTCAAACTCCCAGGCAGTCTGAAAGAGTGGATCTAGCTTCTTCAACAGAAACTGCAGGGGTGTGTGGGAAGGAGGCGAGCCTACAGATAAAAAGAGGTTCTAGAGACATGTCAGTTCATGAAGATATGAAGGTCACACTTGCGTTTGGAGTTATTAATCTGTGTATGAATGGGTGTGAGTGGGAGTCCTTGACTTCTACTTTGTTTGAGACAGGGTCTCTTGCTGTTCCGACCCCTACGGCACCATAGGAACACTGGATTCCAAATGCATGCTACCGTATCTGGCTTTATGTGGGTTCTGAGGGTTCAAACTCAGATCTTCACGCTTACACAGCAAGCATTTTATCCACTGAGTCATTTTCCCCAGCTCTGTACCTGGATTTGAGCAAATCAGCTCTTGAGGTTTGGGGGTGGGGAGTTCATGTATTAAGGAACTTTTTATGATTTTTATTTCACTATTTAAGGGTTCAATGATATCATAGTCATGTTAAAACATACACCAACTGAAATACTTGTAAATGAATTTTTTCCTTTCAAAAACAATTAAATGAGAGGACTGTGTGGTGCTGTGAAATAATGTCCTTATACACTGTAAAGATTTGTTACCTGAATTGATTTAATACAACACTGATGGGCCAGTAGCCAGGCGGAAAGTATAGGCAGGGTGACCAGACTAGGAGAATTCTGAAAAGAGGAGAGGCCAAGACGAAAATGCTGGAGTAAAGACACCATGCCATGTGGCTAACTAAACACTGATACGAACTATGGGTTAATTTAAGTGTGTGAACGAGATAATAAGAAGCTTGAGCTACTGGCTGAGCATTTGTAAGTAATATTAAGCCTCTGAGTCAATTATTTGGGAAGTGGCTGCTGGGTATTTGAGTTTCTGGCAGGACAGAAACTTCTGACTACATACAGTGGGAAACATACATCTTAAAACACAATTGGCCATGAGGTGATATAAGCACGGAAGGAGGGAAGGAGGAAGGGCACATACAGCTTCTTATGACTTTGTTCTGGTGGTTGGTGGTGTTAGTCTGTTTCTGAGACAGAATCTCACCATGTAGGCTCAGTCTGGCTGACCTCAAACTCAGTCTCTTGTCTCTGCCTCCTGAAGGGTGAGAGTTTGGTTGTATACCACCACACCTAGCTGCCATACCTTGCTTTCTGCTTACCTGTGTAGCTGGCATTTTCTAACACAAGAAGCCTTTGGATAAAAACCAAAGATAGTTCCTATCTTGAGCACTGCTTACCAACAGGCAACTAGTCAGTCACTAGGCACCCATCTTGTACACAATGTTAATTATTTGCCTAACACATTTTTTTCTTTTTGTCATTTGATCTTAATTCTCTGCCTCATAGTTATATTTTCCTTTTTTGTTTTCTATCCACAAGCTTTTCTGAAAGGAAAACTCTGTGAGAGATGGGGCCAGGCCACCCACACATACCACCATGGCCCCTGGACTTTGACACAGCCTGCCACATGAGGAAGCTTCCTTAAATGCACACTAGAAAACAGATAGGTACACGCATAAACAAGACCACCTTAATCATTTAGTGGCAGCTTGAAGCATTGCCCTGGTTTGCATTTGCAGGCTGTTTTGAGGAACAGTTCATCCCACATCTTAGGAAGATGTAAGGACTTCCATGCCACTAGCTGAGTTCAAAGGCTACATCCTAACAACAGACCTTATTATCAGAAGATACACAAATGGTTTGGAGAGGCTGCTGTAGGTCAAGGCACTTGCTGTCAAGCCTGATGACCCGAGTTCGATTCCCAGAGCCCACATGGTGGAGAGACAAGCGTTAACTTCCACAAGTTAACTTCCTCTGACCCTCACTTGTACACTGTGGCAATACTCTCAACACCCACCCACACCAAATTAAATAAATACTTCGACAGTAATCATAGCACTCAGGAGGCTGAGGCAGGAGGATTAAGAGTCTGAAGGCAAGTCTGGGAAAAAAAAGAGAGACCCCTCTCAAAAACTAAAAATATAATTAAACAGATAAAATGCATTCATCACCTACATAACAGGCTGTCTGGAAACAACTAGATATTAGAGTTTGAAGATGAAGCCTAAGGCAGTGAAATGGAATGGTGTGCAATTTACAAGTCCTGAGCATGCCAACTGGGAAATGACAGGCACTCCCAGAATCCCACAGGGTTGGTACACTTCTAATCATGGAGCCTAGGCAGACATTAGGCAGTGTGAGCGTGTGTCCATCCACAAGATTCTGTCTCTGTGTTTCCAGGGACTGAACCCAAGGTATCTACCACACCTGCTGAACACGCTCTCAATCAGCCCAATTCTCCAGTCATTGAGACTCAAAGTTTGGCTTTCTGACCCTCAGGCTAGAGAACCAGACAGAACCGCTTTAACAAATTATTTTAAATAGAAGATGACATAGTCACCTAAGAACCCGGCAAAAACCATTCACGTTTATGAACTTGTGACTTAAGGAATTCTACCAACAGGTACCTGTGAGTGACTGCCATGTGCCCAGGCAGAGCTGGAATCACTCTGTTGAGGACCCATTAATCCACAAAGAAAGGAAGTCGGTCAACGGGAGGTTCTCAGAACTGAAATACCTGAGTTCTCATCACAGTAACTTGGTCCTATGGACCAGATGTGAAATGTCCCTGAAGATCCAGGTGTTGAAACTTGTCCCTCAGCAGTGATCAGTGGGTCTGAGGTTCATAAGGATGCTAAGCTCAACAGGGGGTATGTTTGTGAGCTGTTATCTTGTCCCAGGTGTGTGTGTGCTTGCTTCCCACCTTACTTCCTACTTCTGACAACCATTGGCTGAAGAGTCTCCTCCACCATTTATTCCTGCCACCACAGTCCCCCGCCATATTCTGCTTTACCTCATGCCCAAAGCTAGAAGAGTTAGCCAGCTGTGACACAAACCTCCCAAACCAGGAGCCCAAATAACCCATTCATCTTTGAAGCTGTTTCTCTAGGAGATCCTACCACAGTAAAAGAAACACCACACCCTGGGTGTGCCCTCTCCAGTACACAAGTCCAGCTACCTCCCTCTGGCTGTGAATGTCACCTGCCAGGCACTCTCCTGTGGGCGCAGGACTGATCACTCTCGACCCCAGTGCTCCGCTTGCTCACAGCGAAGGCTCAAGGAGGAAACACCTCAGAATGGTGCAGTGTCAGTCCAACGGCAGGAGTCAGGTGGAGCTGGTATAGGAAACAGGAAGAGAGCAAAACCTGCTTCTGGATTAAGAGGACTGACTGCTCTTCACCCATCAGTGGCCAAGGAGGCAGGTTACAGTTGGGGGTGTTCAGGGAACCGTCTAATACATAACAGACCAGAGCTGCCACTAACGAGGGTGGGTGGTTCTTCCCAGTTCCACTGACCAAGGCGTGTACCTGCTTGCCCTCTCTAGGGCTTTGTACCCTGTGAGCCAAGGACATGGTTATGCCACTTAGGTGTCTCTGAAATATGGAATCTGGAAGAAGGCTTCACTTGCACTTGTGGGCAGAGAAATGCCTGGCTGGAGGATTTGAGACTGGTGAGCAGAAAGATAACTCGGCATGGCTACCAAAAGGGGAGGAGAGTCATTGCAGACGGATGGAAGTGAGATCCCACCAGGCTCTGTCCTAATAAATGATCCAGAAGGAAAAGTAAGAGAGGGCGACTTTCCTCCCCCCTTGACAAAGACGGAGAGTGGGAACAGGGAATTATGGGGTCAGAAGGAACACACCACGGCTCCATGTGTGTAGCTCTTTAGTGTGAACCCACCTGCCTGTCACACAGCACTGATGAGGTAAACCTTAATAAGTAAACATGGACCCACTTTTATGGGTGAAAATAAAAAGCCTAGTTCCTGAGGCTTTGGAACCAAGCAAATAGAAGCATGGAAGGGAGCAGGTGGGATCTCTCTGCGTGTGTATGCATTGTTCTCAGGCAAGAGGTCATTTCTTCCATCAAATTATTGAAAGGCTCAGGAAGCCTCAGGTTATGTCATGAGCCTGAGGTCACTGGGCTCCGAGAGGCACAAATTATAGCTCTTGTGTGACTACATGGTCAGGTCTGATCTAAAAGCCCAGTGTTCACTGACTGACAGAGAGGTAAAAGGACCACAAAAGGGTCTCCTTGGAGATGAGGTGATGGGTGCCGGGTCATACAAAATGTCAGTGCATTCATAGGGCCTTTTTCCTCCCTCCTAGAGGGCTTTGAAAGCAACCTCATGTCTTTGAACATACTCAATGTACAGCAGTGGAAGAGACCCCCACCATTCCTGGCCTCTCATCCGCATAGGCATAAAGTCAGTCTGCAGCTCGAGCTATACCACAAGTCACAAAATGACTAGCCACGTACATGACAGACAGTAAGAACTCAATGCCCAGATTCACCCAATCAGTATTCCCAAAAGGGAAAAGTCCTAGAAAGTATGAATAGTTAATTCTTAGAGGGAGTTTCTCCCTGATGTGTGTGTATAAAGTTATATGTATGTGTGTTTGTGTGTGTGTGTGTATGTGTACTATACAGCAATTTTGGAAGTAAAATAATAAGTGAGTCTTATTTTGGATTGTTGACTGCTACCATAGCAATCTAGACCACATCTCATTGACATTAGTATCTTCCCTCATGGGCAAAGCAAAACTGTCTAGGAAGCCTCAGCTTCAGATCTCACTAACAGAACCTTAGACAGTGTGGTTGATTCTTTAGCCTCAGGCCCAATGTATCAAAACCTTGCCCATCCAGATGGGCTCAGCTTTGATTCTGCTCCATAAAGGACTGATCACGGCAGCACAGTCTTTCACAGGATTACTGTGAGTGGCTATACAAATTTTAGAAAAACTAGCACTTTTCAATCAAGGCAGGGAAGAGTCTAGAATGGAATCACCCAGCTAAGAGAATCATGGGAGTGTGTGAGCACTCAGCATGGACCAGTGGCAGCAGGCAAGAACTAAGTGAGTTTTCCTTCTAGCCAGAGCATGGACAGACAGACACAGCATATTTCAGGAAAAGAAACATACCGTCAAAGGTTGCCGTGCATGACACCACCGTAGCCCAATGACCTGGTGCCCTTTGGAGACAACCAGGAGCTAAATTCTTCTTCCACCTACTGGTGACCATGCTTTGAACAACTAATGCCCACCTGTGTTGTTTGGTTTGGCTGTTTTTGCTCACTTCTTGTCAAATTTCAGACAGTGGACCCAGGGACAGCACAATCTTAACATAAACGAAAGAAACCCCACCTCTGTGTGTGTATTGTGTATGAGAGAGAGAGAGAAATGAAGCCTTTTCTGAAGGTGATGGCCTGAGATTATACACTTTACCTGTTTAGTTTCTTTGTTTGGCTAATCATCATTGAACAGTGAAAAGGATTATTTGTGAAGGAAAAAAAAAAATACACCAAGAGCAATGGAGAACCACACTGCATGTACAGGATGAGTCGTGCTCAAGACCCCATACCAATATGATGCCCACAGAAGCAGGGATTCTGGCTGAGGAACTGCTGAGTGGCAGAACATGTGCTCCCCTGCCCCGCAGTGGGTTACACTTTTAGGGATGAACAGTAAGCAGATATTAAATAATCAGCCAAACAAGGCTGTCAACCCCTTTTGGAATGAGATAAACAAACAGTACATAATTATAATCATGCGTGAGACACTGCGCTACAGATTAAGTGCTATATTTATTTAGGAAAGTGAGGAATGTGGAAAGTGAGTGTGGGCTCAGGAGCAGCCTTCTCCTCCCCTGTACAATGGAGGCTCCCTGTATGTTCTGCCCCCATTGCAGCACCAGCCCCTCCCTAAGCCCCAAAGCCCAGCCCCACAGCATCCTGATCTGCTCTGTCCCCAATGCTTCCTTGAGAACTTGCCTAAATGCCACTGAGTCCATTCTGCTACTCCAGATACTGCTCCTCAGTTAGCTTCTCTTGGGGAGCCAGTAGCATCTCCCTAAAGGGAGATCCTGAGATTCTGCTATCATAATATGACCCCCTCAAAAGGTGAGCTCAAGGTCTTTATCTCCCTTGACACTTGTCCCCTCTATCTCCTCCCCTCCGGGGGGGGGGGGGGCTATTGGCGATTTCTAGAATCCATACCAGTGAATGCTTTGGGTATCCATTCCTACAAGACAGTGATCGTGCTCAGGCATAGACCATGTCGCCTTGCCTTCTCTCCTGGCTCAGGGGCAGCAGACCACTGGACATGTATGGAGTTGAAGACACTGCCCTGTTTATAGCAGCCTAAGTAACAAGCTCCAAAGAGCAAGAGAGGAGTCGTTTGACAGGGAGGTGACGATGACTGATACAGGAGGAAAGTCGAAAGGCTGGGCTTAAAAACAATAGACAAACAAAAATATGGAAAGAGTAGTAGAACTGACCACTGTCGAGCTGTCCCAGGACAAAGCTCTGGCTCCCATCTGTTCAGACAGAAAGTGCTAAAATGGGACTTAATGAAGAAAAATAGAGAGTTCATCAAATTCACTGATGGGGGAAAAAAAAAAAAACCCTAGAAGACGGAGGGGTATAGAAATGTTCAACAGCAAGCCTGACTCCAGAACCCTTTCCTTCTGTGCTCACCACAGCTGCCAACCTGCCCTGCTCCCCCTGGAGGCCAACCCTGCGCTCTGCAGCATCCTGCCAGAGCCACTGGTTTACTGAAGAGAGAGCACACCAAGGACAACCACAGTGTCAACATTCATATTCCTAAGATTCTGCTACTCAATTGTGTGTGTGTGTGTGTGTGTGTGTGTGTGTGTGTGTGTGTATGGAAACCAGAATTTGATGTTAGATGTCTTCTATTGCATTCTACCTTACTGTTTTTCTGACATTAGATCCCCTGGACCCGGAATTGTATAATTGTATAATAAATAAGAGCTGTGAATCCAATGTGGGTCCTCTGGAGGAGTGATATATACAATTAACTGCTGAGCCTTCTCTCCAGCCCAACTTAGCCTTAATTTTATTCTATTTATTTTTGCTATTTATGGATCTGTGTCTGTGTGAGATTGTGTCACATGTATTCAGGTGTCCAAAACGGTCAGAAGAAGGTGTTGGCTCCTTGGAGCTAAATTTACAGGTGATTGTAAGCTGACCAATGTGATGCTGGCAACTGAACTCAGGTCCTCTGGAAGAGAAGCAAGGTACCCCCCCCCACACACACACACCACACACACATTCCTCAAGACAGGGTTTCTCCTTGTAGCCTGTACAGAACTTGCTCTGTAGACCAGAGTCAGCTTGCACGTGAGCACATGTTTACACACAAACACACACACACACACACACACACACACACACACACACACACACACACACACAAGTCCATTTCTTCTATTCTTTTACGTTGCCTATTAGCAACTAGTTCTCAACCAACATGGGCTTAATGCACAGCTCTAAAGCTTGACAAGTCCAGTGCCAAAACCAAAACGTGGAGTAACTGCCACTGAATTACCTCACTGTGACATCTGGAGAAGGGGTTCTGATGGTGTGCCTGTGCTGTCCCCAGCATACACAGTCTGCATTTGTACAACCACTCTCTTCAATGGGAATCCATTGTACATTAACTCATCCCATCTTATTAGTGTGGTGGAATTTGTTCTTGATGAATCCACAGCTCTCTATCTACTCACCGCCACCCTATTATCACTACGTTTATGGATTTTCCTCTTTATTACTCATTTTATTTTTTCCACCAAGTATATTTCATATATGAGTTAGTAATTACCAGATTCTCCACCTCTTACCCTTTTTTTCTTGATCATAAAATGAGTAAGTGCCTATACTGTTGAACGATCTTCAAAGTGTGTATGGGGAGGTGGGGATATTGAGGGAAATAAAATCCAACCACATCAGTTGTAATATTGGAGTATATTTATATACATTTTAAAGGAAATGGAGACAATTACATGATTTCACATCTTCCTGTCTATGAAACGGTCTTCCATATCCTTAAATATTCATCTACAATACTTCTTCTAATGGCTACCTAGATTTCTCATCACATAATCAGAACACAGATGACTTAATCCTCTCCTTATCATCCAAAAGACACATGGCTGAGACTATAATAAGTCTCCCTAGTAACTGCTGTTTGCTATCTGAACACCCGCCTTAATCAGGGTGCACTTTCTGCAGTACAGAACAGTAGCTAAATAGATGGTCCAATGATCATCATAACGCCAAGTTTCAGCCAATAAGATAAAAGGGGAGAGAAGGCGGGGCTCTGGTAGTGCTTGAGAAGGCAGGCTCAGTGGAGCACAGTGGTCCTCTCCTACTTCATTTGTCCTGGGGCTAAACGGATCAGTGATCTCCAGATCACAGCGAGAGCAGCAGGCTTGGCTGGAAGGCTCCCTGAAATGGCTGATAGAACCCTGGGGCCTGGTGACTCCTTGGAGCCTTCCCTGCCTTTCTCCCAAAGCTGCCTGCGAAGAAATTAAACTCTACACAACCACTCAGGATGTCTCTGTGATCCACAGCTAAATGCTGCAAGCAGCACTCACTCTACACAGCTTCAAAACTAAGGCCCTAAGACCTCGAACTACAGCCTGGAATTCCTATGGATATTCAATTTAATTCTGCAGAGCAAGGAGTCCAAAATAAGAGAGCTCTGCGGCCTCTCCTTTTCAGTGAGGACTAACTGATCCCAGGTTCATGGGCTCCCATCAATCCCACAGACAATGAACTGGGCCTGTTTGTTTTTTGGTGTTCCAACTCCAGGCCAAGAAAACTGTCCATGGCTGGGCCAGTTCAATATTATAAACATCCATACTGGTGGAGCTGCTGGGCTCACTCACAACCCTCAGAACATGGCAAGGCAGGTGCAGCAGACAGCCAGGTGTAACATGGCTGACTGGGGGCAGCCTGGAGGTTCCAATACCTTTCTTAGCAGGGAAAACTGGATTAGTTTTGAGCCTTGTCAAGAGGCACTCAATTTAATCCTAGTGGCATAGCCCAAATGCCCAGGGGGGGTCCTAGGCCCCATGAGAACCTTGACAAAATATGTGATGCCCACATGGCCTACCAGGGTCCAGGTTACTCAGTCTCACAGATGTTAGGTGAAAACTTCTATGTGGCCTGCAAGACTTGAACAGAAGCTGCAATTAGAAAAAGCTACTTCCTTTGTGATGAGCAGTTGGCTGCCAGTAACAGCAACATACAAAGTACTATGTGGTCCTGATGTAGACATGGATGGGAGTCAGCTACATGGCCAGCTCGGGTCAGTCTAAACCAGAAGACAGTGTGCCAACCCACTGTTTACAATGTTATCTAAAATGTCCAAGTCTTCTGAAGTGGAAAGAACAGAATGTTCAAGACTGTTCTATTGTTCTCAGGTGAGGAAATACTGTGTGTGTGTGTGTGTGTGGGGGGGGGTTGTCCACAGCTCTGGTGCAGAAGGAATACTACTCAGAACCAGTGTGGCCAGTTCATCTGCATTGAGTGATTGCTGACAGTTGAATTAACTTTGAAAATCAGCTTATTTCTCTGTTGCACAGGAAGACAAGCCAGATTCTCTATCTGAAAACTGAAGACTCTCTGTCTCAGCCTTGCCATCTAAAGTCTACCCTCAGAGGGATACAACAGAGATGGGAGAAGCCAGTGGGAGCAGATTTCCCTGCTCTTGGTAAATTTCAACAACTTCTTCATCAACAAGTGTTTTGAGGGGCCGAGCTGGCTTAAAAATCAAGATTGACTGAGTCAACATCTGCGGTTTCTTGCTTCTGGTTAACTGAAGATCTTCCCAGGACATCTGCCTGCTAGAAGGGGGCTGGAAATCCACAGGGCCTGTCAGGGCCTGCACCACTCAGACCACCATCCCCAGCCATGAAGCCACTTCCTTTCCTCAGGGGCCACCCAAAGGAGTTTTTGATTAGCCAAATACTTGGGGGTTTCTGTATATTTATATGACCTCCTTTTGTTCTCCCAGGGCGTGTTGGGGGAGGGAGAGAAGTTAACATGAACTTTAATAAAAACAAAATTAAAATGATTAAACCTTTCATATCCTTTAGAGATAATCTCTCTTCTGCTAGCTGGTCAAACCACAGCTTGCTGCTGTTTTTCAATTTTTTTCCCCTCCCCCTAAAGAAACAAACAGAAAAGGCTGCCTGGGGCTAGATTTTTGAAATAAATTAAATTTTTCCTCACACACGGTAGACAGGTGTGGCTGAATCATTCTTTCCAGATAGCCAGGATAGATGCCAGCATCCTTCTCTCTCAGGGTCTTCTCAAAAAGTGACTAAAAGACATACCCACCCCACCAAAAACCCAAAAATCCAGACCCCCCCAATCCCCTAGTCTACTTTCTTGATTAAGGAAGAGGCCAGATAAAACAGCAGAGTATGGCGCAAAGCTCCGTGGTCTTATGTGTTCCTAGGAAGTCCTCAGATCTGTCTGGGCACATGGCCACCAGGAATAAAATGGCTGCAGAATAAAGTCTGCCTGCTGCAGGTGGGCTTGGCATGGAAGTCAGAGGTAAGTGTATCGGGGATCCAGATGTGATAATAATCTCTGGTCACATAGCTCTGGGGATGCTAAAAGGGTAACACCACTAAAAGACTAGGGTTTCTTTAGGGTTGCATTATCAGTGAGATGAAATCCTGCCCTGGAAACACACAGGAAGCTTCAGGTCCCAAGATGTTCTGTATGACATGGCTGCCCATCGGAGGGCAGCTGGCAGAGGAATTCTCAGCATAAAGTAGCCAAGTGCTGTCTTGATTCGTCAGGACCTATGTTTGCTTACATGGTGGCGGATAACTTATCTGGCAGTGGGAGATTCCAGTAAGGATTTTCTCTGTGTATGTGTATGTGTATGGGTGCCAAGTCCCGGACTGAAGCCCCACAGAGCCGTTCTTATCAGTGATCAATGTGTGTGAGCTCCTGATGTTCAGGGTTGTCGCAAGCTGCCCCATAGTCCGGTTTTCCAGACACTTGGTGGCATCTAGAAAAGCTCCTTCTCCTGGAAGGTGAAGGAGGGACAGGCCTCACACCCTGAACTGTCTTAGACACATGAGCCACACTCCCCTCTAACTTCAACAGGGCTAACTGCTTGGTTCTGGGGAGTTCACATCTTGACTGGAGCAAATCCAGCCAACCCATTCCCACTTCCATGCCTTCCCTGGGACCCAGTGCTCAAGCCAATTCCCTTATTCTCACCTTTCTGCCCCTGTGTCCTGACCCCCACCCCTGCTTTCCAGCTCCTCCTCCAGCCCACCTTACCTACGTTTACTGGGCCCTCAAGAAGCACCCTTCCTTCCATATAGGTACAGTGTCACCTCCCAATAGAGGCCTTCCTAGGCTCCTTATCTAGAACGGGTCTCCAGTCTCCACCCTACTGGTCAACTAACATCATGCATTTATTCAGGTTTGCCTCTCTCCCAATGAGGAAGGAAAGAACCAAGCTTCCTGGCTGATTCTCCCAAAGCAGTATGGCTGCCGTCCAGAAGACAGCATTAACCTCTGCAGGTCAAAAGAGCTTGACCTCTGGGCTTGGGCCACTTGTCCCCAACTTCAACCAGGGGTTTTTATGAGTGGAGTAAGAAAATGTAGAGACTAGCCTGTGCCTCAGCTTCACAGAGGAGCAGGACAGTGATGAGTGGGCATAGAGACTAGATGCCAGGGATATGGTGAGGATGGAGGAGCTGGCTCTGGCTTGCTATAGCACAGTAGGGTGACAATTGTCTACAACAATTGTCGTCTATTTCAAAACAAAAGAGAAGAGTGTAAAAGTTCCCAATACAGGGATATGATTCATGTTTGAAGTAGACAGAAATGCTTAAAGTCCATATCCCATCCTTATGTGGTGTGTTTATCACGCCAATGCTCCATAAATATGCACACTTACATCTCAATAAAAAAAATACACATTCTTTTTCCCTTCTGTGCGTCTTTTCTTCTTTTAATTTTCCTCCTTGTATCTAATTTATGTTTTTCATCTGCTTCTCTAACTCTTGAGTTCCCTGTGGTCTCCTAGGATGTTCTCTCTCTTAAAAAAAAAAAAAAAAATCCCCAGATCTTAATCATCTTTCTTCTTACATTCTTTACACAAATGGGGTAAAATCCAGAAGTGGATTCCTGGGCGAAGGCACCTGCTGACAAGCCTAACTACCTGAATTTGGTCCCTAAAATCTACCTGACAGAAAGAGAAAACCTCTGATCTCCACACACCCTACCAACCAGCCATTCAATTATTTATTCACTATTTTAAAACCAAACAGGAAAACGTACGTTCTCTGGGCACTTTCAGCCAATGAAATCGTTTGGACGAAGCCTAGCCTATTTATAACACATGGAGCTCTATGTCATTAACAGGTACAGAATGTTAACCCCAGTTCGCAACCTCCACTGGAGCCTCCAGGACTGGTGGAGAGCCCTCAGCAAGTGTCAAATGCTCTAACTGCCATCTCCCAGGGAAGGCTGGCTGTCCCCTTGGGGACCAGGAACAAGGCTTGAGAGAGCGCCATCATGACAAATGGAAGAGTCATGTGGGAGGGGCTCAGCGGACTGACACCAGCCCAGAGCTTTCTGCTTCCTTTCATCTGCAAGTCTCCCTACTGCTCTGAGGCCAGAGCCCATATTGAGGGCAGTGTGCCAACACTGGAAAGCTGGGATGCCAGGGCCTAGATGGAGGCTCTTGTGCTGACAGTGGAAGGCTGCCACGCCCAGAATGACAACACACAGTGTGAGAAAGTGGGGGAGGTATGCCGAAGCCCAGGTCCTAACCACCAGCACCTCAAAACCAGTCTTTATTAGACGAGGGATCTTCCCTTAGGTGATGGAGTTACATGAGGTCTTTGGGATGGGCTCTAAGCTGATCTGCCTGATTTCCTTCTGAGAAGATGGGTTAAAGGGCTGGAGGGATGGCTCAGGGGTTAAGGGCGTTTGCAATACTCCCACCTCAGCTCAGTTCCCATCATCTACACCAGGCAGCTCACAACCTTTATCTCTAGTTCTGGGGGATCTGGTGTCCTTTTTATGTGTATACAGAAAGCAAGCCATGTATACATGCACATGTGCAGGCACTCACACGTACACAAAAATAAAATAAATGCATCTTCAAAAAACAGAAAGGGGAACAGACTCTTATACGCATGAGTCCACAGTTGGGGGAGGGGGGACCACAGTTGGGGGAGGGGGAAGAATAAGGTAAGGGACAGTGGGAGACAGTACAAGGCAAGGCAAGGACCCTGGGAGGAGCCAAACTATATGACAATTTTGAATAAAATTGAGGAGTGTAGCATCAGACAAACCTGTTCTAAAAAACCTGCATGCTGTCCAGTTTTTAATATTCTAATTAGACCCCCAAGGTCAAGAGTCTTTTTTTTTTTTTAAAAAAAAAAAAGCAATAAATAGCTCCTTTTATTAGGATATACACAAAAGGTCTCAACATAGCCATGAGACATAACTATAAAAAGCTCCCAAACATCCCTTCTAAAAAACCTTATCCTTACAGAGTCCTTTCAAAATCTCTCAAAACTTTGCTGTTATTAGGAAAGATGTAAGGGAGAAAAACCAAAATTAAGTATCTTTCCAGACAGGTAGTCCTACCACTCTGAGAAAGAAAACACAGGGCTGAGAAGGCAAGAAAGGCAATTTGTTCAGCCTGGCAAACAGTAGGAAGCCAGTGGTGACCATCTACTCACAAGGAGGATGCAATCCACAAGTCAGCTGGAGACCTCAAGAGTTCCCAACAAGGAACCCAGCACAGCAGTCCAGATGCTTTCCTTGAGTCTGTACTGAAATAGCAGTGCCCACATTTACCACCACAAAACACTGAATCCTGCTGCTGTGAAAGAAAATTTAAATTCTGTACTTAAAACTGAGTGTTGCTCAAGGATCCCAAGTGGCTCTCTTGGGGCTCCCCAGGGGCCCAAGACACAAATGGGCAGGCAGGGAAGGAGAGGCAGTGCTGACAACTGATTTCAAGACCACAAAATTTTTCAATGCCCTTCTATGTATGACCGGAGAAAAGATCATCTGGACTTTAATTCTCATAATTGGGTCACAGTTTGAAGGGTTTCCTTAACATCCGCACACGGAGGGAAAGTCTTTGAGCTATTTCTGTGCACAGAGAGCTGTGCTCCATTTCTCCACTTGCCCCCTACCAAGGCTGGGAACAAGTTTTATACCGGATGTAAGTAGCCCCAGAAATGGACCTCTCCAAAGATGCAAGCACAAATTTTTACTTCTCTTTAAAAAAAAAAAATACAAAGGTGTTAATTGCAGAGGCTGGAATGGGGGTCAGTACGGGAAGAACCTGGACACATTATGGGGCATCTGAGGAAGGCTACGGCTTCCCGTGGCAGATGCCACCATCATAAGGTCCCACTTCAGGGACAAATTTCAAATTTTCAATAGCCCCTTTCCAAAGCCATGAGAGATGGATTTCACCAAAGTAATGAGTAGTCGGAAACAGCATCCTACAGTTCTGAGGGGTGCCTGGATCTGAGCTATGACATTCACCCAGGATCTTCAGAATGTCTGGGTACTTAAACATAACTCAATCTTCACCATCAACACACATCACACCAAGCCTCACCTAACTCTAGGAACCACCATGAGGGAGTTACCTTCCACAGCTTCTCTTCTTGACATCAAGTGATGTCAACATCCTAGTTGGGAAAGGTCACAGAGTTATACCTCTCAAGAGTGGGCCTACGCGTGCCCACCAAGAAAGACATCCAAGAATAAATATACCCTTCAAGAGGATGACATGGAAAGGGTGATAGAGACTGGCCAAAGACAAGTTAAGCTGTAATCCAGTGTGAAATTATGAACTAACACAAAAGCCCAATAAACCCATAAACTATAAAATAAGGAGTGAGTATCTCACAAAGTAAGAAAGGATGAATGGGTGAGAAGAACTTTGGCGGTCCAGACTGCTGGAGCCAAGACAGGTTCTGCAGAGGGAGGGTCCTGGTGCAGAAACACAGGTTAGGTGAGGCAGGAAGTTATGGACTCTGGGCCCACCACCTAGGTAATCTTTTGTGATGTCACACACTCTGCAGAGGGACCCTTCCAGACCAGGAATATGTTACAGCAGTGAAATAACCTTCTGCTTGTGTCCACCTACCAATAGATCAGATCATTAGCATATTTTGCAGAGAGCCAGCAGAAAAGTTTAATTGCCCTTAATTACCTAGTTCAAGAAGGTTCCTGGATAATGGCTCTCAGAGCTCTGGCCTGGTATTGACGTAATTTCCCTGACTCCAGCTTCATTATATCCCCAACATACAGACAAGAGCCTTTCCAAGGTGCCTTTCCAGCAGACACTGACACCCAGGGCCACCACTACACAAGGCACTTGTGTGAAGAGTCAGAGCTTCAGCTTTCATGGAGCTGGACTGTGTATGAGTGTACGTGTGCTTGCACGCGTGTTGGGGGCGATGGTGGGGGTTGTGGACTTCATCATATACTCAGAGGAAGAACTGACATAAGGAATGTGTAATCAGAAGCCTTCACAATTACAAATGTAAATGAGCAAGCAATTGGCACTGACCTTTGTAGATTGTTAGAGGACTAATTAGGCAAATCAAGAACTGTTTCAACAGAAAAACAAGGCCATGTACACCCTGAGAACTACTCTTGGCCTCAAGAGGTGGATGCAGAATACACCAGAATTAGATGGGACCCAAACTGTGAATGCCAATGGAGACTTACTTCTTGCTGTGAAGCAATCTGTCTGAGAATCTCAATGGGCATCACCAGTTTGAGCTCCTGCCATGGGCTTTGCTGCTGTTTGATGCCACATAACAGAAAACTCCCGGAAAACTGTCAGTGACACCAAGTAATAAACTGTACTTAAACACGGGCCACTTGGAAGGGCGAAAGGAAAAGGTTTCTTTGAAAGCAGTGAGCTATATTTGATTCTGTAAACCCGAGTTTGTTCTGCATACTCCGTTTCTGTTGACATGCAATGCCGTCTGTCCCCTTTGCACAAAATTTACAATCTTTGTCCACTTAATGGCACTTAGGTCCTGTTGATGCCATTCCTCCAGATACTCAGACCCACAGTCACCCCAATTTGTTTGCCCCCTTTACATTTGACATCGTGACTTAGGCATGCTTCAACCCCAGGCTTTCCCAAGCCCTGCCGACAAAGACCCAGGAAAAAGGGAAAGAGAAAGTGGAGGCTTTACAAAACCAGCTTCAGACATGAAGAGCTGGCTACTTCATATTTTAGAGCTGTGAAAACAATGATACTGAAATTGCATATAATTTAGTTATTTTTGCAAAAGCAAAAGGATGCACTTCATGATTAGAGGGCAGCCTCCTGCCGATTTTGAAAACAGCCAAATGAGACTGATGGATGGATGCAGCGTCATGTTCTCAGAAGCCATGAGAGTCCAAGTACACTCACCGGGACTTGGCTTAAAGACAAGAGTCATTAAGAAGCCAATGAGAGCTTCAGTGAAGACCGTCACCCAAAACACGCCATCACCTGGTAAGCTGCATTTACCTCCATGACCTCAGAATGCCACTACCCTGAAAGACTTCAGCTGTGCCCCCTAACGCACCAAAAAGTACATGAGTCACCCTTCAATAGAAAACAATCTGATTAAATTATAAGTGCACAGTGCTTGGAGATTTTTTTTTTTTTTTTTTTTTAAAGAAAAAGTACCCAAGGCAAGAGTGATAAGAGAGAGAAGCTAGGAAGAAGAGGGGGAGGGGGAAGAAAGGCCAGTAGCAGAAACACAAAAGGCCGCTTGTATTCTCACTAATAAAATAAAATTAACCACGGCTTTACCCGGTAGCCAGAGATGTCTTTTAATAAGCAAAGCACAGATTGAATCTTTCAAACGACAGCATCTACATGAGCTTTCCAACCTTCTAGAGCTTTTGGTCACTCATGGCAAAGCGGACAGTTGATGCCAGCTATTGAGAAAGTTCGTGATAACAGCTCTCTGCTCCTGCCTGAGGACAGGAAGGAGATGAAAAGACCAAAGGCTAGTCAAGAGATGGACCACTTGGTCTTTAAGAGGGGGAAAAAAAAAACCACTCAAAATTGATGACGGCTACTCCAGATGGAAATTAAAAACAAAAATTTCTAAGGGAACGGGACATGGCCGTACCTAGTAGGCTGCAGTGTGGGGGATGAAATTCAGTATCTTGTGCATATAATGGTGATTTATATTTCCCACACATATGCATGGGTAAGCATTTCTGAGAGAGTGAGAGAGAGGGGGGGGGAGAGAGAGAGAGTTTTCATTTTGCCAGGTGTGATACCTTTAATACCAGGATTCAGATGTGAAGGAGGGGAAGATTAGGTGTTCAGGAGCAGCCTTGGTAACCAACACAGTTCATCACATGCGATGGTACCGCACCTGCAGTTCCAGTACTCAAGAAGCAGAGGCAAGAGGATTGCTCTAAGTTTACGGCCAGCCTTGTCTACATAGTGAATTCTAGGCCACTCAGGGTTTCATAAGGAGAGACTGTCAGAAAATGAAACTGATTAAAAAGCCCACACAGGACTAGGCCGGCCTGGTGACCTAAGTTAAGGCACCAAAGAGAAGCAGAACCACCTGAGAAGCAGTGGCCCATCGACCCGCACCCTGTGTCAGGACCTGGGTGATTTAGTTCTTGCTTTGAGAACTCTTGTGGACCAGGCAGCCATCACAGCAAGTGTCTATCTTAACTACTACCACAAGGTTCTAAAGGATGAAGACAAATCCTCCATACTTTCCTGTATGTCTACTCCTTTCTTGAACCAACCAGCAGATGGGTGAGCTACACACGAAAACTTGGAAGACTTATCACATCTGGGGAGGAAGTCAGTCATGAGTTCATCCCAGCCCTTGTTAGCGAGGGAGGCTCTTGACCACTGGGGAAGGTACCTGAGATGAGAGGTGACTGCTCAAGCCTTTTGTGTGCAGCTCCATGGACATGGACCACAGGAGAGCAGAAAGGGAGAAAGAACAATAAGCCTGAACCCATCACAGATGCTGGCCAGCATCACGACCTCCGGGCAGCTGGACCAACTAATGATCACCTGGCTTGCAGTTGGGGCTCATGGGCTTCCTCATGCTGCCTGTGGCATGTGAAGGACACCTCTTGCTGGAGGGTCATGTCCTGAGCCGGGGACAAGAAGTGCTGACAAAGTCCGTGTCTACAGATTTGAAGCTGACAATCTTGAATACCTCGTCTCTATCAGGCCCCAAGCATCCCTTTCTTGAAGACATTCTTTCAAGTTTTTAAGAGTGAATCCCTTGAGGGGAGGGAGGTTATGTTTCAAGATGTGTTCTCCTTCAGGGATTTCTAAAACAGAACCGTGTTCCTGTTAATGTCAGTGTATTACCTAATAATTTGTCCCTTTGTCGTCAGCGGAGGATGAACTTCGCTGGAGTGTGTGTGTGGGAGGAAGCGGAGTGGGGAGGGAGACGTCGGGGCAGCAACATGACTGGAGGCCAATGACAACACCAAAGGATTTTGAAATCTGGAAAGGAAGTCTACCACCCTGACTCAAGCTGCTCACAGACGTGGGGAGGGGGAGGCCAATACACAATAAAGGAAAAAGGAATGGAGAAGGTGGCATGTGAGAAAGCCATTCCAGAGTGGACACCATAAAGTAGAAAGCAGGGGGCCGTCTGCTCCATCACACAGACCGGAGTAAGACAGCAGCTGATGCTCCAGGTCCGGGGCACCTGGCTAATGAAAAGAGAATTCAGAGTGGGAAGAACTGAAGAGTAAAAGAGACCTTGAAACACAGACTAGTACAAAGAAGGAAATCCTTTGAAACAACTGCACAGTGCAACTCATGGGGTGGGGGGTTAGAGAGGGACCACACAGGGGCTAAATACTCTGGTGGGACCAGGGATCCCGCAGCCTTCAGGACAGAGAGTGTCCACAAGTGCCCATTCTCCCTGTTGCTCCTGAGAATACTCAGCCACAGCGCGATGGGGTCAGACCAATCAGGAGCCTTGTAGATGAGACAGTCAAACTTCAACCAGGAGAGAAGCTACCTGGAAACACATGGGAAGAGACAATCCTTCCCAGGCCTGCAACCGACAGACATTATCCTGGCCTCCGCTGGTAGCACATCCTTAAACTGTCAATCAAGAGAGGAGGTGTTTTTCATAGAGATGGGAAACCTCAACTATCCCAGCAAGAGAAAACTCTCCACATCCAGGAGGTCTGTGAGTGTGACCTGTCACTTGGGAATGGCGGTCCTGTTTTGAAAGAGAAGGCAGCCAAGGCGTCACAGGGTGATCCTGACTGAGCTGGCAAGCCTGGGGCTTTGGGGGAGCTTAGTGGGATGCCTCTAAGAGGAAATGAAGCTGCCGGGAGAAAACTGAGCTCGGAGCACTTGGAGAATAGGAAATGTCTGCTAGGCAGTGTTGGATAAGCCATGAATTAATCATGAGCACCTAGAAAAGCAGGAAAACAAAAAGTTGTACAAGAAGGTAAATGAAATTATAAAACTCTACAAGGCTCAGCTGTGATTAATATTTATAGAGTTCTAATAATGAAAATACTGAATATTAATATCATCCCAATTATTATTTCTTCCTAATAGAAGGGAGAGAGGTGAGGAGGGGGTCTGCAGAGGAACAAGAAAACAGGGAAAGGCTACAGGAGCTGGGGTGAGGGGTGGTTGACCACTGGTATAAATACTGTTACTACACCGGTGCTGGTGTAAGTATACATGGGGAATATGAGGTGTGCTGTGTGTCTGTGGTGTATCGGGAGGGGATATGTATGGGGAGAGTCTGTTGAGTGTCTCTGGGGCATGCGTATGGAGATATGTATGAATACAGCTTGTGTGCCACGGCTGTGCTCCAGTGCATGTGTTGTGTTGTATGTTGGTAACATAAGGGGTAAAAGTAGGTCCAATGTCTACTCGTTGGGGGCTTAAGGCGTGAGGTCTGGGTAAACTTGTGCATGGGTGCATGTACGAGCAGGTGTAAAGAAATGAGGGGGAATTACAGAGCAGCACACTGGGGAGTCTCGCAGCTCAGAACACCAATGTTCAAAATTTAAAATTCATCAAGAAATAGTAGAGTCATGCTGAGGAATACAAAGTTAAAAAACAAAACAAAACAAAAACAAAAAAAAAACATTTAAAAGTTGAACCACCACTCCAACCTGGAGAATGGGATGCGGGGGGGTGTCATTTTTTTCCTTAAGGTTTATGTAATTTTTCACCTCAGAAAACAATTCAAATGCAAGCTTGATTTGACAGCATCAAAATTAACGCGCCACAAAGCAGAGTGGCTGAGAAGCTGCTGCAGGAGATGAGCGATGACCTGGAAGCTCACATGTGGTCACTTCATCAGAGAAAGTAGAAGGCCAAAAGTCAAAACCAAAACAACAAAAGATACCCGCCCACCCACACAAACAAAGACAAACACTACACAAAACAAAATAAACAAGTGAGTTCTAGGAAACACTGTGCCCAAAAGGTGGGACCACTGAGGCACGCAGGAAACTGTTGATAGGTATGTGGCCATAAGGCCGGCTGAGGACAAGGGCCTAGGACCCACTGGCATCCTAAGGACCAAAGGTCAAAGCCCTGGACACACACTGACAACCGTCGAGAGACACATTCTCCTCCTTCTCTCTCCCAGAGAGAAACAATCTGGAAGTCAAAGAGAGGAGTAGGCAACGCTTCTAATTCTATAGAAAAGAACTCTGACGAGCAAGAAGATGCTGAAGGGCCCAGGCTCCCCGCACAGGCAAGAGGGAACAGGTGATAACATGCAGGGCTGACACTAGAGATAAGCTACAAAGCTATAAAGATTTTTTTTTTTTCTTTCCAAAACCATTAAGACTTCATTAGAGGGTAAGAACGAGGAAGGCTTTATCTGACCGGTTTCTTTTTTTGCTTTTGAGACAGGGTCTGTACCCAAGGATGGCCTAGAATTTGTGAAATTGCTGTCTCAGCCTCCCAGGTACCAAGATTACAAGCCTGTACCACCAGGCCTGTCTTGCTTGACTCTTTGGAAAGAAACAAGTGACTCTTCATACATCAAGTTAAGAGGCAGGACTCAAAGGCTGAAAAATATTTTTTTAAAAAGGAGTTAGTTCTATCAAATGAGGTCCCGTTAGGAAGGAGAGTTTCATAGGGGGGAAAGGGAGAGAGAAGGGGTCTCCATAGAGGAGATGGTGTGAAGACAAGAAACAGAGCAAATTGCCCAGGGTCACAATCCACAAGTAGCACAAAGCCTAGAGGCCTGGACCAGCAGGACAATATGAGCTGCTTCCAAAGACAATGGGGTCCTGTGCTGGGTGCTAGTTTTAATGTTCAGTTTCTCTCCCACTCCTAGTATTCGGCAGGGTACACGAGCAGCATTTACCAGGCCAGTGTGCAGCCAGTGTGTGTAAGAAGAACTCGGGGATTTGTACTGGAAGACTTGCCGTGGGCCTGCACCTAACAGGAGGCGGTCCTTAAGGGCACCAATCTATGTCCTTCCATCCAGAAAACAATGGTCAGTGGAGGTGCCAGCAATAGACACACAAGGAGCAGCCACACTGATAAGCTAAGGCTGCCCTTGGAAGAAGCCCAAAGCCCACCAAGGCCTCCCCTGTATGTGACACGTCTCACCTGGGTCGGTGGAGGGACACCTTCGGATGGTGAAGATCTGGCCCAGGTCTTCATCCTCCTCGGGAAGGCCCTTCTGCAGCCTCTGCAGCTTTCGCAGGCTCTCACTGCGCTGATGCTTCATGGAGCGCACATGCTGGATGAGGTTGAGCTTGGCCTTGGTGGAGTAGTTGCACAGGACACAGTGGTAATAGCAGCTCTCTCCCTCCACGCCGCTCTCGTGCTGCTGCAGGTGCTGTGGGGACAGAGTAGAGAGAGGGACACTCCCTTGGTCAGACACTCAAGGCACAAGCCACCCCTGTACTTTAGTGGCCGCAGTGAGAGGGTTGTGTCACCTAGGGAACAGGGTAGGACATGATGGCTGTTGACAGGGCTCCTTATACTGAGCATTTTCATTTTTCCAGGTGTACCCTTTCTGCACGCTCTTTGAAGGTTAAATAACATGCTGATATATATATATATCACACACACACACACACACACACACACACACCCCTGTTTCTCCCATGGCCCCTTCCGGGGTAGCTTTCCATGAGACCTGTTAATAGCATTCATTAGCAGGATTTTCCCAGCGTTCCCATCTATGAAAGGTTCACCCTTTCATATTCCAGAGTATACTGCTTTATTTAAAGCAGAGGTAGGCAAACTGTGGCCTGAGACCAAATCTGACCCACTGTCTGTTTTCATCAATAAAGTTTTATTAGAGCACACGGACAGATTACAATCTATAGACCTTTTTGAAGCATCAGAGTTGAATAACAGTGACACAGACGAATGACCTACAAAGACTAAATTATTATGACCTGGACCTTCACAGACTAAGCCTCTCTCCCCCACCCCCTACTTTAGCGATAGCTCACGGTCAATCTGCCTGTAAAGTACCCTACCTCAGTCACACAGAAATAAAGTATATGTCTGAGCATTTCCATAATAAAAACGTTCATTTTTTAAAAATTTATTTAAAATGACAGAGCTAAGGACTTAGCGAAGTTGGTAGGTGCTTGCCTAGCATGTATGAAGCTATGAGTTTAGGGATTAAGAATACACAGTTGTAATCCTAGCACTCAAGAGGTAGGGGCAGGAAGATCAGAAGTTCAAGGTCAATGTTGGCTCCATAGTGAGTTTTGGGTAAAAGTATGCAACATAAGACTATCTGGAAAGAAGTATTTTTAATTAATTTAGTTTAGCTGGGCATGGTGACACATACCTATAGTTGTAGCACCTTGTGACTGAGAAACAGGAAGATCAGAAGTTCAAGGCCAGCCTGATCTAAATTGTTAAGTTCATACCTCAAAACTGAAGCAAAACCAGAAGTGCAGTATTGTAAGGTCATCTAGTCCATCACTGGTCAGTATCACTGATCACAATTATGTTTTCTATTTTGTTTGGCAGATAAAACATTGATTCCAGAGCATGGAAGCCCAAGAGCCAACAGGAAGTAGAACACAGGTAGCTCAAAGCATGGGTATAAGAATAGCAGGTATCAGAGAAACAGTCCACAGAAGCCAGACTTCTGCACCTGTGAGACTTAAAGGTCACCCAAGAGCAAAATTCACCATGTAGTGAGGAAAGGAGTTGAATCCTGGGTGCCTAGTAACAGGAAACTGATTTGCTCCTAGTATAGAAAACATATCTGTTTTGACAGGAAGAGAGTTTTTCCATTCAGTGTACACAGAGCAGGGCAAACACTCCAAAAAGCTCAAGTGGCTGATCCAAGTAACTCGGGCCACAGGCAGAGCAAGAGCTGGGGCCCATCTTGCCCCTTCGACATCATACAGGCAGCATCAATGGAGATGAAGAGGCACCGATGATGTAAAGGCCTCAGGTGCTCGCTCATGTGATTGGTGGGCTTCCTCTTGCTCCTCCTTCCCACTTCCAATTCTCATCATCAGAGCATGGAAGGAGGAGCTTGAACAAACATAGAGCAGATTCCTTGGGAAGACTTTGTGACAAAATTCTCCCTACTTAATGTCCATGCCTTGATGGCGGTTTCTGATCCTGTGGGGATGAGGAGGAATTACTCTCCTGTCCAGCTAGTAAGGCAAGACAGCAAATCCAGAACACTCAGAACACCATGCACTTCCTGAGATTGGAAATAACAGAGTGGCCCTACAAGAACACCCTATCTGATGACACTGTTCTGACGCTCATGTGCTCATACACTCCCAACTTTTGCCCACCAAGAGGATGAGGAAAATCCGAAGTTTGTACATGATCAGATGGAGAAGTATGAGTAGGCCAACAAGGTACCATGTCGAATTCACTAGGGAGGCTGGTGGCCCTCCATCATGAGGACTAATGGGCTTTGCAAAGAACATGTGCCAACCTACAGGCGTAAATACAGAGGGCTTCACGGGCACCGAGTTGAGGACGGGTCCACCATCCCTACTCCTAGACTCTTTCAAATGCAGGGCTTGGAACAAAATGAAACCCCTACAAAGAACAGCTGCCCCGGGGCAACACCACAGCCAGGAGGCAGGAGCCAGAAGAACCTGTAGGAGCTCCATGGGAAATGCAGAAGTACAACTAACAAGGAAAACCTTCCTTTGGGGAGGAACTGATGCGTGGGGTTTGGGTTTTGGTTTGTCTTCCCATTGTTTATGGTCAGTGTCTCTCCTCTTAGACAAGACTCTGTTGAAGACTAGGGGGGCACTCAACAAGACAAGGTTTTGTGGGGCCCAGACCCCAAGAAGAGGAAGGTCTGGAGAGGTCATTCTCCCCAGCTTCTTCTCTGAGCCTTGCAAAAGCTAAATCTCCCAGTGGGATCTCCCTGGGAATGAGGGTATGGCTTGAGAGTGGGAGCCATGAGGAAACATAAAAACTGCTATCCTGGGTCACGGGGACTAACAAATAACATTTGTTTAGGAATCCATTAAAAGTGACTGACTAAAAGCTAAGAGAGAAGGCAGTCAGGATCCAGTGTCCCATTTCATCAAGAGATCTTGCTGGCATGATCAACTAGCAAGATTTGCAAAAGCCTTAACTCCTCAACCCGCATGGCTTCCCCATGGAAGAGGACTTCCTTGTAGCAATGCATTGAGTTTGAAACATAGCACCTTAACACAGAGGCGAGGGTGCTACTCCTGATGGCGGAGCGTCTAGAAGGATCTGACCTAAAGAGCTGGACAAGAACTGAGATGTCCAATTGTCTTTTATCCTCAAATCTAGGGGACTCCCGGATGATCAGGCCCCATAAATCCTAAACTGAGATAAACAGCATGCTGGGAGCTCTTGCTTTAAAAGGGGGTGGGATGGGAGGGTAAGAATATATTTCAAAACCATTCTGTTCACAAGATCACCTTGGTAAGTCACAACATGCAGAACTGACACCAATTCTTTGGTCTGCCATTGGAGAACCATTCTGGAAAGGAAATGGCCACTGGTCACAAAGCATAGAGAAAAAAATAAGAGGGAACAGGAAGACCTGAGCCACAGTCTCCTCTACTAGTAATAAATAATACAGGGTGTATGTATATTCTTTCAGCTGTCTCTGTCTCTCTCCCCACCCCCAAATGCCCACTTTCCCACTTACAACCTGGAGTTTCCGGTGCTTACCTGCATGTAACACACCCCGCCTTTATTCCTTGTTATTTCCTGTTTAGTCCAACCTGGAGTCAACAAGAACCCAAGGCCTATAGGAGACTCTTGATTAACGCCTGAGCCCTGCACACCATCCAGTAATTTCCCAGCTGTGAGTGTGCCAACCCCTCGGCTCAGCTATCCAGATTCCGTCTTCCTCATGAGGGGCACTGCCTCCCGCCAGAGTCCCACCCTGTGATCCTGCCTGATGCAAGGCAGCAGGAGCGGGTGGGGCGGGTGGAGACAGAAGAGGACTCCATGGGGCAAGTCAGGCCGCCAAGGACATGCCTTCCCAGCAGAAGAGCAGAGATGTTTTCATTTGGAGAAGGACGAAGAATAATTTGTTCCTGACCCAGCTAATTAGAATACCCTCAATTGGGATCACAATGTATTTAATTAAATTCACTGTAATATATGAGGAATCCACCAAGGCACAAATCCCACTGGTGCACTCGATAACAGAGCTACCTACTCTCAGACTTCTTGCTCTCCTCGCCAGGCAGGACATTTTTCTCCCACGCAAACCTTGAATTCCCCCGACGGATATTCCGTCTCTATCATGGAGCTCTCCCACTGGGGAGAAGGGACCCCCAAGTTCTCTTTAATTTCTTTTCATTTTCCCGACTCTGTGTTCATCATTCCTCCTCACTTTTCTTTGTCGGGTCACGAGTGTATGGTTTGGACAAAGCAAAGCAACAGCTTCAGTTGTGGTGAGTATGCGGTGCATGGTCCCCTGGGAACCACAGAACAGGGCTGTGGAGCTGGGTTGTTGGGATTTGTTTGGGTATGAGTCTATGTATCTACAATACGTGAGACCGTTGCACACAGAAACACAGTGCACAATGCCAGGGCCTGAAAATCCAGGAATTCAGGCAATGACAGGGGGCACGCCAGGAGACAGGATCCTTTTCATTCTAATGCCACTGTGTGAGTATGCCACCCAGACTCTGAAATCCAGATGCCTTTTGGAACACCCAGAAAAGCAGTACAGACCACAAAGACTCCTAAGGAAGGGTGACCACTGAGAAAATAAAAAGTAATAACAATATTTTTTTAAAAAAGGTTACCCAGCTGAATGCTGAACAGTGAAACTGAGGTCCATCCAATCTTTCTGGACCCGGTCAAGCTCCATCTACAGCCTATTCAAGGAAGGGTGAATGGTGAACTGCATGAATGAACAGGTGAAGTGGTGAGTAGATGGATGGTAAACTGTAGGAATGAATGGGTGAATGTGTGGGTGAGTAGATGGATGGATGGTAAACCTCATGAACAAGTGGGTGAATGCTACACTGCATAATGAATGGGTAAATGAGTAATTAGATGATTTGGATGGTAAGCTGCATGAATGAGTGGTACAAAAGACTGAGATGTTCTGCAAAGGCAGAGTAGCTTACAGCAAAAGACTCTGGGAGGGAAGCAAGTACCCACCTCAACTCATACTTACAAGCACAAAAAGATCTACCTCTATCCATGATGCTCTGAATGACCACCAGGCAGCCACGAAGACGCCATCATGGTGAGCCACTGGGAATGGGTATGTGCCAAGTAGGTGGCATCCTATGCTGAAGATAAAGGGGTGGCTCACTCACTGTCCAGAATGGCATCCGTGCGTCTCCAACCTGATAATGATTCCTGCCTCTCTGTGCTGTAAAATGCTCGTCCCAACATGGCACTCCTCATTTGGAGACACCTGAGCTTCCATACCTGTCTCCATGACTCCTCTTTATGACTTGGGTCAAGTCAAGGAGAGTTCTCCCTTTCTTATCTGCTTTTGACAAGGAGCCTGGCATGTAACAAAACTCAAGTTAGTCTTTTAAAAAGGAAGGGAGAAGTAGAGACCAGGATGCACTGCTGTGGGAGTCTACCCATTAATATGTTGTGCGAATACACCCCGGCCAAATATGGAAAAGCCAAAGAGGGCTCGTTAGGAAATAATTCATCATGGGGGAAAAATGTGCTCCTGTTACTTCTTTCCCAGGAAAACTAACCAACTTCTGTCAGAGAGCATTGATTTCTATAAATCTGGAGAGGCCCCAGCTACCTCCTCCTCCTCCCCAGCAAAAGGAAACTTCTAACATCTGGTTCTTCATGCATGGGATGTGAAATATTGATCAGGTTTGGTCACGGCTGCCCCTTTAAAGTAAAAATAGGCAGAACACATTCTCATTCTCTCTCTCTCTCTCTCTCTCTCTCTCTCTCTCTCTCTCTCTCTCTCTCTCTCTCTCACACACAGACACACACACACACACACACACACACACACACACACCACAGACACACACTACACGCACACACCAGACAGGTCCTTGGGGAGTAGCATCTATTATTATTAAAATACCTACCCACACCCTCTCATCACACTTCAGAGTATATGCCATGTAATTCTGTTCTGCCAGTGAGAAAAAAAAATGGCAAAGCTCTCTGATGGGAGAGACAGCTTCTAGGTATCCATATGACCCAGTGAACCAACTAAGTAAGCCAGGGAACACCACACACCTCTTGCTCAGTCAAGAACAAACTCCATAGCGGGATGTCCTGGCTGATGACAGTTGCCTGCTGGGTCCCAAAGGACACCTTTTAGTAAAGGTGTGTGTGTGTGTGTGTGTGTGTGTGTGTGTGTGTGTGTGTGTGTGAGAGAGAGAGAGAGAGAGAGAGAGAGAGAGAGAGAGAGAGAGAGAGAGAGAGAGAGAGAGAGAGAGATATTTTTCTCCATCCACAAAACTAGAAGAGAGGGCTTTGAGACTGCATACCAAGGGCTTCAGGTTCTCCGGGGCAGAGGTACAGTAGTAAGATCTTCCCTAGCAAAGCACATGGGAAGTGACTGAGAAGATGCAGAGTTAACTTGTAAATCCCCCAGCACTGAAAGAGGAAATGAAGAAGGGATCACAGACATCCTATGAGGCCCCAAGCACCTGAATCTGTCCTAGAAGGAATCCAGCACTGAGAGAGGTCACATGACTGTCCTTGGATCAGCAGGCACAGAACTTAAACCTAGGACAGGATTCCAAATGCCTGCTGTGGGCTGCTCAGCAATGATCTGAAAGACCTTTCTACAAGAGGCTCCCCAAAGCCTAGGCATTCACCTTGAGCGCCTATAAAAAGAATCCTTTCAGATGTAATGCATCCAGGGGCGAGGACAGTTAATTTTTTTTAATCAGTGAGGTTGAGTTAGTTTCAGACTGAATGTCACATTTTTGGCATGATTCGTGAAAGGTCAACCTAAATATATACATATTTTCTGTTTAATCTTGGCTTTTCATCTGCTACTGCCTTCGTCCTTGGCACATGCTAATGCAGCCCTATTTCACTGTAGGAGCCCTGCAGATACTGTAAGATATGATTTATAAGGAAAAAACCCAAAACAAAAGGAAGTAAAAATGGTCCCTAGATCAATCGTTTGGGTGGCTCTGCCCTATTTTCTGGTTTCTAGGCCAGACTCCTCATACCCCAGAACAAGCCACCACAGTGCTTCTTCTCTGCCTCCGAACTCTAGGATCTGGGCTGTGGTTTCTGGACTCTTCCTCCTACATGAACATTACTTGGTCCCTGAATCTCACTATTAGCAACCTTATGCTAGACACCAAAAACTAACAGAAAAATAACTACCAAAATCTGAAACCCCCTGTAGGAAGCCAGCCTATGCTTAGAATCTTTCTGAAAAAGAGTAAAATATGAGTACCTGGGGAATGTCGGTGTCTCAGTATAAAGTCACTGCATTTTTCCCTGTGAAGAAAACTCTGACCATCCTTTAAAAAGTGCCCCCAGGCCCTGGAACTCAAAACCTTCACCAGGACAGCATTCTGTTAACTATGGCCTTTCAGTTTGCTGAGACGGTCGCCTGCCTTGGTATTAGTCTCCAGCACTCACAGATAGAAGTTGTCACATAAAAAATAAGAATTATGATACTGTTCATTCCTCATCAATCTACTGTCGATAACGCTGGCCTGGGCCACACCACAGATGACCACCAGTCCAGCAGGAGACCCTAACTGTGAGTGTGCTGGGTACACCAAAGGTCAAGTCACACATACTACCAGACTTCCATTTCCTCAGTAACTGAACCTCCTAATCCCATGGCTAGGAGGACTCAACAGTGCAACGTTATGAACTATACCTGATGCATAGTTAGCTTTCATAATAATTAGAGCTGTTATCACTGAAGACATTTTTTTCAAATTAGTTATTATTTGGGGTTAAGAATGCAAACACGACTATTTAACATTTCCCTCAGTACTTCTAACCCCCATACCTTCCCAAATCCTAAAGGGGAGGCCAAAGTCAACAGTAAAGAAATGGTAATAAACAGAATTTATACTGGGAGATCAGAACACATGTACAACTTCTGACTTCCTCCTCATGAAAAGATATTTACCCAGACACCCTACTGCCCATGTCCTTGCCACAAAACAATGTGTCTACCCATCCTTTTGACAACTGGGATATGAAAATGAAAACGATGAAAACCAAGAGCCATGTTCTTAATAAGTCTGTCAACACCCCAGGTGAGGTTGGGAGGCACTTCCCTCATCCCAGAGTATACTCTGGCTAGTGAGGAATTTGTTTATTTGAATCTCCAACTCCATGAAAATTCACACAGTGGGAGGAGTTGCCTAGTGGTCCAAACAGGTGCTATGACTTCATCTGTAAAATGGAGATACACTTGCTGTGCCTCTGTATAGGTCATTTCCCAAACCATGTAAAAATCCTCTGGGAAATATGAAGGACTGTCTAAATAATTGGCCCTGCCATGATCATCATACTGTGAACCCAAACCTACCCCCATCACATCTGACAGGTGGGTACCACCTCACAGGCCTGGGTGTTTGTGATGCAATTGGTGTTCTAGCTTGGTGGCTTTCCAACTTGGCCTCATTGGGAACACCTGTGAGGCAGATGGCCTGGTTATACCTTGAATTACCAGGTCCCTTACAAGTCTTCTAACTGGGCAGGAATTTATAATCTGCCTGGGTGGGTGGGCGGTGCTGATGCTGGGCTATGGCTTGGAAGGCAATCACCAGAGAAAAGAAACCCAGGTTAGAAAACATGAAGACGCCTCATACTAGGAAGGAAAACTTCCAACGCTTCAAAACCGCGCTTGATGTTTTCTTAGGGAGTTACTTTGGATTCTTGCAAAGTAGATCTGATAAATCACCCAAGACCTGCACACAAGAATTCACCTCCTAAACGGAAAAGTCCCTGGAAAGCAGCTGCCTGCTACTGGCCTGCTTTGGATACTTTGTAAAACTCACAACTGCTTCTATCCATCTCCCTCTTGCCTTTGCACCTGTAGCCTAAAACCCTGGGGCTGTGGGTGGGAGGTGACCGGTGATGGCTAAGTGGAAAGAGTTGTGTGTCCCCCCCTCTCTGACCCCCACACACACACACACATCCTGCTAGGTGCCCCTCCCATGCTCTTCATCTTTCTGGACGCTGCTGCTGATGGCATGAATCTGGTACTCAAAAGTCGGAGCCACTGCCAGAGCACCCAGGACTTGCTGCCAGATACATAGGATGCATTAACCCTATGGGGCTGACTTCTTCATGAGAGGGAAAATAGGAATGGGACAGAAAGAAAGAGATTTGGTGGGGCTCCTCCTGTCCACTGCTGACAGCCCACCCCTTCCTCAAAGGAGAACAAGGAAGCAACAAGGTAAAGAAAACTTGTTTGGGGGAAACCGAGCTGTGTCCGCACAGGGACCGAGACGTAGCCATGTGTAGGCTAGATGGCCACGCAGCAAGAGGGACAGTCTCATGAACCATGCATGACATGGCTGGTTTCTCTGTCCTGATTTCAGCTCCGCACCCCCATAAATAACCCAGACAAACACCATGTACACCAACCCGCCCCCCTAAAGTCTCATTAAAAGCCGATATTGCTGGCCTCAAGATGGAGAGCTCAGCATGGATTTTACTGAACGTTAAATCAACCAGCGAGCGCAGCCAGCAAACTCTGTGGCACTTTAACTTTAAATAATGCAATAATTATTGAATTTCCTTTTTATAACTGAAGTGCTGGAATGTAAACAATGGGGCTGTAATTGCAGGAAGGGGGGATCAATAGAGGCAATCGTTTTCAGCCATGTTAATTGTAAATACAATTGCTCCAAGATGTCAGCCTTGTTCTGCTTGCTTCCAGAATCATCCTAACGGATGACAGAGTCCAACTTTCCCATTACAGCTGTTCATTCCTTTAAGAGGTTCTCAATCAGGTCTGATCAATCTGTCAAGATAATGCATGGAGTAAGTAAGACTCTTCCAAACACAGGCTCCCAATCAATAGCCGGGACCAGCTTAATGAGGTGGGGCTAAGGTCCAGAGGGAGGTAACAGCCCCCAGCTTGTGCCTAGGTTTGGCAGCCCAGCTTCCTAGCATGGCCCTGATAAACAGATCAGCCCTTAATGAGGACATTAGTTATGCATGCTTCAGCAAGCAGCAAGGCACCCGTCCCTTGGGACAGACGGACAGAAAGCAAAATAGATTAACAGAAAACAATATGGTGCCAAATTAGGTCTAACTGAAATCTTTCCCCTCTTTCTCCTGCTTTTCTTAATTGTCCGGCAGAGTGGAGGCCATCGATTAATCACTCCACTGGGCATGAGCTCAAAGTTGGGAGCATCTCTTGGGCCGGGGGATCTCTGGGAATCTTCCCTTGCTGTGCTGTCCCTGAAGAGTAGCTCTCTCACTTCCTCAGCAGCATTTACAGGTCACAAGGGACTCCTCATGGAAGGATCTCAGCACCATCCAGTAGGAGGACAAGACATGGCTTAACTCTGAAGCATGAGTCACACAGAGAACCAACTGCCACTCCTTGAGGCTGAGACCCAGCTCTGGTCTTCAGAATGGCTGTTCCCCATGGAAGAAGAGGTGAGAAGTTGGGGGTGGTGAAAGCCACCACTCAGGCCCAGCAACACACAAAGTGCATGCACACTGGAAGAGTATGGATCCTCACAAAGGAGGGTAAATTAGGGTCCGGAGAGACACCTGGTCTTGTTTTAGTTTTGCTCGTCCTTAAGAAGAAACCATTAAAGAAAGGTCCCACCAGGAACCCAACAATTTCTTTGCTCTGGAATGCCTAGCGTATGGCAGACATTGTCCAAGAGTGTCTATATGGAGCCAGCGTTAACATTTCTAGGAATCCTTGAACTTGAAAATTCTTAGGCTCTGTCCAGTTCAACAAGAATCTAAAGGTGGAACCTGGAAACACATGGGTTTCAGCAAGCCCTCCAGATGATTCTTATGCAAGTTTGTCTGGTGACCATTGCCTTAGGTGGTAGGTCAGATAAGACAGGCTTCAGCATAGAGAACCTTCTGTGTGTTTGTGTAGTGACCAGCTGATTCTCCATTAGAAACAAATCAGTGCCCAAGATCTATCTGAAGGGTATAGGTACATTGAGATTTGGCTCAGAGTAGAAACTGTGCAGGCTAACCCACCACCTACTTGCTAAAGAATGCAAAATCTCGGGGGGGGGGGGGCGACAAAAGAATATGCATTACCCTATATAAAAGTTTCCATTTATTACATGAAGATCATGAAATCGGTCATATTACTGAATTCCAACTGTTAACATCTTCTGACTAAAAATCAGTATCTTTCAAAAGGAGTCTGGGGATAAGTACTCCTCTGGAATGGCCAGATCTGTGCACTTTACAGAGGCCCAGCTCTCCAGTCTCTTTTTGGGGATCTGAATTCTTCCAGAAGCAGCTTTTACATTATACTTATGACACTGGACCACCAGTGTGGCTGCCCCCCTCCAGCCCCACCACCCCCGAAACATCTCTGTCTTCCTGCCCTCTATCATCAGTACATCCATGGTGGGTCCTTCAAACCTGGTGGCGGATGATTCAAATGAATGAGGAAAATCTTCTCCCACTCCACCTGACTCTTGGTCTTTTGGTGTGTTTGTCAAGACCTATCTGGTGGAGTCTAAATCCACTTCCTTCATCTCAGACTTCAGCCCTGCACATTATGTGCACGTGAGAGCTGACTAATGACAGTCCCTGCTGTACTCACCAACTTGATCTTTCTGTTTTGGGTGCCTTTTCCTGGTCGGGTGGTCTCCCAGCTACTTGCTTCACATGCTAAAATGTCACAGGAATCACAAGGCAGTGTGACATCTTCTTGTGGAGGCCCTTCCCCACTGCAGCTGGGCCCACAGCTAACGGCAATCCTTGTCAGAACCCACACATCATTTCCTTTGAGCCTCACTACATCCTCCTTCTGTACACTGTCCTTACTGATGTAGAAGTTTGGTAATTGAAGAAAATAAATGTTTGCTAATATTTACTACTTGTTTAAATACTATTTTATGACAAGCGATAATGACTTTAATGGCTGCACTTAGTGACCCAATTTTCTTACTATACATATCTCAAGAGAGTGTTCCCCTCTTTTCCCTCCAAATAGACAGAATGTCCCAGCTAGAAGACATCTGAGTGGTCACCAATGTCCCATCCTTCCATTTCTTCTATGTATACCTAGTTGTGTTCTTTGAATTGCCTTGTTTCTGAGACTGGTCACCTTGCTCTATTGTTAAAGTAGGTGCAAGACTTGGATATATACATGGGAAAGAGCACAGAAGCCCAGCAAAAGAGGGCAGCAACTCTCCTCTCGGGGAGCAACTCAAACTGTGGGAGCCCTGAGCAGGTGTGGGCAGAACCCACCACACCTTTACAGAAAAAGATACTTCCATCCATCTACTGCAGCAAACCCGAAAGTGAGCACTGTGATGCCACTCAGACACAGAAGGACATGGTAAACACAGGTCAACACCTCAGCTCCCCATTTCTCATGAGTGAAGACAGCCAGAATCTTTCTTCTTCACAGAGGTATCATCCCCAGACAACATGGCTCCTCCTCACTTTACCATCCCCATACCTGACTGTGGCTGAGAACTGGTCTGACAGTTCTGACCTCACCTCCACCGCAGTCTTTCAACTCCCCTGGAGGACAGCTGGATGGTTTGCCTTCCTAAGTTTCCAAATTTCAGGATCTGTTGGGGGAGGAGGATGCTCCCCACATGGGCTCAAAAGTCTGCCACTGCTATATGTACATTACCGCCTCAGCTAAATCCCTAGCCTACTGCCTGGCTGACCCGCCTAAACAGTTGGTTTCTGGGAGATTCCCACTCAACTTGGACCTAAGCCCCGACACGAGATTCTGCTCTCAAGTACTCAGTGGAATGAGACCAAAGTTAGCTGTCAGTAAAACATTTTTAAGCTTATTTTTAAATGTATTTATTTATTTTATAGGAATGTGAGTGTATACCTCGTGTGTGCCCATGGAGGCCGGAAGAGGGCAGAGTGGAATTTGAGTTACAGGTGCCTGTGAGCCATTTGACGTGGGTTTTGGGGACTGAACCTGTGTCCTCTGGAAGAGCAGTGCTGCTTATCCACAGAGCCATTTTTCCAGCCCCGGGAAACTTATTTTTAAGTGATGATACACAGGAAGGCTTTGGAGCAACTAGTCCAACACTAATCCAAACATCCTCTCCTCAGCGACAGGCACTCAGCGTTCTAACAGGCCAGGGAAAGGCCATGGGAACCTGCTGGGGCAGGAGCAGCTCATCTACCCCACTCTCTGCGGCATTCACAAACCCTGCTGACATGGACCGCGGGCAAGGGCAGTTCCCTTCGCTAGAATGAAAATTCACCAGAGAAGAATAGTAATGAAGTCTGTTGTAGGAGAAAATGAAGAAAAGGAAGAGAGAGCCAGAAGGAAGGGAACAGCAGCACAACTCCAGGAAGACACAGCATGCCATCCACGTCACACATTCCTGTGTGAAAGTGACGTGGGCACGTCTGGACTCAAGGCTGGTGGTGGTCCTTTCCTGGACCACGACAGTAAGACGCTACCCATCAAGAACTGCCATCTTTTTGAAATCTCTCAGATTAGTGGCATTTTAAGGGTTTAAATCTCAAAACCTTCTCATCTTAGCGACAAGGGCCTTTGCAGTTATAATAACTGAAGGCCGGGGGACCCAACATCCAGCCACAGTGATATTTTGTTTGGTTTGGGATAGGGTCTTACTCAGTATCTCCGGCTGGCCTCAGAACTCATGACAACCCCCCTGCCTCAACCTCCCAAGTACTGGTCAGTGTGTTTTTGAGTGGTCATTCTTCCAGCTTTAACTCATTCACCCCCCCTCCTGTATCTCAACATCCTGGTTTCCTATCACCTCACACTCTTGACCTCTAGCGAACACAAGTTGTCTTCATTATTCTTCCTGTATATGGTGTGTGCTGGCTCGTGCACTTCCTCCTATGCATGCGCCTGCTTCCACCCCATCCTAACACGACTGCCCCTCGTAGGAATCGTTATTGTCTTTCTATCCATAGAGTTCTTCCCTTCTAGACTCTAAGTCTTGAAGGCTCCACCCACCTTCTCTCACTGCCATCCAGGATCTTTGATGTCTGCTTTGTGTCTGTAGGGTAGTCCCCATGGAGAAAGGCCTCTGAAAGCAAGTACACACCCTTCTACTCTGATCTCAACATGCAGAACCATCATCTACCAGTGAGAAGAGCAGGGAAAGAACACAGGTGCCTCGGGCACCAAGTGGTGTCTTCTATGTCAACAGAGGAATAGCAACACCACGCGCCATGAGGCTGGAGAAAGTAGGTCAGTGTGAAGGAAGCTTGTAAGTGCTAAAGCAAATTGAAACCCCAATGGTCAGGTGATGGTGACCAGTTCGAACAGGGCTGGAGGCTCAGAAAGCCTACCCCCACCATCTGATTTCACAGGGATCCTGAGTCTACAAGGCAATGAATTAATTACTTAATCACCCATTCACTTACCTTGATAATTAAATCACTGGGTTGCCAGGGAAGAACCTGTTGGGAGGACCAGCTTGCCCTGCAGGTGCCAGCCACATTCCCCAGCGCCAATGTGACTCATGAGATGACACAAATGGCCAATGGGCTTTGTTATGACCGTGACCTTCAGTGAGTCACCCTTCCTTTCTATTTCAGCAGTAAAGACAGATGGCAGCACTTAGACCCCAGCTCTCAGCATTACCATGATGATAGAGCCTGGCTAGTAATGACCAAAGAACATGCTGTCTTCGGAGAAAGGAAGCATTTAGAATAATACCCATGCTTTCAGGTTGGGAAGGCATTCTGATTTTAGCAAAACCAAAGGCTGCATGCACCCACTAATGAGCAGAGTCCTTCCCACAGCGATATTGAAATCTACTCAGTTTCTGGAATAAAATGACTAACATTGCATCAGCACGGGGCCAAGGCAAGGTTAGTTACCATGAAACCAGGGTCACTGCATTCAACATCTAATAAGCAAATTCTTCAGATCACAGGAATAAGCCAGAGCCAGCCAAGCTGTCAACAAATGCATTTTAAGGATGCTGTGAGCAGAATAATGTCTAACTCTACAGTTTCCCCAGAATTCATTAAAACAAGCCTCTAAGCCAGTGGGTCCCAACCTTCCTAATGCTGCGACCCTTTAATACAGTTCCTTGTGTTGTTGTGACCCCCGACTATAAAATTATTTTGTTTCTACTTCATAATTATAATTTTTACTACTGTTATGAATTGTAATGTAAATATATGGTATGTAGGATATCTAATATGTGACCCCTGTGAAAAGGTCATTTGACACTCCCCTCAAAAAGTCATGCCCCACAGGTTGAGAATCCCTGCTCTAAGAAGAGTCACACTTCTCTTTAGATCAGAGATCATGCAGCTTTGTAAACACCTAGAGGAGAAACACCTTAGAGGCCAAGGCTATCAGGCGGACCTGTACAGTCCCCTAGTTGTGGCATTGTAAAAAGTGGTGGTGGACTGTAATGAGATGTGTACCCTTAAAAGTTTAAATGTTTATGTATAAAAGACAGTGGGTAGCTGGCTTTCCCTTCTCTGTTGGTAATAATTGATCCTGATCTGAAACTGAAAATTTTATCTAGTCACATGAAAACCCACAAGCCTGGGTCTCAAAGAAGATAGGATGACCCCGATCCACATGCTTCTGTTTAACACACACACACACACACACACACACACACACACACACACACACACACACACACACAAAGGCTTAAAAACTTTTTATAAAAATAAGCTGTTTGAAGGTCAAGGATCATTTAAATCTGAATGACAAAATGAGTTCAGAATAATTAAACACAATCCCTTAGTTCTGATATAAGAACTTCTGTGTAAATATGCCCTTGGCCATGTGAGCCTCAAGTTTTGCATGTCCTTCTATAATCAAGAGTAAGCAACGCCTTATGAAAAAAAGGTGAAGACTAGACATTTATTCTGATCTAAGCAACAGCTGGAAATTGACTCCACATTTACCAAACCTATGACCTAATAACAGCAAAATGCAGGCACCTCTGGTGCTCTCCAGGGGCTGGGAGCATGCAGGCTTCACATGGCCAAGGGAACACAGGTGGAAGGTGATACCTGGGTGACTATGATGCCTCTCTACACCCCATGCTAGTACCCCTAAGCATCTACTGGAAGCAGAAGGCTGGGGATCTTGAAAGCCAGGAATAAGTGGTCTCAAAGTCTGGATTTGAAAAAGTAATCACATAAACATTTTTAATAACCACAACACACTTTTTCAGCCCTATATGAATTTCAAAGGGCTTGTCCATTGTACACCGTGATTCTTGGGGACAGGGAGAAGCCCTGTGTTCCTTGGTTCAAAGGATAAGAGTCAAGTTAAAACAGTGAAGACCAACCGGCAGCCAATGGGAACTGTGAGTATAAGGGATGTGACTTACACTTTAAAAACCTAAGGATTTTTAACTACTGGTGAGTGTTTTAAGATCTGTCAATTTCCTATGCAATCATGATTTGTCTTTCTCAAAAAGCTCAGAAGAACAGAAGAGAGAGAAAGAAAAAAAGACAGCAAGAAAACCCTCATCCCCTCAGATCCACACTTGGGCAGGTGCTGTGCACCCCCCCTCCCCATTACCCATCACAACCCCTGTTGAAGTGACTATGTGTGTAGCCCCGCACTGAGCCATAGGTGAGGTCAACAAATGAGGGCCATGGAACTCAAGCCAGGGTTCTGGTTCTGCTGTGGCCTCTGTCACATGACACTGAGTTACACTGGGAATGATCCGGTACAAGATCACCCTGAAAACCACTGTGCCTCCGCTTCATCTGTGCACTGCCAAACAGAAAGCTTGAAAAGCTAAGCCTCACTAGACCCTCGTGGCACGGGAATTACCAGCAAACGTGGCTGCCTAGGGGAAGCCAACTTAATTCTGCCTCAAGAGTTAATATTTGTTAATTGGTAGAAAAATGGTAAAATTAATGAGGACATTAACATAGCTATTTAAAAATAGCTTCATGTTTCCCCCATTGTACCACATGGAACTATCAGGAAGTAATTGAGGGAAAAGGGCACTGTCAATTCTCAATTATCTGCATGAATGAAGTGCTCAGTGACACGGATAATCCAAGTCATTTACATTTGGATTTAGAAAGTAACATCTTTTTCCTTCGGAAAACTTACCTTCCTTACAGCGTTTGGATACCATGTTGCAATCAGTTTACCCTCCTCTCCACCTGGGGAGAAAAGCCCTGGAGAAGGCAAACTGCCTGAGACCCAACACAGGTGATTCCGAGCAGACAACAGGACCACTAGCGTCGGTGGCCAACAGCATCACCATCTAGCCACATTTGATTATCTAGACTTCCAATATGTTGACTACACTTAGAGTTTCGATCCTCTAGCACAGTGGTCACGCTTTAAGAGATCAATAGGTTCAAGTGGCTAGGGGCTACCATATTGGATTGAGGAGGCTTCCATTCCTATACAAGTTCCAGAGGGCAGCACTCCGCTCTAGATCAACAATAATCTCTAGTTACCTGGGTTAAGTTGAAAGCTGAGGGAGAGAGGGAGCAAAGCGGAAGAAGACACAGCAGCAACACCACTCTGACAGAAACCAGAGGGAATTGTGACACTGGACGTTCTCAGCTAGTTTAATTTCAAGCCTGATAATGGAGGTGCTGTCTAGGGAATAACACTAAAAATACGCATTCCACTCTGAGTGAAATGGGCTTTTTAATTAACAAAGCAGAAAATGAGTGGGAAAGGGCGAGGTGGGGAAGCGTGTCTTTAAGCAAACATTCGGCCCTGGTACCTGCCCCTCGTGTGGCCACAGCGCCTGGACACTGGCTGCAGGAGGAGCAGGACGAGCTCCGCCCCGTCAGAGCTTCCCTCTGGCTGCTGCCCGCTCAGGTGCCACTGGGAGCAGTGTCAGGGCCCAGTGTCACTTAACATCCTCATTAATTATCTTGAAAGGAGAGGGTTAGTAAACAGCAAGTTAATTAAATTCTCAGATGATGCTAATTTGGGAGGCTTTCAAAAGACTGGCAAGGGCAGAGGCAATATAAAAAAAAAAAAAAAAAAAAAAAAAAGGACCTGGATGGGTTAGGAAGACGAGTGGAAAATAAAATTAACACAGCTAAACAAATGCCACTTTAAAGACGTGTTCTGAAGAGCCAAGCAGGTCTAAAATGACACTTTGGCAGGGGTGGGGATGGGTGCTGGGGATGGGGTGCTGGGGATGGGGTGCTGGGGATGGGGTGCTGGGGATGGGTGCTGGGGATGGGGTGCTGGGGAGGGCCGTACTACCATTGAAACTTCTAAGGCATGGAATCAGAATGAACTAAGAGGACTTTGAAAAACATTTAATAAAAATGGTTTTATGGGCCTGCCCTTAGAGGAACGTCCAGGAGGGCCACCAACATTAAACAGTCCCTGGGTAGTCATGGTGGCATCCACTTTTAGTTACTGCTTTGAACCCATTAAGCAGTTCTAGACCTAACATGTACCATGAGGTTCTGCTTCTCTGGTTTTAACTCTTCCATCTGAAATCGATCTAAATTTGTAAGTGTCACAGGATACTGCCAGGTTCCCATGTGCCCTTCTCACAGCTTCCTCTAGCGGCAACAGCAACCATGTTTACTATTTCTGTCAATAAGAGGGGGACTAACTAGTACTTGTTGCTACTGAAATCTCAGTTTCTCCACTCACACCTGCCATCTGGGATCCGAATCAGGACTCTACATGGCCCAGTTTGGGACAGCCCCTGAGTGTCCCTGAATCCTATGGCCTTGAGACTTCTGGAGACCATTGGTCAGAAACTCGGGGGCAGGGGGCTTGTTTCTTGCCCCCCCCCCCCCATGACACTGACATCAGACAGAGAGCATTAGACAGACTATCACTGAAGGCATAGGCCCTACCCATGGCCCCTCAGGTGCTTAGTCTTCAACAGTCAACTTGCTTGGGTTAAGGCACACCTAGAAAATGAATAAAGCACATCTCTTCATGTGTCTCTGAAGGCAATTAGATCTGAAAGTTCTGACTTAACCAATGGGTTCATCCTCTGACAGTTATGATATGATGGCACTTCCAGGAGTGGTGATGCGTAGGAAAACTGGGGCCTTTCCAGGAAGTAGGTTACTGAGGGCATGTCGGGCCACATCTCACTTTGAATTCTTTTCTCCTCTCTGCTTCCACTCTTCTTCCATATCACCTGCCATGATGCTCTGCCTCACTCCAGTCCCAGAAACATGGAGTCAAGTGACCTCATCTGACCCTTCAGAACCACACGCCAAACTATGTAATTCATCTCTCAATTTGTTTCTGCCATGCATTTGGTCAGGATAAGGAAAGTAACCAACTCAACAACCCATAATGAGGAAGATGTCAAGGTAACTTTCATCACCTGGTTCGGATGACATCAGCCCAGTTTTCTCAAAACACTGCCAAGTTACTCTGCTAACGGCCTTTTCCACACTTTCCATTAGGAAACAAATCACTAGGTCCTTTCCAGGTTTCTGGACGTAAGAGGAATGGAACCCCATACTGATGGGATTGTATTAGTAAATAAAACTATCCTGTAACAGAGGTAGGCATCTCTTTCACTAACATATCTCACAGGAAAGTTCTACCTAACAAAGCAGGGTTTGCCGTCTCTGTTATGAATACTTGGGTTGTCAAGTTCTCACACCACCAAGTGTCCTTAGTGAGTCCTTGCAGAAGCCTGATGACTGGGATGTTCCAACATGAGGACGATGCCCCCAGAGTACAGTGGGAAGATGTGCCACAGAAGTGTGAGTCTGTTGTTCGTGCTGGCACTGGTATAAAGGGACAGAAGCAGGCTTGAACTTGGATCCTCTCGCTCTACTGCAGTGGTTCTCAACCTTCCTAATGCTGCAACCTTTAACACAGTTCCTCATGTTGTGCTGACCCCCAACCATACAGTTATTTTTGTTGCTACTATAACTGTGCTACTGTTATGAATCATAATTATCTGATATGTACCTCCTGGGAAAGGGTCACTCTACCTCCAAGGAGGTCCTGACTACAGGTTGAGAAACACTGCTCTAGAGACTATGCTTGCTGTCTCAAGAGTCTGTTATTCTGCACCTCAATATACAACTCTAAAAATCTAGGGAGACTCACACCTGTAATACCAGCACTCGGGAGGCCAAGGCAGGAGAACTACATATCCAATTCTGGGCTGGACAGTGAGCACCAGTCTAGTCTGGGTTCCACAGTGATACCTCATCTAAAAACAAGCCAAAACCCAAACAACAGCCAAAGGCTCAAGGCCATCGAATGGATCATCCTGTGGCCATGTGTCAATACCTAAAGGCTAAGGATGGCTCACAAAACAGACTCTGGTGAGCTTCCACAGAGGGCAGCCCTCTTGCAGCTTCCCAGAGCTAAGCCAAGAGCTTTCCAGCCACAGGTGTGAGAAACGCTCAAAGGCCATCATGCTCACTTGCATCTTATCAGTCTTTGTGTCATGGGACAAACCTCACCACGCAGTCTGAGGGGTCACTGGGGCAGTCATAGCAATAATGCACACAGGTCTACAGAAGGGACCAACAGCCAGCAGGAGGGCAGAACCTGGTGACGACCCAAAGATCTGTAACCTGCAAACCTTGATATGCTGGCTTGTTCAATTTCAACTGTTCAATGTTTAAAACAAAAAGGGAACCAGATGTTTGGGTGATTACTGTCATATTCTTCTACATAGTCCGTGATGCTCACAATCCCAGAGCTGACCCTGCCCATCATTCTTTGCCATGGAGAAGAGGTGACAAAGAGAATGTCACTCATACAGGAGCAAATCACACGTACTCTTTTAACAGCATATTGACACTGTTCTGGACCTGCGCAGAGGAGATCTCGTGTAAACACACGGTACCAACGAGTACAAGAAATAGTGATGGAATCTGAGCCATCAACATCATAAGTGTAACCATCCCACATCAGCAACCGTTAGATTCCGCCTCAAACTATCGAATAAGCTAGATAATAACAGGGAAACCTCCTCTTAATATGGAACCTCAGCTGTGCAACTCAGGTCCAATATACTCTAAACTCGAAACCGCTTTGAACATTGACATAACAGCACAACTGGAAAATTCCACATTGGACCTCACATGTGGGAGAACTAGGATCAGTACCATGGTACACTAAAACTACCATATGAATTACTGAGAGATGTGTAAAAAAAAAACAAATCAATTCCATGCTCACACTTGGGTCCCATTACAAGATACTTCACTATGTATATTCAAACATTCTGAGAAAAAATTCCAAAACTGCCAACATGTCTGGGTCCCACGCATTTTGGATACGGGATACTTTTCTGTGCGTCCATTTTCTAAGCTGTAGAGAAGGGTTACAACAGCAGTGAACTTGGAGTGTATACCATGCACCAAACACACAATTCAATAATGACTCAGTGCCCTAGAGCTTGCTTCTCCTGCCCAGTACTTTCCATGGTTTACATAATACCGAGTTTAATTTAAAAAACAAACAAAAAAAACAAAACAAAAAAAAAAACAACAAAAAAAAAAAAACAGCATTGAAAAGAAGCATGGTTTCTGATTTTTCAAGGTCACTTGAACCTGTTAATTGTGATCTGGACTAGGAGGCAAAAGTCCAGTCCTCAGGCAGATGGTTGCAAGCTCTTGGAACAGGTAGCCAGGAATGATGAGAAGCAAGCCTGTGTTCGCGGGTGCTGAGGGAGGGCAGGAGCTACCTTCCTGACTCTACCTCCCATGACTCTACCTTCCCCTGACTCTACCCCCCCCCCCGACTCTACTCCCCCTGACTCTTCATCTCCCCTCTTGCTGCCAAAATGTGGTGACAACCGTGATTATCACTCAAAGATCAAGGGACTGCTAAACATGAATGGTATTCACTTTTGTCTCCCAGGATGTCTTTTTGAGCAATCTGGAAGCGGGAGGGGCTGACTAGGGTGTCCAAAGGTATCTCTGTACTCAGTAATGTCTGGCCCAAAGCATGCTGCTCACGAATCAAAGTCAACCTGCAGGGAAACCGCTGTAGTGAAATACAGCTGTCTAATTAGACCTCTCTAGTCCGATATCTCTAAATGGATGTGAACAGACACAGAAGGCGTTACCCATTAACTCTATAGTCCATAAAAGTCACAGGTGATAAATAATAAAAAATAAAATAAACAAGTGATAAGGAAGAGGGGTGCTTCGTCTGTTCTGTTTAAGACAGGGTCTTTTCTCTAGATCCCAGACTGCCCTAGGCCTCACCGTACACAGTGAGTTGATCCCAGGCTGGCCCCAGCCTTGCAGCAATCGACTCGGTCTCCCAAGTTCCGAGATTACAGAACTAAGGTACCACGCCCCACCTAAAAAACACCGTTAAATGTTGACTGATGAGGATTACTAGACTTTGCTACCAGCCAGTACCAAACTGAAGTAATTAAGAAGGCTGTGTTCAGGCCCAAGTCAAGGCAAATTAATGAACAAGTCTAGAGACAGACCTGAGTAAAAAGTATGTCAGCGCTGCTGGGCACCATGAAATGGACAGGTGAACTATCTGGCACAGGAAGCTGAAGACAATAACTAAACACAAAAAATAAATATAGAGAGATCGTTGCCTCACAGCACATATTCTAAACTTCAGATGGGTTCAGGTGTGAAAGCACAGAACCAGGAAGAGAATGAAAAGGAACTATCAGACTCAAGACCTCGGCATGGAAGAGGATTTCCATATTTTACCAAGAGTCAGAAAACAAAAAAAACAAAGATTTCACCATATAATAATGTGAGACATGGGGGCCTCAAAATGTACAGTCACCAGTATGAGGCCATGATGAACCGGGGCTGAAAATACAGAGGGGGGTCCTCCCTCCCCACCAGTGAATCCTCTCCAATGAGAATGGGTCCTTTCTAGTGTCTTTGCTAATGTTTCCTACAACAGTAAAAAGCTGCAAACCACCTGAATGTCAAATGGACGGGCAGCTAAATAAGCCACAGAACCTTCGTATAGTGGCATAGTCCTCAGCTCTGGGGGCAGCAACGGAAGTCCACGGAAAGAGGGACTGACTGGCTGTCACGCCCAAGGACCTGACCCACAGTATGGAAGGAGAACTGACTCTGGCAGGCAGTTGTCTGACCTACACACACACACACACACACACACACACACACACACACACACACACATAAACAGAACAAATCAAGATAACACTATTGTAGAAAGATACCCAGTGACATCAAAAGAAGGTCACACACCTGTAACCCCAAGTGCTGGAAGCAGAAGAACCAGCAGCTTAAGGCCAGTCTGGGTTACACGAGAACTTGTGTCCACCTCTGTCCCTCCCCACAAAGAAAAGGTCAAACATTGTATAATTTTACAAATGCTAATAACAAATTATATGCAGACTCATACAAAATAACAGTATCATTTCTGTACAGGAAAGGCTAAGTTTGCATACCAACGTATTTTAAATTAAAATCACCTCTGGGTGATGAGGTTAGGAACAGCTTTCTTTTTGCGTGTTCCCTTAACTTCAGAACTTTTAAATGAAGCATTTTTACGCTTAGACGTAAATAAAAATCTGAATACATGCTATGTCTATGAAGCTGTTAAGTCTGCCACATTTCTGTTATAAAGTCGGGGAGGGGGGACAACAGGGAACTCGAGGGGACAGGGACCGAAATAATGCCACCAACAGGACAAAGAAAAACAAACAGGGAAGTCTTCCTTGGCCTTGATCGTCAAGGTGCTGTGAGCTCCATGGGGTCTGAGGGTTTGGGTGTACTCCCTGGGGAAGGAATGGAAAGGTGGTGATGCAGGTGTCCGTACTAAGGGAGGCTTTGTCAGGAAGGCTGTGCCTCCTGAGGAGCACCATCATTCATAACATGGGATGAGGATATAAATTGTGACAAGTGCAGGAGACAGAAAGGAGCCTGAGTGAAAAAGACACACCCAAGGACATGGATGAATGACAAAAAGGAGACAGTGGCACCTTTGGGCGGCAGTGCACTGTAGCTGTTAATATCAAGCCAGAGAAAAATAGTGACTGATGATTTAAAAAAAAAAAACAACTTTCCATGCAAAGTAGTTTTTTTTTTTTAATTAATGACAAAAAAAAAACTTCACAACCACTATCAAAGTCTATAGAATAATCACAGAGCTTGAAAGGTTTTGCTTGTGGAAGAGGGTCAAGACAGTGCTGTGTCTACCCAAGGTGGTAGTGTGGTGCCCGCAGTCTCTCTCATTCAGGAAAGGTTTTACATTAAAGTGTCCTGGAGTCAACTGTACTCAGAAGTAGGACTATACACAGGAGCCTGATGGTCACCGCTTAAAGATACTTCAGGGGGATATTCCTTCATGAGGTACAGTAGTTCCTAAATGGCCTTTAAGGGATAGATGTTGGGAAAGCCTATCAATAACATGTTCTCTCTCTCTCTCTCTCTCTCTCTCTCTCTCTCTCTCTCTCTCTCTCTCTCTCTCTCTCTCTCTCTCTCCCCCCCCCCCCATCCATGTGCACAGAATAACCTCTCAAAAGAGAACTAAAACCTATTCTATATGATTGTTCCCCAGTGGATTCTGACACCCTAAACTATCTTTTAGCTGTTTTAAAAAACGTGTGTGTGTGTGTGTGTGTGTCAGAGGACACACTTGGTACCATTTTTTGAAACACCACCAACCTCCATTGAGACACAGTCTCTCCCTGGCCTAGAGAATCACCAAGGAGGCCAGATTGCCTACCAATGAGTGTATGGAACCCTCCTCTCTGTCTCTCCATATTGAGATTACAAGCATGCACTACCACATCCAGCATTTTATGTGAGTCCTTCAGAATTGAATTGAACTCAAATCCACATGCTTGGAAGGCAAACACTTTACCCACTGAGCCATCTCCCCAGCGCCTGCTTGTTATTCCTTAAAGGTAACACACACACACACACACACAAAAAAAAAAAAAAGGAAAAACCTACCATGTTCTATAGCTCTAAGGTAAACAGTTCCTATCAATGTTGTCTTGGTATGGCCAACATTTAATATGCCATAGTTTTACATAATCACAATAATCAATATAGGCGCTATTTCCCTACTGTACAGGGGCTGTCTTTCTCACTAAGAAATACATCATTACTTTCCACAATTTCCCAGTGAGCTACAGCAGGGGCATGCTGAACTGTTCTAGCAGTCCAACAGAACAATTTGATCACTTAATAATAATAGCTGAGTACCTGAAATAAATAATGTTGTAAGAGCAACCACAGACATCAACATCCAGAAACTGCAGGACCTCACTAGACATACAGGCCTTCTTGGTCCCATTCTCTTGTTCTACCTGAATTATTTTGAAAGAGCTGAAGGTAGTTGGGCAACATCAGCAACACAGCTTCCAGAAATTGCAGCTTCTGGGGATATGGGCAGATTCAGCAAGGGAAGTAAAGCAGCCATGATTACTTCCTTCCCAACCCCAGGACCCTCCCCACCCCCAAAAAAGACTGCCCCCCCCCACACAAGCAATAAAGGATTGCTCAAAAGCAGGAAGGGCATGAAGTTACAGGAAGCATCGCTAAGGGTAACCCAGAAGGGCAGAGAACCCAGAGAGGATCTGCTCTGCTCAGGTGTGGTCTAAGCAGGGTGATGGAGCAAACTTTAGGGAATGTCATTTTCATGTGGATTCCAGGCCATCCTCAATGCTGTCTACGGGAATCTCAATACTAACAGGACAGACATGGAGAGACAGCGACCGGACACAGCTACTGAACCTCTAGAAAGGAGTCGTGGGGTCTGGAAAGAAGGAACTCTGACAGAGAGCAAAGGGGTTAATACATGTGGCCAGCTCTCAGCGGGATACAAGCTGGCTCAGCCTCTGGGATGCAGGCTGAGGCCTTGTCCTGAGCAGGGCAGAAGACAGGCCTCTGCTGGTTTCTTAGCAACCATGGCAGGCGGCAAGCAGTATCCCAGGCAAGACTGTCCAGGGAAAAATTAAAATGGCCACACGCACAGACGCAGAAGGAAGCCAGGCTCGCCTCCCAGCTGGGCATGGAGGAGACATGTAGCGGGGCCCCTGCCAGCTGGTCCCTAAACCAAGCTCCACTGCAAAGTACCTGGGACGAGGGCAGTTATGAAGGTGGCCTCCTTGTACTGAAGCATCTGGACACAGCCACACAGATCACACCTCAGGGTCAAAAGTACTCTCCCAACTGTCTTCCTGAAGGCTTTGGTCACAAGCAGAGACACCCAAGCACAGCATGGACTGTTCTATGAACCCAATTTCTCCTCCCCAAAGTAACTTGGGCCCATTCTTGCTTGCAACTGCCCTTCTGAAATGCCCAATGATCTCCTATCACCCACAGGGATTGTGAGACCCACCTGCCTACACAAGTGCTCTTCCTCTGGCCATGGTCACTTGTTCCCTCTCTCTTTGCCTAAGCCCATCTTACTTACCCTGTCCCACCTGTTTTGCCAATAAGTACCAGGTGGGAGCCGTGGCAAATGTCACCAGCACCTGGATCCAAGGGCTGCCTTCTAAGATGGCCTCAAAGGCACAGGAGGAGATGTCTGCCTATCATATTGGACACAGAGACAAAGTAACACTATGACCAGATACACCTGCATATGGTCATGTCCCCCAACCCTGCAGAATGCACTATGTGCATTCTCTAATGCCTGGGGTCTTTGGCTCTGTTTTGTTTGAATTAACTGTGATGATCAGGTATCACTGGATACTTGTTTCACATTGTTACATACAGCACCATCCATTTCTAGAATCTCTTCCTGAACACCAGGACAGCCAACCCTAGACTCTAGGGAGAGCAAACAGCTCTGTTCTGCTGCTGATGTTATATTCTCCACATGAGGAGGTGGGGCTGGCACCTGTCAGAGCTGGGGACAGAAATGGAAGCCACTCCCGCCCTTGCCTTGCTTCCCTGCTCTGTCCACACTAATCTCTTGGAGAAATCATTCAGTCAATACATAGGAAAGCTATACAGGCCAACATGATGCCTCATGTAGGAAAGATGCTTGCTGCCGAGTCTCAAGTCTTGAGTTTGATTCCCCAGATCCACATGGTGGAAGGATAGGACTTCTGGGACCCCTGAAAGATGTCCTCTGACTTCTCACAGGCTGTGTGGCACATGTATGTAGACAGACAGAAAGACAAATACGAACACATGTGAGCACACACACAATATGAATGTAGTCAATTCAAAGCTGTTATAAGGACTAATTCGTATATAAGGCATATAACGCACCTAAAAATAACAAATACATTTACATACATGTATATACTTCTATCTATATATATGCTACATACATGTCTGACCTGTCTCTCACATTATCTATAATAAGGAGAGAAGGAACAAGTATGAATACCATCTGCTCTTGATGCATTCAAAACCTGACTTTGTGAAACCAAAATGATATACCCCAGTGCCCCGGGGTTCCACAGCCCTAACATTTTTCCTCCCCAGACTGCCTGTCCAATGTGCGTAACACACAGGAAGCTCACGCCCAGGAATGAAGACTCTTCACAGCCCACGCAGCACGTCCCAGATCTCTGCCGTGACCTCATCAATCTCAAGTCTCTCTCCTTGGTAGTAGATGAAGTGGGAGCTAATGAAAAAGCTAAGGAAATCAGAACTACTAAGGAAACGCCAATACTCATTCGCCATCGACATCAGCAGTAGACCGTTTTTATCCTACTTACTGCTTCGGCCTGGCACTTACGCCATGTGGCTCCCGGGCAGGACCACATCTCTGTCTCTAGATTCCATACAACGCCTGGCTAGCAATGCTATTACTCATTAAGTGTCAAAATAGTAATTATCACAGATGGTGAATCGGGTTAGTAGCTGGCTGTACTGGACTAGCCCACACTTGCCTGGGGCACAGAAGTTTAAACAGGCAGAATGCTATACAACACACTGTTCTCGCTTCCTATTTACTTATTTATTTGTTACGGTCAAGGAGAGGTGCATGTTTTCAGCTTTAGAGCTGGTTTAATGGGCTTGGGCTAACTCTTTGAAGCCACACAAAACAATGCCCTTTATAGTTTCAAACTCATGTTAGAATAAGCTGAGATTTGACTGTGCCAACCCAATGCTCACTTTCAACAAGGCATCTCTGGGGCACTTAACAGCTTCCTAGAAAGACAAGAAAACAGCTCTTGCTTTCCTACAAGAGAAGGAGGATACCACGACAGAGCCTGAAGGGTCTCCAGCCAAGGCTGCTGGTTCTTTTGACTCTACTTCTAACTGTGAGTTTTTAACCTAACTCATTTCAAGCCAGCCAGCAGCAGGAAGGGAGTCACTTCTGTTTTAAAGTGGACCTAGACATTATCAGGCAGAACAAGGGTCAGATGGGACCACGCCAGCTTATGGACTAAAACTACCCGGGTAGGTGTTAAATACAATGCATGCCTTAAAAAACCAACAGGCTGTTGAATGCCAAGCCTGCGCTATTAATTTGCATATGACATTAATTTTGTTGTCAGTATGTTAATGTGTGATTAATTCTGTCATGGGTTAGAGCGAGGAGAATTAGTTAATTGTCAGATCCCCCTCCCCCCAACTAACTCTCTCGCTCGCGCTCCACCTCCTTCTAACTTGCTCCGATTTCTCCTTATTAAGCAACGTCCTGAATTTTCTTCCTTTGGGCATTTATTTCCTTTGGGATTTTAATCCCATCTCATCCCATCTGTCCTATAAATGCATTTTTAATCCTGAGAAGTGAGAATGCCCACCTTTGGGCCTTACCCAGATGCCCCCTGTGATGACTCTGAACTCTGCCCAGGCAGTCACAGGAGTAATTGGGAAGGTCTCACAACAGGGACACACAGGTCTCACTCACATCCATAGTCGCCAGTGACTACGGCAGCTGCGTACACTGTACGGTCTGGGCTTTGTGTGCTATGCAAATAACCCACAGGGCCGGAACATGTGGAGTTAATACAAAGCCATTGCTGGATGATGGAGTAGACGATAGGCCTGTCTGTACTCCTTGCTGCCCAAAGCCTGGCTAGATCCCCTTTGGACACCAGTCTTCCCCGGCCATCGGCACACCTTGATGTTCAGCTTGGCTGAAGTTGAGGCAAGGATCACATCATCACTGTCTCCTTCCTCCTCCTCCTCCCCCTGCCCTCCTCGTAGTCTCACTTAAAGTGGCCTCAAACTCACTGTATAGCTAAATATGACCTAGACTGTCTGATTTCACTACCCTAATGCTACACTTACTGTCTGATTTCACTTACCCTAATGCTGGTTTATGTGGGGCTGGTGATCATACCCAAGGCTTTGGATGTGCTAAGAAATCCCAGCCCTTGGAGAGCATACTTACTCTGCCAATTAGCCTATCACCTAGCTACAAACTCTACTTGAAATAGTGCAGAGATGAAAAAGAAGTAGATGCTCACATGAAATGACTATCAAAAGCCCCTAAATCTGTAAGTTCCCAGACGCCAGAAAACTCAAGGGGTCCACTGGGGTCACCCAGGTCAGACTTGGTAGCTCCCAACTGAAGCAGCAAAGCCAAGCATACCTGTTATCTAGTCAGGAAAAGGTCACTCCTTGGGGATGGCAAGATGGCTCAGCAGTTAAAAGCACTTACTGTTTTGCCAGGGGACCTGAGTTCTGTTCCCGGCACCCACTGCCTCTGACTTTAGCACCAAGGCACTCAACACCCTTTTCTGGATGTTCTCACAGATACATTTTTTTTATTTTATTTTATTTTATTTTTTAAGAAGAAGGAGTGGTCTCTTGTGATGACAGTCCCTAGCTTTCTAAGTTGCAGCTCACATATGTCCACTGTGATGACTCTGAACTCTGTTCAGGCAGTCACAGGGGTAATTGGGAAGGTCTCATAACAGGGACACACAGGTCTCATTCATATCCATAGTCAGTGGCAGCTGTGTACACTGTACGGTCTGGGCTTTGTGGGCTATGTGGTGTCTGCTACCCAATCCCACTGGATTATGAAGGGATGAAGGCAGAAGAAAACAAGAGTTGGGCGGATGAGCTCATGTTACTATCATCAAAGTTACCAGAAATGCCTCTTTTATAAAGCTGGGAATCAAGTCTGTGCTCCGTTAACATGGCCTCCAATAGCCCAGGATAGCAGGCTGTGGGGATGAGGTTAGAGTGGGCAGTAACCATGTCACGATCATTGGAAGACATGAATAAAGTAACCACACTCGTCCTGCTGTCCGTAAGCTACACAATACATCTAGTTCCCTCCACCCACATCTCCCAGTCAAACCCAGGACCTCACACATGCTAGAACACTGAGGCACATACCAGCCTAAATGTTTAAGTTTATTTTTAAATATATGTATGCATATATGTGTGTTTGTATTATGCATGTGTTTGCCTACACGTATGCATGTTCACCACATGCATACAGTATTGTTAGAGGCCAGAAGAGGGCACTAGAGTCCCTGAGACTGAAGCCACAGGTGGTTGTTAAATACCATATGGGTGCCAGGAACCAAATCTAGATTCTCTGCAAGAGCAGCCAGTGTTCTTAACCATACATACAGCCATCACTCCTGCTCTGGGTGTCTTCACAGAAAGCCTTTCTTTAGAATCAAAGTGTATTTCCAAGCACTAATTCCTGCTCACTACAGTAAAGAGAACACAGATAAATGAGACCTACTTTCAAGTTGCAAATGATACATCCTGATTTTCTTTTTTTAAAGCAGAGAGTCCTCTTACAGCGTGGAAGCCACTTTTTGAATTTGTAAACTTACCTACCAACTATGTCTTTTAGTTAGCAAGGAACAATATTCTTATGAACTATAATAATTCAAATTCTAAAGTCTTAGTATTTTATTTCATATTATGTCCTTACAGCTAAACTATAGGTAGATTGGAGAGAGTCTAAACATAATTTCCCGTGACCATTCTCGGAAGGCAGGTATGTGTTTCCCCCCGTATGTCTGACTATCCTACACTCACTACAGCCTGTCTTCCCCAAGAAATACAGACAAATCATCCCAGGGACAGGAGAAGAAGGGAGACTCAGCAACTCTAATTTTCAAACTCTTGCATGGGAATTCTTTAAAAATAAGTGAAAAGACAGAATCCACCGCAAAAAACATTCCCCAAGCTCCTGTGGAAGTCACCAGCCTCTTTCTCGGATGAACGGGAAATGTGTCATTGGAACATGGGTCCCTTCTTCCTCTCTGGCTTCTGCCTGGCTCTAACTGCTTTAACATGGGCATTATCCACACAGGAAACTGGAATTACTCAGCACGTGGGAAACAGGTCCTGACCACCCAGGGCCATTAAAGATCCTGTGACATTTTTGTAAATCCGCCAAATTCCACCCCAGACAGCAGGCTCAACAGTTGCTATGTTCAGACCAGGGAAGATTACACGTTCCCAGCCCTGCTGTGAGAAACAGAGAAGAGACGAGCTTCCCTACTTAGGGAACATTCTTGGAATATGTCCTAGCCATTCTCATCTGGGCACAATCTACCAACCCTCAAAAGGTCTCAGTTTCCCTTTTGAAGACTGACATCTATATATGGGGAGAGAGAACATATCAGCTCTTCCAGGGCTGTAGGACAGAATAACGGGGCCCCTGTAGGCAGAATACAGGGAGTTGGGAACAGGAAACATCCTGGCACAGGGGCTTGCTACCCAGACATGCCCAGTAGAAAAACCACCATTAGAGTCTATTCTAAAGGGCTGGGGGAGCAGGAAGTGCCTGATGCACCAGCGGGAGCACCCACATTGGGATCCCTAGCACCCATGTTCAGAAGTCAGGTCCTGAAGAAAGCACTTAAAATCACAGTGCCAGCAAGAGGCCCCTGGGACTTGCTGGCTGCTGAATCGTTCCAGGCCAGGGGGAGACCCTGTTTCCAAAAGCAGGGAGAACAAATGATGGAGACATGCCGTATCCAACTGTGACTCTGTGTGGGTGTGAGCACAAATGCAGGAGTGTGTACACACACACACACACACATCTACCCCTATGCAAATTTATTCTTTGTTTTTTCTCATGAAATTTCACCACAGAATCTGAACATTTAACCTCTCAAACTTCCTTCACCCCCACACATAACAAGTCCCCTCCATGACCAACCACCACCATGAATCATTTGTTTATAACAGGGACTCACTCTGTAGCCCAGGCTGGGCTCGCCCTCACTGCAATCCTCCTGTCTCAGTCTCCGATGCACTGGGATTTTAGGTGTGAGGTGCCATATCCATCATATATTTTTAACACCTTATACCTTCCTTTTCCTCAACTTCTCCATCTATACCTATCTGTGGCTGGAGAATCTTCCACCCATTCTCTCACCCTGGTCAGCCAAATTCTTTCCAGGAAAAGCCCTACCCTGAGTGAGGTGCCCTTGGCTTGCTGGCTTACCCTGAAATCGCACAGAGACAGAGAAAACGACATCACGGTACAGATCACAGTCGCAGTGACACAGGAAATGTTCACCCATCCATACATCCAATAAAAAAAAAAAAAGACCCCCAAGGCAGTAGCCTTCCCAGGGTCCCAGGGGGAGGGGAGGTGGGGGCTGGGAGTTAGGGTCTGGCAGTAGGGCTCATGGCAGGTACCCCCACTCACAGCCCAGCATCCCTCCAGAGCCACCCTGGGTGCTTGAGAACAGCTTTTCCATGCCAGGCACACTCACAGCATTGTGCTCTCTAGCACTCTCTTCTCCACCAAAAACCCTGAGGCCTCCGGAGTGTACACTAACCACAAGCCTTTGAGTGGTTCATGTATTTACAAACTGAGGCATGTCGAAATCAAAGGGGATACCACATGACATAATTCGCATTAAAATGTCAACAGGCTGACAATTTATAGAGTCGATCCACGGAAGGTGGAGAGGACTAAGACTTAGTAATTGTTTAATTCCTGCTGAAACCCACGGCTGCTGTGCCTTCGGGAAGCCAGGCTGCAAAGGGGGCCTCCAGCCTGTACAGCGCCCCTTGGGGCTGGCACCATGCCAAGACCAGGCAACAGAGTTAACCATTTAGAGGCTGCGTGCAGTAAGAAAAGCCAGGCTAAAGAAAGGATGGAAGAGATGGGCAGCCAGTGAGACCATGGCTGAGATGGGTCCCCAAAGAGGGACAGGGGCCCCTTCCTTGTTGCCCTGAGCCCCTCAACCTTCTCCGAATCCAGAAGCTACAGATTGGAGATGACACAAAAGACCCTGCCAGTCTTGGTTTCCTGATGGTTTGGGGCAGCAGCCTGCTCACCCAGATCTGAGACAGGACAGAAGTGTTTGCACCTGGGTGGTGAAGGAGCAGCAGTGTCATGGCCCAAACTAGACGTCTGTTCAGATGGGGTTTCAGTCTATCTCATCAGCAGTACTGCATTTGCCCACAAAACAGAAAATATCAACTCTTACAGCTCACCTCAACTGTTTGAGGTTTGGGGGTTTTGTTTCTCTTGTTTTCTGAGACAGTCTAACTACTATGTGACCTAAGCTGGCCTTGAACTCACAATTCTCCTCCCTCCACCTCCTCCTGAGTGCTAGCATTACAGGCTTGCAGAACCATGCTGGCACCAGACTATTCCAAACACAAGGTGCGATTCTACTTGGATTCCTGAAACTGGTTTTGAGTTACTTCAAACTGACCATTACCTCAGGAGGCATCCCTTAAGGAGTGTGGGGCTGGTGGAAAGCAAAACATTTTGAAATGGCCTTGGGGTGAGGGTGGTTGGGTAAATTCTCCTGACTGTACCCTAAAGCTCTAGTCTGGTTATCTTTCATCATCCCAAAAGAAAGCCTCACCTAGAAAAACAAACAAAACACCAAAGTAGATGATTCAACAAAGCTCCCACACAGTAATATCTACCTGCATCTCCCCAGACGAACTGTGCTTGGAAAAGGTGGCCTGGCTCAGTAGGACTTGTTCCCTGAGGATGCCCAGGGCCAAATGGGCTGCAACAGGGCCCTCAGCACAGGCTGTCTGTGTGTGTAAACAGTGGCATTTCATTCTCTCTTCTACCTCATTAACTGAAACACATTAAAACAAGCGTGCATTGGGAACAGAAAATGAGCCTGCTAAGCCAAGCTGATAGATTCCTCATCAGCTGTGGGAAATGAGACCTGGGGGCAGGGGCTGGAGTAACTGTGCTCACACAGAACTCAGTTCCCAGCACCCCAGGAAGAAGGGAGGTGAAAAGGAGGGGGTCAGATGAGGAAAGGAAGGAAGGAAGGAGAAGGGAAGAAGGGGGAGGTTAAAAGGGAAGAGAAGGTCTGCTGACTGGTTTTATCTCAAGTTCACACAAGCTGGGGTCACTTGGGAAGCAGGAACCTCAGAGACTGTCCTGTATATAGGTAAGTCTGGGCATTTTTTTGACTGGTGATTGATATGAGACACTCCTGCTGACTGGACAATGTCACCTCTGGGCAGGTGGCCCTGGGTGCTTTAAGAAAGCAGGTTGAGAAAGCCATGAAGAGACATCCAGTAGGCAGCATCCCTCAGTGGCCTCTGCATCAGCTCCTGCCTCCAGCTTCCTGGATAATGGACTGTGCTCTGGAGGTGTAAGATGAAGTAAATCTTTTCCTCCCCAAGTTGCTTTTGGTCAGTGCTTTATCACAGCAATAAAAAGCAAAGTGCAATGAAGGAAAAGAAGGGAGGGAGGGAGGGAGGGGAGGGGAGGGGAGGGGAGGGGAGGGAGGGAGGGAGGGAGGGAGGGAGGGAGGGAGGGAGGAAGGAAGGAAGGAAGGAAGGAAGGAAGGAAGGAAGGAAGGAAGGAAGGAAGGAAATAACATCCCTCACATATTTAATAAGCAGAACTTCCCACTCATTTTATTTTGAATCTTCCCAAGAGAGAAGATTAGTTCGCAATCGATAAAAACACTACTATGAGATTCTTCCCCATGGAAAATATTTTTGTCAAACTATTCAGAATGGAAGGAAAGAAGAAAAAAGAAAAAAGTTTTGATACATATATATCAAAACCAAAGTTGAAAGAGGTTGGCAGCAGGGCTGGGTAGGCTCCAGTCTTCCACGAGGGTTTGCTGTGCAGAGCAGTCTGAGGCCTAAAGCCCCAAGACCCAACATGTTGGGAACACTCAAAATGTGAAGGGCTATGGGCATAGCTTGGCTCTGGAGTGCTGGCCTAGCATCTGCAAGGCCCCTCAACAAGCAAGAGGAGACAGGAAGGCTGGATCTACTCTAAAGGACTGAGAGGACACAATACTACCTCAAAGGCCCCCTGCTACAGAACAAAACTAGCGTATTCTGTCATCCTCCCCACCCAGGCTATTGGCCACAGTGAGTAACAGGCTAGAAAACAAAGAAAATCAAGCCTTATGCATTTCCCCAAATAAACATCATTGTCATTACCGCAGTACTGAGAGGTAATGGCAGGACCATTACCGACATGTGGACAAGGGATGCAAAAGACAGGCACAGTCCTTAGAAACATGTAAAACTCAGTAATAATTGGGCCAGTCCCACATCCTGGACATTACAATACCGTATTTGGTAGATGATTACCACATGGGAAATGAGTGTTGCTATGCAAAAAATGTCTTTTGCATTTCTTCATTTGCAATCCTAGTGAGTTGCTGTTTCTCATTTGCATCCTATTTTGTAGGTGTTTCCAGCCCTGTAGACTTGGGCACCACACAGCCCTCGATACCTTTATAAAACCTACCTGGCTTGGCCTATCAGTGCCATTAGGAAGAGCCGCAGAGTTTTCGTTCTGTTTTTACGTATACGTTCACAGAATCTGTTCGCACTGCTCTAACTACCAGGCAGGCAATGAACTTGGGGAGAATGTAAGAAGTCATCCCTAAGTTAGTGCTTTGGGAATCAGAAAAGGAGGCTTTATTGACTTAGATCTGTAACCAGAAACCCCAGGGCTAGCTGTGTATTTCATTTAAAGTGAGAGGAAACCAGCCTTTATAAGAGGGGATAAAGAAGGAGCATCTACTACTGGGATAGCCAAGAAGATTAACCTCCAATGTGCAAATGGGGAAGAGGGGGGATGCATCCTTAAAAAAAAAAAAAAAAAAAGTTCAGCTGGAAAAAAAAAAAAAAACTTCTGAAATATCTAAAATTTAAAATTAATGGTGCACCAAAGGTTGTCATGGAAACAGTTTTGCATACTTGACTGCAGGTGCTGGTTGTGAGGGAGAGTGAGGACTGACTTGAAGGCCACAGGCAGGGACACAAATGTAAACATTAAAGAGAGACTCCTAAGGCAATGTTAAGTCAGCCATGTCACAGACACTGTGGCTTTGGATGTAAATGAACTCACTTATGCAGGGCGGGAAAGGGCGGCTTTGAGGCGCCAGCCAACCCCAGGCTTGTGTCTGGGGGGCTGCTCCTACTCCAGGATGCTCTGTGCTATTTCCAAGGTTACAAGATGCACTCAGAAGCAGACACAAAGCATGAAAGGACACCGGTGTCAGACATAGTCCAGTTTAATTAGAGTTCAGCTTTCTTTTTGTTCATCTTTGCCCTCCATGTTCCTCACGTCGGGGCTGGAGCTTTGGGGAAGTTGCGCTCTTGCTGTCCCCTTGCTTTGTCTTTTTTTTTTTTTAAAGTATGTGTACGAACCTTTGTCAGAAACCAGTAAGAGAGTAAGAAAGGGAAGGAATGGAATTCTGAGAATGCATCATATTCGCAACTTCAGCTCTGAGCAGCTGGACATTGTTAAAAATACATAAATAAATAAACAAATGAGTAGCCGGATAGAGAGCAAGTATTATAAGCTCAACTTCAACTTTGAGCTGCTGGATATTGTTAAAAATAGATAGATCTAAATGAATATATAGATAAACAGACAAACAGGGCGGCAGCGTCTCCAGTTATTAGGCCGGTATTATGAGGCTCTCACAAGTGCTAATGCAGCAGGTGCACTGCAGAGAAGGGCTGGAGAGAACGCCAGCCAAAGTGGAGCTGGCCCTGGATGGTTCCCGGTGCCTCTAACTACTTTTCTAGGTCCCTACTTTCTCAGAAGAGGCAGAGGCAAATATATACTTTCAGTGCTGGAAGGAAGCTCAGTTGTGTGTCCGTGCTCATCCTTCACACAGGGCCACCACAGACCAACCAAGATCAAGTCATGGTGACACTCTCTAAAATGAAATTTCTCTTCTTCTTCACTCCCCTCCAACACATACTCTCTCTCTCTCTCTCACACACACACACACACACACACACACACAAAACACTGACCACTCTGTCCTCCAAGTCAACAGTGTGTCAAGATCAAACCAAGGGAAGCCAAATTATGAGACGTCAAGTTATCAGCTAGGCCCTAGCTAAAGCTAACACCTATACAACTCACTGAGCACAGAGAAGTCCAGCTGGTGACTTCTACCCAGAGCCTTCACCCCTATGTACTAGTTAGTGTTCACAGTCCTAGAAGATACTCTGCACACTACCAACCCGAGTACAAATGCTTAGATCTACAATGATGGCCTGACTGAAAGATTTAGGGCCACTCCAGGAACTGAAGTCATCCCCGACACTGCTTGAATGACCAAGAACCTGTGACTAAATAATAGCCCAGGTACCCTGGGGAAAACCAAATACTACTGTTCTGCTACAAAGAACATAGCCATAACATAACTCCTAAGAACATTCTGTTACACTCAGATCAATGCCTTGCTCAACCATTATCAGAGAAGCTTCTTCTGCAGTAGATGGGAACCAATACGGAGACCCACAGCTGGACAACATGCAGAGAGCGAGAGACTTTGGAACACTGAACCCTACATGGGATGTCTCCATCAAATCCCCTCCCTCAGAGCTCAGAGAAGCCTGTGGAAGAGGAGGCAAGAAGACTGTGAGAGCCCGGGAAGAGGGAAGACACCAAGAAGACAAGGTCTTCTAAACACACCAGGACTGACAGACATACGGACTGAGTGAGACTGTAGCAGCAAGCAGAGAACGGAGCCAGATGGGGTCCAGCACTGAGCAGGGAAGTGAGCATGAGCCTCCATCCCTAACTCCAATTGATAGCCACTTGCAAATGAAAAATTAGTTCCCTCCAGCTGAGTCTCACTGGGTATACAAACCGCTCTTAAGGGCAAGCGCCATGCCCAGCAGTAGATAGCCAATATAAAATGAACTCCGGGGTATCTTCGGTGATTCTGTGTCTTACAATGTTTGGTCAGGGCTTTTTTTAAAATAACAAAACTTTACAGATCCTTTGCATATAGATTATGGTTTTCGGTTCTGTGTTTTCACGGTGTTCCCGTGTGTGAGCATGTGTGTCTGTTGTGTCTTATGCCTTTTCTTTGGCTCTTTATCTTCTGTTTCTTTTGTTTTATTCAAACTGTTTGGTTTTGATTTCTTTTGTTTTATTATTATCCCTTGGAGGCCTGCTGGTTTTTAAAGAAGGGACAGAAGGGGTGCGGATTTAGATGGGAGGGTAGGTGGAGAGGATCCTTGAGGAATTGAGGAAAAGGGAAACTATAAAACACAATAGAGTTTATTTAAAAATACACTTTCAATAAGAGAAAAGATTTAAAAAGTAAAAATGTGAAGCTCTTGAAAAAATTAAATTTTATTAAAATTATTAAAATTAGAAAAGTTTGAATGAATAAATAAAATTATTCAGTTATATTCACAGAAGGCATTGGAAAATTAAAAAAACAGAAGAGTGGTGTTATCATAGAATAATGGGTTATGAGGCTGGGAGATTAAGAGTCTTCCTATACAAGCAGGAAGACCTCAGTTCGCATCCCAGCACAAACAAAAACAGTGGGCGTGGCTGTAGCCCAGCACTGGGAGACAGGGTAGGAGGATCCTAGGAGCTGGCTGGATGTCCCTGTCTCAGGCAATCAGATGGGAAATAGAGGAAGGCATTTGGCATCCCTCTCTGGCTTCTGCATACACAATCATACCCACACACTCATGTGTATAACCACACACACACACACACACACACACACACACACACACACACACACTTCACATTGTTTTGTGTATGGATTCCATTGTAGGCACATTGAATGTATTAAATGTATATCTCATTCAACTTGTTCAGTCACCGTGTTGGGCAGGCAGCTCTATTAGCCCATTTCACGGAGGGGTAATGGGGAAGGGATTTACAGAGATCTCAGATAGGGAATTCCTCTCCTATAAAGAGTCTGAGAGCTACTGGGTTTACTCCAAGGTACCAGGACACCAAGTTAGCTTTCCATTCTGTATCCAGACCCTCCCATCACATGCCCAGCACCCACTGCATATCCCCTGAATGACCAAGAGCCATTTGTCAGTTATTTAGCAAGAGAGATCAAAACTTAGAATTCTGTAGAAAATATCAACAGGCCCATCATTCCCATGGGAACTCCTGGATGCAGAGAATTCTGGGTTAGAAATTGGCATCTGGTGAGCATCTGAACGTTCTCTGAGTGGCCAAGAACCTGCTAGCCCTCTACCCCTTTCCCCACAGCAATCTGAGAGTCCTTGGCAGGTTTCTGCCTCCAGGAAGACCAACCCCTATTTTTCAGAGACACAGCATGGTCCACTCCGTTCCGTCCATGCAGTGTGTGTGTGAGGGGGGGGAGGTGTGAAGAAACATTACCACAAGTTTTCCACATGGTGGTATTTGAGGTAGGAAGAATATTTTGTTTTGGAATTTTTCTTCCACCTTGCATCATAAAAACTTTCAATTGTAGAGATACGTTAGACACATAGCACCCAGACGCTAAGACTGACACTCCACTGGGTATCTATTCCTCCCTTTATCCCCTTGGGTATCAATGCATGCCCCTTACACTGCAGACACACTCCAATGTACCTCATAGACATCAGTACACTGTATGTCCTCCTACAAATACTCCACCACGGGTAGCACTTGCTAGACTTAACTATTTGTTGAGTTTGACAGAAAGCCTGAGTAGCCTTCCATATCAGCAAAACACTAAAGAAACCCACTGCACAAACTTTCAACTCACAGCTAGTTTTTTTTTTTTTTTTCTTTTTCTTTTCTTCAAAAGCTCTGAGACGGCACACATAGGGGGAAACTTAGACTCCAGTTTCAGGTTCAGGACTCGGAAAGATGTCTATCTCCGTCTCTTGCCCACCTCACCACCCTATGTGATCACCCCCGTCCAATCTTGCTGTAACTACAGCTTTCCTGCCTGTCTTTGGATCTAACCAACTTGGTATCTGTTTCCCTGAAGACCTGCACAGCTCTTAGTCAATCACCAACCCCTCTCTGTGTTTTCAAACTGGACCATGACCCATTAAGGCGATGGTTCTCAGAGTCCCATAGAAAATGAAACCAGAACTTCTGAGGGCTGGAAAGAATCCTGCAGGTAGGGACATTTTTGTAAAGCTCCCTACATGAAAATACCAACAGTGAGCCATGAAATCAACTTGCAAAACACAAGAAAACAAGACAGACAGAATATATCAAAATGTGGCATACAAAGGATGAAAACATATACAATGTCTGTTTCAAACATATATACAAAATACATCTGTTTAGGGATATCCTGAGTGGTCAATGGAATTGTGCTTCTTTGTACAAAAGCAGCCAAATTTTCAAGCCACTACCCTGAAGAAGCTGGTACCATTGTCTACTCAGATAAGGAGCTCAGGTTCAGAGCCCTGCAGCTTCCTGGTGTGGTAGCATTCCTCTGTGACCCCAGCATGGGTGTGGCGGAGGCAGGAAGATCAGGAGTTCAAGGCTGACTTAGGTACCCAGTGAATCTAAGATTAACCCTTGTCTCCAAACCAAAAAGAACTATGGCTGAATCCACAGCAGGAGGAGGAAAGAAGGCTGGAGCATCTCTGCTCCTAGAACATGGTTTTCAGGGAAGGAACCAGATCTGGGGCTAAGTGAGCATGGATTAGACACGGACTCTTGCCTAGGGAAGAGAAGGCATTGGGAAGGGGTGACTCCAAAAAAACCAGTGGAGAGACTTTTCAGAGCTGGAGGTAATCTTCAAATCTCTAAGTTTTTGTCTGGTTTGTTTGTTTGTCTGGCTGGTTTTATAAGGCAGGGTTTCCCTGTATATCTCTGAAACTTGTTAGACCAGGCTGGCCTTGAACTCACAGAGATACTCTTGTCTCTGCCTCCGGAATGCAGGGATTAAAGGTCTGTGCTACCTGCTGGGCCCTAGGTTTTTATATTCTTCCACTATCAAGTCATCAGGTGACACTTGCTCAGTCTACCCCAAATCCACAAGATACTGGAAAAGACGCAAAACAGAAGGGGAATAAAAGATACTGCTGTTCAGGGCTCTCCGGCTAAGGAAAGGCAGACAAGCACTGAGAGGATAAGGGCCACTCTGAGAGAACTGCCTGGGCTGACAGGGTTTAGGAGAGCTTGCCGTGATGAGCAGGCGAGGATTTTCCATTGAAACACGCTGCAGGATCCTGTGAGGGCCGTTGCCTGGCAGTCAGAAAGGAAATAAATTACCGAGAAGAACTAATGGTAAAGCTGTGGCTAAGAATGACTCCACGATGCCTAGATCCATGAGCCATACCCACCTCATTCCAGAATGCTGAATCATGAAGCCAAGTGCTTAGAAGGGGCTGCTCTACCAGTTCAAGGGGAGGTGAGAAATCGGGGGGGGGGGGGGGGCGCTGCTGGGGGTTGGGGTACTTAGAGACTATATACAAGTGGAGGCATAAGCAGAGACACGTGGATGCCAAGAGCCAGCATGGAGTCAGACACTGAGAAGTGTCAAAGTTGAGGACAAGTTTGCAGCTGTCATCCTTGGGCTTCATGAAGAGCCTTAGAGAGAGAGACATAGAAGAAGGGGAGTTGGATCACACCTTGAGGGAGGAGCAAGCCTTGGAGAACAAGGGCAGACAGACAGAAAAGGGGATCCAGGATAAGGCTGCTGAAGGTGACATGGACGGTCAGGAACGTGGTTCTTGCAAACACCACTGATGACCTGGATGAGTGAGTATCGCTTCCAGAATAGCGAAGAGAGAGCCACCATCAGTCATTGTTCAGACTGGGACAATCATGGGAAAGGGGTTATGGACCAAAGATAACCCAGTCTTATGCAGCTATGGCCAGTGCCACCAGCCTGACTGGGGACCAGATGACTTCAGGCAGTACAAGCCACCCAAGTCAGATCCCTGATCACCATGGATATCCCAGCCAGGTCCAGGAAACCTCAGGAGACAGAGCCTCCATCCTTTCTGCTCCGTTTTCCCCACTGCAGAGGGAGAACCACCTTAATGCTCCCTGACCACTCTTCTTCCTCAGGGAATCTCTGTCCTAAGTATGAGAGGCACAGAGGCACTTGGAGCAGCTTTAGTCCTGCTATACATTATCAGAAGACACCTTCCCTAACTGCTAAGCCACATTCCTCACAAACCTGCTTCAAATAAAAACACTGAACAATGGCCAGACCTTGTATATTGTTCTGTAATCTCATACTAAAGCAAGAGGGCTGGCTGGAGTCTGAGGACAGCCTGGGCTACAGAGCAACATCCTGTCCCCCCAAAACTCAAAGTGTTGTACTATGAAGCTGAGAATAATGGCCCATACTTATAATTCCAGCAGTCAGGAGGCTCAGACGGGTAAGTCTGAGTCTAACCTGAGCTACACAGTGAGCTCTAAGGGGAGAGAGGGTTTAAAAAAGGAGAGAAAAGGGGAAATGTTTTGTAACCACTTACTCATACCCTCCTATATAGATGCTGCATCCTTCAAATGTACCCCTGAAGGTGAGGCAACCCAAGGTGGCCAGCAGTGCAAAGCCGGCGTGTGAGGGAGGAGCCAGCCATTTTAAATGGTGTGGTGGCCATTAAACACCCAGGAACAGGAAAACCCGAATGGGTCACCAGGCCTTCAAGAAGGAACAGGAAGCAGATTCTTCCTGGAAGACTCATCAAAAAGACACTTTCTGACAGGGATGCAAGCCTATCTTGAGCAAGGTGGGGCATGTTCAGCCAAGTCACTAAGAAATGAGCTGCTGGGTCAATTAGCTGTGTAATTAACTCCCCACCCCTACCCCCAGCGTCCCCCAAGGACTTGGGCTTTGTGACTGCTGTCAGAAACTTTCCTAGGTGAATTTGATTCTAAAGGCCTCTTACTTAGAGAGGGCCAAAGAGTCATCCAGGGATGGACAAGAGGCGTCTGAGAGCAGGGAGGGTACAGTGGTGGTGGTGGTGCTGATGGTGGTGGTGGTGGTGGGTGGGGTCCTAGAAGACTGGGAAGGGAGGGTGTCTTCTGGGGCTGTCTTTCACTTCACTCTTGGCTTTTCCTGGAAGGTCTCCTCTTTGAGACAGCAGAGATGATGCTATCAGGATGGGTGTTTATTCTTATCATCCCTCCACCCCTACCCCAGGCCCTGTGCCAGACTTGGGAGGAAGTTGTGACACAGGTGTCAGATTCCAGAGCACTGGCTGCTCTTCCAGGGGAACAGGGTTCAATTCCCACTAGCTACACAACTATCCACCAACACCCTCACACAGACGTACTTGCAGGCAAAACACCAATGCACATAAAAATAAATTTTTTTAAAGAAGATTCCAGAGTGCTCTGGCTTTGCTTGTACTGGGGACTGCCACGGCAGAAAGACCCCCATCTAATTTTAGAACACGACCCACTGCTTTTAACGGGCTGTGTTTGAATGGAATGCTTCAAGTTCCAGACCCTGTAAAGTACCGACTCTCCTGGGTCCCCGAAGGTTCTCTGTACAGTAGCATTTGGTGGCTTTCTTGTAGAAGGTGGTTTGGGGGAAGACAGAACACAGAATCAGAGTTCCCTTACGATCAGTGTCCCACTCAAGATATCGCCCCATGTGATAGGACGTATTTCATTACTGCTATCCCCCAAGCTTTCTAGAAGGATTCAAAATGAGGGAACCTAAGGAGCATCCTTGTCCCCTCTAACCAAGCCAGTGCCACCGGGTGCAGGCCTGTGATTTCTTTACACTGCTCTACAAGCAAATCAATGAATGTGAGACACCCTTAGGAAGTGTTGGGGGGGCGGGGGGCTCACCCTCTTGTACATTTACGCCCACTTTCTGATTCTCAGATAAGGCTTAATTTTCCTGACTATATTTTGACAGATTTGGTTCCATTAGTGATGGCTGCAACTGGTTCAGGTAGGAAAAGCAAGCAGCCTCCTGGAAGGTGAAGTCCAGCCCTCCTGGGGCGGTCTCACTGTGTCCTGCTTTGAATCTAGACACCCCACCCCTGCGCACACTCCCTCCGTCTCTCTCTTCCCTTGTCTCTCTATCTCTGTGTCTCCCCCTCTCCACTCCCCCCCCTCCGGTGTGTGTGTGTGTGTGTGTGTGTGTGTGTGTGTGTGTGTGTGAGTGAATTCTCTATCTCTGTGTCTCCCCCTCTCCACCCCCCGCGCGTGCGCGTGCGTGTGCGTGTGCGTGTGCGTGTGCGTGTGTGTGTGTGTGTGTGTGAATTTGCTTCCCTCACCTCTCAGCCTGCAGGTTTGCTGCTTGGAGGCATGGGGTTTCAGAGTCACTCAGTGGATGACACTCCTTCTCTTATAATGCACTATCCTCTCCGATATTCCACACCTGAGTGCCAAAGCCCAACACCTAACTTCTGTTAGAGGAAACCTACATTCCTAGGACAACCCAGGGGGGCAGCTGTGTGAGAAGCACTGGGAGCAGTCAGGATTTTATTCTCTCTCCTTGTCTGAGGCATCTGCATGATCCTTCTAGTCCTCTCGGCTGGTCAGAGGTATGAAAGAGGGAAGGGTTGTCAATTGGTAAGAACAGCTCCACTAACAGTCAAGAAGAGCCACCACATGCCAATTCAGAGGCGCGCCATACCTGCTCATCTCCCCTACTTGGCCTAGGTTTGGAATACACATACGGAAAACACTGTTCTCAGGGCTTGGGGAGCCCACCACCCAGAGGATGGATATTGAAGACAAAGCACTGAATTTGGGCTGCTAACAAAGCTCCTTGGGACACAACAGGTTAGAGAGCCATGAGTCCCAGTCTACACACACACACCATATACCATCCCCTATCCCCCAGGGCTGGCTGACATTCAGTAAGGGAAGCTGATCTAGGCAGGGATCCTGCTCCTTTTCTATTTGCCTCCCTGGGTTCAGAAGCAGGTAGAGGAACAGGGCAGATCCCATGACACCAGGACACCTCCATCACAACCTATTAGTCCCTTGGCTCAACTCTCCTTTAAGGTACAAGAAGGTGGTGGCTCCATGGTATGACACATGTCACCCACAGCAGGCCAGAGAGGTCAGCTCAGAAGTGTCTGCAAAGACCCAACAGTCCCCAAGGAGGAGGTAATCACCAGAGAGAAAAAGGAAGAACGGACAGTAGGGATGGGCATTTCCTTTAGTAATTCCAATGTGCAGGCCATGTTGGCAAAGAAAATGCTGCTATACTTATTGACCTAAGAGACCAAGTTAGCTTCAGAGGCTCTGTCTTGAGCCTGGGAACCTGCCCTGCTCATTAACAGTTACAAATCAAACATCAGCAATAGGTAAACAGTTCTAACCTTCTACAGACCAGGAAAGGACCCTAGAGGAGGTTCCCTTGTCGCTCCTGATGAGTCTGAACTAAAACCTGTGCTGTTGTCCCTCTTAAAAACTCATCTACCACAGACAGGGGTCTTCCAAGTGCAATGGCCTGGGCCCCCATGTGTGTCTTTCTGCATCTGAAAAACAACTGCAGGAGGCATCCCAGGAGCCTGGGTAAGCGAGGGCGGTGTGCGTGGCCGGTACAGGCATAGCAGAGCCAACCAGGCATCCTGACCCCACCACAGCAGAAGAAATGAAATAATTTCAATAAAAGGAAATGATGGGGGTGGTGGTATCCAAAAAAGGGGAAAATTTAACAAAAAGGAATGAGATTTTTTTTTCACCTTCAGGATAGGAAAAGGCATATTACTTATTCAATACCAAAAATACATGACCATCTGATATGAGGGTTTGATATGAGGAACAAAAACCGGAAACTATCATCAGAAGCTCTTATCATTCTCTTTTCGAGAAACACTAGGAAGAGAACAGAAGGGGACTAAGGAAACAAGGAAGCCGCTTATCTTTCCTCAGCCTCCCGTAGGGCCTGCTGGAAGGTCACCACCCAAAGGCGGACTATGCCAAAATAAATACAAGCTGGTCACTTCAATGCGAGTTTTAGGTGTGTGGCTGTGTGTCTGCAACACTTGTGTGCCTGGTGCCCATTAAGGCTAGAAGTGGTTGCTGGATCCTCTGGAAGTGGAGTTACAGATGGCTATAAGCCAGCCATGGCAAGTATATTTTATGCAATATACTACTTATCCAGCTGAAACCTGAATTTTCCTGAGCACCGCATAGTGTCACTGGGCTGTTTCAGACCAGACCAAGAGACCCCAGGAGCAAAGCTTTCACTTGAAGGTCACCGCCTTCTGTCAGCTGCTTCGATACCCTCCACAGTTCATCACCTCATGTAGCCCAGGCTGGCCTCAAACACCCTACGTAGCTGAGGATGACCTTGAACTACTGATCCTCCTGCCTACAGCTCCTGGGTGCGGGGGTTCCAGACAAAGACCACAATACTGTTTGATGGGGTGCTGGAGACTGAACCCAGAATCTCTTTGGGCCAGCACTGTACCAACAGAACCATATGCCCAGCCATCTCATTCACCTTTGTTTAGAATCTTTAAATTTCCACTTAATATTGCAGCGCTTCTCAGAAACGTGTTGGGGGGGGGGGCACTGGAATTTTACTAAGGTATGAAATGACTTAGTACTACCAACATGGTTTTCATAAGAATAGCCTTTCCTAGCCCACACATATATAATATTTATAGTTCTCAGTTCTGTTTAAAACAGAACCAAGAATATGGTTCAGGTATATTATGTAATTATTTAAAAGCTCTTGCCTTTTCCTGACAGTGTTGCTGACAATGCCTTAATTGTTCCTTTACAATTTCCCTTTCAAAACAAAAAACCAGAAACACCTGTTGGATCTGTATGTATTCAAATGTGCCTTTGAGTCCAAGTCCCCAGCAACTTAAAGGATTCAAAATAGGAGTTCACACTTTCACCCCATTGTGAGCACCTGCAATGTAAACTGTCTTGTCTCCCTGACTTATCCACATTAACTACAGCATGCACGACTGTTCTAGAAGCCAAAGAAAAGTAACAGTCGGGCAAACATTCTCCCAGTTGTTAAAGACCATCCCTAAGATGGCAGAGATCTCGATGTAGGTGGGGCAGGCCGAGAGGTAAGCTTTTCCAACAATACCCTGCACTGGCCAACAATTTACTCAGATATGGCATCCATACTACCTGGACGCCAACTTCCAAAGAGAAACAAAGATCCTCCTGGCTGGGCATAGCACTACACACCTGTAATCCAGGCAGAGGTCAGCCTGGGCTACTTAGACCCTGTCCCAATAAATAAATAAATGAGTGAGTAAATAAATGGGGAGAGAGAGAGAGAGAAAGAGAGAGAGAGAGAGAGAGAGAGAGAGAGAGAGAGAGAGAGAGAGCGAGCGCACACAGAGGGAGCTTCTATGGGATCCCAGGGTTGTTCTCAGAACATTTATTCTTAAAGATAAATGATGAGAAACATGTGGGCCCAACCAACATACTATGAAATAGCTTCCCACTGAGCCCCTGAATATTTCAGGAAATAGCTCAAGATGGGAGAGAGTGATGGAAGCAAGCAATGAACCCAACGTATTTCCCTTTGCATACACCAGAGAGACCAGCAAAGGAGAGAGGATGATGCTGCCTGACAGGATTTTGTCTACCTTGAGACCAGGGGGACCTTTGTGCCCCTTCTTCTTACCTCCCTGCCTCTCTTGACACCCTCCAAGCATCTAGATTGGGGTAGTACTAGCAAGGCTTGGGAGAACAAGGAATTTGAAATGCACCTTTTCACGTCGTAAGAGGGAGGTTAATATTAAAAAACTGCAGGGGACTGCAGAGATGGCTCACTTGGTAAAACTCGTACAAGCAGGACGGTTTGAGTTTGGATTCCCTAGCACCCACATTCAAGCTACCCTCTGCCTCTGTCTGTAATTCCAGTCCTGGGGGCTGGGGGGCTGGGGGCTGGGGGGCTGGGGGCTGGGGGCCGGTGTAGACAGGAAGATTATTGGTGCTTTCGGTCCAGACGGCCTAGCTGAAACTGAGCTCTGGCTTCAATAAGAGACCTTGTCTCAAAAGCTAAGGTAAAGAAAGAGTAAAGAGAGTATCCAGTGCCTGCCCCCCACCCCCAACCCCCACCAAGTCCCATGTGCTTAAGCAACTAACCATCCCATTTGAAAGAAAACTTCCAGTGTATCATATACACAACATAACCCTCAGGCTTCACAGGTATAAATGAAAGCAAAGGATTAAAGAAAACCATGAGGTGTGGCCACATGTCCTGAGCTTGTACCTGAGTTCTACCAGCACTCACCAGAATGTGACACAGAGCCTCTCTGCACCTCATCTAAACGGTGTTTAAGTGAGCAGTCCAGATGTGAACACGTATCTACAAACGCATGCTATCTATGAAAGCATATGAAGATGTTGAAGAGTAGGCGGGTAGCGTCGGAAAATTACTTTTACAGCTTAAAAATTGCTGGAAAGAGTACTTGGGTATTTTTTTTTTCTTTGTTGTGGTTAGTTTTAAACACTCCCAGTGTGTGCATGCACACACTCAGTACATCACGCAAGCAGGAAGTCAGAGACAGATCTCATGACTCCTTCCAAACCTGGTTGGTCAAGTTTGGCAGCAAACACCTTTTCTGACCCAGTCATCTCATCAGCCCCAAGGATATTTTGCAACAGGGATTCCATGGCATTTTTGTTTTTTAAACAGGGGGTGGGGTGGGGGAGCTAGATGAAAGCGGGGTATAATAGCACAAGCCTGTAACCCTATCATTTCAGAAATGGATGCAAGAAAATTACTAATTCAAGGCAACCTTGGGTTACAGAGCAAGTTCCTGTCCCCCACAAAAGGGAAACACAAATAGGTCATTGTGAGATATCACTAGACTGACAGTAATTTTCTCATTTCCTCCTGTATTTAAAAATGGTATTTTCACAATGGCCATATCCTATTCATACTGCATTTACAATAAAAGTAAGTAATCCACATTATTACTGGCTTGTAAATGCAATACTAACCATGTAAGAACTACTCTAGACCACAGCAGAATATAGTAACCGTCTATCAAAGACTGCTCACTTCTACCCATTAAAAAAAAAAAAAAAAAAAAAAAAAAAAAAAAAAAAAAAAAAAAAAAAAAAGATGGGGTGGGAGGGAAGGGAGGCTCTAGGGGTGCTCACCAGAAGGGGGTGGGGATGGCAGGGAAGCGTGGGCATAAACATGGAGAATGAAAGAAAGCTACTTTGGCTAATAGTTATATTACCAGTTTTCTCAACAAATGGCATATTAACTATGGGAGTTTAAAAGAGAGAGACATCTAACACAATTTCAGTTCCATTATGTGAGGTCTGAAGTGTTGAGCCAAAAGATAACACTGGCCTGGACTTCCTGACCTGAGGGTTTGCACAAGGCCATAACTAGGATGACCCGAGCAAAGTGTTCATGTGAGGGTCATCCACTGAATACATCAGTACCTCCTAGGGAATACAGACAAAGGTGCCTGAGATGTTTCTAAAAAGCAAGGGACCTTCCCAAGGGCTAAGAACTGTCCATACTGTACACCACTGGGGATACACTAGCCGCGTGTTCCCATAGCAGTGATGGTTTGACCTAGTTCTGTCTGAACCCTGCCCTCAAGGAGGACTGACCTTTCTTTTATCTCCCACAGCCAGCCTGGGATCCTCTTCCAGCATGGACTCATGGGGCCATAAGCTGTCTCTCAGCCAGGTCAGGAGCCCATGTCCTGTCAGCTCTGTTGTCCATTGCGGGAACAGAACTTACAACATCCCCTTGCTCCAGAGGAGAAGGGCAGAAAGACCAAATGTGATGAAATTCACCGAAGCATCTGGCCCTTCACACCTTCTGAATCCCTCTCAGGAAAGCATTTCATTCCCTGGCCAAAGCCACCCAGGGTAGGCGGAGAAGTCAGCAGACACTTAAAGTCTGCCTCATAGGAAAAGGTAGCTAAAAGAGACTGGTTCCGGAATCAAATCATGAATAAACCACGGGAACACTAGTGCTTCAGGAGCTGCCCAGAGGACTCAGGCTCCTAGCTGTCAGAACAAGACAAAAGGCCACTGATCAGCGACCCACCCGATCCCTGGGCATTAAGGATACAGTGGTCTTCTGAAAAATCCCTTACTGCCCCGCCTCCACATAACATACACACTACCCATAGGGTGACCATTAAGGAGACCAAGATGTGGTTTCCATATGAAATCTTTTCTGAGTGTTTTAACATCTTCTGATTGTCCGTCCACCATGCAATGGCTTTATGACCCTGCCTGGAAATGAGACCCAAGGAGCAATTTCCTCATAAAGGCAGGAGGAATGTGAAGTAATGTTCTCCTGTCCTTCCATCTGTGTTCCTATCAGAAGAGGCAGAAGCACCATCCACTGCACGTACAACTTGGCTGCGTGTGCCCATGTGCTATAAGCAGTGCCTCCCCTTCCCTCTGGTGGTTCCGATGCTCTTCCTGGCAGCCCCAGACGGTTCCCGCTCAACCCTCACACTGAGTTAGGTAGGCAACAGTCCTTGCTAAAATTTAAGATTATCATAAAAGCTGGGGTCCTGACCCAATCAGAGGTACCTCCTGCTAGGTTCTCAGAGTTGGCCAGTGTGCTTAGATTCCATTCACTTCCTGTACCTCTCCCCCTTCCCCAAGCAGAAAAGACCACATATTTCCCAAAGCTCTGACATTCTATCATCAGGGAGGCAAGATACCTCAGGGGAACCAAGGATAGCCCATCACTCAGAATCTACACTGTTCCAGGAAGAAAGGCAAGGGACAGGTACTATCAGCAAGAGGCTCCCTGCATTAAGATAAGCAAAGGCATTCCTACGTTTCTGTAGGGAAGGGAAGGGGAGAGGAGGCAGGAAGTATTTACACAGGAAATCAGGAGAAGGTGTGACTGAGGTTTGGAGGCTTAGCTCTGGTAAGAGGAAATTTCACAATGCACTTCCATGATAGCTCAGGAATCTGCCTCAGCACAGAAGGCAGAGGCCAGGTGATCAGGGTGCCACCACAGTCGGTCAGATAGATGCATAGTGGTTAAAACAAAAGCCAGGGATTCCATCATGAGCACTTTAGAAAAACAGTCTCCCATCTGATACCACGTGCTCTCCAGACCTCCTGCCCCACCATACACAAAACTCATTTTGAAATTCATCACTGAAGTTGAGATGATTCTGGGGGTAGATGTCCTGACATCAAGCCTGACGACCTGAATTTGATCCCCAGGACCTAGGCTGCAGAAGAGAATAAATTCCCTCAAATTGTGTATGAATGTCTTAATTTAAAAAAAAAAATCACACAATAACCAGAATAGACTATTGTTGGGGGGGAGGGGGGGATAAAGTTCTTCAGCTTGGCTTGACCACTGTGTCAAGTTCTGAGTTGTGGAAAAGGCCAGCCCTAACATAGCACAGCTACAGGCTGGCATGGTTCGTACTTGGAAACTGGTTGTTTTTTGGTTTGTTCGTTTGTTTTATTTTGTTGTTGTCATCCCCCCCCCCCCCCAATTCTGGAATATCTTTAGATCTTTAAGATCTAAGCACAGAATTCATCATCTTATACACGCTGCCTGAGGTAATTTGATGCCATATTCACAAGTGCTGAAATGTTTTGACTATAGTCCATCACGGGGTCAAATGTGGCATCGTGTTGGTGCTCAATTTACAGATTGGGGGTTTTCAGATTAAGGCTCCACCTCTATCAATCCATATAGCACCACCGGAAGTGACAAGGCTGGTATGAGGTCCCAAGACAAACTTGTTTGCACCTCCTGACCCTATGAATCTGTCTCCTCCAACACAAAGGAAGGGGGGGGGGGGGTAAAGGCTTGGCTCACAGGAGTAGTACAAGAGTTCCACTGAGAAGTCAAGTCATAGCCACTTCAGTGGGTACAACAGAGCAACTAACTTCGGCGGCTAGGAAACCGGCTTAGTTTGGAGTTCTTGCCTAGCATGAAGTCCTGTGTTCAGTCCCCAGATCCTCATAAAACTGGGTGTGGAGATGCACACTCAGGAGGAGGGGCAAGAGGACCAGAAGTTCAAAGGTCATCCTTAACTACAGAGTGAGATGGAGACGATTCTGACATACATGACACCCTGTCGCAAAAAGCAAAATACACAAAGGCAGACAGAAAACTTCAAGTTTGCCCTGGCTAGTCTTGAACAATTTGTTAGGAAGTGGAACAGAGGGAGAAGGTGTGGCAGGCAGGATGGGGGGAGCCCGGCAGGCTGAGTGCCCTCCCCTGGTCAGCCGCTTTGGGAGTGGTTTCTCTAGCAGACAGTAAAGAACTCGATTACATCCAGTTAACTGTGGTCTAAACTGATTATGCATGTGCTGGGCTAATGGATTACATTAGCAAGAGGAAAAATAACATGCAATCAATCTCCATTACTATGGGCCACACCAGGGCCCAATCACCTCCAAACCCCACCCGAATCCAGCCACTGGAGAAACCCAGGGAGAGTGAGCTCCTTCCATAGCAAGAAGTTTATCTTAGTCACATGGAGGGAACAAAGGGGCTGGGAGCAAGCTCTGGCCTCATAATCCAAAGGTGGATGGGAAGAGAGCTCCCTGCCCCTTAAAAGAGCCTCAGCAAGCAGAGGGACATTCATTATCCAAGTACTAATAGGACCAGAGTAACCTTTGCCTCCTGACACAGGAGCAGCTACACTCAACCACTAGGGCTGGCCACTCCAGGGATGCACCCACCAAAGGGCTGCTGTTCCACCCTCTGGATTAGTATTTAGGGCCCTTCTACTTGTGGCAGAGGCTTTTAACAAGAGTATAATCACTCTGTCTTGAGCAAACAAACAAACAAACCAATAAAATAGGTTAAATAAGGTCCAGTCATGTAAGTGACCAGAGCAAATAGGGCAGAAAAATAAATAAATAAATAAATAAATAAATAAATAAATAAATAAATAAATAAATAAATAAATAAATAAATAAAACGCTTGCTTCATCCTGTCAGGTGGATATGATTGGAGGGGGGTGGAGATAGTGTTTCCTCATCGAATCCTCTGTTTCTGGGACCTTCGGAAGCAAACCCAAGTGCTTGGCTTTAGTCAAGACCTGGACCACATGGAAGACGTGGTATGCAGACTTAGTGGCCACTGTGTGCATTTGATAAATAAAGGGCAATCTATTTCTTGAGATGGAAGAGGCCAGCTTCACTCCATGCCTACAGGACACTTCATCAGAGTAACATACAACCTTCAGTGGCCAATGACTATCGGATCCTTCAAAAATGCCTGCTTCCCATTTTCCATCGGGTCATCCCAGGGCAGGTCAGACCTCTGACTGAACCTGACTGCAGGGACTTTTATTTCCAGGGTGGTACAAAACCAAGTGGCAGGTCCAGCAGGGAATTTGTTTGCCCAGGACAGAGGATTTGGCTTACTTGATTCCTAAGCCAATCCTAGCCTACTATAGCTAGTGTCTGCGGTCTTTTCTAGAACATTCTACTCCTTGCTCTCAAACAGTTTCTTACTCATGGCACTCCCTGAGAATGAGAATAGCAAAATGAATCCCAGCCATCAACTTAGCAGAGGCCAATGTGCACAAAGGGTCCTGAGTCTTCCTCGTGTCGGATCTCCCTCCACCTACAGCCTGAGAGGTGCCCTGGCAACTGCACCAGCTCACCGTCGGCAGACGCCGAGCGTGTGCTGGCCCGGGAGAGAGAGACAATGTGAGAGGAAAAAGGAGAAGCTAGGGATGGAAGTGAGGATGGGGAGGAGACAGGAGCGGAGGGTGTGTGGGGGACCAGGCTGGGGAGAGATTTATGGCAATTTGTACCTGATTGTTCATACTAAAGCCATTATGGGATGATTAGAGGAAAAGGTGAGGCTTTAGGTCCAGTGAAAATCAATAGAAACGTCTGGAGCAATCCTGCCGTGCAAGTAAAAGCACTATTTACAGTATCTGTGGCCCCTCCTCCTCCTCCTCCTCCTCCTCAACAGTCCAGTGGGGGGAGGGGGGGGGCATGAAAGAAGCTAGAAGGAGAGGAAGCAGAGAACGAGGGTGCAAAGTACACCCCTCACTTGACCTGTTTTTCCCAAGCTCAACAGCATTTACCACCTTTCACCATGTAATTTATCTACTGTGAGTAGCTAACTCATCTCTGTCCCATGAGAATGGAAACTCCATGAGGCAGGGATGCGGATCTGAGTATGTTCGTGTGTGCTCATCTATGTAAAAGTGTGTGCATATACACACGTGTGTGTGTGTGTGTGTGTGTGTGTGTGTGTGTGTGTGTGTGTGTGTGTGTGTGTGTGGGTCCACCTTATGCACTGACACAGACATGTGCCCGCAGCAATGGCTGGTATACAGGACAGTGTTTAGTGTATAGCTGCTGGCAGGATGGGTACACAGAATGAGCATAAACTGAGCACTCTGGGAGCATCTGGGAGAGAGAAAGAATGGACTAAAGGAGAGAAGAGCAGGCACTGCAGCTCATGGCGGCTCAACAGACTAGAGACCAGCAGCCAAGAAAGGAACCGACCACACAGCCTTGGTCCGTCCACTGAAAAATAACCTGTGTTGACACCATCAACACACCTCAGCTTCACTGGGCACCGGACGCAACACCTTTAGAGATATTTGGCCTTGTGGCAACTAGTCCCCCCCTTTTCCATCTTCCCCAATCCACTCTGTGGAGAGGCTGTTCCCCGGGTGCCAAGGAGCCGACCTCACCTTATACAACTTCAGGCTGGCCTCGTGCCTGGAGTTGACGGTGTGCAAGCGTAGCTTCTCCAGGCTATTGGTGTAGTAGTCACACGCATTGCACTTCAGGTGGACGGGGTTGCCGATGGCCACACACTTCAGCCTCCACTCATTGGCCTTGCCACCCTCCTTGATGTGGGCCACCAGCTGGTACTTCTGCACGTGCTTGTCCGTCTTGCAGTGCAGCTGGAAGTTGGCCTTGAGCTGCGTGTTGTAGCGGCAGAGCTTGCACTGATAGGAGTCCCCCATCACAGCCTTCCACTCATCCTCTGAGAGGCTGCGCTCCACATTCATGTGCAGTCCCAGCATGTCCAGGTTATCTGTCGTGAACTTGTTGCAGACTGCACACTGGAAGAGCTTCAGAGATGGGTCGTTGGTCTGGATGAAGCTCTCACCCAGGTTCATCAACTCCTCCGACACCAGCTGCCCGCCCCCGAGCCGCATGTCTAGGGGTATCTCACCGCCCACTGTAGGAAGAACAGAGGAAGAGAGTCAGAAGCCAGGCTTAAGACCGCGGTACAAAGGACAAACACTGTAAGGTGCTACCAGCTGAAAAGAAAAGTTCTCTTGCTGTGTTTAGATACTTTATGGTTTGTGGGAGCCTCTGGGCTCTTAAAAGAACATCTAGACAAATTGATGGAGCTTGGTCTCCTGAATGATTTCAATTTGCCTTCTCTCTCAGGATCCAGGAAAAGTGCTAAGTCTGTATCACCTTATGAATACGATTGAAGCTGAAACTCCAGATCCAGACTACCCCCAGAATCGAAAATGAGCAGAGCAATCCACAACACTGGACCTCTAGGAAGAGTCTAAATTGGGCCCAGTATTCACCTATAGCATCACTGATAAGCAAAACTTCCCGCCGTCACAGGAATGGGGGAGCTGTCTGCTGTCCATACAAGAAAGGGAATTTTTCATTGCTGTTAATATTAATGTAGGTGGCCACACCGATGCACAACTACACAGCCCAGATTTTAGTAATGAGCCCCTCATGCTTCCCAGGACTCCTCTTATGGGTATCCTGTCTATCAGAGCTGCCTGCCTGACCTCTACTAATCCTTTATAGAATGATCTTCCTTTTCCAAGCTTCTGTGTCAGAGCTAGCCACGCACAGGAACCCCTCACAGCTGCCTCCCTACCAGGGTGGGGCATTCTAGAGCAGAGGTCCAGCCTTGTTCTGAATAACCTTCTCATCTGGGAACCGACCCCACTGCACACATGAACAAATATATATTGTATCAGACAAGGGTCAAAAGCACCAAAATGATACATGTTCAGGAAGTAAATCCAGAGACACATCTGCAGATAAGGGTCAGCTCTCATTCCCTTAAAAAGGTCTGATAAAGACTTTCTCTTTCCCCCTGTACCACACCCATTTTTAGTACATCAGTGTGCCTTGCACAAATCAGGGGAAGGCTCACCTTCACTGGTAAGAGATTAATACACAAGTTCTTACTTATACCATGAGAAAAGCCTTGGAAAGGGTGGGCTTCCCTCCATTCCCCAGACATACACAGTCACTCAGGGGCTGCCTGTCAGTCCCTGTCCTACCTCACCCCTGCATACATGCACACTTGAGCTACGAGGTCTGCCCCCACCCTCCAACTTGACATTTGGCACATGGTTTGACTGAGGTTATTTTGTTAAGTGATTAGAACTCATGTTAGTGGCTCATCAAAGGGAAAAAATAATGATGGCAATGGTGGTCAAGGTGATGGTGATGAGAGATTTTGTTTCAACTACAACTCAGTATGGACTCAACTAAGCAAGGCCAGCCAGCTACATTTGACGTCTGCAGCCACAAAGATCTTCCACACGTGCATTCCAGGGGGGTTGAGGGAGTTTGTTGTTTTTCTTACCATCCCCCTGGTGAGGAACTGTAACTATGACATTCTTTTTAGGGCAAAAGAGAAGAGACAGAAAGGAGAAACAAAGTTCTATCCTTAACAGGGATGAAGACGGGCAATATTCATAAAACATACTCGGTGTTCAGTCAAAGCAAAAACTGCCCAGGGGGTGAGATGAGGAGCAAATGCATATTTGTTTCTGATGCCAACCACCCGAAGCATCCAATCTTCCCTACTCTTCAAACACAGGCTTGGCGCATCAGTAATACCACTCCACACAAACAATCCGCGGTCACTTGCTGGGTATCTGGGTGAACATTAGGAGCCGTCAGAAGAATCAGAGAGAATAAGCCACGGCTCCTATCTCCAGTTCACAGGCCCAGAAGCGGAGCAGTGAGAAACCAGGATGATGAAGAGCATGCCAGGATTCCCGCCAAGACTCCACCTTGGAGGAGAGCCAAGGCATTAGAACCCTACAAGTCCACACAGTTAATTCAAGTCCAGTGAATTAGATGACCTTCACTTGACCCACAGGCATCTGGGAGCTGTCTAAGTAAGGCTGTAGCAGGCTGTTCCTTTTGAGCCCTATCTGGGCCTTGGGAAGAACCATGAACCCATGACAGAGATTCAAGCCTGGGCTTCACACCCTGGCACATTGAGTCCGCACAGAAGCTCAGCCTCACGAGGCACGAATTAAATAGCACACCCTAAGAACAGAGGAAGAATCCAAAGTGCTCCGAAATGCCAAGCAAGAGCTCTGTGGCGACCAGGCTACTTGATTTGGAAAAGGAAAATGCCCTACAAGTGACCCATTTCTTGATGCTCTGTTAGACTTGGAAGCCTAAAGGGATGCTTGGGAGGATGTTCAAGTGGCTTTGATCTTAATATCCTATTTCCACTTCAGCCAGACCAGACCAAAGGGTGTAACCCTCTCCTCCTGAGTGCTCACCCAAATAAAATGGAAGCATATCCAGATGAATACCTGAGAGAACTAAACAGAAGGTCCTGTCGAGAAGGCATTGAGAATGGTAACCTGGTCAAAAAGAATAAAATTCATAAAAGCCCTTTCGGCCTCACTGCAGAGCTCAATCATGTTCAATAACCCAGAGCCACGTAACGGCCTAACCGCAGCACGCACCACTCAAACTCACCGCCTATCTATTTACCTTGTTTTTTCTCCTGCTGAGGCCACACAAGCCCCTTTGTAAGCCTCCTGAACATATCCTACTGTCCCCACACCCAGTCAACCTTGTAACATGGACGAATTGTGACCCTCATCACCCCAACAGACCTCATGGCCACCAACAGAACAGGACGTCTCTGAAGGCCCAACTCATCCAGTTGTGGCGCTCACAACTCAAGAGCCCTTGCTGACTGAACAGGGCAGGATCCTTTAAAAGGGCAGCTCTACCCTAAGACAGAAAGCGAGGCTCTTCTTTGTGGGTCTAGGCACAAGAATTTGTCCTTCTGCTTCTTTTGTACCTGGTGACACTAGGAACTGTGAATGATGTCCTAGGACTCAAGAATACTAAGTAGGAAAAAAGCCAACACTATAAGTCTCCATTTCTCAATTCGAGTAGTAGTCATTGATTTCCAAGGTAACTAAAAAGATCTTGATGTGTCCGTATGAACTCACCCCATCTCTGTGGTTCTTGTGCTATAGAGGCGCCTACCAGAATTTTACTGTCTCTGAGGTGGGAAACTAATTCCTATTGGTGAGAGGGTCAGAGAAAGAGATGGGGAAAGAAGGAAATTCGGGCTTCAGAGCACAAGTATCAACATCTACCCTTCCTCGGGGGAATGGTTCAATCTGGGGGACAAATAAGACAATGGATTCTTGTGCCTACGTGGGTTAATCAGACCAGTCGGTAAAAAGTCTTCAGATCATTTGGTCATTAAAAAAAAAAAAAAAAAAATCAACATGTTAATGTTTCAAAATTAAAAAATAAGATTCAAATACCATGAAGCCACAGTGAAAACACAGAGCAGGAAGAACAGGCTGAATGCTTGGAAACAGCTCATCAGCAAGTTAGCCCTCGACGCTCTAGCACGATGGGAAGGTAATGAACCACCTTCAAGACGGGCGACCCAGCTTGGCATCTTCCTCTCCCTTTGGAGTCTCTGGCTCTCTCTAACAAAGTGTTCCCACCATGATACAATACTTCACCACAGGCCCCAGAACAACTGGGCCTACTCATCAGACTGAAACCTCTCAAGCCGTGAGACAAACTCTTTCTCTTCATACATCTCAAGCATTTGTCCAAGTAACAGGAAGCCGACTGGCTGGCGTAGACAACACAGTTGGGGTCTGGATTATCTCACTCAGCTTCTCTAAGACATACCTGCTTCTCCGAGCAACAGAGACGGCACTAGGCAGCGCCTAGTTGCTACCAAACCTAAGCTTTCATTGATAGACAATTTAACAATTTATCCAGCTCTTCATCTATCACACCACTCAGGATAGTGTCCCCAGAGCAATTTAATTCCTAATTAATTCCCAACTACACTAATCAACAACTCATCCAAAAGAAGAAAGCAAGGGAGCACGCCTCTTTCATCAAGATCCACAAAAATACACAGAGAACTTGAGACATCTCCCTGGGTGGTCCCCAGCTCAGCACAGAACCAGCCTCTGGGTTTTCAATAAGGTATGTTACGGCTTCCAATTGTTCCTATTGAAATGATGGCTGTCCCTCTTTAAATTATTGAGATGATGGTCCCAGCTATGGTTTCCTGTAAGTTTTAATAAATATTTAATGGAACCCAAAAGTTTTGAGTGATTGTGGCAATTTTTCAAATTGAAAAGGAGAAGAGAGAAAGGATGGAAACGGTAAAGTAAAGGTGACCATAAGCCAAAAACTAGAGGCAACACTTAAAGTTTTAATCCCGGCCCTACACAGCCAGAGTACAGTCACAGCTCTGTCGAAGGCATAAAATTTTCCATATGTACACACTGAGTGCAAGGGATCCTTGAGGGAAAACACTGGATTGTGAGACATTCCTACTTCAAAAATAAGAAGTTCAAGGTGATTTAAAAAAAAAAAAAAAAACCAATTTAGACACTTCAACCTATTCCACATGCTTCCCCCCATCATCCCCACCCAACAAAACAAACCCCTATGGTTAAAGGCCACAAGCCCGAGAGGTTAGCCTCACCTAGAGCAGGCGTCATGGCAGCCATGGGCCCTGTGGGATCCAGCTGGAATCCGCTCATCATGAATTGGGTGTCCGAAGCGGGACTGTCCATCTTCAGGTTAGGCAGGTTCATGTTCTGGGCCAGGTAGTACTGGTAGAGCTCAGCCTCGGCCGGTGAGGGCAGATTGCCGAGGCCCAGGTGGCGGCTGTGCTGGATCTGAGTCATGTTCTGTTGCAGGAGCATCATATTGTGCATGTGTTTCTCACTGGTCATGTGAATACGAAGATTCCTGGCCACGTTGGTCTCATAATCACACACCTCACACCGCCACGTGGGTTTGGTTTTTGGTTTGGTGGGTGAGGGGGCACCGCAGGAGCTACCGATATTGGCTGCGGCAGCGGCGGCGGCTGCAGCGGCAGCTGCCGCCCCAGCACTGTGGCTGAAGACCTGCTCACCCCCTCCGTTCTGCAGGTTCTGCATGTTGTTGAGATGTTTGTCAGACTGCATATGAATACTGAGGTTGCCTTTGGTAGTTGTGGAGTAGTTACACACCTCACAGCGGAAAGGCTTGTAACCACACGTGTAGCTCTCACCTCGTGCCAAGCGTGGGTGGGGCTGCCCGCTTTTGCAGTAGACACAGGAGCCCCCAGGCTCCGGGTGTTTCTCCTTCATGTGTGCCTCCAGCGTCTGCTGGTACTTATAGTGCCAGTTGCATTTGGGGCACTTGAGTGTCTTACACGAGTTACGAGAATGCATCATGGTCATGTGGCCACCCAGTGAACGGGAAGAGCCCAGGACCGTGTCGCATTTGGGGCACTCCACACCGCTACCCGAGGGGCACTCCCCAACCCCAAGCTCGCAGAGGGACCCAGCATGCTGGTGATGAGGGACAAAGCCCCCATCGTCGCCCTCTGTGCTTTCATTTGGTTCTGGTGCTGTGGCATTGTCTTTATTGGCACTTTCATCAGCAAAGTCCAGCCTCCTGCCCTCTGCCACATTGGCCCTGGCGCCCTCACTGTTAAAGCTTAAACGATTCCTCCTGTTCGCACCATCGAAGACAGCAAAGGAAGAAGCAGAATTAGAAGTAGTAGAAGCTGTGCCCCTCGACAGGGTCTGGAGCACATTAGGCATTAAGGGGGAGTTAGAAATGCTTTGGTTTGAGAGAGCAAGGTCCTTTTTGCTGCTACCACCTGCTGTGGCTCCAGACTCCTCCGGGGCCCTGTCCTCCACCTCCTCCTCCAATTCACTTGGAAAGAGTCCTTTGCAGCCCTCGTCTTCCTCTTCCTCTTCTTCCTCTTCTTCCTCCTCCTCTTCCTCCTCTTCCGCCTCCTCTTCCTCTTCTTCTGCCTCCTCCTCCTCGGCTGGCTCTGCTTTCTCGGAGAAGCAATCCGGATCCCCCACTTCTTGCTTATCTCCTTCAGCTGCCCCAGAGTCCTTGCCCTCCGAGGATTTGGTAGGACTGGAAGCCAGAGGCCCCAGGGGGACTGAGGTAATGGGGGTCTTCAGGACCGAGCTGGTGAGCCCGCCAAGGTTCAAGAGGGTGCTAGGGGTCAAGAGACCAGCCTGGGGCTGCTCAGGGCCAGCAGCAGTGACGGCTGGGAGGGTCTCCTCCCCTTCCATGCGAATGCCACTGAATTTACCATAAAAACTGTGTCCGGGGCCTATGAGGTTAGCTGTGGAAACTAAAGGGTGTTGAAAGTTTTTGTTTTTTGGTTCCAGAAAACTTACAAGGGGTTCCTTGTCTTTGCCAATCCCTTGGATGATAGCGGAGATGTTCTTATTGCTAAGAATTTTCCGCTCCTCTTCACTCAGGGTCATTCGATGGTCGTGCACCGCATGGGTCACAAATGAACGGACATACCCAAAGGAGAGTTTGCACAAGAAGCACATCAGAATGGGCTTCCTCTTGCCATAGAGCACGAAGCCATCGAACTTGGACAGGTCCACATTGTTGGGGACATCTTTGGATACGCAGGAGCTTTTGGCAGAACCGTCGCTGTTCAGGTAATCCTTGCTGCTTTTATGTCGCACGTCAAAAACGCGGAAGCTGTGCAGGACAGGGCTGAGCCCTGCCAGGGCTGAGGTATTCGGGAAGGCCTGGTCTGAGCCCTCAAACCATTTCCCGAAGGATGAGGCTATGTGGAAAGTGTTGATGATCTGCGGGTACACGGGCGCAGCACACGAAGGGTCCCCTTGTTTGCCCCCCGCCCCGGGGAGAGAGTTCAGGAAGAGCGAGGGGACAGGCCCGCTGCCACTGCTGCTGCCACATGTGGCCCCGCTCTGGGCCAGCTGGCTCAGGCTCTCAACAATGTACGCAGAGCCATCTGGCTGGTAGACGATCTCCCCGGCCAGGTTCTCCACGTCGCTCTCCTCATCGCCCTCCTCACTGATGTCGCTGGCGCTCTCCTCTCGCAGGGGCGGTGGGGGACGCGTGCCAGGGCAGTGGTGCTCCATGTAGGTCTGGAGGCTGGCAAAGGAGGTTGAGCACTCGGTGCAGCTGACCTCCTTGCTGGCGGGCTCGGCTGGCGGCCCGGCCGAGGTGCTGCTGTCCGCCAGGCGCTCATTGAAGGGGGCCCTTAGGCTGTCCAAGGGCCCATGGCTCTCGCCTGTGGGCTGCTCCATGCTACTGGGTTTGTCGGGGAGGTGGGTGCTGTTGAGTTCAGTCCATTGCCGGTGCTGAGGGATCCCGCACCCATTGTCCTTCCCCGAGACGACGGGCGAGTCACAGCCTTCCATGGTAAGGCCTGCGTGGAGCTTTCATTGTACCCAGTACAGATCGGACCTGAAGAGTGGAGGCGAGGGGGGAGGAGGGAGAGGGGGGAAAGAGAGAGAGAAAGGAAAGAGGTTAGGAGGGCCAAGGCTAAGGTCCCACACAGAGTGCTCTGAGCAGCTTCTGTCCATACCTACAACACAAAGCTTGCAGGGCAGAGGGCAGGCTGGGGGACGTGGCCCTGCACAGTGCAGTAAAGAGAGGATAAGCAGCAAAATGGATAACACAACCAGATCCATGCAATGAACAGGAAATGGGGAAAGTGGTCAGGAACACACTTCTGTGACTTCACACTGTCCGTCACTCTAACCCTAGAGAGACCCATTGGAACTTTCACTCCATGCCATCAAGGCTTGGGTCAGGCTGGGCAGGCAGGGAGCCAGAGTGGAATAGATCCATTATGGTTCTGGTACCCAGCAAGGTCACAGAAAGGGCCCTCCAGCATACAGATACCTTACATGAAGCCACCCATAGCTGATGCCACTGTGGGACGGGGCCGTCAGGGAGGAGGGAAGGAGGGAGTTTTGGCAGCTTCAGAAAGAATGGTAAATCGAGAAGTGTCCAGTGATGGAGAGAAATCAGGGCTGCTTTTCAATGCCCATATGTCAAGTTTGATACGTTCAAAGGTCTACAGGTTTAGAAGGTGAAGAGGGTCAAGGCTTGGGTACACCCTGCAAAGGGACTGAGGGGGCCAGTGACCGTATCCCTCCCCTTCAGGTCTCAGAAGCAACAGAAATCCCATCTCCCAAGGAGTAAACCTCACAGGGTAAATATCAACAGAGACCGATCCCACTCTATCAAGGTGAAGAGAAGACACCCCATCTCCTCCACCCAAAACCAGGAGAGCTTCCTTGTCTGGAATTCAGTAGAGTTCTCAACGCAAGTATGAAGGTATCAAGAATAAGAACTGGCCAGACTTACAGTCTGCCAGCGCCCCTGTCGGGGGTAAAGCCTCACCCCCATCTGCAGGGAGCCCATCCACCATGCCTGTGGTGGGTTTTCCCTAGCAAAGGTCTTAGCACAAGCAAAGCAAGCAGCTGGGCTTAGGAAGCCCTACTTCCACACCTGCCTCTTAGTTATTGGTTGCTGCCCAGGCAGCTGTCCTTCAACCCTGGGGCTTTTCCGTTTCCGACTCAGGAGTGCTACTGAGCTGAACTTGCTCTCTGAGAGCTCCAGTCCCTGGGGAGGGTTGCAGCAGATCACAGGCTGCCTGGTTCCTGCAACCTCACCACAGGGACGGTTATCTGCCTCACTGCCTTCCTCCTACAGGTGGCTCAGTACTTCTTAAGAGTTTAGTTTTTTCCCCACAGACCCCAGGCCATCTGTCCCCTCCTCACCATCTCATTCATAAGCTGCAGACAAAGCTTTTGGCTGGGTTTCATCTCCCTCCATCTCCTGCCAGCCCTGTCTTACTCTTTTTTTGTATTTCTCCGTTTGACTGCATAGTGAGCCAACAGCTCCCCCTCGGGAAAAGACAGAGAAAGCAGGCTTGCAGAAGAAAACACCTTTTCCAAGAATGTGCCACGATTGGTTTAAAACTCACATGCATACACTTGTCAACTAATAGCCTAAGTAAAGCTCCATGTGCCTTAGAAAGAACGGGTTCATTTGAAACAGATCGCCATACTAAATCAACCCAAGGGCAAACGAAACAGGACTTCTCATAAGGCTCATCTGCGATATAGGTGAAAAATCTGAGGAGGCTCTTCTTAAGGATGTTCCTGATTGGCTGGATGACACCTGATTGACAGTTCAAGCCCAAAAGGTTGGCAGGTCTGAAGGGGTGGGAGGGTTAACAGCCGGATTGTAAAATCAATGTCATAAATGCTTGGTAAGTTACAGGAACATGCGGGAAGGGGAGGCCACGATTGATAAAGGAGAACAGCTTTGATGCTGCACCAGGGACTTGTTTATCGACAGCAAAGCCAATCTCCTCTCTAGCCTGGGCTGGGCCAGAGAAACCTGCTAGCATTTACCAATTAATTGGTGGGCTTTGTCTGCTCTGCTCCATTCCTCCTCCTCGGTGAACTGGCCAGCTAAGGGGTCGGAACTTTAAAGACAAAATAAAACAACAAAACTCCCAAGCAGGTAATGACCTTGTGACCACTTCTGAAAGTCAGATGAATAGCTAGTGATGCTGGGCTCCTGGAGTAGGGGTGAGAAGGAGATAGAGACACGCATTCACAGGAAGTTGACAGTCCGTAAAAGTACAGGAAAGGAGAACCCAGTTATCAGGCTGGGGCCGCCTGCTTTGGACCTTGTCTTCCATACATGTGAACCAAGCGAAACTCTTTGGGAGCCTCGTGAAGAATAAGTGGTATGCTTCACGGGCTAGTGACACTGTCCTGAGAAATGCAGGCTCCTGGTTCACACTCCACCCCAAACAGAATCTGCATGTCCACATCATCCCTGGGAACTTGAGACTCTGCTTCACAAAATCCTCGCCGGACAAGCAGCTTGTCTGTGCTTGGTCTCCATTTTGCCAGGAAAGAGGAGAAGGATGGCCGCATACATCCTCTGCCTCCATCCATGGCAGATGTAGGAATGAGGAATTGGGGTGGGGGGGGCACACTGACAAGAAAGCAGTCTCTTCATCCTGGCCAGTCTGGCAGCTCATAGGCCTCAGGGCATCTGCTACTCTCCCACCCAGCGTGCCTGCTCTGTTTATCAACCAGTCAATAAGAAAAAGGTAGTTCTTACTTAAGGAGGCAGAAGTCAACTCGGCAGGTCGATCAGCGCTCTGTCTGTAAACATGGTTTCCCGTAAAATCAATGCTCTTCAGTTACAGAGGGCGGCCTGGGAACCAAGTGGGTCCCCACACTTTCACGGGAAGCCCTGCCAGTCAAAATTCACAAGCCCTCTAGCCCATCCCTCAGGCTGTGTGACCCACCCCACACGTACTCCAGTCTGGCTCACCAGAACTCTCAACTCTCCCTGCAGGCCAATTCTTCTTCCCTGGCCACTCCCCCAGGTTCCCTTTAAATGACCTCAATATCGTATTCGACAATACTTGTTTAAGAATTCAGTCAGATTTGATAAAGCACATCATTCCAATGACAAAGTCTGAGGGGAGACACAGGAGTGATCTGGCAAGCATTTGTACACATGCAGTCCTGCTCACTCTTTTCTCACTCTACTTAGCATTTAAGTCCCCCGTTTGAAAAGTAGTCCGTGCAGAAGAGCTCCGACATGTTAGGAATAACCCCAACAAAAAGGGGGGAGACCTGTGTTCATCCCCACATCCTAGTTCTCGGTTTTAAAGCCTACTGCCATTCTGCAAACACCAACTTCTTTAACAAGATTGCTTTAGAAGAATAAAATGCTACCAGATACAATGTGACAGGCCACCCATCTTGGCAACTGTCTTCCTCTTTAAACTAAAAGGATACGTAAGGAAAGTTCTGTCTTATTCCATGAAGGAGACAGGGCAGGCGGAGTATGAGTGTGTGGTTCTAAGGAAGGGGAGGGGGCTCCTGCTGTTGCTTCAGCTCCCAGAGAATTAAACATGAACAGTCACACTGTGTAATTTTAAATTGTTAATTAGCACAGGGTTAATTAGGCGGTCCTTTCACAAGGGGCTGTTTGGCAGAAAACCAAGAAGGGAAACAAAGAGGAAAGAAAGAAAAACCAGGAGATGAGAGACAGCAAGAGAAACTGTTGCCTCTGCGAATAACCTGCAGGGCATCGCCAGACACATCAGCCAGCACTCAAGGATGCCTGGTCCTCCAGGGACTCTTCTTCGCTCTGCCTCAAGAGGAAATGTAAGGACCGCCTTTCTCCAGGGACCCAGGCAGTGCGCAGCACATACTGCCAACATGCTTTGACTCAGCAATTTCTCCATTGTAGGAATTTACTCCAAGGAAACAACTCGGGAGATGTGTGGACATATGAAATTGTTCATAATATGATTTATAACATAAAGAGAGATGGAAATAATCGAGCAAAACCAGACTAAATAAATTACGTTTCTTGGAATTCAACATGTTATAAGGCTAGTAACTCTACAGAAACCATTTACAAGCAATGAGAGCTGATCAGCTGCAAACTGAGTGAAGGGCAGGTATGAATACAACCATCATCATATTTCTATCAAAAAATTTTATGACAGTAAATTTAAGGAGGTGAGATTATGGGTAAGTTCATTTCTTCCTTTGTGCCTGTATTTCCAAAGCTTTTTAAAAGCCCTCATAACGGAAATCATCACTTACTGAGTTGGGCACTGAGGCAATACCTACAGGCAATCGTAACCACTCAGAGGGTACTACTCTTATCCCCATTTCAGAGACGTAACACTGAGATTGCTTGTGCTTGGGTATTCTAAATGACAAAGCCAAGCAGTTGCTGTAGGATGTGTTCTTAGACACACTATGGGTATTTTTTTGACAAAAGACAACAACAAAGCATCCTGACATTCAATATTTGCATTAGACCTTCTGTGCCCAGCGACTGTTCCCACCTATCAATCCAAACAGGAGGATTCAAAGTGGCCTCTTCACGTGGACATCACCAGGTAGCTTCAAGAGAACAAGGTATGCAGGGCCATAGAAAAGTCATGGGAGGCAGATCCAATATCCTCTTTTCTTCCTTCCTTCCTTCCTTCCTTCCTTCCTTCCTTCCTTCCTTCCTTCCTTCCTTCCTTCCTTCCTTCCTTCCTTCCTTCCTTCCTTCCTTCCTTCCTTCCTTCCTTCCTTCCTTCCTTCCTTCCTTCCTTCCTTCCTTCCTTCCTTCCTTCCTTCCTTCCTTCCTTCCTTCCTTCCTTCCTTCCTTCCTTCCTTCCTTTTTAAGGATAAAAGGGCAAAAGGGAACCGAAGTGAGGACTGTGGTTAAGAAAGCTTACTGCTCTTGTACAGGACCTACATTGGGTTCACAGTACCCACATCAGACAGCTCATGATTGCCTGTGAGTCCAGCTTCAAGGGATAGGGCACCTCTGACTTCCTGGAGCACCTGCACTCAGTACAGATAAATTAACCTAAACCAAACTAAACCAAGCCAGAGAAACAACCCAGTGGGTAACAGCGCTTGTTCTTCACTCCCCAGAACCAAAGGTAGAGGACAAAATCAACCCCTAAAAGTTAGCCTGTGACCTCTACATGTACACATCATGCTAATCCACATATCCAGTACTCACATGTGCACATACATTATATACGTGTAATAACAGTGAATTAGGAAAAAAAGGCAAAACCTAGAAGCTATGGGCCTGAAAATGTCCCCACATAAAAATGTATTCATTCATTCATTCATTCATTCATTCATTATTTACTGTGAACCTACTATGTGTTGGATGGTAGGGAATGTTCTTCGGAGGCAGGGACCACAAATGTGCTGTGCACAATGCCCTCCTCCAAAGTCACATAAAGCCAGACAAAGGGGAAGCCTGATGTGTGTGCACACCATTTTGGGGGTAAGATGATGACATCACAGTTAAAAGAATGTCCTGAGTATACGCTGCAAATCCTCCCCAGATTTAAAGCTCTCAGCAGAGAGGACCATCCTCGGCCATCAGCTCCAGTGAGAGCATGCACATACAGTAAATCAAACATGGACCTGAGAAATGAATGCAGCCAAGAGTACTTAACAAGGTATCCTTAAGTTTTCCATTTCAAGGACAAGCTTTTTTGGAAGTCTGCGGGACTCCACAGCAGGTGGGTGTTCACTTCAAGTCAACATGGAGGCTAAGGCATACACTGGCTTGCCACCAAATGCCGTCCAGTCTCTATTATGCTCATTTGAATCAATCAACAAGAGGATGACACCAAGAAGATGCACATCACAATGCAGGGCACAGAAGGTGACAGGAAAAACTAAGAGTACAACAACAGCAGATTGGGGGGGACGGGGGACTTTGATTAGTTGGAACAAGAGACCCAAACTAACAAGACAAAACTGTAACAAGGTTAAGTCAGAAGGTAAGTTACACACATGGTTAAAGGCAGCAGTTCAGGTTGCCCGATGCTATGACGGTCTCCGCTGTGAACACCATGAAATCAGGTTCCACATGACTCACCTCTGTATCCTCACACCGAGAGGTGATAGAAGATTAATAAAATGATGGATTAAAAAAAATTAAGGTAGTAAAAGAAATTATAACACTTCAAGAGAATGAAGGAGAACCCATGGAGACATCACTGCCTGGTACAGCTAAAGAGATGCCCAGCCAGCAGGACTGGGGTCTTTGCATGAGTGGTCAGTTCTTAGACTGAAACAGAAAGAGTGGGAGACGGGCACGGAGCATCTTTCATTAAAGAGTTCCTTGAGCTGATATCCTGGATGGGCACAGGAGTAAGTGGAAGGAGCTGCTGTCAACCACACCTGGGATGGTTGGAACAAGAAAATTAAGTAAGAACAAAGGGCTGATGCTTGATATATAACATAAAATTTATAACTCCATGCTTTTATAAAGAAAAAAAAGCAAATGTGAAAGCTAAGTAGTTCCTAAGAGTAGAAACTTAATACACACACCATCAAGTTCAGAAATCATCTTTTGGTAACCACCGCCCTAGTAAGAATCCACCCAGTAGATAACCAGTGGATAAGCACACTAAAAGGGAAGCGCTTACAATCTGTGTTCCTTACAGACTCTTCCTACTACAGAAGAGGAGAGGCCTGGCAGGTATCAGCTTAATCAAGTGAGCAGTAGTGGGACAGATTCACGTGACTCCTGGTACGATAAGCTGACAGGAACACTACATCCCCTCCCTGCCAAAAACATCAAGTCCATCCTACCTTCTCCAGAACATCACCGCTGTACAGAAGGACACTCTGGAAAACTGTTTCAAACTAAGGGTGAGTAAGGAGATGTGAGAAACAATGTAACACATCTCTACTGTTCCTTTTCCCTATGAATGACTTAAGAGAGACAAATGGAGAAATGTGAATGTGGTCTGTGGGTGGGCTAATAGGAGCCCATGCCTGGTATGTTACACAGGATAAAGTCTGTTAGAAGATATCCTTGGACACATGAGAGGTGCTGCCTCGATCCTCAGGCAGCTTAAGAGCCGGGATGGCAAGACACACCTCTAATCCTAGCACAGAGGAGGCAGAGGCTAGAGCACTGTGCAAAGTAAGTTTGAGGCCACTGGGGGCCACAATAGTGAAACCTATCTTACTAATTTTTTTTTTTTTAAAAAAGTCTTAATGAGAAACATGTGCAAGTGTATATGTGGTATATATATATATGCATGTGTTTGCATAAAAATACACATACATGTGGGCAAAATAACTACAAATAAAGAAGATGGGAACTGCTTTTTTTTTTAATGATTTATTTATTTTTTATTTTATGTGCATTGGTGTTTGAACTGCATATGTCTGCGTAAGGGTGCCGGTTCTCCCGGAACTGGAGTTACAGACAGTTGTAAGCTACCATATGGGTGTTGGGAATTGAAGCTGAGTCCTTTGGAAGAACACCCAGTACTTTTTTTTTTAACCTGTGAGCCATCTCTCAAGCCCAAGGAAGGAAATTTTTTTTCTTATACACTTGCACTCATGTCAAAAGAAAACAAAACAGTCTAGAACAAAACTGTTCAAAAATACACATGTACTATCAACCCACACTGATGTTCAGGCCCTTATATTTATGGGAATTTCCCATAATTTCACAGCCTTGTGAACGGGCAGAAGCTGCAAAGAGCTGGGTGAGAAAGTTTGGGAAGAGCAGAATAGAACACTAGTCTTCCCTTCTGCAGCTGAGGCTTCTGGCTGGAGCCCTCTGGTTGGAAAAGACATATCAATATGCCATTTTAACATGGGCAGAATTTCACATAACATAACACTCCGAAAATCCATGAGAGATCACAACTTTTGGCTACAGTTCCTACCTTAGTGAAAGCAATTAAAAAAAAAAAATTAAGATGACCCCCATCAAAGAATTCTTGGCAGTCCACAGCATAAGCACTATTAAGTTCTGACTAAAACAGAATTAAAAACAAACAAACAAAACCCAAAACACAATGAATAAACAATCAGTAATGAGGGAGAGAGAGAACACCTAAGCCTGACTCCCAGCCCCAGACACACACACACACACACACACAGAGAGAGAGAGAGAGAGAGAGAGAGAGAGAGAGAGAGAGAGAGAGAGAGAGAGAGAGAGAGAGAGAGAGAGAGACTGGGCAGCTTACAACTGCCCCAATTCCTGCTGCAAGGTGATGTGACACCTCTGGACTCCTCAGGCCCCTGTACCCATGGCACATGCCCACACACAGACATAAACACACAATTGAAAATAAAAATAAAACACTAGAAACCTCATCCAAGAGCCAAAGAGATAATGCCCAGATCTATTTAGCCTGGAACCTGGTAAAGAACACACAGCTCTCTGCTTTATACAGTAACACCATCTATATACTGGCACATCTAAGTCACAGGTGAGATTGCATGGGAAACAGGTTTCCCAACAGCCCTAAAAGGAGTCTGTAGCTGGTCAGCTGACACACAGTTGCACAGAACCTTCTTGAAGCAGAATGCCCACTGTCCAGAAGGCCCCCAAAATAATCCAGGCCCTGAGATTCATGTTTCTAATAAGCACACCCCAGGCCATTTGCAGAATGAACATAAATCAACTAGGAAGTGAAAAGTGCTGCCTCAGTCTATTCTGCAGGAAACTCACAGCCACCAAGATATTCTGGTTACTGTGGGGTCTGGGGCGGGCATGGGAGAGTGGCAGTCATGAGATCTGAGGGAGAGAGAGCTAGGGCTCAGAAACCAGTCTGTACTGATATTCAGAGAACTCTATCAATATGAAATGATGGGGAGAGGGTCCATGACAAAAAAATACTGTTTATATTTGTATAATTATAACTATATTTATTTAAAAAAAAAAAAAGACAAGCCAGCTATTATTTGTCTCTAATCTTCATTTCCTGGCTACACCAGCCACCCTGCCTATCCAGCAGGCACACAACCATATTCCCCGTCTTCACCCATCCCCAGGCATCTCCAAAGTTAGATCCCAACACCCCCACCTGAAATCAATACTCAAATGCTTCCTTTGATAGCATCCAAAACTTTCCTATCTCTTCCAGTCCTCCCCTCAAAAGCCCCCACTTCTGGTTCCTTCCTTCTTGCTACTGGGGCTGCAGAGAGCAAGCCAGGAGACGACGTGTAAACAGGCCATCTGGCCCATTATCGTTTCAATCTGGCATCTCATGATGTTAAATTTATTTTAAATAACTTCTCCTGATTAAAGTAGTGTGAGCTCATTATTTTAAAAAAAATGTAAAGAAATAGATATTCACAAAGAGACCCTCAAGCTAATGTAAAAATTGCTTGTAATTCCACCAGCCAGAGGACTGGAATACAGTTTCTCAGGCTTCTCTTCTGTGTAGCTATAGTTACGGGGTTTTCTTTATCAACCTCAGATGCCCTGCTCCTTATAAGGGGAAGGATTCTTCTTAACTTAATTTAGCATGCAGTTTTCCCATGACATCCAATGTGCTTCATAAGTTAGCGGCAACAGTTCCAGAGATGCCGCACCTACATGGACATCATTTTACCAAATGCTATTACCACACATTTTAAAAGTTCCCAATGTTTCACTGTTAAGTTCACAATAAATGCCCACAAATCTTAGCTTGAATAAGAGAAACAAAACAATAAATATGACTAGCTGCTGTATTGGTGGAGTCCACCCGATAGGGCTAGGTGTGGTTCCAAGCAACATTGTTTAACACATCATTTCACTGGACCCTTGCAAGAACCCACTTTACAGAGAAGGGGCTTTTGAGGATGAATACAAAGTGCAGACCAATCTAAATCAGCCACTAAGGCCATAGTAGCCTCTCTATGAAACCTAGGTAATTTCATAGAGCTCTATTTCCCTGACATACATTTCTAAGAACTGCCCGTTCAAAGAGAGGGATACTCAAGACTCTGGCCTGTGCTAATCTGTCCTCCAAGAAGTTCTTCAGGTCCCAGTAACGATGGTCCACAGGTATGAATTTTCCTGCAACAGTGATATTACTTTCTTGAGAGAAAAAGGAAAATGTGGCTATGGCAGCTAAGAATCAGTGTTTTAACCTACCTCCTTTTCTGAAGAGTATCTACATCTGCTGTTTGTGAAGCACATGTTATTTCTATGACAGGAGCTGTTGGCCTTTGCCCTTAGCCATTCGTCTAAGGGTTTCCCAGGACTTTCCTGCCAATCCCCTCCCCCTGGACTGCACCAGAGTCCAGTGTCCCATGAGAAGCTGGACAGAGCCCCACCTACTCACAGGGCAGCTCAGGCAGTGCTCCTGTCCCTCCTTTGGATCACAATGGATGCTGCCCACTCCACCGCTTCACTTCCTCAAAAGTTCACTGCCTGGCCTCTGGTGAGTTCCTCCTCCCTTTGGTGATTACAGAGGGCCACTGCACCAGACTGATGCAGGGCAGAACCTACTGTGGGACTCAATGAAACTGCAAAGTTAACAGGAACCGACATCCAAATTAAGGGGGGGAAAATCAGGTGCTCTCTCCATCCAAGGTCACCATGCCAGCCCTAGCTTGGTTAGTGATTTCTTTCCATCTACCCTCTGCCATCTCCCCCACACTGGTCCCTAAAATCATCCTGCTTCACTTCTCTGACACACTTTTCTGGCTCCCCCACTCTCTGACCACCACATCACCTGCCCTCTTCCCATTCCTAAGCTCTCTGGGATATATACTTTCCAATAAAATTCACTGATTGCAACCCGCAGAAATCCTTCCTCGAGGCTCTCCTATGGCATTTAAGCATCATGGTACTTTTCTCTTCAGCTCTTATCTCTGTACATCAACTACCTTAACTACTTCTGTGGTTTCAATTACTGAAATTACGAGTTGACTCCCAAAACAAAAAAAAAAATTTCCATTCCCGACTTATAGCTTGGATGTGCATCCCACTACTTTCAGCAGACCACAAGATGTCTCTAAGTGGCTAGCCTTCCATCGTTCACAACTTGGCCTGGCGTAGCATGTCCAAAGGGAGCTGCCCTTGATGTCTTGCCCTGGTCTCTCCAGAAGGAACTTTTGGTACCATCTTTGATTGTAGAAAACAGGAAAACCAGTTTGTGCTTTCCCTCAAGAACCAACTGCCAAACTATTCAATTTAAACTCTCCACGCAGGCTCTGCAGAGTCTGGGATCTACCCTCTCATTACAGCAACAAGCCACTTTAGTTCCAAACCCCACAACAGGACATCTCAAACTGAAAAGACATTTCCATCTTAATCCAACACCATCCACTGGGGCGATAATTCTTGCAGTCAGAGCTGTAACAGCACAGCCCTGCTAGGTTCTTCTTCCTTCTTCCTGAATTTTCTGGGAGGAGTTTATTTTCATCATTGCCCTGGGCAGTCTCAGTACATAGATTTTCTTTTCCTTCCCTAAGAACTTGGGCCTTTTCAATTAAGGGAAGCACTTTGGGGCTTCTCTGCCATATCTGACTTACCGGCATCGATATTCTTACACTTAATGGCCATTGGTAAATGAAATAGGGGTTACTTGAACCAACTTCAACATCATAATAGAGGAGCTGGGAAAAAAAAGCAAACTACCAAGTTTTGTTAGATGAATAAGTGGGTCATAAACAGTATATACCTGTATATTCCAGACAAATTTTATTAAATATACAATATATCACCACATACACCCATTAGGCAGAAGTGATGGCTTATTTGGACTGAATAGACCAAAATGGCAGCAACATTTACAACACCAGCTGGAACCGCACATGATATAAAACTTATGAACTGTTTATTTCTGGAATTTTCTATTTAATGTTCCCAGGTTACTAATCCTGACCTTAGGGGAACTAAAAGAAACACAAAAAGAAACCCTGGTTAAGGAGGGAATGATGTGTTATTAAATCACATGCTGTGCTTCCTTCCAAGGAGGTCCTTGCTTTAACTCTCTACACTAACACTGTCTCATCTCCGGGCCTGCATCTCCAAGCTTTCCTCAAAAGTTATGTGGACCCGAGACACCTTAAGAGACACATGCTCAAGTTTCCCTTGGGTGACAGAATGCTGTGCTAGCTCACAGAGAGCTCTCTCCTCTCGATTCCCCATGAAAATGACCTTTGACACCTCTGTGGGCTGACTTCAGCTCTACAACTAGAATGTAAACCCCAAAGCCTAGCTGGATCCTGGCTAATCTCCTAACAGGTAGTATACAATGAATACATACTACATGTCATCTAGAGCAGTAGTTCTCAACCTGTGAGTCATGACCACTGAGGGGTCACATGGCAGATATCCTGCATATCAAATATTTGCATTGATTTATAACAGTAAAAATTACAGTTATGAAGTAGTAACGAAATAATTTTATGGGTGTGGGTCACCCCAACATGAGGAACCACATTAATGGGTCAGTCATTAGGAAGTTTGAGAACCACAGTGATCTTAAATAACATAGTGGGAATGTACGAATCCTGTATATATATATTATATATATATGCATATATTTATAGAAGATCCAACAATATATAATCCATGAAAGACATCTCTGATTGTCTCAATATTTTGTAGTTTTTGGTGCTAGATTATTTCTTATTCTAAAGTTACTAAAGGCCTGATGTGAATAGAATCTAAGACGCCAAGCAAATCCCGAAGTGCAACTGTTCAGGGTGAAAGGCATATCATATACAACCAGTATGAGAGTACACTGTAGTTTCTGTCTGATAGAATGGGTTACCAAGCCAAGTTCACTAGCAAAACAGAAAGAGAGGCACACAAGAGTCCCTGAACTACTGGGTATTTTTCTTAATCGTCAGAACAATACTCTGAATAGGAGAAGTAACTGCAGAAGTTAAATTCTGAGTGAATGTCCAGGAACCCAATGTAGGCAGAACCTCTGTCTCCATTTGCAGCTCAGGGCTACAGCTAGAGGCCAGCCCTTCAGTTTTCTTCAATGTATGTCTGACTTACAAGGTACAAACTTAACACACTACCAGGGACTTTTCTCTGGTCCTATGGCAACTACATCCAGTACCTAAGAACCCCATCATATGCTCCTGGAAGGGAAGTATGTCCCACCAATAACTCAGCCAACCAGTTGTCACAAGTAATGGGAAAGCCAGAAGGGTGACAAGAGAGGTAGGTCTGGGTAAAAGAAAGTATCCGTCGTCGTCCTCCCACCCCCGGTCTGAGCAACCATCTCCAAATGACTGAAAGCAGAAGCCAATTCCCCATCTCAATGAGGAGGTCACACAGAGTTGTCACCATCAGCAGCTTAGGCACAAGGCTCAGAAAGTGGCATCATAACAAAACCAACAAGAACTGCCTTGGAAGACTCATGAGTGGGCAACACACACGAAGCCACATGGCCATGCCAGTTCTTCAATGGCTCCGCTGGACACCTTCACAGACCCTTTTCAGTTATATATAAAGACCCCCTTGTCCCCCTTCCAAAGAGCACAATAGTGACAGAGGCCATGTTGTGGAGTTCTCTGCAAAATGACCTGTTTTACCCAGTGGATGATTCGAGACACCTCAAAACCATATTGGGATAGAGAGTTAATTCTATTTTTAATTTTCTTCCTTATCATCTAGTGGAAGAACTGCAAAAACCACTGCCGGCCTGAGGACTGTGAGACGGACGGAAGTGTGCCCAGGCTGTTCCTCCTGAGTGTGCATGGGACATTTCCAAATCCAATCCCCAATAGCAAGGAACAGGGCACATGGCTGACAGGCAACAATCTGCCGCTGGACTGCTGTTCTCTGCGGCATCCCCATCGCACACGCCAATTCCTAAACCCACTGTTTCCATGTTCCTCCTTTTGGTTAAGAAAAACATATGGAGAGCTCTTTCACATTGGCTACTTCAAAGAGAGGACTTGGTAACTGGGAAAACAACACAGGAAAATTTCTCCTTACCCCACTAAGAATCCCCCAGAAAAGTGAGCAGCTACAAGTAACATCAACGCCCTAACAAAGCCAGCAGAGATGACCCAGGGGTCTATTCCCTCCACCTGCTGCTCTCAGCAGAGCCTCAGGGCCAAGCCTCTATGAAGAATCACCAAGGCCATACTAAATAGTACTTGGATTAATTATGTTTGAAAGTCTCTTATCTGAACACTGCTAAGAACCAACAATTGAGTTTGGGAATGTGTGTGGTTACATATTTTTCCTTAATGGCTTCCTGAACACCCTGGTTAGGTCTGGTCCCATGAGGGAAATTGCCAGTTCGAGTCATCAAGTGTGATCAATGTAGCTCAAGACGCCATGCTAAGTGTCTAGGATGGCGGAGTAGAAACATTTCTACAAACATACACACATGAAAACTATGTGCTGGGCAATAAAGACACCAGTTCTTACCATCCTTTCACCCCTGTGGTTCTGAACACCTTAGAATGTGCTATCACTTGTTCTAATCTTGGATGGAGCCAGAGGTAAGATCTCAGAAACCCTATAGTTCCATAAAAGACTTCCACATTAAACCATCATAAGGCTGGATGAAATTAACCCTGGCTGGTTAATGGGTCTAATTTCTTGAGTTTCAACCACACAGAGAATACTGGGGTTCTGGTCCTACTGACCTTTAGTTTGAAGCTACTGATTATCATGTTGAGGCAAAACACCACTGGCCACGCTAATGATTTTCATTCATTCATATGAAAAATATTTATTGAGTCCTACAACATCCACAGCATCCTTCTTATTGATGCAAGTTCCTGCTGGCTGGATTTCACTAGAGTGTGAGCACATGCTGCAGCTGGTAGAGTTCACCGTACAATACACCACTCATCCCTCCCAAAGCCTCCTGCTCTGATGTCAGAACTGTCCTACATATGAACCTAGATGTGTTTAATAGTGACCCAATGGCCACTGCGCTTAAAAAATCTGAGTCATTTATAGCATATGGTACAGCAGGTTGAGCAGATGCCCTCAACCCTGTGAGACTGGAAACTCTGAGGCTAGAGACTTTAGCTCATCTCCCCCAGTCAGACCTTAGGAACTTCTGACCCTCATTCTACATGTGGGTCATCCAAGAAAGGAACCGTAAAAATGCTCGAGACTATTTCTCAACAGGACCCCCCCCCCACACACACACACACACCCTGAGTGAAGAACAGGCTGTCCTACATATACCTGCAAGAAACTGCCAGAACCAGTGGCGTGGCCACATACAAGCATTTCTTCTGTCTCTGAGAGATCATGCTGACAAGAAGATACAGTTGGATTTCTGCTGGCTCTCCAAGGTGATCCAACAGGTTTTCTATATCCTCATTTGCCCTTTTATTCCCATCCTGGTTCTCTGGCCTAGGCTCTTCCTCAGGCTGGGCCTTTGTGACTTTACAGCCTCCAGACATAAGCAGCGAAATATTCTAGGTGTAATGGACACCTCCCCAAGACTTATCAGCTAGGCTAACTGTGTACTCACTGCATTCTACCAAGAGCAGCCTGCCCCAGCTCTCATGTACCAGATGTCCCTTGATGGCCCCTGATGCTTTTGAGAGCAGAGATGAGCCACCTATGAAAGACTCTCACCAGCCATGGTTTCAAGGTGTCCTACACTGGTCCGTTGGGTTCCCTGTCACAGACTGGGAGGCAAGGGTCCCCCGACAATGGTGAGCAGGAGAAGCTAGGGTTTCCAGGGTCCTGGAGTTTACTTGGTATCTGTTTGAAGGAGATTTGAGAATGGCTCATCACATGGTAACTTTACAGACCCCAGAGGAAGAGCCAAGCTCTGATACAAATTCCAACTGTCCCGCCTGTCGGGTGAAATGGGGAAAATGGGGGAAAGAAAAACACCAAGGGTTTTCTTTTCCTCTCTCCTCCCTGCTTCTGGCCCCCCCACCCCCACCCTTTCCTAAGCCATCCGCTTCCCAGCCCCTTCTGCCTCTGGGATGGTAAGTGTTACTCAGCTGGAAGGCCTCTTGCTAATTGTGGGTTTTTATTTTTATTTCCTATTACCCTCTCGCACGCCTGATGAGATTATTTTACCGGAACTGACACAGCTGGAAGCAGCAGGCATACGTGGAGCCTCTGAGGAGGTGATGCAATTTCATTTTCATTGATCAGAAATCAGCAGGGCAGTAAGTGATGGGAAATTCCATTAGAAGAAAACTCACAAGCCATGAGCCTTGAGTTTCTAGCCACACCCAGGACCCCACCCCCACCCCCACCCTCCGACCCCACTCCTGTCTTGCCTAGCACTGGACCAAGTCTACCCAGAGTAGCAGGTCGGAAACACTCTGCTCAGATTGATCATTGAAGGGCAAAAGGCACACTGCTGCCAGTTTGGGTGGGGCATGGGGGCACATCAATAGGACTTCCTGAATTACCAGGCACTTAAAACTTGTACTGCTCACACAGAACACTTTCAGTGACCCACAATGGGATCCTTCATGCCAATCCCACAGCTTCATAAACCTCAAGATTTAGGGATCCCTTTCAAGTATCAACAGATAAGAAGGGAAGTCATAACAGGTCCAGTTCTAACACGGCCTCCACCACTCAGAGACAATCCTCTGGGCACCTACCATTTATTGAGTGCCTACTGAGTGCCAGGCACTGTTCCTCCACAGCACACTTTTCAGGTCCTCCCCCAGCCCTCTGTGCTGAATGCTGCCTCTGTCTCCAGAGAAAGGAGGTAGTGGAAGAGAGCCGGTTTGTACCAGGGCCTCCCAGAGCACCAAGCCTCCCAAGCAGCAAATGAGGGCTGAAGTGTGCACAAGAGTTCACGCTGGAGACCTGGAGGGTGGAGCACATGTGATGGACCACCCTCTTTTTGTCCAGAGGTGGAAGTTAAGAGATTCTGATTCATCCGCCTCCACCATCCTCAACACTCACTTCTGTGTCCCTGACTGGAACCATAGGTGACCTTCTCTACGGAATGTATGGAATGGCTACTGTTTTAGCAGTTAAAATCCCCTCCAACTGTTTGTCCAGGAAATATTATTTTACTCACCAAAGGGCTAGAGACATGACAGTGAGAGCTATAAGGAAGGACAAGTTCCAGAAAAGACACACACCATCTAAGTAGCTCCTCAGACACGGGCCACTGTGTCTCGTGAGAGATGAACCAGGAAGAGCTGGGCCATAGCTACAAAGGAAACACTGCATCAAAACCACTACCAAACAGAAAAATGTAGGTGACTAACAGCTTAAGCTTTTGTTGGTTTCCCTTGGCTAGGTGTCAAGCCCAGGCATTCACTCAACGGGCACTCTATCACTGAGCTGGATCCCCAGTCCATCTATGGCTCAAGAAAGCTGAGAATCCCTAAGTTAGAGACGGACGGACCTCAGTGAGCTCACTATGCAGAGAATAAGAATATTCAGTACCCAAATATTTATTGGTGCCGCATACAAGAATAAAGAATAGGTCGCCATAACATGAAGACAAAAGAAATTGGCAGAAATTTAGGTAAAATTGAAGGTTGCGATGTGTTCATTAATGCTCTGCACAGCGAGCCATAAATGTGGCTCTCCAGCATATCTGTGGGTCATCACAGAAAATATGCTCCTGCTTGGAGGTACGCCTTTCCCAGTGTCTGCGAGGAGAAACACGCCACGGGTCTGAATGCCTTACCTCTCTCAATGGCCAAAAGTAGGATGAACATGTGAGCCAGGAGGGTCTGCAGTGTGCCTCTTGGATCTCTTTAGGGAGGTAATAATGAGAATGCTGGAGTGTGAGGCCATCTAGTCTCACTACTGCCTTTGATAGACAAGAATAACGACCCCAGAGGGTGTTGGTGGTTTGCCAGAGGTCAGACAGCCCGTCGATGGCAGAAAGGAGAGGAAGAGGGCCTGAGTTACGCAGACATGCTAACAGTGGTCTCTCTCCCATTCATTATTCTTTGAAATCTACAGTCGAAGGGTAGGAAGACGCTTACATGGGGGTTGGGGATAAAAGATAGAGAAAACTCTTCCAGATTAGGAGAGACCTACAAAATTAAGAACTAAATGCACTATGTAGAATCCACAGAATAGCAATGCTAACTAACCAGCTCCTTATAAAAAGCCTCATTGAAGGTGATCGGACAAGTCTAAATCCAAGTCTGGGATTAGGCATAGGGAGCTGAGCTGTATCTAACTGGCAGGTATTCACCTAGCATGTTTGAGGCCCTGTGTTCAATCTCGGCACGGAGAGGGAGAGGGAAGGATGGGGGCTAAGAATGTCTCAGGGCTGGGGTGTAGCTCAATAGGAAACAAGCCTAACATCCAAAAAGGCCTCAGGTTCAGTCCCCAGTACAGAGAGGCAGGCAGGAAGGCAGGTCATCTTTGTTCATGAATAATAACACATTAAAAATGATAAAGCACTACGATATTGTTGGACTGGCTTCAAAATATATTAAAAAAAAAAAAAAAAAGAAGAAGAATAAATGAATCCCAAGAAAAGTTCATTACTGAGTTCAGGTAACAGAGTTACAGGAAGGTTACGCTGACTTCCATTCTGTTTAATACAATACATTTTTCCTTGGATACACTATACTATCATACACACGACCTGAAATAGCAACACTGCCAGAACCAAGCTACAGTACTGAGTTGGCAAGTTCAAGGCAAGCCAAAGCCTTTTCCAAAGCAATGAAGGCTCGCTTTCCTTCAAAAGCTTTGTGTCTGAAACATCCTCCAGACCCAGCTATCTCTAATGCTCATTTCCAAAAACCACATCTACTGACCTCACCCTTTAGAAGTTACTGGAACAACACTGCACCGCTAATGTCAGAAGGAGAAGGAAAAGAATGATTTATCATGCCCAGGCCCTGTACCTGCCACTATCCTACTGAACAAAAAGGAGTCTTGTACAAAATGTTAGCCACACAAGCTCACTCAAATCATGATTTACATACAGCTGATCAGTCCAAGGCTGATGGGGGGGGGGGGGGGACTTATGGGTAAAGTAGTGAGGGGTATCTGTTCTTGATTTAAAAGGTTAAAAATACACTGGAGGGAGGGAGGGACCTGGAGTAATGATTCAAGCACTTAATCCTCTTGCATAGGAACCAGGTTCGATTCCCAACAACCATCTGTAACTCCAATGCTCTTTTCTAACCTATATCAAACATATACATGGTACACACACACACACACACACACACACACACACACACACACACAGGAGTGTGCACAGGAAAAACTCACATAAAATAACGTGACTAAATCTAATTTTTAAAATTAAATATGTGTTTGGCTGAGAACGTGGCTATGCTAGTTAGTTTCTGTCAGCTTGATACAAACTAGTATCATCTGTCATGAAAACTTCAATTACGGAATTGCCCCCAGCAGCCTGACCTGCCCTGTAAGCAAGTCTGTGGGGCACTGTAGGTGGAGCCACCCAGGCAGGTGGTCCTGAGCTGTACAGCAAAGCAAACTGAGAATGGTAAGGAGGGCAACCCAGTAAGCAACATTCATTCCTCTGATGGACTATAATGTGCAGGGCAAGCAAGCCCTTTCCTCCCCAAGCTGCTTTTGGTCACGGTGCTTATAACCACCATAGAAAGCACTAGAACAGTAGAAAAAACTCTGCTAGTTCACTAGCAGAGTGCTTGTCTATCCAGCATGCACAAGGCCCTGGGTTCAATCCTCGGGACTACGAAAGGGGCTATTTGTATGTAGTGTGTGTGTGTGAGTGTATGCATATACATAAAGTCATATGAATGCATATAACTTCCAAGTACTTGAAAGGTGATATTCATCACCACTGCCTCACTATCTTTCATCTAATGACTCTTCAGTCAATTCATCTGATGCTCTGCACACTGACCTGAGCTGCTTCTCACCAGGCAGCTTCTGTCACATTGTTCTGCAGTGAGATGACCCAATGGTAAATGTATTTCTACACACACACACGCACACGCACACGCACACGCACACACTCACATTAGCAGCCCTTCCCCAACCTCAGTAGAGCCCTCATCATGCTGTGGAGCTCCAGGAAATATCTTTGCAATGGGCTTTAACAACACAACCTAAGCAATTGTGCAGCCACGGGTAGCCACGGGTAGAGCCAGACTCCCAAAGAACAAAGAATGATGTTTCAATATGTATTTAACTTACAAAAACATAAATACATCCAAGACTCAAAACAGGTATTCCAAAGATTACAATAGGTACAACTATAAACATATAGCAAGCCTCCCTAATTCAAAAACCCCAAATCTGAAACTTCTTGAGCATAACCATGACATAACATAGATGGAAAATTCTACACCATGATACAAAATTATTAAACTATATAAAACACTGTTAAGATATATAAGAGATATTTGGGCCCCATCTCCAAGGTATCCCATGATATTTATGTAAATGTCTTAAAATCCACAACTAGTCTGATATCTGGCATTTTAGATAAAGGATACTTAGCCTCTAATACCAAACACATACACAAAAACACTGACAGAAAGACACTAAGTTGTAGATTTATACACAGGGGAAGGTGTTAAGGAACCTGGAAGGCAGGCTGAGAATGTAGCTCAGGGACCCTTACTGAACACAAGCCAGGTATGCTGGTGCATGCTTACAATCTCAGGACCAACGGAGTGGAGGCAAGGGGATCAGATGTTCCAGGTCATCCTCAGTGATACAGTGAGTTCAAGGCCAGCCAGGAAAACATAAGATCCTATTCCAAAAAAAGAAAAGGGTGGTTGGGAATGGTGACACATGCTTTTAATCACAGGACCTGGGGGACAGGGTCAGGCGAATATCTGAGTTTAAAGCCAGCCTGGTCTACAAAGTGAGTTACAGGACAGCCAGGATACACAGAAAAACCCTGTTTCAGAAAACAAAAACAAAATACAAAAATAAAGAAAAAAAAAAGAGAAAGAAGGAAGGAAGATATGGTGATATTTTGTATATTTAATAAAAATAGCCTGAACTATTAGAGGACAGAGCCACCCATGCCAAGCCATGAAGGCCAGGGAGTAGTGACCTACATCTTTAATCCCAACAATGGAGACACAGAGATCCTCTGGCTCTCAGTGAGGTCAAATCCAAAGGAAGCCAGGTGGTAGTGGCACACACCTTTAATCCTAGCACTAGGGAAGTTGAATCAGGAATTGCGATAGCTTTGGAGGGAGGGAGAAAGATAAAGCAGTAGAAGGTTTGGAAGTGTCTCCCCTTTGCGCAGAGACAGTTCTCAGGAGGTAGGAGTCAGAGGACTGGGGGAAAAGGCCTGAAGAGTTGGCTGTTTATAATGCAATGCTGACATTGGTTCTCCTTTGTAGAGTCTGCTATTTGGGTCTGAATGTCTCTGTGGTCTGTGTTAACAATGTTTTCTAATACTTGTATCTTGACACTCATATCAACCAACGTTTTAGGGCTAAAACAAGTATGATCGAACAAATATTTATAATAGACATTAGGATAATCCATCTACATTAACTATCCTCTCCATTAATGGTTCCATTTTCAAACTGTCTAGAGTATTGTCAAACAAAGACCAAATTCCTTCCTTGTTAATGTTTCCTGTTTTTTAATGTGGGAAGGGGGAACTCTCTCTATGTCTTAAACTAATTCCTTGTTTTAAGAAATCCCACTGACTCACCAAAGTTGCTGTCCATGATGACTCAGATGAAGGTGGTAGCAATCCAATGAGGAGATCCAGGAAGAAAAACGAAACAATGCAACACCCACCAGGAGAGGAAAGCCACTGTCCAAAAACCTCAGACATGTGGCAGGAACTGCCCAAAAGGCAAAACTGGTTGGAGGCTAACTCTGAATGGAAAACCTGCCAGGTACTGACTCTGACCACATGTAGCTTTGATCTGTTTGGATGGCCACTCAAGAGGCAGAGATCCACCTGGATCTCTGTGAGTTCAAGGCCTAACAGAGCCAGGTGGTGGTGGTGGTGGTGGTGGTGGTGGCGATGGTGCACGCCTTTAATCCCAGCACTCTGGAGGCAAAGGTCCTCTGGTATTCCAGACTGTTTTTATTAAATACACAAAATATTACCACAGAAAGGGGTCAGGACTAGACCTGTGGTTAAAAGCACTTGCTGCTTTTGTGGAGGATTCCGTTCAGATACAACATATATACAGTAGTCCACAACTCTCCGTAATCCCAGTTCCAAAGACTCTGATGCTCTTCTGGCTTTGGTGGGTTGTGTACACATGGATACATGCCTGCAAAACTCCCAGACACACCCATGGTGGTGCACAACTTGAATCCTAGTACTTGTGAGGCAGAGGCAGATAGATCTCTTTCGAGACCAAAGCAAGTTAGAGCTACATAGTGAGACCCAATTGGGGGGGGGGGGGGACCTGGAGGTCAGTTCAGAAAAGTACCAGTGCGGCTCGTTCCCATGTATCCCACAGGCAGCTTCAATGCCAGAAACAATCTGACCACTCTGCTCCCTTTGTACAAAGTGAAGTAATAAACTATGACCACCGTAAAGCTCCTCATGAACAAAACGGAACCTACAGGAGCTAGCTGCTTCAGGTGAAGGGCTGCGGTTAGAGGCAAAGGGTAGCAAAAAGGGTCACAGTGAACACCACAACCCAAAGTACACTTATTTATATCAACCCAAACAATAACTGGCTCGTTCCCTTCAGGAATATGACCTATTCTATGTGCATGTGTGGCTTCTATAGATCTGTCTGCTGCTGGGGTAGGGCCTGGTGAGCCCTAGTTCCCATCAGCCTATAGCCCAATAAGCAACAATCATCATCTAAGCCTGTGTGACATTTTCAGGAGAAACACTGACATTCAAAATAAACTTTCTCATCTGTGGGACCCAAGGCCTTCTGGACAGAAGGATATGGGCAGTAATAAGTGGACCCAAAACAGTGACCAAGGCCCCTGGATATCGCCACTTAAAGAAGGATGACCTCACAAGGTGGGATCCAAAGAGAAGGTCTGTTTATGCCATGGCTCCCCAAACAGAAGCCCAATACTGCTTGCTTCTAGGCACACTTCTCTTACCCGCATAAATCTGTCTCCTCACTGCTATGGAATAAGCTTGGTTCTAAGCCTGTGCCTTGATGCCACAGTGGAGTCCCATCACTGTGACCTTGCCCGTGTCAGTCAGAGCCTACAGTTTTCTGTCTTGCTCACCAGACTGAGGTTGACTTCCTGACCCTTACTGCAAAGACTGTCTTGGGCATGAGCCCTATTGGCAGAAATCCCCTCCAATGGCAACACCTTTACTTATACTTGCTTACACTTCTCCAAGCTCAATCCTTGATCCTAACCTTAATCACACACCAGCTGCCCCCCCCCCAATCCTCCCTGGGAAGCCACAGGAAAAGAAAACCACAGACATCAGCAGTGAGATTGAAAAGTCATCCCATTCACCTTTCCCTAATCCAATCCTGCCTTACCTACTTCAGACCATCCATGAACCTCGAGCTCCCAAAATTTTAAAAATTCACTCCTGAAATATGGTAGCTCAGTGTCATTCAAGTTAAACAGAACCTGTGTTGAGAGTTGTGCAATGCTGAGGACTCCCTGTCACATCCTCCAGTGGGACACAGGGGTTTAGGTTGGCTGCGGTATGCAGGATCATTCCCAGAACTCAATGGAACATCTTTTCAATATTTACATATACTCTATTAGCACGTGTGCATAGATCAGTGAATATTTAAATACTAATTTGTACATTAGTATCTATGAATATAAATATACATGATATGTATCCTATATAAACATATATATGCAGCCTATGTATACCATGACAGTCAAAATGTACATATCTACATGAAACCAAACAGAAACCGGCTCATTTCTATTGCAAACACCATCTACTCTATGGGTGGTTTCCTCAGGGAACCTCCTGCTGTCATAGCAGAGTCCTGAGTCCCAGTTCTACACAGACTGAGGTATGTGTCCTCTCTCTCCCCCTCCCTCCCTCCCCCTCCCTCCCCCTCCCTCCCCCTCTCTCTCTCTCTCTCTCTCTCTCTCTCTCTCTCTCTCTCTCTCTCTCTCTCATACACATACAGAGAATGCATCAACAGCATGACCCCACTAGCAGGATATTGTTCCAAATACCTGCCATTTAATATTACTGAGCCCCTACATGACAAGGCCTGCCCCTGGCTTAGGAGTAAACGCTAGTTGTTATGCTAGGGAAAACTACCCTGGTCACCTTCATTCCATCAGGAAGAAAAAAAGACTGTAAACATTAACCAGACCAGAGACAGGACAGCCAGTGAAGGTGATACAATCTCGTGTGGCACCAAAATCCACCTCCAGCATTCTGTCATCTGATGCTAGACTGTTTCTCCTCAGCTGCTCATTGGTCCGGGGAAACCTGAATGCTACAAGCAATGTTTTCAGATAAGTGGTTTCTCTAAAAATAAAAGGTAGATCAGAAAATGAGCACATGAGGAAGGCCAGGGATGCCTGTTGCACACTGCCTCAGGCCTCAACTGAATTCTACACACAGTAATCTGTTTTCCCCCAGGAAAGGTGAAAGTAGTTGAAATGAATATTAGGGATGACCAGAATGTCCTCTCTCAACATTCAAATTGAAACTCCAATGCTGTAACTTACACACTATCTCTGGTGTATGCACACACACACACACACACACACACACACAAAACACATACACACAACACCTTTATGAAGTTGCATTAGTTTCCAGATCTGCTTTCAAAACCCTCCCTCCTCTCAGTCACTTTGCCTCACTGGCCAGCTGTCAAATTCCAGCACTTGCTGGGCTACCACCAGAGCTTTCCAACAGTGGAAGGCACTCGCTATGCCAGCAGAGCAAGGGTTAATGGAAGCTGACCGCAGCACAGTTGTTAAGGTAATCAATACCACTGAGATACTAAAGCAGCATAAGCCACAATATTGATTGCCAAGAAGATGATAAAACTGTTTATTATGATAATTGCCGGGTCCCTGCAAGATGCTCCTAGCGCTTCCTAAAGCTGTTTACAAAACTAATAAAGATTTGCCATTTCAAGGTCTTTCATTTGAGCCAATCCCTCACACTCCTATCCCTACCCAAAATCAGGTCTTACTCCAGAGGCAATGAAGTAGGTCCTAGGTGAAGCTTAAGGAACTAACTAACGGACCCCTTGTCCTATGGAGAGAAGTGCAGCCAGCAGATACTGGCTGTGCACAGCTCCTCCTCAGAGTTTATCAAGTGATAACTGCCAGGTTTGATGGAAAGAGGGGGTTGCCCTGGGCTCCTCAACCTGACATCCATTTGTTAGAACACACTGAAGAAACCACATCACCTTGGTTGGTAATTAAAACTTCTCTGGAGAACTTGGTGGCTCCGAAACTCACTGAATACTATCTAGCACAGGCTGGATGCATCACTACCAACACATGCCAGCAGTGGCCTTGGCTGCTGATCGAAGCCCAAGTCTAGAGTTCTACCACACCCTGGGCACCAGCTGAGTGGGAACAGACTCCTTCCTAGCCACAAACACATCCCTCTGCTTTGAGATGAAGAGCAGGACCCAGGCTGTCATGATGAACTGCAATGTGGACATGTTCTAACAGTAGGTGTCACAGGTGCTTTACAGAACCAAGGAGTCCTGAGATGAGTTAAGATAGCTTCAGCCCCACAAATCTAGGCAAAAACAGAGTGTTTTCAAAGCAGAAAAGAAAAGGGGAGGGGAGGGGAGGGGAGGGGAGGGGAGGGGAGGGGAGGGGAGGGGAGGGGAGGGGAGGGGAGGGGAGGGGAGGGGAAGCCCTTGTGTTTTGGAAGAGTCTAGTGGCATTTGGAAGGCAAGGTATAGCTCTTGGCTTGATCTCCAGCAGCCGAATCTGTCTGGGTGTGGCCTGCAACAACACTTTTGTCAATAGAATAAATTGACCCTTGGCCTAAGCAGAAGGGTCGGGAGGCAACAGTCTTTTCTGTTTTCTTTCCCCAGTTAAAGTGCAGAAAGAGAAGCATTAAGACTCCTGCCTGGGCTCCAACCACCTCTGCTCAGGCACAGCAGCCACAGCTTTCTAGCTGCTCCCAGCAGCTCCAAAAGGCCACAACCCACAAACTGAGCCTGTGCATACACATGCACCATTTAATTTTGGAGGCAAGCAGAGACATGCACTCCTTTGTAGACACCTGGCTCTGTCTCACCTACTCCCAATCATACAGAAATCAGAAGCATAGAGCCAGTTTTATGCAGAGTGTAATCTCTTTGCCAAAGACCTGGTCGTGAACTCACAGGTACCACAGCATGGCTGGAAGGGATGCACCAGGATCATCTTAACCCGGATACCTGCTCTCACAGGAGCTGTCTGGCACCCAGGAATGGCTGTGGGAAATGGAAGGTTTCTCTTTGACTGCATTTCACAAACAGCACACTCCAGGGGAAAGGGGAAAGGGCATCCCCCCCATCCACCATGCTCAAGGCAGGGTTCTCACTCATTCACATATACCCATGAAGATCCATATTGACAAATGCCTCCCTGGATCTGACACCAAAACAAGATTAATATTAAGAGTAACTACTTTTGCTGCTGCCTTTAACCTCATTTGCACATTTTAGCTGGACTCTTAACAATAACTTCACCAACACATATATGTATGTGTGTGTGTGTGTATATACATATATATCCACCCTAAGAATCATATGGTCCACACTTGGAAACCCGCCCACAATGGCCATCCAAGCCTGCCTAAGTGCTAAGAACCATTTAGGAGCATTGTAAACCATTAGGGCCATTAGCTCTAATCTGACCTCAACAAAATAAATCAACCTGCTAAGAACAAATTTAGAAGCTTTCCAAAGTCAAGTTCTGAAACCCCGAATGGCTTACAAGCACAGGGCAGGGCACGGACAAGTAGCCAGACCTGGGGCTACTTCTGCTCTTATCTTTCCCACAGCCAACAGAATTCTGTGGGCACTTCACCGGAAGACAGAGTATGCTGGGAGAGGCCACCGTTATAGACTCACTACATCCCTTTCTGCACTGACCCCGTGCACATTTGTCACCCAGACAGCTCTGAATGACTACTTCCAGAACATGTGAATATCTGGATTTATTTTCAAGATATCTTGTTGGCTTCCAATGGAGCCAACTCACTCTCCGCCATGAGTCAACGCTCGCTCCGCCAGCCTTTGGATCTCCAAACGCACAGGTAGGAGGTAAATTACACTAGTACATGAATCAACGTAATAAATAATTTCTCCATCATAACCATCAGCATACTCTATAAATTCACAGTGTAAAATCATCATCGTCGTCCTTCATCTTTATCCTCAGCTGATAATTACTTACTATACTTTTTTAAATGCCGACGGGACATCCTGGATAAAGACACCGGAAGAGGGCAAACGGGGATGCCATCGATTCCCATCAGCAGATGAGAGAAAAAAAGCAAGGGCTGACCATGATAGACATCGAGGAGTGTAAGTCAACACCCCATGTGTGTTTAGATGATAAAAACACATGGTCTAACCATTTCAGGACAGAAGAAATAAGTAGCAAGAGTGAAGTTAGTAACTGGAGAGCCAGGACACAGAACACAGAGTTCTGGAATTGCTAAAAGCTGAGTAATCCTTTCCAACTCCACCCACCATGAATTTCCAGGTATCAAATTACATGTTAATTACACCAATGTGCAATTATATGAGGGGAAGTGGTGTTAGTCAGCACCCAGGGGCGGAAGTTCGGAAAAACTTGAGTTTTGTGAAATATGTTTTGTGCACAGACCTCAGGCATCCCCAGCTCCAGACAAGGATCTCGGAACAGTACACCCCACGTTAGCTCCCCACCTCTTGGGGCTCTGTACCTCTCTAGCTGAACTTTCCCAACTTAAGACTTAGGTTCTTTTCCTGTCTATGCATTTGGCACGCAGGCCAAACAGTGCTACATGCCAACCCTGCTCCAGCTCAGCCAGTCTACAGCTAGGGGAGGAACAGCTTTCCCTAAAGTGATCAAGAAATAGGTTACTGCACGGGGTCCTGCTGTGTCTTTACTTTGGAAGCCAGAGAAACCCATCGTACCTATGTGGACACATAACAGGGAGCTCAGGAAAGGCAAGAACATGAGCAGTGAACTCAGTGCCTCCCGGGTGCTGCTCTTGCCTGGGTGACAATGAAGACCACTGGGAGGGAAGTCCAGGCCTGGCCCAGCCAGAGTGGAGACAGAACACAGGGCCTTGACACACTTATGCAGGGATCTCAGAAGTGACCCTCCAAGAGAAACTGCCCCTTTTTTTCCTCTGGCCTTTCTCTTTTTAAACCTTTTTCTCCCCTAATAATGGATTCAGTACGCAGATGTAAGAAAGGCACTCAACACCTTGACAAAGAACAATATCTAAGAAATCCTGCACATAGCAAGCAAAGTTTGTATAGTATAAGTTTACTATATACGAGTAGATTTTAGTATAGTATATATTTTGTAGTATTGGTACAGTATCTAGTGTAACACAGGATGTAGTACAGATAGTACAGAACAATACAGTATTAGTATAATATAGCAATGGTAAAGCATCGTAGGTGGTATTGCTCGAGTACACACACAGCAGTAGTGTGAGTGTTAAGTCACGGCTGCATCTGGCTGACATCCTAACAGACAGAACATATGAAAGCTACAAGTGGCTGGGATGCAACTCAGTGAGATTGCTTGCCAAGTATGATGCATGAACCCCTCCCTGGCTTCCATCTCCTACGCAGTAAGTAAGTAATAAATAAATAAATAAATGCTATGAATGTTTAGCCTCATTTTGGCCTCAAGTTCATCAGATATAAGCAGAGGCTCATAGCTGCCTCACCCAGTTGCAAAGCTTTCTAAGATTGGTAGTATTTAGCTCAGCAGATCGTTAGTGGACATTTACTGTTAATATTCATGAATTTCAAACACAAGAGAAAGAAGGGGCCTTGTTTCGTTCAGTGCTCAACCCAACGAAGACCCTATCCTCATTGTTAAGGGTCGGAGAAATGGAGTCCTGTCTGTAATCACATATTTCAAGTGACAGAAGTACTGGGCTTGAAAACAAGTATAGGAGACCTCATAATCTGCAGGTGACACACCGATGGATGCCTAAAACTCTAGGTAGGACCGAATTCTTCAACTCACATATACATATTACAATGCTTAGTTTAGGCACAGCAGGTTAGCAACAATAACTAACAAGAATAACTGGATAATATGCTATAATAAACATTACCTAAAAGTTATGGATTCTTCCTTTCTGGGATTTTCCATTTAGTATTTTTCAGGCCCAGGGTGAGCTGGGGTAAGAACAACTGTGGAGGGTGAAGTGGCAGATAAGGGTGTTCTCAGATTTCATTCAGTCCAGTGTCTTTTTCATATTTATTCTATAGACCATACCATACACCCAGTCATGGCCATGATCTAGCATGTTCTTAATGACACTCGGGTGAATATAACATTCCCTGTGTTTGTAGTTAGTACCTATCATACATCCTTAGATATTACTGCTTGGGGCAAAGCAAAAGCAGATATATATGTACAGTTTCACCAAGAGAGCCCACTCAATGTAAGTCAAATGGCACAGAACAGGGACTCCAAGACGCAGTAAAAACAAAGCTCCAAGTTGTCTCATTCTCTCAAGCTGGACAAAACTGACTTTCCTAAGAGTCAGCAACAGGGTCACCAACCATTCAAGCATTATATCCTGGTTTCCTCTCTGTGTCTGTCTGGCTCTGTGCTGAGCATCACCTCTGATGCAAAGCGTTTTCTCCTTCCTTCAGGCTTCCCGAAAAGGGTCGTGTGAAGGGTTATCAGCCTCTGTGACCTCTTTAGTCATCAATAGCCTTCTGCCTTTACCATCCCCCAGCAAAGACCCGCAGCAGAGCCAGCCCTCAGCTCTCCCCATTAATGCCTTTCTCTGTGTCTGGCTATCACAGGAGGGCCGTTGAGTGAGAGGACCTCTGGTTGACCTCTGCTGACAGGCTCAGAGCCCCCTCTGTCCACTGATCTAATGTCAGGCGGAGTAATTAGCCACCATGTAGTAATTGCAGCTTCTAACTGCACTGGACCAAGGATGTAAAAATCCCCTGGAGGATCCCTATCAGAGACCCCCAACCCCACAGATACATCTATATGCTCACACAAAAAGGAAGGAATCAGCAACATTGCTGAAGGAGGCCAGTACTTTTCAGAGATTAATTAAAGTGGGACTTGGGTAAAGGACTTAGGGAGCTACAAAAGAAAATTGGTAAACAAAGGCAAGCGGCCAAGAACGACATCTAGGGCTTGCCTGAAGAAGCCTATTCAGGAAATAGAAGCTCTCAAGCTAGACAGACAAGCACAATGAAGTTTCATTTCAGCCTCCGAAGGAATGTGGGAATTAGCCTTAGGAAAGCATCCGGAGGAGATGCAAGAGGCAGGACACCCAGCATAGTACTGCCCACCTCAATGGGCTTCACCCACGTCTAACTTCCATCACCATTTCAAACACGCAGTGCTATTCACCTCAGAAGATGCTTCCAGTCAACCTTCAAGGACCTGGAGTACTGCTTATGCTTTGGGTATTTTGCCAGACTCCAACAAGCCACCTCCTCTACCCTTGGTTCAGGGTAACAAACAAAGTCCACTCTGAGAGACAGAGGCAAACCTCGACACACAGCAGCAAGCCCTTACTGGGAAAGCATCTCATTGTAACAGGACAGTGAGCAGCATCACTGCAAGCATCAACACCAGTGTTAGCCTTGTGAAGTGTTCGCCTCCGTTCCAATGGCCTCTACCTCCTTTTTGCTTTAAATTTCCAGGAGAACTGCTGGTACCCAGGAGAACTGCTCAAGTCTTTCCCTGGAAGAGGCAACAGGTTCAGAAGTCACAGCAGCTTCCTCTGCAGACAAGATTTCCCATCTAGGCATTCCACAGACTTCAAATCTCTTTTCCCTGCCACAGTACTGTCTGGTTTCCCAATGCATTCAGGACATCTCTGGGTTGAGTCCGGTTACAAAATCCAGGGTAGCAGCAGCGAATTGCAAGAATTCACCCTCCGTTTGCTTCTCCAAACAATTAATATACTTAATAACCCTGGTCCCTGTGACAGAGTCCTCAAACGCCCCTCGATTAACCTCTCCCCGCTATGTGCAGTGGGTCTCTACCAGCATTCTGTTCCCTATCACTTAATCATTTTTTAATCCACAACAAGGACTTTGCGCCACACTGTGGTTTTGTTCTCTCTTAATCTTTTATGAGGGACCTTATGAAAAGCTTTTAGAAAATACAAGGGAATTTTGCCTATCAGGTCATCTTTATTATTTTAGAATTCTTTATGAAGAAATTACAGAGCTTAATGTTGTAAATGAATATTTAAAACTCGGCATTCACTTAGACATGCAAGTCTGACTCAGGTTATATTTAAGTCGCTGTATTATCTCCATCATTAGAAATATTCTTGTCTGCCTACAAGAAAGAGAGACTCTGCCTCCCTGACCCTAAAGGATGGCAATTCCTACAAGTGCCCAGAGCCTTCTGGGTAAGTAAAATTAACTTAGCACATACTGAACACCACTGGCACATACCCATTCCGGTGACTTTTGAACAGTAATAGGTCAAAAGTCACTGGGTCCAGGAAGGCCTGAATGCAGCAGCCTGTCTAACTCAACCTTTCCTAGATTTTCCCAAGACAGTGATAAGTAAACAGCTGGCCAGCACATCTGCAGTGAGCTGGCCACAGCTTGACATTGACACAATCTCTGTCCCTCTTAAACACATTTGTCATGGCTACTGTTCCTACTCAGAGTTTTGCTCAGAGTGTTCAGCTCTGTACTCTGGGGCAGGTTTCCCCTAGTGAGACAATTAAAGATATACAAGGGGGACAGGGTGTTTCTTGGTCATCTAAAAATTATTTTCTCAGAATGTCTAAAGGTAAAACATTTAGTTAAATAATACATCTTTTTAAGACCTGGGCTCAAGAGTTGTTTTGGAATTCTGGAATTCATTTGAAAGCTTTCCTATGAAATAAACCAGAGGGTTAAATGATTCAAAACACATTGTCCTCATCATAACCTTCATGATCCAAGTCTCTGCTTATAAAACTATCCTCAACTCAATGCTTTGCTTCAATCACTAAAACTAACTAGGGTCCTGAATTATAAGGGCAGATGAGATATGCCTGCCGCTTATCCAGAACATAAATGATAGTGAAATTAACAAGTTCCAGGAAATAGTCTACTAACTCCAGAGTAATCATTTGTACTTGAGTTAGACCATCTATGTTAATCCATGGAACACCAGCTCCCACAAGCTGATCCTCTGACCTCCATACATTTGGCATGTCACATACATGCACACACACATTAAACAAATTAGACAGACCGACAGATAAGGTATGGACTATTTTTTAAAGAGTTATCTAATGGAACTGCCCAAATTCTGTTTTCACCATGCTCTTCTGGGCTCCTGACGCCCTAGAGGGCAGAATGGGAACTGCAAGTCCAGGAGCCCCATTATGGCAATGAAGCAGTTCAGGCTGCACTTAATGAGCTCTTGTAAGGAAGCAGGAAGTCTATAAAGTAATTTAAATAACTTCCAGTGCTGAAATAAAGGAAATTAAAGCGCTGGCACAAACCTGTCTGATGGACAACTTCTTTGTCCCTGGGATCACATCCACAGTCACAGCTGTCATAGGCCTCTTCCCAAGGCCAGCCCCCAAATTCCTCTCCTATGAAACACACAAAGGTTGTCAGTTCTCACAGTTCTCTGAGCCTCTGCAGCCAGGGATGTGGCATGGCAGGCAGCAAATGAACCCCACACAGGGAGGTCTGGTACTCCCCACTGTAGAACTCAGGCAAATCCCAATTCTCCGAGGAGCTTCCACATATCAGCATGCACAGGGAAGGCCTGGATCTGGCCAAAGGGCCTCTAAAATTCTAAGAGGGTCAGATGAGAACAGAGCAGACCGAAAGGCAAATAAATAAATGCTGGTATCATTTGAGTCACCCAGGCCTCAGGCTGCAGAATTTCTCAACCTGCTCAAAAAGCCCCATCCTACTGTGGCTTTCTCCCCTACTAAGAATGCTTATTCCCAGTTTCTTCTGAGCCCTTAAATGCAGGTAATTATTTGCCTGGATAATGGTTAGTTCTAAGGGACATTGTTTTCCTACAGGCAGACAGTGGCCTTTCATCTTCTAGAAACCAGTGTGACCAGAGCACCAAGCAGTTCCTTTCCACCACCCAGCCATTCACCAAATACCAGCATGCTACCAAAGAGCCTTTGACTGCTCACAAAACAAGGCAAATCTCTTAACAAGGTGAGCCCCATAACCTGCTGGGAGGGGGCCAGACTGGGGGCTCAGGACTCCTCTCTGCACAAATAATTCCCCTCCTGTATCCCGTGAAGGCCCAATCACACTGGTTCCAGCATTTTCACCTGGTGAATCTAAGCTGCCAGGGGCTGTTTCTGGCCATAGAGTAAAGTTTACTTTACTGATAACAATCAACCAGGTATGGACTAGTCTGACCAGTACTAAGGACACAGGATCACTACAAAGACAACTTAAAAGGAGCTTAAAATCCCTTTGGTTCCTACAGCTGGGCGGGGAAGCCCCCACTCCTCCTCGGGAAAGGCCAAGAATGAGGCAGGACTTTCTTCATGGACACCTGTGCAGGGAAGGCAAAATGTTGGCACTCTTCAAAGAGAACGATGGTTCTTGCTTACAGAGAGACCCAACCAAGCCCCTTTGAGAAAGAAAATCACCAACAGAAATTCAGCTTTGCTTTCTAGAAAAGCCCTGGCAGGACAGGACTCATCTTATTTTCTTCTTCATGCTGCTGGTGGTTGTGGTGGTGTCTGACCTTCACAGACAGACTCCATGTGAACTCACTCTACCATCCCAACAATTTCAGAGGGTGTACAACATCTGTGTTCCACACATGGCAGCTATATCTTTATGCTTGTGTGGCTTGCTGATAGAGGCAGTATTGGGAGGGGGATGTTTTGAATGTGTGGGTTTTTTGTTTGGTTTTGGTTTTTGCTGCTGGGAATGAGACCCAGGGCCTCTTGTATGCTAAGCATCATATCATGGCATTTTTAATACCATTGAAGTTGCTATCGTTCAAGGCACTATGGCATCTGGGGCCTGTGTAACCTGCATGATTGCATTCAGAGGGTCCTGGGGCTTGTTTGAGCAATCACTCTCTTTCTTTAAAGGTCCTGCAGGTTGAGCAACAGTCATCCTTTACCCTGGAGGACTGCTGAAATTCTTGAGCAGCCTCCTTCCCCTCCAGGACTTCCCACAGTCCAACTCCACAGTCCCCACTGATACTCACGTCTCACAAGTCTGGGGGAAACTAGTCTCCTGGCCATAACTGGAAAGGGTGCAAGCTGAGGACAGTCTGTCTACAGTAGCTTAATCCAAGAAGCAAATACAGACTGCTCACCGTGAAATTATTTATAGAACTCCCCTGAAAAACCTAACTTCCCACCAAGTTTACGGACCACAAGCATAAACCATGCTTCATCCAAATCGTGGTTCTCAACCTATCGGCCATGACCTGTTTGGGGGAAGGTCAAAGGACCCTTTCCTAGAAGTTGCCATTAGAAAATACAGATATTTACATTACAATTCATTACAGTAGCAAAATTACAGTTATGAAGTTGCAAAAAAAAAAAATAATCTTATGGTTGGGGGTCAGCACAACATGAGGAACTGTATTAAAGAACCACTGATCTAAATCCTTCACCTAAAATAGAAACCACACTGGCGGACATGACAGCTGATGCCTGTAATCCCAATACTCATGGAGGCTGCTATAGTGGGATTCAGCACCTCTCTCACCTAAGGGCGAAGCCTCTGGGCCAGCGTGAGTTTGGGGTTCAATTGTGGTAGGGTTTGCTGAAGGAGACAGAGGCAGGAGATCATAGGTTTGTGGCCAGCCTCAGCTACACATTAAGTTTATAGGTGAACCCCAAACCTGCACTGGCCCAGAGGCCATACCCTCAGGTCAGGGAGGTGCTGAATCCTACAGCCACATATCAAGACCCTGTCTCAAAAACAATATAGCTGTAAATTTCCTAATAATCACATATTTAAAAGGAAGGAGAGGGAGAGGTAAGGTAGAGAGTTGGTAATGCATCTTATTTACCCCATTTTCTAGCATCTGGTCTCAAATATAATCAATGAAGATGTTGTAAAGTGTGATCTCCTTTTTTGGGGTAAAATATGAAATGTGTTTTATGCTCCCAGAACAATCTTCCTTGTGCTCAGTGGCCACATCTGACCAGTGGCTGCTGTACGATATTAACTGAAGGCTAAGCCCCCCGTGCAGATAAGATCTCTATCTGGCCTCTCTGTAATATTTCTTCTCACCCACTGACACTACACGACTCTTTGCCACAGCACTCACAGCTGTATTGGGATGACAAGTCACCAAGTCAAGCTTGCTGGTGCTCAAGTGACCAGATTTTCAAGGACTCTTGTACAACTTATCAATTACATTTGAGAGCAGATGGTCCAGCAGATCTTTTCTTATCCATTAAGCTAAACCTTGGGGTTTCATGATTTAAAACCCTCACAACCCTGGATATCCTTAACCACATAGAACTAACTCTTGCTCATGACCAAAGATGCTTTCCTTACAACCTAATTCATCAACACACCAAATCACTTAAACCCTAATCACGCAAGTTTCTCACAACACATACAAGGTTATGAAACATACTCAAATGGTGACTGACTTAAGGCGGCTCCTTAAATAATCTTGAGGTACAGAGAAGCACGGGAAAATTCTACAGGCTTTAGAAACTCAGTCTGGGCAAGACCACTTCATCTATTCCTCAACAGAATGGACTCCGTGCTACTGAGAACCACACAAAGCAGATATGGACCAGCCTCCCAGTGCCAAGATGGGAGGGTCGATGCATCATGAGCCTGCAGATGCACAGTGCCTGTAACTCTGGAGGAGGCCCGTTTTCTTTACACCATCAAGGAGCTGTGGATCTCTTTTCTGAATTTGGACTGACCCCATCCACCAGAACTCATGATTTGATCTAGAAAGCATCATTGGCAAGCTAAAGCCTCCTTGGGCCAGACTGGGTTCTAAGAGCAGGGCAATCAGGAAGAAACGGAAACACAGAACACTGTTCACTCTGGCTCCCTGTTCTGGCTGTAGGCAAGAAAAGGTGTGCGCAGAGCTTCGCAGCGGGCCAAGGCTGGGCTTTCTTCCCAGAACCCTACAGGGGACAGAGCTGGCTCCCAACCTACAGATTCAAAGGGCTGCTTTGGAACAGGTGGAAGGGCTCACCCAACTAAGAATCCAGAACAGGAGCAAAGAGTGAGGACCACTGTGTGTCCACACTCTCCACACTCAACAAGTCTCCCACCCACAAGGGTCCCTAAACCTGTCCCCAGGGCACCAAAGTGAGGGACAAAGAGCATGTGGAGAAGGGAGGAAGGAGGCGGCTCTTGCTGGAGAGCTGATGGGTGTGAGTGCTGAGTATTAATTAAAAGCCATCCGGGAACAATGGGCTTTTCATACTTGAAGCCCGCTCTGCACAAAGCTCAGCTTGTTCTAAGGGAGGACTCTCCTCTGCTTTTTTTTTTTTTTTTTCTTACTCATTTCCTAGGGTTGTGGCAATGTCTGGCACCCAGCTCAACCCACTGGAGTATCCTTTAGCCAGAAGACGTGCCAGGCCAGCCTCCTTCTTGACTGCCTAATGGCCACATGCAGACACCAGAAGGGACAATGCAGGAAGCTTGTCTACTCCAGCCCATGGCTTCCAAGGCTCCACGGCTGCCTAGCCCATAGAAATACACTGGGCATCTGCAGAGGACCAGCACCCATGTCCTTCTCAAATTACACTGCATGTACCACACCCAGTAGACACAGGGTATGGAATACTGGGTCTAACTGTATAACCAACAGACACTTGAAGGCCTAATTGGGGAGGGAGAAAAGACAGATGTCAGTTACTGAGATAACCCCCTCTAACATTCTGACCTAGTCCCAGAATCTCTACTAAACAGCCCAGAATCCTCCAATGGAGGATTTAAAAAAAAAAAAAAAAATTCAGGGTGAAAATAGAAGGAACGAATCAATACTGACCGACTATGTTGCTCCTGAGAGTTGGACATACCACGGCCTTACTTAGCCCCCAGGCAAACAGGACACCACCCCAACATCCCACATCCTGGGTAATGCTTTCTCCCCTGAGCATGAGCTATAGGTATGGTTTCCAGCTTCTTTCTCCTCACCAACAGAAGGCAAACAGAATAGATCCTATGTCACCTCTGAAATGAGAAGCCAAGTGGCATGTCAGAAGCCACGCTGGACAGGGCAGGATGCCTCCTCATTTAACAGTCAAGAGAGGCCTTTGCCTGAAAGCCCTTGAGGAACTGTGTTCTGTCAAAACCTTGAATGAGCTCGGAGGTGGGTCCTTCTCCAGTCAAGCCTTCAGATGGGACCACAGCCCTGTACAATCCTCAAAGAAAGGTTAACCTGAAGGATCCACCCAAGTCCTGGCCCAATTCCTGAGCCATGGGTGGTACAGATAAGAGGTGATTGTCTAAAGCAAAGAATGAGTCCAGCAGTGTCAATGAATAACTGATACACCTTTCATTTCACAGGCATGTGGTCTTACTCTGTAGCCCACACCACTGCAATCCTCCTGTTTCAGCCACTCAACTGTTGGATTATAAGTCATGTTCAGAGCACACCATCATTTTACAAAAGAAAAGAAAACTCTGTGGTAAATGGGCATGAGGTTGTCACATAGACCACACCTGATAGTGGCTTTCCACTCACAGTTTTCCTGTGCAGTTATTAAACTTCAAAACTTACCAGGCCTCCCACCCTAACAGGTGACAGCTGAACACCTCAGACTCAAGCCTGAAAAGGAAAAGTTACCGGGCTGCTTAAAAATGCAAAGGCTAGGGGAAAGATTCCACTCACTAGTCAAGAAACTGACACCCAAAGTCAGAGACGGAATTTGGCCCCCTATGTCCCATGGCCACTCAGATATCTAGGAGGCTCCAAGCAAAACATGCCAACCACAACCACAAAAAAGCCACTCACAACTCATCCACCCTTACCCAAACCTGATCTCCAGATGTTCATACACAGAACGGTTACCCTAAGAGAGGTATCAGAAGAGCTACCCATTTAGCTTTCGCTGAGACTACATTTTACTTTAAAATCCAGAACAACACAACCATTTCTACTTAGAGACCAAACCTCAGCAGAGAACTCTAGGAGGGCTGGCCAGGCCTGCACATCGCTAAGACTTCCGTTATTTTTACAAACACATACCATAGATGCTTACAGTAAATATCATAAATAATTAAAGCTAAATAGCCTATGGGCATTCTGTGCAGTATTCTTGCTGTTTGGGTTCTCACTAATTCTCAAAACTGAACTGTCTCCAACAGGCCTCCAGACACAACCACAGACCAGTGCTACTCAACAGATTCTACATTCTCACTAACGTGCAAGGCATCTGCCACTTTGCCCAGCTTCTATTACATACATAGCCTGTCATCCAGTACTGGGAAGACTACTGAATATAACCAGCCTGGACTAGTGAGTTCTAGTTCAGCCTGGGCTATAGACTGAGAGACTACCTCCAAGTCACCAAAAGTAGACAGGCAAGATGGCTCCTAGGCTAAAAGCACTTGCTTCAAAGGCCTGACAACCTAACTCAATCCCTGGAACCCAAAAGTGGAAAAGATAATCGGCTCTACAAAGTAGCTCTCTGATCTCCTGACCTATGCAGTGGCGTGTGTGTGTGTGTGTGTGTGTGTGTGTGTGTGTGTGTGTGTGTGTATGTGTGTGTGTGTGTGTGCGTGTGTATGCGTGAGTATGTGTATGCTGTATGTCTGTGTGTATATGCATGAGTATGTGTATGCTGTGTCTGTGTGTGTCTGTTTGTGTGTCTATGTGTTGTGTGCATGCTGTGTCTGTGTGTGTCTGTGTGTGTGTGTCTGTGTGTTGTGTGCTGTGTGTGTGTGTATGCTGTGTCTTTGTGTGTGTGTGTGCTATGTGTGTGTAAGGGAAACAGGAGTCTGGAGTAGAACAAGCCACACACTTAAGTGAACATTCTAGTTAAGGCTTCTGACATACATGGCCAAGCTACTCTAGATAAGGCATATCCTGACTCTTCTACCTATTCACTCGCACAGAACATGTGCCCTTTATAAAACCAACTAAGTAAAACCACAGAAGGGCCCCACCTCACCCATAACCAAGCAACTTAGAGAAATGAAAAGCTGGTCATCTGGCCTTCTGAAGGACCTGAACTGATTCTGCATTACTTCTTCACCTTAGCCATCTCCAATTATTAGAGCTCTTCATATACCAAAGATTCTGATGACAGCTTGTCAATTACAGAGCTAGAAAACATCTTTTCCCAGTTAGGTAGATACCTTTAAATTAACGTCGACCACATAGACTTTTGGGGTTTTGTTTTGTAGGGAAGAGGGGAGCAGTGCGCACACACGGGCAGAAGAACAATCCTGAAGAATACCATACAGCTCCTTTGGGATAGTTCTCTCACTGAACCTGGGGCTCATTCTGCTAGACTGGTTCTCCTGTCTCCACTGGCCCAGCAATAATGAGCATGTACCACCTATGCCAAGCGACTTCACACAGGTTCCGGGAAATGAAGTCAAATGTTTGCAAAATGACTGCTTTAACAACCCAGCCATCCTCCTAGACCCTACCATACAACCCAAGGTCCCTCCATATCTCAATCTGGCCTTTAACTTGCAATCCTCAACCCCAAGGAATTTTTTTTTTTTTTGAAGTCTAGCAAATCAATTATCACCTGTTCAAATTCTAGAGTGCTAGGCCTGAGAGCTCCACTCATGTGCATATTCAGATGAAGATGGACTGACACATTCTGCTCTTTCAAGATTAACCCCACCAACTCAAGCAGAGCTGGCAATGTGTGAGAGGAGGGTCAGGCACAGCTTAGTGTCTAAAAATGCAAGTAGAGAATCGTGGAATGGGCCATAGTGCAAAGGACCTGAGGCTGATGCACACAGCATGCCAGAAGACATGCTTTAAGCATCCACTAGATCTGCATGCAAGTCTACTGAACTGGGCAAGCTTCGAACACTCTAAACTTCAGTCTCCTCGTCTCTAAAGGAAGAAGCACCTCCTTTATATTCTTACGAACACAATAAATCCATGGACAACGTTAATGTAGTCCTTGATACTTAAAGGCACTAAAGAGCATAGGATTTCAATCTAATTCCTTCCGCTTACTCAGATGCTGCCTTTGTCAAGTCTATTTTCACTTAACTCCACTCCCGTGTGTGGTCTCAGCATTTTCTAACCAGTTTCCCCAAGTTGATAGGAAGCTTATTGTTTTTTATTTTTTAATTTGACTTTGTAACTCAACTCCTTAATCAAATTTCAACATATCTGAGTGTTCTAGGGAGACAACGGCATTTCCAAATGATTTCCATTGCTTCTTCTTAAGCCTCATTTGACTCTGGTTTGCTGGCCAATCCAATAAGACAGGAAAAAGAAATAAGCTGTCCTGGTTTCCCTCCCCGTGGCAGCTGTTCCCACTTCACAAAAAGTCTGGAGTTGCTGAGCAAGTGCAATCCCTTTGCAGCCAACCAGAAGAGAGAACAAATTAACAAATGTCTTCCTAACGCTTCTCTTTGCTCTATTTATATGGCCACTTTCAAGAGAAGACATTCAAACTCTCATCTTACGTTCCTGGGATGATCCCTCTAGTTATGACTCTTTCTAAAGAATTCCTGGCTTTTTCTTGAGTCAGGATCTGAGTATGAAGTTCGGTATTTCTACCTTATTCTCTCTAGGCTGATACTTGACGATCATCCATTAGGCCCTGATTCTTCTCATCTCTGGACATCCTTTGTGACAAAGCTGGTTCCCAGGGCTGTGAGAATTTTGTAAAGCTAATTGTGGTGTTGTGTATGGTTTCCCAACTCTGGGAAAACGCACTGAGCAGGCAACTATTTTGCTTACTAAAGTTTAAAGAACGTACCTCACCCATTAAACTTACTGTAGCCCAGACCCTTTTTAGGAAGGCTTGGGCTGTTCTGTTACTCTCTATTTTCTCTCTATCTCTGTCTCTCTGTTCCCTTGGTTTAAATTTTTAGATGTCTGAATCATTTCCCTAAAATAGCTTCCTCACTGGGATTTTCACATTTGTATTTTAAATTACTGTGTTTTAGCTTGCAAAACAATTATTTCATTTCAAATACAACTTAAATGTTACTTCTTTTCCATGAAAGCAATTTTAGTTTTGCATATTTGGGTTTTCTCTTTTCTTTTTCAGGCACCATAATGATTTAGCCTATTTCTCCCTCCCCACACCAATAAATGGCTTTTAGATTTACCAGTTCAAATGGTTACATTTTTCCAATTCATTAATTTCACTTGTTTCTTATAATTCTTTATCAAAATATCTTTTTTTACTTATTCTCCAACTCTAAATTGAACACTAGGTCCATTTATTCTCATTTTCTCCTATTCAGTAAAGAAAGAAGTAAAGCTATAAGCATGGCCCTAAACACAAGCTTGGCAGTGACCCCTCCATCTTGGATCTGTGGAACTTCGTATTTTCCTCAGGGTTCTACAGCAATAGTTTTACTCTACATTTCCATCCAAGTGTGGTCAGAGGAACATGCTAATTCCATTTTTTAAGAGTCTCATAGTCGGGACTGATCTTAGAAGCTTTTTGTAGTTGAGGATGACCTTGAACTTCTGATTCTCTGGCTCCCATTCAAGTGCTGAGATCACAGGCATGCGTTACCATTCCCAGTTTATGTAATCTAGGGATCAAACCCAGGGCTTTATGCATGCTAATCGAGCACCCTTATCCACTCAACTCACCCCAGTCTGTTTTAATTAATTAATAAGCAATCTGTCTCCCAATGGATGAAATAAAAAAACAGATATCCTACATATATTACCCCAGTCAGTGCCCACACTTTCTTTGATGAAAATCAGAGATCAGTTTCACTAAGCAAGGCTTGCTTGGCTCTATGATATTACAGCTATGGCTTATGAGAAAAAACAGATTTTTTTAAAAAATAACCTCTGGTTCCATAATTTCTCTATTTTCTAACTTTGGAGGAGGCGGGGTAGGGGGTGGCACCTTATTAGTACACAGGGTTTCTTTCAGCCAGGCTGCTATGGGGGTGAAACCAAGGTGACAGACAGCCCCAACCCCCCACACCCCCCACTCAGCCCTCCTGTCTTCCCAATGCCACCATGCATCTCTGGGGCTGCACATGTTCAATTATTGTTTAGGTAAATGATGGTCCCAAATTAATTAAATTAACCTGTGATAAAAAGTATTCTGCTACATCAACTCCTCTCCTTCCCAAAGACTTTGGTCATTTCAAGTTGAGAGAGGAGAAAAGTGAACTCCATAAATCAGCTTTTCAATTTATGTTGAAGGAACTTTCTAATTTCTGCAACTGGGAAATTCTGTATATTATGTTACCCTATAATGAAAGATGCCAGTAAACAGAAATGCACACGCCTGCACACACCAGATTATTACACTATACGGAACTGCAAACACTACCAAGCTGTGTGCTCTTGGGAGCATTGTCAGTGAGATGTGGTTATTCAATGCCTCATCCATTAAAAAATAAAAAAATAAAAAAATCATTCCATATGGATGAAAAATGAGCACACTAGCTTGAATATGGGAAAAATAGAAAATGTAATCATATATTACTTAAAATCTATAACATTTTATGCAAAGATAAGGGAGCAGTAGGCAAGCTTGGGGATTTAGAAGGTCTCAAAATACAAAGGCATTACCTCATTGCAGGTCACCTCAGTCTCCACTCTCACACCGGGCTAGAGATGTACATAGTAGAAGTCAGGCCTTTTGCACCGTTTTTCCCCCAAGAGAAAGCATGGGGCATGGGGGGGGGGGCGCCTGCACTATGGTGTGCCATGTGGAGGTCAGAGAACAATTCTGTGGAGTGATTCTCTTCTTCCACCTTCACTTAGCTTTTGAGAATCAAATTCACATCATCAGAACTTGTGAGGCAAGTGCCTGAACCCTGAGACATCCCAACATTCCCCTTTTGCAAGTTCTGACTACATAAGACAGCCTAAACCCATCCCGTGCCTGTGGGCTTCCATGCACAGCACAACATCACGGGACTGATAAAACCTGCACCTCCCAACACAGAGCAAAGCACTCTGATGGCTCAGAGACTCTCCTTACTGAGGCCAGGCCATGGTGCAGACACCCACAGAACCTAGCAAAAAAGCCAACTCTAGGGAAGGAAACTCCCCACTTTTGTGCCGCCCCCACTCCAAGCCCAGTGCCTCTTTTTCCTTCTGTCTCCTGGGGCCAAGAAATTCAGCACCCCGTGTGGCTAAAACAAGACAGACCACAGGAAAACCAACTGCCCTTTTGGCTGGTCCCTAGCAAAGGGGAAGTGTAAAGTGCAGAGGGGCGAGTGGAGCAGCTGCACTAATCCTGTTTTGTCCTGCAGTAATTAATAGTATAATCCACGTTTCAGATGCATTAAAGGGAAAATGCCACATTATTGGAGCACTGGGCACACAGCCCCAGGGCAGAACCTCCCCTGCTGACCTGCAAGACCAGGTGACCTCATCTTAGCCTCCTCCTCTCTGGGGAGCTGACTCTAGACACCTCATAAAAGGACTGAGCTGGCAGCCAGAAATCTCCAGCCTGCCCAATATGCTGGGTCTATCTTTGGAAGCTACACCCTCAGTGTAGCAGTGTCCAGACAGTCTGGTCCACAGGATCCATTCACTCTAGAAGCCACTTAATCAGGCCCAACTCTGGCTAGCACTACATATGTTAATACTGAAAATCTATGGGGTTTTTTTTTCTTTTTTTTTTTTTTTAAACAATTTAAGATAAATCTTTCCCAAAAGGTAATCCTGTGATGGGAGGCAGGGGTGTGTGCTGATGAAACATTAAGATGCTGTTCCTAAATGCAGTTTGGTGGGAATATCCTTTTTTTTTGGTGCTAAGTGAGGCCTTCATACACATTCTGGGGCTACCAGATAAGTTCCTTCAAGGTCTAGAAACTGACTGCTGTTTCCTAGGCCCAAAGAGGAACCATCTTCCACAACGACCAAAACAGTAATCTTTACAGGAAGGACACTATTAGCTCACCAGACAAAAAGATACACTCACATTAAATGTTGCAGTCAGATGTCAGAAACTCTGAAAAGCACAGGCAGCTGAACAGAGTCTCTCTGCCATGCTAGGAGGCCATCCCTGCAGGACAGAGGACTCTCAGTTCTCCAATACCGAGGTGTGAATGGGCACATCCAACAGTCGGGACAAACCTCTCACCTCATTCATCTCCAGAATGTGTTGGTCGCAGCTCAACTTCTGCCCACAAGCCCAATGGTGACTACATGCTATGGTTACAACTACACTTCATCCCTCTAAGTTCTATGCTCCCAGAGTTCAGAATAGAGAATCGGAAGTAGGGTTATGGATGCCATTTCATCCCTCTAAGTTCTATGCCCCCAGAGTTCAGAATAGAGAATCGGAAGTAGGGTTATGGATGTGCTCCAGCTCCACCTGAAACCATGTCTTTCTTAATTTTGGTAACTCAGTCTAAAAAGAAAATGTTAGGAATAAATTTTATGTCCAGTTTTGAAGGGATGCTCTAACCCAGGAGCTTATTACCCAAAATTCTGCCTCAGAGAGTCTTATCTAGAGAGTAGATGTTTAAGTCAGTGAGAGGATTTCTGCCTGCCATGTGTAAGGTACTGGGTTCAATTCCCAACACCCGGTGGTGGAAGGAGCTGCTGACCTAAAACTTAATACACTGCTCCATGATACCATTCGTACTTGTAATCCAAAAAGTTTTCAATTCCACTAAGTCCATATGAACACCATTAGAATCTGGCCCAGGAATGAGCCACCAAATGCAAATCCTGTTCAGTAGAAAATGCATCGACAGATGTCTCCAGAAATGCATCAAGATTCCTTGCACGCCCTAGAAATTGCCAAAGTCACAGTGAAGCAATGAGACCTGTTGTCTGGCTTCATTTTTGACAATATACCACAGACCAGCCATTCACAGACCTCAGATAGTCCCCTCCAGTACAAGGAGGGGAGAGAGAAAGGCATCAGTATATGTACCTGCCTCTCTTAAAGTAACCTCTAACACAGCATTTCCACCTCACCTGAACCTTTGCTTCCTCCTCACTGCCTGGACTCACGCCACCCCCACTGAGATTCAGGTGAAGACCCTTTATAAACACTCTCTCCCCTTTCTCAACTTCTACCATCAGAACCTCACCACCACACTACTTGAGAAACTGGGGGGCGGGGGACACATTATTCACATCTAAGACTCCTTTCCTATTTCTAAGGAATACTCTTTAGTGGAACACCTGAGACGTTGGTGTGGCACTGACCTTAGTTTTACCGTTCCTTCAACCCAGCTGCAGATGCAAAGCGGTTTCCCTCTCCATCAGCTATGGCAACCCCTCCACAGGACCCTACTATGGATTGAGAACCAGCCTACCAACATGCCCACATGTGAGTTATCTGGAATCTGTGAGTGTACTTGCCTTATATAACAGCAGAGACTTTGAAGATGGGACAGAGTTAAAGGATCTTGAGATAGAGCACATTATCTTGGATTATCAAGACGGGCCTGCTGTAATCACAGGCATCCTTAAAATGGGGACAAAGGAGAATGCAGAGTCCAAGGAAACATGAAAACAGAATGAAGCAGAGGAAGATGTGGGGAAAAGATCACCAGCTAAGGAATATAGGTTACCCCAAAACTGAAAGGTAAGAACAAGCTTCACAAAACAGAAAGGGTGCAGCCTCATTAACACCTTGACTCTCTACCTCTACCCTACTCAGACTGATTTTGTGGATTTCTGAAGCTCCAACTCTAAGACAATGTATATTGTTTATGATAACAGATTTGTAGTAATTCATTACACCATCAATTAAAAAAATCTAACCCAACCCTTCTTGATTTAGTGGTCCTGTGACAATGACCAAGGATGTCCCTGACAGCCTCAGAAGACCACACTTGTCTCAGCTTCTAAGAACCAAATGAATCTTCTCTTTCCCCATCACTAAACTTACACTTATAGCTCTTGAAACCATAAAGTTCAAGAACATGAGATAGGAAAAACTCCCACAATAGCCTACCGTATTGAAATTTACAAATATCCAAAGCAAATCAAAGAAACAACTACCAAACGCCTTTACTTAATCCAACAGAAGACCCTGAATGGAAGAAAAAACTCTCAGAATAATTTATCTTGCCAAGCAGGCAGATGCTAGGCCAACCATCCTTGCCCAATAAATGCATCCCACAGGTGGGCTGGCCTATAGCCTGGCCTTGATGCCAGGCAGCCTGTCTGAAGAACTGGAAAGCCAGGCCCGTGCCCACTGGGCTCCTGAAGACAAAGAGAGGAGGCGGCTCAGGAAGGTGGTGGCATTCTGCCCGCCTCAGTGGTAGCCTGGGGCCATTGGAACTCGCCATCTCTCCAGCACCTGAGAGGTGTGAGCCAGGCAGCCAACCACATCAGAAGCTGGCTGCCCGCCGGCCCCAGTTGCCCAACACCTCCAGAGGAACCAGCTTTCCAGGACTGGATTTTACACACCACACAGATACAAGCCACTGAGGGTCAAATGGAAGTACAACACTGTGCAGAACTTCTGGTCCACCAAAAGCCAAACAGACAGAAAATATCTTGCTGTACAGCAACAGCCTAATGGCTCTCATGTCTAGACTGCTTTCACACTGTGCAGAGAATCCTTACCAGGACCTGTTCCTAAATATTCAGCTCTTTTCATCACAGGCCAGACCATCTATCTACTTTGAATCACCTCCAAACCCATGTTCCCAATTTTCCCAGTTGACACTTTCCCAGGCTGCAGGTTAACAATTGACAAAAACCATTACATTAACAAATAACATGATCTATTACAGTATGGTTTTCGGGGTTGGATAAGTACGATTACTCAATATGATTTAAACACTCAAGCTCAGTGACTTGCATGAGGCACTATCTTAGGCAAGGTGATGTAGTTTTCAAAAATTAACCACTTTCCACAAAAGGTTCCTGCTCAGCCTCTGGTTTGTGAGACACTACATCACCTTCAGCAAACAGGGCTTCTGCTTGGTCCAGGTGCCAAGATTATGCTACTTCACCCCTTCTTTCTCCTGGTAGCCCCTATAAACCAGCCAGCCCCCTCATCTCCCTTAGATACCATATGACTAACTCACGGCCTTTTTATAAAGTCCTTATGCCAGAGCCAACTCCCGTGAAAGAACACCCATTGACAGCCAATCTTTAACCTCTGTAGGAGCTAAAACTGTGCTCTCAGGCTCTGGTCAGAGAAGCAGGGCACTCAGGTAGAATGCTACTGTCCCTGTGTTAATAATGATCTGGTAGTTTCTACCCAAGTTCGGGTGTATATCCACTGTTGGTTAGCCACTCTTCATGTTTAAATGCAACTCTGACAAGACACATGGACAACACTAGTGGCCAGGAAAGTGGTTAGCATGGTACCTCAAGCCAGATTTGGGTTTTTCTGTACACTTGAGTAACAGGCACCTGTTGGGTAGAGATGTCTTGTTTATGTTCAGAGAAGCAGGTGTTAGAAGATATCCCAGAGAGTATCCTCTCTTGGCCAAAGGAGAAAAAAATTGCTTAAAGAACTATCTGAAAATGCTCCAAGTTCATTCCTGTCCCCCATCCCAGGGGAGGCCCCAGCCAAGCCATTGAGGCCTTGCCAACACAGTCCTCTAATACACTTCCCTGGGTTTTTCCCATCAATACCTTGGCCAGCTGTGTAGCTAAATGATGCCTTCTCTTATTCCCTAACTTGTGTTTTCATGACCCCTAGTACAGCCTACACTGACTGCTCCAACTCCAGCAAGCCAGTCACTAGACCAACAACACTCTTCTAAACCTTCACATTCTAATAAAAAATGACAGCAGAGTACCACACTCTGCCTTTGGGGTCATGGGGGAAGATGAGCGAAAACAGAAGGTTGGCCTTCATGCAGTTCAAAACCATGCCTATTACCGCCCCTTATCCTCCAGGGACATCTCTTCTTTCCTAAGAATTGATCATTTTAACTGAAAATTTGAGATGTGTTTATTTTGGCTTTTGCTCTCTCCCATTTCTCAAGACAGAGTCTCACTTAGGCTGGTCTCAAACTCACCATTAACTGAGGATGACCTTGAGTTTTTAACCCTTTTGCCTCTACCTCCTAAATGCTGGAGTTAAAGGGGTGCTCCACCACACCCAGCTTATTTAAGTGATGGGAATGAAACCCAGGGCTTCATGCATGCTGGGCAAACACACTAGCAACTGACCTAATGCTAGCCACTGAATCACTCAGCTGACCTTTCAGAAAGGTTCAGCACTCAATCCAGCCATGCTGGGCTGGGAGCTTCTTACCCAGGAAATTAAACTCCCTCCGCTAAGGATTAAAGAGAGCCCCCATCACTTCTAATTATTGGAATGGGATGTTGAACAACCTCCTTGGTGCTCATCTGCTATGGTTGTATCTTATAGTTGCTAGCTTCCTTCTCCTCAGGGCCAAAAAACCCCTCCCTCCACCAGGTAGTCGAGTGGCACATGCCTTTACTCACAGCACTTGGGAGGCAGAGGCAGGCAGATCTCTGTGAGTTCGAGGCCAGCTTCGTCTATAGAGTGAGTTCCAGGATAGCCAGGGCTACACAGAGAAACCCTGTCTCAAAAAACCCAAAAAAGAACTCTCTCTAGCTTTGCATGTACCCTAGTAATGGTGCAAAACTGGTCAGATTCACTGAGACTTTGACCTAGCTCTGAGAGTGCATGTCTCATAGGTCTCTGTGTTACTAGTCTTACGGAGTTTCCTTCCATGGATTTTTCCAGGGGTCTTTGGGGCTGTTGTTGGATACAGGAATAAATAACTTTCAGCTTATTCTGCCTTTAAAAAAGCCACTGGGTCTCTACAAAACTATCCCTAGAGGGGGTTGGGATGCATATAGTTCAGCTACTAGAGAGCTTATATAGCAAACAGGAAGCCCTGGCTTCCTTCCCTGGGTCTGAATAACCTATGCATGCTGGTACACAGTTGAAACACCAGAGGCAGAGGCAGGAGGACTCAAGACCATCCTTTTAGATAGTTCAAGGCCAGCCTGGGGCCTTAAGAAGAAATAAGTTGGAAGGGAAGAGAAAGAAGTAGGGAGAGAGAATGGGCTAGGGAGATGGCTTAGCAGTTCAGGCTTCTGACTGTTCTTTGCAGAGACAGCACTCAGAATCCATAGGGTATTTCACAGCCTCCTATAAATCTGATCCCTAGGAAACTGACATTGTCTTTTGACTTCACAAGGCACAGGTACATAATATGGTACACTTGGATATATGCACACAAAACATTCATTTTAAAAAGTCTTTTAAAAAGAGAGACAAAAGAGGAAGCACTATTGTGGTAAGGCAAGAAGGTGACAGCACATAGCATGACTCCCAGCACTCAGGAGGCAAAGGCAGGCGGATCTCTCTGTATGAGGTCACCCTGGTCTACAGAGCAAGTTCTAAGACATTAGGGGCTACTTAGTAAGACCCAATCTCAAAAAAAACAAAACAAAATAGTGGTCTCATGCTGAAACTGCTAACAGCCAGCAACATGTGTCTTGCCTTCAAGTCATATACTCAGAAAAATGGTCCCTGAGGCCCTTAAGCCCCAGAAGGGCTTGTAAACCTTCCAAACAGCATTACCATGTCTGCATATATATATACACATGTGCGTATGTGTCTGTGGACACTGACTTAAGTTCACAGGCCATCATACACACACACACACACACACACACACACACAGAGAGAGAGAGAGAGACACACACACTCCTTGCTTGCACAGGCCTTCCTGTTCTAAAGGGCAGGAAAGTGATGACTCCTGAAGGTAGTGAGTCATCCCTGCACACAGGAAGCTACTCCTTCATCTAAAACTTGAAGAATTCCTAGAGAGATTTCTCTGGTCTCCTTCCTTAGTCCTTCTATAAAGCACCCAGCCTTACGATCCCCCTTTTCCACGGCTTTGTCAAGATAGTTTCCTCATCTAGTTACAATGGGGATAGTTTATTTATTTAGTTGATTGGTTAAAATTCATATATATAATATGTGAGAGTTGTCTGGCATTCCTGGCAGAACATAAACATGATTTTTAAAATGTATGCTCCAACTCCATCTGGGCCTAGTACTGAGCCCTCTGACCTCTTGAAGGAACCAAAGAGACATTCCGCTGGAGCTATTATCATTCCTTATCATTGCTGAAAGACAAAATCCACTCAACCCTTTGAGTTCATACAGGGATAAGGATGTGGGAAGGCTGCTGTCACAAGAACTACAGGTACCAAGTATCCCCTATACCTACAGGATGCTAGATTTAAATATTCTGTTTCATACATGTAATGAACCACATACAGAAATGCTCTATTGAAAAGCAGTTCCCTGAGCAATGAAAACCAAATTTCAAACCACATCAAACAGAGGATTGCCCAAGGACACCATAAATAGGCCAATGTGCCTTTCATTCTATCCAAGAATAAAGAGATGATCCCAAGTACTTACAAGAAATTTCAAAATAGAAAAGCTCCACCTTGAATTGGGGAGGAAAATCGGCCCATATGGAGCAGAGGATTATAAGGCCAACTTCTGAAATAACCAGAAATGGAAAATGCAGGATCCATAGGACAAATCACCAGGCCACCTGGCTGTCCCACCAAAGCCAGAGTATTGAGATATATGTGTGAGGTGAGTGTTAACATTCGCTCAGCAATTAAATGATCAACTAGGACTGATCATGTCAGAATCCAATGGGAAGTCCTCTCCAACAATCCCTCAATGGCCTACGTCTTCCTCACAATTCCCATTCAAGGATCTGCTGGTTCAAGGGTAAGGCCAGGGACCTATAGGCTGTTGGCCCTTATCTGTCTATTCAACTCTTAACTAAAATGGAATACAATAGGGCAGGATGTCTCCCTATGATCCAACCCCCTCCCACCCCTAACTCCCTCTATGTAATGGTGCCTGCTCCGTCTATTTATTTAAAACCAGATGTGAACCCAAAGCTAGGTGATCCCCTAAGACACTGAGCTCCTTGGGCTTCTTGCAGAGCCAGGCTCCCAGCCCTGCACACCCCACAAAAACTGCAACCATCACCAGAAAGGGAACGGGCTCAACAGCTTGGAAAACTAAGCCTCTTAGATGACTTTTCCGTCTTCCTCAGACACATTGGCACCTCTCCCTGCTACTCATAACTAAACAGTTAAATATTTGAGTAGCTAACTCAGAGGCCTAGACAGCCACGCGGAGGAGCATGTAATTGCCCAGTAAAGGAAAACAGAATGGGAACTGGTACAGGAAGGAATAGCACACTCAAGAATACGGGGCCTGAGGGTCAAGAACCAGGGCCAAAGTACATGCCTTTAATTCCAGCACTCAGAAGGCAGAGGCAGGTAGATCTTTGTGAGTACGAAGCCAGCCTGATCTACAGAGCAAGTTCCAGGACAGACTGCAAAGTTACACAGAGAAGCCCCCGACAGGGTCACAGGAATCTAGTCCTCCAGGCACTCAAGCCAAAAGTCAGCTTAACTTTTCTTACTCTCCTCCCACACCTCTTTCAAAAGCTATCCAGAAGACAGATGTGCGGCAGGCTGAAGACTCTCCCAAATATGTCCACCTCAGTCTCAGAATGCAGTTATACTTGGAGCTAGTTTTTGAGGGTATACATTAACCATGCTCATACGAGATTAGGGTAGGCCTCAAATCATGGCTGGTACCTTATGAGGGAAGAGGCCAGCCACAAGCGGTGGCCCCCAAATGTAATCCCAGATCTTTGAGAGGCTGAGGCAGGAGAATCTCAAGTTCAAAACCAGTTCTTGAAGAGGAGACGGGTTCGCTTCCCAGCATCTACACGGAAGCTCATAACCGTTTGTAACTCCAGTCCTCTGTGGGCATGGAGTACATGAGTAGTACACAGACATGACTCAAGTAAACATTCAAACACACACAGAAAAGCAGCATGAACTCCAAAGTCAGATCCTGTCTCAAAAGGAGGAGGAGGAAGCAGAGACGAAAGAGGGAAAAACAAGGGGAAGATGAGGAGGAGGCATCACAGAGATACATGCAAAGAGGCTTTTAGAAGACGGAGACCGGGGCCAGCCATGCAGCTCCAAGGCAGTAAGTGTCAAGCACTTTCAGGAGCCACCAGAAGCTAGGAAGGGACAAGGACCCTCAACTGGTGATATACAGAGTACATGCCGTGCTGGCACCTTGATCTCAGATTCCTCACTTCCCGGACTTTGGCCAAGACAGATTTCTACTGCCTTAAGCTACATTTGGTTGTAAGCAGTCTTTCCAAATAACTACACCACACCTCACCCACATGCCACAACCAGCCTGGCAGAGCCATCTGTCCCCTGGCTGCCTGCAACCCTCTCCCTGGAGTCTCCTTAATTCCAGTCATCACTCAGTACATGTGCTGGAAGAACATGAATTCCCAGCGTGGTCCACCCCACTCAAGGCACATGCAAAGTTATCATAGGTGCCTTCAACTCTGAAAGGTCACTCAGCTATTTTCTTGGCTGCTCCTCTGCACACCAGGCATGCTCTCCCACATCAGACAGCTCTGCCTTGGGCTTCCAGGAGTCTCCCAGCTGTCTAGAACGCTCTACATCACTTCCACCTACCAGTCTTTCAAATGCCACCTTCCCAGAAGGCCTCCCCTCAAGACTTCACCACCCATACAATGTGTAAGTCACGCCTCCGAATCCCATCCCTTCCCAAACTCTAAAACCCATCAGAATAGCAGACTTTGCTTAACGAACTGTATACTGAAGAGGACAAGATGTGTGAGTAGGATAAACAGGATTTCTGTTTCTGACCCGACTGCAGTCCCTGGAACTTACAACAAAGGTCAAGGGTCAGGCAGGTAAGGTACAAAGAAGGAAGTGTGTCCTGGAGACTTTAATGTGTCAGCAAGGTATAGTGGTACACACCTGTACTCCTAGTACTCAGGAAACTCTGACAGGTTCAATACTAGCTGAGCTATATATATAACAGGAACTTTCCTTCCCCAAATTTATTATTATTGTTGTTGTTGCCACAAACGTTCCTGACAAAAGAGGCAATCACTGTTCTGATCGAGCCAACTTTTGCCCTGAACATTAGAAAGGGGGAAGGGGTAATCTAGATTTTGACGTTAAGATAATCCTAAAAACTTGGTACATGCTGAATAAAACATATGTACAAGCCAGGTTCCGCCTACAAGCCAGGTTCCGCCTACAAGCCAGGTTCCGCCTACAAGCCAGGTTCCGCCTACAAGCCACAGTTCACAATGTCTGCCCGTCTAGAGATAGAAAAAGATGGAGGAAGACAGACCAAGGGTCTAGGGTATACTGATTTAGACACAAGGCACCTGAGCCTGTAGGAGAGACCTGCAAAGCAAGGATGGGAGGGGTTTTGCTAACACAGAAGGCTGTAAGCCACAGTGGCAAAGCAACAACTCCAGGCCCTGAAGAGTACGTGAGGCAGCCCGTACTCAATTCTGGAACACGCATGAGGCTGTGTCTGTGTGATCTGAGACCTATAAGCTGGGCCCAGAAAATGCCAAGGCTGCCGTATCTTTGCACTTGTCAGAAACCAGGACCTTCCTAACCATCCACTGCTCGGATACCACCACCCGAGAATGACTGTGGTCATTACCAACCTCCTTCAGGAACTGCGGCAGCCTCCTCACTCTGTGCACATGACTCCCTGCTGCCCCTAACAGGAAGTTCTATCCTGAACTTCCTCCCAGTGGCCTGGAGGGCAGAGGCTGGACGGGTCTCAGAAACAGGAGTCTTCCTGAAGAGACGCTCAGAGTTTCAGAGCCCTAGCTGATCTTGCAGAGGACCGAGGTTCAGTCCTAGCACCCACATGGCAGCTCACAATCACCCTGGTCTCCAGCTCAGTGGCTCTGATGTCCTATTCGTGTTCTTCAGGCACCAAGCACTCATGTAGTGCAGACATACACGCTGGCAAAACACGCGTACACATAAAATAAAAATAAATACATCTTTAAAAAGAAGGGAGAACAGAAGAAATGGGAGCCGGGAGAAGCCTTAAGGTATCCTTCAAGTTGGCTCCGCTGTTTTAAAGAAAACCTGGATCTTAAGAAAAGGTTCATGTGAGCACTGGGAATCTTGCCAGAGTTGGAACTCAGACAGTGACCTACCAGGTAGGCTTCGTGTCATCTTGCTACCATACTTGTCAACGCTTGAGAAACAGAGTAGCCAAGAAAGGGTACTATGACAGCACATACCACAAGGTTGGGCAAAGGCTTCTCTAGCCTCATCTACAACACACCACAGCAAAAAACAGGAGCGCACTGAGTCACACTACCATGTCCTGCTGGCTCATCTATAAACCGAGTCAAACAACATCCCCCGAAGCTCTCATTTCCTCCAAGAAAGATGTCCCACGAGTATATACAGTTCCATAAATGAGTGATGCACGGCCCTGGTGCATCTGTTCCCTAGCATGACAGTAAATGAGCAGGTCTGGTCTACACCCTGAGTCACGGGAGAAAATGTTAGGCCTACACTGCTTCATGATCTCACTTCCATGTGCCTGTGCCTTTCTTGCTAGGAAGAAAGTAAGTGAAGGTTTTCCCACAAAGGAAGTGATGCAAGTGAGTGCAGCCAAGGAAAGGAAGAGCCCACAGAGGAAAGAGGAAAATCAGTCTCTCAACTGAGGAGAAACTTCTAGATTGAATGAATGGTGGTCTTGGTAGAGCCCCTACACCTCACAGACCAAGCCTTGCTGACCCCACAGGCACCAGCCATGGTGGCTGGGTTAAAGCCCACCCAACTCTGACAACAGAAGCTTGCTTTCCTTTACCTTTCTCCAGCCGCTGCTTGCAAACCCAGCCAGGGAAAGATGCACTGGAGGACCCGGGGAGAACAGTCCCACAGTATCAAGAACACAAAGCCAAAACCAACACCAGAGGGGCCTGTGACAGCTTCCAACTGGTCACCCCTAACCCATGGTGCTTCAGCCACTTTCCCTTCCCGAAATAGGGTCTGCTAACTCCTGAGCAGATGAGTCAAAGGATCCAGGGTCTGAAAAAATCTGAACCACTTGGTCATGTAAAAACCACTATTCCTCAAAACTTGGCAGAGCCATCTGATGAGCAGTAGTTTACAGGAGAACCAGAGTGCAGCTCTGCCCAGTCCTGGCTTGCTAGGGTCCCACATCCCTGTGTCTTGAACACACACACACATACACATGCGCACACCATCCTGGTGGCCTTGACCACTCATCTCCTAGAGAGACGGCCCTTCTCAGCTTCTCCCACATATGATTTCCTCATGTATCCATTTTAAGGAACCAAGTGTGTTATAGAGAGGAGAAAATTCCCACATGCTGAAAACATACACCCCAGGGACGATCCAACAGAGGGTCATTCGGCACTTGTTGAAAGATCACTAGCACAAGAAAACTTAGGAGAGAACATCAGCTGTGAACATGAAACAGGTACATCTTCACCATGGCCAGGCCACCCCATGTCCTCCCTTACCAGCAGCCCAGGGCAGAAGGGCACAGGACACACACACAGAGGAATGCAATACACATGCACACATAGGTGGACCCCAAGGTAGGAGAGGGGCTCAGGCAAGAGAGGGATCACCATGGTGGTTTGCAGGAGCTCCACCTCTGGGAATGGATTTGATGTCAAGTGTCAGCAAGTAAATTGCTATTGGCTTCTCAATAAGCAGCGGTAGGGAGTTAAGTGTTTCCCTGTATTGTGCAGGCTCTCACAGACTCAATACGGCAGTATTGACAGCACAATCACACAGTAATCCAGCCTCCTCTAATACCTACACTTCCTCAATGAAAATACACTTCCCACTTGGACATCCTCCCATTAGCTTTGGGCTGGAAATCTCTGGCCTCGCCCTTCCCCCAACTGCCCCCAGCCTGTGAAACTGGCAGCTGGCCCCCAAACACCCCAGCCAAAGGGAACATCCCAGCCAACAAATTGTCAGGGTCCAACGAAAGAGATAAACAGTTGGAGACCTACAGGAAAAGGCCTGTTCTCCCCATCTATAAATCACCAGTGGGAAGGGAAGAAAAGTGATTCAACTCCTTAAGGTTAAAAAATCTCAAGCAGTCACAGAGGAAAATTGATGCTCCCCTACAAAGCAAGAGATGTCCGCTCTGGGAAGACACATGCCTCCAAGTTTTCAGGGAGACAAAGAAACTCAAACTTCACCCCACTCGGGTCAGTTGTGAGACCTCCATGAGCTTTATGCTCTTGCACCAGGGACATGGCATTTCCATAAGGAACATCGTCATGTCCTCAAACTCACTATACAAAGCAGAGTGTGTTCATTTAACACGAGGTACTTGGCAAATGTAACCTGTTTTTCAAAGCCATTTTTCATGATTTCTGAAACACCCTCAAAGAGGCAAGAGGCAAAATTTTATTAAGGAGATCAATGAAACTGAAGGTGAATGAAAAATTAAGGCTGAGTGTGATAGCAAAGGCCAGAAGTGCTGGGGAAGCTGAGGCAAGAATATCAGCCATTTGAAATCAGCCTGGGATATAGAGACTGCCTTAAACAAATACATACATATATACAATACATTAGGTTGATCACTGGGAGTCCTGTGAGTTCAAGGCTAGCCCAGTCTTCACAGCTAGTTCCATGTTAGCCAAGGCTATATAGGGAAATGTTACATCAAACATACATACGTACATGCATGTGTGTACACACAAACATAACTGGAGTAAAATGCAGATGGATCTTTGTGCATTCTGTGAACCTAAGGCCAGGTTGGTCTACACAGTGAGTTCCAGGCCAGCCAGGACTACATAGTACATATTTACTCTGCCTCAAGTAAATACATACATAAACAAACACAATAATGCACAAATGGATAGTAAAGCAGTAACTTGCTCAAAGTCACGAAGCACATCAGCAGTAGATCTGACATTATAGCCAGACTATGGTGCAGCCATAAAGAGTCAGGCCCCTATCTTGGGCCTAGTGGACCGTAGGCTCTCATGAGTCTTGGCTTTACCACACCGCAGTATGAAAGCAGCCCTAGACACAGAAATGGCCAACCACAGCCAAAAAATTCTGATAGACATAAATAGGTTCTTTACAGATTTTCATGTATTCCTTTTTATGAATATACATACATACAAATCATTTAAAAATGTTTAAAAAAAATCATTCTTCATCCAAAGGCGGTAAGAAAACAGGAACTGGGGTAGATCTGTCCTAACAGCTAGAGTTTGCCAACTCTGGGCCACTGAGACTTTGAAATACTGAAACTACCAGTCTATAAGGATAAACAACAAACATTCATGGGCTTACACAGTTTTAACTTTCTGTTCCAATCAAAACTACTTTATTGCAGAAAAGAAAATGGTAGGAGGGGTATTCAATGTTGACCTGTATCAAAACTTTTTAACTAAAATCTTGAGGGGGGAAATTTTTAAGCTATTTGATTTTAAACATAAAACGCAGGTCTCACATACCAGACAGTGATACAGCTGCACATCTCATAACAGGCAAATGCAGTGCTAAGACCCCAGTAAAAACACTTTTTATGGGAATTTCTACACGATTTTCAAAGTAAAGAAAATTTCCATAAACACTCCATGCATGCCCCAGCCAGTAGCAGCTGGTTTAATGTGTTAACAGCAGAAGGTATTTGCATAACCAGCAAGTGAAGACCCTTTAAACACAGGGTTCCTGAGAAGTGATACCTTTCCTACCCCCACCCCCAAGCAAGGAACTTAAGTCTGCTTTCAGCAAGCAGAAATCTGGCTAGAAAGGGGTTAATGCCCTTCCAGGCTGAGATCTGATAAATGGCTGTGTGGAAAGCAGGTCCCCTCACTTTGAGATATGATGTCACTAACCTTTATTGATCCACTATCAGGGAACTTTGCTTATCTCTCTCCTTGTGATATAGTGCCCCTCCTGTGTTCAACTAGTGTTTAATACACTGCTGATGCCTCACCCTCCTCACCATCCCTCAACACTGTGGAGAATGGCTGCCATGGGGGCAATATTTTATTGCCAGGGCTTGCCAGCACCAAGGCTTCCCAGACACAGGAGAAGGAAATACCTACTATCACTTCCTTCTGCAAAGGTGGGTTGGCAGTAGGTCTGACAAGAAGGGACAAGAAGGGACAAGGACCCTTAGACTTTCTAACAGAGTTGCAAGCCCTCAGCCTCCTCCACTGACTTTTTTTTTTTTTTTTTAATTCTCTTCTAGCATGAAAAGGCAGCTGTCAGGCAACCACATTCATGTAGGCATTCACAAGCACCTCCCACTCAGAACTGCTTCTCAGAGCAAAGAACTTCCTGGCTTTGCCTGTCAGTGGGCTCAGGACCTCAGGACACGGGAAGGTGGGAAACACTGACCCCTCAAAGTCAAGTCACTCAAGAACCAACTGGGAAAAGGGCAGAGAACATACTCAGATGTGGCCAGTCAGGCTCAGATTCCTTAAGACGACAGGGTTCCACAGCCTGGGGCGACATGGCTGCCACACACCAGGTTAGGTGTCCCCACAGCTTCCCAACCCACAGGCAAACAGTGCATCGGGCATAACCTATGCCACACCCAAGGGTGAGGAGCACTAGCGAGTGCCAGCAAACGGGTATAACAAGGCCCACTTCCAGCCTTGGAAGATGGCTACTTCTTTACCAGCCTTAACTGGCCCCTTGGGCTGAGCCAAGATCCCAGCTAGTGCTCCCCATCCCTCACACCAGGAGCCAGGGGAGAAGGCTTTGCCTGTCACGTCCCATCCCTGGGAATAAGGGCAGTAGGCCTCCCAGAGAAAGCTAGCACACCCTTCCACTGCCCCTGGGGCACTCAGAATTTGCCTAATTGAACATTAACAAGTTGCTACAATAAAGTTCCTCTGTTGTGAGCTGGAAAGTTTTCGGGCAACAACAACAGAAGTCTTGTTATAAACTGCTCTCAAAGCCAGCTTTCAGCCCCAACAGGTGTGAACAAGATTTAAACCCCTCCTCCAATACAATGCAGTCCAAACAAAGGAGAAAGTCAATCCTGACCTCCCGGGGTTTCTCCTGGTCTAACATCTTCACTCCCTCAACCTGAGGAGCCAAAAGAATGAGTAGAGAAGAGAGGTTCTCCGGGCCCTGCACTGCTGACCTCTCCCGACAAAAGGAGCATCCTTCCTTCCTGGCCTCTGCATGCTGCCATCTTGGATGCCCGAGCTTCCAAGTGAGCTGCAAGGCATCAGGTTGGAAGGGGAGGCCTCTCATCCCTTTCTTCCTGCACCGGCCCCATGCATACAGCTCCCTAGTTCATTCAGCTGAAGCTGAACTTCCCCATCGACACCAGCAAGCTTTCCAATCTGACCCACGGTCTCCTTCAACTTCTTCCTCTTGAATGCTAGGCAGGGGAAGAAAGCCAAGTGAGGAAGGAAAAGGCATCTTGGGCATCAAGTTAGAGCCCAAGCTGGTCTTATTTAAAGGCCCACAGACACCTCCTGACACTTCTTTCCTCAGAATTCCTAAGAGACGAGTCTCCGAAGATTAAATTTTCCATTAAAAAAAAAAAAATAAGTGTCGCACAAGAAGTAAAAACAGACACATGTTGGACAAGAGAAGGAATTATTCCTCCCATTGATTTTTCTCCCCCCACCCTGCTCTGGTGTATTAGAGAGAACACAGTATTTATCTGGAGATTTCTTCCCAAAGCCAACCACATAAACAGGACTTGAAAAGAGCTTATCGGAGGAACAATTGCTCACACAGCCATTGCCGGAAGTGGGAGTCCTGTCAGGGATATGTATGAGCCCCACTGTCTCTGAGTGACTTCACTTCAGTTTCAGACAGGTGAGAGGGAACAGGGAGGGAGCACAGCAAAAACAACAACAAAAACCCTCTTCTTCTGCTCCAGTGATGGGATGCAAAAGCAACCATGCCACCCTGGGGGAGGGGGGGGGCTACATAAGCTCCCAGCTAGTCTAGTCATCCTAGTGACTTCCTAGTCCTCTTCCGGGTACTCTCCGGCTTCTTAAGACTTTTGAATGACAAAAACGAGCAACCCAGCTCTTAATACAAACTTTTTTGCTCTCCCAGTGTTAAGAATAAAACTGAAATTACTTTTATGCTATTTTTAAGTGGAAAGCGGCCACAAATTATGCCCAGGGTACCCCTCCACTCAACTTTCTCCATCTCCAAGAACAGCCAGACTTGGTCCATAAAATGTATTGCCCACCATGATGGAATCTGTTTCCCAACAATTTTGACCAAGGAATTTTATAACATAAATCCTATAAGTGTATAAATAGATTCACTTTCCTCTATCCCCGCTTCGCAGACAGGCGAAGCAAGCGCTTTCCAGGACCCTATAGAAAGGGAATAGCCCCCTTAAAAGACCACCATGAACGTTCAAAGGCCCAAGTCCCTCCTTCCAGGTAGCTGGAAGGATGTAATTGGTGAGGCAGGAGATTAGAAATATTGGCAGCCTCTAAGTAAGACTTTAATTTACTGGCAGATCAATAGAGCCGGGGTTATATTGGCAAAGTGTCTACAGCTCTATTGACTCACTCGATGCCTCTTATCAATTTATCAGAAATCTGGAAGTCAGGAGATATTGTTTGAAAGGAAAAGAGAAAGGGGGTGGGAAAAAGAAGAGGCAGGAAGAGCCACCGAGCGGTGGGAAGCCAGAATCCCCGATGCAGAACTTCACAGGAAGAAGAATTTTACTCCTGCCCAAGGATGACAATGCAAAATAGCCAGTTAACCAGTCACTCTTCCTTGCAGGGTCCCCCAGCTTGCTCACAGGATTCCATTTCCCATAAACCTCCGTGGGGGGGGGGGGGTCCTGTGTCTTTTCTCGTTGGTTTAGCAGAAGGCTCTTTCCTCTGGCTTCACCGCCACTTGCCTAACAGAAACGCTCCTCCTGCTCAATTTGGGGTTTGTTTTATTTTGTTTGACTTGCTTTGAGCTGCCTCCCCAGCACCATCTCAGCCAGAAATCCTCAACTTCTTCGTAGTCTATCTTTCAAGAAAAGAAAGAAAAGAAAATGTGAAAGGAAATATTTATCCTACTATCCCACAATGCCAAAGGGCCACAAAGGCTCTGTGAGACCACAATGACATGTGGTCTCAAGGAGCATGACGGAAATAAGACTTGGGTTCAATAAAGCATCACACAGGCCATGGAAAAGTTATCACAGTTAATCTTCATTTGAAAAGGTTTCGAAATATCCCAGGTCACTAAGCAAAAAATGTCAGGGGAAGAAATGTAAACATTAACACTTCAAACCTAAATGTCCACACCAGAGAAACCTGGAGGTTACCAAGCATTTCTGCCCAAATAACTCTAGGTGGCAGGTCAGGAGGAAACTGATTCTGGAGCATTCCAAAAATCAGAAGGCCAAAGGGGAAAGCAAGCGATTTTCCTTGGTCTGAAGGAACCACAACTGGCTTGTGACAATCCATTTTGGTCCCTGCCTCATACAACAAATTTCTGCTTAATTGCTGTTTTGCATCTCGTTGAGACATCGAGTAAACAGTACTTAAGTGTTTCCAGACAAAAACAGTAACTCACTAATGACTAAGGCACTGCTAATTAAAATGCCCCTGTGATGGCGTGACTGGACTCAGAGCCACAAGGAACAGAACTGCCCAGGCCTTGAACACATGAACCAGAACCCGACCATACAGGGACAGGAATGACCTGTACCTTCCTCCGTGGGTCAGAACGGCCCTGTGGTGTTAAGGAAGGGAATCCCTTCCAGGAACTGCAGATAGGGCGTGGAGTTCAGCAGGAGGCAAAGTGTGCAGGTTTCAGAAGGATGCAGGCATGCTAACATAAGGCACATTCCAGAAGCTTCTGGGCCAGTGGGTGGTCCTACACAGGGTCCTCAAGACTTAGTGCATTCCTAAGATGCATTAAACAAACCAAATAGATACCCCTTCTGGAAAGCATAAGTCTTACAGACACCATGATCTGCTCTGAAGGCTCCAAAGTTCAAGTCCCTTTCCAAAAAAAGACAGACTGGAAAAAAAAAAAAAAAGAAGAAAACTGTGTGTGCTACCATTTGAGCAGCACTAAAGGGTCACCTTAAACCAGTTCCTAACTTTCCAAGCATACCTGACAAAGTCCTGGGATCTAGAAAACTCCTCTTCCTCCACCAAACAAAAAAATCAGAACTGTCAACTTCTCCTGCTGGGTGAGTAGGACCTCAGGAAAGCAGAGAAAAAGGCTACCCAGAGTCTCGGAGCCTGCAAATGACTTCCTCCTCCTCCTCCTCCTCCTCCTCCTCCTCCTTCTCCTCCCCCCCCCCCCCCCCACAGGTCAAAGACCCACTAGTTAGCACAAGGAAGGGAGTGGAGAGAAGTCATTGAAACCACAGGGGCCTAATACCCATTTGTATTCACACTCCGACCCTTTAGGGATGTAAAATCGGAGAGGTTGAACTGTTTACATTCACCTAATGCCCGAGTAAACAAATCAGAGTGGTGTAGGCCCCTCTACGAAGAACGTGGTCAGTCAACAGGGCTCTCTTCCTACCCTATTCCAGCTTCTCCCTGGGCCGTATTAGTTCTGTCCAGTGGGTTCGTGGATGCTTCCTCAAAAAGCCCAGATGCCCCTCACTCAAATGTGCATTCTACATCAAAGGATATGCCAAAGCAAATCCCCCAACTATGAATGCAATCACCTCCATGGAGAGAGGGCTTTGGGCATCAGACATCACCCCTCCCCACCTCCCAGGATCCCCCAAAGCCCATTATAGCCTTGAAGGATCTTGCTAAGGACTTTCGGGTCTGACATGGAAGAAACTCCCCCTCCTTTCAGGTACCTCTAAGAGCTTGTCCTTTGCTGCTCTCAGACACCTTCCTTCCCAAAAGAAGCATCATCATCCACCAGCATAATCAGGGCTTGGGCAAGAAAACTAAAGTGATTTGATTTGATGTCGTAGCACAAAGCCAGATCATATCCTAGAGAAACATGAACAGTTGCAACTTGACAAGGAGAAGGGGTGGGGGTCTCGACACTCCTTTTAAATGCAGATTTGAACTTTTCACCCGGGGTCAGACAGCTGTGAGGCTATCCCTAGAAGCCAGCTCCAGGCCCCTTCTACCTCACAGTTTGGGATTTGTTTTGTTTTCTGCCAGCCCGCCTGGGAGGCCAGCCTGTTAAGGGAATTAGATACCTCCCTGCTTCACTACCCCAATCCACACCCACTTCTTGGTTTACCAAGGGCACTTATTCCACTAGCCTTCAAGAGGGGTTCCCTGGACGGGCAGGCTATATGAGGTAAAACTGGATGGCTGATCTGGGATTGGTAATACCTAAGCACTAAATGGGGAGGGAGAAATGTCAGCAGTGTGAACACAGGAGCGCCTAATTCCACTCTGGGGAAGTACGCTCCTCACAGTTTTCTGACAGACAGCTCTCACTGCTTTGCCTTTAAAAGAGCTGTAACATGGGGCTCAGTGGTTAAGAGCACTTGCTGCTCTTGCGGAGGACCTGGGCTCAATTCCTAGCATCAACATAGCAACTCACAATGGTCTGTTACACCCGTTCCAATTTTACAAGCTTTTCTAGCTTCTGCAAGCACCAGGCACACAAACAGTACAAACAGATATACATGCAGGCAAAACACCCAAATACATAAAATTAAAATGTATTAAAAGGAGGAAGAAGTTACCACTGTTTGCAAGTAATCCCAGCAATGAGGAGGTAGGAGCCAGATGGTTCCCTGGGAGTTCATGGCCAAGGCTACATAGTGAGACTCTGCCCCCCCCCCCAAATCTACCATCCAAGGGACTTAAAATTGCTTGGCATGCCTGAGGGCTCAGGTTAAATCCCCAGTATACACACACATATCAAGGACTGCTTCTGCTATCCCATGCACCCCTTGCTTTTTGAAATAAGGTCTCACTCTGTAGCCCAGATTGGCCAGGAACTCACTTGTGTAGCTATACAAATTGACCATGAACTTATAGCAATAGTCTTCCTGGCTTGACCTTCCAATCCAAGCCATAGGATCCTGGAGTAAGACATCCTGATGAATCTGGTGTGTCACCCCTGTCCCTCCTTCTCCAGATCTCAAGATCGAATGCAGGAAGCTGTCCTCCTTGAGGCCATTGTAATACTCTACCTTGGGACAGGATGTTGAAGTCTTGTGAATACCCCCAGATCCCACAGAGGGTCTCTTATAAAACCAACACCAGTGTCATATTTGACCCTCATGAGGATCCCAACAGAGTGTCAGAGGAGCTGTGTGCAGACTCAGCCCCACCCTCTTGGACCTCAGGAAGGGTCCAAGGGTAACTCAGTTCCACCTACTAAAACTTCCATGGAATCAGGATTGGTCTTTTACTGCAGACCTGCCCTATCCACAGCAGGCAGCCACTGATTGAAATTCTGCTGATGGGAACTGTGATGTGCTCTAAGTAAAAAAAAAAAAAAAAAAAAAAAAAAAAAAAAAAAAAAAAAAAAGTTTTGAGACTTCATTCATAATTTTTAAATACTCATAGTAAAGCTAATTCTGTTGTACTCTTGAAAATGGGTAGTAGGAAACTTTATCAAACTTCATTTAAAACTTTATAATATTGTGTGTTTCTATTGACCCATCTTGTTATAGAACCTCTGCCTGCCTTTCCCTTCAGATTGGGGCAGCAGAGAGTATTCTCCAGTATAACTTGGGTTCTCCTTGTTTGCCTAAAGCATCATCCTGAAGCTACAATGTAGACCCCCAAGCACCCACTTCTAACTGGCTTAGGTCACGTCACAGCCCCAAAAATCCCATCACCAATTTTCAAGTGTTGTGTAAATAAATTAAAAGGGGGGGGGGTCAGACCAGCTCAAGAAGGTGGCATGACCTTCCTTGGAGATGTTATCCATTGGTTTTTAAGCCTATGGCAAGGTTCTAAAACATACTAGAAAACCGTTGAGTGTGGGTTAATGAGATGGTTACCCATAATGAGGCCAGACTTGGATTCTACCCCGATTTCTTACTATCAGGAGCAGAACATTCTGTCTGAACTTTCCTCCCCATAAAATGTCCTGTAGGATACAGAAAAGTGAGAAGTGTGCCCCCCCACACACACACACACATCCTCCTTCCCAGGAGAAGGCACAGAGGAGGCCCCTTTCCTATTAGGCAGAGCCTAGTCTATCACAAGGGATCACAAAGGCCAGTCTCATTTCTCGATGTAAATGAACTTTTTAGCCACCTCCTCAAAGAAGAAAAGCCGCATGTTGGGCCCATCCTGGGGCACACACAATTACAACCATTTGCAATCCAGCAGCAGGATTAGCACAGGAATGCACTCTGCAATTTGGGGGGGGGGGGGGGACTAGGAAGATGGGTTTCTCCCTGGTTGGTCCACCCAAAGCTCTGAGACACTTCCACATCCAGGAGAGTCAGAAATTCCAAGTTGCTAAGGCTCCGGACTCTAAAGGAGTTGGGGGAGGAGGGGGCGAGAACAGGGGCCAGCAGAGGGCAGGGGCAGGGGCCAGCAGAGGGCTGAAGGGAGGGGGAAACCTTGCATGGGGGCACTGGCCCTCCTAGCGCTTTGATCCCCTCCGTCCCAGAGACGGTCGCTAGGAGAAACCCTTCTCTCCTTGGGTTAATCAAAACCAAATTACTCAGGAATGTGGCAGGACAGGTCTGAGCCTCTAGGTCCCTTTGTCTTTGAGGATTTAAAAATTAAAAAAAAAAACAACTTTTTTTAAAAGTAGATGTCAGTGGTTTATCCAATAGGTAAAGTGAGGGGTCTGAGGAAGGAATCTGTTCTATCCTCTATCCTCAGAAAAACACCCACAAACTTCCTGCTTAAGTTTATTCTTTCTATAATAACATTATCTCTGTAGATTAATTCCAAAGTTTAGAGGAAAAATTGTATTTATCCTTATGGCACCAACTAAAAGACCTAACATTACAACTTCTTATAACTTTGTAAATACAAATAAGAAAAAAATGCAAGGAAGTCAGAGAGACAGCTCAGTAGTTAAGAGTGCATACTGCTCTGGCAGAGGACCCAAGTCCCTAACTCCACATGTTCGAGGCTCACAACTGCTCCAGCTCACACAACTCCAGCCCCACGTAGATCCAAACACCACACACACACACACACACACACACACACACACACACACACACACACACACACACACACACACACACACACACACACACGAGAGAGAGAGAGAGAGAGAGAGAGAGAGAGAGAGAGAGAGAGACAGAGACAGAGACAGAGACAGAGACAGAGAGATTTTTTCACAGAATTTAAAATACTTTTTTTAAAACGAAAGTTAAGTGACACATGTCACAACCTGACTATTAAAGGCAAAGTAGGCCAGGCATGGTAGCATATACCTTTAATTTCAGGACTCAGCAGGGGTCAAGGGTAAGCAAAACCTCATTTATGTGAGTTCAAGACCAGTCAGGAACCAGTCTACAAGCTGAGTTCCAAGTGAGTAGGAGTTATCCTGTCTCAAAAACAAACAAGCCAATAATAATAAAATAAATAAATAAAAAGACAAAATCCACAGAAACTGACTAAAAACCCTACTTTCCCCAAAGCAAAGTCTAGGGGGCATCTCTCAGCATGGGCTCCTCCTGGAGATGCTGGGATGGAGCAGAGGGAAGGGCTGACTATTCAGTGATCAATCTCTCCTAGATGTGCCACAAAGATATCTTTTCGTAGAATGATCTCTCTAGCTATCATCAGATTCCTTGGCTCAACTGATGCCCACAAAAGCTTAGAAACCCATGATCCACAACTGGGCTGTTTACTGGGAAAGCATGATGGGTGTGCTAGCCTAACCAACAGCAGTGTTGCAGAAAGTCTAGATTCAAGACAAGGTTGAAAGAAACCTGGGCTGGGGCTATATCCTGGCCTCTGTACCCCTCCCCCAGGCTCCATCTTTGGTAGGCTCTGACACTGCATAAGATGAGGGGCCTGTAACCCAGGCCCCTGGAAACCCTATAATGCAGCACCCTAGGAAGCCTCAGCACTAGAAATATGAACGACTCCACCAACAAAACCTGATCAAACCCCCATTTGTACGCCCTCCTCCCAAAAAGATAAACAGTATTACCAGTTAAGCTACAGAGCCTGAACTCAAAAGATAAAGTAAGGCCAGCATATAGCCATGACTACCAGCTGGCCATAAATTGTGCCTGGCCCAAGGCATACAGTTATCTGGGAGGTTGCACTAAAGTAACTTTTAAAATACTCTTCACCTTATCTGGAGGCCCAGTCAAAGGCACATACATCACCAGTTTAGATCTCAGCCATTAGCACTGCATTTAGACTTTCCAAACCAAGGCCATCCCAGTAGGCCCTTCCCCAATTTCCAGGCACAGTGTGGACTTTCACCCCCTTGACTAACAAAAGGGACCTTGTACACAAAATTAGCCCAAAGCATGAGTCTGTGCAGTGTCAGAAGAGCCCTCAGTATGTTTACCCTTCTTTCAAGGCTGGCTAAGGTACTCTCTGGGAGGACCATCCATCAGTGCAGCCAAGGCCCCGCCATACAGAGAAGGTAGGGGGAGGTAAAGAAAAGGAAGAGGGGAGAGAGAAGAGGGGAGAGGGATCGGAGGAGGAGACTGACTCTAAGTTAAGGCTGTAGAAAATGACCTGACTTTAAGCTAGAAAGGACCAGCGTCAACAGAGATGTCCGATATGCTGTCACCTCAGATTAGAAATGCAGTGAGTCCCACCAAGTGTAGAGAGGAGAGTGTCCTGCTGATGTCACAGGCTGCATAAGATGATGTGTATGTTAACTTAGTTGCACCTGCTGATACTTTCCCCCAGAGACTGTTGGTGAATGTGTCTGCACACATGGGCTTGCATTCTCTATACACCCAGTAGCCTGCCACGGACAAAAATGTTACCTCCTTAAATTCTAGCTCACCACTATGCCCTAAAAGGAAAAAACTACTGATTTTCAGGCGCTAAAAAGACTACCATGAAATTAAGCCCACAGAACCATCTGATTATCAGATGGGTCAAATCACAAGCTCTGGGGCAGCTAGCTAGCACACTACCATTTAGACATTGCAGCCGTGATGTAGTACTAGGCAGAAGCCAGAGACCTGCTACCCCTTCATCCTCTACTAGGGGAAGGTCTACCTCCCCAGGCCATTCCTAGAGACTGTCATATGTCAGCAGGGGAGAGAGAGAAGCTACTGACATCAAGTGGCCAGAAAGAAGCCACTTGAGAAGGATGCTACACATGCTTAGGCATTTATATGCAAATAGGGCCAAGACAAAAAATGTTCACTGTAAGTGCCCCTTACCAGGAACTACCTACCTATAAATATCAATGGGAAACTTGGCCTGAGGTCCACTTCTATTTCCCAGGGTTGGGTACAAGAAGGGACATCCTTTTGGAATAGACTCTCACCAGGACTCTGAATTAATAATATGGAGATAGAAATAATCTCCAAAGCTATAATCTTCACTAAAGACTGAACACCAAAGACGGACAGAACCAAGCACCTGTATTTCAGAGTATCTGGTAAAATGGCTGAAGATTCAGCACCATGTGAGTGGGCTCTTCTTCAGGCAATAGCCTCCTCACACAGGAGGCTGGAACTGGGCCATCATCGGAACCAGTCTGCCACACCTGAACACATGGTTCCCATGACAGACAACACTTCGGTGAAAAGGCTGTGACCAGGCCAACTGGTACTGGAAGGAGACAAACCAGGAGGCCAAGACAGGAAGAGTTCAAGGTTGAAAGAGATCAGGCCAGTCAGGCTGGGAGGCCTTGCAAGAGAGGGGCTGGGGGAGGGCACATGATAATTAACTCAGCAAGTTGATAGTATTTGCATATAAATGCCTCTACAAATCACTACAAACAAGCCAGGACAAGTCAGGCCTATTAGCATATATAAGCCAGCACAGGAAGGCCTCTCTAGGTGGGTCATGGAGTGGGCTGCTCACTTAGAGGGCCTCCTGCCAGGCTTGGCGGGGGAGGGGGGCACGTGGGAAGGATGGGAGTGGGAGGGCCCTTCAGGCTCCAGAACACTTTTAGGATGTCAAAAAGAGGTAGGTTATTCACAGCCAGTAAAGTGAAAGAAATTGGGGACCACTTAGTCACAGGGTGTAGTGACTGGAAGCCACGACAGCAATGCAAGAGGTGGATGAGAGCTAACCTTAGCTAAGTATCTCAAAGGCCTGTCTTCTAGGTTACTCAATTCCACGTGCAGGTGTGAGCTCACACCCTCTTGACATAAAATAAGGGAAGCCCAGAGAAGTTAAGGGATTGGTTCAGAATCACAGAGAAAAAGGTCACAGAGCTGGGCCTAGCATCAACGGCTCCACAGTGGAGTAAGACCAATAGTGCTGGAAAGTGAATTGGCTTTCAGGAAATCAGGATCTCTGACACATGAAACCAAGCTGAATACGAGTTCGTGTGTGAGAGGCCTAGACCTAGATGTCTCTGTTTTCCTGAGCCATTATTTTGTACCTTCACTAATGAACAAGTCCAACCTGGTGGCACTTTCTGGAAAAAGGAAGCTTGCTTTTTGACTGATTGCCCTCTCTCTCATAGGCCAAGTCCATGGATCCCATAAACTCTGGCACTCCACCAATACCAAATAAAACCTCTTTGGGATCCAATATAGAGAGACCAAAGACATGCACTTCTCCAAGAATCAATCCTCCAAGACTTATGTGCCATAGTTAGAACTACTGAGACATCCGGCCTGGGGTCTAAACAACTACCAGATTATCTGCCTCCCTAGCAGGAGACAGCCATTATTGGACTATCCAGTCCACACCCCATAACCCTGTCTAATAAATCCCCTTTTAATACATATATTCATTCTACCCATTCTGTTCCTTTAGAGAACCCTGATCAATACAGCTCTTTCTTTAAGGGACCTACAAGTTCTCTGCTTTCCCCAAAGATGTGCGTGCTAGGTTTAGTAACTGTTAGAGGAAAACCAGTTTCCACTTTCTCTTTGAAAAGGGCAAGAGGTAGGGATGTGGGGTACAACCTACTGCTGTCATTTTGTTTATATTTTATTATTTGAATGAAGGTCTAACCACATAGCTCAGACTAGCCCTGAACTTCTGATGCTGGGATTATAGGCATGTACCATGTCCAGCATATCAGGAACTATACTTTAAAAGTGGACAAAATACTATATAATGAAAAAGTAAGCAGCCCGGGGTTGAAATCACACACATATTTCTCGAATCTTCAGCAATCACTGTGATCAGATAATAAAGGCTCAGCTTTCGAGAGCCTGGCAGAACAGAGATAGCACTGAAAAGCCAGTGCATTGGGAGTGACACCCACCCCAACACACAAAGGTCTCTTCCTTATGTGTCCAGAAGTTGACTTGACACTTTCATGAGGATGCAAATATTCCAGAGAGAAGATGGCTGTTATGAGGAAAGCAAAATCCACTTCCCCAAACCAGCCAAATGTACATTAAGAACCAAGGCCGGAGCCAAAGAGCATTTTAAGAAGCAGGTCTTGAAAGAGCACAAGAGGTTTGCATACTCTTGAGCAGTTAAGAAAAACTGTTTAAAAAAAAAAAAAAAAAGTTGCTGAGGAGCATTTAAAAAAATTTTTAAACTAAAAAATAGAAGTCCATGTGTCCGTTAGTCTATTTCCCCTGGACAAGCTGTGAGGAAAAGCTATCTAAAGTGGACAGACTGGAAATATGGGAAACACGTTCATATCCACACAGATATGTGGTGCAATGTGGGCTCCAGAAATAAAGTTTTTAGACAACATAAAAGAGACCTGCACATTTGAACGGGTACTTATACAACTCCAGAGGGGGCCTGGGGCTGAAGCCAGCTATCAAATTAAGACCTGGGTCTTCTCTGTGCTGGGCTAATCTGACTTTAGCCCCTCTGATCAGGAAGGTCCAGTGAGAGACTGGCAGGAATTTCAACAGTAAAATGCACATCGAGCCAGTGACTGAAGCGTATGTGGGCACCAAAACTGGATAAACATCCAAAATACAGCTTGGCCAATGCTCTCAGAAGAACGTGTCTCCAATTCCGATGGCTGAAGTCAGGAGCAACCAAGAAACCAGCCAAATTGCCCTTTGCTCGCTCCTGCATGTGGTATGGCTCCTAACAGTTAAGACTCCTCACACATTAAGAATTACTGACAGTGCCCACTTTCAATCTGTCAGAACCCATCATGATCATTTTCATGCACTCAAGCCTACTCAACCCCCTCCCTATACACACTAGCCCCTGCCTCCAGAAGCCTCCAGACAAAGGTCTCCCTCCCCATCAAAGGTTTGTGGTTGAAGTCAACTGCAGGACAATGCATCAGTGACAGATGAAAACCCACCTTCTAGCTGGGAGTGGTGAGACATGGCTTTACCTGGCTTGTGAAGTAGAAGGAGGCGGATCTTTGACCAGCCTGGTTCAGGACAACCAGGGCTGTTACACAGAGAAATTCTGTTGTTTTTTTGGGGGTTTTTTTTTTTTGGGGGGGGGGGAGACAGGGACACCACCACCACTCCCCAAAAAAAAAAGAAAAGAAAAAAGAAAACCCACCTCCTCTGCATATGGCTCAATTGAGGCAACTTTCTCACCTCCACTCAAGGATTTCCTAGTGATAACTTCAGATACCCCAGAAATTTCTAACTTGCCCCAAAAGACCCATTTAAGATCAGATTCAAGAAAATCACTTCAGAGGTCCTTTAAGACCTCGTGTGGCTTCCTTCCTCTCAGAAAAGGAAACAACCCTTCCCCATCTTCCAAGTGGAGTGGCCTTGTACACCCCCCACACTGCCCCACACCCCACCCACCCAAACCAGTGGGAAACAGTAGGAGCCTGCAGTAGGGAAGGTCGGTCCTGTCTTGAATCTCCTTTCTCTGGAAGCCTCGGCCCTGTATGTAGAGGGGGAGTTTAAAAATGCAGTATAAAAAAAAAAAAAAAAAAAAAAAAAAAAAAAAAAACACCTAAGCCCTGGCCAGTACTAAGGCAAGCTAGACTCCTCTGAGGGACATGTAACACCCCCCCACACACACACACACATTAATCCTCTTGTTGACAGGCCTATATGGTGGAAAGGAAGGACTCACTCAAAAGGCAGCTAAAGCATCAGGTATTTCACTATAGGTCCCACCTTGGGTTAAAACAATGCAATACAAAATTCTTGATGTGCAACAGCCAATCTGCCAGCTCGGGAACTCTGCCTCCTCCCATTCTGATTTGCATCTTTATCCCTTCAAAAGCAAGAAGCTCTAGGAATTAAGAGTGGAAGAAAGGCAGAAAACACCCAAAAGAGGAAATATATCTATATAATTTTTTTTTAACAAATCAGTTGCCAGGGCAACTTTCGAGGGCAAAGAACTTTCTAGAAACACTCTTGTCACTGCTATATTTGTAGCTTATCCCCAGTCCTCACTCACTACCCTGTTCCCTGACCCAAAGGATGAGACACAGGACAGAAGGGGAGGGAAGAGATTAAAAAAAAAAAATACAACACATCCCTCTATGTCACTGCTTCTGAAAGCATTACACAACGTTCCTGTCTGTCAACCAGAGCTAGGCCTCGCTTTCCCAGGGTTCCTGGTTCTTCTGCCTGTAACAGTCATTTACCATATACAAAAATAAAAACCAAAACAGCCTTCTAACATCCGATTGTCACTTCCTGAGAACTGTTTGGCAATCAATTTTAAATCATACAGAAAATATATCTGACAGTTGTTGGTTTGATAGTTTTGCTCCTTAATATGGATTCTGAAAGCAGCTTGCCAGTGACCCAGGATCTCTGCCCACATCTCTCCCTCCAGGCAGTTAAAGGAAACCTTAGCTTCTGTTTCTGCATGTCAGTGGCCTCACAATGAAGGACACTGTCTTCAGGACGGAACCAGTACCTTTAGGACCTTAACGCGCCCCACTCCAGCAGAGGAATTCCCTGGCTTGGATTCCATTAAATCTGGCTGCCCAGCTTCCTGACCACAGTTCTTTAACTCAGGGAGAAAGGACTGGAGAGTCACAGCTATGCGGTGATTTCTAACAATAACCATTATAACCAAATCTCATACCAGAGTGTGTGGACAACCCTATGAAGTTCAAGATAATGGAATCTGCCTTCCTGTTGTGTTTTGATGGTTCTGCCCCCATACTGGTTAATTAGAACAGGCTTGGGAACCAGAGTAGGCCAACAGGCCCAAACATTACAGAAATAGGCCAGCCTAACAGCAAGCAACCATTTTAATCACAAATGAAAGCATAAACCACAGCATATACTGAACTCCTTGAGGTGGCTACAGCCAAGCATCAGGTGCATTATTCTTACAGGGGTGGCCAGGCAGCCAGGAGGCGGAGCTTATTACAAGCTTCCTGAGACCAGACTCCCCACTGCCTCCTTGCAGGAAAGACTCAGGGCCTTAGGTTGAGATGCAAGCTAGGAAGTCTTCCAGGCACCGATGTGGACAGCAAGCAGGAACAGCAATTCCACACATTTTGAGAAAACACTGCTTATTCACTTAAATATTTACTTTTAAGGATGAAACTTTTGCAACGCCCAGGAAAACTAAGTTTCCTAGGAAAGAGTCTGCTTTGGACCCTCAAGCATTCGCAAGCTCTCACACTATCACTTCCAAAGCCTCTAGAAGGTACATTAAAAGGAGTAACAGTTTATACAAACATGTGTACGTGTACACACACACACACCAGCAATAAGGACATATTCCCTGAACACCACATGTGACCAGGCAAACCTCTATCAGCATGAGCAAACCATTTCTACTAGTCCGATTTAAAGATTTATTATAATGATCCAACCCCTTTTGGGATGCCTAAAGTGAGACAGGCCTGTCCTGGAAAAGTGTGTAAGAGCCACTTTAAGTCCGGATGGCGAAGGCTGAAATCTCCCTTATTTTAGCTCCTCGACACTAAGAAGTCCGACTGGCACTAAGTTTACATGGCAGTTAAATCCAGTCCCAAAACAGCGAGAAAGCACTTTGCTTTCCAGCCAGGACAAGCCAAATAAGAGGCTGCCTGGAGGCACCGTTTTACTTGGGCCCTGCCTTTCCACCCTCCCTCAGTACTCACTTGTGCAAAGAAACCAAAATTAATGTTTCAGGTGGTTGGTGGTTGCAGCTCATTGTTTTTGTTGTTCTCAAGAGTCAGCAAGTTCCTTGTCAATCAAAACGGTTTTTAGATGCAGGGAACAGAGGTCCACCCCAGAGTAAGTATACCTATTGGACAGGGGAAGAGGGAGGCAACTGACCCATGCCGTAAAGACAGAAGGGCTTCAAGGTACTTAATTCCTTGCCATTCCAAAAGAACTGCTTTCAAAGTGTACAAGTGCTTGCTTCTACCGCTGACCTCATGTTGTTAAATAACACTTGTGCAATTAAATAAAAGACCCAGTGTGACCCCCAGCCCATTCTGAGAGCCACTTTACATGTCTTCTGAAAGCCATACTGGAAATCAAATGCAGACAATCTCTTTTGTCCTGTAACTTAGGCAAAAAAAGAAGAGAAAGTTTGCTGCTCTTGGCCTTTATAGCTACAAACTCTCTCTAAGGGAGCCTTCGGGAACCCCTCAAAATAGACAAACACAAATATAGGTGTGCAAACATCCAGGTATTTGCCTCTCTCTAAAGACCCCAGTTTTGAAATCCTTAAATGATTAAGAATCTTGGTCTCCAGACCCCTCACAGCCCACCTCTGTTCCCTGTTTTCTATGTCTGTGATTTAAAATCTCAGGCTGCCAGTGGATGCTGTGATAACAAGAAACAGGCTCCCAGTTCCCGGCTGCAGCCTGCTACCTGGGAAGGTCTATGCTTCCCTAGTTAAGGCAGTCTGGGCCACAGCACTCCAGCCCATCCCAGTGGAACTCGTGATTTTTAGGGTTTCTCTTGAAACCTATCCAGAAACCACAGCCATTAAAGGAACATGAAGGTTTGACACCTCCTGAATTTAGGAATGAGGGGACTCCGGGGGCCAACTTGCGCCTGCTGCTTGATGGCAAAGAAACAGTTACCCCCAGCTAGGGGGAGCTTCAAATTATACTCTATTTACTTAGTGACTCGTCTCCAAGGATCTCAAAGCATGAAATGAAGTAAGATGAAGATGACGTGTAACTTTCTCACTATCTATCTTCAAGGCTTAAGTCTGTTTGCCTTGCTGCCTTCCGCCAAGCAAGTCCTACTTGGCCAGAGCCTAAAGAAGAGGCCTTCCCAGGGTTCCAGATGGGAAGTCTACACTCAGTGGCTTCAAAAGAGTCCTCAAAAGCTGATAAATGACAAATGGAAAAAGGATGGGGGTGCCCTCCTGGATTCACCTGCTCATCGGTTGCCAGTATCACTGTCAGGCTGTTCCAATTCCCTTTGAGTGTGCCCTGTATGGACATGGGCTTTCCCCTGAGGGCAAGATTCCCCATCATTATTAACATGGATATTACAAGACAGAGAGGGTTGTTTTCTCTAAGTCTACAAAATTACTTTAGGGTTGATATTTTTTTCCCCCTTGCTGCTACCCTAACTTGGACATCTCTCCTCTTTAACTGGATAAAAATCTTACCTCTTCCTTCGTACACCCCCCTCCCCAATAAATGCTGCACGGTCTCTGGCAGAACAAACCCAGATGAGAAGGCAGCCAAGATGATCTCCATAGGTCCCTCCAGTTCTATACTGATTCTCTCTTTAATTACTCCTCAAACAGGCGCATTCTTCACATTGCTGCAAACTGACCAGCGTGTTCTCTCCTCTCCTCTCCTCTCTCTCTCTCTCTCTCTCTCTCTCTCTCTCTCTCTCTCTCTCTCTCTCTCTCTCTCTCTCTCTCTCTCTCTCTCTCTCTTCTCTCTCTCTCTCCTCTCTCAGAAGAGGGTGTGCTTTAGACGAAAGAACCTAAAGTTCTCAGTGGCACCAGTAACCCAAGTATTAAGAAGGTAAGAACTAACCCAAAAGCAGAACGAGGAGGAAGAGGTCGGAGAGGAAAGAGAGGGGATAGAAGAAGGAATGTACTCCTGTGCCCAGCAGACTCGAGCCACTCTCTCCCCAGGTAGGCTCCCACTGGAGTCTAGGAGTTCAAGTGCATCCAGCCTGCCCTTCCCCCCACATGCCCCAAGAGAATGGGAAGTTCAGCCAAGACTCGCAGCACCTGCCTCCAGCGCTAGGCCGGCTGCGAGCCGCGCGGCGGGGGAGGGAGGCTGCACTCACCTGGCACACAAAGCCTCCGTACACCTCGGGAGGAAGGAGGCACTCGGAGGTCCGGGGGCCACCACTCTGGCCTGCGCGACAACGGGAGATTCCTGCGGCAGCGGAGTCCCGAACTTACCCACCCCAGGCGGCATTCTCCCCACCTCCCGCTGCCCCCCGGGCTCGGCGGTGGCGCAGGCTAGGAGCGAGGGGCCTGGCGGCAGGGGCGGGGCGCGCATGGTGGCGGCCCGGGATGGCGATCTTCGGGCTGCCTGGGGAGGGAGGTCCCCCAGGCGCGGCGGGGATTCACCCACGGGGCGCGGCGCTGCGTCCTGGTCCCCGTCCCGGCCTGCCCGCCTCTCCTCCTCCTGCGCCGCCCGCCCGCCCGCCCGGAATCGCTTTATGTAAATGAAGCTCAACTCGCAGTTTGCAGCGCGCACCGCCCGAGGAAGGGGGGCGGGCGGGGCGGGGGGCCTTCGGGGATCCACATTACACAGCAACAAAGCGGAAGGTTAATTTGAAACTCACAGCCCCGCAGCCTCTCGGCTCCCTGGGCAAAGCCTGACATCTACAGTCGCGCTGGGCGCAGGCCGGACTGCTCATGGTGGCCGCGCCCGCGTGCCTGCGGGGACCTGGGGACGGAGCACACCGGAGCAGGGCCGGGTCTGCTGGGCCCTGGCTCCCAGCACCGGCCTTGGAGGCAGGCTGGGCCGCACGCGCCTGGGGACAGGAACCTTGGCTGCCCTGGCCTACTCCAACCCAGGAACCGGCCCGGCAGGAACAAAGCCGCGTCCCCGCGAGGCGCTGACCGCACCGCTCATCAAAAGTCAAAGGCTGGCCTGCAAGAAACGGATGCGCCCTCAGCCACCAAAAAAAAAAAAAAAAAAAAAAAGCAGCAGCAGTTTGGGCCTCTGAACCTTGAGCCATCAGTCTCTGGGCCCTGTCCACGTCAGAGCCAGGCCACTCTAACAGAGGACATTAACCAATGTGGACAGGAATTTATTTGAAACACACACCCATCCTATTAACTGCTTCACAGAGAACTTCTGTTTTTCAGCTGCACAAACTTGCGAAAATATCCCCTACTCTCCATTGAGAGTTTAAGGACAGTTTTTAAGAAGAGAAGACAAGACATTTTGCAGCTCTGCCTTGATTTAAATTTAAGGAAGGAGACTACCCTTAAAAGCCACACAGCATTTCAGAGGGCAAGAAAGCTGTCTGTCTCAAGGAGGTTCTACCGCCAGGATCAAACCGAACAGAGCCACCTCAGCTGGTCAAAGCAACTGCTGGGTACTTCTAGGTCCCCCTCAGTTCACCTTTCACATTCTGTTATGTAAAGGCAGTCCCCTTGAAATCTCACCGGAAGTCTGCAGTCCACTCAGACAGAATTCCACCCTCCTCCTAAATCTAGTCTTCATTCTCAGCACAGAAAGAAAGACACCTGCTTTTTCTCTTTCTGAAAACCAGCCACCCAGGCTGCCCCTGCAGCCGCGACTTTTTTCCTACTACACAATAATGAACCATGCAAGTGTTAGAAATATAATAAGCTCACCAGGCGAAGAGCAGAATGTATGGAATCGTATTTGCATTAAGCACGAGTTAACAGGGAGGAAAAGAGAGATGCTTGGTTGGTGAAAACTACCATGTCCCTGTGTGGAAAGCATTTTTGGTACAATAGAATTCGGGTTCAAATCGATGTAAATACCTAACCTGTTGGGTGCAGACTAACCCCGTCTATATTTTAGTACAAAAAAAGAGATTGCAATTTTTCTCCCTAAGATAGGGCCTTAAGAAAAGAACTGTCTCCAGGGAATCAAGTCGATTAGGGACAAAGAAGGGCAGAGGCCAAACTTGGGGTGAGGGGAGCAATGGGGGGGGGGGGCAGATAGCAGAAAAGAGGGTGGAGCATGGTTCTGATGGCTCTGTAAACCAGAGTATTGCCACTGTAGAGCTGTTCCAGACTGCCTGACCTCCGGCTCAAGAACAGGTGGTGTTTTCAAAACACACTGTTATTTATGTTAGCCACATGAGTCAGGAACACCTTAAAGAAAACCAATTAATAATTTAATTGAAAAAGTGACTATGAATAATACATGAAGGTGGCCCTCGGAGATGCCCCCTGGAAATCTCTTTGGGAAAAATAGAGATTCCAGACCCTCACTCTTCACCCGGAAGCAACCCCATGGGCCTAACTGATGAAGTGAAGACAACAGAAAAATGTTTCTACTCCTGGAAAATTAAATTTTCAGCTTTCTCTTGAGTTTTATTCATGGGACAACCTCAGAATCTCATAATATGGTGAGTAGGGGGGGGGGGGAGACAGGGACAAGGGATATACACAAATACCTTCAACAAAATGAAAGCTAGAAAAACCACAAGACAAGAGCCAAAGTAATATGAGAGGTTGAGGAGGGGCTGGCAGAGGAGCTCTGCCCTGATTCTGCCAGTGTCCCAGGCCCTGTTGACAGGCCTTCCACACCTCAGAAGCCTGACAAGCAGAAAAGAGAGTGACCCTGATCCCTTTTCTTTATCTTAATCCTGCAATAGCTACACGCTTGGTGAGGCCTACTCAAGCCTGTCTTTGTTCCAGACCCAAATTTCACAGGTAAGCCATGGGCAAGTAGCCTACTGCCTGTAGACCATAATGAATATAATGGACTGCATAAATGCTGGGGTGCTTCCTGGGGGACAACTCATCTTCATCCTTAACCAAAACAAGCCCTCTTCAGGGGGAATTTGCAAAGCACACACTGACATATGGAACCATCAGTTTCTCTGAAATCCATGTTATCTGTCCCCAAGCTCAGGACAGGACAGCTGCCTGGTGTTAAACCCATGCCTGTCCAGCACTGGCAGCCTGACATTCTTGGGGCCCGCATCCTGATCACAATGACAAATAAAGCCACCGTCAGAAAAGGCAGTTCAACAGTTCTCACAGTTTTCCATCTCCAGGCTCGACTCATCCAGAAAGCCTAATTGGCAACATCCAAAGGATAAATATTTAAAAATAAACCAAGGAACGCTAGCTCCTTCTCCTCCCCTTACCCATTCTCCTAGCCAGAGGTCTGCCCACTAATGCCTAGTTGGCTGATAAATTACAATTCTCCAACCCGGCCAAACCTGCTCCTGCCACCTCCATATTCACGCTAATGCTCTATCCCTTTCACTTCGGCATAAGCTAAATATGATCCCTGACTGAAGATACAGTGGATGTCAGCATTCCAGCCCCTGTTCAGAGCACAGTGGGTTTAGGTAGATGTGTGTAATTCTTCCAGATCGGTCTACTTTTATTAAATATCCACATTGATTTTAAAACTTGTGCTTAAATGATCTGGAGGCTTTAACCTGGTATGGAGGACAGAGACATACACAGACATGTCCTCAAATAAATATTTCGATATTTATAAATAAATAGATTTAGAGCTGAATTGTGCTCCATGGTCTGAACTCACCCCACGAATATGAGGTAGTTTTATTTAGGGGCCAGGTACCTGCTGCCCCCCCCCCCAGTCCTCCTGGGTAAATAAAGAACACAGACCAACCTCCAGGCAGCACAGCTAGGGAATGAATGGTACCAGGAGGGTCTATACAGACGTTTTGTTTCACATTTCTCTGACAGGAACCTTGAGGCCTTCATGTATCATTGCAGTACTAATTTCGTAGATTAATTTTTACTCCATCATAGGTGGAACATTATCTAGTTTATTTACCTGCCCTTCCTAACCTACCTTTCAACGATATACACAAATGAGTCGTCTGCTTTTAAATCTGTGGTTCAAAAGAGTTTTCCTGAAATAATTTTAAGTACCAAAGCCCAAATCTCAAGGAAGCAAAAATACATACAGAAGTTGCCTTAAAACCGCCTTAAATGTTAGGCAAACAGGTCACCACGGTCTCTCTTTTTCTTTCTTTTTTGGAAACAAAAATTTTTTTTTCTGAAAAGGCAAAGAGAATTTGCCATGCAAGACTTTTATACCCAGGGGGATTTTTACATTTGCTTTTCAAAACGTTGAAATTGAGAATTTTAATGACAAGGCAGACAGATGCTTAAAGACAGCATCACAGTCAAGGGGCTACATGCTAAGGAGAGAGTGGCGCTTTGTTTGGGCCAAGGAGGAAAAAAAAAAAAAAAAAGAGGTGGACTTCCCATTTTGTTCCTGAACTACCCCCCAGCTGTCTGACACATCCCTTTACAGGGACAGCAAACCACTGAATTCTTGTAGAGGACTAAGGTTAGAGCAGAAGAAAGGAAACAGGAAACAGGAGAGGAAAAGAAAAGAGGCAGGGGATATTGTCTGTTTATATAAATCCTACTTTAAAAAAATTCACCATGTATCAATTCCACCATGTACACCAACCAGTTTCCACTCGAGTTGAAACAGTGCATTCTGTCAGACTCACAACCACCCATCTCAGATTTTTTTTTTTTTTTTACTTCTTAATGAGTGATTTTACATAGGTTTCCATTCTTCCTTAGCCAATGGCCACTTTTAAGTAGTAGACAGGATAACAGAATATAAACAAAAGATGGCCCTTTCACGCTTTTCCCGGGGAAATGCTACAGTCCCATTTTTTTCCCCATCTTTTCACTGTAGTTCATTTTTGTTGGAAATCTGTGCTAATCTGACTTCAGAGTCTTCCTCCACCCCAACCCCCAGCTGAAATTTCACATATTCTCCAAGTCAGCCAGTGTTTTAGAATCTGGCTTTCTATTGAGGCTGTTCCAGTGAGGCCTACGGTGAAATGTGCTTCATGCTGTTCCGTTTGTCTCTCTGCGGACAAATAGAAACTGTGAAATTTAAAGAATGGATTAAAAAAAAAATCTAAAACAAAGAGGTTAAAAAAATAGGACAAATGTTTTTGCTTTTGTGTCTCCCTGCAGCAATTGTTTGGGGAAGCCTGCATTGACAATAACCATGAGCGGGCCATCTAAAGGCGATGCCTTCACAAGGGGACTCCTTGCCTGCTCCCTTTGGTCTGGGAGAAAAAGTACCTTAGCTCCGTTCTCCAGGAACAAAAGGCCGGGGCCAGGGAAGGGGGGAGAGGTTACTGGGCTTTCACAGGGAGCCAAGTGTCAAAGCTGGTTCATTTTTCACCCTTCTAGTTAGAAAGCAGCTCAGGGAACTTCCTAATGACTCCTTTTCCCGCTCTATTATTGCTAAAACCTAAAAGGACAGAACAATGACATTTAATATACATATGTGAGTGTGTGTATGTATATACATATGTGTGTGCATACACACACACACTTTAAAAAAATCCTTTATAAAACCTACCATCCCAGCAAAGGAAGGCCTTTAGGGCCTACATGAGCTTGCTTCTCACCTTCCCTCTCGGTACCCTACTTTTTTTCTTTTTGGAAAGGGGATCCAGTTGTAGATCAGATGAAAAGAGAGAAAGTGACATGTGTAATAACATCAGACTGGCCTTCATCATTCCAAAAAGGTAGAGGCATTATGGGATGAGGGCAGCAAGGGACAGGGCTAAGAGGTGCTAGAGAAAGGGTTGGGGCACGGTTTGAAAACAATTTGTTTTATACAGCATGAAGTCAGATAATGCCCATTTCACATTCACAACCGAATCTAACTCTTAAAATCATCACTGAATGTTGGTAGTGGGGTTTTTTGTTTGTTTATTTGAGGCTTGGGGGTTTACATTTGGGGTGGCGGTGGTGGTATTTTGTTCCTTTTTTAGGGGATGACCTAGAGAACTGGACCCAGACAAGGTGTGGCAGAGGCCAAGGGAGATGGTGCCATCAGGAAAGGAAGCGAGGATGAAGCACTAAATGCCATGGAAATTCTGGGACAAGGTGGATGTAGGAGTGTTTAACCAGACTAACATGCTGGAAGTGGCTTCCCAGGCAGACCCTAGGTCACAGCAAAGATGTTCAACCCCAAAGCCAGACCTCACTGCTCAGGGAACACATACACCCCCTTCCCAAAGCAGACACAGGGCTCTGATCAAACAGCAAAGTCACAGGGAGGGATGAGAGGGCCCTGCAAAGAAGCACAATAAACACTCAAATATGAACGGAAATGACATCAGCAAAGTGAAGGACCTGTTTACTGCAGATCAAAACAAAACAAACTTCCAAACCTTTTTGTGTACACAAGAGAACTCTATAAAAAGCCTTGCTAAATGTCACTAGGGTCTACACATTGGCATCCCAATAAGAAAATACACACCAGTTACTGGAGGAGGATGAGGGGGGAGACGATGGAAAGTAGATGGAAGTAGGGAGATCAATCCCAGCTAGGGCCAAAAGGCCGGCTGCTGGTTACCCCCTCTGCTGAGTCTTAATATTTATGGGTGTTTATAATCTGAAAGCCATGCTCTATGTTTCACTTAATACAAGGCCAGACAGCGTTGTCTAATGAGGCAGCATTACAATCAGCTTGTAATGTTGAATTTTTAATGCTGCCAAGGATTCTGTTACATAATAATATGAAAAACAGAAGCTGAAAGTGGGGTCACAGTGACAGGACCTCCCTAGTGCCACTAGCCTGGCTTCCCTCGCCCCCGCCCACTACCACTTTCTGATTCCAAATCAACTCTTCATCCCCACACAAGAGGTCGATATGGAAACCAAGAGGATTTCTTAGGAAATCCACACTTTTCATTTATTTCTGTAGTCTCTTATCCAAAGTTCTATGGCAAGAGTTTGAATTCTAGCTTATCTGGGTTAGAGGTCTAAAATGAAAATCACTTCTTGGAGGGGAGGGGACAGGGCCGAAGAGACAAAGACTAAAGGGAAGAGGGCGGCTTATTTTTAAGCAAATCAAGCCATTTTTAAAAACAAAAATGGAATGACTGGAGGAAAAAGAACTGGTGGGGGGTGGGACGGTGGAGCTGGCCGCCCATATCCATAGCTGCTGTTCTCAGCTTACACTGGTGTAATTTAAAAGCATACATACAGCCGCGTTGCTTCTCTCTGTAATACCCCAAGACTGTAAATCTATAACCACTGCAATGATTTAGTGATTAAAAACATGATAACATATTGTGTAACTGCAAACCACAGAACCCTTGCCAACTCTCCTCCAAGATAAAGGGGGGGTGGGGGGGGATACAGAAAATGTGTGGCTTGCAGGGATCTTCCTAAACTCAAAAGATTTTAATGAAAGGATCCATACAGTAGACAATCTCAAAAGGGTGAGTGGATTCTGTGTGAAGCCAGAAGAGGGGGAGAGGGCCTAGCTTCATGTGAGATTCTTTTCCTTGTACTAACAAATTACAACCTAAACAAGCCTTTTCCTTTATCTCTGTTTTAAATGGTTTGTTGTAACTGGAATGACTGGTCTTGTGCACTGGCTTGCATATTCAAAGCTGCTTGGTAATAGCATCGGGAGACCCCACCTTATTTGCCTGAATTCAATGGATTGTTGTTTCTCCTCCCCCTCCTCCCAGGTTTGTTTTGGATTCGGTATGGTGGGTTTTCTGGTGTCACTGGGAGCCTGTCTATGAAGTCTGAGGCCCTGATGCCTTTAAGCTACAGAGCTAACACTTGAGAGGGAAGGCACAATTTGTAATGTGGCTGGAAGAGCCTAAGATACAGACAGACACACACGCACACACACATACACACCCATCCCAAAGCAGCTGTTAGGGTTTTGGCCTCTGAGCAGTTGACCTGATCCCATTCTGTATACGCTTTCATTTCCCCATTGCAGGATTCCTGCACCTTGGGTCAGATTAGTACTCTGTGACCCTGAGGAGAAAGGCAGTCACCAAACCCTGGAAAACTGTTCCATATTTAATGGGGGGGGGGGGAGTGCAAATACATTCAGAACCCCCCCACACACACACACACACACATCTGTCAGGGCTACCAGGCCATGAGACCAGCTCCTGCCCAGCTTTCTCGGTCCATACCACTAAGAGCCTAAGCTCTCCTTGTGTCCTGACCACTACCAAATCTTCATGCCTACAACTCTAACCACCAACATACACATACACAAACACTCCTGCAAAGACTTTATGTTTAAAAAGTCTACAGATCTGAATCACCTCCTCTCTGGACCAGAGCAGGGCAGTTTATTCAGAGAAATCAATAGGAAAGAGCATTTGCAAATATTTATATAAGGCCAGTGTGTTTCAGCATTAAGTAATTAAAAACTAAAACCCAGGGAGGGGGGAAGGGAGGAGACAGAAACAAGAGGGAGGCTGCTGGCCTCCACTGCTTTCCTGCCCACATCTCATCTCCCCAAACCACAATCCTTTCAAAAATGACTTCGTGTACACTTTTTGCAAAATCCTGTTCCAAACCATTTTCAAGACTATTTCAAAATAATCTCCAAATATGGATTCACCTTCCACCATTCAGGACTGACTGTAAGATAACTGTCTTCTGTGTTCTCTCTCTCTCTCCCTCTACACACACACACACACACACACACACACACACACACACACACACACACACACACACACACACACACCGTGTTACCACTCTAGCTTTTGATACTGCTTCAATCTCTAATACATTACTCTTTTATATTCCTACCTCTACTTGTACTAGTTTAAAAAATCGAAGCGAACATCTAAGAAGAGGAAGGCTGAAACAGTGATTCAATAACCCAATGCCCACCCTTGACGTGCTAGGCTAGTTCCTACGTACACTTTGGGGGTTCAGCCTCTGAAATCCTCACATGTAAACACACACACACTTCAGTAAAATAAAGGGGTTATAACATGAGACAGCAGAGAGTGAACTTCTATATTGTTCTGAAGCTGAGCAGTAAATCCCAGTTATTCTGCCTCTAAATCTGTTAGAAGAAACAGACCAAGGCACTGGAGCATCCACATGCAGGTATTGTAGAAATTTACAGTAAACGTAGGTACAAGATTGCAGCACATTGCCCTATTGATTATTCAGACTGATCAATCTCTCCTCTACCATTTCCCCAGCTTCTTTCCCAGGACCTTCAAAAAAGTTGGTCAGTAACTAGCCATACACCCAAAGCAGGTAGAAAAAAATTGATATTAAAAAAAGAAAAACATAATAAATCCTCAATGCTCCCAAAGGGCTTGAGCCTTTCTTAAAATTCCAAAGTGAATTATGTTCTGTAATTTGCATTAGAGCCACGGTATGTCATAGTCTTCAAAGCCTCCCTTTTAAAAGTCACCATCAGAAGGCCAGAAAATGGCAATCAGTTTCCTCCTTCCATATAGTCCTTAGATCAAGTTTCAATAATTGAAACCAATAAAAATTGACATATTTCCCCTACTTCAAAGTAATGAGGGAAAAAAGTTTAAGTGTGGGTGATTTTTGAAGCACTCACAACCAAAGAATTTGCCACAGTCGAAGGAATTACACATTCACAAAAGTCAGGTTCTGAGCAACAGATTCATTCACAAAGTAAAAAATATTATTTTTAATAGCTCCAAACACAATTCAAGTGCACTGAATAAAACACTCTTAGACCTACCCTCCAACTGACATGCAAAAGAATCTATACATTAAAATGTATATCGTAAAATTAGGAACGTGCTTTTTTTTTGCATCTAGTGGAGTGGGGCGAGGGGTGAGAGTGGGGAACCGAACGTAAACAATCCCAGTTTCGCATGAGCAAAGAGAGAGGGAGAGGGGGAGAGAGAGAGAGAGAGAGAGAGAGAGAGAGAGAGAGAGAGAGAGAGAGAGAGAGAGAGAGAGAGAGAGAGAGAGAGAGAGAGAGAGAGAGAGAGGAGAGAGGGAGAAAAAAAAAAAAAAGTCCCGATCCCATGTTTGCCTCTCAACTCAGCTGGCCGAGGAGGCCGGCAGGGCTGGCTCCGGCCCTGGCCAGCAGCGCGGCCCCGACCCCCGGGAGCCCCTAGTGTCCAAGGCGCAGCCCCCTTTGCGCGTTCCTGGCGCTGCTCACCCGGCCGGGCAGAGAGCGCCCAGGTAGAGCTCTGCGCGGCCGCCTCGCCCCCTCCCGGACCCCGGACTACCACCGAGCTCCGCGGCCCCCGGAGCGGCCCCCGCGAGGAAGGCAGGCGCCCGGCCGGCTGGGCAGCTCCGGGTCAGGCGCGCGCTCCGCCCAGGGCCCCCGCACCGCTCGGGGTGGGGCGCAGTCGGGGGGGGGGGGGCACGCTGCACCGGGACCCCCACCCCCGTCAGTCGCCGCCTTTGTCTGGCCGCGGGGACCCGGGGCTGTGCGCCTCCTCCTCCCGGGCCCCGCACCCCGGCCGGCCCTGCCCTGCCCTCCCTGCCCGGTGGCGCCTCCAAAGTCCCCGCGCGGGCCTCGCCCCGGGCGCCTCCACCCTCCCGAGGGTCGCCGGCGGCTGCGCGGGGGCCGCGGAGGAGGGGGCGGCCCAGGTTTGGCGGCGGCGGGAGGAGGAGGAGGAAAAGAGAAAGAGAAAGTTTGGCGCAGGGGGCAGGCGAGCGGGACGCGGCGAGCGAGCAGGGCACGGGCGCGGGGAGAGCGGGCGGCGGCGGCCGGGCGCGGGAGCCGGGAGGGGCAGGACGAGCCCCATGCAAAGCAGCCCGGGCGCCCCGAGGAGCCCCGCGTCCGGGCGGCGGCGGGAGGAGGAGGAGCAGGCGGCGGCGGCGGGAAGAGGAGGAAAAAAAAAAAAAAAAAGAGGGAAAAGTTGCCACTTACGCGGTTGCTCCTCCGGTGGCGGCGGGCTGCAGCGGCGCTGCTGGCGGCGGCGGCGGCGGCGGGAGCTGGCGGCGCTTTTAATCCCGAAAAGAGGCGCTCGGGCCGCGGAGCCCATCAAGGCAGCAGCGGCGGCTGGCGGGGGGCGGCGGCGGAGGACGCGCTGCTGGCGGCGGCGGCGGCGGAGCTGGAGCGCACTCGGCGGAGCCCGGGGCGGGAGGCGGCCGCAGCCGGGGAGCCGGAGCCGCCGCCGCCGCTGCCGCCGAGCAGCATGGTTGGCGGGGAGTTTACAGCCCCCGGAGCGGGCAGGGGCCACGGAGGAGAAGCGGCGGCGGCGGCGGCAGCGGCTCTAGGCTGTAATTGGGATGCAAAGCAGGCGGCGGCGGCGGCGGCGGCTGCGGCCGGGAGGAGGAGGAGGAGGAGGCGGCGGCGGCGGCGGCTGCAGCGGTCGGAGGGGACGCGCTGGAAGTGGGAGCTGATGAGTGAAAAGAAAAAAAGTCTTTGGATCTTTATTCTGCTAATTAGTTTCCTGCAAAAATGGCTGTGATTAATTCAGTGCGCATGTGCTTCATTACCCAGGCACGACGGGAAGGGCTAATTAGCCACCTTCTGGATCAATAAGATTCAGCAAAAAAAGAAAAGGGGAGGTGGAGGGAGGCAGAGGGGAGGAAGGGAGGAAAAAAAAAAAAAACAGGGGAAAGTGATGAGCAGGGCAAGGAGAGCAGGAAGAGAGGATGGAGAAAAGCCTAGGCAGAGGGAGAGAGGCACCAAAAGTTTATGCATGTATTAAAAACACATACATACACACCGGCACACACCACACACACACACACACACACACACACACACGTACACACACACTCACACTCACTACCGTGAAGTGAAATGCGAAGCAACAATAGAGACCTGGCTAAGATTTTTTTAAAGATTTTTTTCTTTCTTGTAATTTCTTTTCCTCATTTTTTTCTTTTTCTAGAAAATGCAACAATGCTTACTTTAAGTAGGAAAAGAGCATCTTCATGTGGTGGAGGGGCAATAATGGCGTGGGACAGCTTAAAACAGAGGTTAAGAGAAAAGACCAGGGGCTTGCAATGGAGGCCACTTTAAATTGCAAATCAGAGATTTTTTTTTTTTTCTTTTAAACGGAGGAAAATTAACTCTTCTTAAATCAGGATGATGGAAGAAAAATACGAGAAAAACTTTAACACATACCATAGACTAGACAAAAATCTGTATGTTCATTTTATTTCCTGACATAGATGCAGTCAGCATCTCTGCTTCCTCAGGACGGAGGGTGGGGGTGGGTAGGATTAGAAGAAATGAAAGGAAGAAAGTGAATCAGAACTGGAAGGGGGTCGAGTTTAAGAAAGGAAAAGTTGCCTCCGAGAAAAGTCCAACTTTCCACCTTTCTGGACTTAAGAGAAAAGTAAAATCAATTTTCTCGTGGAAAGCCTGGGAAGCAGATGTTTTTAAAACACAGGAAGCTATTTTGCCATCAAAAGAAGGGATGTAATAAAGGCAGTGAAAAATAATTTCAGACGAAATTCATAAAAAAAAAAAAAGCCTGTATGCTTAAGTATCGAGGAAAGGTCTAGAGTGTAGAAAGAGGGGAATCTACACACCCCATCCCTAATGGAGGAAAAAAAAATCTTATAGCTACCTCCAAGAGTTTGGAACTGTCTTGAAGCCAAAGGGCTTGAAATGAGAGGAAGGATTTCAGATAAAGACTAGGCACAGCGCATCCCACCAGAGCCCAAAGGAGATCCCTGGAATCAAAGACAAGCAGCCAGGGACCCTGCTACTCTACAGATTCCCAGTACATCAAAGCTATCACTTAGACTGGGGTATGGTACCTCCAAAAAGCAAGCAAATACATGCAGGAAGAACAAGTCTGTCTCTCTCTCTCTCTCTCTCTCTCTCTCTCTCTCTCTCTCTCTCTCTCTCTCTCTCTCTCTCTCCTTCTCTCTCTCCTCTCTCTCTCTCTCTCGTCTGTCTCCCCCTCCTCTCTTTTCCTCTCCCCCCGGTTTCAGCGCACCACTGCTACTGACTACTGAATATATATTTTTTTAATGACAAGCATGTATTTATGTAAGTTCTACATGAGAACCAGTACCATTGAAATTGCACTGTCTGTGATGAAATAAAATGCAATCTGTACTTTAACTGACTTACAAACAACCCTTATAATGCCAGGTAGGGAGAGAGCTTGCTAAAACTTATTTTTCTTGGGAGTATTTTTTTTTTTTTTTTTTGCCCCAGCCTACCAAGATTATTCATCTAAAAAGGAATTTGGGAATTAATCGGGAAATCTGTTTGATTAGAAAGTAATTCTTCATTTTGAGAGATTTTCCAATGCTCTTAAAACCATGCAGCTTCTTAGCCAAGACTGGGGGGGGGGGGGAGAAAACCGGTTTAGGATTTTGCAGTTACCTCATCTAATCCTTCTAAATTCACTCTGGGAATAATGCTGTTTTATTTAAGCAGGGCATGGGGGGAGAAAAAGAAAATACATTTAGAAAAATCAGGGGTTTCCTCTCTCTGAGCCAAATCTGGATTGCCATTCAAAGTTTTCCTGGTTGCTTTTCCATGCGGGACAGCTGATCAATAAAGCCAAGTCCAGCCTGGCTTGCTACAGGTTTCACCAGTCAGTGCTTGCAAAACCTTTGTCATTTTCTAAAAATAAAAAAGCTAAAAGTTATTGTAGAAGAAGGGGCTTTTTTTTTGTCCCCTGCACAATGTGTCTTTTGTGAGGTTAATACCATTCTGGGCTCTCGATAGCCCTGGACAATGGGGACTCTCCAGGAGCGTGTGAAGACCCTGGCTTTTTTCTTTCTGGCCTTTTTTTTTTTCTCTCCCCCCCCCCCCTTTTTTAAGAGGAAGGATGAAACATTCCTACAGTCCAAATACAGCGTCTGCTTTGATTAAATAAATATTTATCCTTATTGTAGCCATTGTATATTTTTACCTTCAACTTGTCCGGTTTCTGATTATTATTTTAAATTTTTCTTTGGCAACAGTTAATCTTTTTTTTTTCTTTTAGTCCAAAATACAGGTCAGTGTAAAATGTAGCTGACTGAAGGAAGACTGATAAATTCTGAATTTTTCCATAATGCATCAGGTAAGGAAAACTGATCAGCCCTTGAGGGGTATGTTTGCTTCCTATTTCTCTGTCTTCACGAATCTTCATAAATCTGATAGTTTGTTTTTTAGAGATGCAGCAGAATTAAATTTCTCTTTGTTGAAAAACTACTAAATACCATGTTTATTTTCTTTTAAAATGTAAATAGCAGGAGAAGTGAACTTGTACCCTGTTGTTTCTTGTATTTTAAAAAATGTATGGAGTAAGTCCATATTTGGGGAAAAATTCTGGATATAAATATATTTCATGTTGCAATTATAGGGAAATGTAAGCTTAATCTTGTAAATACTTATGCTAATTTTACTGGGAGAATTCGTTCTAAGGAAAAGTACCAACCTTGTGTGATTCAATAATGTTTTTAGATGATAATCCAGCATCTATATGGATTATTTTACATACAAAATGGGGAGAGAGATAAAAAAAAAAACCTAGAATATAAATCCTTTATTTACTTGCAAGAGGAAGAAGAATTTAGACCAACCTGTTTTTTTAAGGCATTTTTACTGTGAGGAGGGAAAGTGGAATGTGGTCTAAATACTGCATTGCTATCTATGTTTTTTCTGCCTGTCTCTCAAATGAATGACTATAGATAACAAAGGTATATGCATAAAGGGTACATAAATATACATTTGAATGACTTAGATGCCTTTTCATCTATGTGTGAATATATGTGTGCACACAAATATACAAGGTGTGCACAAATGTGGGTGCTGTACAGAGCTCTTCAAGGGCTTTCCCTTGCTGGCAGATTTATATTTCCAGGTCTGTTTGAAGCCATTTCTCTGCAAATATAATGTAGCAATGTTACTTTAATGAAGAGGAGATAGACGCTGAATTTGAGTATGAATCTGTTCCCCTACAGTTTTCAGAGTATGAGGTTGTAGGAGGCTATTATTTGGTTCAAGGGCTAAATATGCAATGGGCCAATGTCAAGAGGAAAGAGAGTACGGGGAGGGGGGCATGCTAGCCTATTTCTCTAGAAAGAGGCTAGTTTTGGACCCCAAGAATCCCACACACACAACAAGATAACTAAGGACACAGAAACAAAAAAAGAGGGGGTTTGAAGCCCAGTCTGGAATCCAGGGAGGTTGAAAGGGTGCATCTCTGAACATCTCTAACTCAAGATGTAAGAGAAGAGTGAAGATTGCTTGGCCTCTTTTTAAATGTGAATTGTTATTCTACGTCTATTGTATGTACATGTTGCTGTCTTTTCATTTGCCACGACAACATATGGATTTCATAAATACAGACATGCCGAAGTGCATCTGTCTGAGTAGTTAACACGATCCAAACATCTCTTCTCATTCCGCTAACTCCGATCTTCCTTAGACTCCCTGGCAGCGCTTGTACCCAAGATCTCAGGGTCCCTTAATCTCACCCTTTTGTGAGACTTCCTTTTGTGGTCTCTGCACGATATTTAAGGTACAAAGCTGTGGAGACCTTGCTAGTAGTGCAGCAGTGAGAGCCGCTGCCATCCACATCTCGGGCCTCTGAGCTAGCGGGGAGGAAAGGGTTAAGCTGCCAGAGCCCAGGGAAGGGGCTGTGCTCATCCCTGAGCGAGGTGCAGCCACCGGCAGCTGTGATTTAGGGGTCAAGTCCGAGATCACCTTTCTCCTGCCTCTGGAAATGGCAGAAGATGGGGAGGGGGGCTGGAAACACAGGAGAGAACCGCAAGCACGTGGCCTGGCGCTCCATCCATTCCCTCCCCAAGTCCCAGTCCGCCCCTTGACCCCCAGTCAAACCGGACAGATCTCTTTCACTCCGAGGGCTGCGGAGTGTGGTACTGAGTATCCCAAGTCACTTCGTCAATAGCCCTGCCCCTACCGGGAAACCCCTGTGTGCTGGAGTCTTGAGTAGCAAATCTGAAAAGTTTGCCCTCAGTGTGCCAGGGGAAAAGAAGCCAATGAAGGTCAAAACTTCCTTCTCCTTTGCAAAAGACTGGGTTGCCCATAGCAGGAAAAGTTTGAGCATGGCCCTCACTGCCTCCGACTCAAGTCATGTAGTCCTGAGTAGGTGTACACTCTAGGGTTTGTTACATGCAGTTTTTTGCTTTGTGTCTACATTTTAAGTCAAATGTTTTCTTTCTCCCATCTCACACAGCCCCCAGAACACTTGTCATCAAAAATTATTTTTCACACCTGAAAGATGATCAAAAGCCTAATTCAAATTTGTTCCTAAGGTTTTTCACTAGAAAAGAGCAAAATGTCAAAGTTTTCTGTCCTGGCAAAACGGTCGCACTAAGTTGTGGAGTCTTAGCACCCAAGTCCTGTGAATTATGGGATGTGCAAGTGTCCGTGGAGGGAGTGGGGTAGGGATTAACTAAGAATGTGCTTTTCAAAGGGCCCCCCCTCCCCTTGGGGGTGAGCATTTAGGAGAACTAGAGGATAGTTCTTTTGGAAAGTTAACAATGAGGAAAGCAGCTCTGGGTAGTAAAAGACCAGGCAGAGACTGACAGATCACATCCTTGGAGAAGAGGGAACTGGGGAGATGGAGAAGACCAGATGAACTGAAGTCTGGGGCAAGGTGCTCCTCCATGCCCTCCTCTGGGTCTCCCTCAGAGATGAAGGCAAATCACCCTGGTCCAACCTGTGCTTCAAGGGCCAAGAGCAGCCCAGCTGGTCCAAAGGCAGCTGAGGTCAGCCTTTTCCAACTTGCCAACCCCTAACCATGCCTGAACCTCCAGAGCTTGAAAATCAAACCAAATTAGCCTCTAGAATCTAAAGAGGCTTCATCCCTGGGGCAAGGAGAAGGGGACAAGTCCTGTTCTTGTTTTGTTTTTTCCTTGTTTGTGTGTGTGTGTGTTTTTTTCCTTTTGAACACCCAATTCAAAGGAGACCACAACCTACTCTTGAGTGTCATCCCTGTACTTAGATTGTGGGTATATTTCATTCATTCTTTCCTTTCTTCCTATTTGTCTTTTAAAGAATTAGCTCCAAATTTAAGAGTGTCCAATCCTTGAAAGAGTTTCTAACGATAAATCCTGCCTTCATTTCCAGTATGTAGGGTATTGTGAAAATGCAGGGCAGTTTGTCAGCTGCAGGATTAGAGCTGTTTTCCCTACTTCCTTCCATTCCTTTGCAATGGAAATCTGAATTCCAGTCTCCGTGGTGGTGGTGGGGGGGGGCAGGAGGAACGGAGTTCATGGCTCTCCTGGGTTCTGTACCACCACCACCACGCACTGTCTTCTTTTGGTGTCCTGACACTAGAAGTCTACACCACATCTAAAGTCGGGAGGCGGGAGAGGAGACAGAACTAACTCATCACAACACAACAAAGTGAACCACTGCAGGGCTGAGATTCTTGGTCTGGCAACGATCGTTTTAGACCAAAAATATAAAACTTGGGGAATGATGGGACGCTTCTTACTTGCCTGCTGCAGGCAGAAGAAAAGGAAGCCCTGAGAAGAGCTGGGGAAGGGAGATCTGGAGAAAAGAGTTGTGAGCGTGCTCCACCAGAGTTGGCCTGGGGAGAGGATGCCCATGGTAGCACGTGCATTGTTGACAGGCAGGCATGCGCTAATGGAGGGCTGCGTGGTTGAGCAACAACCCCCCCCCCAACACCCCATGCTTGCATTCTTGCAGGCAAGGTTTGTTTAATGGCAAGGGAATTGAGTGCCTCATATACACACCCCCTTTTTTTCTTTTGCTAAAAAACGTAAAAAAAAAGAACTATATTGTATATATGTTTGTGCGTTTTTTCCTTGTGAAATACCTAGCGCCATAATATTTCTGACTTAAGGGGCGAGGGAAATCTTTGAAGTGATGGAAATCAGTGGGGGTCGTACCAGCTTTTCCTGATATGTGTGTGTGTGTGTGTGTGTGTGTGTGTGTGTGTGTGTGTGTGTTTCTCCTCAAAGCCAGTAATGGGATTTAAAATGAGAGATTCCCAGTTTGCATCCTACCTCCCACTCCATTTCGCTGTTTTTGTCCCAGAAAACCTCTGCAGTAACCGGCTACACGTCTTAGGGGATGTTTAAAGAGAAACAAGGTTTAGAGAACACATCAACTTTTTTTTTTTCCAAATGAAGTTGAAAAAAATTCTAAGGACAATTTAAGCAACAAAGAACATTGAACAGATATTTTTTTCAAAGGAAAAAAAATACCATTCGTTTGTTTCCTGTTCTTAAGAATAGAGAAAAAGGTGAAAATGATCTTGAAGTGCGCCTAAAGGCACGAAATATGGGGCCCGACTTTGGATGGGGATAACTGGGCAGAGGCAAGGTGAGATACAAGGTCCCTTGAGAGGTCCAAGACGCAACAGGCTCAGGCCACCTGGGATGTGGCTCCAGCTAGGCACATTTTCCTAGTATGGGGGGGGGGGCTTCAGGCCCGGCATAGGGTAGGACACTGATCCCCTGAGTGCTTTGGGTTAGCCCCTGCAACCACAGCAGCCTATCAGTTACGTTCCAGAGCTCAGTGGTTCGCAGGAACATTCGACGCCAGTTTCCCGTGGCCCGGATGGGACGCACCCTTTTTCTATCTGTGTCTCCATCCTCTACCCGGGGACAGGACTTTGTAAAGATCGGTCACCACCTCAAATCTCTTCACCCTAGTTCCTAAAACTATAACCGCCAGATTCCCGACATTTCCCCCAAGATGTAGATCCTGGTTCTCCGAGCCAGCGCGCGCATCCCTAATGTCTGACACGCCTAGCCCGGTATTTCAGAACCCTTTCTTTTATTCTGGCTTGAGGTGCCAGGAGGATGTCAGGGGGCTCTGGCCCCTGAAGATACCAATTCGGGCGCTTAGGCCAGGGAAGAGCCGCAGCTTTGGAACCCAGGCGCCCCTTGCAGGTGCGTGCCTGGCACGTCCCTGGGGCCCCTTGGCTGGGAGGGGACTGGGCTAACCCGGGCAGAGCAACCTTGGCACCTTTCTTTTGCGGGAGCCTAGAAAAACCAGTAAGCACAGCAAGGGCCCTAGCTGCCCAGCTGCAAAGCGAAGAGCTTGGGTGCACCCCCCTGGCCTTGATCCGCACCGCCCAAGCCCAGCCCTTCCTCCCTATCTCTTCGCCTCCCTAGCTGGGGCTGCCTGTCCGGTAGATTTTCACCTCCTTCGCTGCCTGTCGAGCGTCCCAGACTCTGCTGGGCCACCAACGTCCCATCCCCGCCCCGCTGAGGTGGAGCTGCTCAGGAAGAGGACCCGCTGCAGGACACTGGGCAGGAGAGTCATCCCAGGCTGCCCCTCCCAGGCTACGTGTTTGGGAAAGAAGCCCATTTCTGTAGCCCTCGGCCTCGGGGCCGAGCAGAGAGTGGAGGACCCACTGCGATCGAACGCAGACCCCACTAGCCAAAGAGGTGGAAGTGGGTGTTTGGTTTAGGCCAACTTCGGGGGTGCATGTGCCTTGCGTGCCTGGTTCTGAGCATCTCCCTCCCTCGCGCGTTTTTGTCTGGGAGTAAAAAAAAAAAAAAAAGGAAAGCGAGAAGATTTGCGCCGACCCTCCTCCCGAAGTCTGGGAACGCTGCAGCAGGAAGAACTGCTCATAACGACACTTGAGCCCCCGACACTTGAATGCTAAAGGTTAGACTTACAGTCTTCAGGGAAGGGCTTCCTGCCAACTAGGATAGCGGTGCTCGCTGCCACAGGCCGTGGGCCCCCTCATCCCGGCCCCCTTCAGGTGCGGTCAATGTGATAGGCTCCCGGTGTTTGTTTACTTCAGCGACCAGACCCGGAGGTGTTGGCTCTTCCCTGCCCCCAGCTCCAGGGAGCGTCTTCCACCCCCACCCCCATCCCCCACCCCCGGCCTCCCTCCGCTGTCTTGCCAGTAGCTGCTTGTGCCTACCTCCTTTTGCTCTTGGTAGCCCCCTGCCCTGTGGGGTTCCAACCAGAAGGCGGAGATTCACACCAGGGCTCACCTTTCGGAGAGACCTTGCCCAGTTCTTGTCTTTTTTGGTCTGGGTAGTTGGTGTGCCCTCAGCTTGGCACAGGTGAAAGAAACAACGCTAATTAGATTTCGTGATTAGCCTCTCACCGGTCTACCGGAAGACGGAGCCTCTAAGAGGGTGTCAGGTGGGGCAGTTTTTAGGTGGGAAAGTTACTAGTAATGGAAGGTTATCCCAAAGATCCTGGGACCAGGGACATCTCTTTTCCCCTTCCCACCCAATGATACTGAAATTCAAAATGATATTATGAGTGGTGATTAATAGGGATGGGGCTTTGTTCTCAGGAGCCAAGCAAGTGTCTATTTCCTCTTCTCCCCCAAATCCTCTACATGTGCTAGGCACCCACTATTTGAGGTTCCCTTTCATCTGTACGTGTAGTTACATTCATTTCTCCTTAGAGGCCCTGGGAAAATGCCCTGGATTCCATTTTTATATCACTCCAGAGAAGCCCACTTAAAGGCCACACAGCTTTAAGGTTGCTCAGCTTGAACTGCAAACCAGGTTCTGTGGGGCTTTATACAGGTTGCCTCTTGCAAAAGCAAGGGAAGGATGGGATCTGGAGAGGAGAGTTAGAGGTGTGGTAGAAATGGGGCCAGGAAACCCAAAACAGTCTTAGTTCTGTGCTGTCTCAGGACTGACATTCAAAGACAGGAGACAGTCATTGGACAGCAAGCACGCTCTAGGCAGCAGGGCAACAAGCATCCTGGGATGTCAGCAAGGGTATAAGCCCCCTGTAGGGATGGCCCAGTGTGCTCCAGACTTGCCAGCCTGGGCTGCTGGGGGAGGGGCTGGGTGTCCTACTGGGCCCTCCTGTTTCTTGTTTTCCTTTGCAAATTGTCTTAGTCTGTCTGAAGCTGGGACAAGTTCCTTACTTAATATGAGTCATCGGGGCTAACAGGAAGGGATAATCAGATGACCAACCACTCATGAAAAAATATTAGGAAATCCAGTAACCTGGGAAGTAGAATGACATCTACATTCACAGGACAGGCTTCATAGGTACCAACCAAGTCTTAACCACACTTCTGAATGGTTCTACAGTTTTTGACCACGCAGACTCGGCTCCCTTCACTGGGATTAGCTGGTTGACTCTAACACTGCCAAGTGTGGGTGTATGCCACTGGGCAGGACTAGCCTGGCCCACATGGAGAGCTGCCGAAAGGCTTGTTAAGGGAGTGCTTCTGACTAGGCAATCCAATTACATAATGCTTCAAAAATAACTCAGGGCTAGGCGTTTGTGTCAGAGTGACATATGCTGTTACCAGAGGAAGGGATCAAATATCTATGTTTTAACCCCAGGGCTAAAGTACATGTGTGTACATTAGTTCATCACCCCTCACTCATAAGAAGGGCTAGTGGGGGGAAGGGTAGAAAAGTGGTACCCTCAAACATCTTATACCCCGCTCCCCTAGTGTAACTAAAGCCCACTTTTGGTTCACCTTCTAAATCTACAGACACACTGGATGGCCCAGTTCAAGCAGTGCTTCCTGCTTTAAACTCACCAGAAATGGTGGAGGGAAACAAATGGAGAGAACAGGAAGAGAGAAAAGCAGGCCTAAGGGGTCTTGTGTCCTGGGAAGGACTTAGGGGGCATAATTCTCTTCAGCCCTGCTGGTCTTTTAGGACTGCCAAGTCATACTCATTTATCTAGCACCGTCCACATCTACAATTACACCCCAGGAACCCTCTCTATCCCACAAGTCAGATGTGATGGTCTGACTTCTCAGAGGCCTTGGCCACATTTCTACCAGGAGAGAAAACAAGGTGTACCATTCTGATCCAAAATTATGCAAATTGAGATGACCTGAAAAAAAGATTATTTCAGCAAACATGCCCAGGCCTGAGGCTTTATTTCCAGGAATTTGAACCCACAGCCACCATGTTGAGCCCTAAAGCTTTCTAAAAACAACCTGCTTCTTCCTTAGCTTTTTGGTTTGCTTTTTTTTTTTTTTTTTTTTTTTTTTTTTTTTTTGATTCAAGGTCTCTCTACATAGCTCTGGATATTCTGGAACTTGTTATATAGATCGGGCTGGCCTTGAACTACCAGATATTCACCTGCCTCCCGTGTCCTGAGTGCTGGGATCAAAGACATGCACCACCACCCACCACGCTGGTCAAGTTTTCAGATGTGTTTTTCTGATTTGAATGTGCCCTAAAATCCTTACCACGCCTTGTTGGGGAATCCATTTGTATTTATTCAAGAGCTGTGCTTGCAAAGTCATATTTTGTTAAGAAAGCCCTTTAGACTAAGCAACTCAGGTTGGTTTAGAATTCCCAAGCTTCCTGTCTCAGCCTCCTACGTGCTGGAATTACAGGTGCATGCCACAGCACCCAGATGTCGCTTGCCTTTATACCCCATCTGCTCCACCCCTCCCTGTGACACTGAAGTCACACACCGAGTGCATTACATTTATGAACATTATGAGTCTTTGGGTCTGTGATGAGGGCACCTGGACTTTCATTCTGAACTGCCCCTCCCAATTCATCCTTAATCTAGACTTCTCTGACCTGCCTAAGCAATCCCTGGTACAGGAGCCCGGCTTGCTATTTGTCCCCTCTCTATTGTTTTTTGTTTTTTTTTTTCAAAACATCAAAATGCCTCTAAACTCCTTAGGCTCATTACAAAGAAGCAAGTCACTTTCAGCCCTTCGGTCATATTCCTTGGGCTCTAAGAACACAATTGTACTCTGCTCAGAGAGGAAAATGTGCTCTTTGGGGATGGAGCTGGGAGGAAAGGGTGAAGCCCTCGCCTCTGCCTCCCCCAGCAGGCTGCCTTTATGGAGTCTATTTCCAGTCTGTTTACCTGGCAATGACCACGTGACCACCCCAGAAGGAAATGCTGACATCATTGTCTCTCTCCCTCACACGTGTGCAGCCTGCCTCTCAGCCAGCTTTCCCCATATCCATCCTCCCAGCCTGGGCCTGATCGCCCCTCCCCCAACACTCATATATCTCCCCTTATTTCTGTCTTTCTGATGCTTGCCTTTGTTTTTCCTTTTCCTAGGCTGTCTCAGAGAATATCCTGCACACACACACACACACACACCCCGGACCTTTTCCTTCTTCATCCAATCTTCCTCTTTCAATATCACTCAGATCTCTGGCCATTGAGTGTTCAATGTATTTTTAAAATGTACTTCCACTTTTTCTCTATCTTTGAAATTTCTAAATTAAAGGGACAAACAAACAACCCCCCTTTGACAGCCCAGAAAATCTTGCAGGGCAAGGCAGGGTGTGGAGGCGGAGTGGGTAGAGCCAAGCTGTGCCATCCAGATACCCAATTTCCTGCTCCAGTGGCCTTCAAGATTTAGGGGTTGGGGGTTTGGTCAAACATGCCCTTTTTGTTTATTTATGATCAGCCTTTTCTCTTCCTGGCTGGAGTCCTATGTTTTCATCATAGCTGCTGGCCCCAGTGTGCTTCCTTCCCCACAGCAGCGCCTGGCCTTGTGAGGAAGCAGCACACAAGGACCCCGGACCTTTTGGAAAGTCCTTGATCAGTGAGGGTGAGATGAGGCTTCTTAGCAGCCTTCTAGCCAGGAACTCCAAGAGCTGCAAGGCCCTGATGGCAGAGAAGAGAGGCCTGCAGTGGTCAATGCTGGTGCTTCCTGCCTGCTCAAAGGATTATTTATAAGAGGGACTGTGTAGCAGGGCTGTGGGGTCCAGCTGCTTTGGAGAGCCTTCTTGGTGCACAGGGGCACAGTGCCAAAGCATGCAGTGTGGAGGAAATGTTTAATAAAGACGTGGGAACCTCAGTCGGTTTATTTATTCTCACAAAAAGGTGGACATAGGGTATCCCTGGAAATTGCTTTGAAAGCAGACAGCAAGGTAGCAAGGCCCAGCCAGGAAATCAAAGGAAATTCTCTGGCCAAAGGGGCAGAATTCGGGCCTTCCCCCTTGGCTCCCTCCCACTCTGCCCCAGATGGTCATCTAGGCTTGTCTACCTCTTACTATGGGGCTGGGGAGAGAGGTTGAAAGAGGGATGGCAAGGTCACACAAGAGAGGGACTATTAAGAAATCATTAGTTGGGTGTGAACTCATCATCCCTAACACTTGTAAGGGTGGGACTCTCCTTGGGGAGCCCTGGTGCATGGATGGGTGTTTTACTGCTGGGTTATATAGAAAGTCTCACATCCAGCATCCTGTAGGCCAATCCCAGATGAGCCCTTGAATGATGGAACAGTAATCGTCAATATTTAGCTTCCTCTTTGATTCCTAAAAGATTTGCAGTGTTATGCCATTTTAAAGGTCCTTAACCAATCAGCAGAGAGAGTTCAGATACTGTGAGGTCACCTTTGAGAAACCTCTTTCCTCAGACACAGAGCTGTATGTGAAGTTTGGTGCAAGAGGTTAGTCATATATACGTCTCCTACAGGCTCACAGGACCTAAACCTTCTTTGTCGGGAATCTAGAATTTTTTATAGGCATTTACATATTTGGTGCAAGGTCTAATTTTAAACTTCAGAACGTCATAGGCCACATTCTTGTCGTCATGCATTGTCTAATAGACACCAGCGATGTTGACTGAATGATATGAGGGGTCTGAGCCCAAATAAAAAACGGTCTCAATGTCATTCTTGCTATTTCAATGTCCTATTCTGTGGACCCTTAGTTGTGAATCTGAAATACTTATGCCAGTGGACCCCACAATATCTAATTCACATCCATGTTTTCAAGATAAAGGCAGAATATAGTCACAGCTACCCATGATGCTGGTGAGGATGAGGAGGGAAAAGATGAAGAACGGGAGGAGAAAAGGGGGGTAGATTTTTTTTTTTTAAACTGTGGCACCTTTCAAGCTTGGAATGATCTGGGGAAAACTGTGCTTAGGCTTTTAAACCCTGTTCCCAGTCTCACCCTCCTTGTCATTTTCAGCTCATGAGGTAGTTAGGGGATGGATTCATTTATGTAGCCAGACAGAGCCCTAGATTTTACTACTCTGCACTATCATAACATGGAAATGCGATTGCATTTGTGAATAGATTGACATTCATGTTACAGGCTACTCCACCTGCTTCCTTGAAGATAGACACCATATGGAGTGTACATTGTACACATCTCTGCAAATGCCCACACTGCTAATTGGTACTCAGGGATGTGGCCATGGTGAAGAGGGGGATAATGATAATGATAATGACAATGATGACAATAATGATGACCATACTGATTGCAAATGATTCCAGTTCTGAGCATAAGGAGATGCTCAGCACAGATGGGAGGGATAGGTAAGTGGATATAGCTTAGGAATTCCATGGGCTGCTTTACTCAGACCTCGTTCTTTATTCTTTCACAGTGTAGTCATTATTACGATTTACTTAAAAAAAAAGATAAATAAAAATAAAAGCATGTCTTTTTGGAGGTAAACAGATGATTCCATGGGTAAAGGGCTTGCTGTGTAGGTAGGGGGACATGAGTTTAGATTCCCAGCACTTAGATAAAAAAGCCCAACATGGTAGATGTGCCTGTCACTACATCACAGGGAATAGCAGTCAGTCTAGCCAAAGTAGTGATCTCCAGGGTCAGTGAGAGTATCTGTCTCAATAAATAAGGTGGGACTCAAGAGAGGGAGACCTCTGGCCGCCACACCTATATGTGTGGGAAAGCATAGCTGTACACACCTGAGCAATACACACATACACACACACACACACACACACACACACACACACACACACACACACACACACAATTCTCATGTTAAAAAAACAAACAAAAATAATCTCAACTTTTAGGAATGTGACCTGGACAGGAACAGCTTGACAGCGACCGAGGCTGACTGGTCATCCCTTTTCATCATCAGTAATAATTTTAAATTATGGTTTGTTTTCCTACCTCACAGCCTCCTTTCCCCCTCTCCTCTCTCCTCTATTTTGTTCTTCTCTCTCAAGGTAAATGGCCAGGATAGAGAGTCGATGCCACAACTCAGGCCAAGTGCAGATTCCAGTCAAAAGCACTCAGAAAGCTGTGTGTGTCATCCGTGATATACAAAATGTAATCAAATAAACCAGCTACAAAACATACGGGAAAGTGGATCATTGCAAGAAAGAACTACCTGAAGAAGATCTTAAATCCTCCCTCCCTCCCTCCTTCCCTCCCTCTCTCCCTCCCTTGTGTATATGGGGAGGGGGCGGGGCTGCACACATGCCATAGCCGTTTCTGTTCATCAGGTAACAAGCATCTTCACCCACTGAGCCATCTCAAATCCATGATTAACCCCCCCCCCCCTTTTAAAAAGCAATATAAAAATGAAGAATAAAATGAAGCTAAGCTGAGAGTGGGAAAAGCATCCAAGTTTGGCATATAGTCCCAGTGCTGCCCTTCAACACTCAGCGACTTAATCTTTGGGGTGTGTTTTCTCCTTTTAAAATGGAGACAACAGTACACCATACCCCACTGGGTTGTTTAGGATTAAATGAGATGGCAGATATAAAGTGTCTAACACAATGTCAGGCACATGGCGAGTGTTTGAGAGAGATCAATAATATCTTAGTTGTCCTAACCTGTTGGCATCACAGGTTGGAGTGTGAGGATCAAATGATTGTGCTAGGGCTGATTCCATCAAGGGACCACAACAAATTATAAGATATTTTGTGAGGTATCATTTGGCTCTGGGCTAAAGCTGATACTTTTTGGGAAATGAGGCGGTGAGACCAAGGACAAACTTTCTCTCTATATAGGCACCTAGTAGGGCTAACTGTTGCTGTAGAGTTTCTGAAACACGAGGCACACAAGCATCTGTCTAAGAGAGATCCTCGGGAAAACTAGTAAGAAATGATGTGGTCATTCTTAAGATATCTGGAAATGCAAGAAGAAAGGACGTGGAAAGTCAGCAGATAAATATAAAACCAGTATCTCCATTGTTGCTAGCAACACACTCCTTCCCAAGACACAACATTTTATTTTATTTTTAAGTTCTTTTAATAAAGGCTTTCATGTAATCCAGGCTGGACTTGAATTTGTTATATAGTCTATAATGGCTTTGAACTCTGGATCTTCTGTCTGCCTCTCGAGCACTGAGATTACAGATGTGCACCATCACACCTGGCTTATTCCTGGGGATGGAACCTGGGGCTTCCTGAGTGCTAGGCAAGAAGTCTATTCACTGTACAACATTCCCAGCTCTTCCATACTAAGCCAGAATAGAATTTCCAGCAATGTCTTTTCCTTCTAGAATGACACAGGACGATGGGTTTATTTTTTACGCAGTTCTCATGTGTTATTTGCTCCTTTTCTTTGTCTGTTTCTGTCTTTGGGTGATAGAGAATCCTAGGAACCAGTCCTGTCAGGAAGTTCTAGCAGGGAGTTTCCAACAGGATGCAGGAGCATGGATGACTCTAATTGTCAATATTCACCCGGTTTCATATTGAAAACACACTCATAACCAATCTTGCTGAGCCTATCTGAATGATAATGATCAAACCTACAAATGACAAACATGTCAGATCCATTTATCAACATCCATAGGCTTCTTGGAGGGGAGCAACCAGTATGTCTTTATCTTGAAACAGGAGATCAGTGTCTTCTCCCAGCTGTTAGGACTCTCAACAAAAGGGGAAAAAAAATGTGCCATTGAGTTCGGATCTCTGCACTGGAGTGCAAATACCCCCTGGACATCTAATGCCCATCTCCAAATTTTCAGAATTTATTGGCAAAGATTTTGGATGGATAGAGCAGACTAGAGCACCTTGCTAAATAAAATACAGAATACATTTATCATTCCCCCTCAATCTACTAAAATCTTGTTACTCTTTCATGGAAGGAAATGAATCAGCTTGACAGGACTTGCTCTGTCTGTCAAGCAACCTAAGTTCCCAACACTGTATTCACTACAGATCATTCTAGAATGATGATTTAGTGGTACCATTTTTTTCCCCAGGTAACATTGCAGATTTAGGGGGACATTACAGACTCCCAGTTTTTTTGTTTGTTCATTTGCTTTTCATTCTTTTTTTTTTTAAATAGAGGTATGAATCCTGCTCTCTTTGTCCTTCCAATTTTCTTTAAGATGAAGTGTGCCTCTCTCATAACTTTAATAGAGTCTCTCATAATCCATGTTGCCCTGCAAAAACCTACTTAAAAACAAACAAGCCAAATCTCGTGCTTTTAGTGCCGAGTTGATCCAGAAAAAACACCACAAGGAAGCAAATGGCCAAGACACATGACCTCCACCTTGACAAGACCATTTCCAGATATTGTCCATGTACTTAGCATCTCTGAAGAGATTTCGGAAATGAATGGGTTCAAGGCCAGAGACAGGTATGGTGAATTTTCAGATTCTATCCGTTTTGTAAATGTCATGGTCAAAGCCATGACTTTCCAGAAACATTGCAAACCTGCTAGGAAGCAAATGAGAAAAAAATATGAAAGACCTCTTGCTTCTAGCTTTTACCGTAAATTATAGTGGCCCCAGGGTCTACAAACTTCCTGAAATCTCTGGGCTTAATAAAAATTCAACATTTCCAGAATACATATGGTATGGACACAACTTCAAAATAATAAAAGCCAAAACTCTGTGAAAATTGCAATGGGAGCCCAAAGGTAGTACCATCAAAATTAATTTTCTGATGTCTTAGGTTCTTTTGGTTTTCTTTAGGGTTTGGGGACTTTCACTTTAAGGAAGACAGATACTTGTCTAAGGGCTATACAATAAAGTGAGCATGGTAGGGTTTGCCTGTGATCTCCTTGCTACTCTGGAGGCTGAAACTGGGTGTTCAAGGGTTCAAGACCAGTCTGGGATACATAGGAAGTTTCAAGGTAGGCTGGCCTATGTATTGAGCCTATCTTTAAAATTAGGAGGAGGGAGGGGGAAAAAATTAAGAGATTGGAGATACACTAGTCTGTAAAGTACGAGCTAGGTGGCATGTATTTATAATCCCAGCACTAGGGATTCAGATAGGTGGATCCCCGGAGATTAGCCTTCTTTACTGGCAGATGTGAAGGTATAGATTACCATTACAAAATTTTATTTCAGGGAAAGACCATTTAATGCCTGAGGGCAGGGCTATGATCTAAGAAGAATCTAGGAAAGAAATCTCAGGAATGTGCCTGACAGCCAAAACTTCAATCAATAGCTTCCAAGAATTACTCTACCCCATACCCCTTTACCCAATCCTCAAATGTCAAGATGTGTAACACCCCACTTACGTATTCTTTTCTTTAAAAACCCTCTAACCCCTGAGTTGGGGGCCCAAATTCTCTTCACTGCATCAGAACATAGGGTTTCAGCCCAGGTTCGTTTGTACCTGTCCAAAAGAATAGACTGACCCTCATGTGTTTATAACAGAATCCAGCTCCCTAGTGGTCTTTGGCGGGGGTGGGGGGGTGAGGGGGTGTTCCTCAGCACAGGTACAACAGGGTCTAAGGGCAGTGAGAGACTGTCACCCCTTCTTTGAACTTCTGATGCTCTAGTGCTGGGATTTCCGGTGTTACCATGCTCGGTTTACACCGCTCTAGGGCTTTCTGCAAACTAGGTAAGCAGTCTACAGAGCTACACACCCGACTGCTCTCCTACCTGTCTATATTTCTGCTTTGGAATATGTCTTAGTTGGTAGGGTTACTATGGCTGTGATGGAACACGTAACCAAAAACAACTTGGGAAGGAAAGAGTTTATTTCACTCACAGTTCCATATAACAGTTCATCACTAAAAGCAGGGCAGGAATTCAAACAAGGCAGGAACTTACAGGCAGGAGCTGATCCATAGGTCATGGAGGAGTGCCGTTTCTCAGCCAGCTTTCTTATAGAACCCAAGACCACTGGCCCCAGAAAGTGCCACCCACCATAACCTGGGTCCTCCTGCTTTCATCAGTAATTAAGAAAATGTTCTGCAGGATTGTCCACAGCATCTCTGCAAACATTTTCTCAGCTGAGGTTTCCTCCTTTCTAATGATTACAGCTTGTATGAAATTGACAGAAAGCTGGCCAACACAAAAACCACGCTCGGTCCTTTCTTACTAAACAATGAATCTGGGGTGTTGCTCAGTGGTAGAGCACCCGCTGTGCATGTACTGAGTTTGAACCTTAATAGCACAAACAACAACTGTCTTGATTCTACCACCTACTCAGTGTGCTACCCCTTTATTCACTACCCAACTCTGAAAGACATTTATTATTATTATTATTATTATTATTATTATTATTATTATTATTATTACTGCTTATTTTTTGGTGCCACAGCTCCAGTCTTATGACTCATTTGAGCATGTTCTCCAGCCATCATCTTGAACCTTTCCAGTGTGGGTGACGGTCCTGACCATTCAAGAAAGATGCTTGCTATTTTGAGCCTAATTGGATTCTCTTGGTCATCTTGGGAGGCCACCCAGAACAAGTTTAATTTCCTGACTCGGATGACTTTTCTCTTATCTTGTCTTCATTTCTCTGATATTTCTGAGCAACTGTCACTTCATTCAACTGTTAGTCACATGATCGGGCTCGGGATCCTTTGCTCTGTTTCCTCTTTGACTCTCAGAGAGCTCAAAGATAAAGTATAAATCCCGAGCTGGGCATGATGGTGCACACCTTTAATCCCAGCAGAGACAGCCAGATCCCTAAATTCAAGGCCACCCTGCTCTACAGGCTGACAATGTGAGTTCCACGACAGCCCGGGCTACACAGAGAAACCCTGTCTTAAAAATTAAGCAAACAAAGATCGAGTGTGACTCTTCATGAATACCTTGGGAGAATAGGATTCTCCCAGCTTCTGCTTACGTTCTTACACCCTACTCAGTGTCACTGTCCCTGTCCCCTATTTCACTAAGCTTACCCTCTCAGGGAGCTGCTTTGCAAGGTGTAAGCTAGGGAGCTTCTCCCACACAGTGACCCAAGAAGCTTTAGTTTGGGCCTATTTTAAGAAAGGACTCTCACCAAAAAACTACGATGAAGACACTTGGAGTTGCCAATCTCCAGAAGTGAGAAAGAAATATCTGTTGCTCAGGCCACAGCACCTGTGATGTTTGCAGCAGCCTGTGCTGAGATGTTTAAATACATCCACCCATCCACTGTGCTATCCTTTTATTCTTTGATATTATTTCATTCATACTTGTTGAATTTGAAGCACTGTAAATCTACATAATAAGAAAATATGACAATGGGTTCTTTATTTTCTACTTATCTATTTATTTAGAGACAGAGCCTCACTATGTAACTCTAGCTGTTCGGGAACTCACTATGTAGACCAGGCACATCTCTTACCGTAGATCCTTCTACCTCTGCCTCCTGAGTGGTGGGATTTAAGGTGTGTGCCACCATCCTTTCTTGATTCTTTTATTTTTATGCTCTCTCTCTCTCTCTCTCTCTCTCTCTCTCTCTCTCTCTCTCTCTCTCTGTGTGTGTGTGTGTGTGTGTGTGTGTGTGTGTGTGTGCAAGCACACGCATGCATTTGCATGTGGAGGCCAGAAGTCAATGTGAGATATCCTTTATAATTATTCTCCACCTTTTTTTTTTTTTTTTTTTTTTTTTTGAGGGCAGGTCTCACTGAAGCTGGAGCTCACCAATTCCAACAGGTTAAACTGGCTGGCCAGCAACCGCCAGAGGTCCTCTTGTTGACTCCCCAAGCTGTGATTACAGGTATGTGGCACTGCACCTGGCTTTTCACACAGGTGCTGGGGATCCTAACTCTGGTCCTCATGTGTGTGACAAGTCCTTCACCAAGCCATCTCCCCAGCCTCACCCACTGGTTGTTAAGTACACCAAGAGTCTGAAAATAGGAAATGGTCCAAGACTTCCCCCATCCTTGTTGCCAATACTTGCCTTCTCTGCCTATGTTTATAAAAATACATTTTTATTAAATAATTATATCATTGTTTTGTTGTGCTAGAGATAGCACTCAGGGCCTTATACTGACAGGCAAATGCTCTACCACAGAGCTACACTCCTAGCTCCTAGCATTGCAACTATATGAAAGTAAGAACTTTCCTGAATGAACCAATGAATAAGAGATCATGCTACATTTCATATGGTAGGATTTGGTGCACTGTTCTGGTCTGCCAATCAAAATCTCTTGAGAAAATTTTATAACATGATTTCATGACTACTACACATGGTTTAAGGAAAAAAAAAAACAACCATGTCACAATACCAGAAGTATGTTGATACCAATTATAATTAATGGTGACACAAAGCTCACTTTATTTTTAATCTCCTTTCCCTTCTGAAAAGAGGCACATTGACATCTACCATATTAATGGATATTTTTTTTTCTGTCTTCTACACCTCTCTGATCTGCTGGTTTGAACCAATGTGGAAGAAATCCATTTGGATATGCACTCCAGATGTGGGGCCAGACAATTAACTGTGTGATCTTGGACCCCTGTAGGCACATAGATGGTCAGAGCTCCTGTCTTGTCATTTTTCCTGTTCTCATCCACCTATTGACTCTGTAGAGCTAGTCTAGACTGGCTCTCAAAGTTCCCAGGTATTCTGAAATAGGTCACGGTAAACTAACATAGAAACTTTCCTTCAAATGGATGATTATAGTTCTTATTCCACTTAACTTTCACTATTTTAATACCAGATTTCAGTGACTCCCAGAATCCTGTGCTTTTTGGGCACGGGGAAGTGGTGTGCCTGGACAGAGCACCATATTCTCAGAGACTTCTCTTAGTCACTGCTCATATAAATGAACTAACTCATTAAAATAAAGGTAAATCCCTGGAATAAGGAGTGATGAAAACCCTAAGAAATGATGGTACAAAGAAAACAAAGCCCCAAATAAGCCAAACACAAGACAAAACAAAACCTAAATCCCCAAACTGCCAATAGTCATTATCTCAATGAAGATTTTCAACTAAAAATTTCCAAAAATGCTGTTCTTGAAAATTCCAGATTTGGAAGTGTACGTGGTTCCAGTCCCAATCTAGAAATTCTGGCTGTCTTTGAGCATCACAAAACAACCTACTGTGAGTCTGTAAGGTAACTCACAGGAGAAACTCTTGATTCTTAGTAATTCTATGATGAAGTACCAGTTAAAAGGCTGAAAGCCTAAGCCAGTGATTCGTTTGGATGGCAATGTGGAAAGGCAGGAGAAAGGTCTGGAACACACGTCATAGCTGTAGGTCTATACTCAAGAGTGGCTGCTGGAAGGGTGCCAGGTGAACTCCACTCAGAAGGCAGACTGCTTCTGAGGAAGAATTCCAAGAGGATCTTGTAAGACCAATGCTCCTGGTCACAAAATGGGTTCTCAATGACAGAGTCTAAAGCTGTAACTTGATACTGTGGAAACCTAGGAATGTGAGGTAGATGTGAATCAAATGTACCAAAGGAAAGAAGGCTGCCTTTCAGATGGACTCCTGGGAGGTTTTCATCTTAAAGGAGTAAAACACTTTGCTGGAAGCCCCTGGACCATACACATACATTTCCTCCCCAACTGTTATCCTTTTTATATGGTCAAGATTTTCAACATCACCAGTTTTAAATATAATGTGGAAGCTGGTCAATTTAATGAAGCCTCCAAATATCCCCTGAGATATGGTGATAACTCTAATTAAAAATGGAGGGTGACAGACGAGAATGTCATGGGACTATAAGCAAGTGGCATTCCTGCATCTTCTTTCACAGAGACTGCTTTGGTCATGCCACTTTGAGCTCTTTTCAGTAATAAAGAATGGGATCTCCAAATTCTAATACATCCTGAGTTTTCATATGGTTCAAAGATCAGGAAATATTTTGGGGGGTGGGAATGCACCCATGCATGTATAAGAAGACCAGGGAAGGACATTGAATGTCCCACTCTACCACTGACTGCTTTATTGTCTTGAGACAAGGTCTCAAACAGGGCACGGAGCCCAGTGATCCTTTGTCTCTACTCCCCACAGCACTGGAGTTACAGGTATGCATGCAGCCATGCCCAACTTTTTACACAGGTGCTGGGGATTTGAACTCAGGTCCTCACGCTTGCATAGCAAATGCTCTTACCCTCTGATTTATCTTTGTAGCCCAAGGAAATAGTTTAAATTATAAGGGATTAATAACTTTTAAAAAATCAAGTCTGATTTTTATTTATAACCTGTATTCACATCTTTACATTATATATAGCCTGGAATATAAGAAAGATTACCTAAATGTCAAATCAAGGTACTGAGAAGAAGAAGTGAAGAGTTACTGAGACAAAATGATGGAAATGATGGTTAGGGAGCCAAACTCAAACAAAGCTTTGGGGACCAGGTAGGCATGGCAGGTTAAAATACTCCCGGGGTGTGAACTCATATAACCAATGAGGTTCAGACCAATATCAGGCAGATCTTGGAAGTTCAAGGCAATCAAATGTATAAACTCAGAAAACCAGGGAAGTTGAGACAGAGGCAGAATTATTAATAGGAGTTCCCTGTAGTAAATGAAGGCTAACCTTGTTCCTTCCATAGTAATATGCATACATATAATCACTAGAGAGCCTTAACCCAAATGAGCTGCTGAAAGGGAGGTCACAGTCCTCTGGATCCATGATCAGGGTGAAGGACTATAATGTAGCCAGAAAGAGCTGGAAGCAGAAAGACCAGATAAGGCCTGAAGGTTAGACAGGGCCTCTGCATTTGGATGAGACATAACCCCGAGCACAGATTTTAACAGTCTACACAAACATACATTATATTTCAAACTTAGAAATTCTGTCACACCTTAGATGATGTGTGTCATTTCCGAATCCATGCACATCTTTTTGTCTGTGTCTTTTCTTTTTTTTTGAGACAAGGTCTCATGTGTTTCTGGCTCACCTTAAACTTGCTATATAGCTAAGGACAATTTTGATTGTTTTTGAGAAATGATCTCTCTACATAGTCCTGGCTGTCCTGAAACTCACTCTGTAGACCAGGCTGGCCTCGAACTCATAGGATCTGCCTGCCTCTGCCTCCCGAATGCTGGGATCAAAGATGTGCACCACCATGCTTGGCTTCAAGGACAACTTTAAACCTCTGGTCTTCTGCCTCCACCTATTGAGTGCTAGAACTCTAGACATTCACTACCGCACCTAGCTTATGTGAAGCCAGGCATCAAACCCAGGGCTTCATGTATGTCAGGTAAGGATTCTACCAAGCTATATCCTAAACCCCCTACGCTTATCTTTTCCAAGGAGAAATCAAATAGAAGACACCTACTAGAAACCTCATCAGGGACCCAGTCAAATTGTGGGTGCAGGAGCTGCACCAATCATTGAACATCCAGTGCCTAGTGTGAATCAACATGGCATTTGACAACAAAGTCCTGTATCCAAGGTTCATTTATAGATAGGGTAAGAGCCCTGGGAGATGGACATACAGTGATACCAGGTGTTTTCTTAATAACTGTAAGATGTAGAGAACTTCATCAGTGTCTAAGGATACACAGATGACTAAATACTTCTTAACGCAAGCTGTACTCGCTTTGAGCCTGGCAATCCTAACCTCCTTTCCATCCTTCATTCCTTCCCAGAGTTTATAGGCAATGCACAAAGATGTGCTGGACCTTTTCTGCTGGCAATCCTAGCCTCCTTCCCATCAACAGGACCTTAAAGCATCTCCAAAACTTGCCTCCTCAAGCTGCTTACTTTGTTCCTACTCTGTACCGTCCAAGTTCATTGCAATAACTCTAAACAGTGTTGGTTGGCATCTGATCATGGGAGATAGCTCGATGAGTTACAGAAAGTGTAACATGGAGACCTGAGTTAGGATCCTACAACCCATGTAAAAAGCTGAAGGCAGCCAGGCCTGCCTGCGATCACAGTGGTGGAAAGGCTGGGCTAGTAGGATTGATGGCGCTCACTGGCGAGCCAGCCTACTTGTAAAATAGCAAGCTTTGGGTTGCTGGAGAGACTCTGTCCTAAGAGAATATGGCAGAGAGTGATAGAGATGGACACCTAACATCCTCCTCTGCCTTCTTGTGTGTCTATACCCTCATGAGTGCACACACACACACATGTTATTATTAAAATAAAATAATAATGTGTATGGCCACTTGTCTTTTTGATCATTTTTCTTATGACACAGAAAGTACTATGAGCACAGGACATTTTTTAGGAGTATGCACACATACATATGAACACATATATACTCATGTGCATATAAACATACATACGCACATATGAACGTACATCCATGTACTGTGCTGTATGTCTGGCACCGTGCTATCATGAGCATTGTATTCAATGTGTATAGAAGAAATGAATTCCGGGAAGAAGGGAAGAAGGATTTGGAGGAGGCAAAGAAGCAGTGAAAACCACCTGCCAGGCAGATAGCAGTGCCAAGCTCTTTTAAAAGGACTTTGGGAGTAAGGTTTTTTTGACACATGCCTGCCATTCCAAGACTCATGAGGGGGGGATCATAAGTTGGAGGCAGCCAGGACCACTAAAATTCTGCTTCATGAAAAAGACAAAGATACTGGCCAATCTTTCTGGAGAGCCTACCTCATGGAGATCTACAGAAGAGCTGGCAAAGGCCTTCAGTGGCACAAGGCTGACTCTTGAGGCTCTTGTTGGCAGCATCCCAGGGAATCCCTCTTTCTTGGATCAGTTAGTGACAAAACTTCCTGGAAGGGCCAGCACACAGTGCCACATGGGCCACAGTTTTGCAGAGCCAGCCAGCAGCAGCCTGAGGCAGACTATGCCAGAGGGTTCCTCGTATTCTAGAGACTGGGCCTTGCTGAGCCCCATCATCTGAACTAGTCACCTTGAAGGCCCCGAATTATGATCTTATAGCTTTTGATAACTATTAATGATAACCCAGAATGCTCAGTCTGTGTTTCAGTGACTTGCTTCTGTCTCTTTGAGGATCCTCATTACTCTGAAGAGCTTGAAGATCTAGGTCCTCATTCCGAAATGATGGTTAATGGTGAATAGCTTTGCAAAGAGTCGCTTACTTTTGAAAATGTTGTCCAATGGCCTCAGAGATGACTGTAGCTGAAAACTATGAATACTATGAGGGCTTCTCAAAATGCCAGGAAGAGGCATAGTTCTTTTCTCCTTTTACAGTGCTGATTTCTTCCACCTTCTACTGACATCCAGTCTTTTAAGACATTCAGTAGGATATTCAGAACATACCCTTATAATCACTCACAGAACTGATTCAGTCCATATGAAAGCTATTGAAACAGAGCATGTTGAAGTTTATCGGTGAACATAGGCACGCAGTGTATTTTAATCAGAGTCAAAGAAATATATGATGAAGGTATCTTTTTAAATATAATTTATTTTCATTTCACATGAACTCGGGTTTTGCCTGCATGTACATCTGTGTGAAGGTATCAGATCCTCTGAAACTGGAGTCACAGGCAGCAATGAACTGCCACATGGGTGCTGGGAATTGAGCCTGGTCCTGGCTGCCTCCAACTTGTGATCTCCCCTTAATTGCTTAGCCATCTTTCCAGTTCCCAGAAGGTATGTTGTTTTAATACAGGCTCTTTTGTGATCCAGACTTGTCTGAAGCTCATTATTCAAGCTGGATGACTTTGATCATCTGGTTCCTACTTCCAATTCTGAGGTACAAGGATTACAGGCATGGACTACCATGTATGATTTAGGTGGTGGGGACTGAATCTAGCCTCTTTGGCATGCGTGGCAGGCACTATACCAACAGAGATATACCCTCAGTTCCAGCAAGTATCATACAGATAGATAAGGATTAGGATGTTAAGGTCCAGATGAGAAGAGTATGTCACTTGGCAATATATCAGAGGACACAGATTAAGTAAATGCTACAACTTAGCTTAAAACCAGTGTTTACACTTACCTTTCTGATATTTTATATCACACACACACACACACACACACACACACACACACACACACACACACACACAAACACGATGAAGTTTCATTTGGTATCACATAGCCGCAACTGTCTGAAGAAACCATCAGTCCCACTAAAACAATAGCCTATTTAAATTTAGAGCAGGGCTAGTCTGGCCCAGAATCATCCCAGACCCCCAGAAAACAGCGTATTGTTTCTGTTCAACCTTGCACTGAAAGGAAGCCTCTCATCTGGCAAGGACCTCGTGAGACAACTTTGCAAAGAGCTGAGAAAGGCCCTGTTCTCACTGCAAACGGGAAAGAGAAAGAGAAAAGCAAGCTGTCTCCCCACGAGGTTTTGCTGGGCTGACTGCGAACTGTTCTGGTACATTCCATCAAATGGATGCCTTCATAGAGTCAAGCCAAGCGCGAACACAGTGTCTGGGGCTCCCACTTCAGGGACACACACGTGGGCCAATGGTGCACACACGCACCACACTCTCGCACCCTGGGAGAGCACTTATATGGGCTTCATAAGGCTAAGTAATAAACACTTTGTCTTCACCCTGCTATTTATGGGTTGCTTGGGGCATCCTGTTCTCCCCACTGCCTTTACCTGAACAGACGGCTCCTGCAGACTGGGAGTTTAATGGGGACACCAGTAAATCTGTGAGGCTTTGGGTACCCTCCCACCCTTGCCTCTCTGACCACCCTGCTCTTTGCAGGGAAAGGCAGATCCACAATCATCCACTTAGTCTTAGGTTCCCTTCCAGCAGGTCAAAGCCCCCTCTCCTTTGTCCTTGGACTCTCTTGTGTTCACCCTTCCTTTCAGACATCTCTCTAGGACATCTCTCTAAGATATCCCTTTCTGCTTTACCTCTTCCGGGCATCTCCTTTCAGTAGGCAGCAATAGAACAACTCAGCTCCCAGCCAGCTGCTCTCACCCCAGAGGCTCTCGGGGAAACGGAGGCGCACATGCACACCACCAAGAAGATGATCTGGCCTACCTGGCACTCACTTCCAAGTTCACTTGAAGGCCTTCTACTTCATGTTGCCCATTGCAACTGGTTCACATTTGGAATCCAGCAGTGTACCCGGCCCACAGATGTCTGACGGTTGCAGAAGATGCTGGAAGGGCCCAATGGATGCGGAGCCACAGCTGATCTCCTTGGTCAGTTTGAGGGACCCTGTGCACCCAGCTTCTTCTAGGGGTTCTCTGGGCTCGTGGGATTGGATTGACAGGCCTCATGTGAGGAGAGGGAGTCACAGTTGTACCCTGTCCGCCTGCAGGCTGCCAAGCCAGCCTGGAGTCCTGTCATGTCTCTCATCTCTCAGCCTCGTCTTCATCTTGGGCCAAGCAGTTGGTTGTCTCTTGAAAACAGACAAGACAGAAAGGATGTGTTAACTCAGTCTCTCCCCACCGAACATAGTTCGCCATTACAGTTCCGATTAAATACAGGACATTATCTCACTGTAACGCCCTCCTGGCAGGGTTCCCAGGAAAATTCTAACTAATCATAAAAATAGAAAGAAAAACGCAACCTAAATTCCTTTCCTCGTCTTAAATGAGTGATGTGTTCACTTTTATTTATTTTTCTGGAAGCAAGGCGGGAAAAGAAAATGAATTTCAGAGCTTAGAAAAACAAGCTACTAACAGTACTAAGTATAGCTGAGCAGTGGTGCAGACAGCGCTGTTCTAGCAGATGGAATCTGGCACGGCATGGATGCATCTGGCTGCAAACTTGGAGTCTAATCCTGGAGCACCTGGCAGAGTAATGCCAAAGTAGAGCAGAAGACACAGAGAGGTATGAGGTAGATATACGTAGGTAGATGTACATGTGAGGACACACAAATAAAGGCACACATCACACACGCTAGGTACTCAGCAGCTCCCTTATGGCCCTTCTAGCAATAGTGGACCTTTCTTAGACCATCCTTTCTGGCTGCACAGAGTGATTTCTATGTCACCTCCTTAGGAGATCCCCTTTAAAGACAAAACAAAGGATTTGGGATGTATCTCATACACAAAGGCCCAGGTCACCTTTGACTACACAGCAAGTTTGGTACTAGCTTGGAATACTTAAGACTCCATCTCAAAAAAGGAAGAGCGGACAAAGAGAAGCCTGATTTTAAGAACCCATATGTCAACTCCAGGCCAGGTGTGGACATTCTAAACCCATCCTTCTTTGGAGCCACCAGACTGTAATTAATGTGAAATTGCATAGTTAGTAAACCTGGTGGTAGCTTCACTCATTTGTATCATGGTAACTATTCAATAAATATCTGTCTGAAAGGAGGGCTGGTGATCTCCTTACCTATACTTGGTACATTCAATAATTTTGGCAGGACCACAGCTTAAAAGCAGCCAAGAACCATGGAATAAGATCACACCTGGGGCTACCAGACTGAGCACCAAGCCCCCAACACTTTTTTTTTCTTTCCCTCTAAGATTTGCAAGATACATGACTGGAAGGTCCAAAATACCAAAAGCCAGCTCCTGTGTTCAGGGACGAAAAGAAAGTAAAAGACCCGCCCACACACCGCCGGCCCTCCCCCTCCCCGACCATTAGCAGCCCAACCATCCCCCATTATAGCTCCAGCCCTGGAAATGGGCACTGCTACTTGATAGCCAAGTTCTAGCTGGGCTAATTAAGCATACTGAGCTAATAACCTTCCATTTTGGGACCAGTATTATTCATAATTTAATGTATTGTTGCTGAAACATCAACCTTTCGACAACTGGCATGTTGCCCGCGGCAGCCCAAGTGCTGACCATCTTTCAGTAAAATGAGTATTATTGTTAAAACAGGTATAAATCATTCATGGCTACAGCTTTTGTGTCAGTCCCTACGTGAAAATAAGAAGTAAGCTGGGTAATTTATTTACTTTTTGGTGATTATTTTTTATGATTTTATGATCATATTCAACGATTCATAAATATTGGCCAGGTGCCATTTTGTAATCATTTTACATTTTAACTATTAGTGAGGGAGTTCTGCTTTTCATCTTTAAAAATTTCAGGATTGATATTCAGCAACTTAATCCAGACACCAAGGCAATTTTATTGGGCTGAAGGGGGCAGGGAATAACTAAGTGTCCAGGCCCCTTCATTTGAACAAACCACTTTCAACTGAACCATTTGGAGTGTCCAACTTGTTATATAACACTGCACTTGGGGCGACAAAGTTTCTTTGAAGTTTAACACACAGAGGGGGCCTTGAAATTGGAATAAGAGCCCAGGAAAACAGTTAACAAGCTTCTGGTTGGGAAGATGACGGCAGAGAGCCGTGGAGTAGAAGGAGGCCTGGAAATGTTGGCTCTCAGCCAAGAAGGTTGCAGAGACTCTAACCCTACTCCCAGCACCTGGTTGGGGAATGTGATTACAGTCCCCTGCGGATCTGGAAAGTTCTTTATTGCCCTCCTGCCTGCTTCTGCTGCCTGTGTCAGCTTTGGGCTCCCCAAAAACGGTTCCAGAAAAGTAGACTCTCCCTCTCCCCACGACAGCAGGCGGGAGCTGGGGGCTGAGAATTGGTGAGGTCTCCGAGGCGGAAGACTTGCATTCTCCCATAGGTTCTTCCATTATCCCTTCACTTTCCTAAAACAAGGCAGAGTCCCTAGTAAGTAAGGAGGAGAAGCCAGGGGTAGCCTGGTGGGCGGAGTCAAGCTGGAAGAGGACTCTTTTTCTCTAAGCAGGGGCGCTATCTGCAAGTAAACAAATAAGCTTGCTTCTAAGAGCTCATCCCCTGCCAGGCTTGTTGGCCCAGAGGGGCTCCGCCAAACAAGGCTGGAAACTTTGCCCTGAACACAGACGATGAGATCTTGAAACACGGCCTCGGGTTATGTTATAAACAAACTCCCACATCCATAGAGGAGCCCAAGTAGGAAGAGGAGAATGGGTTATAGTGCTTTATGGAATGCTTGGGACAGAGAAGCTCCGACAGGCTATGTCAGGTTTTTTATTTTGTTGTTGTTGTTTGGATTTTGTTTACTTCTGCTTCTGTTTATTTCCCCCTTTGCAGCTCTCATGATCTTTTTCAATTGCTTTCTGGTTTTGGGCTTTACCTAGACAATTTTTTAGGAACTGGCTCTCTCCTTCGACTTTGAGGTAGGGTCTGTCTTGGTTCTGTTTTTTGCATCACACGCTCCAGGCTAGCTGACCTGTCTCTGCCCAGCCCCACCTTGTAGGAGGCCAGGACAACAGATGCACAGCACCGCATCTGGCTTTTTACCTGGGTTCCAGGGACCAAACTCAAGTCACCAGGCTTGTTCCCCCACTTTAGCCTGCTAAGCCACCTCCTTCGCCTCCCATTTTATGACTTTTAAGTGTACTTTGAGGTCATTAATCACATTCACAATGTTAGGCAACTGTCACTATATTCTATTTCTAAGATTTTTCATCATCGTAAACAGAAACTCTGTCTTCATTAAGCAATATGTCCTTTCTGCCTCCTCCTCCACCTCTGCCCCTGTCCCTGGAAACTTCTAATCCACTTTCTCTCTCTACAGATTTTTTTCTTCTCGACAGCTCATATAAATGATACTGTACAATATTTTTTTCTATTGTGCCTGGCATATTTCACTGAGTTTAATGTTTTCAAGAGTTTATCCTTGTTAGAGCATGTAAGTGAACCTAATTTTTTTAGACTAATATTTCATTGTATACATGCATTTTGATCATTCATTCATTCATTCATTCATTCATTCATTCATTAGTTGATAGGCACTTGGACTGTTTCTACATTTTGGCTAATGTAACAATGCTGTTATGGACATAAATGTGCAAGTATCTCAATTCCTATTTATATATGCACGTGTCTATATTTGTGGTATGCATGAGGTCATAAGTGTGGGTTCCTGAATGGGGAGTGCTATATACACTTGTGGAGGCCTGAAGTTGCTATTGGGTGTCTTTCTTGAAGGTTCTTTACTTTATAGATAGTGGCAGGGTCTTATGCTGAGCCTAGAGCTTGGAGGATTCTGTCTCCATCATCTGTGTGCTGAGATTACAGCCAGGCTGTCCTGTCCTCCTGCTCTTCATATGGGTTCTCAGTATCTGCACTCAAGTCCTACTGAACCATCTCCTCAGACATATATATGGAGTTAAGATAGGTAGGTAGGTAGATAGATAGATAATAGATGAGAAACATGGCCTCACTATGTAGTCCTGGCTGGCCTAGAACTTTCTGATAGACAAAGCTGGCTTCAAATTCAGAGATACACCAGCCACTGTCTCCTGAGTGCTAGGGTTAAAGGTATGCACTATAAAACCTAGTCTCTTAATATATTTTGACCATCTTTTTTTTTTTTTTTTTTTTAATTACAGGGTCACTCACTGTACCTTATGTACTCTAAGCCACCTTGATCTTGGATGTTCTGCCAGCTTGCTTGGCAGATTGGCCTAGACATAAGTTACAAAGCCATGCTTGCCTGGGATTCCTCTCTAACTATCCCGTGGTACCACGGCTTCAGGGTATCATTTTCAGCCACTCATCTGCATTGCTAAGGCCAGTGCTGGTTGTGAATTCTGTTACAGGAACTTGCTCTTTCAACACAGGGCTTGATAAAGCAAACTGCTTCTCCTGTAAGCCAAAGAACAAATTAAGAGACAGCATAACCTGGGATGAGTGAAATTCCCTTTCAAATCATGTCAGCCAGAGCAGATGTTGTCATGAAATTTGATGTTATGGATTTATTTCCTAATACAAAGTCTGAAAGGGAAAACATGTAAGAGATGAAATATGAATTGGACATGTCTATAGAGTGTGAATTGGATTCAAGACAAAATATTGTGAATGGTTAATAGGGTCAGTCTAAGTATACTTGTTGAAATAATCTCTTGGATATGCAAATGTTCTGAGAACTACACTGTCAAATATCTATTGTGCCCTCTTATCTGTGTGTTCCCAGAACTCCTACATGTAATAACAAATGAAAACTGTGAATCTCAAAAATAATGTCATCCTAAAATAATACTTTTCTTTGAATAGTAATTTTTGTTGTCAGAGTTTTATTTTATTTTATGTTTGACACTCACTAGCCTGCTGGGTTCTTAACAGAACAGTCTTTGAAGTGCGGTGAACTTAGATGTCCTGCAGAGTAAGTAAGGGCAGGGGCATGTTCAGCGTATCCTGTCCAGCCTGTCACTAGTTTCTGGCAGGTCTTGCTATTTTCCCCAGAGGAACTTCTCCCGACCACAGGCCCCTCTTGGTAGAATTCCCTTCCCCGGGAACACTGTCTTGATGACATGAGATGGTAACTGTATCACGTCACCATCTTGCCAGAGTAATCAGCCCATTACACAGGAGGATAGGACAAGGAGAATTCAGATGAAAGATGCCTACATGGAAGCCAAAGGACTGATTATTGACAATTTTGAGGGTACCATTATTCAGCTGACTATTCAGCTGTTCGCTAAAGCCATATAGTCAGATGAACTGGGCTTTCTTCCATTGCCTTTTCTCATTTCTGAGAACTGGGAAGAGAATGGGTGATGAAGCAGAGACAGCAGACAGTAGATAGGTGACCCCAACATAGTACTCACATTCTAGAACAATCTATAACCTCACGGTAGCTACTAAAAACATATTTCAGGTGAATGAATCAATATCAGAGTTGAATTGAACTGACTTATGGGTGTGACCTTCACCCCCCAACACCCCCCCCCCCCCCCCCCCCCCCGCGCTTTGGTCTAGACTAACTGAACAGGAGACTGGCAGAATTTGGCTCACAGAAAGTGGATGCATGCAAAATAATCCTATTATCCCACATAAATAAGAATATCTCTCACTTTTCCCAATTACAGATTGGAACTCAATGCCCAGACTCTTCTAAGATGAAGAATTCTGAAGGTAGAACATCTGGAAACAGCTGGCCCTTGATACCTACCTATTGCTCTGTATCCATTCTTTGGATACGTCATGTCATTCTTCCATACTTGTAATGGTTCTCATTTCCATGTTCAGGTCCTGCCCACAACAGCCCATCTATCCTATCAACATGGGTCCTACATGCCTTATCAGTGTGACACCCACTTGAGAGCTTCCTTTCCTTTCTCCCTTCCATCCATGTGCACAGTTCAAGCAAGTCTCTTATTATACTTCCTCTCATCACAAGCTCATGTTATGATCTAAATATACAAATGAATAGGTCAGTCAAAAAATACTGTATCAGAACTTTTAAGGGGGCTTTGGACCCTTAGAATCTCCTCCCCACTCCAAACTGACAGCACTGTCCTCTATCGCGAGATAATGATGATCCTGCTAATAAGACATTTCATGGCTCTGATTAGCAGCATTCTATGAGGCTTTTTCTTTCCTGTAGGTGCACAGAACAGAGAATGGGGAGCATTGAAAGGTGGCAATTCTCTCCACCGTGTGTTGACAGGAGAGAGAAAGAATCTAGGAAAAGCATATTAATCTTTGGAAGCCTAGACTATAGGTACTACGTGTGAGCACTCCGGAATATTCTAACAAAGCTCTAATGCCTTTCCTAAGGATTTTTTAAAGCCACGAATAGCTTGAAGACTGTCATTTCTCTACTTTCTTTTTGTGTGTATGTGTGGGTGCATATTTATATGCATGTTTATGCAATGTGTGTGTGAATGTGGGTGTATGTTCGTGTGTGCATGTGAATTTGTGAATGTATGGATTCATATTCCTGTGCGTATGCTCCAGTGTGTATGCATGCGTGTGTGTGTGTATGTGTGTGTGTGTGTGTGTGTGTGTGTATGTGCATGCATGCATATCTCACATATAGAAAGGCAAATCGGTATGTTGGTTCTCAGACCACCTCCTACCTTTTGTTCTAGATGGTGTCTCTCATTGGCCTGGAGCTTCAACAAGTAGATCAGGCTAGATGGCCAGAGAGCTCTAGGGCTCTACCTGTCTCAGCCTCTCAAATCATCACCCCTAAGATGATGACAAGCATACACTACCACATTGGGCTTTTATTTGAGTTCTGGGAATTGAACTCGGGCTGTCAGACTTCCTGAAGATACATTTACCTGCTGAGGCATCTTGCCAGCCCATTCCATTTTCCTTATGTGTTGTTCAGGTCACACTTAGAGAATAGATTTTTGTTGTTTTGTTTTGTTTTTGAGTTTTTTCTTTGTTTGTTTGATTGGTTTTGAGACAGGGTTTCTCTGTGTAACAGCCCTGGCTGTCCTGGAACTTGCTCTGTAGATCGCCTTCAACTCAGAGATTCACCTGCCTCTGCCTCCCAGGTGCTGGGATTAGAAGTGTGTACCACCACCATCCATTTTAGAGAAGAGTTCTAACAGTGTCTTTCAAGGGTGACACAGTTGGTAACATGCTGACCAAATGTGTCTTTGTTATGAGGTCTCTCACACTGTAAGGCCCTCTGTGGCCATCACCAACTAGATGCCAGTGGTATCTAGGATCCCTGCACCAATTTTCACAACAGCATAACATCTTTAGACATTGCCACATAGTCTCTGGGGACTAAAAATCTTCCCTAACTGAGAATCTGAAACAGGAATTCTAGTTTGTATTTAATGAAAACTCAGAGCCAGATATTGGAGAAAAGCTGGGATATCAGAGAGAGGAAACAGACCACAGTCAAATCTCACCCAACCAATTTAGGGTAAAAGCTGTCTTCCAGATTCCTCAACCTGGTTCCTCATCCCTTCTACAGACTAACACACCCTCTGCCAATGCCTCCTTAAATGCCTTCTTCAGCCAGTTGCTTCACTTCCGGGTTCAACTCTGAATCATATTCTAGAGTTAAGATTAAAGGTGTGAGCTACTACATTTGGTAGTTAGCCTTGAACTCACAGAAACAAAGAAAGATCTCTCTCTCTCTCTCTCTCTCTCTCTCTCTCTCTCTCTCTCTCTCTCTCTCTCTCTCTCTCTCTCTCTCTCTCTGGATTATGGGATTAAAGGCATAGGTCATGACTCAGTCTCTGGAGTGTTGGGATTAAAGGTGTGAGTTACCACTTTCTGACCTTCCCGGCTTGACCTTGGCTGAATGTGTCCTCTGATATTTCAGGCTGATTTTCCTAATGCATAGTATATCACCACAAGAATCATTTCTGCATAAAAAAAAAATGTCGCTGCCATGTAGGTGATGAGCATTTTTTCCGATCTCAATTTCAGAATTTCTTTATTTTAGTTAGTGACACTGCTGCTCTGTACCCTCTGGATTGTCATCAAACCTCAAGTGGTCATGAGCAGGCTGCTCCTGCATGCTTTATCTTCCATATTTCTGCATTAAGGATTTGAGTCACCTCAGGCTTTTTTTCCTCCAGGGTTCCTGGCACGTCCTCTCTGTTACCTGTTTCTTCACTTAGACTTGGAATAATAAGGAGTTCCTTTGTTTCAAACTTTTGCTTTTCATTAGGAAGCCTGGACTGACACTGATGCTTTAAAAAAAAAAAAAAAAAAGTCTGTTGATGTGAACAGGTGAATTTCTTGACCAGAGGCCTAACTGCAGACAAGTAGTGATGTTTATATACATTTTTCCACCATTAAAACATTTTTCCAATCCCAAGCTAAGTTATTATTTCTCCCTTTGGCATCTATGCCTTTTAATTTATCTAATTTGCCAAGACTTAAAAATCCATAAAACAAAACAATGCAAAAAGACCCTAGGCTAGCCTGAGGTAGGAGCTAGCCTGGGGTACTAGCCCTAGCTTTGATGGTTATTGGAAAGGTGTAAGCTCTTTAAGTCTTTCATCTCTGTAAAGGGGAGCATGAAAAGCTCCTCCCTCAGAGACTGTTGTCAAGGTCAAGGGAAAAGTAGCCAAGACATACTTAACTATCTATAAAGTACTTAAGACTGTTCATAGCACAAGGTACATGATCCAGAAATAGTATCCCTTGGGCTCTGGTGTTCCTCCATCTGTATCTTTGGATCCTTGTTCTATTAGATGGAGGTTCATGGTCCTAATCAAGACTATCCTTGGTCTTCTGCTGTATTTCAGCATCACCCAAAGATGAGAAGGAATTGGCTTCGGTGGAAAAGAAATTACAGGATGCACATGTGGATCGTGTGGATCCAGACCTTAAATGCATTCTAGTTATCTTGCCCTCTAAGCATTCTCCTACAGGAATTTTAATGCAATGGGAAAATGTTATATTGGAATGGACATTTCTTCTACATAAGCCGAGTAATAAATTAAAGATGTGTGGAAAAGATTTCTGAACTTACTTTTAAAGGAAAGTTAAGACTTTGTCAATGGACAGGAATGGACACAGCAGAAATTGTTGTACCTTTAACTAATGAAGAAATAGACCAATTATGGGTAGAAAGTGAATCTTGGCAAGAGCCTGCAGTAATTTTTTGGGAGATATTAAGAATAAATATCCTCAAAGCAAAAGAATTAAATTTCTAAAGAAAACTAATTGGATTCTTCCTCGTATTGTATGAGACAAATCAATTTCTGGAGCCCCTACATTTTATACCAAAGCAAACAAATCAAAAAGGCAGATTACAAATCAGAGCATATAAGTAAAGTGGCTCAAAGCCCTTATAATTCTGTTCAAATGTCAGAATTATATACTATTGTTATGGTATTAATAGATTTTACTGAACTTCTTAACATAGCCACTGACTCTCAGTATGCAGAAAGAGTTGTTCTACACATTGAAACTGCTGACTTTATTAATGATGAGTCAGAATTAACTTCATTATTTATTCTGTTACAAGAAATAATCAGGACTAGAAATCATCCCTTCTATATAACACACATTTGATCCCATACGGGTCTGCCAGGTCCTTTAGCACAAGGTAATGATAAAATTGATAAATTATTAATAGGAAATGTACTAGAGGCCTCAGAATTTCATAAAAAGCATCATGTTAATTGCAAAGGATTAAAGAAACATTTCTCTATCACTTGGCAACAAGCCAAAGAAATTGTAAAAAGATGTCCCACCTGTTCTTTCTATAACCGAACTCCATTGTCAGCAGGAAGTAATTCTAAAGATATACATAGAAATGAAATCTGGCAGATGGATGTATTTCATTTTACAGAATTTGGAAAATTAAGATATGTCCATCATACAATAGATATGTTTTCAGGATTTCAATGGGCAACTGCTTTGAGTTCAGAAAAGGCTGATTCTGTAATCACACACTTGCTAGAAGTTATGGCCATCATGAGAATACCTGCACAAATAAAGACTGACAATGCTCCAGCATATGTCTCTACTAAAATGAAACAATTTTTTGCTTATTATAATATAAAACATATTACAGAAATATCACACAATCCTACAGAGCAAGCAGTCATAGAGAGAGCAAATCAAACTCTAAAGGATATTCTAAATAAACAGAAAGGAATAACAAAGACCCCAGAGATAGACTACATAGTGCTTTATTAATTTTGAATTTTCTCAGTGCTAATGAGAAAGGAACAACAGCTGCTGAAAGGCACTGGACTATAGAAAAAACAGCTGAACTAAATCAGCCTGTTTACTTCAAAGATGTACTAACCTCTGAATGGAAGCCAGGGTATGTGCTACGTTGGGGAAGGGGTTTTGCTTTTGTTTCCACAGGTGAAGAAAAGTTATGGATACCATCAAAATTAATAAAGACTCGAACGGAACCAGTGAAACTTCATGAAAATAAGAACTGATAGCTCATCCACCCATATTACAATTCTTTAAGTTGTAAGAAAAAAAACAAAGGGCGGGGCAGGTTTTTATTTTTGTCTTTACAGGAAACTGGAAATACCCATCTTCAAGAAGTGAAAAGACCTTGGACATCTAGACATCTAAAGCAAAATGGGAGGCTACCCAGGAAAATTTACAAGCAAAAGAATATCGTTAACTATTGGTACCAGTATACTTCATAGGGTAAAATCTCATTGCTTAACTTCTACAAAATTTTTTTTTTTGTAAGATGAAATCCCAGTTTAATTATAATTTAAAGCTGGCTTTAGAGTTGGAGTGTGGCTCTCACCTTCTATAAACTCAAGCATACTTGTTAAAGAAAAATACAAGATCTCTGTATCATATCAGAAGAGCCACCTGATATGGGACTGAAGAATAACTAAAAATAAGGGACTTTTCTATTGTTCCTAATCCTATGCTGAATAAATCATTATATATTTAGTTTCCTGTACATTGTGTTGGTTTTAGTCTCTTATCAGTTTTCTGTAGTGATCCATGACAATGCCTAATTGCAAACTTGAAGTATCCAAAAGGAAGATGGGGCCCCACAATGATGATTTCACATGAACTCTGACAAAGCCACTAGGCTGACAAACACCAACCAAAGATCATATTTGGACTACAAACTGCTCAGGACAATTTTGAGGCGGCTCGATGAGATGAACCAGCTTCATATACTATTATAGCCAGGACCTGAGACAAGCTGTGCGCTTTCCTGTTATGCAGAAACTGGACAACAAATGATACAGCTACTTATTTTGGGACTTGGACTTGACAATTAACAAAACTTTTCTTTTCAGGATCCCCAAATGATGCTGTCACCCCCAGTCAGCAGGAAATAAATTTAAGAACATGGCACCCACATTCCCAAGAGGTGGGATGGGTTTATTTTGGTTGTTCAATGGGTTATGGATGATTGTAATTGTTTAGGTTAATTGGTTAAAAATTGTTAATAGTTATGGTTAGAAAAAAAGTTAAACAAGAATGATTAGATTCAAGATTTGTGTTTAAAAACAATAGAAAGAAAAAGGGGATACAGATAGATAGGATATAAGGATAGATTATGGAATCTTTAAAAGGATTTACTAGCTTTAAATATTTTACATTGGATTGGATTTCTGTATATTGTATACAAATTGTGTATATTGAGATTATTGTGTTACTGTACAAATATCTCTATGCTTGTTCAAGGTAGTATACTTAATCAGTTCATCTAACAATGTAATACAAGTTGCTAGTCCATGAAAGTTTTTATTACCAACTAATTAGAATATAAAGCAATGCAAATTAGTAGTTAGACATTACATTCAAACATAGTCATAGTAGATATGTTTTCAAGATCAAACAATTATATTTTAGATGAACAGGTCTTCTTCAAACACTTCAGAGATCCTTAACATAAAAATATTTTAAGAACTTAGACTTTTCTCACCAGTGACACAGGTCTGTTTCTGGCAGCACCAATCTACTTCAAGAGAAAAATGGGCATCGAAGAAACTCCATATGGAGTTTACTTTCTTTGTGGCAATGGTTAGCCACTGGACAAGAACCTGTTCTTGTATTGCCTGCTTGACAGTATACTGTTTAAACTGGACATGCAGGTTCCCTAGGAAAGTGACCTCTGAACTTTGATAGAACAAGCTGAGATGGTCCTTCAGGTTCCTGTTTTTCAGAGAAAACTGTCGGATATTCTTCAGGACACAAGGAGAAGTGACTGATGAACTATACCACAATAGGTAGAGCAGATTTCCTGCTTCACTGAAATGAAAAGAGACTCTGGGCTTGTAGGCTGAAGATGGATGCCCCAACTTTATAAAGGAACTTTGGGTGACTGTCCAGGCAGATAGATGTCATCTCTGTAATTTCTAGATTTTGGAAGTTGCTTGCACTTCCTGTTTACTTGGGTAAATATTATTTCCTTCTTGGGTCTCTGAGGTAGTTGAAGATGAAATAGTTATAGTTTTCTACTGACAGTTTTAGAAAAGAAACTTAGAAGTTAAAGTGTATAAGTTTAAGAAACATCAAAATAATAGTTTTTAGTAATACAAGTTAGAAAGAAAATGAATTAGGTATAATCCTTTGGACTCATCAAAATAGGATAATTAATGAAATATTTTCTTTGAATTGTCAATTGTTAATGGACTGAACATTACTCATTATTGTTTGTATATATTGTATATAATTATTGTACCTATTGTATATGGTTTTTCTTATGTTAGCTATCACTTTTTTAAAAATTTGACACAAAAGGGGATATGTGGGGATATTTTCAAGTACAATAAACATTTGGAGGTATCAGAGGGATCTACCCACAGTCAGTCTAGGAGGATCAGACAGTGGTAAGTAACTCTCACCTTTAATCCCAGCACAGGGAATATCCCAGGAGTGGTGACCTACACCCTTAATCCAATCTGAGTTGAGGTCACTTTAGTTTACAGAAGGAGTTCCAGGCTCCCAGGCAGGCAGTGGTGGGGCCACGCCTTAACTGAATGAAGAAAGTATTTAAGGTAGGCATAGAAAGACAGAGCAGGCAGAAGAAGCCAGGAGGATCGAGGCTGAGGAAGCTGGAAGACAGCTGGGTGAGATCTGACTGTGGGGTTTACTCTCGCTCTCTCTGATATCTCTGCCTTTCCCAAAGATCTGGCTCTGAGTTTCCTTTATTTGTGCAACACTTTACAGTTGACCATTTTAAAGATTGGCCTCACTTCTCTCCATCAACAAAACCTGTGACTTCAGACTCCAGAGCTGTCCTAACCCTCCGTGCCCAGAAGTGTCTCCTATTGGCAGCCCACACTATAATACCTGCTGAGAATTAATCGCCTACTCATTCATGATCCCACAGCTCTTTGAACCTTTTTCTGATATGAACTTTCCATATCGTATTCCAGTTCACTTGTTTTTGTCTCTGAACTCCTGAGTCCATGAACTCTCAGGGTGGAGACTATATCTCGGGCCTTTTTCTGTTCCACTCACAAGGCCTACAAAATTCCAAGGGCTCAGTGAATGTTTTCAGGGGTTGATTTTTTGGGAGGACAGTACCTTTTATGTGTGTTCCTTTCTTACAAAGCCGTTTTACACAGATGGTCTTTTTGGAGTTTCATTTAGGGTTGTTCTGAAAGATACTGAGAGAAATATGTAGAAGGCAAGGCCAGGAGTTTAATGATTTAGTCCAAAATTTAAGTTAACAGAAAGTCTTGATTCCTTAGTCTCCTTGTGTCATGGCTCATTGTTTCTTAGGGACTATGGGTGTTGGATGCCATCGAAGAAGAAACGGCCATACCCTCTGAGACAAAATCAACCTTTATGTCAGGTTGTTTAGTGAGCCTATCTCTACCTGGTGGGTTAAAAGATCTTCAGGAGGGCAGACACTGGAAGGGCTGCTGTGATAATTGGGAAATGTGGCATTTTTGGTCTCCATACTTGTAATTAGATGTCACCCTCAGATATGGTCATTTGACACAATTAGCCAGGAAAAGCGTATGTTTTCTTTTTGAGCTATCTATAGAAGTATTTGCAGTGAAGGTAGGCTAGCTCATGGTCCATAGGCTCAGTGATCTAATAGCATGGAGACAGGCTAGAGATGTGGCTCAGTGGTTAGGAGCACTTAACTCTTCTTGCAGAGGACCTGGGTTCAGTTCTCAGTACCCACACACAGTGGCTCACAACAGTCTGTAACTCCAGATCCAGGGAGTTATGCCGTTTTCTGACCTATGCAAGCACTGCACATACATGTACACCGGGAAAACACTACATCTTAAGCTTTGTCTATATCTATCTATCAATCAATCATATATCTATCTCTATATAAGAATATATGTGTATCTATATAGATGAATCTAAAACATTAAAAATAAGTAAAAGCATGAAGACAGCAAAGATCTTTAGAGAAAAATAAACTTGTGGGCTTCTGTTGACTTTAAGTATAGACTCGACTACATATTCTCTTTCTGAACTGTCATCATAAAGTTCAAATATCGCTGGCTTTAGGAGGCTTTCCCTCCTCGTCCCACTTCTGTACTTCTCTGCACACCCCACTGCAGTTCTGTTTTATTCCATCACCATGTGGTTGAGGGATCAAGTACAAATGTTTCCTTCACTTGACAGTGAACTCTCTGAAGGCCGGGACTGTCAACATGCCACTGGACCATTGTCAGAGTGCAGGAGCCCTCAGAATGAGAACTATGAACTGTCTGGTCACTATTCCCAACCACTCTTAGTGCTCTGTGGCACTTACTTCGGTACATCCTGGGAGACTTTATTTTTAAACAGTTTTTTATTATTTTTGTTAACTTAAAATCCTGTCCATTGGGGCTGGAGAGGTGGCTCAGTGGTTAGGAGCACTGGCTTCTCTTCCAGAGGACCCAGATCTCCAGCATTCATATGGCAGCTTGAAACTGTCTGTAACTCCAGTTCTAGGGGACCCAACACTATCTCCTAGCTTCTGAAGACACAAGGCACCCACATGGTACACATACATACATACATGTAAGCAAAACACCCATACACATAAACAGCAGCATAAAAATACACTCCATGGCTTTCTAAGTTACCTTTTTTCATGGCTTATGACTCATGGCTTATTATTTACACACCCCCCCCCTTTAAGATAGTGTTTCTCTGTGTAGCCCTGCCTATCCTGGAACTTGCTATGTCGACCAGGCTGGTCTCAAACCCAGAGGCCCATCTTCCTCTGCCTCCAAAGTGCTGGGATCAAAGGCCTGTGCCTCCACTGCCAGGATAAGATCTTTATGATTTCCCAGAATCCAGGCTTCTCTCTGCTCCCCTCCCCCTCCCCTTGTCCTTGGGCATACTGATTTACCATCCCCCACCTCTGCGCTTTTCTCTTCTTTCTTGGAAAACAACTATGAGCTGGAACATTTTTCCATCACAGACAAGCCCTTTTTACGTTGCTTTGAAGCCTTCCTAGATTCTTTGTTTCCGTGGCCTGTTAAGAACCTTCTCCAAGCGTCAGTAACAGCCCTTTCTGGTGTTCCTGTGATTTCTGTCTCATTTTGGTTATTGCACAAACTCAGTAGAGACAAGGAGCTTGTTTGCTTGGTTTTTTTTTTTTTTTTTTTTTTGGTTTTTTTTCTACCTTGAACTACAGGCTGATTAAATTGTGAAATAAGGACTTGTAGAATTGAACATTTCTCTTCTCTTAAAAAAAAAAAAAAAAAAAAAAAAAAAGACATTCAAAGACTTCACCAGTTCAGGTTTTGGTCTCCAGGACTTTTGTTCCAGAAGGATGTGATACCAGGGTTAAGCAAGTTGTAAATGTACAAATCCTCCTCCTCTTTGGGCAAATGATCTTCAAAGACTTTGAAGGTTGAGTTCTGAGATGGCTGCCATGTCCCCATCCAATTTCACTTTCTTTATTGTACTCTTGGGTCTGGTTAAATCAGTTGACCCAGCTAAAGTGACATTTGCAGTTAGTTTTCGCAAAATGCAAAATCTTACACAACAGTAACGAGAGTGGCTTTTGCAATTCTGTACAACTTGGAAACATGGGGCCAATCTGGCCTATGTAACACTGACACTGCCTCCTGGTCCTGGTACTGAACATAGGGGCAATCAGAACACTCATCAACTGCTCTTTGATAATAATGCCGGTATGTTTATGTACATTCGCTGGGGCTGGGTCCAAGGGCATTATCAGTTGACAATTATATAGCAGTTTTTTGCTCACTGTGTGGGTGAGGAGGAGTGGCCTGTGACACGGTTGCCTTCTCAGGCACTACTAAGGTTTGTTCATGGTGGGCCTTACTTTCCAGCTAACTGTTGGAAGCTGAGTAAGTCACTGATAATAGCAAAAAAAAAAAAAAAAACCAAAACAACAACAACAATAAAAAAAACAAAACAAAAAGTATTTTTTAAAAGAAAGGAGCTTCAGAGGTGACCCATAGTAAACGTGGACATTAAAATGTAGGTCTGTTACCCCAGACAACAGTCACTGTCATAGATAACACAGTAGAAGCTGTCCTGTACTAGCATACCTTCCAAATTCACCCTGAAATGTAGCTTTTCGTCATCTTTGTACAATTGTGTCTGCTTAGCAAATCAGTTTGTACCTCATTCCGGTTGTACTGATGTCTTCATTTCCATTTGGAGAACATCTTGAAGGCAGGACCGTGCACTATGCACTTACTATCCACTGACAAGGTCTCATTAGATAGCTGACCGTTACAACATAGTCCAAGCTGACTTTGAATTTGGTATTCTTCTGCCTCAGCATCTTGATGCGGGGATTATAGGTATATAACCAGGTGCCAACAGCTAGTTGGAAAGTTAGGCCCACCACGAACAAACCTCAGTAGTGCCTGAGGAGGTTAACTGTATCACAGGCCATTTCTCATTACCAACATAGTGACCAAACACTGCTGTGTAATTGTCCACTGACAATGCCCTTAGACGCAGATGCAGCGAATGCACGGAAGTAAGCATCATTGTCAAAGAAGTATGTATGCTTCTTTATGTTTGAACCCCATGTGCCTGGTACAGGATAATAAAGGGGAAGAGGGGGGAGGGAGAGGGGGATGAGGAGGTGTATACTACTGGGGAAACTGAAGTTTGGACACACACACTCCTCTTTCGAGGTTCCCTTCTCAGACTACCCATGAGCACACACCTGAGGGCCTTCCTGGCTGTCCTAGTGACACCAGTTCCCCCGCAGCAGAGTGTGGTCACAGTACTGCAATGACTGCCACCTCTTTGGCTGCGGTTAGAAGGGGGTTAAAGCTGAGGTTTCTAATTGCTCCCAGGAGGTCTAACTACCTGTTGATTAGGTCCTTTTGGGATCAGCATCAAACCGGTAACAATAATAAACACTCCCTTCATTGGAATTCAGTAATGACCCTGCCTGCCTTGCAGGCCTGGTGGCCATGGGGAGGGAACTGGCTGTTATGGGGTCTAGACCTGCAGGCCATGGAAAGGGATGATTCCTAAAGCTGGTGTGGGCTCAGAGGTGCAGCTAACTTGTTGGCAAGCTCTGCTTTGCAGATATTTTTGGCTGCCCAGCTGCTTTCGTGTTCCTAAAGCACAGGCACCTTAGGGAGGACCCTCCACAGCCATCTAGGGGAATCAAGAGGTGGAACTGGGTGGTCTTTCCACAGGCATCTAGGAGTTTTTGAGGATGGCCGGGTAACTGATTTGTGCATGTGTTTTCCCAGGAGTTTCCTTCTTTATATACAAATGTGTATGGATAAATGTGTGAAGGGATATGAGGGGGGGGGGGCTAGAATTACACATGTGTCCTCTGCCTGGCTTCTTCATCTATCTAAAGATGTTCAGAACACTTACTCTCACGGTCATCCAACATAATAAAGTGTTGCCTCTCTCTTGCAAAGTACTGAACGTTGTACTGGAAGTGAGAGAGAAAACTGGCGTGGCTATATGGGTACATATTTGTATCACCAGTAGGTTAAAAAAAAAAAAAAAAGATTCCTCAAGTTCAGTCCTACTGAATTCTGGGAACATTGGGTAAACATTTTGTTAGGCAAACTGTTCTTTTTCCTTCCCTGCCAATCTATTTTAGGCATCTTTCCATGCCATTATGTATTTGCCTCAATCTGTTGGGAAGATTTAGGGTAATCCAGAGTAAGAACAAAGCAAAATACATTGAGCCATTGTCTTCTTGCTGAACATTTTGGACACTGCCAATTTCTGGCTACTGCAAATAGAGCTGCAGACTTTCTTTCTTTCTTTCTTTCTTTCTTTCTTTCTTTCTTTCTTTCTTTCTTTCTTTCTTTCTTTCTTTCTTTCTTTCTTTCTTTCTTTCTTCCTTCCTTCCTTCCTTCCTTCCTTCCTTCCTTCCTTTCTCTCTCTCTCTTTCTCTCTCTCTTTTAATGTACCTTGTACAAGTAGTTTCATAGTTAAGTCACATTTTAAAAGGCTGGGCTTTCACAGCCTGGAGTAGTACATGAATGCCCTCTTCTTGGTGTATGGACAGTAGACATTTTAAAAATGTACGTGTGTGAGCCTGCATGACTTTACACTGAAGCCAAGAGAGGGTGGTGTTGGCTCTCTTGGAACTGGAGTTACAAATGGCGGTTAGCCATGATGAGGCTTCTGAAAACTGATCTTGGGTCCACTGTAAGAACAGTAAGTGGTCTTAAACACTGAGCCATCTCTCTAGTCCACTTGTAATACATTTTTAGCTACTTAGTTCATTGTGATGCTGGTGATAAAACCCAACGCCCAGTGCGTGCTAGGCAAGCACTCTGCCACTCTTCTGTACCTTTAGCCAAGAATAATCTCACTTAACTGTGACAATTTAAGTGTAACAAAAGATAGATATCTCAATAATACTTTAATTCCAGTTTTCTTTTTATGACATCACATTTATTATGTAATTGTAATGCAAATGTTTAGGGAACATACAAAAATAATCTAGACTTTCCATGCACTGTTCAAATAAGTTCATCAATTATATTTTGTGCTGTTTATTACTTTTTCCTCTATGCATGTTTAAATCTATGCTGTCTAACATAGAAGCCAATAGCTAGGTTACACTGAAGTAGGATAAAGCAAATAATTCAATCCTGTGGTCACATCTGTCATTGTGTAGCCCAGGTGCCTGGAATCACACACACATGGTGACTGGCTACTGCATCATCGGAGAAGATACAGATCAGGACAGGAAGTGCCACTGGCCTCCTCTGAGTTAGAGGAATCCATACTCTTTAACCTTTAAAGTTTAAGTAGAGAAAGTTCTTGCATTTTCACCTAAATACTTTAACGTGTACTTCCTAAAAATAAGAACATTATGTCTCTCAGACAGGGTGGGTAATGTCAATATTAGCTAATAAATTCACGGCATTTGAATCTCATCAAGCACTGTAAAATTGAAGCTGGGGATGTGGCTCAGTGGGCAGAGTGCTTGCCTAGCATACACAAAGCCCTGGGTTCCTCCCCCAGGTCTCACGGGATGAAGGAGAGGGCTAAGCCCACACATTGTCCTCTGACTTCCACATGTGTGTGTATGCTATGAATGAACTGAAATAATGTTTTTATTTAAAACGTAAAGAAATCTTTATAGCTTGTTTTTTTCCTGATTAAGATTGGATTATACATTTCGTTACTTGTTAAGAGTCTTTTTTGCTGCCATACCTTCAGAATTAAGAATTTGAAATGTATATATAGTCTATAAACCCCTCCAGGGTGAATCATTTGTTTTATGTGTTTAACATTTAGAACCAGGCCTGGAAGGAAATCAGTGACTGGAAAAGTGACTGGCTGAATGACTGAATGGGTGAATGACTGAATGACCGAGTGACTCAAAGGATGAATGAATGAATAAATGGATGGATGAATGAAGGGATGAATTTCTTCACCCCCTTTTACTCCTCTTTAATTACTATCTTTCCTCTCCTTTCTCCAAAATCCATACAGAAAAAAAAGCCACATACAATTATTTTGGAAACACGCTGTCGAAAAGCCACTCAGGAAAAGGTATTATTAATAGGATTGTAGACTGGCGCCTCAGTCTTTGCAAGACTTTTTGGCAATGTTGATTATTTAGAAAAAGCAGCCTCCCTTGTCCCAGCAATTCTGCCTCTTAGGACTTTCACTGGAGAAGCATGCACACACAACACGGCAGGTAGAAGGATGCTGACTGCAGCTGGCAGCGTGAGTTGGGGGATACATGCATACCAGTAGGGGAATGGGTAAAGACACATACGGAACACCCATACATTTTGCATAGAATGTTCTTCATATTTTTTCAGTACGAGGGACTAAACTTGGCCTTGAGAATGCTAGGCAAGGCTTCTTTAACTGACTTTTATCTCTAGTCCTCGTTTATTGGTCCAACTCTAGCCCTTAATTTAGTAAGAAAGTATCTACCATGTGATACATACTGTTAGAGATTTAAGTGATGGAGGGAGGGTTGCAGAATACACGAGGCAACTGGATAAGACAGGATGGAGCTGTAGATACTGACAAAGATGAACCCTTCCAAACATCTTAAAGTACCAAGGAAACTGGCAACACTACAATACGAAACAGTAGGAAGGTTATTTAATGCTCAGATGTAATCACAAATGTAATCTATAATCATATGCATGAGTATTAAAATGTGAGGGACATGGACCAAACTGTCGTCGCCTTGGGAACAGACCAGGGTTTCTTCCTGTGTTCAGGGATATTTTAATTTTATTCTATTTTGTGTCCTCCAGCCCCCATGAGGATGCTCTATGCATGGCCAGTGAAATTAAAAATAAATAAATAAGCACACTAATGGGAGGTCTAACAAGCATGCCAGCTGAAAGAGAGAAGGCACTATTTAAACATTAAAGAACCAAGGGCAGCGGCTACAGCACTCTCAGAATGGAAATTGACCTGGAGGCTCTTGCCATCCATGACGCCAACCTATATATAATCTAATACACGAAATACTGTGTTCTCATGGGCATCACCTGCCAAGCTTGTATATTTATCTTCATAAGACTTCATGGGTTGCGTGAGCGGAGAAGAAAAAAGGAAAATAATATTTGTAGTAAGTCTAACATATCCAAAGCTTTGGTTGTATTTGCTGTTTCATTCAGTTATAGACTCTCCAAGAAGCGTTGCTGTTTTCGTCTATTTGTATTGCTCTGCCAAAGTATCAGAGGCTGGGTAAAAAGGTTTAGTTAGTTTAGAACGTCGAAGGCTTAAGAGCAAGGGGCTGGCATTTGCTGGCATTGGTGAAGGTCTTATGAAGGATGGCATCACTAGGGCAAGGACATTTGTGAAAGAGGTGCTGGGATGAGAAGGAAGGTTTGCTTTTATAACAACCAATTCTCAAGAGAACCAGCCCAGCATCAATCCCTTCTAAGGATGGTGTTCTCATGATCTAACCACCTTCCACTAGGCCTGGCTTCTTTTAGATCCCATCACCTCAACGCAGCTCCAGTGGGTACCAACCCTTTAATGCATGGAACTTCAGGTGGGACGCAGTGTGGCTTCCTTAAAAAATGTGCGCCATGGGTTCAAGTGTTGCAGCTTGGATGCTAGTGATGGAAATGTTAATTATCTGCATCTCAGCTGAAGGAGGCACACTGGGGATGCATTCTCAATGTCATCCTGGCCCTTGTCCCTCCTGCATACATTCTTACTTTGGTGGTCTCAGCTCACCCAAGGCTTAATGTAATGAATCTAGCTGACGACAGACTGTGACTTTTGTGAGCTATAAAACCACCTCCCCGCTCCACCTTAACTAGGCATGGTGGCCCACATCTGTGGACTTTGTGAGGCAGTGACATTATAGTCAAGGCCATCCTCATCTGCATAGGAAGTTTGAAGCCAGCTTGGGCTTCAGGAAACCCTGTCTGGATAAGCAAAACTAAAACTAAAACTTTCCTCTTTCTAAACTCTGGGGTATTCTGTCATAGAAACAAGCTTAAGGCATACCTGAACCAGCCTCCATTCTGAGGATGGGGAAACTGAGGCCTAGGAATTTTTTTTTTTAAAAATCAATTTTATGTATTTGTTTTGTGTGTGTGTTACCCACAGAACAGTGTTTCAGATCCCGTGGAGGTGAAATAACAGATAGTTGAGAGCCTCCCAGTTGTGGTGCTGGGAACTAAACTCAGGTCCTCTGGAAGAACAGGGAGTGTTCCTAACTGGCCAGCCATCCCCGGCCCTCTCTTTAGTTGTAGGGGTATTTTGTTTAAAATGCAGGGAAAGTGATTTTAGAAGATGGCGATGGACGATGGACAAAGGTGCTTGCCATCAAGTCTAATGCGCTCAGTTTCATTCCCAGAACCCGAATGGTGAGAGCTGAACTCTTACAGATTCCCCTATGACTTCAAATACATGCCATGGCATGTGGAGGCCTGCTCCCCATGCATGTGTGCACCTGAACACACACACACACACACACACACACACACACACACACTGAATTCCATGAAGACTGTTCCAAGCTTTCTTGACAAACTCCCTCTCTTCCTCTGTGTCCCACAGCATCCCATCTCAAGAGAGACCAGAGGGAGAAAAGTGGGAGATGGATGGGTGAGGTGGTTGGGGTGGAGGGGGAGGGTGGGGCACGAAGTGGGGGGGGGGATAAAGGCGGCCCCAGAGCAGTCAATAAAATAAGAAGAAAATGAACAGTAGGGAAAGAAGGGGTCTGGGCAGGAAGGAGCAGTGGATACCTGGTCTCATTAACTAAATAGATGACAATGATCTATACCAGATGGATTATTGGTTGTTGTCACTGTTATTATTTTGTGGTGCTGGGGTTAGACTCTGGGGCTTCACGAACATTAAGTCAGCACTCTACCACTGTCTCCAGCCCCTGAATTTTCTTTTTCTTCTTCCTTCCTTCCTCCCTCCCTCCCTCCCTCCTTCCCCCCCCTCTCTCTCTTTCTTTCTTTCTTTTTTTTTTTTTTTTGAGAAAGGGTCTATGTAGAAGAGGCTGACCTTGCACTCATAGAGATCCACCTGCCTCTGCCTAAGTAATGGAGTTAAAAATGTGCAGTGTCATACTTAATTCAAAATGTATTTATTTTTATCTTTAATTTTTATCTTTTTTTTCCCCCTGAGACAAGGTTTGTCTGTGTGTAGCTCTGCCTATCCTGGAACTTGCTCTGTAGACCAGGCTAGCTTTGAACTCAAACGATCCATCTACCTTGCCTCTGCCTCCTGAGTGCTGGGATTAAAGGTTGCTACCACCACCCAGCAGAATGTATTTTTTTAAAGAGCTCATGCTCCAGGTCCAAACTCACAATGGAGCTGAGGGTGACCTTGGACTTCTGATCCTACTGTCTCTACCTAGTAAGTGTAAAGGTTATAGATGTGTGCCACCATGCTTGGTTTCAGAATTAAAAAGAAAAAACAAAGCACCTTTTCCCTAATGGTGGGACAGATGGGGAAGCTGGGGAAGAGTGCAGAGGAAGTGTGAGCTTAGTCACTGCCATCTTTGCTTTGCTTTGGTGATGCTGGTGGTGGACCCCCAGCTGCTGCCTCAAGGGCCTCACTGAGCACATGGTTTGCTGCAAGTCTTGAGCAAGGAACACCCTGGAGTCATGCTACATACAGCAGAAGCAAGACCCAAGTTTGTCCACCCTTTTGAAATTGTGATATGCAGTCATACACAAAGTCAAGAACTACGGAACTGAGTTACTTAGTAAATTGTCAAAGCTTCCCTTTTAATATTGCGAGTCACCTTTAAGATTCTGCAGTGGGCTTCACACATGGTTTTCCTAGGGTGCGTGCACTCGGTGGGCAGGAGCTGAAACCTTTTCTATCACTGTCTTACAGGACTTCAAAGCTTGCCCTTTGCCCTAGACATAGGTTCTTGATGATGGAGAAACCTGTGCAGCAGCAGCAAAGCAGGTGAAGCAGGGGGGGGGCGAGGGTGATGGAAGAGAAGACGGAGGAAAGAGGGAATGAGAAGAAGGGAAGAATAAGGAGAGAGAGTGATGGGAGACTGACAGGAGCGGTCAGAGCGAAATGGGAGGGGAAGCGGAACCAGGGGGCTGGGGTGGGGGGCTGGCAGAGAGGTAGGAGGGAAGAAAGCATCTTCCACTCTCAGGGAGGAACTCCATGAGATCTTTCCCCATATCCTGAAGGTTAATAAACCGGGCTGGGAAATTAAGAATGAGTTCTAATTGAGGGTTAGCAAAAAGCCCGAGGAAGTGTGAAAGCTTCTCCTAGCTTCCATCTAGCTGCCTCCCAGAAATTAAGAATCCCAGCCCGTGAGATATATGAGCCCCGTCTCTCCACACCCATGTCTGTGTTAGAGCCTGGGGAATGAGGTATCTTCTAAAGCGTTGCTTTAATGTGAGTAATTATAATTAAGCAAGAACATCATAGGCTATAATCACATACACCCACTCCGTGAAGCACTGGGAAGAGGCAGGTACTGCCACAAATGCACAGGAAGGAGTGTTCTAGAAGCGATAACAGGATGTAAAACCAAACATGGGAGCCTTACTGCTTATTAGCTCCTACTGCTTCAATAAAACATGTGTCCCTTTTGATATTTCAAAAGCACCAGGCTTAAATCAAGTGGTTTTCTCTATGATTGAGTTGCTTTTAAAAATACTTCCAAGGCAATAGATTCTGTATAGAGGTTACTTTGTGTGTGTTTTGGGGGGGAGAGGGAAGTAGTGTCTCATATAGCCCTGGAGAGCTCTGAATTTACTATGTAGCCAAGGATGACCTTAAACTCCTAATTCCTGTCTCCTCTTCCCAAGGGATAGGTTACAGATGGCTCTACCTCACATGGAACCCATACCCATTTATTTATTTAAAGTATTTTTACATTTATTTATTCTGTGCATGTGTGTGGAAGTAGCCATGCCCCAGCATGTATGTGGGGGCCAAAGGACAGCTTGCAGGCCCAGGGATTGAACTTAGGTCTTTGGGCTTGGTGGCCAACATCTTTATCCACTGAGCCATCTCACTGGCCCTGTCTTTTTTTTTTTTTTCTTTTCATGTGGCTCATTTTCTGAGTACATTCGATAATGGTTTCACACTGTGGTTCATGGAAAGTTGGATTTTATTAACTGAAGTTAAATTTTTAATAATCTTCATTAATCATTCCTTAAGTTATAAAAAAAAAATTGGGCAGTCTCACTTTGGGGCTTTTCTGCAAGGAGCCCAGTTCTAGCTCCCATAGTAGAAAGCTGGCCTATTTGGATCATGGAGCAGCTAGCTCATAGACCGAAGGTGACCACTGTCTCCACTCTGACTTCCTGGGACCTACTGTGACTATTCCAAAAGAGTCCAGATGTACAGAGGATCTGTGTCCAGCTTTTCTCTCTGGGCCATCTTTGTTGACTATGAATTCAGAAGGCAACCCCCGAACCATCTAGTGCTATAGAAACCTGACACTGACTGTCCATCATCTTCATTAGCAGACCTTGCTGCCTGGAAGGAGCTCGTTGGGTCTGAACCACTGACCCAAGGTTCACTCTTCCTCAAGGTTACATGGTGACAAAGCTGTTATCAGTGCTTGACTTCTGTGTTCTGTAGCTTAGACTGAATACTTGAGAGACAACTCCCAGGAAAAAAGATTTAGTTTGGTTTGTGGTTTTGGAGCATTTGGTTCACAGTTATTTGGCCCCTGTGTTTGGGCAGAGTATCATGATGGTGAGAGCAGGTTGCAGATGAAGCCCTTACTCTGTGGTAGGTGGGAAGCAGAGAGAGAGGAGCAGACATGGGGTCGTGATAAACAACCTTCAAGGACACACCAGTGATTTATCTCCAACTCCTGCCTCTGAAACTTTTTATAATCTCCTCAAATGGTGCCACCAGCTGTGCCCAAGTATTCAAAACATGAGCCTATCTGGAACCTTTCATATTCAAGCTATAAAAGTTTCATTCAGTGCCCCACACTTCCCCCATCTCTTAGCATCTAGGATGATGACACAAACATCTTGGGGTAGCTGTTCTAGGGAAGGTACAGTGTTAAATAGCTGGCATCTTCCATTTGACCCTTAGAATCTTAGGAAGCATTGTTCCAACATTACAGAAGAGGTTACAAGGTTTGGGAATGTTCAGTGTTAATCGGTAACCTGAATTACCCACGTGACAGTGCCTCCAGGTGCACCACTGAGGAATTGTCTTGATTATGTTAATTGAGAAGACGGTGCACATCCAGGGTCAGGGTCCAGTTTCCCTTGTGAGTGGCACCTCTCACTGGGACGTGATCTGTACAAACGGGAGAAATGTAAGTGAACAGCAGCGATTCCCTTTTCTACGCCTCCTGTCTGTGGCGTCAGTGTGACCAGGTGCCTCAGATTCCTGACTTCTCCACCACGATGCTCTCTAAGCTCTATCTATGCCTCACAATGAAACTTTCCTCTCTCAAGTTGCTTTTGCCTGGTTACTTTATCACAATGACAGGAAACATAAAGACAGAGCTGATTTAAGGTCCCATCATTTGTGGTGAAGCCAGTACTTAAACCCAGGGTCATCTCCCTCTTAAAGGTTTGCTCCCTACCCGTTGTCATCAGCTTCGGTCCCAATACCTTTAAGGTCCCGAGGCTTGCTTCTATCTTAATCCAGATACTCCAGAGAAAAGGGGTTCCTTGGATATTCTCATGAGCTCATTGGCAGGGTTTGGCTGGAACTATTCTCTTCCAGATAGTCTCCTGAGGATGAAGATGGCTTTCAGAAGTGAGGCTGGTCCTCAAAATGAGGAAGAGAAGCGCCAACCAAGAAGCATTGTGAGGAACACATTTTAGGATGAGGAACAGCTAGTGGAGAAAGCGAGCCATGGCCAGTGAAGGTGTTTGACCCAGGCAGAAAGGTTCTGTTATTAGTTACAAAGAAAGGGAAGGTGCTATGTTATCTATTTATTAATTTAAATTTAGGAATTGCAGCCTGGGTGCTGATAGGTTTCAATAAAGTACTATGACAGGCTGAGTGTGGCCTGTTTTTCCAGCAGAAAGGTAGAAGGCCAGGGCTTTGCTAAGAGAGGCCCTGTTGGCCTGTGTCTACCATGCAGGATGGCTGATAGTTCTGACTCAGGAGTCATGCAGGGCTTGAAAGCTGAAATTTCTATCTTAAATACAGGTTAATATCCAGAAATTGCTAATTGCTCTCTCTCTCTCTCCTCATTTCAACCTCACCTCACTGTGTATTTCAAGACGGACTCTTCTAACAGCCCATCCCTCATCTCCCTTCTGTGAGGATTGCATGGTAACAGAAGGTTCTTCACAGGAGATGAGAATACAACGAAACATTGACCTACCTCCTCCTCATCCTCCTGCCCTGCAAATACTCTCTGAGAGAGAAAAGGGAAAATCCTGACTGGGAACAGTACAAAGGTGAATTACAAAAACCTTTCTATTTAAAAAAAAATTGCAAACTTCTTTACCCAGGTCACTGTTTTAATTTCCTCTGAAGCAGATGATAAAATGTAGGGAGGGACCTAAATGAAAGTGTATTCACACCCTGGGCGTGGCCCATTAGTGGGCTGCGGATCAGTCTGCTGGGCCACAACCAGTGACCAGTGGCCAGCTTCGACTATGTTTGCTCTCCTTCTTACTTGAAAAATGGAACTGTGGGCATAAAGATAAATACTTAGAATGTAGTCGGGGACTATATTGGCTTAGGAAAGGAATGAATATGTAGCAACAGTTAAAAACAGAAGTGGCCATGAATTTGAGCGAGGGGGTAGTGCACACGGAGAGGGTTGGAGGGAAGAAGGAGTAAGAACGTTGTAATCACATTATATCTCAAAATTATGAAAATATAAATTAGGTAACTTCCAAAAAATAAAATGAACAAAGCATCTTATCACGGGCCACATACACTGAAGATAATACACAAAACTTGTGGTTTGGTTATATATGTAATACGTGCATAATTATACATTGGATCATGAAGTAAAATTCATTTCATATTATTAGTTGAGTTCTTATAGTCTGAAAATGGATCATCTTGGAAGATTGACGAAGCATAGGAGTTTTTGCTAGAGCAGACGTTCCTAGCTTTAAAGTGTGTGGCCAAACAGAATCTCTGGTTTTGATGACTGCGAGGCAGAGTTGTCTAGGAGCAAAAAAAATAAACAGTGACAACAGATCCCACCAAAACCTATGAGGTTTTTGAGAGATGTGCGTTGAAGAAGAAACTCCAAGAAAGGTCAAGTAGGATCTCAAGTTACTAACATCTCAGGGCCTCCTCCAGGCCAATGCCTAATTCCTCTTTCTAGATTGGGCAGGTACAATTCGTAGGTTAAAATCTTCACCCCAAGGATCAGGAGGTGGGCTTTAGGGAGGGGATCAGGTGAGAAAGGACCTTCAGGACTAGAATAAAAACCTTAATACCAGAGGCTTGAGAGATTTCCATCACCTCTACCACCCAAGTGAGAGCAGAAGGACAGTTGTTTATGAATCAGAAAGCAGGTCCTTGGTACAGAATTTCTTGTCATTTTGATTTTGCACTTGGAGAGTTTGTGCAGATGGAAGCACCATCAAACGTACAACGAAGGGTAAGGAGCAACTCCAGTGACATTGTTCCCAGGTGGTACACCTCTCTCAAATGTGTTCATGAGGACAAATCAACAGTGGTGACATTTCCTGCTCTATATTGTATGCCAAGAATTACATCTCCTCCAGGAGTTTCAATGACTCCTGTTGCCTGGGATGTGGCGCACAGTGCTTCCTACTTGCTGTGGTTTATTGTTGTTACTATGTGGGTTTGGTCTTCTTTCTTATATGGGAGATACCAGTGCTATACAACCTGATTTAACTGCAGGTCATTGGACCATAAGAAATTACATCTGAATTTCAAGAAGAGGGGTCACAGAGGATGCAGCATGCCTAAGCTTCTTGGTTCTTTTTGTTTGAGTGGCATGAATTTTTATGAGGTCGCAGATATTTGTGAAAGTTTCTATTGCAGTTAAGTCTGAATGGATACTGAGGTGGCAAAGGGGTGGGCTGCAGGTGATGTGTTGACTGCTGCCCAGAACACAGGCCCCCTAATCTTATCTTTAGCAGATCCAGTTTTTTCAAGTGATGACAACCTATTTAGTCCATGTACTTTGTGACTGTGAGCCCCAAATGGTCTGAGTCACACAATGTATTTTATGTTATCAATTACACTCATTTCTTCAGAGATGGGTGCCATGCCTTGGGATGGTCATGTTGGTTAATTTTCAAGACTCTGACTTAGAGGGACAGTACAGAGGTAGTCCCAAGCATTTAATACAAATAAAGAAGCACAGGGCTCAGACGTCAGGTTGAGATGCTCAATGATTCCCAGGCAGTACGGATGAGATCCGTGTCACAGATGACAGCATTGATGGGAAGGGGGGGGTGGAGGAAGAAAGGCAGACAGGCAGGGTTTACCCATTCGTTATACTTGAGTACCTGCCTTGAGTAACAACACGGACTATTTTAATACTGGGATGTTCCCTGTGAGCTGGTCAGTATCCTTCTAAACCTTGTGGAGTTTATTTCTGATAGTAATACATTGAAAACATATACTTAATCCGCTTCATACTTGGTTTTTCTTAAAACAACATCCTTATGTCAGATGTTGACTTAAAGAACCTTTATCCTAGGATACCAAAAGGGTGAGTGTGTTATGGATTTCAATAGCTGTAGTTGGAACTAATCTAGAAAATTCCTTTTTGTGCCTACTTGACCCCATACCAAGAATATTCTTAAAAATATTTGGCTTTTACTTTTTTTGGAGACTGAAAGGCTTTTAAGGCAATTTCGTTTCTTGGTTGGTTGGTTTATCCTACCTGGTACAGTTTAGATATAAAATGTCCCTTATAGGTTCATGTCTTTGAATATTTGGTTCCTAGCTTGTAGCTATTTGGGAGGCTGTGGAGAACTGGAGGCGCAGCTAGGGAATGTGAATCAGTGGAGGGTGGGTTTTGAGAGTCATAGTCAACTCCTGCTTCTAGTCCCAACCTGTATGCGCTTCCTGATCCACATACATGTGAACAAGCAGCCACAGGCTCCCAGTGCCATGGTGGACTGAACCGGCTTACACCACATGCCGAGACAGACCCTTCTATCTGACCGTGGTTTCCTATAAGGCATTTGATCACAGCATCAAGAAAAGTTACTAACATGCCATCCCTGCTTCCTTGACCACCATTAGTCTTCTCTTCTGTGCTATAAAAATATTAAACTGTTTAGAATTCCAAACTCCATACTGATGAGAACAGGAGACAGAAAGACAGAGACCCCCCCCCCCCCAGGCAATACTTCCAAGAAGGTCCTGGAGGTCAGGAATGCCAGAGGAGAGGCCTGTTCTCACTCCTTCGCTCCTAAGCAGCATCCCTGCCTAGTCATGACTACATGACTGGGCATCTTGTGGTTGGACCAACTGGACTGACCAGATTTTCCCCTGTCTGTGCTTCACCCCAGTTTCTGTCATAAATTCTTTTGGTTTTGTTTTGTTTTTTGAGTCAGGGTTTCTCTGTGAAATAGTCCTAGTTGTCCTGAAACTCACTCTGTATATCAGGCTGGTCTTGAACTCACAAAAATCCACCTGCCTCTGCCTCCTGAGTACTGGGATTAAAAGTATGTGCTACCACCACCCAGTATAAATTCTTTAAAAAGTTGAAGAACCTCAATAATTCTCTATTTCCCGGGACCTTTACTGTTATACAGAAACTCTGGGAGCCCCCACCTCTGTATTTTTCTCTCTTGCTCCCACCTATGGTTCTATAATAAATTTCTTTCTAAAATTTACCCTCTGTGGTCAGTGAGCTTGATTATTTAAATCTATGAGACAAGAATCAGAAAGCTACCAGTTGAGATGGCTTTGTGGTAGTTGACTTCCCAGGACCCTGGCTTCTTGTTCTCAAGACACAGTAGTGTTTCTGAATCAATGTGACGCTGTGGGCTTTTATTCATACTGGTTCTCATCTTCCTTCCTATCTCCTTCCTTTGGTTTATATCTGCTTACTCTTTTGGACTCATAATCTCCAGTTTGGTAACCAGTAGCAGCCACACATAGATCCTGAGGCACTTGATTGGTGAGTAATGCTGGTAACTGAATTTTTCTACTTTATTTCATTTCAATTACAAATTTTAAACCAAAGCAATATAAAATATGTTTCCGTTAAACACAACTTAATTGCTTCAATAGGGACTACATTTTACTTTAACTGTTGAAAAGTTGGCGCTGAAATGGAGATAGGCCTTGAGAATAAAATACAAGCTGTATTTCAAAGATGGTACAATAAAAGAATGTAATTCATCTCATTAATAATTTTATATTAATTGCACAGTGAAATGGCAATATCTTGGACATGTTGAGTTGCATGAAATGAAGTATTAGGATGGTTTTTACCTGTTCAATCTTTATTTTTGAAATATGCTGAAAATTTAATGTTATATCCATTCCCATACTCTATTCCTGCTAAGCAGAACTGGGCTAAACCACATGAGATAACATTGCCATGAAAAATCTCAGTCACCTAGGCTGGGCACAGCCCCTACCAGCGAGCTTCATGAAACACCCACTTGCACAATTAACTGACGTTCATTAATTAAAACTCTTGTCAAGAGTCTGTCTCTCCCACTAGGCTTTAAGGGACCTAGAACATAGTGACTATCCCATAAATGTGAAGTGAGTTCATGCACTGAACTAGCCATGTCAAGATCATAAGTGTCTTTAAATGTGATTTTGGACATACTGTCTTTTAGATAAATTTTCTGTCTTACATTTTAAAATGTTCTGGCTAGGTCTCTGAGCCAGCGTGTGCAGTATGCAACATGAGGAACTGTACAGACAGCCCTACAGCAAATAGGTTTTTCTAACTCCTGCCCCTTGGAAGGTTGCCAGAGTCATGAGGCGCAGGGTTGAGCAAAGGGTGAGCTCCAGTGTTGGAGAAAGAAGGGAGGGGTGGAGAAGGCAGGAAACAGGACTTTTCTCCTCAGCAATGTGAGCTAAGCATAGGCTGCCAAGCCAGCAGTGCTGTGGAAGGGTGGGAAGGAGAGACAGGCTGGCTGTGGTGTGCCACTGGGTGGAGTTATAATTTATAACAAGGGAGGGGCAGCTCAAGAAAAGAAAGATCCTTTAAAAAATTCTGCTGAAGCCTAATTAAAAAAATTCTATTTCCTCCTGCTACATTTTAAGAATTATTTTCAGTCATATGTTCATGGAACTATTAAAATCACCCCCTCTCCAAATCCAAAGGTGGCCAAGATCGCTTCTCTAGATTGTGAAGATAGATAATGTAAAGTTGTGAAGCCATAGATCCTTCCAGAAAAATGTGTACTACGTAGCAGAATGAAAAGGAAAAAAAAAAAAAAAAAAAAAAAGTCAGTTCCTTCCATCAAGAGGTGGGTCATTTTTTTGGCAGTTCTTAATTCCGTTTTCAATCACTGGGACATTAGAGAAACCTTACAGAAGCTAAAGCTTGAAAAGAGTTGGAACACTGGGGCTGCTACCCCTCCACTGACTTTGGAATCTAGCCACCGTGAAGAAGTCTACGCTAGCTTGCTAGATACCAGAGACAGAAGGCCAATCACCTGTGTCTGCCCCATCAGCTGCTAGATGCACTCATAACAGCAGTAGGTAAGTACCCTGCCTGCAGAAGAACCTTCCTGCAGAGCCCAGCCCCAATTACCAGGCCACAAAATGATAGACTAATAAGTGATTGTTGTTTTAAGACTCTAAACCTAGGTATGTTTTTTAATTTTAATTGTAGTACTGTGGGTATTCTATGGGGGAATGTTTATTTTCTCCAAAATTCATCCGCCAAAACCCAATCTCCAGTCTGGGGCCTTGGGAGATCATGAGAGCTTCTCACTTCTGCATGGGAGGTATTGGAGGAGTTTCTCTCTCTCTCTCTCTCTCTCTCTCTCTCTCTCTCTCTCTCTCTCTCTCTCTCTCTCTCTCTCTCTCTCTCTCTCACACACACACACACACACACACACAAAAGGACCTCGGGAGCTTGTTCACTGTGGCCTCAGTGGGAGGAGGCAGACGAAGATAGTATGTATAAGGAATGCTCCCTCAACAGACACCAGGCTGGTTGGTTCTTTAATCTTGAAATTCTGGATTCCAGAATTTTGACAAATAAATACCCTGCTTGTTAGTTACCTAGTTTTGTTCTGGTGGAAGTGCCACCTCAGCCCCTGCCATCCATACCATATACCCCAAAGTTTGGAATGATTGAGTGGAAGCTTCCCCCGCTCCCTAAATCCTGCCCCCTCAAACCTGCCCCCTCAAAGGCCACCAAACAGCCACCCCTCCCCTAGAGCTGCCCTCGTGTTCCAGGACACCTCCCCCCCCCCAAGCCTGACAAAAGCCAGCTCCTCCCCAAGGCTGCTCAAGACCACATCTAGAGCCTACTTAAGGCCCTGTTAGCCATATCTGCCATGTGACTCTTCCCCTATCTTCCAAGGGTCACCCAGGATTGCTTTGCTCTGTTTATTAAATCTGATTGGGCTTGGTTGGCTTATTCCATCAGCCGAGGTGGGAACTCAGTAACCAGGGACTTTTGAAACTTATCAAGTTTATGTTTGTGTGTTGAACTGTTATTCGAAGGCTTGGGATTGAATCCAGGGTGACGTCGTGTACAGTTTATGGTATTTTTGTTATTGCTGATTGGAAGAAATTGGCATAGTAAAACAATAACAACCTCTCAAAGACCACATTTTAATGAGCAGGTATGATGTTCACATAGGATCTTAAAATGTACTAGACAAGAATTCTTTCTCTGTCTCTCTCTCTCTGTGTATGCATGTACGTATGTACACAAACAATTTCTAACATTTTTTGAAAATTACATTTTTGTTTCTAGGCGCACCACAGTATATGTATGGCGGTTAGGGCAAAACTTTTGGGGGTTGGGTTCTCTTCTACCATGTGGGTTTAGGAGCAAATTTAGGTTTGGGAAACAAATACCTTTACCAGTTTTCTTAATCAGTGTTCTAGTGCTGTGAAGAGACACTGTGACCATAGCAATTCTTGGGTTTTCGTTTATTTTAAAAACCTTTAATTGGGCTGGTTTACAGTTTCAGTGGTTAATTCCATCACTGTCATTGGGGGTGGGGGAGTGGGATGGTGGGGGGCATGGTGGCATGCAGGCAGAAGTAGCTGAGAATTCTACACCTGGTTCCTCAGGCAGCAGTAAGGAGAGACACTGGACCTGGCTTGGGCTCCTGAAAGCTCAAAGCCTATCCTCATTCAAACCACAGCACCAACTGAGCCATCCTGCTGTCTTGGGATTCTGTAACTAAATGTTTATTCTGTTTGAGCTTTGGCAGATTTGGTGTCTGGTGGGGGATCACTGCCTATTCCAGAGGCCGACCTCCTCTCCTTCCTCAAAGTATATATCTACTATGTAGCCCTTGCTAGACTGGGATGCACTGTGTAGCACAGGCTGGCCTTGAACTCACAGAGATTGACCTGCTTCTGCCTCCAGAGTGCTAGGATTAAAAGTTAAGTGCTACCATATCTGATGGCAGTGTCTTCTAGCTGTATTCTCATGTGGCAGAAGGACCAGACTGCTCAATGGTGTTTCCTTTTTAAGGGCACTAATCCCCTTTCATGAGAGCACCACCCTTCTAATCTAATTTGTCTCAAAATCTTCATTTCCCAGGGAGGATTTAGTTCATCATTCAGACAGTAGCATGCCCAGTAGATATGGCCTTAGCTCTCGGATGGGGAGGCCTTGGGCATCCTTGGTAACATGATATCATGAGCTTTGTAGGACTGTAATGAGAACCGTGACAGCCAATGTAATGTACCTGGATTAGAGGGCTTTGAGCAGAGATCATCTAGGAACTGAGGACCCTCCAAAGGTGTGGCCAGGGTGAAAGGAATCACAGAGGAAGCACAATGCTCTGGGTCTTGTTCCCACCCAAATATGCAAAAGTAAACTGAAGCCACGCCATGAGCAGAAGCTGTGGGCAGGGCCAAGAGGCTGTATGGCAGGAGCCCTGACCTTGAACTGAGATCAACCTCTGATCTAATTTATTCCTCCTACTTGTGTCTCACTGGCCAGATCAAACTGGAGACCACTGGACAGCATCTTGGGACAAAAGGCAAGGCAGACAGTAAGGGAGAGCAGATATGGGACAGTAAAAGGTATTCAGTTCCAGCATTTAAATCTAATAATCCCTGTGAGGCAGTTGGGTGGCTCAGTGGGTAAGAGTGCTTGCTGCATAAGCATAAATATCTGCGTTTGGATCCCCAATACCCATGTAAAAAGTGAGGCATGGCTATGTGTACACTGGCAGACCAACACTGGGGAATGGAAACAGGAAGATCACTGGGGCTTGCTGGCTGCCAAGCTCCAGGTTCAGTGAGAGATCCTGTCCCAAGTGACGAAGGTTGAGCATGGAGAGTATTAGAGAAGGAGGACACCTGACATCCTCCTCTGGCCTCTGCGCTTGTGTATCTACACACACATACACACACACAAGCAATAGTGCATATAAAAGCACTATACATGCACTTGACACTCACTTGCTAAAAATTATATTATTAGTAGTAGTAAAAATTATTTATATGAGCCTCCTGGTCCACAGCTGACTAAGAGCTAACTAAGAAGAACCCCTGGGACAACTGGAGACACACAGCTCCTTGGACTACAGTCAACTATTTAGCTGATTAAGATCAGTACCTGGGCCCACAATTGACCAAGAGCTGACTAAGAGTGAACCAAGGGAACAATGGGCAGACACCAGTGAAAGAATACAATAACAAAATAAAGAACAACAAGATATCACCAGAAGTTGATGGTTCTACAACCTCAAGACCTGAGCATAACAATGAAGAGGAAACAGAAGGAAACTATCTTAAAAACAACTTTATGAAGATAATAGAAGCTTTAAAAGAAGACAAAAAAATTTCTTAAAGAAAGAAGAAAATACAAACAAGATAGATTAATGAATCTGATAGAAAATAAAGAAAACCAAGAAAAAGAAAACAAACAGGTGAAAGAAACATTAAAAATTGAAGTGGAAGCAATAGAGAAGGCACAAACTGTGGCAAAGCTGGAAATAGAAAAACCGAAAAAAAAATAAACCAGAACTACAGATGCAACATAACTAACAGATTGCAAGAGATGGAAGAGAGAATCTCTGGAGTGGAAGATTCAATAGTGGAAATAGATATGTCAGTTAAAGAAAACACTAAAACCAAAAATGTCATAAGACAAAACATCTAGGAAATCTGGGATACCATGAAAAGACCAAACCTGAGAATATTGGAATTGAAGGAGAAGAATATCAGTGCAAAGACACAGAAAATATATTCAACAAAAATCATAGAAGAAAATTTTCCCAACCTAAAGTAGGAAACACCTATAAAGGTACAAGAAGCTTACAGAACACCAAATAGGCTAGATCCTCCCAAAAAGTCTGCTCACCACATAATAAGCCACTAAACCTACAGAACAAAGAAAAAAATACCAAGAGCTGAAAAATAAAAAGGCCAAATTACCTATAAAGGCAGACCCATCAGAATAGCACCTGATTATTCAATGGAAACAATGAAAGCAAGAAGGTCCTGGTCAGATGTTATACAGACACTAAAAGAGTATGGCTGCCAACCCAGGCTACTATACCCAGCAAAACTATCAATCACCATAGATAGAGTAAACAAGATATTTAAACAATATCTATCCACAAATCTGGCCCTATAGAAAGCACTAGAGGGAAAACTCCAACCTAAGGAAATCAGATACACTCATGAGACAACAAAGAAAAACCCAAAGAAGAGAAATACATACATGCTACCACCAAAAGGAAACCCAGGATTGCCAAAACAATTCTGCTCAATAAAAGAACTTCAGGAGGAATCACCATCTCTGACTTCAAGCCATACTACAGAGCTAAAGTAATAAAAACAGCCTGGTATGGCACAAAAACAGACTTGTGGATCAATGGAATCAAATCAAAGACCCCAACATTAACTCACATGCCTACGAAGACCTGATTTTTGACAAAGAGGACAAAAGCATTCAGTATCTTCAACAAATGGTGTTGGCATAACTGGATGGTAGAATGTAGAAGAAGGCAAATAGATCCAAACCCATCACCCTGTACAAAACTCAAATCCAAGTGGATCAAAGACCTCAACATAAATCCAGCTACACTGAACTTGATAGAAAAGAAAATGAGAAAAACCCTCCAACGCATTGGTACAGTTGACTACTTCCTAAATATGACACCAGTAGCACAGACACTAAGACAACAATGAATAAGTAGGACCTCCTGTAACTGAGAAATTTCTGTAAGGCAAAGGACACAGTCAATAAGACAAAATAACAGCCTACAGAATGGGGAAAAAGGGCGACAATATAACAACAGACACCCAGGAAATCCAGAGAATTATCAGGTCAGACTTTGAAAATCTATACTCCACTAAAATAGAAAACCTAAAAGAAATGGACAGCTTAATGGACAGTTACCACTTATCAAATTAAATCAAAATCAGATTAAAGACCTAAACAGACGTATAAACCCAAAGGAAATTGAAGCTGTTATTAAAAGTCTCCTAAGTAAAAAAAGCCCAGGACCAGATAGTTTCAGTGCAAAATTCTATCAGACATTCAAAGAAGAACTAATACCAATACTCCTCAAACTGTTCCATACAGTAGGATATGAAGGAACATTAGCGAACTCTTTTTATGAGGCCACAACCACCTTGATTCCCAAGCCACTCAAAGATCTTCACCATCCCTATATCTGACAGAGGAATGATCTCTAAAATAGACAGAGAACTCAAGAAACTAGAGCCCCAAACCTAAATAACCCAATTTAAAAAATGGTATTCGGAGCTAAAAAGGGAATTCTCAACAGACAAATTACAAACGGCCGAAAGGTACTTAAAAAAATTGCTCAACATCTTTAGCCATCAGAGAAATGCAAATCAGAACAACTCTGAGATACCACCTTACACCTGTCAGAATGGCTAAGATCATAAACACAGGTGACAGCCTATGCTGGAGAGGATGCGGAGCAAGGGGAACACTCCTCCATTGTTGGTGGGAACATAAACTTGTACAGCCACTCTGGAATGCAGTATGGTGGTTCTTCAGAAAACTGGGAATCAATCTCCCTAAGGATCCAGCAATACCACTATTGGGCATATACCCAAAGGATGCACATTCATACCCCAAGGGCATTAGCTCAACTATGTTCATAGCAGCATCATTCATAATAACAAGAACGTGGAAACATCCTATTCCCCTCAACTGAAGAATGGATTAACAAACTGTGGTGCATCTACACAATGGAGTACTACTCAGAAAAAAAAAAAATCCTAAAACTTGTAGGGAAATGCATGGATTTGGAGAATATCCTCCCGAAAGGTATCACAAGTCCAGAAAGATAGACATGGAATGTACTCACTCATAAGTGGACTTTAAATAAAAAGCGAAGTATACCCAAGCTGCAAACCACAGCCCCTGAACAGCTTGGGATCAGAAGGAACTTAAGAGAGACATCCAGAGATTCTCCTAGGAAGAGAAAATAGAGATCATCTTGGCAAATTGGAATCATAATGGGTTGCAACCAAGAAGAGGTGGGAACAAATCATGAGAGAAAGAGATGGTTGAGTGAGAGAAGCAACAAAGAGGGAGATAGAAAGAGATGGATATCTTGATAGAGAAAGCCAAGGTGGGGTTGGAAAGAGACTGGGTGCTAGGGAAACCTCCAAAAACTCACAGGATGTCCCTGGCTAGGACTCCAACCAATAGTGAAGGGGGTACCTAAACAGGACTTCCCCTATAATTAAATGAATAATCACCCTAAGCTTCATTGCAGAACCTACATCTAACAATAAATAGAGGTGGAGGCAGAGATCCATGGCTGAACAATGGGCAGAGCTCCTGGTCCAGCTGAGAGCAGAGGAGGAGAGTTTATATGAGCAAGGGGATAGGGATTTTGAGGAAAATTCCCACAGTAATGGCTGGCTGGAGCACTGGGGAGCTCACTGAATCAAGAACAGCCACTGGGGAACTATCTGGAAAAGGAGCTAGGCCCTCCAAGGGTAGGTAACTGTTGATTGGCACGGGCAGTATGTGGAGCCTTGATGGGTGGGATCAGACTGTGTTCCTGTGCGTGGGCTGGCACCTTGGAGCCCATCCCTGCAGTGGAACACCTAACCCAGTCTATATTGGGATGAGGAAACTGGACTTGTCTGGAGTGGATGCACCAAGCTGAGCTGACCCACCTTGGGACTTCTTGCCCTTTTTGGGGTGGGGATAGGGGAATGGGGAGGGAGGGAGGGAGGCTGAAGGCTAACTGGGAGGGATTAGGAGGAGGGAAGGGAGGGGGAACAGAGGGATACATGAATAAAAAAGACCTTTCTTGTGAATAAAAATGTAATTTATGCCTATAGGTATCAAAAGAAATACATGTATACATATGTGTATATGCATACATACAGACGGACAGACATATTATCTCACTAGGGGAAAACCACTGAATTTCCTTGGAGAAGCTGTGCTTTCAGTTGTGACTGGAAGCGAGAAGAATAAATAGAACGAAAAGCAAACACATGGAATGTACTGTGCAGGTGACATCCAGTTCTTTATGTTCATGTCTGCCTTGTGAGGTAGCTCCTCCTCCTTCTCTTTTTTCTTTCTTCTCCTACTTTTTTTCCCCCTTGGAGACAGGGTCTTACTATACGGTTCCAACTGGCCTGGTACTTGATAGACCAGGCTGGCTCTGAACTCACAGAGGTCCACCCCTTTGCCTCCTGTGTGCTGGAATTAAATATGGTGAGCCCCCCACTCCCAACCAGGTTCTTATCTCCATTTAAAAGAAACTGAAGCAGAGAGAGGTTGGGTAACTTGAGTGATGCTGCACAGCTAATAGGTAGCCTAGCCATGTTTTAAGGAGCCAAGGTATTTTTTTGTTTGTTTGTTTGTTTTTTTTTTCAGATAAAGAGCTAAAAGAAATGTAGAAGAAACAGCTACTCAGGTGCATGGGCTAGAGCACAGGTCTCATGCTGGTGTGGGGGTGGGGGAGATCACATAGGCGAGGTGAAGGCCATAGGCTGAGAAGTATGGCCTCCTTTCTGACAAGCAGTGGGAAGTCACTTGGAAGTTCAGAGGAAAAGCATTCTGAGTTCGAGTAAATTAATCCATGTGCAGACTGAAAATATAAAAGTCCAGAGAGTCTGCGAGCCAGGCAAGTAGCCAGAGGAGGCTGAAGTGGCCCAAATACTGGGCCGTAAGAGCTTGCATGAGATGGAGGGTCAGGACATTGGAATTTCAGTGCAAAAGCTTCTGGGCATTTGGAACTGATGAGGCCCGTGTGTCCTGGATGGATGAACCATGAGAAAAAGAGCAGGTAGTTTAGGATATATGCATCGGGTAAGTGAAGGCATCAGCTGTAACATTCTGCAACATTTATTGTGCACATGGGTGGTGGGGGAGGATGTGTATGTTTGCTAGTCACAAAACAAATAGCATGAAACTTAATCAACTACACATATCTTGATGAGTTGCACAACGGTGGCCCATTTCACCATATTTGCTCCCGGCAAATTCACTTGGGAGCTTGCAACAGCATAGGCACGGATTCAAAGACCTTCCCACCCTAATATCGAAGATGAGGGTCTTAGGGTGCTGGAAGCCAGCCCATCCTGGAAAATCTGGAAATAGGCTCTGTTGCCTGGTTGTCATGCTATCTCTCTAGTATCCCTGTGTTTTCTGCAGGATGCATCTCATTAAAAAGTGAAAGATGGATGGCTGACACATTTCTGAAGTGGCATTTTCAATGTCTCAAGTCCTGCTATCTTTTTTATAAGTGTCATTACCAAAACACAAGGGTGGAAAGAAGGCAGACAACAAGAAAAGTCTAGTAGGATCGTAAGCAGCCGAGGACTAAATCATGATGCTTGGGTTTCAGAGCCTTCTTGAAATCCACCAGACATGAATTAGCCTGGAGTAAAAGTAGGTGTTTATCTCAAGTCATTGCCTCCAACAGCCAACTACCTGTTGGAAGAAAGGTCTGATCGATGCCAACCAGAGCAGCCGTGCGTGAGCTGTTACACAGCAGTTAGTATTGATCAGAGCCAAAGGCTGCCCATAGGAATGTGGAGCAAACTGACAGGCAGAGAAGAGAGAAGGAAGCAGCCTTCGCTGGTGGCAGCTGTGCAGAGCAAAGCCGATAAAAAGTCAATTCCATTTAGTGGAATCACTGCTAACTAAATATTTGGGGGGCCAGAGCCTTCCTGGGTAGCTGCTGGAGGATCTCGGCTTCCAAACTGAGACATCAAGCACATTCAGGGAGTAGACAGGTGAGGCCCTGGCTCTAGGGATAAGGGGAAGAGAGAGCCCTAGATGGAGGGTGATAGGCTGTGGCCTCAGCTGGGGTGACTTGCCTAGGACACTAGAGAACCACCGGGTTCACAGAAAGTTTAGTAAGTTTGGATTGTGCATGAAAACGTTCACTGTGTGGGAAGCTTGGTCCCCAGCCTGCAATTGCTCTGGAGGTGTGGTAGAACTTTTAATGGGTGGATTCCAGTGAAAGAGGTGTGCCCTTCAGGAGAATATTAATTTCCATTAAATCCCTCCCCTCAGGGCTCAGGGAACCCTGAAGAAGACAGGCAGAAAAAGTGTCGGCGCCAGAGGGGATGGAGGACACCCTGGAAACAAGGTTTGCTAAACCCGACAGGACCGATGCTGAATAGCTCAGTCACTAAGGCAGCATTTACTGAGCCTACGTGGCTCTACACCAGGTGAGGTCCCAGAGCTGAAAAGGGAAGTGGACACATGCCCCCATCCCAGACCCAGAGGCCATCTCCCATTGATAACCACTCATAATATCAGTGGTTATAAAATGAGTTTTTTGCAAGAGTCCCACCAGGGAAACAAGCTACTCTCAAGGTAGGCTGCACGCGCAGCACTAGACGGCCAACAGAAAATGAACTACATCACCTTCAGAGGTTCCCTGTCTCGACATGTCACGCCAAGGCTTTATTTTTTTTTTAAATCTCTCTATTTTTTATTTAGTTTCCCTCTCCACCCCCTCCCCCTCTCTTTAACCCCAGAGTCCTTTGTATGTATGTATGGTTTCTGATTTTGTGGTTTCATGGGATTTCTGAGTGGCAAATGAATGGGTCTCTGCAACTCTGTATGTTTCCTGTGCTTTTTTCCTTCTGTCTGTTTATTTTTATCCTATTCTGATGTCCATCTTATTATATCATTATCGCTTAGAAACCTGTCTGTTTTCTAGTGAGAGACAGAGTGTGGGTCCAGATACGAGGGGATGTGGGGAGGGGCTGGAAGGGAAGGTGTAGGGAGGGGAAAACATAATTATGATATACTGTTTGAAAAAAAATCAATTTTCAATAAAAGAAAAATTTATTTTTTTTAAAAGAGAGAATATTGAAGTGCTCCATTTCTCTCCTCTTTCTCTCTCTCCCTGCTATCATGACTCTCTCCTCATGGGTTCCTGGTATCATCTACTTTGCTACAGGCACACATGCATCTGGGTCAACCAGTTATGATCTGAGTACTTGAAACTGATGGAGGAGAATGGAGGGGAGGAGGAAGAGGAAGAGGAGGAGGAAGAGGAAGAGGAGGACGAGGAGGAGCAGTAGCAACTGCAAACTGAGAAACTCCCCCTTCTTTTAAAGTGGTTTTATCTCAGATATTTGTTACAGTAATGGCAGCTGGCCCCTTTAGCGGCCTCAGAACAGAGAAGCTGAGTAGTGCTCTATGGGTCATTAAGAGGTAGACTTTTGAAAATATGACATTCACTGATTCCTTATCTTTCTGAAGTGGTGTATGTTTGGCAGAACTTGTCATTCTTTTTCTTGGATTAGCTGGAACTATGGTGGTGGGCAATGAAATCTGAGCAGTGACATGTGTCTCTTCTGGGCAGCAGCAGGGTCCTGGGATTGGCTTACCATTCTGATTCAGACCCTCGTGTTGATGAGAATGAGTGAAATTATTTTGGATTAAACTACAAAGGTAGGAGAGGGTGCCTGGATGGCTTTCCCCTGTAATCAGATTGATGACCACCCTAATTGTCATCATAGAACCTTCATCCACCAGCTGATGAAAACAGATGCAGAGATCCACAGCTAAGCACCGGGTGGAGCTCCCAGTGCAGTTGAAGAGGTGGAGGGGGGATTATAAGAGTAAGTGGGTCAAGATCATAATACAGAAACACAGAGACAGTTGACCCGAGTTATTGGGACCTCAATGACTCTTGATAGACATCTAGAAAACCTTCATGGAACTGAATGAGGCCCTCTGAATGTAGATGACTGTTGTGTGGTGTGGGTAGTTGGTGGGCCTCTGGCAGTGGGACCAGGACTTATCACTAGTGCATGAATTGATTTTTTTGAAGCCCATTCTCTATAGAGGGACACCTTGCTCAGTCTTGATACAGGGAGGAGGGGCTTAGTTCTGCTTCAACTTGATATGCCAGACTTTGTTGACTCCCTTACCCTCTTTGAGGAGTGGATGGGCAGGGGAGGGCTAAGCCGAGGGTGAGGGGAGGGAGGGGGAACTGTGGTTGGTATGTAAAACAAAACAAAACTTTAAAATAATAATAATAATAATACTGATAATAATACTGATACTACTACTACTACTAATAATAATAAAGTCGATGCCTAGAAGTGCCCCGGATTTTACGTACAGAATAAACTTTTATTGTGTTACACTACATTTTGGGGCTTGCTTGTTACTCAGCATAACTAAATCTTTGTTGATTGACACAGGGAATTGGATTTTTAAAATCTTAAGTCTACTAGTTGCTTTTAGTTTGTGGTTTGGTCTATTTCTTAAAGCACCCAGGTCATGGGTAATTTATATAATGCACATAAAAGCAGCAAGAGAAATAAAAATGACCATGTGCGGAATGCTTACACATTGTGGGTGTAGCAAAATCTCTGCCCATATTAATGGTGCAATTTTCTAAGTTTCCCTGGGAAGAATCTATTGTCTTCATTTTATAAATGGAGACATTGAACCTCAGAAGGTTGAGAGAATTCCAGCTTATAAAGAACACATGGGGATTAAAATTTAGTTAGGCCGGGTCCAGAGCATATTTTCTTGACTGTTTTGTTTTAGTGGCTTCAGCTTAGACCCTTCACAAATAACAGACCTTATATAGAGGCTTGAGAACAAATTCTCTGTCTGAATCCCACCCACACATTCTCTATGGGGAAAAAAAAAAGCAACTTGGGCTCATTTTGAGCTGTTATCATTTCATACACAGACTTTCTTCCTATATAAACCTCTATTGGATGTGATCCTGTCTGGAAAGTTCTGCATCTGGTCCTCAAATCTCGACTATTTCTCTAGCTCCACAGTGACTGCTCATTGTGACTTGGATGAGAGAATTTCTTATCCAGCAAATATAGAAAATATCTCAGTGGCTTCCGAGGTACAAAGTAGGCTAGTAACACCCACCTTACTCTTTTCTTTTTTATAGTAACATTTAAAAAATTATTTCCTGCTGGGTTTGGCAGTACAGGCTACTACTCCCAACTACCCGGGAAGCAGAAAGATGGAAAATTCTAGCCCAGTCTTGGTGAGATTTTACCTCAAAATAAAAAGCAAGAGGAAATACAGTGATGTACTTTAATCCCAGCGCTACAGACCCCAATGGTACAAATCTCTGTGAATACTACACCTGCTTTCACAGGCAGCTTAGGTTCATATTTAAACATTAAATTCACCCACAGACCTTTCCCCACTGAACTGTGCACTTTTTATATCTCTCTGCTCAGAGACATTTTGTTCTCTCCCACTGCTGGCCAATGTAAGCACATCGTGCAGAAACAGTGGCAGACCGAATGCTATTCTGTCTTGACACTTCTTCTGCCAAGCAAACTAGTCTGGTACTTTTGAACTCAGCTTCACTCAAATTCTTACGACATGGGCAGAATGCGGTCAGATCCTTGCCAAAGCATAATATGAACGGTCTCTCGATCCGTTCTCAGTCAAATCCTTGTCTCTTCTCTCTGAAGCATCATGAGACAGTTCTCCATGCTCTACATGTCTCTCAGCATTCTGGTCTTCCAAACTCCTACCAGAATGGCCCCTGGACTCTGCTTATAGCATCATTGGACTTCTCTAGACTGCAGCTTCAAGCTCTTCCACATTCTCTCCACAAACCAATTCCCAAGGCTACACGGTCAGGTTCATCACAGCAATGCCCTTACTCTTTGCTAATACTTTACTATTTACTTCTTTTCTTTCTAGAGTTACCCTGGCTGTCCTGGAACTAGCTCTGTAGATCAAGCTAATGTCACAGAGAACCATCTGCTTCTGCCTCCCAAGTCCTGGGATTAAAGGCAGGCACCACTACCACCTGGCTCATAATTGTTTTAGTAAGAGTACTACCCATGCTTTCTGGACAACAACTGCCTATCTCTATACTTGGGCTTTATTCTCTGTGTGTATACTGAGAGAATCATGCTCAGATCATTTTCCGAGTTTCTGTATTTAACTCTTAATAGTATCAAAAAACTTCATTCCTTTGAATAGTTGGCTTAATATTCTATGTATGGTCTTAATTACTATCATCTTGTGTAAGAGAAACCAGGAAAAGGAGAAAACCTCCAACCTATAAGTGTTGACAGTGATTCTACTTTCTGAGGATGAAGTTCAGGATTCCAAAGCATGGATGCTGCAGCTCTCCCATACGTGTTTCTTAGACTTGGACGCGTAGTGCTTAAATCATGTTAAATGCCACTGGCTTCTCTTATCCAACTCAGCCTGTAAACATTTATCTCCAGGCTTTCCCTGCCTTATGGAAGGGATTAGCTGTCGCCAGTGCATTTAAAGAGCTGAAGGTGAACCTCCTCCAAGCTAACCCTCATAATTAAAGCAGAAAATTTCTGGTGGAGGTGGAAGAACAAGAAATTAGAGAAAATGTCATGTTTGGGAAGAAAGTTGGACTCCTGGGCTCTGCCATCTCCAGCACTTAGCTCCATCCTAAATCATGGAGTAAGCTTTGGACTTCACACCTACAGACAGTGTCAGATGAGGCAATCAGAGGCTGGACATCTTGATGCTGAGGGAGCCACTGATTAGTTTTTATAATACTTTTGTCTTTTTTCATTTTTAAGACAGGGTTCCTCTATATAATCCAGGTAGGTCTTGAACTTCTGATTCTCCTGCTTCAGCCTCCCAAGTGCTAGGATTATAGGCATGTGCCAACATTATGCCAGACTATAGCATCATTAAAAAAAATACTCACTCAGTATATAAGAGAAATTTAAAAAATAAAAAATGATAACAATGAGTATCCATGTTCTGGGTGAAGACCCAGCAGTTTGCTTGCCAGATGTAGGCGGAGTCTTACTTACAAGGCACCAGTCCAAGATTAATATTTATTAAAATATAAATCAACACTCACGATACAGGTAACAGCTTATAGTGGTACATGAACGGGGACTGGAGTATCCGAGCGATGGACGAGCGATGGACGATGGATTCCAAACCTGTCTCTCCAACAGCCAGGAACCAGGAACCACCCTCTCAGGGTCCCAGCAGCCCCTTATCAATGGGGTTGGCCACATCCCCTCTAGGAGCCTGGGACCCTGGATAAGCATCTTCCGACCTTATCAGCTGACACTTGAATCCCACCACATCTCCCCCTTTTGTCTAACTAAGAAGGTTCTAAACTAAGACTATGTACAATAGGAATTATTATGAGGTAGTAACCTTAAATACCTATTCTTCAACCCCTTCAAGACCTGAGAAGGAAGATGTATCACTTGAAAGTCAGAAGTGCATGGAAGTAGTGGCTTCCAAAATTTGGGAGAGGACAGCAACACAGCTACCTGGACAATCACCTCTGGTTTTGTGCGCCATTGGAGCATCGTCCAGGTTCTATGTCCTGCTGTTTATAAAACATTTCCATCTTCATCTCCCCAGCCTAAAGTGAAACAATGGTGGTTGGTCCCTCCTCCTAGGGTTGCCAAGAGACTCCAGTAAAAGAACACTTTGAAAGTAAGGAGAACGAAGTCATGTACCAGTTGCACAGTTGACTCAGATATAGGGGTTGGGGATTTAGCTCAATGGTAGACCGATTACTCAGTGAGTGCTAGGTCCTGGGTTTGATCCTGGGTCGGGGGAGGGGAAGTAGACTCAGATTTATACTTAATGCCTGAATATAAACAATTTGAAAACTGCTCCAAGAGTCTAAGAAACGCCAAGCACAGTCCATGTGATTTATGTGACCCATGAAATCTTCCATCCACTCCTAGGGAATAGCCCAAACCCACTTTTTAGAAGGAGGGAGTCTCAAAAACAAAATGTAAATTGCTCAAGGTCACGTGGCTAAGTCTCCTGGGCCAACTGGGTTTTGAGAGCACATCTGTTTGATTCTTCTTTCCTTTCTAGGCTACTGAAGACAGGGCAGCTTTGAGAGCAGAGCATGGAGACATCTAGCCCCAGAGACTCAGTTAAGAGTGTGGGCTGGCGCAATGGGAGGGCACAGGCTGGGAGGGACGCCTGCAGGGGAGGAGGGGGCAGCCAGAGGGGAGGAGGGAAGCCATCAAAGACATTCTGCCCATACAGTGATCTTGCCTAGGGCCAGCACAAGATCTGATTTCCTTTGTGGTCTCCTAGTTGCCTGGGGCAGGGAGTTGCTAGAAGCCACAGGCTGCAACCCCCAAACCTGGTATTCCTGGTGTGAATTCTAAGGCCTTAGTAGCTCATACTACTTCCAGGGCAAGTTCCCACTTCTGTAAAGTGGGGATCATACATCCCGGCTCAAAGGGGTAAGTCTGGAGCTGCTTAAGGGCTTGGTTCATGATTAGAAAGCATAGTGCAAGGCTTTGAGATACTGCGCTTGGCCTGATGTGAACTGAGAGTTAAGAAGGGGGCTGTATAGGACCCAGAAGAGCTTTCATTTAAGAGTTAACCTGGAACAAGTACCTCTCCTGAAGAGAGACTGTGATCCCAGGGATCCTGGTATTGTCTGTAACCGATCTAAGAGCAGGTCAGGGATCCAGGAGCCTCATGGATGGACAGTATTATTACTATCTAGCTTCCTGATAGCAGTGTTGACAAAGAAACCATAATAAGCCCTCTTGTCTCTGTACCTTCCACTCCTAGCAATTTGGGGCAAGTTGGGAGCTGATGACATCTTCTCTGGTGGACTGGTATCTGTCTTCTTTTATGGTCCGCTCTGCTTTGGGGCCACCTATCACACAGAGACACTAAGTAATCAACAGCATCTCAGCCATGTCTTACAGATCCAATAGCCTGTGTCTAGGTGGTATTTCAGGCCGAGTTTTAGTGCCTCGGATCAATGTCTGAATCACATAATGGAATGTGATTCTTCAAGAGTTTGATTAATTATGCCACCGCCACAGCTTCGGTTCAGGTTCAACCGTTTAAAAGGTTGGGCAGAAAGACAAGCATCCCATGTCAACTGGATTTCCCTCCTTTTCAGTCAGCAACTCAGCAACTTGTTTTTTTTTCCTGGTTGGTCCGTTCAGCCTGAATGTCAGAGAGACCAGGTCTTTTGACAGACTTGGATGGAACATACTTTTGACCTACAAATTGGGAATTCTTTAAGTGGCAAGCAGGCTACATTGGTGCTGAATGGACACCTGGGAAGCCTGAGGAGACCTGAGCAGTGTACAGTTCTGCATCCCACCCATGGGGATGTTCGTGCTGTCTAAGGTGAAGTCTGGGCATCCCTTGAAGATTCTAATGTATAGCCAAGGGTCTTGGGCTGTATTGTCTCTACTTCAAATTTGTGTGATGACACCTTAATCCCCAGAATCCTTAGCCTATATATAGATATATGCCTACAAGAGTTAATTCAAGTAAATTGATGTCTCATAAGTGGGTCCAATATGACTGGTTTCCTTGTAAGAGGAATACATTCTCCTATGTCAGATCCCGTGAAGTCAACGTAGAAAGGCAGCCATCTGTCAGTCAGGGAGAGAGGTCTTAGAAGAAACCAACATGACCAACAGCAGGACCTTGGACATGTAACTTCAGAACTATGAGCAAATTCTGTCATGAAACCCTCCCTGTCTCTTATACGTGGGCCTGGCAGCCAGAGCAGATGTCCACACTGATCACGGGTGTCACAGTCCTGTGGGAGCAACCGACAACAACTTTTGGTGTAAGAAATCTGGAGGAGGGTCATTTCCTTCAGCCTGTTTTCTCTGTCTTCTCCATCCTTCTGATTCTCTCCTTCTGGAACTCCTCACAAATTCCCATTAGTTGGTAGGGGCTTCAGATTTACCTGCAGTTTAATGTGGGATTATACCCCCCCCCCTTTTGGTGCTGCAAATAGAGGTCAGGGCCTTACATATATGATATCTGCAGATCTTAATGTGGGGTTTAAAGACTTTATTATTATTGGGTATATGTACTACAGTAGGGTAGAGAAGTCAAAAAACCTTTTGTTGGAGTCAGAACTCATGCCTTAGATTTGGGCAGCAAATGTTTTTCTTGCTGAGCCATCTCTGATGTGGGATGTCTGTGGTCTTGTTTTTAGATAGGACCTTTTTAAGCTGTCTAGGCTGGCCTTGAGTTTGCCACTGTCCTTCTCCAGCTGTCCTAGAACTGGGGTGCAGATGACCACCACCACACATGTCCTTAATGTGGAACTTTTTGGGGGGGACATTGCATTGAGACACAGTTTCTCTGTGTAGCCCTGGCTGTACTCTACTGGAACTCACTTTGTTGATCAGGTTGGCCTCGAACGCACTGAGACCTGCTTGCCTCTGCCTCCTGAGTGTAAGGATTCAAGTTGTACAGCTGGTGAATGTGGGATTCTTACCAGCAAATTTCTCTAGGTAATGACAGAGTTGTTTTGATCCCACTAAGTTGGTAGCTAAGATACAATGGGCTGGTTACTTTCCAACTATTATTACTACAGTAATGGTCAATAGTATGTGACAACCAATGTCCTCAGTGTCTCTCTCTGACTCCCTCAGACTGCGTTTTTTGTCCGATTCTTTCTCCATTTCATTTATGGGTTCCTTTTGTCACTGGGATTTGTATGTGTTTACGTAAGGAGACAAAGGGGTTGACTACCATATCTAAGCTCTTACAGATAAGAATGGTATGTGCAGGACTTGAACCTATGAAGTCTGATTCTAGACATCAGTACTTCATTTTTAACTAGCGAAACATTCACATCATCCTAATGTAAAGTATTGAGCTCAAAACAAAGCTGAAGAGCCGACTTTACTTTCCAAGGTTCCCAAGGGGAGATAATAGGGATCCTCTGTAGGGGTATTGTGGTGTTTCATGGTAAATAATTGTCCCACCCACTGGTTTAATAAAAAGCGCTGATTGGCCAAAGGCAGGCAGGAAGTGTGGGTGGGGCTACCAGACTAAAAACTCTGAGAACAGGAAGCACAGAGCAGAACGCCCGAGAGAAGCCAGAAGAAGCAGAGGACAACCATGCTGCTCTAAAGAAAAGGTACCTAGCCTCATGGCTGAACAAGAGATGGGTTAGATGAAGGGTAGAGAGCTAGCAGGTGATATGCCTGGGCCTGAGGCCGATCAGTATAAAATTATTGTAAGCATCTGTGTGTCTCTGTGGGACTGTGGGTGTGCAGGTCTGCGGGTCCTAGACCTTGAGGTTAGGCCCGAAAGTCTGGGCCAGAAACCTCCTACTACAATCCTCTCTGTAAAGTTACCCTTTCAAAGTCCTCTAGATACTGCTCTCTGTGGGAAATGTAATTGTTCATAAGTAGTACACCCTGGTATGCTTATATCTTTTATATACACATGGTATTTTTGAGCACCTTAAATCACTTGTAGATTATTTATATCTAACACAATACAAATGTCTGTAAGTAGTTGGTTGTTAGGGTATATTGTTTAAGGAACAATGCCAAGAAAAATGTCTGTGCATAGTTAGTATAGAAATAAGTTTGGTATTTTTTTCTGAATATTTTGAGCTATGAATGTGGAACCCTGGGATATACAGGCCTGACTGTGTCACCTTCCTGCACAAGAGGATTATACGTCAGCCTCATTGATATCAGATGTGGACACATGACTTGTTTTGCTTTCCAGTCCAATGTGAGAGGAAGTGGTAATGTGAGCAAGTCCTTTAAAAGCAACCCTGTGGTACTTTTGTTTCTTCTAGCATGAGTTCAGCCAAGGCTAGACTGTGCTCTCATCTTGGGCTGCAGTATAAAGATAAAACAGAATAGAGAGACAAGCAGCCCGGCCAGTGGCCAGCCACTAAGACTTAAGGGCTGTTTGTTATTGCGTTATTGCATTATCTCATAGTAAAAACTGACTGATACATTCTCCACATATCAATTATTTAATGTGAAATGCCAGAAATCATGTAGGATAACATCTTAGAGTAATTAATAAATGGTATGACATCTATTGAAATAATCAGTGAAAACATTTCATTCTGCTAGCTCTGAATATTTTCTAATCATCTGTCTGATTCTACCTCCCAAGGCCAAGAGACCATAAACATCTGTCTGGCTCAGCACACCAGCATTCATATAATTCTTACACAGAGATCTGGAAGAATACTCTGTAGCTGACTTAAACTTACTTTATATTCTGGATGGGGAAGAATGGGAGAGAAGAAGGCTAGATCTTCCTTTATAGATTGGAATAAAGACGATAGAAATTGTCAAAGTCAGTATCCAGTCCCTGCCTCTATGTGCTACTTTTAGTCCCCAATTTCTTACTCTGTCTCAGACCTCAGACATATGGCCTGTCAACTGAATGTAGAATGTAGGTTTTTATTCGGTCCATTCCAAATAAAATACTGGTCTAAGCACAGGCATTTGTACCATATTGATTCCAACACTCCACGTGTGAGGTAATGCACACAGAGAAAACAGCAGTATTTCTATATTTTCTTCAAAAAACCCTGGAAGCCTGGGTTAGAAGGCTGAAGTTGAGCAACTGTTGCTGATGAGGCTGAGGAATTCCCCACAGTCTCTAGTTCTTTTGATCCCCTTATATTAGGTTCCTAACACCATTTAGGTCCTTTGATTATCCTGTGTAGCAATTAATTTGTCAGCCTAGGGACCCATTATCCCTTCTGTTCCCTATCTACTCCCTTCCCTTCCTTCATTCCCTGCCTGTCTCTCTCTTCCCTCTCTCCCTCCCTTTCATCCATTCATTCTTTCTATCTATATACCTATCTACCTACCTACCTACCTACCTACCTACCTACCTACCTATCTATCTATCTATCTATCTATCTATCTATCTATCTATCTATCTATCTATCTATCTATCTTTCTGTTTATCTATCTATCTATCTATCTGTCTGTCTGTCTGTCTGTCTGTCTGTCTGTCTATCTATCTGTCTATCTATCTGTGAATGACAGCATCTCTCACTGCCCTGGAACTTACCAAGAAGGCTAGGCTGGCTGGCCAGTGAATCTTAGGAACTAACCTGCCTCCATGTCCTCAGTTCTGGGAATACACACATACTTTCCCCATGCCTAGCTTTTCTTACATGGTTCTGGAATATAATTTAAGTCGCTTAAAGGCAAACACTTACAACTGAGCTATTTCCCTAACTACATACTAATTTTTTTTTTAAAAATTCTCTTTGTGAGACAAGATTTTATAGGTAGCATAAGCTGGCTTTGAACTTACCAAACCTAGCCCATTGTGCTAGGTTTGAGCTAGGAACCTTTTGTCTTAGCCTCCTGAATGCTGGGTTTTACAAGCATGTGTCACCATGCCCAGCTAACCTTCTTTCTCCTGCATCAAATTTGAGGCTATACTAACCTTTTGTTGACTAAAACTTCCTACCAGGATTCAGAGATTTTAAATGTACGAGAGGTCTGCACAGGTCAATACAATGTGGACATGCAACTATATGCTTCTAGTACTGACTTGCTTTGAAACCCATGCTGGAGTTCCCATGCCAGCATTCAGTTTGCTGGACTCCCCTCTGCTTGCCTTCTAAGGAGATTAAGAACGGACATTTTATTTTGTTTCTGTTCCAGTTTATTTGAAGGTTTTATGATGTCTTGGTTGAATGGCTCTTGGGACTTCCAAATAAACATGGTGCTTTTAAAAACGGAACATTGTTTTTATTTATTCCTTTTAGGTGCCCGGTGACCTCTGGGTATATTAGGCAGCTTTAAATTATAATTAAAATAATAACTGTGGTCCTAAAATAATAATAGATGTTGAATTACAGAAACGCCAAATTAGGATGTCCTGAAAATCTGTCTGGAGGAAGCCAGAGGAAGCCTGAAATTTAAAAAGTGATCTCTGTGCCAATGGAAAAGGATGAAGCTCAAGAGCCACAGCCTTCAGCCTTAGGTTTTTATTTTGTTTTATTTATTATTTTATTTTTTTTTTTTTTGCTTTATTTTGGCTTCCTAGTTTGTGCAGTGGGTGTTTATTGGACTTGGGGGCTCATTCATTAGTTGACTTTAACATGGCTTTATAGGCAGAAGAAAATAATAAAATCTGTTTGTCACCTGAGTCTATTTTATATATTTCCCTATATTTTAATAATTTCTTGACAATTTCCCACATGCACAGTAGCAAGCAGTGGGGGCTGACTGCTTCCTCCCCGATACCAAATCCTCAGAGCGCTTTGGGTCCAAGACATACATCTGCATCTCTCCATCTGTCACCTTAGCTCATCTCCCTCTTCCAACTGTTCTTAAATTAAATGACTACATGTAATGATGAGAGATTTTCTCATGAAAGCTTAGGAGAATTCATCCAAAGACAAATTAAAACACTGAGAAGTAATCACCCGCTTCAACTCCCTCCTCTGCTTGCCTCTGGGTGCCTGTGAGGGCCTAAGGAAGTTAGTTGATCAATGTTTGTGGAAAGGAAGGAACCAGGAAGGAAACTCACAGAAGAGAAGATGGGAGCCACCTGATGCCAGCCACAGCAGGGACCAGGGACAAAACAAGCCTTCTTCAGCAGCAGAAGGCTGTGTGGTGCACAGGGCTCCAAACACCAGAGCGGGGAGAGGAGGAAAGAAGAGGCGGAAAACAGAACATCAACTTTCAGTGTGTCTGGGAGAAGGCCAGTCTCAGTAGACCAAAATCTCCTGTTCTCATTAACTTTCTGTGGATGAGGGTCCTGCAGCTGTCAGAAGCCACTGGGGTTTGCAGGGATCTTCAGCTTTGTGGATCCCTCCTCAGTTAACTTCCTCCTTATGCCACTGGTCGAAAGAGGCAGTGCTTTCAACAATTCTGTCTTACAGAAATCTATCCCTAATGAGACAACTGGAAGGATTCACCAAGCACACAGATGTTCAGGGGGCATTGTTTGTAATACTGACCATGGAGGGGATGAGGTAAGGGAGGCCACATCCAACACCGGAATGCAGAATGGCCCAAGATGGCCCCAGGAAGGGAATACCGAACTAACTGTTACTGCATGTTGTTGTGGTAGCATGTAAAAGAGACCATGACCATAAAATATGATACTTAACATATATATGTATGCCTAAGAGACATCTGATAAAATAAAAGTACATACTAAGGTAAGGCTGGGTGTGGTGGCTCATGGTTTTAATCTCATAACTCTGGAGACAGTCAGGTGGATCTCTGTGAGCTTAAGCCAGTTTGGTCTACATAGTTAGTTCTAAGCCAGCCAGGGCTACATAGTGAGACCCTGTTTCCAAAATGGGAGTAGTTACTTTTAAGGTAGTGATACTTGGGCTGATTCAATTTTATTTATGTTTTTATAAATGCCCATAATTTTCAAGGTATTATAAAATGCTTTTATAACTAAGAAAAAAAATCTTAAAGCCAGGTCCACAGTTGAGAGAAGAAAACCTTATGTCCCAGAGCACTGGATTCTGGAGGGAGGCTTGGAGGGTCCTGAGGGCAAAATGTCTCTCTAGTAATGTTCCAACAGAGTTTCTAGGCTATGACACTCCAGTCATTTCCACTGGAACAGCAGAAGTGCTTTCTTAGTTCAATGCTCTCAGCTCACCCTCCTATCCTGTTTGTAAAGCAGAGGAGGGCAGGCATATAAGTCAGCTTCCTAATATCTGGAAGCCTGGGACATCAGAGGTTATGGGGCTTGACAGAGGGCATGGCGCCACTGACATCAAAGTATCCTTCGCCTCTGCTCAGTACTCCATGCATTAATCGATAGTGTTTTACTTTTAGAACTGAGGTGGGCAGGGGCCAAAGTAATCTTTTATGACCCCCAAAATGGATATGAAACCTTCGGCATCTTTGTATCTTGGGATGCACAAGAGTTGGATTCTGTTCTGGCCCTGATGAGAGAGTTCAGAAAAAAGAATTTCTTGGCTGCTGGTGGTTGCTGCTGGGATGATGCCCAGGGAATGTCTGGAATCCCCCAAAACAGTGTCAGTGATACTGCTAGCTGCTGCAAGGGTAAGGGTTAGCCTGTCTGGGCTTCAGTTTTTCGAAGGTGGGATGCTCAGTGAGAGAATCCTCACTCAGCCTTCTCTAACTAAAGGCATTATTTGGCGATCCAAGTGATGGCATAGATAGGGAAGTGTTCACTTTCTTGTCTTGCTCTACCTATAGCACGTTTTTGTAATATTCTGTCGTTTATAGTCTACATCTCAATGTGTCCACCATGAAGGACAAAGTCAAGAATAATTCTAGAGCCAGGGATGCTGCAGACCTAGAATCTTTAGCACTTGGGAGATGGAGGAAGCTGGGGCTCAAGTTGAAGGGCAACCTGGGCTCCGTATCAAGACCTTGTCATTAAAAAAAAGATTTCTGATTTAACACAGTGCCATGTATAGGACCTAACAGAGCGGTTTGCAATAGCTTAATATTTGAGTCAGTGAGATGGCTCAGTGGGTGGACTGCTAAGCTGAGTTCAATCAACAGAATCCACATGGTGGAAGGCAAAAAGGAATTCTTACAAGTTGTCTTCTGAACACACTCATGCATTGTACATTTGTGTCCTCACACACACACACACACACACACACACACACACACACACACACACACTTGTGGACTATGGACTGGATGGCTAGTTCAAAAGTTTAAAATGCTTAGCAATAGTAAACCATGACACTGTGAAACTACACATAAAGTGAACCCATGTCCATCTTCTTAAGTAGCCATTTTAAAGACAGTCTACGCTTTCTAAAATCCTTAAGAATGTGTAGAAAAAGCAATATTATTGCTGACATCAGAACCATCACTTCATGCCAAAACCTGCACTTGTCCCTTCATATAAAGTTTCTCTTTCTGTGTTCCTGCCTCCCCCAGAGTTGGTTACTGTCTTCATGCAACTATGGCTCAGGAGGACTTCAGTTCAAGCACAGAGAATGGGGCCTGATCTCCCTCCCTGCCGTGCACTTGGCTTCTACTCTAGTTGTATCTCTGGAACAGATCTGAATCAAAAGACAGGGATGCTCAGCCTCTGCTTATTTCATTTTAGCTTGAGGATGGTTTTCTTCTGGCCTCTTGTAGATGTTTTTTGTGCTAGCTGGTGCTCAGCATGTCAACTTGAACAGGGCCACAGTAAAGGTTTCCATGGGCTGTGTGTTGTTACCATGTCGTCTTCTGTCAATATCCATTCATCTTTGGAGCATAAACACCAGGTAATCCTTTGCTTTGCTTCTTAAATGTTCCTGTTTTTGTTTTGTTTTGTTGTTGTTTTTTTTTTAGAAGACAAAAAAGTTCCTTTTTAGCTTCCTCTTAACTAGCTGAGTGACAGGAACTTAATGCTGACCATTTCAGTCGCCAATGACCTTGCCCCTCTGGCCTTTTGCCTGCTTCTTCTCCCGAGCAGGTTGCTTTATGTCACAAGTCCTTATTAACAGTCAGAACCCTAGAGCCCTTAGCAGCAGGGGTGTTATTTTTTTTAATATAGGCCTAGAGAAATCAGGCCTGTTCGTTCATATTAGGGCCGATTTATGCATGGCATACCAGTCTCTGTGATGGTGACGAACTGTTACTTTTGAAATAAAATCATAAGGCATTCCTGGTGAATATGAGATGGAAGTAGGGTCGGCCATGCTCTTTTGGGGAAGCTGTTGCAATCTGTGTCTTCCCTCACTCACAGGACCACCCTTCTCCCTATTCAGAGCCAATCTTTATATGCAGTCATCTTTGTATAGTTAGTGAGGCTATAGTACATCTCAGAATCCAGATGCACGCACGAAAGGAAGCTTTATATGTTGTAAGTCAGTGCCGCAGGAGCCCATGAGGCCTTGGCACACTTACTGCTGATAAGATGATAAAGCATTTTATATACATTACCCTGTTAGGTATTCACATATCCCTCTAGGGTAGATGCTATTGCTACTCCCCCCCCCCCCACCCAGTTGATGTCTAGACAAATGGAGGATCAGAAAGGTCCAGTGACTGCCTGCAGTACCCAGAGCAATAATTATGTAGGGGTTGAAATTGACTAGATTTGTTCCTGACCCTCACGATGCTATGATTCTGCAGTGATACTATTTGGTCTCTTTGAGGGGTGGCATTTTGGGAGGTGTTTAAGGAGAACCATATTGTTATTTATCTCCCCAAATATCTCTATTAACGCAATGGATTTGTTTAAACATTAAGTCTGGGAATAAGCTTTCCCCTCCACATACACACCCTTCCCCTGTCTTCTCCAGGACAAACTTTAAGTTTATTCCCATATCCCCTGGGAGTCTGGTTGGACAGATCCCCAATGGAGATTGGAAATAGCTCTCATGGGCTATTTTTAAGGAAAATGTGATGTCAGAAAATGAGACAGGAATGGGCACCCAGAAGGGAAGAGAATGCACGGCAGAAAGGGCTGAGAGTTGGTGAGGAGAGGGAACAGACAGAGGTGGTTAGGAAATGAGGGCATGGCGGCCCTCACCTGTAATGCCAACATTTGGGAGGCTAGGGTAGGAGGATTGGCCCAAGTGGGAGGTGAGTCCCAGGGCAGCCAGGTCTTCACAGAGAGAGCCTGTCTAAACAATTACATAAGTAAATAGCACATAATAAATGATATGATAATGTGGGAAAAGATGGATAAGAATTGGTAGAGATGTGTCTGAACCTGGACAGCATATTTCTGCCCCATTTATTATGGTTGGCTTATAGAAAACTCAGCTCTAGAAGGCAAATACTATCAGTTTCCAGCAAGGCCACTTTTCTCTCTGAAGAAACACAGCCCAACAAATAGGCAGGAATGCCCGCTGGCCTCTTTCTGAGAATGTCAGGCACAATGTGGAGGTGTCTGGTAACACTGTAATTTCCTTTGAACTGTAAGGATTTGTTTGGTGCGCTTGTCTGGAGGGTTAGTCTTTTTGACTGTGTTAACTCACTTGGCATAATATTTTCTTTCATGGAGACACATGAGAGGTGGGACTTGACTGTCTCATTCAGCAAGGCTGGACACCATCCAACTGCAGGGTGCTACACCTCTGCAGGTCACAAATTGTATCTTCCGGCAAAGGAAGAGAAGACAAAAGCATTGTTGGGGAGACACTTAGCAAACCTTTGAAGACTGAGTGGTTAGTGAGTGAGATGACCTTCCCATTTCTTCCTTTGTTTTTCTTGGATAAGGGTTGTATCTATGAGGAGGTTGGCCAGTGTCACAAGCAGACATAGTTACCTATATTTGCTCGTGTTGATAATACTATAGAAAAGCATATTGCCTCTCTGGAAATGAGGTTTTTAAGAAGTAAACTCAGGACTAGAGACATACTCAGAGGTTAGAAGCATTTGTTGCTTTGGTACAGGACCGGGGGGTTCAGTTCCTAGAACACACGTGGTGGCTTATAATCATCCAGTTCCAGGGGATCTGATATCCTTTTCTGAACACTAGAGCATAAGGTCCGCATGTGGTGGTGCACATACATGCAATCATAACATTCATACACAGAAAATAAAATAAATTAACTTAAAATTTTCTTAAAGTTAAAAAAAAGAATATAACTCAGGAGGAAGAGGATGTGGCTTATTTGGTGGAGTGCTTGCAGAACACGCCCAAAGGCCTGGGTCTAAGCCCTAGACCCATATAAACTAGGCATGGTAGTGTCTGTTTAATCTCTGAACTTGAGAAGTAGAGGGAGGAGGAGCCTAAATTCAAAGTTATTCTTGGCTGTGGTGATATGTTGTATATTTAATAAAAATAGTCTGGGTTATCAGAGGACAGAACCACCACAGAACCAGGCCATGAAGTTCAGGGGCTAATGACCCATGCCTTTAATCCTATCACTTGGGAAACAGAGATCTGTCCGGATCTCTGTGAGTTCAAGGCCTAACAGAGCCAGGCAGTGGTAGCGTACACCTTTAATCCTAGCTCTAGGAAAGCTGAACCAGGAAGTGAGAGAGCTGGGCGGGGACAGAGGAGGGAGGAGTCAGCTCTGCCTAGTACTTCCCTTTTTGGCTGAGGATGGAGAGGTGGGAGCCAGAGGATTCAAGAAAATAAACCTAAAGAGTTAGCTGGGTGAGAAGTGGCTGTGGTTTGTTCCCTGTCTCTCAGATATTTCAGCTTTTCCCCAGCATCTGGCTCCGGGTGTTTATTATAATACCAAATAGAATTTGTGCAATACAAGTTTGAAGCTAGCCTGGGTGACATGAGATATTGTCTAAAAAAATGGCAAAGGAAATATAACTCAGGCTGGGCATGGTGGTTCGCATTTGTATCTCAGCATTTGGAGGCTGAAGCAGGAGAATTGTGTTCAGTATGAGACTAGCCTGGGTTACAGTACCAAACAAACGAAAAGGAAAAATAAAACCATGCAATTCATGACAGTCTCAAGATGGCAATGGATATTAACTAGAACCCACAAATCAATCTAAAGTGAACTAAATAGGTTCTGTCAGAGAAGTCAAAGGAATACAGGAAAGTGACTGGAAGCAACGGTAGCTTGCCGGCCTGCCCTTCTCTCTCCTCAACCAAGACATTTCTGTCTTCCCATCCCATCCCAGGGAAGAGATTCGAATGGTGTTAACTACTGAACGCTTGCCTGACTCTACTCCCCTTTCCCTGGGTAGCTGTGGTGAGTTGGCTGCTGAGATGTAGCCCTGAACCTATCCATCAAGTCTCCGGAAGAGAGAGTTAGAAAGGCAAACATTATCTGGAATCAATATCTTTACAAATCCAAAGGAAACCCCAGCTCCCGAAGGGTTAAGCCAGGGAAGGAAAAGCCATCAGGCTGTTTAGTGAGCTAATGTTTTTATTGACGGGGAGGCCTTTAAGGCCCTAACAGGAAAAGTGGGGAAATGGCAGATTGTTTGGCTGGGGAGAAAGCGGGAAAGGACTTTATCTTGCATGCTTTTTCCTAGTCCCTGTACGCAACCCTCTGAAATCCATCTAATGTGGGGAGGAGGGGGGAGTATGGGGGGTGTATCATAACCTTGAAAAATCCAACACAAGAGTTTTCCAGTTGTCCCACCCCCTGCCCACGTGGAATTCACATCTTCCACTGAGAACTTTGTCTAATGCACATGTCTGGCTAATGCCTGCTCCGCCGACACATCTTAATTTAACAATTGTTATAAAGCACATCCGAAGCTAGCATTCCTGGGATAATCCATATTTCAACCTAACTACCCTGGCAGAATACTTCAATCTAATTCCCTTACTGTAAGTACATAGCAATCTAACACCCTCATATAATGTACATCTCAGTCCATTATTTTGTATTTTGTAAGCCATATTTTGATATGTCTTTTCCATTAAGTCACAGGGCTGTCTGGAGTCAGTGGCCATCCCTGTGCTGAAAGCTTCCATAGTTCTTATGTTGTCCTTCGGTGACAGGCTGCTGATGGATATGCTCGTGAACTTTCACCTTTGGCATCTTGGGTTCAACTTGGCTTGTTTCTGTACTTGGAGTCTTAAGCATCCTGATGGGAGCAGAGAGCCCTGACAAGCCCTCTCTTATGCTAACCAGCAGGGCAGGCCACCTCAAAAGATCAGAGTGTACCTCGGGAGAGGGCCATGAGAGGTCAATGTCAGGGTCAGGGGTCAGGGTGTAGCTGTTGGCTAATAGAGTGCAAGCTAACCTGTCGTCAAATTGCTGAGCTCAAAGACAATGGCTGGCCTCCTGCTGCTGATTTTACCCTGGAGGGGGGAGTTACTGGCTTTATTGGAAACCTGCCAGTCTCAGAGGTGATGGAAGTGGCTGATCACAGCTAAAGACTGTTTGATTGTTGATGGAGAGGCAGTTCTGTGGTTGGTCCCCAACTGAAAGGTCTACACAGTTGCTTATTGATGTCTGAGTTTCTCTTCCATCTCTCAGGCAGCTGGGACACCCCTCCGCTGTGGAGGTAGACCACTCTGATGGGTGATAATAGATTTTTCAGGAACTGAGAACCACTAGTGGCAATAGTGTCACTGAGTCTTGGCGTGGCTTAGGGTGACATCAACCTTCTGTTGCCAGTTTAACGATGCTAAAAGAAATCACCCCATAATGAACTGAAATTGGGTATAAAACAGGCTTCAAGACCAAGGCATTTGGGTAAACACAAAAAGAAAACAAATATATTCTGGAAGAGATACAGTATTCTAGCAATATCATAGTCCTAAGCTCAAATCTTCAATCCATCTCATGCAGAGATGGATTTATCTTTATTATTCTTTCTTCTTTACCTATACTATTCTTACTTTTTTTAATCTACTGGTCGGGGATCTAACCAGGTTAGTGGTTTGGTTAGATAATTCAAGGAGAGGACGTTATTGAAGGCTTAAATTCCCTCAATTCCACGGTATACAGTATATTTAAGAAAGGCGAAAGTGGGAGGTAGGAAGCAGCACAGATATAAAAAGTGATGTTCATAAAAGTCATATGCATGGCAGAGGGTTGCCAGCAAATGCACAGCCTGCAAAGACAGACAGTGAAGGACCAGAGGCATAGACAAGAAAGCCACATACTGAGAACGCCAGGATGTCCCCCTTCTGTCTTATGCCTCAGTGTTGCAGTGCCTGACTCCGCCCTGCTTCTCCTACCTATGCTCTGATTTCTCCTCTTACTTCTTTTTTGGTGCCTATCATGGCCCAAAGCAGCTCTTTTATTTAAAGATTGAGATTCACAGCATACAGAAAGGCATTCCTACATCACCTCATGACACGGCATCAGCCCTTATTCTCTATCATAACAACGAAGCATACTGGGGAGTCACTCCGGATTATGAAGAATGACCTTCTAGGATATCACATCGCAGGCCAGGAAATATGGCTTGAGTCACGTGAGTGTGGTGTGAGAGTTCAATATGTCTGGAGATAGCATTTTTCATCTTGGATCCTAGATGGTCTAGGATAAAGAGTATCACACTGCCTACTGCACACAGGTACAGCAAAGACTGATTCAGACAGAGAACTGTTGTCACCTGACAGAAAGTCCATGCTAAAACCCAGAGCCACACATTTGTCTATAGCCTTCATTTCTTCTCCCCTCTCTTCCTTCCTCCCTGAGGATAGAGCTTAGGGCCTGATAGGCAAAGCACTTTACCAATGAATTCCATCTCTAGTCCTTCCTTAAGCTGGCACATGAGTTTTTATTCGGACAATGGACTTTAGATAATAAATTTTCTCTTTGTGAGCCTGCCCGTAACTATATTTAGAAATATAGGTACATTCCAACTTGACCAAGGGATGATTTTAGTGTAGATCTTGGTAAACTATGACCTACAGGATAAATCTAGCCTACTTCCTAATTTTTTAAATAAAGATTTATTGAAACATTGTCATGTTCACTCATTTCCATATTAACTACACACCTAATACACCAACATTAATAGAGTTGTTGCAACAGAGATGGTATGGTCTATAAGGCCTAATAGCTTTATTAGAACTACCTTAAAGAAAATGTTTTTCAAGCTTTAATCTAAACCGGGGAATATTCTTTCTGTTTAAAAATGTAACAATTTAAAATTATATTCATTTGTGTGTGTGTGTGTGGGTGTAGGTGTAAGTACCACAGCTCACTCACATGTGCAGATCAGAGAATAACCTGAAGATATCTGTTTTTATCCCTTCACCCTGTGAGACCTGGAGAGCAAACTCATGTCATGAGGCTTGGTGGCAAGTGCCTTTATCCACCGAGTTATATCACAGGACCTTGTTTACAGTCTTATAAGGACTTGCAATACGCAAAGCAAGGACAAGTGTCAAACATTTCTTCGGGGAGCTGAACTCTTTCCTATTTGGCAGAAGCATTTTATTAATGGTGGACTGTCCCTGGTTCCATGGAGCAATCTGAGTGTACTGGATGAGGTAGCTTGGGATGCATTTTACAGTCCTAAATGCTCGAGATGGTAAAAGGGGTATAGCTGGTCTATTTGTGCCTGGGAAACTCTGGCCTTTTTGGTACTTTAATTTGGGAAAGAGGGAATTACTTGAGGGGCATGGGGGGGGGCAATTGAGGACAAAGTATCACAAACACATATTGAGAGGCTATGATGAAACCTAGCATTTTGCACGTTAAGTTAACAACCCAGTATTGAAAAAAATGGACATGATGAAGCTAGAGAGATGGTCCAGCAGTTAAGGCAACTTGTTGCTCTTGTAGAGAACCTGGGTTTGGTTTGCAGCACCCACATGGAAGCTCCCAGTTGCCTGTAACTAGTTCCAGACATCTGATCTCTTCTCCTGGAACACCAGGCACACAGGTGGTGCACATATATACCTGTAGGCAAAACACTCATGCATATAAAATAAGAACAAACACTTTTTGAAAACAAGGATATGTTTTCTCTTCTCGTTATCCAGAATTAAATGAGATTTTTATACGTATGTGTGTTTCGCACATATATATGCATATATATAGTGGCTTACTATAAGGCCTGCCTCACAGTTATTTTAACTACATTATGTTAATATATTATAATTAGCACAGATGTTAATATCATCATTTAGCACTTATATTAACAGTATTAATATTATTTCATTTGAATAGGTTAACATAATAATATGACTAGATACATCAATCATCCTGTAATTATTACTAGTACTTGGGACTTCGTTAGTGCTGTACCCGTCTTTGCATATTGTTCTAAACATCACCAAACAAGGGTTGGGGATGTGGCTTAGTGGGAGAGTGCTTGCTTAACACATGCAATCCTTTAAGTGTAATACCAAGTACAAAAAACAGAAAAAGCCCCTAAAGCCCCCCAAACCCAAAGCAAAGTAATTATCCCTAGCAACACTAGCACTTATTGGTTAATTAATGTAACTAGTCACACTGGACAAGTGTTGTGTGCGGAGGGAACACTAGATGGAATGAAGTTCATTCAGTGCCAACCACGCGGCTAGCCTTCTCTTGCTCTACTGTTTTTAGCAGCTCAGTTCGCATAACTGTATCTTTAATGAATTCATTTGTTTTTTTGTTTTGCTTTTAGACAGTTTCAGGTAGGCCAAGCTGCCTCAAACTTGATATGTAGCTGAGAATGACCTTGAAATTCTGATCCTTTATTTCTACCTCCCCAGTGCTGGGATTTCAGGTGTGTGCCACACTGCCTGCCTGGTGTTTATTATACTCCATCTTACGTGGTGTTCAGAATGACACCTCTGCTCAAAACAACTTCCTACCTCTCCGTCTCTGACTGTTCTACAATTAACTTTTCAGCTAGCAATTTGGTTTCGGTGCCAATGAATTAATTAGATGTTCAATGCTATTTACCAGGATTTTATCCTGTCAGTGAATTGGAAAGAAACAACAATTATTGTTTAATATATATTGAAGTTCTCCATAAGCACAGATGTAACCTGCCTTATTGTTGAGGTGACAACATACTTCAGTCAAGAACAACTTAGAACAAAGCAGTTGGACACTCATGGAAGCCCAAGTTCTCACACACTGTGATATGACAGACTGCTCTGGCCTCTGGCCCCTGTTAGGTCAAGAAGTTCCTAATTTTTCCCTAAGTATATTTTCTATATGAAACCTAGTATTTTGCATGTTAAGTTAACAACCCAGTATTGAAAAAAAATGAGCATGGCGAAGCTGGAGAGATGGTTCAGCTTTACCATGCCCATTTTTATATTGGGATTTATTTTACATTGGGATTTATATTGGGACTGATAAATGATCACTTCCAAAGATGCTATCCCATAACTCCTTGTCCCAGGCAGAGGGAGCCCTTTTAAAAAGCCATGTTTTCCACCACCAAGAGCAGAGCAACAGAATTCACACAATTACTAGTGTCTCTGAACAAAAGCTTTAGGCCCCTTCGGCTTCCCCTTTCCACGATCTAACCTGGCTCAGGTTATCCAGACCAAGATCCAGAGAATCAGCTGGACCATGTGACCTCCTGACAGTAAAGAATGCCTTCTACATATTTGGGGCTATTTTGACCCAGTGGTCAACTGCATAATCAGCCCTGGGTCCCTTACCAGAAATTTGCCTTGTATCACTGTGACCCTTGGTTTCCTCATTATTAGGGAAAAGTCACACCTACCTCATACACTGTGTTGCATATTAATCTGAAAGAGGCATAGAATATAGTCATTGCTTTATTTTTTACGGTATTGTTATACTAGAACAGAAATAGAATTCACAATTTTTGTTTGGAGTGACTTAAAACACATGGTATAATCAGAAATTCAGAAAGAACGATCAAAAGACATCAATATATTTACATACGGATAATGTAAGTCAAAGGTTGAGGGTATCTGAGTGCCTCTTGGCTACGGTTTGTTGTTCATAGACTGTAAAGAAGTCTGGGCCCACTGGCTGTTACAACTTCAGTATTTTCTAGCAAGAACCCTTGTGCAGCTCAACATTCAATATACACCTACTGAACTCAACTAGATTTCTTTATAAATTCATCACAATTCTAGCAAAAGTAACCATGAGTACAATTAATATATGCAAAGATGTGAAACATGAACACTGTCCCAACTGGAGAAGTCTTGAAGTCAACAGAAGGAATACAAAAATTAAAATGAAATTCTTAGTGGAATTAAGAATGGGCGAATTCTTGGAATATTACCTTGTAATAAAAATGAATGACAGAATACTGTGACATTAATGGCCCTCGACAATGCCAGGCTAAGTGAAAGCAGCCTGTCAAAGATGTACATAATAAATGATTCTATTTATAGGCCGTGCTCACCACACAAAAGTTTATAGAGACAGGAAGGAAGTAGATTGGTGGTTGCCTAGGCCCGAGGGTGTTGGATAGAAACAAGAAATGAGAGTTCCCTTTGGGACAATGATGGTAATGTCTGAACAGTGAGTGTAGTGATGGTCATATAGTCTTGTGAACATGCTTACACTCATTGGACAGATTGCTTAATACAGGAATTATATTCCAGTTGTGATTAATAATTTAAGAAGGGGGTGGCAAACACATTGAGATATCATCGGAATACTGGAGCGATAGCTCAGTGACTAGGAGAGTTTGCTGCTCTTGAAGAGGACCGAGTTTGATTCCCAGCAATCACAGCTGGCTGACTCACAACTGCCTGTACCTGCTTGCAAGTTCATGTTCACATAAACATAAACAACTGGAAATATAACTATGCTTCAAGACTGCTCAACTACATTCTTTAAGATTTCAGGGTTTACTTTATAGGGAATATAAAATAGGAAACCTGTATCTTTGTTTTCAAACACATCTGAATCTGGAATGCATATTCTGTCTATTCTTCCATGTGTAATCCATAAACTAATTTTTTCCCTTCTGAGATAGTATCTCGTTGTCAACTCTCCAGGTATATCAGCTGACTTCAAAGTCCCAGAGATCTGTCTGCCTCTGTCCTTTTAGTGCTGGGATTAAAGGGATATGTCAACATGCCCAGTGACTAACAACTATTTTAGTAACGTATACCTTACATACCATATATTACAAAATTTACTTACTTTGAATGTATTACATTCATATATTTTAACTACAAGTGACTTTATTTACTTTTTTTTTGACGTATTCAGCTAAGCGCTTTATTTCTCAGCTCTATTGTGAGGTCCTGTACTTAAAATTTCTACAATAAAACCAAAAAATATTTATACATTTTGTTTGTCCATCTCTATTTCAGTATGTATTATTAATGATTTAATTTTCTAATTTTCTGCATACTATATTTTATAAAATTTCTACAATAAATTAAGTTACCTTGGAAGGAGTTACATAGTATAAAGATGAATCTGTTGCATCAAGCACTAGAGAGATGCCTCAGCAGTTAAGAGTGCACTTTTCTAGGGGACCTAGATTCAACTCCAAGCACCCACATGACAGCTCACAATGGCTTATTATTCTAGGTCCTGTCATCTAATGCCCTTTCCTAGCATCTGTGGGTATTGCACATACAAACATGCAGGCAAAATATTCAGACACATAAAAACAAATAAGTCTTAAAAAACAAAAAAAAATAGCAGCAAGAAGTGATCGAGAAGCCCAACTAAGCTGGGCAGGTATTTTAAAGGGGACATGAAGTGGGGTAGCAACTAGAAAAATCTCCTTGAATAGAAGTATCAAATATAAAGACTGTCCAGTGGCTCAAGAAAAGGATGTCCCAGAGGAACCAGCAGGGTCAAGTTGGAGCAATGCTTTGAAAAAATTCTGAGAGCCTTGGAATCTGTTATCAGGAAATAGAAGCTGCTGCCTGCTCAGTGACAGTGAGTGTTTGCAATCGATTAGTGATGCCTGCATGAACATAAGAATGGAGGGACAATGGCAACCAAACCTTAGACTTTCTACCACTGAAGGGCCTTATGTAGACACAGATCAGTTTTTTTTTCCCCTACAGTCTTTGAGAAATCATATATGCTGAGTTAAAAAAATAGACTTCAAACTCTCATTTAATTTTTCCAAATTCCCATGAACATATTCCAACCCACACATGATCCACTCCGCTTGATAACACTAGCCTTGCCTGAGGTAACTCAATGACATGTAAAATTTCTATTGTGCCAGTTCAGAGAATGAGCAGTGCAAACAGGAAAGAGAGGCGGGTGGGGAACCGAGAAGAGCCTAGAACTGCAGCCTCCCCCAGCCCCGAGTTCCTGAAAATACTCTCTGTGACAGCTGGATACAGCCTGCTCTTTCTGAAAGACAGTTTCCCCTCAACTCCAACAGAAGGTATTTTTAGTATATCCTGGGTACCAGATACTGTTCCTATGTCCTGAAAGATGATGAATTCATTCAAACAACAAGTCAGGGTCCTGGGTATCACTCAACTCCAGCCAGTCATAACAGCTGCCAAATATAAAATATTGCATGTATCTCGTGAGTCTTAGTTTGCATTCCCCTCAACATGCATATTCAAGAATTTCATTCTGTCCCTAGCTGTCAGAGATAGTGACAGTTGTACTAGGGGTGGAGGGTTCTCTCGCATTATCGAGAGAGAGATTATTTTTTAACCAAAATTATTTTCCATTGTAAATGTTTAAATCCATATTAAGTCCAGATTAATGCAGGCAGCAGCTTCAAAGGATATCAGCTGGGGGGAAAAATAATAATAAATGAAATGGTGCAGGACGGGTCCCATCACAAGGAATATTTTCAGACTAGAAAAGAAAGTTGTTTGGATTTAAAAGATATCTAAAGAAAATATGTTTCCCAGGGATTTCTGGCTCCCTTCACAGACACCCAAACTTTGTATACAAACCAGGCCCTAGTACTCTTTTCTCCTAACCCTTTTTTCTTCTTTTTTCACATGCTTGGAATTAATAATGTAGATAAATCCTAAACAAATCAGGATTAGTGCTAACTACGTCTTGAGGTTTAGGATGCAACAGGAAAATGAAAACGGGGGGGGGGGGGGGGGGGGAAACAAAGAAGGTTAGAAAAAAACCCCACCCAAACCTCTGAACTGCGGGACTACGGAATGGGGAAAGGAGTCATGGGAAGGGGGCGGGGAAACAGCAAGAAAGAAAAGACGAGCAAAGCTGGGGAATCAAAGTCCTTCTAATCACAACAGCTTTGGAGATGTGTTCAAAGGCTTTCTCTTGACCACAGGCTGGGTGAGGTCACAAGAGAAATGCGGTTGCTGGAGAGGGGGAGGGGTGTCTGGGATTTGGGTAGAGCTCTGCCATGGCACTTCGTGAGGGCGGGCCTGCTGGATGGTCAGCATGCACCATCTCAGGAAACTGGTCCAATTTTCTAGTTTGGAAGGGACAATTCTACCTCCAATTTGCACAACCCATGAGAGATGAAAAAATTCCATGTCGGTGTGCTTGCTCCCACCTGGAAGGCTCCTCCCAGAACACTGATCCCAGGAGTAAGAATGAGTGTCTTTTTGTGGACAAATAATTGCATGATGGAGTGGATTTTAACGAAGTCATTTAGATTCTTTGATGCATCTGAGTTTGAGTCATTGAAAATGCCCCAGCACGTGGAATCAGACTATCTCTTTCTTCCCTTTAGAGAAACCCTTAAGGCAGAAGATGATGCAGACTGAGTATACTTCTTTTGGTCACCTTTTAAAACTTAATTCTCAGTAAATAAAGGCTTCCGTGGAAGCCCAGAATTTTAGCCAAAGGAAGTAGTATTCTCCAGACACATTCTCATGTGTAGAGCTTGTAATGCTGTAAATGTGGAGCTAGGTTATGGGGTAAGCTCTGCAGGAATGCCAGCCCCTTCTTTACCATGTTGGCCCCCCTAGATTCAGACATGGTATAACTTTCTCCTTCCTTCAGGGCACTGTTGAACCGACACTAACACTGCCAACGTGTGACATGACCCTTCTTGGTACCTGCCTCAGATGGCTTGTCTTTGGTGAACACACATCCTTCTGATTTGGCCTAACCTTCCAGCAACCAGGCTGGTCTGAGGTTTCTGAAAGATCATGCTCCCATCTGTTTCCTGTTCTGCTTTTCTCTCTTGTAGCACCGAGAGAGACATGTCCACTGAGGGACATCCACTCCCTGTCCCTGCCTGTACTGAAGCTTATTATCATTGTAGGTTCATTGTCCTCCTTTCCCAGAGAGGCACCAGAGTGGAAAGAAATGGGGGACTGAGGGGGCTGGGCGACATTTTGTTTTGCGATGTCCGTGGCCATTTGTGGCTTTGCTGTAACTGTGCAGTCGATTGGTACCAAAACAATTGCATGTATTTTAAAGGACTCTTGATAGTTACCATGGTAATCGGAGATTTTGATAAATAAAAATATATTCTGGGGAATAAGAATAAGTCAGAGGGTTAACCTTCAGAAAACCTCATTATACTAATGATGGGTGAAAAGACGAGGGAGAAATGCTAAAATCATGGCCATGCGGTAGCGTGGACTCAATTCTAGCCTAAAAATAAGGGGATTTTTTTTTTCAGTTGCAACATATATCCTTACAATCTCAAACACTATCCAAAGTCAAAACAATGCACCATTAAGGGTAAGTGATCTTCAGAGCTTTAGGTTTCAGAGGTCAGTCTAAAGGACATTGTCTTAGAGATAACAGGCACTCCCAGACACCACGGAAGAAGCTGAGCCACCAACCCAGACCCATTGCTAAGGCTTCACTTAAACCCACCAGTAAAGTGAAAGCTTCCGATACAACGAGACACAATTACTTATACATGTATTTTAGAGGCGCACATACCGTTTTATATGTAGATACACACACAGAAACATGCAGTCAGCCTTCCCTAATTGCCAATCCTCACCTGCCAATTCAGCCAAATACAGATTTAAAATATGTGAGGAAGTTACATGTATACAGGACAGGCCCAGACTCCACTCTTATCAGTGTTCCCTGAACAAGTACAGTATATGGATTTACACAGAACCTACGTGGCATGAGGGACAAGTGACTTAGAAGTGACCTGGGTGTAGGAGGATGTATGTAGGTTATATGCAAATACCATGATGCTTTATATGAAGGACTTGAGCATTCACAGAGTTTGGTATCTGAAGAGGATTTTTGAAATCAGTCCCCTGAAGATGACCGTTGATATATGTAAACACTACACACACACATAACACACACACACACACACACACACACACACACACACACACACACACACACACACACACAAAGGGTGGGTTAGAGTGGGTTGAAGATCTTGACTCAAAAAATTTTAAATCTGAAATGCTCCTGAATCCAAAACTTTTATGGCATCAATTTGACACTATGTGTAGAAAACTCCTCATCTGACCTCATCTGACAGATTGTCATCACAATGCAGATATACTAAAAATACTGTATAAAATACCTTTAGGCTATGTGTATAATGTGCAGGGTAAAAAGTAAATAAATACTGAATTAAAATGGATCACATTCCCATGATAACTCATTATGTATATGCAAATATTCTAAAATTGAGAGGAAAATTTGAATTATCAAATACTTCTGGCACTAAATATGTTGGATAAGGAATAATAAGTGTGTGAATGGGAGAGAGAGAGGGAGGGAGGGAACGAGGGAGAAATGGAGAGGGAAAGAATGTACATACAAAACTTTTTCCTGATGATACCAAAGTCACGTTCATTAGAAGAACTGGTAGATAGGTGGTAATTTCTATTTAACCAAATGATTTTTGATACAGAAAGAAAATTGTATAGTTAAAAAAGGTGACTATTAAAGGTAATGACAGAGCTGAAGATATAGCTCAGTGGAGAGATGACTTGCCTTATATGCATGAGAGTCCAAGTTTGATCCCCAGTACTGCATGAGCCAAGCATGTCGGCACAGCCACTACTGAGGACTTGAAAGGTTGAAGCAGGAGAATTGGGAGATCAAAGCTTGGATGGTGAGGCAGTCTAAAATAGACCTTCAAGGACTGAGATGTAAGCAGTTGTGCAATTGGGCCATTCACAAGGAGAAAATGCCAGGAGCAGGGTCATGGAATAGCCCAAGGGTGCTGTCCCTCCAGTGACCTTTCCTCACACGGCTGCCAGTGCACATCAGCTCCACATTAGTTTAGGTAGATGGTGACTGGTAAGTCCTGGGGTTTCCAGGACAGTTATTTTCACAGCCAGGGACCTTCTCTGAAGGGATTATGCTCTCTGTTCCACTAGACAGACATCAGGACCCAACACAGGTTAATTCCATTCTTTTTATGACAGAATCTGTTCCAAGTGATTTAGGCCCACCACAGAAACAGCAATGCATCAAGGAGAAACACTAACTGGAGTACTTTTTCCACTGCCCCTTAAAAAACAAAACAAAACAAAAAACCCCAAGCTAATTTGCTAGCTTAGCCATATCTCACTTTTTCCCATCTTACATTAACTGAAACAGAGAAATTTCTTGAAGTTTGAACAGTGATAATTAAGTCTGAATTGGATGGGTTATTTGTAATTTTGAATGTTTGAATTCTGAGAGGAAAAAGCTATGTCATGTTGTTGGCCACAAATAACCCTAGCGATTAAGATTCCTATGGCATTATTTAGTTAGCTGGCTTTTTATAACATCGTGAGGTTTGCTGTGAGCTTTGAAGGAAGCCACTGGGCTCAGAGCACCGAGGAACGTTCCAGAGAAGATCAGAGGCAGCAGTACCTTCACCCCACCCTTGCCACTCACAACATTAGCCTCTCTGAACTCCTGGGAGACATGTTGAGGAGAGTAGCCCAAATAACCACTTTTGTGAAGCCAATGGAAACGGTGTTCTGATCCAGGAAAAGAAAAGTGAGACAGGAAAGGGAGGGTCACATTTTTGAAGGAAATCATGCAGTATTTTGGTAGATCCTTTGTTGATGAAAAAAAAATGAACAGCACATTAATTATGTCCTGAGAATGGAACATTTGCTAGTTCGTATTTCCTAGGCTGGGTCTGTTGTCAAAGTATTTACTACCCGGTGGATTGGAGACTTGGGCCCTAGACATATATTGTGCGCATTCCCACAGTGTTGAAATCTGCCTGAAGCAGGAGATGACATTTTATGAGACACGACCTAATTGTTTGGGATCCTTACAAGACAGGAAGGATTCATCTCCTACAGAGTAATAAAATAAAGTATACCAAGAAAAACATCTCTCCCCCGCCCTTTGTCTCTTGCCTTAAAAAAGAAAATTTATCAGGGATAAGTAAATTGGAGGATGGCTCAGTGGATGAAACACTTACTATGTAAGTGTGAAGAGCAGACTTCAGGTCCCCAGCAGTGATGTAAAGGCCAGAATAAATGTGACAGCCTGTCTGTAATCCCAGTGTATGGAAGGAAGAAACTGGGGATCCCTGGAGCAAGCTGGCTACCTAGACCTGTTGAATCAGTGTGAGAGACTCTGCCTTAAAGAAAAAGGGGAGAGCAATATAGGAAGTTACCTGACATCAACATCTGGCCTCCACATACATGTGCATGTGTGTCCATAACATGTGAACCCTCATATACATAATGTACACACAGTTATACATGAAAAATAAATAAGAATATTATTATTTCATAAAAGTTTAAAAGTTTACATTTGGATGAGTATATTAACATCCCAACATGGGCTATCATCTTCTAGAGGCTAAGAACCCAAACAGATCATATCAGCTATAGCTTCTTGGTCATCCTCTGTAAATCGAGTCAAGGACAAGTGCCACTTCTTTGGAGGGACACATTGGGAAGTGTGTATACACATCACATTGTGGGAAGAAAAATGGTCACATGGTTTCCTTTCCTTTGCCTCTGCCTTGGGTATGGTCTTCTGGTGGATTCTGGTCTGGTCATGGGACTTTCTTTGACCTTTAGGATAATAGCAAATGGATATCGGCCCAAACTGGAAGGCTTAGACAGTATGTACGGCTTGTTCTTTCGTCCTGCTTTGGATTCACCATAGGATGAAGCTTGGTGTTTCCTTGTGGAGAGACTAGAGAACCTGCTCAGCTGACATCCAGTTCACTGACAGCCAAGAAGTCCAGCCTGTTTCTGTCCATTGACTTAGTAAGAGAATTGTTCAATTCTTCTTTCAGTGAGAAATGATTTATTGTTTTAGGTGACTACACTTGGGGTGGGAGGGCTTGGTGGTTGGCATTTATTTGCCCTTTCTCCATTATTAGGGCCATCTTCTTAGCTATAAAACCTTATTTGGAAGTCTGTTTGCAAATGTTACACAATGACTATGTCCCTGTCTGTTTGGGAATCTCATCAGGTATGCAGTAATCACAAAAGCCACTCCCAGTGAGTGTGTGCCACCCTGTCTCACAGGAGGGGCAGTCTTCTTAGAACAGTCATGAACAAAGCTCCAAAGGCAGGAATCCAAACAAGAGCATGGCAGATGCGGTTTCTCCATCATCATCCTCCCTTCCCAACCCCACAGCCACTGTTTTCCAGCTCTGGATCTGGCTCATTCCAGTCTTCTATTTTATGGCCGATTTTATAATCTCTTCCCTTAATTGCTTCTTTCAAGTCAGTATCTCCCTTATCACAGACGTAAGAAAGAAAGAACACTAGGATTGCTTTGGTCTTTTAGTAAAATAGGAATTTCGTCATGGTATTCTTATTCTTTGTGAGCAAAGGTTGTCATGGGGGTAGGGGACTGGAGATCCACCAGTTGGTTTTCTTATCTCTAATCTTCCAAAGCATTCGACTTCTCCAGGCTTTTGCCCTGCTATTTATGCATTATCTCATTCCCGAGGTGCTCACCATGCCTTTCTACTAGATTCTTTGGCATCCCTGGCTCCAGCCTGCTGTGTCCCTGTTCAGAAGTTCCCAGAGGCCTTCATGCTCTAAAGAACCCTAATCTCATTGCCAGCCTCTGAGGGTCTCACAGGCCAATCTGGTCTGACTCTGCCTTACTACGGGGCGTCTTCTCAATTCACATGTAAACACAACCCCAGCCAAATGCTCTGATACAGTCTCTGCCACTTTCTGCTCCGGACCATTTCATTTCACTCTTTACAAAACTTTGGCGGAAAGGATGTCTCTCCTCCATAAAGTTTTCTCCAGCAAGCACTTCTGTGGGTTGTTTGCTCCTCTGAATTTCCTGTGGTCCACAGGGTCCCTGTTGTTCATTGATACTGATACTATTCTGTGTGTATGGTCAGTCATTAGTCTCATGGTTTTTTCTTTTTTTTTAAAGTCTTCCAGACTTAACCTAATCTGGCCCTTCTTATCAGAGGGTCTGTTTTCCCAGCACCAAAGCACCTAGCAAATGCTGGATGCCATGCTGCTCTCTATCCTTGAGCAGTCGTTCTTCAAGTATGATGCGGGCATCCTGGTACCAGCATGCCTCAGGCTGGTCAATAAACGCTGTTTCCCAGGCTCTTCCAATTACTCGATTTGCTTTCTGTTAGCAAGGGTCAGGAATCTATGCTGTAGACAAATTTCTAAGTTCATAAAAATTTGGAAACCAGGGCTGGTGAGAGGGCTCAGTGGGTAAAGGACTTGTTATACCCAGCACGTAGACCTTGTTTCAGGCCTCCAAGTTCACATAAAGCCAGATGCCAAGGCTTATGTGTGTCATCTCAGTACTCTTGTGGTGAGGTAAACAATGGGGATTAGGAGGATCTGGCAGGATCTCTACACCCTGATGGACAATAAGAAATTGTGTCTCAAACAAGGTGGAGGTGAAGACCAACTGGGAACAAGTCTCTGGCCTCCGCATGTGAGGTTCACGAGAACCTACAGAAAGCTGACCGACCTTCATCGTCAGATAAAAATTGTTTCTATCTACTTGAAGCTCTGTGGTAAAAGGATTTTCAAATGTTTTATCCTTCCCCATACATACCTGTTGTGTGTGTCTGTGTGTACATGAGTGTTGGTACCAAAGAGGTATTGGATCATCTGAAGCTGGAGTTATCCAAAGTTACTTGGGTCCTGGGAACTCAACTCAGTTCTCCACAAGAGCAGCAAGTGCTCTTAACCACTGTACTATCTCTCAAAACCTCCAAACACATACATTATAGATTAGGTTTTGATGGGGATGGCTGTGTTAATTTGTTTTCTTAAAGGCAATGTTTTCAAGAGCAACCATTTAGTGCCATAAAATTAACCCTTTAAAAGTATACAACTCAGTGGGTTTTAATATTTCATAGAATATGCAGCTATTATCAAGCATTAGGGAAACATTTTCATAATCCCCTAAAAAACACCTAAACTTATTAGCAGTCACTCCTTGATCCTTCTTTTAGCTTCTGGCAACTACGAATCAACTTTCTGACTCTGTATTTGTTCAATAGGAAATCTGTAACAACGGACTGTCCTTGGTGTCTGGACTTCTTTCACTTAGCACAGTGTTTTCAAGGTTCACCAACATTGTAACAGATGTGAGTACTTCATAGTTGGTTAATAATTCTATTTTATGACCATGCCGTATCGTATCCCTTTGCCATTTGTTGGATATGTGGTTTGCCTTTACTCTGGCTGTTGTGAATAACAACCTTTCTCTTGAGCGTTTTGGATCAGATGGTAGCTTATGGTTAGGGGACTGTCTTCCATCTCTGTACCCACCACTTCCTCTGTCACTGGATGCTGGGAGCAATGTTTGCTCTGCTCTGAGCCCTATAGTAAGCTCTCATTTACAATACAGTCTCATTTAACCTTCAGAAGACATTCCATGTCTCAGAAAGGTATGGACAGACATATAATTTAGCAGAAGCCTCATTAATTGGAACTTAAGTCTAACTCCAGGTCTCGATATCCCCAACCATGTTTGAGCTAGAAGTATATTCTCACAACAAACTCTATTTGTTTCCAAATGAATTTAAATACGAAAAAAAAAAAATAGAGAATTGATTTTGAGTTCATGGATAATAGTGAATGTGTTTACTCTAGGAGACAGTACTTCTGTGAGTTCCCGGTCAGAACTGTGTCCTGGGAAAGCATAGAGGTACCCAAGTTCCCGGTCTTAGATGACATGATTTATGTACAGAGTTCAGATTCTGGGAACACATGGTCTTCAGGTGGTTTCTGTAGCATTTCCCTCAGGATTTAGCAGTGGTTGGGTAAGAAATGCTCCTGCACACACACATTTGACACACAGATGGTCGCCTTTCTTTACTGGGGACAACATATACCCAAGTCCATCTAGCCAGCACAAATTTGCTATCTTCCTTTAGAGTACTTTGCTCCAGAAAGCATGCATAGAGGTACCAGCTTTAAAAGAATATGGGCTAGGACACCCTAAGTACCTAGCAATTGTTCGTGTTCTTGGGGTTCTGAGAAACTAATTGCTTAGTGAAAAAACACAGCAGGAAAACTGTCTCAATAATAAATTGGGAGATAGATTAGATGTTACCAACTTTGGTTTGGAGGCCAAAACTGACCTGCCACCTGCTGTGGTAAGTTTTACTGAGACAGGGCCATGCCACATCACTGACATTCTGCTTTTGCTGTTTCCTCAGCCATAGCAGAGCTGAGAATATGTGACAGAAATACTATGATTGTTTATCTATGGCCCTTTAGAGACATGGTGTGCTGACTCCTGGAAAAAGATAACACACAAACCAAAGGATACAGCGGAATTAAATGGACCAGCCATTGAAAAGAACACGTTTCCTAGTGTTGTACTTGTGTATGTGGGGGTGGTACTTATGGAAAGAGAGGCTTAACTGGTTGTCTCTCCATACTGCCTAGATTTCCATCCCCAAGGACACACCTGTCTCCACCTCCCAGAGCTGAGGGTGTAAGTGTGAATGATTGCACCTGGCTTTTGCAATGGGTGCTTGAGATCTGAACTGATGACCTCATGCTTGCACAATGGGAACTTAAGTCTTTCAAGTACCAGTTCATCTCAAGCCCAAAACAATGTGGCTGATACTCCTTAGAACATTTGCTGTCTAAACCATGCTTTTTGTTATAGTTAATATTTAATTATTTTATTTATTTACATCCATCTGCCTCTGACTCTTGAGTGTTGGGATTAAAGGCGTGTGTTACCATGCCGGCTTTACTTATTTTAGAGACAAGGTCTTGGTCTTATGTATTTCATGCCATCTTTAATTCTCTATGGAATCAAAGGTGACTTGGAACTTCTCATCCCCCTGCTTTCATCTGTCAAATAGTAGGATTTAAGGCACACAGCACAACTGATTTTATACTGGTGGATGTCAAACTCCCCAGCTTTGTGCATGCTAGACAAGCACTCCATCTACTTAAGTTATGTTCCTAGCAATATTTACTGAGTCACAGACCAATCACCACCATTAACCAGTATGTATCTAATCCCTTCAATGACCCTCAAGAGGTACATCTCTATTACACAGATGAGGACAGTTAGTTGCAAGTAGTTAACATACTAGAGGAAGAAGACGAAAACTGTCTGAGTATAAAGTGGATACAAGTGGCAGGGCTTCTAAGCTTGCATTTTTATTCACTATCTGTTGCATATCACCACTTTCTGACAAGCATGGAGTTGCAACACTTTGAATCCTATTCAAGAAGTCAAAGAACGATACGCAGAAACCAGGGGGTGGAAAGGTTGTGCTCCCATCACACGGCATGACTGCTACTAGATTTGGAAGGTGATGAGTCCAAACTCAAAGGATCCCAGTAGGGTCTCAGTCCTGCAGATATCTCAGAGGTAAGGCAGAAATGCAGGAGGATGCAAGGTGGGAGCTGGAATTAGTCCCAGCAGGGAGGCAAAAAACTGACAAGATCTGAGGAGAAACACCATCATTAACAATAAAAGGGGCAATGTTATCATTTGGGGACTTATCAGGGGCTTAAATCAAAAAGGTTTCGCTCCCATCCCATCCTCCAGCTCCCTGCTTCCACTCCCAACCCCAACTCAGTACCTGGATTCCTAACATACTGTACTTTGTTCCACTGAAGTTGGTGACAGGCACCTGGGACACACTCTGCCTGGTGCCTAGCTTGTGGCTAAGATATAGATAAGATATAAGATATAGAAGCATATAATGTAGTTCAGAATGCCCGGGATGTATTCACTGTAGACCTAGGCCAACGGTAGGAAGTTTCTGGTCTAGTCTCTTCAAGAGGAAAATGCAAAGGGTTTAGAGCAGATAAAGACAAATGAGAAGATTATAGTGTGGGGTAGGTCTAAACTCTCTCTCTCTGTGTGTATTGCACACATGCATAAGTGCTTGTGTTCATATGTGTGCAGGTGCCAGTGCATGGGAGTTACATGTACAGTCGTGTACATATGATTGTGAAGTGGTCATATCTCAGATGCCATTCCCCAGATGCCATCAGAGATCATTTGCCTTTTTTCTTTTCTTTCTTTCTTTCTTTCTTTTTTTTTTTTCTTTTTTTTTTTTTTTTTTTTTTTTTTTTTTTTGAGATAGAGTTTCTCACTGGGACCTGGAACTCAACAAGTAGGCAAGGTTGACTGGCTAGCAAGCCCCAGGAAGCCACTTGTCCCTACCGGTTCAGTTCTGGGATTATAAGAGCACACTACTAGGCCTGCCTCTTTAAGGTGTTTTCTGGGGATGGAACTCAGGGCATCAGGCACTTTACTGGCTGGACCATCTCCTTAGTCCTGTTTGGAAAGGTTTGGAGAATGATGCTGGGATATGTTGACTCTGAGACTGTCAGGGATCTGGATAACCCCTCTTGGTGCATTAAACCAGTTATGCCAGGGCAAAAGGCCAATAAAAGCCCAGAGAAAAAGAACAGCTCTGGAAAGGGCACTGGGCTGAGATGACCGCGGGAGGTGGGCTAGGAGTGCCATACTGCCTGACTTTCCTTTCAGGGTTAATTTCTGGAATGTTCCTCAGATAGGGGAAGTCAAGGAGGGTGCTTTCTCTCTCTGTGAGAGTAGAAAAAGCTATTTTCGTCTGGCGTTAGGGAGGGAGGTACACACCCGCGTTCCTCTCTCAAACCACAAGAAACCTTCATGAATGTGGCTAGAAATTGAAACAAAATTATGATTACACTGCTTAAGTGAGCGCAGGGGCTTTGAGAGGCATCCCTTTCAGAGGAACCTTCCAACCCTGAAAATTTTAATGGTATTTCAGTGGTATCAGAAGACAGAAAACCACTGTGCTGCATGTCTCTCGACACACTGGACAGAGACAACCCAAAGCCCATGGCCTCACCACTATGGTTCCAGTGTTTAAGTCATTCCTGAATTGGATCAGTTTACTAGATAGAATCTAACCAGCACCTACAGTCTCTTATCTTTAGGAGACCCTCAAATGCCTAATCTCCTTCTCTGCCTTATACAGATTAAGCTACCAGTTCCCTGGGCCGCTTTGTGGCCAATTCTTATTTTCTTTTGTAGTCAAAGTCTCACTCTGTAGACCAGGTTGGCCACAAGCTCACAGAAATCCACCTGCCTCTGCCTCCAGTGCTGGGATTAAAGGCGTGCAGCACTTTCCAACCTTGCTGCTGTTTTTAGAACTAAATTAGAGAAAAATAAAAGAAATGGGCTTTGTAACTATATTCACACCGAGACTTACCTGATAACAACACTGAGTAATAAGATTGGAAATTGTCTTAAAAATTTTTGCACGTTATTTGGTTACAGTTTCCATATGGCAAAAGGAGGCTGGGAAAAAGAAAACCCTTCCATTCTGCAGTCCCCTCCCCCCAACCACATATTTAATCCATGTGCTTATGTCAAACTTAATTACAGGACTTTTGGCATAAAATAACAGTCCACATCCTCAGAGAGAAGAACTTAAGAAGTTAATATGTGCGATTGAGTGAAATTGCTTGGCCCAATGTTTATGAGTAACTCAAGACCAGTGAAATGTGCCGATATTTTAACCGTTTCAGGGCTGAACTTGTGCCAAGAGGCTGTGAAGTATAGGGAAAAAAATATTTTTTCTCGATCGGCCATGTATCATATTTCTGGAAACAGAGAGGGCTGGTTAAGGCCATTTTATGGGACTTCCACAAATAGGTTTGTGGAGAGGGAAAAAAAACCCCAATGAAGTCAGAACAATTATGGAACTTGTCACCATCTCAGGGAACTGGAGGGATTTTGACCTAAGTGCAGCGACTTTAAACCATCTCTATTTTGAGAAAAATTATTCCAGTACTCTCTACCAAGGACAATGACTCTTGCTTTACACCCCCACCCTGCTCACTTCTTTTTAGACATTTCTCTTTCCCATCGATCTCCAGTCTAATGTGAATGGCTTTAAACGGTGGGGACCCCCCCCCATAAAAAACAAGACACTATACTTCCCACTACCATCTTTAATGAAATAAATATCTGTTTAAAAGCCCCCCCCCCAAAAAAAACCTGTTCCTATTAAGGCTTGCTTATGGGTCTTGAGAGATGGCTCAGTGGTCCAAAGTTTGTATAGCATTTGTAAAGGACTTAATTTCTGTTCTCAGCACCCATATGAGGTATCATACAACCATCTACAACGTGGGAATCTTTTGCCTCTGGCCTCTGGGAGCACATGTGCTCATGTGCTCACGTAACACACAGACACACCATTAAAACATCTTCTTTGAGATAGGGACTCACTATGTAACAGTAGACAGACCTGTCAACCTCCCCAGCGCTGGGATTGAAGTTTATGCCACCACATTTAGTCTGTGTGGTATTTTGGACTGAAACCAGGACTTCATGCTGCCAGGCAGGTATCCTCTTACCTGACCTGTGGCCGGTTGGGGGAGCATCCTCTGGAATTCCACCATTTTATCACTTTTACTTCAGAAACCTTTGCAGAACTAGTCTCTTATTCTTCCTCAGGTCCTTGATTGAGGCTGACGTGTATTAGGAGTCTCCTTCCCCCCAACCAAATTTAAGTTAGGCCCCTTGTTGATTCCATCTCTTATCCTTTGTGTTTTTCCTTGCTGCACTTATGACAACTGGTATTATGTATTCACTGTGTGTTACTCCTTTAAGATCTGTCTCACCCTTGACACTCTCAGCTTTAGAAAACACAACTATGTCTATTTTATGTAATACTCTATGCACAATCTCAGCAGAGTGCCTGGCACACAGTCAGGGCTCTACAACATTGGCTGAATAACTGTTGATGCCATAATGTTGACGGCAAATGTGAAGTCAGTCTACCAGTCATTTATTTTTGCTTTGGAATCAGTTACTCAGCTTTTTGATATATCTCCCTCTCATTTGTTACTTGTACGTAGTTAAGGAGACAAAAGCCACTGATTGCTCCCCCAACCCTGGAACCACTTCACAGACGGGAACAAAAGCACACAACACAGCTAGAAGATGTCAACTCTCAGATGAGTCTGGGAAGCAGGAAAAGCTGGACACGGGAAGAGAATGACCCCGGTGTCTTCCTGTCCTCACTTCCTGTCTCCCCAGGAAGTGTCAGTCAGAGACTTTCAGGAAAGGGTGTTGTCATGGCAATCTGTGCAGGCTCTTCCCCTCCAGGCCAAACTGGGACAAGTGCTCTGTGTGCCCCCCCTGGTAGGGGAGGACAGCAGCCAGTTTAAAGTTTCAAACAAACACAACATGAAAAATCTAGAGACCAAAACATCTATGGCCTCCATTATGGCATACAGCAAGGACTCCAGCTCAGAACATAGTGAAGCTTTTTCCTGAACTAATTAAAATTTAATCTGCAAAGCCATTTTCTTGATAATTTGGGAATCCTCTTTTGGCTTCAGCAAGTTATAAAGAGCCTCTAAAATAGAGGATGCTATATTTTTTCACTTTTATTTTTGTGTATTAGAATATATATATATATATATATATATATATGTGCACCCAAATGGGACTTATAAAGAAGGCCTCTAACTACAGTATCTGTATAATTTAGCATTCAAACTGGGACACTTTAGAGGGTGAAAAGTAAGGCCATAATTAATAATGACATAGGGACAACAGATACAAACCAGGCTGTTGTAGGGTCAGGGACAGTTCCAAGATGCCTGGACAGTGTCTGTGTGACCCTTATGTCTCAGAGAGTGCTTAACATACAATGTTCAAAGTGCGATTGAGTAAATCTGTGCTTACTCTGAGGGTATGTTCTGAAAACAAGCTAGTTGGAAGTGTCCAAGGCTGCAGAAGGACTGTCCAGAAGTCACTCATAAAGGAAGAATATGCAGGTACTGGATGCCTAAGTAGATGTGTATTCCATGTTTACTCATTCCTAACAGCTAACAGTTCATTGCCATCTGTTGACAGACCCCGAGGGACATGTTAAACAGCTCATGACATTTGCATACGAATTGTCTGCCTGTACATTTTACTAACTCTCACTTATGGGCTCCAGCTTCTTCAAATTCATGTTATAGCACCCTGCATTTCATAATATATCTATAGTGGAAGACACTCTTTAGGGTCTGGTGGGCAAAATTCCCTTCAGACTCAGTCAGAAATTTCTCCTTCAGACTGGGCTGCGCTGGCTCTCCAGGACACACTGGTTCCCACCCCTCCTCCTCTGGCCTGCTGGGTCCTTCAGGAAGAGTGAACTGGTCCATTGACCCTTAAGGAGCAAAAGGGCATGTCTAGCTTTTTCAGAGGTTGCGGACTCTCTGAATGACACTGGCAGAGAACACGTTTTCAACTTTGGAGTCCTGTGTCCTAGCATGCATGCAGGGTAAGGCCTGGCCAAAGAGCCTTACCTCCTTGCTTTTTGCCCAAGCCTGTGAGGACTGGTTGGCTGCTCTCCTCCCCCCCTGCCCTCCTCCTCTCTACCCTCTGAGTGAGTGCTGGGTTGGTCTTCTTCCCATGTCTTGGAAGAGATCTGTCTCCTTTGACAGACTCAAGATTCCAGGCCGAACTTTCCCATGCCACCGTCCCTCAAAATAGCCTGTGTGAGCTGTATTTATAGCTGTGTGAGACTCTAATGGGCCAACTTGTTTGAATTTCCACTGCTTTTGTGTTGAACTTATCCCTCACCCGTGGGCAATCTCTTCAAGCCTTTATTGATGGGGTGTGTTAGGGTGGCGAGGGCCATGTTCAAGATGGTAGCTGTATAGAGCTTGGGGGCTGCTTTGCATATTTACTGTTCTTTAAAGCTGTATTATTTTTTTTTTCTGAGAGAGAGCAAGAGAGCGAGCGCGCGAGAGAGAGAAAGACACAGAGAAAGAGGTTTCTGTAAGTAGCCCGGACAATGAGAACAAGACCGGCTGTATGCCGAGCTCGGGACCCTGGCCAAAACACATATCATTAGCTTGGACCAGCTATAAGCAAGGAAATGAGAAACATATGTTGGAGGGAAAGGTTAGGAGTGAAGGACTATGGGTCAATGACAGTCGCCCTAAAACTTTTCCCTTGTTCTTCAGCTGTGGCCTGCTGGTGTCAGATGTCATTTGGCTGGCCCGACTCTCATGGTGGGGGCTGCCGGGTGCGTCTTCGCTTTCTTCTTCCCCCTTCCCGTTGCTTCTTCCTGGGACATTATTTTGGGGGGGAGGGGTGGTTAAAAGACAATAGACGGAGAAGGATGTGCGTGATATTTTTCTCAGTTCTGGGAAAGTGACAACCTCGTTTTGGTGATGCTCTCTGGAGTTCCTCACTTGCTCTGAAATCGCCCTGTCCCTGTCTGCTTAGCATTTAGACTCAATTGATTCTTTTTGGGGGGAAAAGGGGGGAGGAGGCTTTTAGGGTCGTCCTGGATGTTTTTTTCTTAAATATAATTAGATGCGCCTCATTACCTCCACTGAAGGACTTTTGTGCTTCCCGAGCTGTGTCTCTAGAGATCTTCGAGGAGCCACAGCTTTGCCCTATTCTCTTTGCATTTGATCATATTAGCAGTTTTTTTTCCCCTTCCTCTTGACACATTTGTACACCATGTTCACTCTCCCTCAGATATCTGGAGTTGATTTTTGCCGGTTTGAAATGCCACACCCAGGGAGCATGTTTGGGGCCTCCTTGGGATGGAGGGACTGTATTCTGCAGGCCTGTCCCAGTTTCCTTTAACAGCTTTCTCCCCCTCTGGACACTTTGTTAACAAGACCGTGCTCCAGTGTACTCCAGGGTCAAGACCTCTGGTTCTCTATAAAACCCAGATGAACAACTACATCACATGAAACTCAGAGGCAGGCCCCAGGGAACATACTGTGGCTACTGTTCTGAAGCCAACCACGGAGGGCCAGACAACTCACCAGGCACACATGGCTGTGTCAAAGTCATAACATGGCTACATATATATCCACCTGGGCCCAGAAGGTGTTCTTTGGGAAGTGGGAGCACGGGGCTGCCCTACATCTCTGTGTAGAGGGAAGTGAAAAGGCTCTCGGGTCAATTCTGCCTGTTCTTCATTTCTGTAAGATTTGGGAATGCTGTGGGGTGGAAACCACTTCAAATGCCTGAAATATTCAATCCTTTATATTTATTTTGCTCTCCTCATTGTCGTGTAAACAAACCAATGCTCTGAGTTTCGAGGATATAAAAACTCTCTTCCAGCCTTCAACAGAGTTGAGGATTGGCTTGAGGCTAGGGGGTCCTCTCTCCCCCAGGGGAGCTGGGATTACATTTTTGTGATATTCATGTGTATGACGGTATATGTTTCTCTTTCCCTTTCCTTCATTTCAACACAGGGTCTTGCTACGTAGCCCGAGTTGTTCTAGAACCTGCTATGTAGCCCGAGTTGTTCTAGAACCTGCTATGTAGCCCATGTTGGTTTCACTTTGTACTCCTGACCTTTTCTGCCTCTGTCTTCTCAGTGCTGGGGTGAGCTCACACTCAAACCTGCATTTCTTTCTTCTAATTGCAGTTTCTGGATGGTAGTTCTCCCTTCTTTGGCCGTAGGGGCAAGATGGCTTGATGATCTGACTAGTTGCTGGGTCAGGTAGGGTGTGTGCATGTGTGTGTTACATAGTCCCATGGATGGGGCAGGATACTGGTGACGTGTCTGAAAATTCTCTCATTTCAGGAACTCTGTTTTTCACTCTAGCCCCCCTCCCTTTTACTTCCCTTTCTTGAATGGTAGAAATGACTTGGGATTAGGTTTAGAATGTATGTGCCGTGTCCCTCCTGTTTGATTCTCTCTTACCTCTCAATGCAGTCAGAATATGCCTATAAACCCTTTGTGTGCCTCCCCCCATGACCTCTACTGGAAGCTTCTTGGCCCAGTCACAGGCCCCTAATTGGAAACCCACCATGCTTTCCTTCTCAATGCCCTACTTTCTTTTGGGTAATAATGATGTCCACTCATCAATAGGAGCCTCGTTACAAAGTCCACATGAGATTAAGCCTACCTCCCTGCTCAAAAGCATGCTGGTCCCTGCCTGCTTTTACTTGATCTGGAAGCCACGCTAGCTTCGTTTCTCCAATCAGCAAAGTGGGAGAATGATGATGCCTTCTATGGGGAGGGGGATGAACACACACACACACACACACACACACACACACACACACACACACACACACACACACACACACACACACACACACACACACGCTAGCTTCATTTCTCCAGTCAGCAAAGTGGGAGAATGATGATGCCTTCTATAGGGGTGGATGGGGAGGATGAAAACACACACACACACACACACACACACACACACACACACACACACACACACACACACCCCACCTGTGCCACCATGCCCTAATGGCGGTTGCTCTATAAACAGAAGTGCCATGAACATTTGTCAATCTGAATTTGCCAAGGACTTTCCTGGTTCAAGGCCTTCATCAACTCTCTTTTTCTCTTTGTACAGCTGACTTTTTCTTATCTTTCAAGTTCAACTTTAAAAGTTAACCTTTCCAAAGTCTTCCCTGACTAGGCTATTCACACAAATCTAATCCCTATTTCTATCATTTCCTCCCATAGAACCCAATTTATTTCCATCAAAGCACTTTTTTTTCTGACTTGTGACTATATGTTATTTGTTTACCCGGAGCAGGCCTACATTTAATATCCTTATCTCGTACAGAAATATTTGTGCCATGAATGCATGAAGGAGAGCGCTTTATACCTTTCATCTCCTAACATCAAAGCCACCCTCCTTATCTCCTGCATCACATTCTTCTCCCCAAGTCCGGTATTTATCCATTTTCTCATCCTTTCGCCATTACTGACCTGCTAATGGCAGTGAGATTGGAAATGGAAAATCTCTATATCATCCACTCTTGCTCCTATCTCTCTCTCTCTCACTTCTCTGCTCTCCTTTCTTGCTCCTGGGCCAGTTTCTCCTTTGAGAGCCTCACACTTTCCTTTATATGTAAATGGTAAATAATAGAATATGTAATATGCTGAGTGAGTCCAAGGACTAATAACTCCTCATCTGCCAAGTTAGAAGACTTTGGGAATAAATTAACTCATCTTCTACCATTAAGAGATCAATGCCTGGGCAATTAGTCCAGAAATAGCCAAGGAGAGCTATCTCACACACCTACCTGAAAGACTCAAGTGATGGAGGAAGTCAGGTGGACGAAAAATCCTACTTCCTAGACTTGGTCTTCATCATGCCCATCTTGGGTGCACAGAGTATTTATTTTCCTGTCTCATGGGCTGAAAGGGATGACCTGACCCAGCCCATGAATACCTCCTGCATGCTTTCTTCCTTTCTCTCTTTCTTGTTCCCATCCAAGAACACCAAGATGGAAAATGCCTTCAACTGAATTTTTTATTATTTATTGATTTAGCCTGTAGTTCTTTCTTTCTCTTCTCAAGCCTACATGCACTTTGCTAATTACTTCTCTGGAAGCCATCCCCCCCTCCACTCCCCACCATGCTTCCACCTTTGGGAAGGAATGTGGTAGTGCAATGGCCTGTAGGCCAGACAACAGCTAGGCATCAAGAAATGTCTTCTCACTGAAAGAATGGTCCCACCCCACCCACATTCGTCTAACGTATTGTGAAGGCAATGATCTAATAATTGGTCCACCCCCATCTAAGCAATTCTTCCTTTTCACAGACACAGCAATAGCTAAGTGTCTTTGCCATCGTTTTGGGCTTGGCTAAGACTTGTACTGTCAAATGACTAAATCTCTCTCATTTGCACATTCAAAGCTCTCTCACTTCATTGCATGATCCAAAGTTGAAGTCTGGATGTCTCATAGATGAAAATGTTCAATGATTTGAGTTATTAGGTCCAAATATTGATTACTTTCTCTAAGAAGGAGATAATCAAGACCTCTTCTAGTACGCATTAAAAAAAAAAAAAGACTCTACTAGTTTGTAGATGCTTGATGGCTAATATTTCAATGGGTTTTACTAAAATTAACTTTCTAGAATTTGCTGGTGGGGGCTTTAGGGAAGAAAAGATAATGCTGGTGTTTCTTTCAGGTGACATGTTTATCCATCAGTGCACTTAAATCTAGATCAGCCAAGTTTTTGGTGTTAGACTTGAATCAATGAGGTAACCAAGCTCCATTTAATTCACAAAGTAAAGTGCTAAATGCCTAGTAGGCATGGAAAGTGAGAAAGGCAGGGGCTTGTTTCAAGCCAGTGTCTTTTAAGCAAAGTCAGAACTCACTGAGATGACTGTCTTGCTAGTCAGCTTGCTCAGGGTGGGGAGTGGGCGGATCCCTCATCTCTGCTTTCTTAGCCTGGAATTACAGGTACCCTGCCATGCCCACTCAACATCTACATGAGTTCTGAGATCCAGACTCTGGTCTTCATGTTTGACCAATAACCCCTGAGCCATCTCCCCCATTTGTTTTCAAGGGGTCTACAGGGGAATAGAGGAGACATTCATAGACATTTCCTTGTGAAGCACTGCTAATTAGAACATCATGGAAGTTATGTTGGCTTTAAGTTACAAAGGCACAAAGTCCAGCTCTGGATAAGAGATGCCTGGAATAAGTGTAAGAGAGATTCTTACCAGCCTACTTCCCCATGTACCAAAATACTCTTCCAAATGAATAGAACCATCAATGGACCCTGTGGACAGATAGCTTCGGCCAATTGCTTAGGGCATTACACTTCCACATTTCTAGTATGAATAGAATTTATCTTCTCTTTTCCAGTATCCTCTTCTCAAGCTCTCAGTGGCCATTTCCATTTCAGATCAAGGGTAGCAACCGATTTTAAAAATGTATTTATCCATGGCATGATTCCCAAACTTTTCACTTCCGAGGCATTGTTCTTTTGATATACTTCCAAACTTGTCATGTTCATCCTCAATATAATAATGAAAATTTAATATGATATTCTCTATCTACCCTCTGTCTTAGCTGGGGTTTCTACTGCTGTGTAGAGATAACATAACCACAGAAAGTATTACAAGGAAAACATTTAATTGGGGTGGCTGGCTTACAGTTTCAGAGGTTCAGTCTATTATCATCATGACAGGGAACATGGTAGCATGCAGGCAGACATGGTACTTGAGTAGAAGCTGATATTCCTACATCTAATAAGCAACAGGAAGTTGTCTGAGACAATGGGAAGTATCCTGAGCCTAGGAAACATCAAAGCCTATCCCCACAATGACCCACTTTCTCCAACAAGGCCATGTCCATTCCAACAAAGCCACACCGCCTACTAATACCACTCTCTATGAGATTATAGGGTCAATTACATTCAGACCATCACACCCCATTATTGTCCATTCAGCCATATAGAAAGCCCCCATTTCCATATTCAATTGAGCTTTGTAATTTGAAGCACCTTTGTAATGCTACAGGGATACAACCATGAAAAACTTCAACCAAAGGCAAGACTTATGAGATGATGGCTATAGGAAACTATAGTTGTGAACATAACCTAAATATTTAAAAAATATTTTCTAGTCACACAGCAGCCATGGAGTTTGTAAACATTTGAATTTGTAACATATACTCATGAAACCTAAGGTTGTACACATTGCCCTTATTAGTGGCTTGGTATTTGAGTTCTGAACCCAAAGGTCATTTGCTTTATATTAATTTTATCTATTTTGAGCTCAGTCTATCATTTCAACTCAAAGTAGGGTTTTCTTTTTCTTTTTTAAGAATCTAAAAGTTCTCCTCCATTATCTAGCTATTCCTTTTAGTAGTGGACCAACTACAAGTGGTATTATCACTCAGTGCAGTACTTTGGAGAATACCAAGCCAATCTTGATGCCACCTAGCTCTATGACTAGTATGTATCCATTCCTTTATCTTGACCATAAAATAGATCATGCACATTTATGGTCAGATGAAATATTAAAATAATGATACTATGAAGCCCAAAGGATGGTAGAAGTTTACTAGGATCAGTAGTGAGTAAACTAAATATGTGCATTAATAAAATGTAGAACTGAGCTAGATGTGGTGGCATATCTCTTTAATCCCAGCACTCAGGGGGCAGATGGAAGCAAATCTCTAAGTTTGAGACCAATTTGGTCTACATAGGGAGTTTCAAGCCAGTCAGGGCTACATAGGGAGACCCCCCTGAAACAAATGAACACCCCTCCACACACACCCACCCACCCACACACACATACAAACAAAAATGAAGACCTGAGTGCCAGGCCTTGTACAAACCCATATTTACAGTGGTCTCAATGTACTAAGATGACAGTTGGTGTCCCTGGGTGGTTTGAGAAGGAAGGTCTCTCTGCTCAGTTCAGGAACTAAAACACTAAAACTGTGGGAGGAGCCTCCAAGTTGTCTTTGGGGCTAGAGAGAAGAGCTGTGTCTTTAAAAACACTGTGATGTTTTAAAATCCACTGGGCCCTATCAGTCTGTGGTTTGTCTGCTCCAGCTCTGGCAAACTCGAGATGGGATTGCACTGTGATTGGCTAGAGCATTCTGCACTTTGGAAGGAAAAACCCACTGACCCCTGACCACAGCCTTGTCATACGAAGGGTGTCAGAAGTAGTCCAATTACCTAAGAGGACTGAAAAAAAAAAATCAAACAGAGGTGGGAAACAATAAGGGGAAACACATAGCAGGCCCAGCATTAGGACTGAAACTTAAATCACCACTATGTCAATAGAAGGTGATAAATCAAGGGAGATGTTTACTGATTAAAATTATAGACTCCTACGGGAAACCATACAAACAGATTGAAGAACAAAGCCCAGAGGGACTGAGCCCAGGTGAATCCATCCCCACTTTGGCCAGTTATTTCTGTTTCCAGCCAACTCTTGGACTTAGAGGTCACCAAGGGAGCAATTTGCTCCATAAAGCTCAGACTGGCTAGTACATATGGATCCAAGTTCTCTCAGGGAATCATCAAGCAGTTAAAAAATTGGGAGCAGATTCAGGGTTCAGCTCCATTCACAAGTGACTTATTTTTTCGCTCATCCCCCATTTTACTTTTGACGTTGGCCTAGAGCTACCAGAAGAGGCTAGACTGCTTGCTCTGCCTATGGTATCTGCCAGCAGAACTTCTGAGCTTAGAGATGCTGGAGGGTGATGAAGGAATCATGGATGGCCATAAAGCTCACCCCTCCCCAAGGCTGGCAACTCGTAATGATTGCCAGTTTGGCATGCTTATGTTGACATTCCCAAGCTTTGCTCTTCTATCCCGGCTTCTCCAACTTCACAGCATGGTGACTATCATTTTGCTTTTTAAATTTTTATATGTATTCATGTGTGTGTCTACAGGCCACAGCTTGAATGTGAAGGTCAGAGTATAACTTTCAGGGGTCAATTCTCTTCTTGAACTATGTGCATCTTGGCTATTGAACTTTGGGAGTGAACACCTCTACCTGTCAAGCCGACCAGAAGGTCTCACCTTACTTCTTTATAGCATCCTCATATAACAGAAACGGGTGATGATATCAGTTACTTTTTTTTCCATTGCTGGGACCTTCTGTGATCTGACTGAAGCAACTCAAGGTGTGGAGGATTTATTGGAGCTCACAGATCAGAAGATGCAGTCCACTACAGGAGGCTGCAGGAACCTGGGACATGGCTTGCTCACATCTCAGAGGATCAGGAAACAGTGGTCCAGACAGCAATAGGAAGCAGAATATCTTCAAGATTCACTCTTCACAACCTCCTTCTGCTAACTAGTCCATGGTCTCAGAGGTTTAACAATCTGCCCAAAACGGTGCTACCAGCTGGGGACCAAGAGTTCTAAACCATGAGTGTGTAAGGTATATTTCATATCCCAGTGGCTGTATGTAACCAGAGTACAGTATATATATAAACATGTATGGAGGGTGTCATAATGAAAGCTATTATCAATTAATATACACCAATAAAACAAGAAATGAAAAACAAATGACTTTTGAAGTGTCTGGAGATAAGGTCCCATTGGGGCTGGGGAAACAAGGGTGTATGTATGTATGTATGTATGTATGTATGTATGTATGTATGTATGTATTTATCAGTATCCTATGTATTTCCTTTTGCCATTCCTGGGTGAACAAGTAGAACCATCACCCCAGATTGCTCTGATTTGTTAAGGGGCAGCATGAGTTTTTGTGAGATGGACAGGGGAAGCCTGCAGGGGGACTGTGTAACATCATCTTTGGCTCCATTATCTCAGAATGGTCTTGGGGTTGAGTTTTGCCCTTAAAACCTACAGTACCTTCCTTTCCTTTTATGCCATTGGCTGTGGATATGCAACACTCACCCAGAGAGCATCAGATCAAAACATTGCATGACAAATAGGTTTTATGACAAATAGGGGCAGTGAGGCTCGCTTATGGGATATTTGTTGGGGATGTGGTTCCTGTGAGGCTGCCATGTGTGGTGGGGCATTCTGTAGGGACTGTGTAAAGCTGCTGATAGGGCAACTGTGGGCTGAGAGCAGCTAACATACAAATGCTACACGTATGCAGACAGCCTAGGGGCCACCCAAGGCACAAGTGACACTTTCTTCATATGCAGGCTTCATGGTTTTGTCAAACTAGAGGACACAGTTTCTGAACCTCTGGAACCCAGTGTCTGTTTATGGGTGCTACTGAGATATGGAATAATCTGGATGGGCTTTATGCAATCCTGGAGCTGGGAGCTACAGAAAGTGTCAACAAGAGCCTGTAGACCAAGGGCTCTCAACTTCTGGGGGTCACCTAAGACCATCAGAAAACACAGATATTTACATTACAATTCACAACAGAGCAAAATTACAGTTATGAAGTAGCAATAAAGTAATGTCATGGTTGGGGGTCACCACAGCATGAGAAACTCCTAAAGGGCTGCGGCCTTAGGAAGGTTGAGAACCAGTGGTGCAGAGACTCTGCCTCTGCCTTTGAAGAGGTTGTGGCAGCTGGTTGATTCCTGTCTCATTACTCTGGTGAGTTACTGTGAGGTATTGTTTCTTCATGCTGCTGGGTGAATTCCCTGTCTGGGAGTGTCTCTGAGCCTATCTCTTTCCATCTAGAGGTGGTGGAGCTCACAGGGCAGGCATCACGTTTTCAGTTCTGGAAAATTCTGAGCTGTCCTTTCACTATTATTATTTTTTAAAAGGAAGTTGTGTTCAGAGCTGTTGAAATTGGCTTCTCTGTCCCTCAGAACTTCCTCTGACTGCCTTCCAGGGCATGTTCCTCTTCCCCTGGAAGTGACTGGATGGCATTGGTTAGCTTTCTCCAACCAAGAAGGCAGAGTCTTCTCCAGCAGTCCTAGGGGAGCTTTGATCTTAGGTTGCTGCTCTCATGCTCTGTAATACCATGACCTGGAGCCCTATAAATGAAAGGCAGTTGTGGAATTGACAGCACTTTCTAAACTCTGCCAGTGCACCAGTGCACCAGTTCACAGCGAGCTGGGCCTTGGGGATGAGGCCGTGTGTCTGGGAAGAGGCCTGGTTTGTGTCCTCAGGTCTTTGCTTCTTGTCTTCCACAGCGGGACAGAGATTCTTTAAGAGGTGGCCAAACCTTCCTTCAGCCTTGACCTGTGTCTTGCTCCATCCGAGGCTGCAGAGTTTATCATGTGCTGAGTGATTTTCATAGTTTTCATGAGGCCAGGCATAGAAGCAGAGGCCCCGGAGTCCATTTTCAGAGTGACCAAGGGTGAGAAGCAGCAGCTGCATAGCTACCAACAAGGCCTTCACAGATGATAAGGATCCATGCTCTGAGAGCCAAGCACAACTTTAATAGAAGATATGCCTGCCTCTGTTGTCAGCCGCAAGAGAAGTTTATAGAAATGGAAACACTGACAAGAAAATTAAGAGTTGAAGATGAGCCAGTAAATTTCCTTTTTGTTTATGGCTTTTTTTTTTTTTTTAAACTAAGAGGCACCCTGCTACTCTCCAAGGCCAGAGTTTAGTCAAATAGTCTTGGTCAGAGGGTAGAATAGGAGCTGAGCCTGCAGGGGTGGGTAGCAGCTAAGCCTACAGGAGAGATGATTTTCCCAGGAAACATCTTCTTGACAGACACTTCCTCTCACATTTGAGGGTGGAGTTTCTTCTTGTCCTTCTGGAACATTCTAAACTATCTAGAATCTTTAATTAAAATGTGAACTCTCCTTGTGAGCATAGGGAAGCAGGAGGATTTAATATCTGTGAAATCATTCTTGGGAGAAAAGGACTTTAAACTTAAATCTGAAAAAAAAAAAAAAAAAAAAACCACCCCACCGTATCTCGTTTCTTAATCAAATTCGGAGTGATATTCAACAAGTTATGTTGACAGACATTGATTGATTATCTCCTACCTGTGGTAACAGGAAAAAGAACTGGCAAACTTGGAGAATTTAAACAAAACATTATAGGCAACATTAGCTAAGGCATAGGTGTTGGCCCTTACGGTGATTTTAAAAAACATAATTTATTTAAGTTTTATTTTATCTGCGTTGGTGTGATGTGTCAAATATTTTGGAACAGGAGTTACAGGCAGTTTCCAGCTGCCATGTGGGTGATGGGACTTGAACCTAGGTCGCCTGGAAGAGCAGCCGGTGCTCCTAACACCTGAGCCATCTCTCCAGTCCCTATAGTGAATTTTTATTTAGAAGGGATGACTCGAGCCAAGTTGTGCTTTAGAAGGGACATCTATGAGCAATGTTGAGGACATAAGTGACAAGTGATCTCCCTCCCTTCCCCTTCTCCCCCCTGTTCCCTTCTTTTTTCTCCTCTCCCCATCCTTCATTAGGACAACCTCAGAGACTATAAAATGTGAACAACATCGTCTTCTTAGGGGGTTATTGTAGGATTTCCTGGAATAATATAAATGCTCAGTAGAATACTAGGCATACAGCAGGTGTTCAGTAAGTGCTTTGGGTTTAAACAAGCGATTCTCTAGTCTTCAGATAAAGTTTTTTTTTTTTTCTCTCTCTCTCTTTTTTTTTTTTTTTTTTTCCCAGAAAATCACTCAACTGTTGAACATTTTGTTCATCAGAGGACTTGTCCTTGTCCCCACAAAGAAGAAAGCTTTTAAGGCATGCCTCTCTTTGATGTTTCGTGCAGACAGCATTTTAAAACACTGGCCATTTCCTCTACTGATAAGCTGTACATTTAAAAAACAAAACCACAAAATTTAGGGGTTAGAAAGGTGGCTTCGTAGGGAAGAGTGCATTCTGTACAAGCATCAAGACCTGAATTCAAATCCCTGTCACCCACATAAAAAGCTGGACACGGCCGTGTGTGCCTGTGACTCAGATGTGGTTGAGGCAGGAGGATTACCAAGAGCTGGCTGGAGAGAGAAGCAGAGAGAGAAGGAGAGAGAGAGAGAGAGAGACAGAGAGAGAGAGAGAGACAGAGACAGAGACAGAGACACAGAGAGAGACAGAGATAGAGACACAGAGATAATGTCCTACCCACTATTTCCACCCACATTTAAAAGCCAGAGCAAGGGAAACAGTGTCCATTATTTTATCTCCAAGCCTTAAGTAAGTAGGTATGAATTGTGTAACGCTCCACCCTCCATCCCCAGCCATCTCTCTAATAGAAATGGATACATATACATTGGAAAGTGAACACTTTCAGGTCTCAGAAGTTCCGTGGGAGTGAATGTGCTCTCAGCTCTCAGGCCTGCAAGGCTGACCCATTCCAGATCTATTCATGGTTTGGAAAGATCTGGGAATCAAATCAAATCAAATCAGGCCTCAAGCAGCACATTTGGGAAAGATGTAGAGGGGTTGGACAATTGTGTGTGAAAATTACACACTCAGCAGGAAACATATTTGTCTCAAAACATTAGATTAGAAATTTCTCTGAGTGACAGCGCTTCTTCCTATTTGCCTTCATTTCTAGTTAGTTCTTATCTGACTCCTGTCAGCTCTCAAACTGACATTTTCCTGTTCTGATCTCTTCTCAGATAGTAAAGAGGGATTTTCCCCCCATTGGCTTGATACACATAGCAGTTCAGCCTACAGAGAAGTGTCAGGGACAGTTTGGAGTTCTAATCCCTGACCCTCTGCCCTCTCCTAACTAGCTATTGACATTGAACTTAAATGCTTGCCATGCTAGGGTGAGATAATATTCTAGAGAGCAAGAGAAAAGGATTGTGATGGGGGGTGTGGGGGCTGGGAGGGGCTGAGGTGGGGGGTGTGGGGGCTGGGAGGGGCTGAGGTGGGGGGTGTGGGGGCTGGGAGGGGCTGAGGTGGGGGGTGTGGGGGCTGGGAGGGGCTGAGGTGGGGGGTGTGGGGACTGGGAGGGGCTGAGGTGGGGGGTGTGGGGGCTGGGAGGGGCTGAGGTGGGGGGTGTGGGGGCTGGGAGGGGCTGAGGTGGGGGGTGTGGGGGCTGGGAGGGGCTGAGGTGGGGGGTGTGGGGGCTGGGAGGGGCTGAGGTGTGGGGGTGTGGGGGCTGGGAGGGGCTGAGGTGGGGGGTGTGGGAGCTGGGAGGGGCTGAGGTGGGGGGTGTGGGGGCTGGGAGGGGCTGAGGTGGGGGGTGTGGGGGCTGGGAGGGGCTGAGGTGGGGGGTGTGGGGGCTGGGAGGGGCTGAGGTGGGGGGTGTGGGGGCTGGGAGGGGCTGAGGTGGGGGGTGTGGGGGCTGGGAGGGGCTGAGGTGGGGGGTGTGGGGGCTGGGAGGGGCTGAGGTGGGGGGTGTGGGGGCTGGGAGGGGCTGAGGTGTGGGGGTGTGGGGGCTGGGAGGGGCTGAGGTGGGGGGTGTGGGGGTTGGGAGGGGCTGAGAGGATTCAGAACAGAATATGATACTGGCCCAAGTGTCAAGCTTTGGGTTCTTCAAAGTGCAGCTTTGCTGATACGATCTAGGCAAAGACAAAAGGTCTCAGCTGACTGTGGTAGCTTGTGCCTGTCCTTCCAGCACTCTGAAAGCCGAGGCAGGAGGATCTTGGGTTTGGGGCCAGCCTGGGATGCTTTAGTGAGTCTCTGTCTCAAAACAATAGTATCAAAACAGATCTCATCTTTTAGGCCAGAATTGGGTTGGTGATCCTTTTTGGTTGTGAATGTCAAGTTGGGATGCTTTTATGATGCATGATGTCAGCTTATTCATGTGATGTGACAGAGGGGTCTGTGGTGTGTGTGTGTGTGTGTGGAGAGAGAGAGAGAGAGAGAGAGAGAGAGAGAGAGAGAGAGAGAGAGAGAGAGAGAGAGAGAGAGTTGTACGTGTGTCCTGCCCATGCAGTTGGAGGCTAGAGGTTAACCTTTCATTCTTCAGGAGCTCTCTTCCTCCTCCTCTTTCTCTTTATCTCCCCCCCTTGCGCTTTTCTTTTTTGGGACAGGCTCTCTTGCTGGTCTGGAAGTAGGTTAGGCTGGCCGGCCGCTGAGTCCCAGAGATCCATGTATCTCTGCCTGCTTAGCACTGAGATAACAAGCATGGCTTAAAACAAATCAAAACAAAGCAAAAGCAACAAGAGATCTCGGCTTCTAGGGCCAAGGTCCTCATGCTTGTGTTTAAACACTTTACTAAACGAGCTATCCCACCAGCGTCCAGATTTGGAATTTTCAAACAGGACACTGTATAAAGCAACTCTCCCCATCATTCTAAAATGCAAAAGGAAAAAGAGGATGGTCAGGCATGCTCCCTCTTTGTCCTGGGTTGCAGTTAGCTCTTACTTCTGTCCAGTTTAGGATAAACCTTCCTACTTGAAATCATGGCATTCACTCGACTCCTCTCTGGCGGGTTCAGAGAGGACAGAGTTTCCTAAGGAAACCTGGACCACGTTGTTGGAAAGATGCCTGCGTTTGTTTTCATTTCACTTGGGCCTGTGTGTTGTAAAATAAACCCTGACATCTTCGAGCAGGTTTCCTCCATTTTGATGCTGCTTAGCATCCTTGTTAACTGCCAACTGGAGCTAGAAAGAAACGGTAGGTGTTGGAGGGAGATAGTGGACCTGGGGGATAAGATTTATCTAGTTTCAAAATGAATTCTGAAACACACGTATTCTTTCTCCCTTATGGTTATTTACTTACAGAGAGGCCACTGTCTGGATTCTTCCAGAAGGCAGTATGCTTAACAGGAAAGAGTGAGGGCATTCTCAGATATTTCTATCTTTTAGAAAGTTATTTGTCCTTCTTATATAAAGCCTTGAGAAGTTCAAACCTTTCTCATTATATCAAAGGCCAGTGAGTAGCCTGGGGAATTTGAACTATGTGATCATTGTTCCCTGGGGTGGGTAGATACCACACTTTGTTTCTCCTGTGTTCCTTGACTAGGACAGTTGAAATGAGGGTTGATGTACCTACCGCCAACAAATGGTTACAGGGAACCAGCCTGGATTGAGTCCTAGAGAATGATCCAGAAGACTTAAATTGGCCCTTTTCCATCTTTAATTTCCAAGGCTGTAAGTATGATGTTGTGTATAAATGTGCTGCTTGTGTATTGATTTTTTAGGCAAATTGGCTAGGGTTGAGACTGGTCAGCGAAAGGGACCTGGCTTTGTGTAGCCATACCTTGGCCCACACTTAAGACGCTGCCTGGTTTCTGGGAGTGAACCTTCCATATGTCCTTTTACTTCTCTGTGGCAGAAAGGAAAGGAATCATGAAAGGCTGCTTTGGGCTGTCTTTCAGAGTGCAGTAACCAAGTGCTAAGAGCTTTATGTCCAAGGACTCCTGTTGGCCTACCTGGTAATATATAAAGATTAGCAAAGGTGGGGTGAAAGAATGTCCACTATGAAATCAGCTTTTCCTGGAAGAGTCCCTTGTTTCCTCAGAAGAGAAGATGAATGTCAAGGTCATGGCCAGACACGAATCTAAAGTAAAAGGGAATCAGACTCACCCTACATAATGCTTCCTCGGACCCCATAGGAAGTGGCTGACTTGCCTGTGATGGTGTGATTTCATATTCCACAGCTGGCAAATTCATTTGGGAAACTGGCTGGTTTTTGGTTGGTAATTGCTCCCATTGGCTTTCCTCATGCCCACTCCCACCATGACAGAAGGAAACAATTACTTACAATAGAAAGAGGCAGTTTGGAGAAAGGGGAAGGGTCCTGGGGGTGTCCAAGTTTTTTTTTTTTTTTTGCTCATACATAGAGAAGCCCCCCTCCCCAGCAAGTGGGAAATGTGAACAACTTCAGTTTTTCCATCCATAAAACAGAATCTTAATTGCTATTTGCTTCACAGAAAATGCCAGAAGGATGAGTTAGCTGAGAATTTATTTATTTTTTTAATACAGCAATCTGGAGATGAACTCTATGTTGTAACTGTGAAGGATCTTTCAGGATGGTGACAGGTACCTAAGAAGGTGACTTGAACATTTGAAATAGCCAGGAAAAAGATACTGTGAATCATGACTTCCCAAAGGCTGATATAATGGATAGTGTGTGTGTGTGTGTGTGTGTGTGTGTGTAGTGAATGGACTTGTTCATCTGAGTAGATGCATGTATGTGAAGGTCATGTTTTGTGTTTTGAGTCCCTCCCTGAGCCTGGAGCTCATCTATTTGACTGGGCTGGCTAGTCAATGAGCTCCCAGCGTGCATCTGTCTATCCTTCCTCACCAAAACTGGGATTACATATCTACACCATAGCGCTTTCCTTTTACAAAGGTGCTGCTGGATCCGAACTCAAGTCCTGATGCTTACAAGGCAGTACTTAGTCAATCGAGCCAGCTCCCCAGGCCTGACATCATGTTTTAAAGCACTTTATCAATATAGAAGGAGTCTGTCCCCAATGAATCAAACCTGGAGGACATTCATAGGACTACCATTTCCGGCAGAGCAGGGTTCTTTATGAAGGGCAGAACAGAGGGTTGAGTAGAACATGGACACGGAAAGTACCACAGACGGCTATGTTCAGTGGTGTGTAACTTGGCACAAGCTGGGGGTCATCTGATGGAGAAACACAACCAAGAAAACGTCTCAATCAGATTGGCCTGGGGGCGATTTCCTTGGTTCGTGACCGATGTGGGAGGGCTCAGTCACTGTGGGCAGTGACACCCAGGGGCAAGTGGTTCTGCACTGTATAAAAATGCAAGCTAAGCAAGTCACAGGGAACAAGCCAATAAGCAGCACTCCTTCACGGCCTCTGCTTTGGCTACTGCCTCCTGGTTCCTGTTGGAGTTCCTGCCCCGACTACCGTTAGGGTGGGCCATAATCTGTAAGATGAAACAAACCATTTCCTCCTCGAGTTGTATTTGATCATGGTGTTTATGACAGCGATTGAAGCACCCTAGGACAAGGGCCATATACTTTTATTGTGCATCCTCTAATCTGGAAGAATCACTGGCTAGAAGACGCAGGCCAGCTTCTTGGAGTTGTGCTTCTAGTCTGCCATCCTCTAAAAAGGGAGCCAAGTTCATGGCTGGAAAAAAATCTCGACTTCCTCCCAGCTGGCAGATGCCTCTTCCCAGCTGGCATGTCATAGTTAGAGGCGTGGGTGAGGCGGGGACCTCCTCCCCCATCTCCTGCTAAAGCAGGTTCATCAGGATTCCACAAGCTTCCTATGTAACTCCTCTTAAAAATCTGAAAATGAAACAAGACATATTTCTGAGGTTGTCAGCAGGTAGATCCACTGGCTTGAGGTAAGTACTCTCTCTGGGAGGAGGGCTCGGCTCTGATGTCTGTGTTGAATGTTCTGTGGCTCCCCCTCGGCCGCCCCTGTGTAGGTCTGTTCACTGGGCAGGGGTGGTAGTGATGATATTGCTTCTAACAACCTCACTGAAGTGTAGCCTCAGGCTGTCTCGCAAAGCCCCCTCCAAACAGCGTCTAATTAATTTTTATCTTGCCGTCCCAATGAGTCCCGGGAGTGTTTCAACACCACAACAAAAAACCCCTCATCTAGTGGTTTGGAGAAAGCTTTGACGTAACACTCGAGGGCCTTAGATCTCCAAAAGAGAAACTGCTGTAGGAAAGAAAAAATTAAGAAAACTATCTCCTTTTAGTCTTCTCCACCCTACTTGATATTTCTTCTTCCGGCTTTGCTTCTTTTTCCCTCAGTGATCATTAGTCTGATCTTTCTTGGACTCCCTCCTGCCTGTGGTGCTTTCAGAGAACACCCTGGAGCTATATATTTTTGCTCCCGAAGAACCCCCTATTCTCTGGAATCTAGGGTCAGGTAACTGCAGGGAGCTACTCTGAGGGCCTCAGCAGGTGATAAAGGCAGGAAAAGGGGCAGGTGGCTGGCCTGTCTGACTTCTATGGGCAGTATGGCTTGGTAACCCTGGAAGCCAGAAAAAGGTTTAGTAAAGAGGCCTCTTACCCACCCATCACATCAAAGCTGAAGTATTCCAGGACCACACCCCCCCAGCCCCTTCCCTAGGAAAGGGCTCTTGGCTGTTAGTGACAAGTGACAAGCAAACCCCCTAGAGGCCACCATTCAGGTTGCTTTTCTTAATTTCATGGGAGTTGGAGCTGGGGTAGGGGCTTCTGTGCTGGCACTGGCCAGCTTCTCTTTCTGTATAGCTCCAGGCTTCTCTGTCCCACAGTTCAGATATCCTGGATCAATTTCCAAACACAGTCCCCACCACAGCCCCTTTTCACTTAAACCCAGGCTGCTTGTCTTTGGACCTTAGAATGAATTTGAATTAGCAAAAGTGACTTTTTTAACAAGGTGTTCAGCGGTGCTAAAATCTAGACCAACAGTGGACCTGGGCTTTCTGGGATTTCAGGACCTCTTGCTCTGTTCTCAAGGACGCAGCAGAGGAGACTAATCTACTACCAGCCTCTTGGGTGTTAATTTCACCATCACTGGGTACCAAAGACATCCCCTTGGGACCACTTGACTCAGTACCTCCTGAGAAATGGGGTCATTGCTCCTAATGAGCTCAAGCAGTCTGGCTCCTTGAAATGAGTTAATCACAGAATTGCAGGCCTAGAAAAGAGGTCTTTGATGGCTAGCTTCTCTGTACCCAGTTCAGAGAGTGAGAGCCAATCCTATTTTTTTAAGACACCCATGGAGCCTCACTCCAGTGACTAACTGCTTGTAATTGTCCCCTTTAAATTTATTCTCCTGCACTGGTTCTTTCAAGGTCAGATTTCTGTTCACGGCCTCCTCGGAGAAGGTCAAAGGCATTGCTCACCAACCAGGCTGCTCATCATCACCTCCTCTTCCTCCTCCTTTCTCTGTCTACTGAGCTCACAGTGTGGCCCAGTGACCAGAAAGGAGATCCAGACATCTCTGAGTCCGGAATATATAATTTACCAACTATACTATTAAGCTCTTGTTTCCCTGCCACTATGACCTAGAACTCAAAAGATGCCCTCTGTAAAGGAGTTCAGTGAATGTGGAACCTCCCCCCACGCCCCCACACCCAGCCTCTGAGTCTTGTGTAGCCAAAATTGATCTTGATTTCACAGTTTAGCGGAGGATGATCTTGAACTTCCGGTTCTCCTACCTCCATCTCCTAAACGATGAGATTACAGGCACACACCGCTAAGCTCAGGTTATGTGGGAATCTAACAAAGGGGTTCATGCATGCATTCTATCAGCTGAGCTCATTTCAGTCACGTTTCTTTGACGCCAAGTGACATATATATATATCACACAAAGAGCAGTGGGAATAGATTTCACCAAGAGCCTGGAGAGTAGAAGCCAGGTGCTACACCTGATTGTTATAAGCCAGTCCTATAACCTTCATATGGCTCATCAAGGAAAGGAGACGCCTGAGTTCAGTTCCAAGGACCCACTTGGTGGAAGGGAAGACCAGGCTTCTGCAAGTTGTTCTCTAGTCTCTAGACACATTATTATGGCACATGCACATCCCCCCAGATACATGCAAGTCTCTTTCTCTATATACATAATTAAAAATAAAATAGAGACTAATGCCATGGTCCATGACAAATGCCCAGTAAACATTGAGTATAATTATTATTAATTAACCTTTTCCTGGTCCATGTAACAAGAAAGCTTGATCAAAAGACAAAGGATTTAGGTCATAAAGATGTCACTATGTCAAGATCTCTTCGTTCAGTGGCCTCCTAAATTTCTAGGGACTGTGATTTGTTGGAAGAAACACTAAAAGTTTCAGATTTTCTGTAGAAAGGTTAAACACAGATTCTCAAATTGCACATATGTTTCCCACTTATTCATGGAATTGTCATTAATGAGGAGCTTCCATTTTGTTTTCCTATTTATGAGATCATTAAGACCAGCCAAGTATGGTTTTGCAGGCAATAAAGATAAGTAATTGATAAGAAAACCATATTAATAGCTACTGTCAACTGGAGGTCTCCAAAGGAAAGAACTGTGTGACATAGCTGAAGATAAGCTAGACTATGATGTTTAATTTTAATTATGATTCTAGGTATGTGGTGTATGTATGTGCACACATGCCATGCTGCACATGTGTGCTAAACAACCTTCAGGAGTTCGTTTTTTTTTCCTTCAAATGTGGGTTCTAGAGACTGAACTCAAGTCTTAAGGCTTGACGGTGAGCACCTTCACTTGCTCAGCCATCTCATCAACCCTAAACTACACCATTTTAACATCTATTTCTAGAGTCCTGTGTCTTGAAGTGTACCAATGCAGCTAATGAGAAAAAACAATACATTTTCATTATTGATTCATGTGTGTACGCCTAAGTTCTTGAGTAGAGGACAGCTTTAGGGAGTTGATTCTCTTCTTCCTCCATGTAGGTTCTGGTGTTTGAACTTGGGTTATCAGGATTGACAGCAAGCACCTCTGTCAGTAGATCCATCTCACCAACCCTCAGTCCCCACCACTCTTCCTGAAAGAAATTTTCTCTTTTCTTCTGTGGTAACTAAGAGCCAAGCATCACTTAGTGAAGAATTTCTGATTCTGAAAGTCAAAGTCATGAACCCAGTTAACAGTGGGCGGACACTTCCCTATTTCAAGTCATCTGAAGGCTTCTCTTAGGTATGGTGTTTACAGATCAGGGTCTGGGAGATCTTTAAAAAAACAAAAAACAAAAACAACAACAACAAAAAAAATCCAGAGACACCCTTCAGTGTGACTCTCTACCTGATGACTTCATATCATCTTGACAAGAGTTAAAAACTGGGCTGTAAGAGTTGAACTTTTCAGGCATTTCAGCTTCCTGGTAACCAAAATAGCTAGCAAATAGCACCTTTTGCAAGCTCCTGATTTATTTCTCCACCTATATGCCATTGACTTTGAACATTTCATTTGCAATGTAGAAATTGTGTCTATCACCTTTCTATAAAATCCTTGCCAAAAAGAAGGGGGTGCTCCCGAGTTTTCTGTTAGAGACTGATGACTCTCAAGAAAAACCGAACACAACCCAGAGAACGCAACAGTCAGTCATCAAGGACTCTTTAAAAATTAAGGTTTCAGAATTAAGCAGTGGAAATATAAATACTACACAATGTAGTCTAGTTTCTCTTTAGGTGCATATGTGTACCGAGGCTCGAGGACAGTCTCTGCTGCCATTCCTCAGAGGCGTTATTGAGACAGGGAGACAGGGTTTCTTTTTGCCCATTATGCAAGACTAGCCAGACAGACAGCCCAGGGATCTGTTTGTTTCTACCTCTTTCCAGTGCTGGGATTCTAGGCATGCACCACCATGCCGAGCTTTGTACATGTGTGTTCTGGGGACTGAGCTCAGCTTCTCATGCTTGGGTGGCAAACATTTTACCAATGGAGCCATTTCCCCATCTCAGGTTTCTCTACACTCGTGCTCAGCTAGAAGGGTTAGAGAGAGGAAGGAGATGGGAATGGAGATGATGACATCACAGGGAAGAAAGTGATGGGTGGCAAAAGAGCATTCTGGGTAAGGCGGTTACACGAAAGGCAAGGACAGAGAAGAGAATGTGTATTTCCAATGTACTCTGTACCTATATGTCTTTAGATCTCCCTCATTGCTTCATACATATTAGGAACTCAATAAATCAATGGAAGACCAACAAGTACAATACATAGGATAACCCAGGCTTTGAAATTCATGTATAACACGGAGATTTCATATCGGCTATGATCTTGCCATCATCAACGAACATTTCTTTCCACTGGGATTCCCTTCCCACCTCTACACCCTTTTGTAGTTTAAATGACCTCTTCATCTGCTTTTAGCTTCAGAAGCCCTACCCCAAATGAGGCAACTAGAGCTTCCAGCTTGAGATGGAGTGGGTATGGGGAGGACCATCCTTAAGTCTGCATTATGAGTAAGCAGAATCATAGCCACAGTCTCCCAACCTGACACCGGGGATTTTAACTGAGTCTGGACAATCACACATCAGGAGATGAACAGATCGCAGCTAATATTTCTTCTCTGGAGAATAATTTCTGAATTAGAGATGGAAAGTAAAGAGTTAAGAAAGAAAGGAATAAGCACTCATTTTGTAATCAACACTCCATAGGAACATCAGCCCAGGGAAATAAGCATTATTTCACTCTGCTGGAAGCAGGTGTCAGTAGATGGTGGTCTGGAATGCCAAGGAGCTTTGAAATGAATATAGCCCATACTGTATCAAGCATGAAGAAATTACATTTAGCCCAACATGAGGAATGAACACGTGTGGGTAGTCCTTAAGATGTCACTGCCTAGAATGAGTTTTGGAGAGGACTCTATCCCGTCAACTCATCTTACGTTCTTCAAACGGTCACGTGTCATGAACCTTAAGCAACATTCTTTGAATAAACTGAGAGCCAAGGTCTGGATGATGGAGGGCTTTCTGGAGGGCAATGGAGCTGGGACACTGGTATTAATATGGTGCCCCCTAGTGTTTTATAGTGGTAGTGTGACTTGGAATCACACCCGCACCCTGGTCTAAGTAGGGCTTCCTGGTGGTCTTCTGGTTGAAGAAGTTACTGCCCATCATAACTGTTTGCATCTCTTAAACCATAGTGTTCAGCAAAATTATCTTCAAGTTGAATGCATTTCCTGACCAGTATCCATTCCCGTGCTGAGCAATACTGAGTCTTCACACTGTTTTTCTCTCATTATGTGTGGTCTCCTGTCTAAGTACTTCAAAGAACAAGACGTGCCAATTCATTATTGTGGCTTCAATGTCATAAACAATAGATAATGGCATCTATGGATGAATTGTTGGAGGAGGTGGGTATTGCTCCGTCTAGCAGGCAGGGGACAAGTGAGTCATCTGGGCATGCTGAGTGGTACAAGTTCCCTCTCTGTCATTTGCTAGATTTTATATCTTGACATCCTCATCTGGACAGTACAGTGCATGATGTACACAATGAAAGCAATTGGGTTACACATGTACCCTGAGGGAGATGAACCAGTTAACTGGAGCCATCTTGCTTACGTATTTCAAGAAAAAGTGTTCTTTTTTTGGGGGGTGGTGGTGGTTAGGAGTGGGGAGTTGAATCACACGTCCTTCCATTTAGTGTAACACGCCTTCATTTCCAACATTGCACAATACAGCAGACATAGACGTGAGTTAAAAACCATAATGAAAGCTAGTTTATTAACTATTGTGACACAGCATGAATGGATGGCCCCTTGGTTCCAATCTCACTGTTCTTATGTTTATGGTTACTTTAGTGTTTTCTCAGGTATAAAAGACTCTTATTGTCCCTGTTGTACATGGTTGGGGGCCAAGAAAGGGGAAGGAGATAAGCCAGGCTGTTTTACTGGTGTCTCAAAACTCAAGCCATAATATCACAAAGACTATGAATCATTTAGTTGCACAAACAAGTGATTATTTTCTTTACGCCATGATAATATCTCTTTTAAAAAGTTTCAATGTCAGTACAGAGAGAGATACCAGCTGATCCAAAACAGAACTTGGGAACACGTTCCTAGCTTCGTTTCTCTATTAAGAAATAAAGGCCAGAGCTACATCTGGATATGACACAAGATGTAATGAATGTGTATAAATATATGCCTATGTAGATTATATATAACTGAAGATTGTATATTTAAAGATATGCGAAATTCAGGTGAGCTCTGAGGTGACCCCTTGCTTTTTTTCATTGGATTGAGACTAGGTTCATTTGATTGCCCTCTTCTTTATGCTCCAGATGACTATGGAGAGGAGAAGTTCTAGGAAGGATGGGTTGGTTGTACTTTCAAATAATAACTGAAAAGAAAATCATCAGATGAAGTTTCGTCTTGGAGATGCTCAGTTTTATAAACACTTCATTCAAAGGAAGCTCTATTTGAATCGCTTGATGAGGGAATTTTCAGCTGCTAGGCCGCACATCTCTGGAGTCAATCATGAGCCCTTAGGAACCAAGGTCTCGGCTCAGTCACACTACTGGGTCATGCAATGCTGATGCATGATCAGAAAGGATGGGATGCTTTATGTAGGTGTTATAGATGGAGGAAATGGGGTGTGGTTGAGGGTGCCATCCCCCTGCCAGGGGCAGATGATTTATAGCCTTAAAACATGCCAGCAATATTGCTTTATTGGATTAACGTGCATGATTGTTTAAAATCAAACTGAGTACTGAGGAGTCCACAGCCCATTGCTGTATACAGATTACTCTACTGCCATTTATACCCAATGCTTCTTATTTCCTAGGAAGCCCGTTTTATAGAAACACACTGGAACATCTTCTTTTAGCTTTTGACAAAATGAAACTGCATCCTTGGGAGTTTCCCACCCATTGCTCTCTTGGTTACTTCACTCCAGGTCTATTTCATTACTTATTGATTTTCCAGCGCCTCTCTGCATGGCTGTAATTTACACAGGTCCTACAGCCCTTAGCAATTCTTAACACCCCCAGGCTAGATCATGAGTCTACTAGAGAGAGAACGCCAGCTACTCTCCTTCCTCCAATGATGAAAAACTGGTGAATCTCATCGTTCCAACAAGTACCTTGGGAGGCCATGGCGGATGGGGAATGTCACACCAGTGCTTACGCTAAGGCAGGGAGATGAATGGGTCTAACTCTGGGACAGTGTTGACATAGTCCTGGTGTTACAGGATGCAGTACAAAATCCAGTTTGGCTCTAGAGTCAAGGATATTTTGTAGGGCATTAGTATAAGGAAGGGATGAGGGGGGGAGGAGGGAGGGGAGGAGGGAGAGGAGGAGGGAGGGGGGAGGGGAAGAGGGAGGGGAGGATAGTCCATCAGATCAGCTTAATGCTGGTAAAGATGAATTTATTATGATCTTTCAAAACAGAAACCAAAACTCCAAAAAAACTAATCATCATTCCTTGTCAACTCACAAACTGTGTGTTTGCTTTCGTTATAACCAAGGCTTCACATGGACATAAGGGAAGGCACATGCTATTATGATGGAGAAAATAGAATAAAATGACTCGTTTTCTGGAAGTTCTTATTTAGGCAACACATTCCAGGGTCTGAAGGAGGGAAACAAGCTGAAGTGTTACCTATTTTCAAACAAAGCTAGCATTTAAATCCACCGTAAAAACAATGTAAGTTGGTGGATTGCTAAAGTCTCATATCCAGATATTTTTCTTTTTACTTGAGAGTTTTAATTTGATGGGGTCACTGAGATGATTCAGTAGGTAAAAGCCATTGCCGCCAACCCAGGGGACCTGAGTTTGATCCCTGGGACTTACATGGTATGAGAGAGTGATCCAACTGTTCCAAGTTATCCACTGACTTCCACAAAGGTACTGTGGTATGTGTGCTGTCCCCAGTAAATAAATAAGTAAATAAGTAAATAAATCAATAAATAAATAATAAAGAAAGTAAAAAAGTTTATGAATTAAAAGTATATTTTGGAAGTAGAGTCTCGCTTTGTAGGTAAGGCTGGTTTCAAACTCATGATTCTTCTGCCACAGCCTTCCGAGCATTGAAATTACAAGTATGTTCCACTATGCCCATCCTGTGTTCATGTTTTTTACATGACTAAGGAGAGAAGGTGAGAGAAGAATGGGAAAATTTAATCAGTGGACATGAAGAAATTATAGTTAAACAGAACTCAGCAGGAAGCTACTGACAGGCATGCACCTTGTGTATTACAAAGAGCTTGACAAAAGGATTCTGAAGGTTCTCCCCTTAAGGAAACTATAATAATTTGAGGACACAGCTACATTTAGCTTGATGACACAATGTATTGAAACATCACAAGGCTCTCCATTAATGTCTATAATTTCTTATGTACTTATGTAAGTTGAAAATTAATTTAACTTAAAAATTAAAAAATTCAACAATTATATGGAATGCCTTTTGTTTTACCTATAAAAATAATTGCATAAATTCTTATTTAATATAGAGGTATTGGGAGAGAATGGGCTTGATAAATCTGAAATAGCAACTTCATTATGAAATAACCAGAGAAATGTGGCAAGATGTATTTTCCTCCAAAGATAGGGTTGAATCCTTCGTTTCTTCCACAAAACAGTTTTAGATAAGGGACTGAAGGGGTGCTATTATGGTGGCCTCTGGGGAATCAGGAGTCTGAAAAAAATAAAGCTATTAAATGTTGAGCTGTTTATGCAGGATCGTGTAGCTTACCAAACTCTATGACCTGAAAACCACTCTAGATAGTTCTAAAACAATGATTGTTCACAGGATGGCCAAGGGTGTCCTCAGGTGAAAAGATGTTTCTTGTTTCATTTGCTGAAATCAGTGCAAATGACTTGGTCAAAGGAGCCGTTCAGCAGCTAAAGACTACAATTAATAAGCTCTTTTGATGACAACTTACTTTCTGTTATCTGCTCCATTTATGGCTATTACTTACGTCCTCAACTGACTTTCTACCACCTGATTTATCTTTTCTTATAAAAAAAAAAAATATGTGTTCAGTATATGTACTTTGTGTGTGTGTGTGTAGAGGCTAGAGACTGACATCGGTTATCTTCCTATGTTGCTCTCCGTCATTAGTTTTGAGGCAGGGGCTCTCGCTAAGCCTGAAGCTCGGTGATTCAGCTCTGTTGACGAACCAGTAGTTTCAGGGTTTCTCTGCTTCTCCAGCACTGGGATCACAGAGTCTGCTGCTGTGCTCAGCTTTTACATGGATGCTGAAGTTCCAAACTTAGAACTTCATGTTTGTGCTTCAGGCTCTTTACTGAGCCATCTTCCTAGTCCCCACTACATGACTTTTCACATTCTAGTGTTTATAGGGAAATGATCATGAACAGGGCTTGTTGTTTGAATAGTCTCTCCTCTTCTTTGGGGGCACACTCTCAAATTTACTTAGCTGTGGAAGCATCTCTCACATCATCAGTTTGCAGTGGGACAGACCATCCCCATGCTTAGGTTGACTCAATCTATGTCAGATGGGTACAATCCCAATCTGTCCGCAGTGATGAACCCAAACTAAAAGACAAAGAACCTCAAACCAGGGATCCCATTGGAACTTTTGGCAATGGAGGGACTTTATAGGAGGCTGTGCTGACTTAATACGATCTTGAAACTGACATAGGCCGTTCCAAGCAAACCCTCACCTAGAGTGTGGCAAATATATGAGAAAAAAACATGCAAAACAGGATAAGGAGGATGCAGTGAGTCAGATAATACTGTCAGAGCCACTGAATCTGCCTGAGCCCAAAGTAACTGGGCGCAAGTATTTTAGCCCGTGACTTAATACAATCTCAATTTTGCTCAAGCTAATGTGAGTTGTGTTCTAGTTAGTCCCAATTAATGGGCACTGGGAAGTGGGGATAATTGTGTTCAGGAACAATCTTCATGCTTCAAATTAATTTCCTTTTGCTCTGAAATAAGTCTAGAATGGTTCGTGGAATTAAGAGGAAATTAATGATTTTTCTATTGAGGAGAAAACGTTACTAAAACATCTTAGATTTGACCTTGCACTTTCCATGGGATGGGAACAATTTCTACTAAAGCAATAAAGAGATGTTTAAAAAATTCTCAACATCTGCTACAAGAAGTTTCTCTGACAAGGGCTGAGTAAGGTACCGCTCTACGGCTAAAACAATATGTCTTTATGAGTTGTTTACTGCCAAGTTCATTTAGCAGAATAACTGTAGTAGGTTTCTCCTAGGCCCATGTTCTATCTAGTCTCGGCTTCTTGGCCTTATTAGCCCCGTCAGGTATGAATTCCATCTCTTGGAATGAGCCCCCCCACCCCCATAAAAAAACAAAACCCAAAACAAACCCAAACAAACAAAAACAAAAACAGTGGTTGTTTACTCCCATGATATTTGTGCCACTATTGTGCCTGTGTATCTTAAGAGCAGGACTCTACTGTAGATCTCAGATGTAAAGATGGGTGGGACTGATTGATTATACACACTCCTTTGGTTGTGTGCTTAGCATCTTCCAGCACTGTGAGCACTAGTCAGTAGCTTCCCTTTGAATACCAGTTCAATTTCTCCATGTGATTTAAGTATGTGGTGTCTTCAGCAATAAGGTCTTGCCGCACAAGGCTGAGGAACGTAACTGATAACATTGATAACAGCCTGTTCTGTTTGTTGAGGGAGTGCCTATGGTAATTGGCTTAGAGACTCAAAGGTGGCTGAAGTGCAGACAGTGAGAGCACTCTTTTCTTCTTCCCCGTTGAGACAGGGCCTCCCTGCGTAGCCCTGCCTGTTTGAGATTTGCTTTGTAGCCAAGGCTGGTCTTCAACTCACAGAGATCTTGCCTCTGACTCTGTCTCCAGAGCTCTGGGATTATAGGCGTACATCACCACTGCCCAGCAGGGATCACTTGGCTTTAATATTGGGATATCTTTATCACATCCATCCCCTCAAGGCTCAGGAATATTCCTGTGTGTAAAAAATTGGAACTGTCAGAGGTGGTGGATGATTTTAAGGAAAAAACGCTTTCCAGATACCACAGGGCTGATGCACAGATGGACGGACTCACAGAAACTGTAGCAGCCTGTACAAGATGTATACAAGGTCAAACCAGACAGAATCCCGGCATGGAGAAGGAGTGGTGGACACAAAGTCACACCCCTAGCTAAGAAGCTATTTGAAAATAATAGCTTCTTGGAGAGGGAAAATCAGTTTTCTTCAATGGAGTGGCTACATCACCCACACTCTGGGCTAGGCCTTATGCTCAGGAGTACATGGCCAATATAAACTGGTGTGTGTGTGTGTGTGTGTGTGTGTGTGTGTGTGTGTGTGTGTGTGTGCATGTGCACATGCCTTACTTTTTTTTTCAAAAGAGAAAAAGAATAAGAAATTAAGTGAGTAGGGAGGATCTGGGAGAAATAAAAAAAAAATATGACCAATATATAGTATAAGATTCTCAAAAAATAAATAAAACCAAAAATTTTTCTATCTTTGCTTTATTTCAGGTAATATTGAGAGATACAAAAATCTGCTTGGGGCAGTCATTTATAAGACCAAATAGAGAGCTGGGTGGCCAGTATGGAGGTATTTGAGTAAACTTACAAGAAGAAACTATGGCCATCTATTATTAATAACTACTATTTATTAAAAAATGAATGGCATTTATAGTATGCTAATATTTCTAAGGAGTTTAATACAATCTGAAAACAATGACTGTTTTTTCTGAGGACTGACAAATTTCACAGAAAACACCAAGAACACAAATCAACAGGAAGATCTTCATTTTTCTATGACTCACAGAAGCACCCGCTACAAAAAAATAAGGCATTTATGTGCAAAGATTCCTCTACAGCTCCTGAAGCCAACCACCATTTCTCCCCCCACCCCCCAGAAGGTACATAAGAAGAATATGTACCTTGTTAAAATTCATCGATGCATTCCAAACCTGGGCTGGACCCAAGAGTTCTTAGCCTTTAGAATCTTCTAGAATGAGCACCACCAAAAGAATGAATTCCTTTTTGAAGCAACTATCTCTTAGATGTTTATGTCTCAGCCATCTTTTCCTAATGCTAACTGTTGGTCAAAACATGGAACCAAAAGCCGCCTGGCAGAGAGGTCTGACGGTGAGGAGAAAACTCAGACATGGCCCAGTGCTTAGAGAATTTTTCTTACTGAGACAGCTCAGCCATATGGCCAGTTTGGCCCAGAGTCAAAATCAAAGTTGTAAAACCATCACTATGATGGGGGAGATGTGTGGGCAGCTGGGGTTAGAATGACTGTATTGTTACTCTGAGAACTGGGCCAGCCAGATGGCACAGAGGGACCCAGACAAGAATTCCACAGCAGGAGGATGGACTTTGGCCCTCCTTTACCTTTGCAGATCTCACTCTGCTCCCTTCCGACCTTGCCACACTAGGCTGTTGATCTGCTTTTATGTTATGCGCTTTGTACATCTCAGTGCCTTTGACGACTCCGATTCTTCTGTCTGGAGTAGCCACCTACTTTAGCCTCATCCAAGTTCCAAGCACCCACCCACCCCTCCTGTGCTTTCATGGCCAGCCCTTTAGCATGCTTTGAAGTATCTAGGGTGCCCCCAAACTCAAGCTACCCACCCCAATTTTATCTCCATGCCTTTACATACATGTTTTTTTTTTTCTTTTCAATTGTTCCTATTTTCTCCATCATCTCCTTCTGCAGTTTTTCCCTGGCCTACTTTTCCACTGTAGAAGATCCTTTTTGAGTCACCTGGTACCTAACTCATCAGCTCCCAACACACTGTCCAGCACCATAGATCTCCACAGCGAGCCCTCCATGTGCCTGGAGCACCTGCCCTTGAAGACTAGCTTTGCATTCTTACTGTATAACACCTGGGGCTCCCCAGGCAGATGGAGATATAGATAACCATGAGAAAGGGGGACTCTGCATTCATGTTGAGTCCTCTGCAATATTCCATGACCCATTTATTCCTTTTGTATTCTCTCTCTGTGTGTATATGTATATGTTTATATATATGATCTAAATGAAATCCCACAGCGAGATTTGTATGATAGCATAGCCTACCTCTCTCTTTCAGCATGAAGTAAGTTCCATAAGGTCAGAATTCAAGTTTTATATTTTCTGATCATCAGGCTTTAAATCTGTCTTGTGCGCAAGGTCTACTGGTTTCTGTCTCATAAACATTGATGAGAGTTTATATGGTACCATGAAACCATAAAAATGTGAAAGCTAGTTGTCTTTGGGTTTCTATTGCTGGGAAGATATATCCAGACCACTACAACTCTTACAAAGAAAACATTTCATCGTGATGGCTGGCTTACAGTTCAGAGGTTCAGTCTATTATCATCATGGCGAGTCATGGTGACAAGCAGGCATTCTTGGTGCTGGAGAAGTAGCTGCTATGGATTGATATGTAGGCAACAGGAAGTAGACCAAGACTCATATTGAGCAAAGCTTGAGCAAAAGAGACCTCAAAGCCCATCTCCATGGTGACACACTTCCTCCAATAAGGCCACACCTCCTAATAGGGACACTTCCTTTGGGGACCATTTTCTTCTAAACCACAACAGCAGTTCAATCATCTTGAACTGACAGAAGAACTTTGTTAGTGTTGGATATTAAAACCCAACTGATTTGGGCTGGCAAGATGGCTCAGTGGATAGAGGAACTTGCTGCTAAACCCGATGACTTGAGTGTAGTTGTCTCTGGGCCCCGTATGATAGGAGGCAAGAACCGACTCCTGAAAACTGTCCTCTGACCTCCACTTGCAGGCAGCAGCATGTGTGCAACCATCCCATAATAAATGAACGTAATACAAAATGAAACAAAAACTCATCTTATTCATCAAGACTAACTGGTAAGGTGGGTTGATGGTCTGAATGAAAATGACTCCATTAGCTGATAGAGAGCAGAGGTACTATTGAGGCTGTGGCCTTAATGGGGGTAGGGATGGCCTTGTTGGCTTTTGGAGGAAATGGATCACTGGGGGTGGGCTTTGGGGTCCTAGGAACTCATGTCAGAGCCTAGTATGGTGTCTCAGTTTCCTGCTGCCTGTGAATCCAGTTGTAGAGCTCTCAGCTACCTCTCCAGCATCATGTCTGCTGGCATGCTTCCTGGAATGACAAGTATGGACTAACTGAACTGTAAGCCAGCCCCAGTCAAATGCTCTCCTTTGCAAGAGCAAGGTGTCTTTGCATGGTCATGGTGTCTCTTCACAGCAATAGAAACCCTAAGACGAGGAGATGGTCACAGGTGAAGCTCATAATAGTAATAATACTTGTTGACAGTCACAGAACACCTACTACAGGAGGCAGGCTGTTCCAAAGAGGTCAGGATGTCATTTCCTAAAGTACAGGGAAGTCTGAGCATGGCTTCTCTTTGGTGGTGACAATCACACACTTGTAACTCAGGAGAGGAAATTGCACCTGGTGCTTCTGGCTCCTGTATAGAAGCTGAATGGATATGAATTTGTCCTGACCGTTGTCAGAGAACTTTTCAGTTGCTCTCTGCTCACATCCCAGCATTTGAAGTTAAAAAAAAAAAAAGATTTAAAATTCCATTAATCTGTGATTTTCTAACAGAAAAGACTCTTGTCTGGACTTGAAGGTGTTTTTAGTAAACAACATCAGGTGTGTAGACAGGGAAGATGGACTGCTGGGCTAGTTTTCTCTGCAATCCAGCATCCTGCTAACAGCAGCTATTCTTCACCATGCTGTCCACATTATAGCCCACACTCAGGAAAGGCAAACAGACTAGGCTGTAAAGCAATTAATCGAGGAACTATTATGCTTCCATTCTCCACAATAAACCTGGGAGTTCAGGTATATTCTCTCTCTCTGCATGTGTGTGCATGCGTGTGTGTCTACATACTTGTACATACTCATGTTTCTATCTATATAGAGACCAAATGTCGACTTCAGGGGCTTCCTCATCTCCCTATTCCTCTTTAGGGTCTCTCATTGAGCTTGGAACTCACTGATTTGGCTAGGGCAATGGGCTAAGCTCCATAGGCTTCAAGTCATTTGCATTGCCGGAATTACAAGTGTGTGCCACCAAGCCTGGCCTTTTACATCAGTACTAGGAGCCCAAACTCAGGTCCTCAGGCTTGCACAACTGTGCTTTTGCCAACTAAACTGTCTCCTAAGCCCCATGCTTTTTGCACTTTAAATGTGTTGATAAGTTGGTATGGTGCCAGATGCTTGTAATCTCAGAAACCTAGGGGGCTGAGGCAGTATCAGCATGAGTTCAAGGCCAGCCTGAGCTATATAATAAAAAAAAAGGAAAGAATGAAGGAGAAAAGATGTTGACAGTATTTGCAAAAATGTAGGAACTAAAGTAACTTATCAAAGCCAAAGGATCAGTAAGCAGCTGGGTCAAGATTTGAATCCAGGTTTCTGTGAGTTTGGGTTAACCATTAACTTCAAGGGTGACAATGTTACTACTACTTAATTGTTTTACAACCTCAGTAGAGTGATTTCCTCGCTGAACTGCTGCTTATCAGGGAGGAAGAAATAAAGACATGTAATAACACATTTGGGCCTGGCATAGACTCCAGTCCTTATATTCAAGGTGACTTTGATCTATGGTCTACTAGAGCATATTCTTGACTTGAGGGATGAACCTCTGATGCACACGTATAATGTAATTTAAGAAGCCTTGGGAGAAGGGTATAGCTGACCCTACTTTGTGATCTCATAGGGCTGTTACCAGAAATAACTAATAAAAAAGCCCAGGATGTGTCCAAGTGCCACGGTGACAGATGCCACTATACATAAATTAGTCTTGCAGAAAGCTCCTTGCCTGGGGTCATCATAAATTTCTGAGGGTGTAAAGCAGGGCTGATTGTATTTACTTTGCTCCCTGTCAGGTAGAGGAGGGTGATAGGCTAGTAAAACAATTTAGTTGGCTGGTAAATTATCTGTGAGATTGATTAGAAATAGGAAGTGAGCAATCGGCAAATTGTCAATGTACAGAGAACAATACTCAATAACTAGATGCAGAGATTAAATTAATTTAATACAGGGCCTCTGTGCTGAGAGGAGGCTTCACTGAACTCTTGTGATGTTATTTGGACTGAAATTACCGTGTGTGTGTGTGTGTGTGTGTGTGTGTGTGTGTGTGTGTGTGTGTGTGTGTGTGTGTGTATGAGAGAGAGGAAGGGACAGGGAGGGAGGGAAGGAGAGAGAGAGTGTGTGTGTGATCACACTGGCTCTGAATTCAAGATCTGTAAAGCAGCAAAGATAATACACAAGGGACACAAGGGATGGCAGCCCCTCCTGTGTATCATTTGAAAAGAGATCATTTCTTAGAGATTAGAAAGAAAACATCAGCCATGTAATAAATTACCCTGAGTGTCCCAAGGATTGGAAGCTGTCTCCTATTGTTCCTCCTTCCCATAAATGATGTCCCATTGTTCCATCCCTCTAACGTGATTACGTATGCAAATGATACTGGCGGTTATGCAATCTACAATTGGGCTGAAGGTCTTAAAGAGCTGGCAGATAGACTTGGCCCACTCACCACGTAAGGTTTCAAAAATGAACTTTTATCACAGAGCAGGAAAGTGACAGGCATGGAGCTGTGCTTATGTAATTCTTCAGCACTGTATGTCTCACAGAATGGATGTGCGATGGAGGTGCACTCAACATTTCTAAAACAAGCATCAACTCTTCATTCTTGTTGGAAAATGGATTACTCAAATATTGTTCTGGCTGAATCAAATATTGAATTAATAGGAAATTATCATATACACCACACATGGATCACCAATTTTAAAAGAATTAGACCTCTGCAAAAATACATTTAATTTAATATTTCTTTGATGAGTCAGAGGGCACTTCAAGACCTTGCTGTGCCCCCAGGTCATCATTATGAACCACTATTGATATTGGCGAGCATGGGAGATGGTTAATGAAGCTATCTGGACAGCAGAACACAGGAAAACAGGGAGTCTGCTGTTTTTATACATTTATGTCAGGGTGGTTCTCTTTCAATTTTGATCTCTTTCTATCCCCAGGGAAGCCCACAGTCCGCTTTTTCTTTCACATCTAGGCCAGCACATGGTTACATCATCTAGGACATCTTGAGGGTTTTCCTATTGTCAGCTGCAGCCCCGCCCTGGCATCAGCATTGCTTCCTCTTAGATACAGCAGAGGTCTCCTTTCAACTCTCCTTCTCGCCTATAAATATTTGCTATCTCCATGTGGACAGTCAACCCTCTGGGTTCACCAGTGTCAAATCTGCTGCTTCCAAAAAGTGTGTACACACAGACACTCACACATCACATTGTGTCTATATAACGAACAGGCAAAGATTCTGTTCTTATTATCATTCCTTAAAAAAAAAAAAATACAATACAACGGTTTTCCATTTAGCCTTCGATTGTATTAAGTACTGTATGTGACCTGATTTAAAGTTTACACCAAAATGTGGGTATGTTCTAGGCAAATGTGATACTACTTTGTGTAAGAGACTTAAGCATCCTGGATTTTGGTGGTCTTAAAGATATGATTCCCTATGGATACTAAGGATGGACACCTATAGCCAAACAGACCACTTAGGAAGTACAACATCCAAACACAACCTATTTGTATATAACTGTAAACAGGGACTGACATATGGTCTCCTTGTTGCAAGGTTTACTACCTCAATTATTTGAGGGCATATGTACAAAGAAACTCAAACACCAGGGGAAGGGTCAAAAAGACTCTTGGGCTTACAACTCATCTATCCTGACTCTCAGATTTAGAGCTTTCCTAACCAAGAAAATAAAACAGATTTTAACTCTATTCTTCTGTTGCTGCTTTTTTTTGGGGGGGGAGAGGATATGTTATTCATGTTCTTTTTAAATTCCAGGGCACAAAATTAGACTGTAGAAAGGTGTTTACGAACGTAGGCTATTATGAGAACCCTTCCTGAGGTTTCAACATTTCATGTTTCTGGCCAGAAATTTCTAAGAGTGTCTAGTTAATTCATTTGTCAGCAATAAGAAATAAGAAAGCCGAAGGCATTAGTTCAGTACCTTGTGAGACAGCTGGCTCACTTGTTTCATAACTACAGACTAGGAACTGAGGTCTCATGCCAGTGTGAGTCGGCCATCTTGAAGTCAGCCATCTTTAAAATAAAAATGACTCACCAGAGGGGCAAAACTAGAGAGAAGCAAGAGATAATTGGGAAAACAACGCCTACATCAGGAAGAATAAGTCATGCAAATTGACATAGACTAACAATTTTATCTATTAAGTTCATCTGGAAACCTAGAGAAGAGGTAAGGGAGGGAAACTCCAATCCTAGAATGAAAATGTGAAATAGCCCCTAACAAGGCAGGTGGGAATACAAATTGGGATACTTTGGAAACCAATTTGGAAATAAAAGATATAAATGTATGCCTATTCCTTTTGTTTTAGTAGTTCAACCTGGAGAAACGGACCCTATAGGACAATGGAAATTTCCAGAACACTCATTGCACTATTTCCTGGTTTTGTAATCATTGTACATGCACGATAGCAGCCTGTGAAGGTTACCTGGGTGCTTTGACTTTTGAGAAATGAAGTGAAAGATCTCCAGTTGAAAAAAGAGATATGTTTTCCCAAAGATGTTTGTAACAGTTTACCAAGAGTGCCAAAGAGTCTGTGTTGACAGGTGACTTGGCACTGTTATCAGAGGTGCTATTGTTTTAGATGGTGACATCAAGAGTAGAGAAAAGGAACGTTCTGGTTTTATAATTTAAATAAATGCTTACATGAGTTTAACAAGGTGATTTAAATAAAATAAAAAACATTTATAAAATAGTGCCTACTGACAAAAGGATTCAAGATTAAAATGTAAGGTTCTTAGCCAGGTAAATGCACCCAGAAAACAGAGTTAAATGGATATATTCTGAAGAGTCATAGACAATAGGGATGGAGAGACAGTTTAGCATTTAAGAACATTTCTTGCTCTCCTAGGGACCCAAGTTTGATACCGAGCACCCACATAGCAGGTCACAGTCGACTGTAACTCCACATTCAGGGCATCTGGTCTCCAAGGACACCAGACACTTATGCGGTACACAAGCATACATGTAGGGGATTGTGTCGTTTCATGGTAAATAATTGTCTCACCTAACCTTGAGGCTAGGCCCAAAAGTCAAGCCCAGAAACCTCATACTACAAATGGCAGCCCAACCTGGGGTGTATACACGATATATACCCACATAAAGCCATAGAAGGCTTAAAAAAATCATCTAGAGCCCAAAGAAGCTTCTGAGTTGTGTCTCTCACGTGAGCTGTGGTATAGAGATGCCCTGGTGAGGCATGTGGTCTTGGGCTACAACAGTGAGCTTTTGGAGTGCAGTTTAAGGTGTAAAACTTGTTCCTCAAGACTCATAGGACCCTCAATATAAGCAAAAAGTTGTAAATGATGCATTTAAGGTTTCTGCTCATAACGAAAAAAAGGGAACAGAATCAAAGAAGGCTTTCTAGTAGCAGTGTTTTCTTAGATCAGCTCTGTTTGCCTGAGGCAAACTGAAGCTTGGCTTTTTGAAGAGAAGCTTCCTGATTCAGCCTTAGAGGCAAAATACTTGTGAGTTTTTTAAGAGGCCCTGCTGCCTAATACTTAAATGTAGTTAAAGAGCAGCAGATGGCAATGCTTTACTTGGTGATTATATGGACCCTGAAATTCCCAGAGTACCTGGGTTAAAAAGATAAATTCTATGAAATTAGACTAGGAGCTGGGTGGAACCATCCACCCATCCTAGCAACCTTGAACCTTGGCAGATTAAAGGTGTGTTCAGAAGTTGAAAGAAATAGAAGAATCCTTGGCAGATTAAAGGTATGGTCAGAAACAGAAAGAAATACAAGAATCTGGGTGGAGTCGATCACCCTAGCCAAGCAAAGGTGTGGTCAGAGACAGAAAAAGTTAAGAAATATACAGTAAAGACAGTTTTTTGTAAAAAAGTCTAAGTGGTTTAGAGTGTATTGAAAATATAGATACATAGGCTTAGAGAAAGAAAAAAAAGGTAGAGAAAGCTCTTAAAGAAATAGAGTAAAATAAATAAATAAATAAATAAATAAATAAATAAATAAATAAATAAATAAATAAATAAGCCACGTAAAGATGGAAAATACAAAGAATGTCTGGATACTGTATGTTATTGTCTTATCTTTAAGCCTCTTGACTGAAAATGACTTAGTAAAAGCTGCTAAAAGACAGTTGATTATAAATGTTGTTGGATTAATTCAACCTATATATTTTGTAAATGAGTTGACTTTAAAACTGAAATTCAAAGATATGCTACTTTGGAGAAGAGGTTTTCTTTTTCTTTCCACAGAAAATGAGAGGCTGTGGATTTATTCCTGGATAAAGAACATAAAGTTTGATAGAGGAAGACCCCCTGAAAAATCTCCAATGGAAATGAATGGCCCAGATGATTCAGCATTTCAGAGCTCCTCTGTTGAAGTTTCCTGAGCTCTGTATCCAGAACAATTTCAAGGAGACTGGCTGAGATGACACAGCCTTACTGAGTACTCCACTAAAGACTTGTGCATAATCCTAAATTTTTCTTTGGATTCCCATGAGATTGCCAGCATCCCCATTCAGCAGGAAGTAGCCTAAAGAACGACACCCACATTCCCAAAACATGAATTATGGATGTTTGTGTTTATTTACAGTGTTGTTTATAAGTTGTTATAGATAAGGGGGGAAAAGAAGATTAGATTTGGAGTTATTTTTCTTTTAAAAAGAGAAAAGGGGATATATAGGGGTATTGTGTTGCTTCATTGTAAATAATTGTCCCACCCACTGGTTTAATAAAAAGTGCTGATTGGCCAAAGGCAGGCAGGAAGTGTGGGTGGGGCTACCAGATTAAGAAAAACTCTGAGAACAGAACGCCAGAGAGAATGCCTGGAGGAAGCAGAGGACAACTATACTAATCTAAGAAAAGGTACCGAGCCGCATGGCTGAACAGGAAGAGTCATGGGTTAGATGAAGGGTAGAGAGCTAGCAAGTGATATTCCTGGGCCTTAGGCCGATCAGCCTCAAATTAATGAAAGCATCTGTGTGTCTCTATGGGACTGCGGGTCTGCGGGTCTGTGGGCCTAGACCTTAAGGTTAGGCCCGAAAGTCTGGGCCAGAAACCTACTACTACACATACCTGCCAGCAAAGCACCCATACCCTGTGCTTTAAATAAGAACCTTGTACAAGGGGCAGAATTAAACAGACTCACTGTTTTTATGTTTTTGTTATTGTTTTTGTGTGTGTGTCTGTGTATGTGAGTGTGGTGTGTGGTGTGTATGTGGTGTGTGTGTGTGTATGTGTGTGTGCTGTGCATGTGTGTGTATGTGTGTGTATGTGTGTGTGCTGTGCATGAGTGTGTGTGTGTGTTTTATGGGCACATGATGTGGGAAGGAAAAGCAGTCTGAAGTGGGTGATGGGAGGAAGAAAGGGGACTTAATAATATGTTATATGCATGTGTGAAATTCTCAAACAATTAAAAAAAATAGAAAAAATTAGCTGGATTTTGGCTTAGGGTTAGGATAAATTTTCAATAAATTTTCTAGAACATATTTTCACTATTTTGTACCATGTATTTATATGAAGCGGTGTTCTCAGAATTGACAAATATCAATCAATTCTTGAAAAGCTGAAGATGTTCTGTGTCCTGTAGCACCAAATATTTAGCCAAGATTTAATCCTCTACATGAATATAAAAATATTCATATAAACATATAAACTATCTCATTATCATGCAAATATGTTTTGTGTTTAATAAAGGAAAATTATATACACATATGTTTTATTTCAAAATAAGTTTTATTATCTATTCTCAGTGGGAAAAATAAGTGGCTATTTCTATATGGTCCAATTACCATTGCTTTTCTGTATTTCCTTCAAATAATGCAGAAATAATAAATAAACAGCTGAGAAGAAAATGTTATTTTACAAAAATAATCCAGGTTAGATAACATGGTGAAATTCTTTTACCCAAACACCTCAAAATTCCCAAACAATAATCCGCATAGAAGACTAATAATGTGTTTCTATTAGGTTTGACCAATGAAATTACCATTTTTTTTGCAAGTGACTAGTAGTCAAACACTGATGATTTCACTCTTATTAAAGAATTGCCATCCTATCTATTTGTATTTTCTATTTCCAGTTGTTAGTTTTGATCAGAAAGAGCCTAAAAGAGAAGCAAGTCTCAAATCATTTTGGTCTCAAAATCTATTTATATTCTAAAAAGTTATGAAGGGTGACAAGGAACTGATGTTTGTTGGGATTGTATAGATTGATATATTAATATTGACACAGGGACACTCACACTCATATATGTTCATTTTAACATAATTGCTTAGAACTAGTTAGTAAGATCCTGTTACTAAAGATCCACACACTCTAGTTGCAGGGCATAAAGAAACCAAGGTGGAAAAATGGGTTGGGAGCCCCTTCTCTGCTGGCTAGTTCTTAGAGCATGCATTGGGAACCAAATGTTATCAGTAGTATTACTTAGCTGCAGACCCTATGTAAAAGGATACTGAGTGGCCAAGCAAGTTGGGCTCAGTGATGCAATAGTGGCAAACCTGTTATGAGAGTAACCAACTACTTTTAAAGAATCCAATTTGATGTTTGCTTCCAAGAGGAAATTTACATCTTCTACTGTAGCAAAAATCTGTGGCTTGTCACCAGTTCTAGCAGGTAAGCTACTACTGTTGTTTTGCTAACTGGACATGCTAGCCTGTCAAATAACCTTCTAGACCACTACATTCCCACCCCTAGAATGGTGCTACTATCTGCTTCAGTCAGAGAAGCTTCCTTTCCCAGCAGTTATTAGTAACTACAGAGACTCTTAAATGGCCAATATACAGAGAATCCGTGACTGTTGAATGTCTGGACAAAATGGGACATCTATATTACACCTTCAAGGATCAGGAACCACCATAAATGAAGGAACAGAAAGAATTTAGGGCTGGAAGAAGGTAGGAAGCATGATATGGAATGCTCACCTCAAGGTATGATATGGTTATTGTATTTTTGAACTCAGATCAGCTGTGGTCAACTGCACAGGAGCACCCCAAGATAGAACCTGCCAATGCCCTATTATGGAAGGGAGAGAGGCTCATGGGGCCCCCACACCTCCCTGAAGATTTGTACGCCGATAGTAGTTTATGGAGGAGGAGAAGCATTTTCCTCAGTGGTGTAGGCACACGATCCCATAAACAAATTTCCACACATGCTCCTGTAAAAGATTCTAATGAAAGTCTTTGGACCACAAGAAGACAAAAGATGCAAATAGAAGAGAGTCTAGTTGGGGAAGAGGAAGGAGATTAGTGGGAGTCAGATGGGGGAAGCAAGGAGGATGGGGGTTAAATATAATTGAAATATGTATTGTCCGTATATGAAAAAGTCATAATGAGACCCATTATTATATAAAATTAATGCATGCCACTAAAACAAAAGATAAGAATAATCACATTAATATAAGTAACCAATTTCAATGAAAATATTTATCAACCCAAAATAACAAGAAGATGAACATTATCTTAGTTCATTTGTATCGTGGGTAAGTTATAGGCAAGAGAAAGTCATTGTCCATTGTTCTGGAGACGGCTGAGATTCCGAGATCAAGTTGGTAGCTGATCTGGGAACTTGTGAGGGTCAAGCCTCAGTCTCTAAGATGCCTTTGCTAAGTCTGCATCTTTTGTAGGAGGGAGAAGCACAGTAGAGAACTGCAAACTTATTCTCCTGAGCCCATGTCCATTTTTTTTTGGTGGGGGGGGGGGCTTGTGATTGAACAGGGCCTCCTGAATGCCATGGAAGCATGTTCCTGCCAAGCAGTGTCTGCTGCTTTGACAATCCCTGTCTATACCTTCATGATAAACATTGCCACTGGGCCTCATCATGTAGTCCAGTTGCATGGGGAATAGATTCCAACATGAGTTTTGCTGTGGACAAATTGAAACACTGTTGTATGTATCTTTGAGCATCAGCCTTAACAGAGGACAGTTTTTTCTTACTCAGCCTGTCTCTGTACCACACACATACATGTGTATATATGTAAGGTGTATGTGTGTGTGTGTTCACAGAATCACATAGCCTTCAGAATACTACTTTTGAGAGAATTTAAAGTGGGCCAAAAAAAATCTCTCCATATGGATATGCAAATTTCTTTAACCCCTAAAGCCATAGGAAAACCCAGGGTCCCTGAAGCACAGTTTTGAGGAATACAGGACAGCTTTTTAGGGCCATGATTTCCCCCTCGAATCAGGCATGCTCTTCTCTCTGCAAGAAATAGCATGCGTCTATGTATAAACAACTTTGGGCATTTACTGATACCATAAAGTCTATGGACATCTCAAATTAGGAACGCTCTACCTGGCTGAGTGCATGCAGAAGTGCACAGGTGAAGGCTGTGGCCAGTTAAGGTATTCAACAGGTACTTCATGGAAAGAAACACAGATTCCAGCAAAATTAGATAATTGTCTAAAATCGCCACAAGATGGGACACAATGAAATGGAGATAGTTGTTGTTCTGGTTGTCTGTTCTCTAAACAGACAGCGAAAGGGCAGGGGATACACACGGTTTTTATTTCCCCTTCTTTCATACAAGCCTATCTAGTCCAAAGAAGCCACCTGGCTGCCTTTCAAAGACATGTTGGGAAAAAAAAGAGATATAAATATATATTTGGGGGTTAAAAAATCCATTACAGTTTTTTGATTGCATTGAGTTGCTTATCAAGGGTGTGTGAATAATGCCAGGAAAAGATACTTTTCAGAAAAATCAATAAGTTGAAAGTGCTGTTTTAGGATTGCTATAGTTGCTGGTTGTGTTTCAGAGTTATTCCTATTGACCCGAATTCAAAAACAAGGTATTGATTTATAAAGTACCTTCAGTAAATAAATGCACATTTTCTCTGCTAACCCTAATAACCTGTAGCATACAGAGCAAGGCTTCAGTTCAGCTCAGAAGAGCCACATCTACAGTGTCACAGTTAATCCTCTTTCAGAGCCACCAGACCACTCTTATGTGGAGGGACAACTGAGCCAGCATAAGAACACTATGGAGGGAAGAACAACTTCTTTTTGGTGCCCACTAAAAGATCTTTCAAAACATCCCTTCAGTTCCCTAAGCCCTTGGGAGGTACTGATAACAAAATCGCAGCTCTCTAAAGATGCAATGAGAACCCACAGACCAGGTCCTTGCTTCCCATCTGGTTTCACACCAGGCCTTCCCTATTGCTCCCTACTAGATGCATATGCCAGGCTAGCTAGTTCCAGGCTGTGCTCACCTCTCTACGTCCCACAGAAGCCATGTGCTGGGATTACAGACACTTGTGCTGCTGTGTCTTTCAGCTTACATAGTTCCTGGGGATCCAAACTACTCAGGACATCAGACCTGTGTGGTAAGCCCACTGAAGCATTGTTTCAGCTCTCAACATGCTGCTTTATAGGGTGGGAAATTGCCTTGAAAGCAATCTTGGGCAAAGCGTGAGTGATTAGGATTTCTAAATATTGGGATTCCTTCTGGTTTTTTCTTAAGGCTGAGTCCCAGTGATGCCACAGAATGGCTAAGAGTTTACGTACCTGGTTATCCTCCAAGGTAAATCCACATATATGAAATACAGGACAACATCGGAATGAACGGAAATCAAAGAGAAGCAGTAAAAAAACAAGAGTTGGCCACTGAATTCAGTGTTTAATTCATGCATTCTAAAAACATGCTCACATTGTGGCCCGCAAGTCTCAGATTCCATAGGAGTTACAAGTGTGCCCTCCCAGACCGGGCAACTTTGAATCTCAGTGATACCACCCACCTGCTGGGAGAGCTTGGGTAAGTGGCTTTGCTTCTGTATTCCTCAGTTTCCATATTATTCCTCCCCCCACCCCGCCGTGTGCACATGCAGGTTTATGAATGTACAGAGGGCAGAAGAGGACATTTTGTTATCTGTTCTCACTCTCCATTATTCCTTTGGGACAAGGTCTCTCACCAAACCTGGAGCTAGAAAACCAGAGCCCTTGGAAGTTCTCCTATGTCTGCCTACACAGTGCCACGATTCCAGGCACACACATGGCTACATCTAGCTTTATATGTGAGTGTTGCATTCATGTTCATGCAGCAGGTACTCTTACCCACTGAGCCCTCCAGTCACTTTCTCTCCATTTCTTTCAAAAAATACTTTTTATATGCATGAGAGTTTTATGTACATATGTGCACCAGGGGCATGCCTATTGCCCCCAGAAGCCAGAAAGTGGCATTGGATCCCTTGGAACTAGAATTAGAGACAGTTGTGAGCCACTAAGTGGGTGCTGGGGACCAAAGTTTTGTCCTCTGCTCTGAGCCATCTCTCTAATCCACCTTCCAAACGTCATGATTGAAGGAAAAGATAGTATCTGTTCATGGCTATTATGTTGCCTAGATACATTAGTATATGTAAACACCGAGGTCAACGTCAGGCGCCCGGGAAGGAATAACAATGTCAGTTATTACCATCATTGTACCTTTTGGCTACTTGAGATGATTTCTCATCTGAAAGACAGAATAGACACTTGTGCCCTGTAGCTCTGACTGTCTTTGTGGGACAGTGTCAGAGGAAGATACTTTCCCCTTGAGATGAGACTATGGGATCAGAACTAAGCTGAGAGCGTCCAGCCTTGGGTTACTGCAGGGTAGTGGACAGAGACAATCTCTCTCACTGTGTCCATTGACCCTGGGAAGGTTGGGTAGCATGCTCATCCATAGTTCTGCCTCCCCATACATTTTTCTCCCTCTCTTTTCTTCTGTTTTAAAGCATCAGTTATTTGGCAAACAATCACACCTAACCAGAGTCTGAGTTTGACCTAGATGCACAAGGAGGAGAAAGGGATCAGTTTTCAGTAGGTTTCTGAGGTAACTTCAATAGCGCTTTGCAATATAATATGATAATTACCACTTTTTAAGAGGCAGAAAAACAAGTCCCTACATATCATATGACCTTTTGTTTTCTCATTCTGGGCCAGTCTCTGCAGTCTGGGGGATGCTCAAGCAGTGACGGAGGCTCCTCTAGATTCCTGGAGCTTGAAGGTGTGTTTAAAACACAGGGGGAATGGACATTTTTGTGAGCATCCAGTTCTCTGCCTGTCATTTCAGGGGCTGTTTCCCTTCATCTTGAAGTTTTGAAGTTTACAGACTCCCCTTTATGGGCCTGGCTCCCATTTTTACTCTAGCCCGGCCCAGATACATGTATCAAATTCTGGCTGCAAATCATCTGTCTTCTCGGCTTTCAGGAGACGGCTCTTCTGTTCCTTCCATGGCCTCCTTCGTCTTTTGTTCTTTGGTCCAATCTGTAAGCCATCTGCACCCTTGATTATTAAGAACATATTTACTGAGATTTCACAACTGTTTAATAGATATGTATCTTATTACATGTTTGATACACCTCATTAAACGGACGATTCAATTGGCATTTATTTAATATTCAGTAAACACTGAGACCCCTTGGCCTAGATGGAGGAGGGAGGGACGAGAGCCCGGCTTCTCGTCAGCATCTTTTTGTCTGCAGTTACTGCTCCAGTGCTGACTGGTGTTTTGTATTTAACCCTTCAACACTCCAGTTTAGATGGGTTTGGGCAAAGGATCAAAGTTGGGGTGGAAGCCGAAACTATAGCTCACGGCTGGAGCTACCAGTCTGGATACAATCCATGCTTGCCTCCTGCCCCCTCAGCAGTAAGGGCTAAGTGAAAAGCCTGAGGCCTAGCTTTCTAGACCTACTACTGGGACAGGGGTTTGTTCCTGTGACTTAAGACGAGGCTATGAACACAACTCAGTGCAAAGGAGGAGGGATCTGGGAACCTGCCAGCCATTTGTTCAGACTAGACAGGATGCAGTCAGTCCCTTTAACTAACCTAGATGTAAATGAAGACACTTAGAATCTATCACTTACAGTCATTGGCTTGAACTTGTTCAGTCTCAAATAAGCGTGTCCAGACTGTGGTCCCTGGGCTGCCCCTGGCAGCATACAGACATGAATGAGAACTAGCATAAAACCTGAGACTGCTTAAATTGAGAATTCTTTTCTTTATTTATTTTTCTTTTTCCTTCCTTCCTTCCTTCCTTCCTTCCTTCCTTCCTTCCTTCCTTCCTTCCTTCCTTCCTTCCTTCCTTTCTTTCTTTCTTCCTTTCTTTCTTTCCTTCTGGAACTCATCAATGGGGCTCTTGATTGTGAACTTTATAGATCACAGTGTATTGAGTTACAATGTCAAGAGGCTGGTCTTTGGCTTATGGCATGGACCTCTGGCTTTTCTTGGACGTTACTAAGGATCCTGTAATTGCCTGAAGCAAATGAGGACACCTAAGTGATGCCAAGAGGGAGGTCCAAGAAAGAAGAAAGATTCACACAAGGGCCTTTCTCCACATAGACAACCCATCTTTCTCAGCAGTTCTGCCTCCTCCTAAAACGGCTTCAAAGAAACACAACTCTAGTCAAATGTCTCAGCCCCCCCCCTTTTTTGTTGATTTTTGCAATGTTCCCCAGATCCAGGGAGGAGAGATTTAAGGGTCCTTGTCCCAGTTCATTTTTGAGAAAAGTTTTCCTTTAACGAGCCCACAGGCTCAACTGAACAACCCATTGACAACCATGGACCCAAAGTGCTTTCTGTGGTGGGGGTGGGAGGCAATTTAGTTCTTCATTCTTTGCCGTAAATAACGGATTAAAAAGCTTAGCTGGCGCTATAAATTAAAAACATGAAACTAATTATCCAAGTCCCCATAAAAGTGGAACAATCAATTCATAACCCAAGTATGAGATGTGGCAGTATGAGCCCAGTATGTACGACGGCTTGGGAGACAGAGGGGACCCAGTCATCGTACAGGAATCCATCTTCCAGCCCCGAGCCACAGACCCACTTCCCTGTGGCACTGTAAAACCACTAGTAGCTCTGTGTCTTCTCTACCCATTTTTCATGACAACAGTCTCATCCTTTCTCCACCCCTTCCATGCAGACCCATTATTCAAAAGGGAGGCTGTACCCATCCAGCAAGCACAGCTGCACTTTTGCCAATTCAAACCAGATGGGCCTGCAAGACAGCCGTTGCCAAGACTATAACTCAACCAGGAATTCCTGTTTCAACCAGCCATTTAATGATGCTCCAGCTAGAGTTCTCTCCCTGTTCTAAATAGATGAGAGAGGCCAACTCGGTTGGATCTTTCCATTTCAGAAGAGTTCTGCGTGTTCCTCAATGGATTGTTTCCTTCTGTTTTACATGGGACTGTACTCAACATATCATAGGAGGCCTGCGGTTTCTCCACCCCAGCTTGTTCCTCTCCCTGACACGGGAGGGTGGATCGCTGTTCACAGTTCTTCATGCCTTCTGCATCTGAGAATCATATGTCAACAGCCTTTGTCTTGTGATTTTTGTGGGTCTTCCCACTCAAGGTGCAGGGAGCACGCCTTTATTTGTCCATGTGTGGCTTAGTTGTGTGACTGCATTTGTCTCTTGGTGTGTGCGCTCATGCATGTATGTGCATGTGCACCTGTGCTTCTGGGTATGTGTGGTGTGTGTGTGTGTGTGTGTGTGAATATGAGTATGATTGTTCTTTTATGTGCTTGTACCTCTGTGTGCATGTGCCTGTATGTGCATGCATGTGTGTGTGGTTTCTAGAGTGGGACCTCAGGAGGCCTTGCCTCTTTTGTTAACACTCTTATGTTTTAACATAATATGCTGATGTTATGCTGTAACAGATCTTATCTGTTATAGATAAATATGTCTTCGATAGCGATTGGGTTGAAAAGCCTGAGCAATGAAATGAACTTGAACTCATCTTTTAATTTAGAGTCTAGCCAACAGAACTGAAGAACACCTATAGTTAGACAACAAGAAATGAAATGCCTACTGTTTTAAGACAGTCTGAGGAAGATTTGTTACACAGCAGAGTTGTGGTGATTGCTGACTGATCCATTTGCTACCTAGACTATCTTTCTTAAACTACCACATAATTATGCCAGCCCTTTAGTTTATGCTTTGTGCTGCCCTCAGGGAAAATACAATCTCTACTGTGTCTTTCAAGGCTCTCATCAATATGGGTTTAACTTTACTGAGGGCCAGTTCTACACAACACCTTTTCTATCTGAAACAAGTCCCCTCCTCTGGGATTCTAGAGTACTAATTATAGTGGATACAGTTAACATTCTATTCATTCCCCAGACAGGAAACTAAGTGTCAGCCCATTCATTGTTGGAGTCTGGGCACCAGCCTGCTGTAAAACAGTCTGAATTCGTTTATAAATGATTATTGCTTGTCTGATTTTAATAGGAAACAAAGATAAACCATGTGACCATCACAGGTTCAAATATTATGTGAGTATATTCTCTCTCTCTTCCTCTCTCTCCTCTCTCAGGCTGGCCTCCTCAAATTCACAGAGATCTACCTGCCTCTGCCTCCTGAGTGCTGCACTGTATCTGCCTTCTGGTGTGTTCAAGTGACTCACACAGCTTCTCTTCCTCTTCTGTAACCAAGTCTTGATTCACACATGATGTGGATTTCAGCAGGAGATGCAGAGGTGCTAGTGTCAATGAAGGTCAGAAAGCTATGTGGGAGAACGAGGCCGAGACCCACTTGAGCTCCCCCTGGGATTTTAATCTGATCCTTGCTCTAATGTTGTTCTACAGCCACTGCCCAAATAGAGAAAGCTTTTGAAAGCCGGACTTGGATTTTCGCCCCCTCCCCCAGTTGATCTGGGCAGTTTTGCCTGGAATGATATTGCTGTTTTTCCTGGGCCATGACTGCTGCTGTGAGCAAAGCAGGGCTGGAGGCCCCGGATGGATCAATGGCATCGATCCTCAAGGCTCCTGGTCATTTCCAGGGGATTTGCTAAAGAAGCGCCTTATGTCCTGTTTCATCTCCGCCATTTCATTACCGGCTGCTGCGGCCTTCGTGCGTCTCAGCAACACCTGGAGGAGTGGAACGTGCTGGTTGGATTTGAGTACAAACATCTTCAAAACGAAACACACGATAGTGTGCGACTCACCAAAACCTGAGCCTAGAGAGGAAGTCAGGTCACACTGGTCCAAAGGGGCTTGATATTTTTTTGTGTGTGTGTTTTGTTTTGTTTTTGTTTTAAAAAGGGCAGCCTGGCCCTACACTAAGCAATTGATCCCCCGGCTTAACTTTTAAATTAAGACCATTGTAAATTTGGGAACTTGAGAAGACATAGAGAGGACACCCATAATTCTTTGCAAATGTCAAGTGCCTCTCGAGGTTGGTTACTTTTCAAAGGTAGCTAGGTTACAATGTACCCTGGTAATGAAAAAACCCATCAGGCCCACTCCATGGGTTTCAGTCAATATACATAATATTATTGGGCTTTGCAAGGATTAAAGGTTGTTTCTCTCACGGCTTCACAGTAGTCTCTCTCTCTCTCTTTCTCTCTCTCTCTCTCTCTAGCTGAAGGCAAAAAGAAGCCTTCTTGATAACACAGGAATCCAGAACATTGGGGCCCCAGATCTCATACTGGCCTCTACTGGTGGCTTTGTCACTAATGTAAATTTTTAGCTAATCCCGATGTTGGGACTTAAGGTAAAAAGATCACTAATGACTTCTACTGTCCATACACCATTTCTAGGAGACAAAATGACGCTCACTTCAGTTTGATTGTAAGAGTGAAAGCTTGCGCACTCTACCCCGTATTCAGTATAGTGTAGGCTCTATGCATCCTGAAGACCCAGGTCTCCAGAATGTACCATAGGACTCAGCAAGGGATTGGTCTTCTTCTTGATCTGTAGGATGTAAGAAATAACAGAGAAACTGATAGTGCAGCTTGTCACAATCGTGTCTACACAAGAAGGTGACCCCTGGCAAACTTGCGCTTGTGCAATCCATCTTGGATCTCACCGTAAAGATGTGGGGCTCATTTCTCTAGTGGAGATTTGAAAATAAAGGGTGCTATTGGGCTATGGGAACAAACCAGCTCATTCTTTTTAATTTCGATAAATCTTATGCATTTATTTGTTTATTTATGTGAGTGTACATGCCCCGACGTGCATATGGAGGATGACCTATGTGAGGTGATTGTTCTGATTTTGTGGGTCTCAGGAACTGAGCTCAGGTCATCAGGTTTGGAGGCAAGTGCCTTTATCTGTGGAGCCTTCTCAATCCGCCCACTTATTAATTCCTTTACACATCTCTCTGATTTCCAGAGCTTCCTTTGAATTGGTCTGATTAAATAAACACAGTAAACACATTTATCATACATTTTACTACTTTCAGGTGGCATTATGGACATTTAAAACATTGTGCAACTGCTGCCATTCAACTCCAGAGTCCCTCATCACTCCAAATGGAAGATCCATTCTGTGAGGAGACACCACTCCACCCCCTCATCCCCACACCCCTGTACCCATAACTCTGCTCTCTGCATCTGTGGACTTACTCATTCTTGGTATTTTCCATAAACAGAATCATGCAATAGAAAGCCCACAACTTTTTCTCACTTAACATATTCACATCGTCTTCAGGATTCTTTCATATTATATCATGTTCCAGATCCTTGTTCCTTTTTATGGTTGAGTAATACTCCTTTGTATATGGATATACCAGGCCTTGTTCATGTATTATCTGCTGATAGACATTTACATCTACACATATGGCTTTTATGTCCTTTCACGGAAACCAACAGTCATTGAAACAGCATAAGGCTCGGTGTTGTGAGCTGTTTCGATAAGCCGTTAATACTTTTGGGGATGTTTGATCAATGTGACTTGGTCTTTTCACAGCCCAGCCTCTGTGGGCTTCTGTCAGACAAACCAGAAACAAGGAATGACATCTGATAATGAGAAAGCCGAGCCAGTGGTATAGGATGAGCTGGCCTATGCCCTGGTGTGGCATCTGCTGAGTTGTCAGGGCCACACTGAGGAGTTCCCAGGGCACAGTCCACACTCTGCTATCTAAGGGACACTGACATTTCCCATTGCTATTTGACAAGTGGTTGCTGGGAAGGGATCATGAAATGAAAGGGTCACTTACAATGATGTGAGCAGAGGATGCCATGGTAGTGGGCTGTAGGCTAGTCTTGTTCAAAATTTCAAACCGAAGGCTGCCTCATCCAGACAATAGGGATTTTCTCAAACAGGGATTAAGAAAACTACGTTTTGGAGAAAACTAGAAAGTGCAAACAAACTGAGAAAGAAAAGGAGTGGGTTTCCATTGATATAAGAGAAATGCCAGGCTAAGAAACATTGACTAGATCCGGGTATATAGAAGTTCTCAGAGCCTGAATAGCACACTATATATATTAAGCTGCAAAAGGCCAGACACAGGATGAAATATTTTCTAAAATTCTTTTGCTTGTTGAATCCTTTAGTGATGTGATGTTCATTGTGCAGCTTCTGTGCTAACCAAAAACATCTGTTTAAGGGGCAACTGAGAGCTGAAATGTATATTCCTTATACTTTCTCTTTCCTTTCTCTGGGACTTGTTTGTGGCAGCTATAAAACTCAATGGCCAAGACAATTTAGAGAAGACAGAGTTTATTTGGGCTTCCAGCTCTAGAGAGATAAGCGTCTGCCATGAAGGGGAAGCGGCAGCCATGGTGGCCTGTATAGAGAATGAAGTAGCAAACTGAGAGCTCGCATCTTGAGTCACAACGAGGAAGCAAAGAAAATCAAGGTGACCCACTTCCTCCAGCAAGGTTACACCTCCTAAGCCTCCCCAAACAGTGCCATCAACCGGGGGCCGAGTGTTTAAAGACACTAGCCGATGCTGAACCATTCTACTCAAATCACTACACTTCTTTTCTTCCTTCCTGTACTTTAAGCCTTCCAAGAATAGTCTCTATTTTCTAATTTTCACAAGAATGGTCAATAGGAAAGCAGATTCTCTGGGCATGTTTTGGTGGAGTCTGGGGGTAGATATGTTTGTGTAGTGAAGGAAGGTGTCCCCAGGGGAAACCATGCTACAGGGAACTGGTGAGTAGGTAGGTCCTGCACGGGACACCCTCTAGGTCTAGGGAGGATCTCAATGGCAAGGGCAAAGGAAACACGGAGCTGATCCTTGAGGGAACTGAACCATGAAACTCTGGGCACAAAGAATCTTGGAAGCAGAGCAGAGCCATGGTATAACAGAGCCATCAAATTTGAGCATATTCAGTCGACTTCTTTCTGACTTCCATTGAACACTGAGCTTAACAATGGACTTCTTTCCTTGGTCAGGACTGGAAGGAGAGTGTGGATTCAGGAAGAAGGTCTGGGACACCAGGGATGGCTGATGGATTGGAAAAAAAAATAAGGCGCAGGTTCTAAAAACTCAAGAACCCAGATAAGGAGGCATCGTCAGCGGAGTGGGGGTCAGGAGGTCCCCAGGGAGAAGTTGAGCTGGACAACAAACAGAAACTCTGTTAACTCTCACCTCCTTGCTTGTCATGATCCGAGGTTACCAATGTTCAAAATAAAACAATATGGGTGCACTCAGGGCCTAAGAGAGTCCTTCTGAATCAAATCAGGCTGATTAAAATTATTCTGATAGTGTCTAAGTTTCTTGTATTTATAACTGGGCTCTCTGAGTGCTGCTACCGCATGTGGGATAATTCTAAGAAGAAAATATGGTCACAAATAACATTCGAATCTGTGGCCATGATCATAATGGAAAACAGGGTTCATACTGAACAAACATGCTTGTAGAATTATGAAGTAGGTGACACTATAGCCCAGTGGCCCAGGGTTAAAAGTTCTATATACCAAGCTCCTGGGTCAGACTTTGTAGAAAATAAATACATATAATCTACCTATCTATCTTTCTATCTGTCTGTCTACCTTTTACATATTTATCTATACATAGTTTTTTATACTGTTTACAAAAGATATATATGTTCATTGTGGAAAATTTGGAAAATTAAAAAAGCATAAAATAGAAAATAAAGATGGTAATACTTCTGTTTATAGTAATGATTTTGACATATTTTTTATTCATTTCTTTATAAGTATGTATTTTACTTATTAGATATCTAAATATGCATAAATTTATTTTTAATGACATATATTTTTATAGATTTTAAAATAAAACAATATTCCTTATTTATTCCATTTTTAAAATTTACTTAATATTTTAAAAAGCATATATAACATATTAAATATGCTTCCTATGTTTTTATCATGTCATAACATGCCCCAGTACAATGTTGTGTGGCTATAATATATTGTATCAAATGTATTTTCTATAGACATTTTATTTTTCCATTATTCATAACTCAGTGATAAGCTATATTTTTTACTCACTTATAGAAAATTTCAGAAGACTCATGCCTTTTTCTTATAACTCTCATATTCTTGTCAATGACTTCTTGGCTTTATTTTTGTGGGCCAAAGACTTCCTGGCTTTATTTTATGTTGGTTCCATTGTGCATTTATCTCCTGACCAGTAGTACCACCTTGTCTCAACTACTGTTGAGATCTTGAGAGATCATCCATTTCTCCTTCCCAGGATGCATTCCTCTTAGGGTCCTCCTTATTGCCTAGTTTCTTAACCCACAGAGACAGCTGACCTGAGGTCTATACCGACAGCTAGGGAGCCTGCATGCGACCAACCTAGGCCCTCTGCATGTGGGTGACAGTTGTGTAGCTTGGTTTATTTGTGGGGCCCCTGGCAGTGGAATCAGATCTGTCCCTGGAGCATGAGCTGGCTTTTTGGAACCTATTCATTGTCGAATGATGCCTTGTTCAGCCTTGGGGGGGGGGGCTTGGAGCTTGGTCTTGCTCTAAGTTGGTATACCACACTTTTTTGACTTCCATGGGAGGACTTGCCCTTTCTGAAGAGTGAATGGGGCGAGAGTAGAAAGGAGGTGGGGGAGGGAACGGGAGGGGAGGAAGGAGGAAAAATGTGGTTCATATGTAAAATAAATAGTCTTGAGTCTTCCAGAGGAGGATCTCAGTTGTCTTCCTCTACAGTACTTCACCTGGTAGCTTTGAGTCAGAATCCCTCACTGAGTAGAAGTCTTCTTGTTTTGGCTATGCTGGCTGTCTAGAGAGCTCTATCTATCCACCTGTCTCCATTCTCTGTTGCCATGGCAATTGGCATACTGCTGTGTATAGATTTTGCTTAGGTGTTGAGGACTTGAACTCAGGTCCTCATTCTGGCAGAGCCATCTCCTCAAGCCCTAAGATGGTCTTCATAAACAATGGTAGGACAACTGAACTTTGAAGGTAGAGAGAAATACAGATCCAGACTTTCCATCCTTCAGCTACTGATAAATACAGGTTTACACATTTGCCCAAACACAGAGAATGTACAACATCAAGAGTGAGCCCCGATGTGCACCATGAATTTTAGTTGATATTGAGATGTGACATAGTCTCCTTGGCTGTAAGAAATGTACCAGTCTTGTGTGGGATAGTGACAATGGATGTCTTTACATGTCTAGCAGCATGGGCCACATGAAGAATCTCAGTCATGTGCTCAATTTTGCTAGAAACCTAAAACAGCTCTGAAAAATATAGTCTGGTTAAAAAGTGAGCCTAGAGACATGGTGCATGGCTAAAATTATTGGCAAGCTTTCCTTTTCAAACTAGCCACACAGTAAGGACCACTTCTCTTGGGGTCATGATGTCCTGGACAAGGGGACTTTTGAGAGCTTAGCTATGGAGGGCAAGTTCAGCTCATCCAGCCAGGCCAAGTCACCTCAGACAGACACTGCTTCCCACGTGCTATTTCTAAATGTGTCTACCATCTTTTAGATGTAGTCTAAGGAAAAAGAAAAGACTGCAGAAGCATGACTCAAATGTGTCTTCTTTACAGGAAGAAAGGATGCCATTAGCCTTTGGATGCCTAGCCATTTCAGTCCAATGAACCAAGACAAGAAGTTCACAGCAGTGAGAAAGGCTTCTTGCTCCTCATGAACATAGGCCACATTCCAGGACCTTCTGCTCCGAAAGGACCTAGAGGGATGAGCTTCAGAAATCTCTACCCATATTTTTTATTTTTGCTGTTGTAGCTAAGAATGACCTAAACTTTAGAGTGCTAGGAATGTAGGTATGTCTTGTCATACCCAGCTTATATGGTTCTGGAGATTGAACCTACACCCCAGAAAAGAAGTAAGCTACCAACAGAGCTACAGCCCTAACCCGGAAATTTAAAAACATGTGTATATTGTATATGCAAGTATGTAAATGTGCACATATCTGTGCATGACAGGTAGAGACCAGATGTCCATGTTAGGAATAATTTTTCTATTTATCTCTACCTCATTTTTGATATAAGGACCTCTCACTAAGCCTGGAGCTCACGTTCTCAGCAAGATTGGCTAGTCAGCAAACTCTGAGGTCTTCTTGGCTCCTTTTCACCCCACTTACTCGTGTTACAGGTACATGTCCCACACCTGGCTAGTATGCAAGTGCTGGGAATATATTCTCAGGTCCTCAGGCTTGTGCAGCATGCACTTTACTCCCCAAGCACCCAGAATATTTTTATTTAGAGATATCTCCTATAGCTTAAGCTGTTTTCGTGAACTTCAATCATTTGGTAGCCAGCCACCATCTTGATTTTTTGTTCTAGTCCAGAAAACCCTCTATTGTGACTCACCATTTTTTAAAAATGTGCTTACAATTTTATATAAATAGGCTGAACCTATTTAAAAGCAGTACCCATAAAAACCAAGAGTCTATGGATAATTACACATATTTATAAACATATGTTAAGTTATAAAAAAATATTAGTGCTTTGTCAAAGACTGCACCTCTCAGTGGATATGTGTCCCACTTGGAGGCAAACTGAATGTGGCAAACACTGTATTCGGAAGAAAAGGAGCACCTGACAACTGCTTTTTAGAAGAGTGTCATAGGCTACAGATGAAGCCAGGTTTAAGATTTCTCTAAGATGTCAGTGATTGCCTGGAGGTCAGATCCACAGCGAGGCATCTGTTAGAAGTTTTGGAAATACCGATTTTCAGAGGCCAGAACTCACATTAACAATAAGGTCTGCATAGCATGTTCTAAGCACAGGGTGAATAACGGGGCACTGGGATTTTGCTCTGATCCAACATGCATATTTGCATCTCCTCACATAACACCAACTAAACCATCTCCTCATGTTTCTCTCACATTCCCTTCTTTTCTCTTCCCTCCCTCCCTCCCTCTCTCTCCCTTTGCTTCTTTCAATCTTTCTTTCTTTTTCTGGCACTGCAGTTGGATCCAGATCTTTATGCATGCTAGGGAAGTGCTCCACCCCTGAGCTACTTGCCCAATATCCCTTACTCCTTCTCTGAATTGTCACCTTCCTTTCCCTTGGAAGTCCTACTGAGGGTTGCCTCTGTATGAACCCAGATCATCATCACTGCTTTGGCTCCACTACCTCAGGCACACCTGATAAACAATCAGCTGTTTTCACCCTACTCCTTGTGGAAGTTCATGTCAGCCAATTAACAATCATGTTACTCAAACTGAATACAAGGCAAAGATGAACAAAAACAAGAAGATACATGTGTATGATAGTAACACGGACTCTGATGGTCTTCCCAGATGCCTTAGGGATGAATTCAGACATAAATGAGTAACGTGGTAGTGGTCCATGCTACAAGATGCTGTGAACCATTACAAGAAAAGGACAGATGAATGAACACATGGATGCTGTTGTAAGCTAAGGTATTTGAAGATTAGTTATTTGTGTGTGTGTGTGTGTGTGTGTGTGTGTGTGTGTGTGTGTGTGTGTGTGTGTATGTGTGTATAAACTACTTTGATCAAATTTTAAAACTCAAAAACTGGTCAGCTACTGATTGATGAATGAGATGCTTTTTATGAGCCCATGTGATAGCTGTGTCCACTGTAGACCCTAAAAGAGCTTTAGTACTTCAGCCTTGGTCTGTCCCAGATAGGGCATAGTTCCCAGAGATAAGAGCCTATATAATATTAGCCCATCTTTGCTGATGGTCCACAGTACAGGGTCTTGCAGCTCTTGATGACATCTTTGCATTAATTTGAATTCTTTCAGGTTGGGTGTATTTCCTACCTTGATCTTGAGCCACCCCCACAATGGCCAGATAACTTGGTGTGCTTGACATAAAGAAACACCTGCTAGTAACTACCCATTCCGCTGAGATTGTCTAGCAAGGGTGAGACAAAGGAGGGGATTTCTAGCAGCCTGAGCATGACTGAGATATGGTTTGGCCAATTAAGGACTTCATACTAGAATATTCCACACATACTATAGGATAGTGAAGAGATTCATCACCTATATTTAAAGTTGAATTTACTGATATTTTATGGTATTAGATATTATTTCTATTAACATTTTATGCTGAAATTACAGAATGATTCGTGAGTACTGAATTTTTGATTGCTTTTACAGTTACTGGGACACTATTAAACTTGATTTACGTTAATAGTGCTGTAAGAAGATATTAACAATGGAAGTTCCAAAAGCACTTAGCATCTCATAATTGGAGTTAAATGACAAAAAAAAGAAGAGATAATAAAGTGACGAAGGAAAGGAGAGAGAAAGTTTTGACAATATTCTTTTCAACCTGTGGTTCTTCATAAGGTTTTTCGCAGGATTGTTTTAAGTTTGGAAGGGATCAAACCCCCTGATCAAGAGAGGTGATGCTGATTTATTAAAGGAATTTTATAATATGGAATTGAGACCTCACTCCAGGTAGAGAGCACAGAATTTAGCACTTCTCTGAGAGAAAATGTTCTCTTCTTTTTTTTTTTTTCCAGAGAAGAGAGGAAAGTCCAATTACTGTCTCCTTATTCCCTTTGTTATGTCAAAAAGATCGCCTAATTTTTTAAAGTGAAAATTGATTTAGCTGTAGCTGCTAAAACGTAAATAAGGAGGTATTTGTAGCCACGATGTCAAAGCTTACACAAGAACAACAATTGCTGTAATGGATTTTATCATGCTCTCATACGTAGGCTTGATTCTAGGTATCTCCCAGAGATGATCTTATTTAACCTCTTCAGTATTCCTGTGCATTAGCTGCTGCATTGCTGTGCTTTTTTATGACTGGGACAAACAGCCAGAGAAAGGCGTAAGGGAAGAAAGGTTTATTTGGACTCTAGGTTTTAGTCCGTCCTTGGCTGGTTCCATTTGCTTTGAGCCCAAGGCAAGGCAGGAGGACTGTCCTTCCTGACTGGAAGCAGAGCTGCTTATTCGTGGTGGTCAGGAAGCAGACAGTGAGATATAGAAAGTGGGTAAAGGTGAGATACTCTCCAAAGTGATGCCTCCAGTGGCCCACTCCTCCAAATGGGTCCCGTTTCCTCTCATTTCTCCTTATGTCATTGTATATAGATCTATGCATGGGTCAATACATTAACTAGGTCAGATCCCTGGAGTGATTGGATCTATCATTGAGGACCAAGGCATCAATAGATGAGTGTTTGGGGAATTACTTCATACCGGAACCACAATAGTGACTCTTATCACTTTTAGTTACAGATAAAGAAAGGGAGAAATAAAGTGACTTTGAGTTTTGAAATAAGTCTCACTCTTGCCAAGGTTGCCTTGAACTCATGGAAATCCTCCTACCTCAGCCTCCCAAATGCTGGGATTACAGAAGCAGGCCACCACATACAACAATTCACCACAATAACAATTCAGTGGCACCAGGTGGTGGCATCAAGCTTTGAACACAGGCAGACTGGCTCCCAGTAGATCTTTCCCTTCTAGACTCTTCTGAGAGTAATAAGTTAAAATTATGCAGGGAGCTACCTTCTATGTGACTGTCTTGGACCCTGTTGCTTTGTCTATCAGGAGATATAGGAGCTATTTCTCCCTCAGAAAAATACAACATTTTAAAACTGTGTTAGTATATAGATGAACTTGAGTATAAGCAATGCTATTACTACATGTTAATATTCTTGACCCTAAAGTTAATTTTTTGAATGATTTAGAAAGAAGTCAGGAGGTTGGAGAGGCAGCTCAGCAGTTAAGAGCTGCTCCTGCATTTTCCACATGCACAATGGGAAGCTCACAACTATCTATAGCTGCAGCTCAGGGGGATTATCCGTGGTCTCTGAAGGTGTTAGCACTCATATGCTTATCCCACCTCCAACCACATACACACAATTAAAAATAATAACAGAAATTCTTCAAAATACAAGAAATAAAAGCGTGTTTCCAAGTACTTGCAAATGAGCCCTAGATATTAAGCCAACTCTAATGATTAGAACGATCAGCTGCATGGCAAGTAACACCAGAATTGGAATAAAAGATTATGTCATCTCACTCCAGATTACAACAGAATCTGGAAATGATAGTGATAAAGTGAATGGAAACACAAGAATAAAGACCTTATGGGGGCAGAGTGACTGTCATGGCAGAATCCTTCCCTATCCCTTTGGCTGTTTTTCAGTGCCTTCATTTCAATATATACTCATCTTTCAGAATTTTAAGGAATTGATTACAGGACCCTCTAGGGATACTCCAGTCTTAGGATGTTGAAGAGTTTTAGAAAAGAGTGAAGTTATTTACACATATTCTATGCATATTCTCCTATGTTCTAATCATTCTAGGTGATCTGTAAAGCTCAATTCAATGATAATCTCCTGTGTATTTTAAACTATCTCTGGATGGTTTACAATGCTGGGTACAGTGTAAATGTTATGCAAATAAGGACACATTGCTTAGGGAATGACAACAGAGTACACTTATTCAGTATAGACAGTTTAAAAATGATTTTGAAACGTAGTTGGCTGAATTCATGGATGTGAAACCCTTGCATACAGAAGGCTGATTACACTTCTTTGTAAACTTTCTTTTTATTTATTTATTGTGTCTTTCACATCATATCTCCCAATCTCACTCATCTATCCCCACCCCTTGAAAAATAAAATAAAATTTAAGAGAAAAAAGGAAAAGGAAGAAAGGAAAAAAAAATCTCATCATGAAAGCTGCAGTGTGACACCGAGTCACGCAGTAAACTTCTTTATCCATATACTTTTACACGCAGGCATTTATCGAAAAGAATCATTGGTCTGGTTTAAGGCCCCTGGTCTCCGCAGCACTATCGATGCTGGGTCCTCACTGGGGCTCTTCCCGAACACTGCCCTGCGCCATGCCCTGTGCAGCAGATCATAGATGGGGTGGATGTTGGGGTGGGCCAACACATGACCCTGGGCAATGTTGGTGAGCTCACTCTGGTATTGAAGATGGGGGAGAGCTGGTGACTACCAGGCCCGGAATCATACTTCTTTTAGTAAAATAAAAACAGAGACAAAAACCCAAGTAAATTCTTATTTGGAAATGCTGCCTAGATGCTACCACAATATTACTATTGGTGTGAATATTGGCTGAGTTGAGATCTTAGGATTCTGACCCGGGATCCTACTTGTGAACCAATGTCCTGCAAACTCCAAGAAGTCATAGCCACACTGCTCAGCCTGCACCACTCAGTTCTGTCTTCAGTGGAAGTGACCTTACTCATTCTTTCCCCCATGAATGTATTTATCTTTGGAGCTAAAACTAGGCTTCTGAAAGCACTGACGTCTAAATTTCAACCTAGACATATAAATACATCTTGAATACAAGAAATGAGAAAAAAATCCAGGTTTTGTCCTTTGTTTGCCTCAGGAACACACATAAACACACTTTTACATTATACACATTTGTGCAGGAGTATGCACAAGTGTATACATACACAAATATATATACACACACATACACAAACACAGAGAGAGTCTTGGACTTCTCTAATAAGGAAGAAGTCTAAATTCATTCAACTATACTACCATGTTAGGGCTAATATCTGTTTTTCTTTATGATAAAAGTAATCTCAAGTTATTTCTGGCTGAATTGGATCATTTGCATGAAGGATGCACAGTGGTAAATATAACAGAGTAAATGAGATTTATGTTGTAACCATTATCTAAAATCCACCTCTCCTAAAGGCATGGTTTAAGGGGAGCAGAAATGCTTATTTTATTAAGCAAAGAAATTGCTTCAGGAATCTAGGATAAAATATTTTCCTTGTAATTTTAACTCACTTAAAACCATGTGATTTTACTGATTTATTTCCTTAGTTCATCCTTTTAAACTCAAGAATGGACAATGAAGCATATAGCATTTATAGACTTCATTTAGAAAATGGCCATTTTTTACCTTAAAAGTGATTGAGAATGTGAATCTGGGATCCTGTTAAGATCATAGCTAACAAAAGGCACAAAATAAAAAGGGATCGGTCACCAATACGTCAACCATACATGATTGAATGGATAGACACATGAATAGACTAATGAATAGACAGAAAAACAGATAGATGGATAATGCAGATGAATGAATTAAGAGGGACACAAATGGATAGACAAGTAGATGACAGATAATAGAAAGAAATTCATAGATCAATACATGGTTAGAAAATGGATAGCGAGATGAACATGGATGAATAGATGACTGGGAAGCAGAATAAATAGTTGATATCTAAATGAATATAGCTAGATGAATGGATAGAAAGATGCTAGAGGTTGATGAATGTAAGGGTAAATCTGGAATGAAATTGTAGATAGATGCAAAGTTACCACAATATCATGATTGTGCCTGACTGTAGTGGAATACCAATGAAGGGTTTTAAAACAGTTTAACTATTTGGGTGATGCATGGACCAGAGTAAGAAATAAGTCACCAAGAGCTCTGAACTTTCACAATAAAGGGCCCAAAAATGAACAAACAAACATCGAGGTGTACCATGACTAGATCTCTTACTAATCTTTTATAATACACTGTTCAGTTCTATTTGGCCTCTTCATCATCTGCTTCAACAATGCTCTGGTGCAGAGAAGGAGGATGATGGTGACTTCCCTGGCAGCCTTGGCGCATTCTTGATAATAGACAAAAGACATTCCTTTTGGCCCCTTCTTTAATTCTAATATTCTTATGTACTTGTAGGATCTACTTAGGAGGGTCTGGTGTTGTAATTAATCCATGTCACAGGAAGATATATTGGTGGGATTTATGAGTGGGTTTGAGCTGCCATGATGTGTAGGGGAACCTCAGCTTGTGTGATATAAATGCCTCTGCTAATTGGATTGCCAGAGCTAATCAGAAGCCAGAAAGGGAATTAAAAAAAAAAAAAAAAAAAAAAAAAAGCCGCATTTGCCGCTGCCACTGCTGAGGTGCTGCTGGCGGCTGATAAAGTGGACAGCTCCTTTCAGAACAAGGGGTACTGGAATTGAATCCTCATGTAGAGGTCTTACTCCTGACAGCTAGGCTATCTCAAGTGACACATTCTCTTTGTCACCAGCCCAAGAGGAGATAGGGCCATGGGAGAAAGGGCAGACTGATCTAAAGGATTTTTAAAAATTATTTATTACTAAACTGCCGATTCAGAGTGAGTAGAGAGATGGAAGGGGCAGAGGCCACTGTGGGAAGGTACCCACCAGCTAGCTGCTGAGAGAGTTGGATGGTTTCTCTAGACTGAAGTTCTCCTTCTTGGAACAGGCTCGTGCCCAATGCCACTTTGTGGCATGACTTTGGGGGTGTGAGTCCTTGTCTCCATGGCCAAGAGGTGCATACAGGATGGAGCCATCTCAGCTTGTCATTGAACCATCTTTCTCAGTACTAACTTTGCCGTGGATGAGAGGAGGGACACACATTTTACTGGACAGGTGCAATTTGGGGAGCGGAAGAGCTCAGTGAGGAAGGTAAGGGAACAGACTGAATGCGAAGCCTCTCACTTAGGGGAAACCATCAGCGCTGAGAGGACACTCACGGTCTAGCCTTGATCTTTCCATGTTTTGCATGGGAGTCAAGATAAAGCACGCGTATGTTCACTGTACTACCCCCACCCCAACCCCTAGTGGTTCATTCCAGCAGAGGGAATGGATGGTATCTAAGGAGAGACTGGGCAGTTACCTTCACCTTGTTTGCCTAAGCTGTCATCATTCTCTGCAGAGGGAAACAAGTCTTTAATATTTAGTTTTACCAAGCTGCTTCCTGAGGTTCTCATTAAATCCTAGAATTCCATCCCCTGATTCTTTCCCCTCACATTATAATCTCTCCTTTGCCTATATTTCTATTGGAGCCCTCACTATATGCCCCAAAGCCCTGCCCCAGAGGCAAATCCTTAGCCTCAATGAGTAGGCAGCAAGCCTCTCTTGCACACAACAAAGAGTCTATTTTTCCCCCTGCTCTATCTTTTGGGCGACACGATAAAAAATAACCCTGTATTTATGCAAATTGCAAAGTAGCGTGTGATAATGAAAACAAAACAGGGCTGGCCCGCAGCCAAGACATGGCGTTGACGGGGGCTCCCGACCATGTGGCTCCTGATTCTTCAGGGAAAGCAGCTGTAGAGAAATGAGACTACATGACACCATCCTCACGCGCATACCCTCATCGGCACGCATTCCGGTACCCGTCACCTTGGAGCTGGCCAAACTTGGGGATCCAAAAGCGGTCCTGCTTCCTAGCGCCCTTGAGCTCTTCAGCGTCGTCCCCCACGAACCTCCCTGCCCCCTGCTCCTGATTCCCTTTCAGGAATTTACAAACATTTTTCTCCAGATCAATATCCGTATTGATTATTCATTGTGAGCGAGTCGTGTGTCTTTGGCGATCCAGCTTGCAGAGGGTAGCAGCTAAAGGCTGCTGCAGGGGGAAAAATAGCAGAAGGTGAGAGGGACTCAGCTCTGGCTGTGGTCTGCGGCTGTCACATCTCAGAAAGGAAGAAGAGGATGAACCAGATGGAGAAGGGTGGAAGAGAAGGAGGGAGCAACAGCAAGAGAGAATGGTGTGAGGACTGGACATCTGGTCCTAGAGATCTCAATGGCTTGGAGGAAAGCCCCATCTTCTTGGGTCTGCAGCTAGGTGCAAAATGCTGTGGGTTCTTCTGCTCTGGGAGTGAAGTGACTCACGGTTTTGGTGTCTTCCTACGTAAGAGCTTTTGGTGGGGGGGGGATTCCTTGGCTTGCTGACAGACAAGGACGGAGGCAGCCAGCAGTGAGGTAGGAAAAAAAAAAAAAAAGCCAGGATTCCTTTCCAACCGCCTTGCTGAGGATGTGCACCCGTTCGGTTTGATTTGAACAGCCTGCTGCTCTAAATGGCATGCGGAAGGAGGATAATTAAAAAGGCCAGCATCACTTACTAAGTGAGTAAACACAAAGCCGTTCCAAACGTGCTCTCCAGCTAATGAGAAGCTGTGATTTCTTATACTTCAAGGCAAAACAAGACAGGGATGGGGGCTCAGCCGAGTGTATGTCTGCATGTGGATGGGGGTAGGCGGCGGTCCTTGGGTGATGGAGATAAATCGACTAATTGTTGGCGATGTTTAAAAAAGGGATTACTGGAAAAGACGGTGAGATGATGACAGGAAGACATCTTGGATCAGAGCCAAAAAAATAATAATCAAGGCAAATCAAGTCTGCAGTTCGGAGAAAACACCCATGGCTTGGGAAGCTCCGATGGGAACATGGGAACCGCTGGAGTTCCTCAGTGGAGTCTGGGAATATTGTTGTGGGCACAAGAGGACAAGATTTAGGAAGAGTCATGGCATGCCAGCTAACAAAGCCATGCCACATGCTGAGAAAAAAAAAAAAAAAAACCCAAACCAAATCCATACCAGACCTAAACAGTGAAAGCCAACATACCCATTCCTTTGCACTGGAGCCTTTCTGTGGGCTCAGAATCGCTCCGTCTATTTAAAGCAACTCCAATACTCTGCTAGTAGCTGCTCCTCCTCTAGAATGTCTCCAGGAGCTGCCCCACCATCACAGAGTGATGCTGGGAGGATGAGTTTGGGGAGATTCAGTTTTCCATTGGCCGGGCTTCTGGCAAACATGCCAGGTGATCATCTTTGCCATTTGGACTGACATATGGCAGCTGGTTTGGGATTCTTCTGTTGTCACCCAGCTGTGGCTTGGTGAGTCCCAAACCAACCGTGAACTCTTTTATTTTCTTTTTTCTTTTTTTCTTTCTTTTCTTTAAGTGCTCCGAACACACATGGACAGAGTGGGGACCTCAAGGAATAAAAACAGTTGGATTTTCTTTTCTCTGGGTGTTCAGTTAATTGAGCTATACAGTTCTCTTTTCCAGGAGTGAAACGGCACTTTGAAAAAATCCTGGATGTGGTAGTTTAGATAAGATCACTTACAAATGGGGGGCTTTAACTTTTACCTTGCTTCTGTATTTTGGGCTCCCCAATCTATCTCAAGTTTCCCTGAGCAGTAGAAAGAACATCCTGCACATATATTAGAGACCCAAAGAATATGGACTAAATCCAGCTATGGATGGCTAGGGTATGTCTCTGCATGTCATCGGTGTTCACAAAGACCTGTGCCTGTGCTGTTTGTGGGTACATGTGTCAGCATCATGTTTAGTGCATGCTTGCATGCATGTGGTTCCGTGTCTGTGTGTCTCTGGGAGAGGGAAGAAAAGTGTAAGGTTGGTGCAGACTGGATGCTTGGGTATTTATGTAATTCATGCAAAACATGTTCTATGCTGCTAGGCAGACAGTCACCCATCCATCCCTGGATTCTGCGGCTAGGGAGGGCCTGTACAGACCTGATCTGAATGTTAAATGAAACAGACAAAATTAGCATAGTAAGCAAGGATGTCAACCTCTCCTCACAATCAGTAAATGGCCGTTCCCTTTCTCTAAAGCCTGTACAGTCGTGCCCGACAGCCACTTAACTATGTCCATTGCCGGACCCTTTGGTTTGTTTGTTTGTTGCTATTTTTAATGAAAGACTGGAAATTCATTAATGAGGATGGAAAGAGGGGCTTCAAGGGGCTGTAATGAAAACAAATGATCCTCTTTAAACCTCATAACAGCCCAAACCAGGGAGGTGGGGTTTGCTTTCTCTGTGGCTGGAGAGTAGGAAATTCCACAGACAACGGACCACTTGACAAAAGCCAAAGAATGCTCTGCTAGGGAATAGTTCTCCTATGTGGCACAGACCAGCCCTGATCAACATGTCTGTGTTAATACACCTCAATGAGCTTCTCCACACTAACTCTAAAAGACAAGTGTGGTCTACCAGATGTCTTTCTGTTCAGGCTCAGGCATAGGTTATCAAAGTTTCTTGACCTTGTAAAGGTCAGAAGAACATCCTGGAACCTCTTGAGCGATTGGCCCCCTCTCCTCCCCGTTTTTGTCAGAGTCTCTACTCCCTCCCTCCCCCTTTCTTTTTCTTGAGTCAGGGTCTCACATTGCCTAGGCTGGTCTCAGACTTGCCATGTAGTTAAAGATGTTCTTTAATCACTCTATCTGGGAGTGCTTGGATTACAGGTGTACCCCAACATGACCAGTATTATGAAGCATTGGGGATACAGCCTAGGGCTTTGGGTATATTAGGCAATCCTTCCTACTGACCCACATTCCCACTTTTTACATCTACTTTTGAAGCAAAAAAAAAAAAATCTCTCTCTCCCTCCCTCTCTCTCTCTTTCTCTCTCTCTGTCTCTCCCTTCCCTCCCTCCCTCCCTCCCTTCCTTTCTTTCTTTGGCAATTCAAAGATAGTAGTTACTTTTTATTTTGATCTCTGTACTATAAGGAAGCAACAAAGAATAAATATCTGCCTTGCATGGTTGATGGGCCCACACTGAGATCATCAGAATGCTGGTTAAGAGCTAGCCAGGCCACCCAACATATTGGGCTGGTGGAATGTAGTGTCTCTTTTCTCTTTAGTGATCCAACAGGTACTAGAATTTCTTCTGATTTTTGGTTTTTTTGGTGATATTGAAACTAAACCTTGGCCTTGGATGCACTAGATAAGAACTTTCATTGAATTAGATCCCAAACCTTCTTTTTTTTCACTCTTTCTTTTCAATATGAGACAAAGTTTGAGCAAGTCACTCAGGATCTGTTGGATTCACCTTGTAGCACAGGTTGTCTATGAACCTGGAATCCTCCTGCCTCAGACTCCTGAGAAGTTGTGATTGCAGGTTTGTGCCAACACGCTTGGTACTTTCTTTTAAGTTTTAATTTATTTTTAAAATTTAGTCTGCTACATTGTTCTTTGCTGGTTTGCTTTTAAGGTGGGGTCACATATTCTGGAATGATCAAATGTCAGTGGTCAAGTTTTAAGAGACAATACACAGGAGAAGGGCTGGGGGTGATCTAGAGAGCAGAGAGAGCCCTTTTATTCCCTGATTATCTGGCATTTAGGAAAATAAAAGCCCTGCCCCCCATTGTCCGACTTTCCAGTGTTCCAACAGGTGCTAGAATTGGTGTGTTTAAATAAAAAATTAATTTAAACTTAAAAATAACATATTGGGGATTGACTCTAGGGCCTACATGATAGGCTATTACTACTGAAACACATTCACAGCCCCAAATACACCAATTTAAAAAGTGAGGGGCTGGAGGGATGGCTCCATAGTTAAGAACACTTGTTCCTTTCGCAGAAGACCCTGACTTGTTTCCCAGCATGAACATGGTGGCTCACAATCATCTGTAACTCCAGTTCTAGGGGATCTAAGGCTTCCTCTGGCTTCTGTGGGCACCAGGCATATACATGATATATATGCATATATACATTCAGGCAATGCACATATATAAAATAAAAATAGAAATCTTTAAAATAAACTAAAATCAAATGAAAAGCCAAACCCTACCTGTGGCTTAAATAACTCACACTTGAAGCAGTTTTAATGGTATACATTCTGCCACTCTAAAGTTACTTCCTTCTTCCCTCCTTCCCTCTCTCTCTCTTTCCCTTCCTTCCTTCCTTCCTTCCTTCCTTCCTTCCTTCCTTCCTTCCTTCCTTCCTTCCTTTCTTTCTTTTTTATTTTTGAGGCAAGATTTTACTGTGTAGAACTGACTGGCCTGGACCTCACTGTGCAGAGAAGGTTGGCCTTGAATTCACAGAGATCAACCTACCTCTGTTTCCTGAGAATTGAGATTAAATGCCCACCGAGTTTGCAGCCACTGTTTAGTCTGAAGTACCTAGCATGGGTCATTTTATTTTTTAAATATATATAAATAAAGAAATCTCTCTCTCCCTCTCTCATTAGGATTTTTTATCATGTAACCAAGGCTGGTCTTCAATTTGAGATCCCCATACCTCAGTCTCCTAAATGCTGGAATTCTAGGATAAGCCACCACCAACATTTAGCTTCTCTAGTGCTTTTAAAAGTTATTTGTGATTAGGATTATCTTAACTTTCCTTTTTTCTTTTTAATTGGATTTTTTGTTTGTGATGTATGCATGTGCAGTATATGTATGTGTGTATGCATGTGTGCATGCAGCTGCACGTGTGTGCATGGGTGTGTGTGTTTGCACATGCAGAGGCCACAGGTTTATGTTGAGTGATGCCAGTCTACCCTTTTCACCTAAGTTTTTGAGTCAGGGTCTCTCACTGAACCTGGAGCTCCTTGATTGTCTACACTGACTGGCTAGCAAGCTCCAGGATTTTACCTTCCTAATGAGCAGGCTTGCAGACATGTGCCCTGCATTTTTTTCTAATGTGGGTCCTGGGGATCTGAACTCAAGTCCTCATGCTTGGATCGGAAGTACTTTATCACACGAGCCATCTCCTTAACTTCAACATCTTTTTATTTTCCTTCCTTCCCTTTTTAAAGTGTATAATGTGTCTACAGATTGTCTTTGAGCAGTAAGTAAAAAGATGAAAATTTTCAGAAGAGAGAGGGCCTGCCTCTCTGTTTGCAAGGCAGCTTCCCTGGTGCTTGAAATAGCATCCACAGAAAAAGGCTCTTCAGCAAATGGCAAAGGGCATCACTAAGGACCCTGTTCTCACATGGTGACACCTCACAATCCTATGAGGCTTTCCAATCTTCAAAGTGCTCTTCACACATATCTCTTGCTTCTCACTGCAGCCAGTGATATTAGAGACTAGCTATTACATGGCTTTCATTGCAGATGGCCCACTCTAAGACAACTTGCCTAAGGAGGAAGCTACAGAGAAGCCATCATGGAATATTGGGGTCTGACTCAGACGTGAGCTATTTACTCTCTGAAAGGTTTCATTAAAGACACCATCTTTTGAACTCCTGACCAAAAGCTTATCTGCTTTCTTCATTCTGAGGCTTGATTGCATTGTGTGGGCTGTATCATTTTTATCATGTTTCCTATGTTCTATTAGCCAGAAGCAACCACAGCTACACCATAGTGGCTACAGCAAGCCATCGACTAACCTTCCATTCTCCAGTATTTGCACTTCCTTTGAAAGTCAAGTTCAACCACCAGCTGATCTACATTTTCTTCTTGAGGGGGAGGCAGGCGCTGGAGAATAAACCCAGGGCCTTGTATATGACAGTCAGACATTCAATCCTGAGCTATGCTCTCCAGCTCTCTTTTTGTATTTTCTTATTTTTAAAAACACTTTTACATTCGTTTATTTAGTGTGTGAACATGTATGTCAAGGTGTATACGAGGGTGTCAGAAGAGGGTCTACAGGAGTTGCTTCTTTCCTTCTACCGTGTGGCTTCCAGGATCGAACCCAGGTGGTCAGGCTTGCCAAGCATCATTAGCCAGTGACCCAACCTCTCAGCCCCTTCAAACTTTGGGGCAAGGGCTTGCAAAGTTACTCAGGTTGGCCTTGAACTCATTCAGTAGCTCAGGTGGGCCTGTCTCAGTCTCTGATGTAGTTGGGATACAGACCCCTGCCTATCACTTACCTCTTCAGCTCTTCTTCCTTATCGATACTACTGGCCACTCACGGTCAATTACACCGTACTTCCCTTCCCGCTGTCACGGGATTCTGTCTACCTTCCTCTCTAACACCCCCCCCCCCATACACCTACCATTATTCTATTTCTTGCTTCACTTCTGGGCATCTCATCTCTTTTACTCTCTTAGATACGGCTGCCCCCAAACGGATCTGCCTCCTTTAGTTCTCAGGCGTCTTCGGCTTGTTCTGTGCAATGTAAGGCAACCCCAGGAAGCTGGCTACCGCTTTCCTCTCTGGGCGGCCTTTTGCTAGATTTCTCTTTTCTTGGTTTATTTCCTTAGTGGGTTTCCCAAGAGCTAGACTGCTCTCTTCATCCTCAGATGTACCCGGCCCATGGCGCATTCTCTGTACCACTTTAATTGAGCCACCACAGGGAGTGCAGAGGTGATGGTTTTGATGGTCTGTGGCATCCTTCAGAGGACTGCTTCTTCCTAGTTGGCTTTCAAGGTTTCTCACGATGCAGGCATCACATCACTTCCCGCTTGCCTTCTCTCTCATAGTCCCCTATTTACACTCTCTGCTCCTTAACTCTTTCATGCTTCTTTATTCTAGGATGTTAACCTCTACCACTTCACAAGGGACTGTCACCCCTACTTCATTTGCCGATTGCTCCACCTACAAGACTCCATTCCACCAAAAAGCACAAGCCTCCAAGCCTTCGTGTGGATTATGTATGACCACAAGCCCCATCTGTACCATCCTGGCCTGCTGCATTTGTCCCATGCTTATAAAGACTAAACTTTCCTATTAGATCATGAGATGCATAGAAGCAGAGAATTCACATTTACCTCTGTGTTCCCAGCACCTTGGCAGAGACTAGGAGCTTCATAAAATAACATTACTATTTCTAGTTTGAATGCCATAACTCCTGTTTCTTCAGCTGGAGAGTTACAAGGTCTCCCATATAATCGGGCCGAGGGAAACATGTCCATCATTTCCTACAGACAAAGAGGGATATCCAGTGGTGCAGTTATCACCTACATCAGTTTTTTTTGACTTTAGTCAGGAGAGAGGGAGACAAATTTGATTGAGGGTGGTCTACAGGTGTTGGCTGATGTGGTAGGAACTTTAGAGTTAATTAGAAGCCCTGGTTACAGGTGAACTTTCTTTGCAGAGTTTCTGAGAGGAAACATGAAATTAACAGCTCAGGGTCACCATTAGAAAACTGCCCTGCTTCCACTGAGCTATGCCTCAGGGAGCTGGTTCACCCTGTTATTTATGCTTCCACTTTATTTCTGTACCTTAAGTCTGGTCACGCCAATAAGGGTACGAGTGCCTGAGGTCAGGACTGCTTCTTTGCCTGCAAGAGTTGGGGGTGGGGCTCAGTAGTGGGTAGATCTCCGGTGAAGAAGTCCACCCATGCTAACGGGAAGGCTGAGAAGGCTCTGGAAAACCTCGTCTTCCACGAAGCAGAAAATGGCACCAAGAGGAGGCAGTGGGTTCACAAGGCCACACCCCTATGTGAGGTGCTATGGTTGCTAAGTAAAGGAGAATCCATGTGTTCTCCAGGGCTCCAGGGACAACCCTCCGCTCATAGGGTTCCCATTGCTTCAGTGGCCAAAACTATTCCCATGTGCACAGGGGCAATGTTCACTGGGTCCATAGGACACACACACACATTCACATATGAGAACAGTGTATGGTTTTGAGAAGTGGATAGGAGGGCCTGAGTGGAGTTGTGGGGGCAGGAATGAGTGGATATAATCAAGACACATTATCTCAAGTATGAAATTTCACAAATGTTAAATAAGTAAAAGAGAAGGTGGCATCGCATCATTGGTACCACACCTCCCTGACATTATTAAGACTCCCTAAATACATTGATTCTTATTATTTCCTGTTGTTTTGTTCTATGGAGCCACTGATGACTCTAAATAAGAAGCTAATAAATTGCTCTTGGTTACTCTTAGTTTACTACTCCTAGAGTCCTGTAAGCTTCTGGTTACTGCACTTTCATCCAGCATGTGTCTAAGGACATCTTATTAAGCATAATTACTTCAGGAGCAATGAACTCAGCCACCAGTGTGGTGGCTCAGGGCTGAGTGAGGCTCTTGGGCACCCTAGCTAGTACTTGGGTGCTATGTTAGGGGGCACCTTAGCAGTGATGTCACCAATTCAAAATACACAATGTGAAAAAGGGAGCCCTGGGGAAGGAACCTTGTTTACAGAGGGTTACGTAAATCAATCAGATGGCATCACCTTGCTTTGCTGGGGACTTGTCACCTCTCTGCCCCGTGCCCATGAATAACTACGTAAGTGCCATATGTTTTAATTTTGGGTCACAACAGAATTTCAGTGGTTGTGCAGATTCACCAATACAGGATTTATGAGAAGTGAGGATGACTGCATGACCCAAACACACAGACAATAAAGAAAGCTGCTTCTTTACTTTCTTTTTCTTTTTGAAAGTAGATTCCGATGTCCTGGCCCATAGAACAGTCCTGACTTTGAAGTTCATTATGTAATTTCTATAACTCTTCTGCTATATTTTTGGTGTGTGGTATATACATGTATGTACCTGTGGGTGTGCAGGGCCCAGAGGAGGACGTTGGGTGTCTTCTGATACTTTCTGCTTTACTGCCTTGAGACAAAGTCTCTCACTGAACAAAGTGCTCAATGTTCTCGGGCAAGGCTGGTGCCTAGCAAGCCCCATGGGTCCTCCTGCCTTTGTGTCACTCTGGCAGTGGGTGTGGCAGGCTCATGCAGCCACACTTGGCTTTTTACTTGGATATTGGGGATCTGAACTCAGACCCTCATCCTTGGGTGGCAAGTGTTCTCCGAAGGCCCCAAATCGGCTTTCTTCGAAGTCTTACTATTCATTAAACTAAACATTGTCTGGAGTTGGGCATGGACTGTGCATTTTTCCCCCTTTTCTCAGAGATACAAAACTGGTTGGCCATGATGATATACAAAGCCTGGGCGATACCACATTCCATTGGCCGCTGGAAGAAGCATCCTCCTGTTGTCCCTTAGCATCAAGAGTTCAAAGATGACTTCAGTAAAAGTTCTGTGCCCTGATATATAAGTAAGAGTGCAAATACTGGCCTTACAAGGTATTCTTTTGAGGTAAATCACAAGTGCGTCGAGTCGCATCTTACATTTCATGGGGCACGCAGCTGCTCAGAGATTCATTATTCCGTGTTCCCTCCATTCACTTCTATTCCTCCTCTTTTACTTCTTCCCTTTTCAGATGTCCACAGATGACATCCAGTGCTCTCCTAGCCCGCTTGCCCTTCACCTTTCCTTTCCAAACCCTCATCCTTTTCCTTCTGTTTTTGTAACACAGGATCTGTCTAGACAATCAGTCTTGCTTCAGATTCAATATCCTCCTGCTTGTCCCCAGAGTTCTGGGATTGCAGGATGCATGGCCATGTCCTGATTTCTGCCATCCTCTGTAGCAATCTGAAAGAGTCTCCTTTGGAAAAGAGGATACCACTGGATAAGCCCCAGAGCTTGGACGTGATCATGCAGTAATAGAAGAGCTGGATGAGGCTGGTTAATGTCTAACAAGCACGTCTTTTGTGGTGGAGTAAGAGCTGAAAGAGGTAAGTTTCACAGTGCTTGAGTTGCCAACAGTTGGGAGTGAGATGGGACAGTCCTGGAGAAGATGCTGGAAGAAGTGGGTGGTACCAGGGGACGGCGGATCCCATGGCATTTGGGGAAAAAGTTTGATGTAGGAGGGTGGTGTTATTAGCAAAACAGTGATAGTGTAGTGAGTTATGATGGCAATGAAGAGGTCAGAGTCTGAGGCATCCATCAGTGACAGATGAATCTATTGCTGGGAGGGCCAACAAAGGAGGCTGAGTGCTGCGGGGTGTGTGTGTAGACCTACCAAGGTTAAGCCAACCAAAGTCTTTCAGAGGAAACAAGCAGATCTTCCCAGGCCTCCATTGCTATGTCCTACTCTCTATAACCCCTCCCCTATCATTGTCCTCATCCTATACATGTCCAGGGGAACCTGGGACCCACAGAGGCCAGTGGGAGAAGCAGCAAGTTCATCAGAACAGTGATGTATTTAAGCTCCCAGGTGAATAGACTCAGGTGAGGTGTGGCCGACACATGCAGCTATTATATATAATATATAATATATAATATATAATATATAATATATAATATATAATATATAATATATAATATATAATATATAATATATAATATATAATATATAATATATAATATAACATAACATATAACATATAACATATAACATATAACATATAACATATAATATAATATAATATAATATAATATAATATAATATAATATAATATAATATAATATAATATAATATAATATAATATAATATAATATAATATAATATAATATAATATATAATATATAATATATAATATATAATATAATATAATATATAATATATAATATATATATATATTATTGAACCTGTCTGCTTCTTTGGTAGATGGAATTGATATTCCCATCTGATGGTAGCTGTTGAATTATGAAGAGCTTTCATTAGGCTTTTGCATCAGTGATTATACTGAATATATAGAAAAGTATCCCAGAGGAGCGTCCAACACTTTGGGCTTTTGTCTGTCCAGCCTGCTTAGTGGCTTAATTTACAAAATAACCTCATTCACCCCAGAACTCAGCTATTTAGCAATGACTTATATAATCAATAATATTAATAGCACTAAAATGCTCTAAGAAGCCAGAAAAATAGTCAATGAAATCAGAGCGTGGAAGTCCAGAAGCTGCGTCTTAGTGCTCATTCTTAGATGTACTATAGCTGTATACACACAGGTATGCAGATACATATTCACATTTGTGTACATGCATGTAGATACCAGAGGTTGATATCAAATATACTTAATATCTTTTCACTTTATTTTTTGAGACAGGATTCCTCACTAAATCTGGAGCTTAATCTAAGGATCATGTCTGGCCGGTAAGCCCTAACATCGGCCTGTCTCTGCTTTGCCCGTGCTAAACTCCAGATGTTTGGTATGTCCGGTTTTTACAAGAATGTTGGGGATTTGAACTCATGCCATCATGTTTGTACAGCAGGCACTGTATGCACCAAGCCATCAACTTAGACTTCCAAGCTTCCTATAAGCACCGAGTCTGAAGAGTGCTGATGTCTAGAGGCCCTGGGAGATTAACTGCATGATGGAAAGCAGCTCTTCATGGGAAGAAAGTTTATGAAACAAGATGTGGGCTCTTCCATGTTGGTTGGCGTGGGACATCCCGGAGGCTTCCTTGGCTATTTTGTTCCCTAGAGAGAATGGGTACATGCACTGTCCTGTAAGGCAACTGGCAGACTGCTGTTTCTGGAGACTCATACATTTCTTTAAAGAGTCCATGAGACTATCTGAACTCACATATGGAAGACAAGCACTGAAGGCACCCACAGAATGCTAAGAAGTGTTGCATGCCATACCAGAAGAGCTTGGATACCCATAGCAGAGTTCTCAAAGATTCCCTGGGCAAGGCTGAGCAGCTATGGAACCCTGCGGGGAGTTCCTTTGAGTCCTTAGCATTTGGAGACTGCTGTGGTCTGGCTTCCTTCTTACATCCAGGTGCTTGGAGGAGCAAGCCTTGGCTAACAAGGGACTCCTCAGCCACAGCTCCTTACTCTCTCTGTTCCCAGAGGTGACCCCTTCAAATGAGTTTAGAACTGTGAACACAGGGACCAAGATAAGAAGCCTGCAAGTGATGAACTATGAATCCAGGATCCAGGCTGACACCCACTGAGGCGCTAGGTGGGCCAGGATTTGGAACTTTTTTGGAAAGGATTTTTATCCCAGGGGAAAGGATGTCTCAAGGAATGTACATTTCCCATTAGTGCCAGTTATTTTATTAGAAAGGCTAGCACATACCTACATGTTTTCCTTCTAAATACCTGTGTCTCAGTGAAAGTCTATCCATTTAGATACGGCATTCTTAAAATAAGAAATAAATTGAGGTTTTCTTTTTCACTCTTAAATCTTGCAATTGACTTCAGTTCCTAGACAATTAAATTCCACACAATGGCAATGAGGAAATACCTACAGGGTTGAATTATGGTGATATTTCTTATATGCTACTGAGCCGTAAAAAAAATTCCACACAAACAGAAATTCTAAAATGCCTTATGTGTTCCAGACTGGTTGAAAAACAAGTTGCCTTGGAAGTCCATAAAATAATATATATAATATATTATTATATGAACTTATTTTACATTATGTGTATAGTAATTATATAATATATATAATGTCTATAGAGGGAAGGTGGATCCTTTTTAGTTCATGCATATTATTTTCAAGTTTCACAGGCAGACTGAAAACATCAGTATGTGTGTGTGGGAGTGGATACATGTATCTATGAATTTCTCTGTGTACGTATGGGTATATATCATGCTTATATATGCACACATTTTTGTGTATGTTTGCATGCATATTATACAGATAATATATCTCTTTGTGCGCCTGCATGTATATACATACGTACTGGCATTCATGTGTGGACTGTGGAATAAGGAAGACTCTATAAGAGATATCTCTACTATATAACCCATCTACACTAGAGAGTACTTACTATCTATTTCACTAAACCCATGAATGAGATTGGTTAAAGCTTGGGCATTCTATCTTTATGTTGAATGAAGTTTTTTTTTTTTTCCTTTTAAAATTGAAAACCATGTTTTTATTCCAAAAGACTGAGTAGGATGGTACTTTAAAAATAATTCTAGTCATTTAAATTTAAGGCCCTGGAAAAAGAGCTCCATCTATGATCCAAATCTATTCTCTGGCCCAGAGCCCAAAACATTTTCATTAGCTGGAGAATGGATACCATTTCATTCGTTTTAAGCTTGCTGCTCTGTAGTGTTTGTTCAGAGACAAGCTAACAAGTGTCAATGGTTGTGTTGCCCTTAATAATATGTCTCCTTCGCTTGAATGATCTATTTCAGTTGCATTATTGCCATTTAAAGGTGGCCTTGGGCTTGTACACACACTTTCAGGACTGCAGAAGGAATGTTGGATTTCTCCTGCAGGATTTGGCCTCTTCCATTAGTGAGTTGTATGGAGGAAAAGTCCCAGTTGTTTTTGAAGATAATCACACACAAAACCCAATATAAAGCATATTCTCTGACCCTCTGCACTTTGTTTTTGCTGCCCCTCATGGTGATCTTGCCCAAATATGTGAATATTTCCTCAGGTTTTAGAATTTATTGTTGAAAATCCTATTGCAGCCTTTTCAATAAGCAAAACTGACATATAAGAAAAAGACAGGCCATCCGTGAAGGAAATTGGAGGGAGACTTGAACAGGCATGCTGCTCGGTGTCCAATGCTCAATCTCAAACCACAGCTTGGGGCTGCTTCTACAGGAATGTGGCAGACATTATAGTATAGCAGTTATGAGCACAGATGCAAATCTTACACTGTGCTGGGGTGAGTTGGCTCAGAGTTCGGTGTTGACACTGTTTAAAGCAGGTGCTCAATGTGAGGGGTGTGTGTGTGTGTGTGTGTGTGTGTGTGTGTGTGTGTGTACATGAGTGTGGATGCATAAAGAGGCCTAAAGAGGGCATTGGATCCCTTGGAGCAGGAGTTACAGGTGGTTATGAGCCACGTGATAGGAGTGCTGTGAACTGAACTTAGGTCCTCTGGAAGATCAGCAAGCATCCTTACCTGCTCTACTATCTCTCTACCCTTTCCTCCAGCTTAGTTTTTGAGATAGGTCTCTTAATGAATTTGGAACTCACTGATTGGTCTAGGCCAGCGCACCTTATTGGATCATCTTCTCCCCATCCCACCTCCAATATTGAGATTACAATGCACACTGCCAGACTGGGCTTTTCATGTGGGTGCTGGGGATACAGTTGAAGTGCTCAGGCTTATGTGACAAGCACTTTGCTGAATAAGCCATTTCCCTGTCTCTACATGGTATTTTTAAATCAACTTTGAAACCAAGTCTTCATTTTTCTCTTCTTTCAATAAAGATAAGTACACTTTTCCCACATCTGCCACAATATTGCACAGTCAGGCAGCTACCAATTCATGTACCAATCGTTCCTTCATTAGTAATGATGGTTCAAGTACAAATACAAAACCTTGCTAACATAGCCAGATGTCAGCTATGGCATACCAAGCAAGTGGTTTATACCCAGTAGGTAGTCACCCAGCGAGCAGCGTGTTGACACAAGCATATCTGTTACACAGTAGGACATTTCTGAAATAAAATAAATAACCATTGCCAACCACAATACCGAGTGGAGGAGCCCATTCCCTACAGATCCATTTACAGGATTACTCCTCCAGCCAAGGCCCAGGGATCATTGCAAAAGAGGAGGTGGAAAGATTGTTTTCCTAGGAATGTCAGAAGCTACACTCATAAAACCTTACCAATATGACTGACGAAATAGATTCTGAACAATGCTAACGCGGACTGGGGGTGGGACAAGCCTCAGAGGCCTCAACCCTACACAAAGAAGAAAGGACAACTACAGAATGCGGAGAGTAGGAGAACCAGTCTCCTCAGGAAGGAGCAGTCAACTTGTTATCAACACCTACTGGTCAGCCCTGAAAACATATATACAAATAATGTATAGAGACCAAACAGATTGTACTTAAACATTTAGGAATATATGTATGTACGTATGTATGTACGTATGTATGTATGTACGTACATACGTACGCATGTATGTATGTATGTATGTACGTACGTACGTATGTATGTATGTATGTATGAATACATGAATATGCACATACATATGTATGTAACAACAATGGATAAAAAAGAGACCATAAGTTTTAAAGAGAATAAAGTGTGTGTTTGTGAAGAGAGAGGTAGATAAGAGAATTTGGAAACCTAAAAAAGGAAGAAATTATGTAATTATAATTTAAAATATTATTACACGAGGTTATTAATTCTAAATGTCCAGGTCTTTTGGTATGGGTACATGTTCTTTACTGTAAAATTTATACCACAAAATCGTTTGTTGTAATGGTTTTAGGTACTTCAATCAGTGAATAACTATGATGCAGAATAATGTCACATGTCATGTGTGATCAAAAAATGACGATCCTAACTCTGAGCAATTAGACGTTGCCTCTCTGATCCCATGTACTGAAGACCTGGATTACAGCTGAAAACACTGGTAGGAAATGGTGAAGACTTCAGAGATGTGACCTTGTAGGAAGTGGTGGCTGGGAAGGGATGTCCTTAGAGTATACTGGGACCCCTCCCCTCCCCCACTATTTCCCAACTGCCATGAAAGGAACAGCTTTGACCTCTCACCCTCTCCCACAATGATGCTCTGCCCTGTGGCTTGTCCAAAGTGGGAACATCCATGCAGCTTTGGCTGAACCATGAGCCAAATGCTGATTGTCCAGGGTGTATTTGGTTAAAGTAAGAGAAAGCTGATTAATGCAGATTCCAGGCGTGGCTCTCAGCCTCTAATTTGCATTGTGCTATTAGTCACCTTGATGGCAGGTGTTAGCCTATTTTTAGTTGAGCAAGCTGAGGCTCAGAGAAGTGACAGGTGCAAAGGCAGGGCCTTTGAGAGTCTTGTTCTTAGTACTGCCCTATGACTTATTGCAGACAAGAACTCAGCAGGATATGCTATTGCTACACCCCCGAGAAGGCAGTTCACCCTAGCAAAAACAGATAGGCAAGGGCTAGCCATGAGTGTAGCGCCCACTGGGGAGTGTGGTGCACGCCTTCAATCCTAGCACTGGGGAGGCAGAGGCAGGCGGATGCCTGTGAGTTTGAGGCCAGCCTGGTCTACAGAGTCCAGGATAGCCAGGGCTACACAGCAAAACCCTGTCTTGAAAACTCCAAAAGGAGTAAAACACTTCCAATTCCACCTTTATTTCTTCATAGACTTGTGTGTGTGTGTGTGTGGGGGGAATCTGGGAGATCCTTTTCAGCCGCTGGGCAGGAAGAGTTGTAATATGGTGAAGACCCTCCTAAAGTTTTTAGCCTAAAAGAGGCATTATGAGAACGTCAGCAAAGTAAAAAGGCCACCAGTGAATATGATAGATTGGGAGAAGAGATGTGAGGTAGAAAGTCCACCTGAGAGCCATCCAAAGGGATGTCTGCCATAGGGCAGATGATGGGGCTTGAATTGGAGGAGTCACCCTAGGGATGGAGAGACACTAGAGGACTAGAGAACTAGAGTCACCCTAGGGATAGAGAGGCACTGGAGGACTGGAGGACAAGAGTGGCCAGGACAATGGATACAAAACTCAAGATGAAGCTGGGAGTGCTGGCTTCTGACTTGGGAGTCAGATGCAGGAGGATTGCCATGAGTTGGAGGTCTAGCCTGGACTATATGGTGAGCTCCAGACCAGAATGGGCTACATAGAAAGGCACTGTTTCAACTTGACTACCAGAGTCCAAACTACATAACCGACAGAGTGAGTTAGCATCTCATGGGAACAGGAAAGTTTCAAGGACAAGAGAATACGGTCCTGGGGAATAAGGGCGCAGAGGGAGAGATGCTCACAAAATGTATGAGAACCTCGTCTGGAGACTCAAGTGGGAAGTGAGAGTCAGGGCTTACAAACCCTATAGAGCCCAGGGAGTTGAGATCACATGGAGATTTGAAGGGAGAAAGGGCAGAGGCAAATCAAGAATGATAAAGACAGACAGACAAAAAGGAGAGAAGTCAGAATTGACAGCCTGAGAGCTTTGTGCCCTGGGAGAGAAGGAGGAAGGCTTTTGGGGACCAAGGCAGGTGACGCCCAGAATGGGATGTTAAGGATGATGAGCTCTAAGGAGAGGCCCGGCCACAGGCACCTATGAGGAAGCTGCTTTGGACAGCAGTAAAGGACATATGGTAAGCAAGACTAGAAATGTGGATGATTTGATGGTGACAGATGGAGACATAAGACTAGCTCAAATGGTAGATGGGTCTAGAGAGAGCTTATTTTGGATAAAGGAGCCAATGTTCACAGACCAAGAGGGAGACAATGAGTGAGAAGCGAACAGTATCTGATTGACTCACCTGGGTAGAGGCCTCCAAGGGTCCAAGGATGAATGAGCCTCGTAAAAGGAGCAGATGTGGAATTCTGCAGACATGAAAGGAGAGGTGGGGAACTCATATGACTGATGAGGGAAGGCTAGCCCTAGAAAACAGTAGGGGTGGGGGTAGTAGAGATGCTCTAGGAATGAAAAGGGTGGTGATAAACACCAGACATGGAATTAGAAGGCAGAAAGAAAATCTAGCAAACGGAAGGGAGGGCCAAGTGAGTTGGAGGACACAGGTACAGCAGATAGGTTGGCTTGGCTCTACCACTTGATGCTGCCCTGGGTAGGCAGGGCATGTACATACATGTGTATATTTTATATATATATATATATACACACACACATACATATGTACATGGACACATTTAACATATATAAAACAGAAGGTAGAAGTTAGAATATGGGGCCAAAGGGATTGAAGTTAAACAAGAGTAGAGGGTGACTAGAAGGTGTGTGTCATGGGCTATGATGACAAATAAATCAAAGTCAGGGTCACTGAAAAAGGATAGAAGTCTCAGAGGTATCCTGCTCAGAGCTTCTTTAAAGATAACAGGTTCTGGCCAGATCTAGTGACACTTGTCTGTTTTCTAGCACTGGAGAGGCAGAAGCAGGAGGATTATAAGTTCCAGGCCTGCCTGTAAAGCTACAGAGCAAAACCCTGCCACAAAACAGGACAGAACCCACTCCGGAAACAGTAATCACCAATCCCCAGTGGCCTTTGCATCTTTGAATGCATATTATGTTTGTTCTAGGCTACAATGTTCAGCCAATGACCAAGCTGTGGTAGTGTCACTTGCTACAGCAGTACTTTCTCTACCAGGTAACATTTGTGTAAGGACTTCTCAATGGTTCAGCTGAGATGTTCTTCTGAAGGGCTCATGGCCTGAATGCTTGCTGTCCAGGCCTCTTTTCCTGCCCCCATTTCACTGCCTAGATCTAACTCTATTCAAGTTGCTTTATACTTCACAGGCATTTCCCCCAGGGAGGCCCTTCAGGATCTAATTCTGCTCTGGTGGAGTCTTCAATTGAAGAAGATGCTGGTTGCTATTGTTATGATCGGTGGAGAGGCTGGCAACTAGAATGTGTACACACTGAGGTAGGGCTACAGAAAGGAGAAGCTAACATGATTCTCTTTTGAAATAATAACGATTTATAGTAAGCAAAGATGATAAAGGTCCTTCACCCAGTTTCCTTCAATGGTAAAATCTTATACAATTTTATTATGACATTAAAACCAAGAAGCTGGCATGGACAAAATACTGTTGACAATTTATATGATTTTGTGCAATCAGGTCCTCATGCCATTGGCCACCTCATAGCTATTAATGACATAAAAGCCACTAAAGTAACAGTATATTTCCAAGTCATCAGCTCTATAAGCTAAAGGTGTGGAACATGCTTAAATAAAGCTTTAGGGAGAGAGACAGTTGGATGATGGAAGATATCCGCTTAGGAAAAAGCAATCCATCCATCCATCCATCCATCCATCCATCCATCCATCCATCCATCCATCCATCCATCTATCCGTCCGTCCATCCATGCATGAATCCTTCCATCCATGAACCCATAGTCATGCATCCATTTATATATTCATCCGTCCATTCTTTCTTTGTTTTTCCAAAGTGTCAGAAGTGCCACACTGAATCTATTGCATTAAAATAAATATTATTATAAACATGGTAGCAGCATCTATCACCCATCTGTTTGGACTTAGATGTACTCAGCAACTGGGACACCTTGTTGTTAAGGGGGGGTGAGGAAAAAGGTATACAGAGCTGATCTAGGAGCATTTCCACACTGGCAGCATTTCAACTGATAGCAACCTTCTGCTCAATGGCCAGGATCAGACCTTTTTATGAGTCATTGTAAAGTGCTAAGTGCATTGACATATACTTCATAAATGCTAAATAATAACAAGTCAGTGAACCTAGAAGTATTGGATTCAGTATTCGAGACATTAAATCCAAGTTATGCTGCTCTAGAAGCCAGGCAAACAAATAAATCAACCCCAAATCAAATAAAGCCACATCTATCCCAGCCAGCAGTGGGTGTCATTTGGAATGTTCTTTATGGGTGAGTGGCTCTCTCATGAATGGGCACTTGTTAGTATTTTACCTGACAGATCACCCACAACGCCTTGCCTGTGATTTGGGAGAAGAGTTTTATATTCAATCCAGAGCAGACAACAGTGACACTATATTCTTAAGGCTCCATTTCCCTTTATTTGATGCCAGAAAATCATATCTGTTGACGCCCTGGAGAAGAGCAACTGTCACCCCACCGAGCAATTAGACTGATCCCGGTGGGGAGTCTCTGTAGCCAGCACTGGGAGACAGTGTTTGTATTTCAAAGCTAGGATTTAGTTTTCCTCTAAGATGTGAGTCTCTGTAGGAGTCCTTGTGATTCCTTGCTTGCAATGCCACATAATCCTGTACTGGCAGCAGAAATGGACTGTGGTATGGTGGTTTTCCTCTTCCCTGTCTAGAGCTCTAACTGGGGCCTGTTGCAGTCTGATTTGGAGATCTGTTGATGCCATCTCTTTTCTGCAGGAACTCATGTTACTTCTCCAAACACACATTTACCTCTTAGGCACATTACAGTGATGGTTCCTTGGAGAACAAAGCCCAACTTGGTGTGGACAAAGACTGACTTCAAAGCAGATCATAAGTTATAAGCTGATGATAGTGACATTCCAGAAGGCAGCATACACTGACATGCTCACGCTTGGAATACCAGCTAGGAGGAGATGCCATTCCTCCATAGTCATCTCTAAAGGCAACTTAATCTTAATCATTAGCAAGCAAGGGGAAGAAAGCCAGAGAGGCCCTCCCAATGCTCAGGCCTAGCAGAGGAAGTGTTGATTGGAAGATAACACCCAAAGGGCTGGGACAGAGCCCAGGATCAATGGGCAAAGTCATCATCAGACACTGAACTTGCTTTCTAGTTCTACAAATGCAAAGGTGAGTCCAACTCATCACAACTGCCCGGTGCATACGCAGCTCGTTGTGTCTCGTGGCTCCGAGTACAAATAGAACAACGTTGTAGTAATTCCCGTCTACAATAGCATATCTCAGCCACCTGGCAGTGTGCCAGGGAAGCAGACTTCTTTAACCTCACAGATTCCCAACTTGGGAGATGTGGGAAGAGGGTTGGGAATGACTTTTATAGCAAGCCCTCCAGCGATGGGATCCCCTCCCACAGGCTGTCCACCACATTTTTGAAATTGTTGCTTTTTTTTTTTTTTTTTCAGTTCTCATAAGGGCAAAACACATTAAAGGTCAAGGAAACGCGTTCAGAACAATTCCCTTCAAAATTTTCATTTCGCAGGTAAAAGAATTGAGAGGTCCAGTAATCGTCACAAGGTTACCCAGTTGACGACAAACCGAAAGTTAGAATCCCAAGCAATAGTGTCCTTTGCGCGCACTATACTATTCTGTTTGGTGATTTTTTTTTTTTTTTTGCCCTTCACATCCGGTATGTCCATTCACATGAGTAGAAACTAGACTGCATTTGCGTTACATTATAATATCTGAAATGTAATGGTAACCATGCAATCACCTTTATATTCCTTGAAACAGCTAGTGAGAACTTCCACATTGCCAAAATGAATATTCATAAAAATTAGGCTTTGAAAGCAGCTGCACTTACCCTTCTTCTGACCTGCCCCAAAGATGACTGAGGGACTGAGGGTGGTCCTGCACATGCACAATGACTGGGTCACCAAACCAGTGCCTACAATAAAGCAAAGATACAATAAAATAACCTCCTTAACAATACCACCACCAACACACGCTGACCACAAACAGCACTGTAAGCAAGACAGTTTAAAGAGTCATAATTCCACTCATCATCTTTAAGACAATAACTCACTTCACATTGTATGGCCATTGTCCAATTACAAAGCAGCTCTGGTATCTACAAATTCTAGGTGTTTTTAAATTTTTTTTTAAAAATTTGTGTTTAATTTGTGTGTGTGTGTGTGTGTGTGTGTGTGTGTGTGTGTGTGTGTGTGTGTGTATCATGATGCATGTGTAGACATCAGAGGGTAATGTTTCTGAAGCTGGTTCCTTCCTTTCACAGTGTGGGTCCCAGAAACTGAACTCAGCCTGTTACACTGGCAGGAACCTTGACCTGCTAAGCCCTCTCTCTAGCTCCAAAATATTTCTTGACAATGATTATGTGAAGAATAACCCATGGATTTGATTCTGAATTGTGAGAAAAGGGTATCTTTGACATAAGGCGCTGACAACTTTGACACACTTGTTCCTTGAATCTTCTCTTTATATAACACGCAGAGAAACAAAGAGCCATCACACCAAATGAAATGTGGAACCAGAGAAAGCAGAAGGGAACTGGTTAATAATTTACAGGGCTGCATTCATGGGCTGTTGTTGGAAGGACTCATTAATTTATTTCTATTTTTACTTATTTTTTCATTTCTTGAGAGAGAGTTTCTCTGGCTGTCCTGGAACATTCTCTGTTGACCAGGCTGACCTTAAGATCTACCTGACTTTGCCTCCCAAGTGATCTCATTTCTTTGAGCCATAGATAAATCTTTCTATGTTCCAGGTAGTTGTTCTGCTTTATAAGATGTTACGTTTCTCAACATGATGCAGATTGGTAGGAACTATGGTTTCTATATCTAGTCATTTTGTAACAGGCCAGGATCTGAAACCTTACATTTCCTGGAGACTCACTGGGGAGTCAGGAAGCTGGAGTTTAGTTCTGAGCAACCCAGAACTATAGGTGGGGTCTCAATATGTACATAGCTGATATCTGAAGACAAACAATCATGGGATCTGTCTGTACATCATAGGCTCTTTAACAGTATCCCCGGCCTCCCCCTTCTCAATGCCACGACTGTCTCTGCATTCAATAATGGCAGTTCAACATGTCTCCAGATATTTCCAAGTGCTCTCTGAGATGAAACCCTTCCTAGGTGGGAAACATTGGCTTATGGTGATGATAAGGATTTTCAGCATCTTTTTGAGATATCATGGATGAGTTTTCCACATATGGTCACATTTAGAGTTGACCTCCAAATTAAATATTAATTCTTTCCTACACATTGGGCACCCAGATCAAGAGACAATAAGAATGTTATGTAAGATGACAGAATTATCAGGAGTTAGAGGAGGATCATAACCTGGGACTATCTGACTTCAAGGCTCACCGTTCTCTCTCTCTCTACACACACACACACTAACACACACACCACGCACACACACATATGTATATATACATATATATAGAGTGATTAATTTAAAGTTTTGATGTGTTATCAGTGTTTTGCCTGCCTGCAGGTATGTTTCTGCAGCACTTGTGCAATGCCTGTGGATCCCAGAGGAGGGTGCTGGATACCTTGGGACTAGAATTGCAGATGGTTGTGAGCCCACAATGGGTGCTAGGAACCAAACAAGGGTCCTCTGGAAGAGCAGCTAATATGCTTAACCGCAGAGCCATCTCTCTAGCCTTGCTATGAAGTGTTTTAAACACTCGGAAAATGAAAAGCACAGGAAAAAAAAAAAAAACCACTCAAGTACTTAGCCCTTCAATAGAATGAATGGTAATATTTATGCACATTTTGTTTCCTATCTGTTTGGAGAGAGTGAAATTCTGTCACAAGTGAATCTCCTTTTTAGACTTTCTTGATCTTTTTTGTCATATTTTCTTGTCCAAATGATCATTCTATTGAAGTCAACGCCACATCCTGCCTGGGAGAGCTTTTATGCTTTTCTTACATCTATGTAACTACACTCAGAAGTATTTGGTATTCTGTGCACACTGAGCACATACTGTTTTGCAAAATTGCCTTTTAAACTTAACGTTAAGGGGTTCTTTGTGTTTGTTTTGTTTTTATAGGACTGGGTCTGAGAATGTAGGTCAAGGCTGGCCTTGAACTCATAATCCTCTTGTCTCAGCCTCCTGAAATCCTACATATCCAGACTGTCTAAATCTCAACGTGTTATCACATCTGCATGACAGAGGGAAAACTCTAACCCACTCTTTTTGAGTTCACTTTTTGGTGTGTGTCTGTGTACATATGCAGATACACATACTTTTTTTTTTCAATGATTTTATTTCTGAAAAATTTAGAAGCAAAGACACTGTTACATAACAATAGGATGTGAACACTTTGGTGGACATGTGAGCTACATTTCATTCTTTATGACGACAAGGTACACCGCTGGAAAGATGGCTAGGTGTGCATGCACATGTGAGGACATTTAGGAAGTAGAGGTGGCTGTGGGTGGGATTCCTGGGTAACAAGGTAGGCATGTCTTTAAAGTAATTTGATACTGGCATATTGCTCTCCAGGATAATGGTGCTAGACTGCACTCCCCCCAAGACACAGCAAGGGTGTCTCTTGCTGTCCTTGCCAACCATCCATATTTTCAAACGTTATAATGTTTTCCAGTCTAGTTGGAGTGAAAAAGCATATAATTATGGTTTCAAACACTCATGTCCTTAACCACTCATCTCACTGTCTTTCCTTCTGGAAGCCCCATTTACACAAACATGGAGAATATGCCTTAGCCTGTTTTTTGAAGTCGTCATAAATATGTGAGTGTGTTTTGTATATCAGAAGCACTGTGTTTTGCACATTACTGGTGTTGGTTAGAAAACGTACTCACTCTAGAGGAAGCAAGATGACAACATGGATCCCATTTCAAATTTATACATACTTGCTTTGAAATTATAAGTAATTTTAGAAATTACAAAAAGGTTATAAAAATAGTGTGAAGAAATCCTGCAATCCAGACTGTCTAAATCTCGACATTTTATTTACCCTATATCTACCTATATCACATCAGTGTTTTCACAGTGTGAGAACCATTCTGCCTTTTCTACTTCTAAAAGTTTACTGCATTTGATATCTTGTCTTCAATTCCCCCTCTTTAATTTTTTTAATTGAATATATGCACATATGTTTGCTGGTGCCACAGAAGCCAGGAGAAGGAGTTGGATCCCCTGGGTTACAGGAGGTGGCTGTGTGACATGGGTGCTCCAGGTCCCAGTCTTATCTAACATGGATGAATCCTTAGGTCTTCAAGAACATCCCACTTCTTCAGGCTATTGCTTGATCTGTTGTTACTTTGCAGACTCTGGCTCAGTAAAGTCCCTCAATTTTGGCTCATGAGATTCTCATGATCCAATTCAAGTTTTGAAGTTTTTTTTTTAAAATAAAGTATTAGAGATGTGATATGTTACTGTAGATATGTAGATATACTATGTGTCCTGTGGCATTTGAAGCTATTTTTTTTAAAAAAACATTTCATTATAGCAGTATCTTCTGGACTTTTATTTTCACTTTGTAATTATTAAGTATCTTTCAGGGAGATATTGTAAGACTAGAATGTACTATTTATAACAGCAAGGACTTATGAATTTAATTAATGGTTTGTATCTATCATTATGTACTTTGATGTTCAATTTTCTCATGCTTCACCATCCTTGGAGTTGGCACAAGTGTCTTTTGACATATTTCCATTTTGACTGACCTTCTTTCTGACAGTAAGATACCCAAGGTCCATGATGTCCCTCCCTGTTCTATTCTGGCACTGGCCATTCTTCAAGAGCTTTTGCCCCTTTAAGTGGAAAAATGGCACTTAGGAATACAAATCTGGATGCATGTTTCCTGCTGTTGGCACACAACTTAAACCCAGCAATCATGGATTCAAATAATTTTTTATTGTTTTATTATGTATATGGGTGTTTGGCTCCATGTATATCTGTCTATGTACCATGTGAGTGCCTGGTACTTATCGAAGTCAGAAGAGGGCATTAGATCCCCTGGAACTAGAATTTCAGATGGTTATAAGCTGCCATGTGGGTGCTGGGAATCCAAAGTGGGGCATCTAGATGAGCAGCCAGTGTTCTTATCCACTGAGCCATTTCTCCAGCCTAATTGTAAATCTACAGCAAATTCCTATATCGAAATTTATCAAGCAAGTTGGTTTATTCCCCCATCAGAACGGTGCAACACGAGACCTAAGCCTTTGCCACAAAGCCTCTCTTAGAAGGCTGCTGCCCTGCACACAAGCCTTGGGCAGCCTGAGGGAGGATGAAAGAGTTAGTATGGAGTTGATCTGAGAGGCCCTGGTGGGAGCCCTCATACACTAAGCAATTGGCCAGTGGCCAGACAGACACACAAGATCCCCTGGATCCCTCAGCCCCAAGTGAGCCACCAGCACACTACAGGGAGCAACGGAGTTGTCCCAGAGCAGAAGAGATGGTGTTGGCACTCTGGATGATCTACAGCCAATGAGCTAAATAACAAATACTTACTGTATCCAGTCAGTGAGCTTTGTAACTTTCTGTTACACAGCAAAAGCACATGGGTAATGAACCCAAAGTTGACCTCATTTCTATAAGCACAGCATTATAACGTGATTGGAAAGATGGGGTGACTGGTTTCCCCCAAGATTGGCTTTCTTTCCCCCATATTTCTTGGTCTCTGTTCTTTCATTCCCAGAATCCCTTGCCTCTGCCTAAGACTCTGTAAAGTAGAGAAAACTCCAGGTCTTCCAGAGTTCCAGAACATTGTAGGAACAGCAAGAGTGACAGGAGTCAGCTGTGGCTGCAGAATTACTTCTGCCCCCCCCCCATTTGCCTCCCATATTCTAACCCTGGTTATTATAGGCCATACATATTTACATTGTTATTAAATTATTTCCACAGAACCTAGCATTGGCTGGAAGATCTTAGTACTAAGGAAAAGCATCCCATGAGATGAAGCCTGGGATTGAGTTTCTTGAGTGAGGGACCTCAAGGTTTTATTATTTATCCTTCTTCCCATTTCTCCTTAAGAAAAAAAAAAACTCTCTCTCTCTCTCTCTCTCTCTCTGTGTGTGTATGTGTGTGTGTGTGTGTGAATACTCAAATGTGATGTCATGTGTGTTGAGTCAGGGGACACCTTTTGGTTTGTGAGTTCTGAGACTCGAACCCTGGCCATCTGGGGCTGCAAGCACTTTACCCACTGAGCCATATCACCTGCCCTCATCTTCCACTTATGTGGTTTTATTAGTAACTCTCCCTCTGTGCCCACGAGGGATCTGGGTCCACTATGAGAAACATGGAGAACTTCCTGGTTCCCATTACATTTCATGTCTGTCCTCTAATCCTACACTTTGAGACTATATGATGTTTACATTCCCCCCTTCCTTTCCTCCTTCAAGCCCTTCCTTACAACTTTCTTCTTTCTCAAAGTCACGGTCTCTTCTTCCCTTAGTTGTCATTGTATACACACATACACACATACACACATTCATAAGTATAACCTGCTCAGTCCTTACAGTATTACTTCTGTGTATGTTGTTAGGGCTGACCGTTGGGTTTTGCATAACCAGTCGCTGTACCCTTCCCTGGGGAAGACATTCTCCCACTCCTACCATTCCGTAATTGCCTGTAGTTCATTGTATAGGCTTGAGGCCTTGTGTGTGCCCCCCCAAGCCTCTCATTTTTAACTAAAGGAGCATTTGAAACCAATAAAGATGGTCATTTATTTCTCCAATCTCTGAAGTCTCCTCTCCATCTGCACAAGCATGTCTGTTGCGATTAAACATTAGAACAGAACTCTCATTTTATGTTTGGAGGATTCCAGATTTTTTTCTAGTCATTTCTATCTCTATATGTTTGCAGTAAAGGTTGGGAAGACACAAAGGGCACAGAGGAGGAAGCAGACCAATTTTGAATCCCTTAATACATGAACAACAACCCTCTTTTATTACTTAGACTGATGCTCTTGAAGAAATTTGGTGGTCTAAGCCAGAAGCACAGTGGTGGTAGGAACTGGGCTTGATTTTCTTCCATGGTTGCCAATGTTTCTATAAATAACCCTCACTCATGCTCCTGTAAGCATCCCTAGTGACACCCATTGGGTATGCACACACATAGGCATGCACACATGCACACACATTGGCATACACACATGCACACACAGGTATACACACAGGCATACACACATGCACACATATAGACATACACACATGCACACATAGGCACACACACACGTAGGCATACACACACACGCTCACACACAGGAATACAAACAGGCAGGCACACATGCACATACACAGGCACACACACAGGAAAGTAGAAAAGTGGAAGGGGGCTGGCTGGGAAGAGGAAGAGGTCAGTAGAAGTAAGAGAATTAGAGTACAGCAGGGGGTGAATAAGATCAAAGTATATACATAAATGAAGATGCCATAATGAAGCCCATCACGTATAATTACTATACACTCATAAAAGACATTTAAAAAAAAGTTTTGTGGACAGAGTTATCCTTGGGTTATAGCTGGCCCTCCCTCTCAAAAGACCGAATTCTCTGCCCTATAGCATTTAGGGGAGAAGTTGTAAGTGGAGCATATTTTTCTAAGCCTGAGTAAGTAAGTGGGAAAGCAGAGCAGAGTGCCAAGTATGGGCAGCAGGAGGAGGAGGTTGTGAGCTTCCTCGGCCATTCAGCTAGAACTGCTCAGGACCAGGCCCACGGGAGACTGACATTTAGACAAAGTCGCTCTTAGCCACCAGCACTGCACCCGTGCCGGGCAGGGTTCTGAATAGCTTTGGCATCTGTCTTGTCGAGCCTTATGCCCACATACTGGGGCTTCTTGTTTACACCCAATAGCAATTAGCACCGTGGTAAAGGCCTTGTGCTCTGTGCTAATTCACAAGAACAAGCGTGTCTGACTTGCTAAGAATTACAGCTGGTCATGGAGGCGGGCTCCAGGCACACCTGCCCTTTCATAGACCTTTGTTTTAAAGTGAGGGGTTGGTGCAACCCAAAATGTTGCATTTTCTCCTTGCTGAAGGATAGCTATAGAGACCAGGGGAGGCTGTAGTTGCGGCCTGATTTTTGGCCCTGAATATAAGCTTTCTGCTATGGGAGGACAAGAGAGCAGCTGGGAGCTAAAGCAGTTATTGCCAGCTATCCAACACTAACAGGGTGGGCCCAGAACACCCATGGGCATGCAGATGCCTGGCTTATAGCAGTGCCCATCACTGAAGACTGTTCTGAAACTACTGTGTACACAGGCCAGAAACAAAGATCGGGGCTAACCTCACTTTGGGGCTGAAAGTTCTTAGGTTAGTTTTGATAAGCCTCCTTGTCTGACCTGATACCAGCTTTTATTCTATAAAAGCACCCTGTCTGGATTAAAATAATTCATTTTCTGGCCTTTAGCTTTGTTTTAAAGTCAGGCTCATTAAGATATTAACTATATTTAAGAAAATTCTCACTTGAGTATGGTATTGTGAGTTTTGACAAACACAGCCAGGCAGCTGTCACCAAATCAAGGAGTAGAGTGGTTCTGTTATTTGTTCCTTCTTGTAGGGCTGGGCGGATGGCTCAGTGGATAAAGGAAAAAGCTTATTCAGCTGACACTTCCAGCTTAAATCTTGTATCAAGGGAGGCCGAGGCAGGAATTCACTGCAGAAGCTGGGACAGGAACTGAAGCAGAGACCCCAGAGGAATGAAAATGCTCTACTGGTGTGCTCCCTCTAGTGTGCTCCCTCTGGCTTGGCTCAGTGGCCACTCTCCCGCAGCTCGCGCCCAGTTTCCTAGGATTGGTATCACTACAGTGAGATGGACTCTCCCACCTCAATTAGCAATTATGAAAATGCCTCACAGACACACCAGTCTAATGTAGGCAATTTCTTAGTCAAGGTTCCCTCTTCCCAGGCGACAGACTCTGCAAAGTGTCAGGTTGACAGCTGTAGCTAGCTATGATGTCTGACTCAGGAAATTAGGGGGCGAGTAATTGAAAAAGATTCCCAATGCCAACATTTGATTTTCATACACTCCTGCATGCATGCACGCACACACACATGTACACACAGACACACACGTACACAAGACACACACACACACACACATACACACACACACACACACACATTCCCTTGCCCTTTTCAGTTCTCAGACCAAGCATTCATGAATCTGATCATGTCCCTACAATTCTGCTTTTTGGGACATGATATCCATGGAATCCTTCTGTAAGCATTTTCATTTCTGTGAGGTTTTCTTTCCTTCTTTCCTAACCTGTGAATAAATCTTTTCATAGATTTATTTTTGGTGTAATGAGCACCAGAATTTAGTTCTGTTTTCATTGTTAAATAGTGTTCCTGGGTGAGATATGTCAGTTTATTCTCAAGTAAGTGGACATCTGGGTTGTTTTCAGCTTTTAATAGCATGGTTATTAGCATTCATGTATAGATAGAATTCTTGAGGGCCTCTATTTTTTAGTTCTCTGGTAGATTCCCACACCTGGAAAAACTTGATCCTTGGTCCTATGTTTAACTCTGTGAGAGACTAAGTATTTTACAAAGTGGATCTGCCATTTTTTTCATGACTATCTACAATGAATGGTAGTTATGGCGGCTTCATTTTCTTGCCAACACTTGCTACTGTTTTATCAAGTGATTTTAGACAGCACTTTCCTAACGATGGAAGATTATTTTATACTATCCCTTATTATTATTATTATTAATTATTATTATTTTACACAAAACCTTGAATCCACTCTGTTATAAACTTTTTGTATACTGTAAAGATGTGTCTTTGTCAAGGCATCTTCTGATTGGTTTAATAAAAGGCTGACCTGCCAATAGCTAGGTGAGAAAGCCAAGTTAAGAGGACACTGGAAAGAAAAAGAGTAGAATCACAAAGTGTAGCCATCTAGACATAGAGGAAGCAGGATATGTTCAAGATGAGGTAACATGTAAATTAATAAATATGGGTTAATTTAAGTTGTGAGAGTTAGTAGCAAGCCCAAGCTATTAGTTGAACATTTATAATTAATAAGTCTCTTTGTGCCTGTTTGAGAGCTGGCAGGCAGGACAGAAATTTCTGTCTATACCACTCTGTTCAAATTCTTGTTGAAAATGGTTCTCATGCAATTTATTGTTTCAGAGATTTATCAGGTCACTCCATAGTACTCCACCCCCCAAACTTGAAGCTCAAGAAGTCAAGAAAGAAACAGAGATGTCCCTGGTTATCTTAATAAAGAGTTAATTCTCTTTCCTATGGGGTCTCAACTTGAGGTTGTAATTGAATCTTCATAGCCCCCATGGCTTCTAGTTCCTAGTTCAATATAGGCAGGTGCTCAGACAAATTTTGTATACTATAGTAGTCTTATGTAAAAGACAAATAAGTATTTTGCACAAAATATTGGATGGTTGACTGAGGAAAAATTATAAACATTATGGGAGTATGCTCAGGTTTTGACAGGGAATGTAAAAACCAGAGAGGGCTGGTAGATTGCTTAAAAATTCTTTAGAGTAAAGGGCACAGTGGAATGGACTTGGAAGGCTCACGTTTAGTGTGTTAATGTGGACTTTTAGAACTGATGGGATCTTAAGGACAGTGACTTCACTGATGACCTGATGGCATCATTGTGAGATGGAGACTCACAATTTGGGGTGTGTCTGGAAGAGATGGGTCAGTGGAAAGTAATACTGAAGGATGGATCTTATGTCTGGTCTCCCCATCTCTCTGCCTCCTGTCAGCTCTGAGATGAGCAGTTCTACTTCAATACATGTTTCCTGCTATGTTGTTATTATTATGATTTGTTATTATTATTATCACTTTTACCATGGTCCATGAACAATGGAGCCAAGTGACTTTGAACTAAGACCTCCAGTACAGTGCCCCAAAGCAAATCCATTTTAACTTGTATAGGGCACTTATGAACAATGCAAAAGACATTAATACCATGCCATATCATTGTCCCTTTCAGGCTGTTCATTACAACAAGATGGAGACCTTACACAATGCAGGTGTCCATGGCCAGTACAGGCTTTACCTTGAAATGACACTGGCTTCTGGGTCTAACTTGAAGGGTTTTATCAGTTACATACTATTTGTCTTAGTGTTATATTGCTGTGAAGAGACACCATGACCATGACAATTCTTATAAATACAGACATTTAATTGGGGCTGGCTTTAAAGTTCAGAGGTTTAGCCCCTCACCATCATGTGGGAAGCATGGCAGCACCCAGGAAGACATGATGCTGTAGGAGCTGAGAGTTCTACGCTGGGATCCATAGCAGCAGGAAGAGAGTCACTTGGCCTTGATTGGACTTTTAAAACCTCAAAGCCCATCCCCAGTGACACACTTCTCCAAAGCTACACCTTTTAATCCTTTCAAATTAGTTCAGCTTCCTAAGTATTTAAATCTATGTTTAGATATAAACTTATGGGGTCATTATCACTCAAACTACACCGTGATCTATATGGGGAGCGGAGAAATCTATTCTGCAATTAAAGACTCCAAGAGATCTTGGGAGCGGGAACCTGGATATTGGTCATTCATATGGTCTCTTTATTCATTTAAAGAAACTCTAAGGGTTGGGAATATGGTTTAATAGACAGAGTGCTTACCTTGCATGTACCAAGCCCCAGGTTTGATCCCCAGCACTGTGAATAATGGGTGTGGTATCATAGGCCTACAATCCCAGTACCCACAAGGTAGAGGCAGGAGGATAAAAAAGCTTTCCAGTTTTGTATCTACTCCTGATGGCCTTCCCCCTACTGACTGTCATGAGTCCAGGGTTGGGCTACACAGTGACAGAGGCATTCCCAGAAGAAGATCAAGTGTGGGCTGCAAGTCTAGACACCATGAGCGTTTACCCTTCAATATGCTACAGAATGGACCCTTTCCATCCCCCCTCAGACAGGCTTCTTACTTCTTGGTACTCTCTGTTGAAAGAAATCTTTGAAGCCATGCTCCTCTGCCATCCATCTCACAATGGCTTTCCTGGGCTTGCTGTCTAATGCCCAGACTGCAGATTCCTGTAGGAGGAGGAGCACAGCCAAACAGCAAGAGCTTCAGGCAGATGGCTGAGCATGTTTGGTAGCCTGGCTTGTAGGTCGGAGTCTCACATCAGAATTCCACCTGTGCTGCTGACCAACTTTGGGATTAATTCATAGTACTAATTCCCGGGCCTCAGTTTCCTCATCTTTAAAATGGGAAAGATAATAGGAACATAGCTTTCATATGCAGACAGATTAGGATGGCTTGAGGTACCTTTACAGGCCAGGGGCATTTCTTCCTGTCCCCTCCTGTGTACTGTACTTTAACATGGTGATATTACCTTCCTGCCCGCAGTGGCCACATTTCTCCTCACCTGCTCCTCTTCTCACTTAGATGAGGAGTTTTTAGGTAGTACAAGCAAGGTCTTACTTAGGCTTCCTGCTACTCTCTACAGACAATCTCACAAAAAGAATATTATCCACAAATTTGCTAATAGTTATGTTGACCAAATGTCCACAGATAAGCTACTCCTGCCTCAGAGTGGCTAAAGGAGTCAGCCAAAGCCACACAGCTTACAGGATAACACTCATTTCAGATAAAGCTTCTATTATTCTGAGGCAAAATGATAAGAAGGAAATCACCATATTTATCTAAAAGCCTAGCATTAACTCAGATATTACAGCCTCCCTATGTTTTGAAATGGTGTTAAATTCCCCTTCATTAATGTCATGGTATTAAAACTAAATTGTAAATATTTTGTTATTTCTACACAGCATGTTAGTGGGTAGCTCAGGCTAGCCTTTTAGTGCATAGTTCAGGCTAGCTTCAAACTCAGTATGAATCTTGGCCTGGCCTTGAACTTATAATCACCTAGCCTCAATCTCCTGAGTGTTAAAATTATGGTTGCGCACCACCATGCTATGTCTTATAAGATTTTATAATTGCAAAATGCAATAATCAGTACCCTATATCTGCCTCTCGCCACTTTTTGTTAAAATATTTTTATTGGTTTGAGGTGACCCAGCTCAAGACTTACTATTCCAAAGCACAGCGATGCATAGAATGACAATCTGTGTTTGTTATACAGATGCATATGACACTTTGTCTTCTGATTGCAAGCACTCTGTCAGTGGGAGGAAAGGTCTGCAGCTTCCAGCTAGATGATTCCCATGACATCTAACTTGTGCTTCATGACGCTGGAATCTGAGAACACAAAACAAAGCGCCCCTTTGTGTCGAAGAGATGGCTCAGTGGGGAAAACATCTTTTTTGTAAGCATGCAGACTTGAGTTTCAAGCCACACAACTCAGGTGCTGTAAGACATGCCTGTAACCCAGGGCTGGTGGGGCAGAGACTGGAGAATCCTGCGGAGCTCACTGTCTTGCTACTCTAGCTAGCTGGGGAGCTCCAAGTTCAGCGAGAGACTCACTGTCTTGAAAAAATGAAAAGGTGGTAATAGAGAAGGATCTACAGCCTTCATATGTGAAAGCTTGAGCAAGCATCTACATATGCATGAACACACACACACATGCACACACATACATACACATATATACACACACATACACACACATGCACTCACACATGCATATACATATACACACACATGCCACACATACATACACATACATACACACATACACACATGCACTCACACATACGTATACATGCATACATACACACATATACACGTACATTCACACACATACACATGCACACATATACACACATGCACACATACATACACACATATGCACACACATACACACACATTCACACATACAGTCAATAGCAACACAATATTGGTGTTTCTTGCTCTAGATGGAGAGGACCTATATTCTTGCTCTGTAGCCATCTGTCAGTGCCTCGACAGGCTAAACTGATGAGGGCATTTAAACCTTCAGCTGGTAATATTTTGGGGTTCCCATGCTAAATGGAGAATTGCAGAGAGCAGTATGATTTCTAGCCTCCAAAGTCCCATAGATCTAAGGACTCAAGACCATTTGAAGAATATTTATTAAAACATGAAGGATATGAATGGTCTATAAACCTACTATCTAAATTGTCCCTGCTGGATACGAAATGAAAAGTATTTTACCATGTGGTTAGAAAATTCAACTTAAAAACAAGACACCATAAAATGGAAGTAAATTCTCGCTGTTCTCAGAGGGCTATTTGTAGGCATGTGTCTGAAGTATTTTTGAGGCATATTTCTATACTCCTACATGTAGAATGTTGGATTAAAGAAAAAGAGGATTTGTATTTATGGGTTGAGGTTGAAGGTTAAGTTTAGGATAGATGTCTAATATGTTTGAGGACCTAGGTTTGGAGTCCAAGCATTTCAAACAAAGAGAACACGTGTACTCAAATGCCAAGAGCCATCGCTAGAGTCTCTAGAGACCCCAAAGAAGAGAATGGCAGTCCAATCTCCAGCCAGGAGTTTACATGCTCAAACTTCTGCCATTCAGTGTGGATGGCAGACATAGCCCTTCACGTTTTCCTTTCTCAGTTATTCACCCTGGTTGGTTCATACACAGTCCAAACTTCCAATCTTTCCTGTTGTTCAAACTCCTTTTAGAAAGTGCGCCTACTTCAGGAGCTGAAGTCAACCCATGTTCTCACCGCTATGTTTCTTCCTCTCCCTCTCTTTAAATGACCTTCCTCTATGTGAACTTCATGATTTTTTTTTTTTTTTGAAATCCCTGCACATTTTCCATATTCACTAGGAATCACATCTATTCATTACTGACTTCTTACACTATAGGTATTTTGTGTTCGGGTCTGTTTGCTATTTCATATTCAGTTTTATTCATGGATCCTATCTTGATCCCATTCATTTTTTTTAAGAAGCACCAAATTGCTTTAATTATTGTTGCTTCTTAATATGTTTTGATAATCTGAAAGGGATAATTTACTCCATTACTCTTCCCCACCCCTCCCTGAGATTTCCCAGCCATTATGTATTTATATCACAATAATTACCAGTATCATTTTCCTAATTTTCTCTCCCCAAAGAAATCGACTCTAATGGAATTCTATAAGCATGATGTTTGCTCTCTATTTTTGATAGTGACCCTTTGTGGATTTAAGTAATTTCCTTATATTTTAGATGCTATGTATTTTTATAATGAATAAAAATTTATTTGAATTGATTGATCTTTCTCTATTTCATTTGGAATCCTCATATTATCTTCTAAAACCAAAGCCGTTAGTCCTTAGGTAGATGCAATTTATACTGCCGAGATTTCAGTCTTCTAGGTAACATTAAATTTTGTATTTCATATGGCACTGAGTTCAGTTTGCAGCGTTCGCTTGCTTGGACACAGCTCTCCACGTGGCTTTATGTATACAGTTGATTTCTGACTTTCTTGTGGGTCTTCTTACTGAATTTGGGGGGGTCCCAGCTTCATAATATGAGCTTGGTATTTCTCTTTTCCTAGCCTCTGATAGAGACTAATTGGTGAACACCTCACACACTCTGATGTATGCCTACTGAATTCATTCAGATTAGTCACATCATCATGGGGCATCCTTGCTCCAATGTCGGATGGCATCTGCTGTGTTTGTGTTAGATTTCTATGTGTAGTTTGAAATTGTGGTCTGAAGGCTGATGTGGAATCTAAGGTTTCTCTGTCACTTCAAGCTCTGAGGACTTTACCACCCAGCACTTGAACCACAAGGCAGAATTAAGACATTGTAACAACAGCCAGGGACTCTTTCTCCCCATGATGCTAGGTGATACACAGGTCCAGCCACCAGAACTGAGTGTCCTTTTAAGAAGCCATATCTGTCTCCAACTTCCCCATAGCCAATAAGCCCAAATCTCTAGGCAGTGTTGTATGGTGTTTTGTTTGTGTTGCGACAAATAAAGCTTGCCTGGAGATCAGAGGGCAGATCTAGCCACCAGTTAACCATAGAGGGCAGGCGGTGATGGCACACACCTTTAATCCCAGCACTTGGGAGATGGAGACAGATCTGGGCCCTACTTGGTCAGAGGATTTGGAGAGGTAAGAAGTCTCTGGTGGCTGCTCCTCTGCTTCTCTGCTCTTTCAGGTTATTATCCCAGTGTTTGGCTTCTGGTTTTTACTGGGAAGACTAAATAGATCCACACTATAAGGCAGGACTTACATTTTATTCCTGCTGCTTTACTTTGTCCTGAACTTGGTGGTTCAAGTGCAAAGCCTAATAGCTTCCCATCTGTCAAGTTGAGTCCTCGTGTCCCACAGGAACCTGTTCAGTTCCAGGTAGCCACTGCCAATTCCCAGGTGGTCAGTCTTTAAGGTCCATGGCTTTTGTCTCTGTCATTACTCTGTATTTCTGTTCCATGGTGATTGCCTAGTCTATCTCCATATTAAACATTTTCTCCTGATATTTCATATGTAGTAGCGGGTGACTCAATGTGTGAATTTATCATGTACCCCCCTCTCAGACTTAAGGTTCCCAACATGAGTTTTAGTATACTTATTCACAGTAAAATGGTTTCTGAAATTCTGGAATGTGAGGTAACTTTGTTAGATTTTCTGCTGCACTTACTTATTCTTTCAAAAGTAGAAAATACTTTCAAACTCACACAATGAAATCACTTAACGCAAATGTCAAGTTTTCCCTGAATGTAGGACCTCTTTGTTTACTGGAGGGAAGTATATTTTACGATTGTCACAAACACTCCACCAGATGGAAGATAAAGCCAGGTGATCCCGGAAACCAGAAGTCTGTAGTACTGTAGTCAGTGACTCTGTGTGTTTGTAGCAGTCACTCGGCAGGCCAGCCTAGCTTCAAACTTGAACTTTTCTTGCCACCAGCCTCCTCTGCGTTGAGATTTCAGGTAGACATTATGGCACCCAGCTCCCTACCACTTTCTGTCTTATCTGCCAAGGTTTAGGATGCATTTCTGTTGATGCTAACAGATTGCTAATATACAAAGCACCGAGTGTCTTGGAGGAAGGATTCCATAGCAACTGAGAGATAGGTTAAATCACATAACCTATTTTCTTTTTCTATCCTGAATTGCTTTCACAAAATATATGGATAAATTCTTTAATTTGAGTGCTTGCTTATGCATTATACTTTCTGATTTTTCTCAAAAGGGCTTGCTGAGGGCTTGACAAATGCTAAGTTGATTTACAAAATGCAGTTGGCACAATTGCAGCATTTTAATCAAGACAAATCTCAAGGCCAACAAACGGCATGTTGTCACCCCAGCTTTGCTTAATTCCCGCCCTACCCCTGATAACAAACCAATCTCAAGGTCGGCACAGTGGCTTCCAGAACAAGGCCACATTCTGGCTTTTAGCTCGAGGTACTATCTGATTTATTTTCCTTCCTGGGTAGAGGGATTCCTTATTAAAATCCTCTACCACTTACAGAGGAGAATAACTCCCCAAATTGTAGAAAGAATTACAATTTTATGACATTGTAGTGAAAGTGTTTCTGTCTGTAGGTCACCAACAGGCCTAACAAAAGCCAAAAGAGTAGTCACTGGCAATTTCCCGATTCTCTCTTCTTTGAATTCATCTGTCTTGCCTTTTAATATTTGTGCCCTAAAGTAGACATTTCTGGATTCTCCATTCTTTTCTATTAAGTCATTAGATGATCAGTGTTTTAGCTTCATTTCTGCTGCTGTGATGAAGCGTGCTGGCAAAAAAAGCAGCTTAGGAGAGAGAGGTTTATTCAGACTACAATGTCAGGCCACGGTCTGTCATAGCAGAGAAAGGTGTCAGGAGCTTGAAGCAACTAGTTACATCTGTCAATGGGAGCGGAGAGATATGAATACGCGAAGGCCTTCTTGCTTCCCTTTTCTTCATTTTACACAGCTCAGGGCCCTATCATAGGAAATGGGACCGCCCACAGTGGTCTTCTCACATCAATTTACACTTAAGACAATCCCTCATAGACACACCTACAGGCTAACCTGATCTAGACAGTTGTTCAACTAGGACTGTCTCTCATATCTAGGGGATTCTAGGTCGTGTTTAATTGATAATGAAAAGAAGTCATAATCATCAAAGCCCAAGGAAGAAGTTCTCAACTGAAGCATCATAAGAAATATAGATCTGGATAATCTCACTTAAGATGAGATTGTTTTCGTCGGTGGTGATGCTGAGACTGTCCCGTTAGGTCACATTTTCACATCAGTGAGAAGAGCTGTGTCACGGTCTCCTGGGCTGGGAGAATCGCATGCTTCCTCCTCTAAGAACACAGCTCCTTTGCATGCCCGGCCTTTCCTGTCTGTGCGTCTCAACCAGAACCTTCACAGTTAGGTTGCCAGTTATCTACCTCCTGGTTCCCTCCTTCCAGGTGTAGGACTTACTTCATTTTGTATGAATTTTAAGTTTACAAAGATTCCCATGACCAAGCCAAAGATTCATTCATTTTTTTCTTTCTACTCCATCCTTCCTTTCCCCTTCCCTTCCTTCTCTTCCTTCCTTTTCAATTCTTTTCTTTCACTCTCTCACTCTTTTCTTCCCTCCCTCAATCTCTCCCCCCACCTCTCTTTTATTTTAATGGAGCTTCAGTAAACCAAGCAGTCGATTCTTGTTATCAGACAACTAAAAGACTGTGTGTGTATGTGTGTGAATGTGTGTGTGTATGTGTGCGTGTATGTGTGTGTGCATATGTGTGTGCATGTGTGTGTGCATGTATGTGTGCATGTGTGTGTGTATGTGTGTGTGCATGTGTGGGCATGTGTGTGTGTATGTGTGTGTGCATGTGTGTGTGTGTGTGTGTGCATGTGTGTGTGTGTGTGTGTGTGTGTGTGTGCATGTGCCATAATAAGCCCTCTAGATATGTTATTCTATCAGTAGTTAGTAGTATACAATGCATTTTTTATGGACTGGGCTATAAAATGATATTTTGTTTTATAACAATAATGAAAAGAAAGTTTTCCACATGGAGAAAATAATTTTAATTCAGTAACTTCTAATTTTTTTACAACAAGTTTTCAGAAATGAGGAACCAATGTAGCAGGCCCCTCTGCTGGCTGTCTATGGGGGTCAGTAGCTAGTCACTCCTTTGTTGTTATCCTTGATTAGGCTTTCATTTTCAACTTGAATACTCTAGAACGACCTGTGAAAGTGTCAATAAAATGTCTAGATCAGGCTGGCCCGTGGGGTTGTCCTAGTTATGTTAACTGTAGTAAGAAGACTCGGCCTCAAAGGGGATGGCACATTCTCTGGGGTTGGGTTCTGGCTTGTGTAAGTGTGGAGAGAGCACGCTGAGAGCATTAAACATACACACCTTCATTCTCTCTCTGCTCACAGCTATGGTGGTGACTAGCTGCTTCAAGTCCTCCTCTTGGCTTTCCCAAGGCAACGGAGCATTATTTGGAATTGTAAGGCTAATACATAGGAAGCCCTTTCCCCTAACTTTCCACTGAGAGAATATTTTGTCATGGCAAAAGAAATAAAACTAGAACAATTTTAGTAAAGGCAACCAGATCTTTGTGTCCAGATAGGCTCAGACTGTCTCAGCAAGGGCCCGATTCCTTCTACTTGGATATACCATTAAAATATACCCTTCTTACAAATTGCACAGGTAATTCCTCTGCGATACATAGGTGGGGACATACGAAACTAAGAAGTTCCTGCACATGAAAGAAAACAGCCAGGAAGTGAAAAATCAAGTGATGGGATGACAGGTAATGTGTTCAAACGACATAGCTGATATCCATACCTATGGAGCTCATGCAACTCAATAGCAGTCCTTCAGGAATGCAATTAAAAATTTACAGTAAGTCGGATGGACACTTCTCTATACAAGATAATGAAAACTGCCAAGGAATGGCTAAAGGTTTTCAACTAGTAGTGAAATCCAATCCTAAATCACAGCCATTATCACCTCCCACCTGTCAGCTCATAATGGAAAGTAGAAAATATTTGCTGGTGAGGATGGGGAGAAAGGAGAACTTGTGTATGCTGTTGATGGATGTATTTGTTACTTTTCTGTTGCTGTTAAAAGCAACTTATTTGTGTTTATAGTTACAGAGGGATAAGAGTCCATCATGAGGGAGGCATGGCATCAAGTGCTGGCCTAGCAGCAAGAACAGGAAGCTGAGAGCTCACATCTTCATACGTAAGCATGAAGCAGAGAATTAAGAGGAAGGTAAGGTGAGACTGTAAGTCTTTGAAGCCCACTCTCAGTGACATACTTCAGTGACATACTTCCTCCAGGTAGGCTCTACCATCTAAACTTCTTCAAAGAGACAAATGTGCTCAAATGCCTGAGATTACGAGGGGTATTTCTCATCCAAACCACCAAAATGAGTATGATTGGAACATGCTTAAGAAATTAAAGAACTACCTGATGGGCTAGGAATCTCATTTCTGAGTATTTATACTTGAAATCAGCATGCTGAAGAGACATTTGCATATAAGCACGTATGTATACATGCATATATGTATGTACAGATGTGTTCACCGCATCATCATTTCAAAAAATCAGAATATAGAGAGAGTCTGTGCATCCATGGATGGATGAACAGTTAAATAAATTATTTAATTAATATACTGTATATTAGTCAGCCCCCAAAGAAGAAAATCTTGTTCCTAATGACAACATAGGCAGAGAGAAATGCATTATTTTAAATTAAATAAGGTAGATATAGAAAGACAAATATTGTATGATTTTTTTTTTTACCTACATTTGTGTCATAAAATAGTGAAGCATAGAAAGAATAGAATAGTGATGATCAGGAGCTGGGAGAGAAAAAATGAGGTGGTGCTGAAGGGCTTGGACTCAACATGGTGCTTTCATCTACCATACTGCATTCTATTATGTAGGAGTGTGATGCACATTTCAGAAATGCTCTAAATGTTCTTTGTGATGATTGCATGGTACTCTGTACCACAAATTCATGGAAAGACTCTCACTGTGAATTGACTTTCTCTCTCTCTTTTTGGTATCAGGAACAGCAGTTAAAGGAACATCTCTTTATCTGTACAGAGACAGCCATTTTCTCTTCTTCCTAAGTAGATTTGACCCCTTCTAAGCATCTGTCTTACTTTTGTATTCAAAGTTTGGTTGTAACAAGATAAATTCTAGTTTGTTTTGCTAGTTTGGGTACAACAGGAAAAGACAGATGTATCCAGTTTTCATTAAGATTAGGCCAGGGACATGGCTCAGTGGGTGAAGTGCTTGCCACACAAGCCTGGGGATCTGAGTTCAAATCCCAAGAACCCATGCAAGGGTTTAGCAGGATGCATCTGTTAGGTGGGAAGCAAGGAGTGGAGAATGAAATCCTCAAAGTCTGAGAATGAGATGTCCTAGCATATACAATGGTGAGCAAGAGACCTCATCTCAAACCAGGTTGTTGGCAAAGACCAATAGCTAAGGTTGTCTTCTGAGTTCCGTATACATGTCATGGCACACACATAGATTAGGACATTGACATTTAGTGACTCAGTACCCATCGGTAGATAGAACCCACAGAGCTACCTGAAGAGATTAAAAAATCCAGAGCAAGAAGCTAAGAACCCTACTTTGCCTGACACAGTACCTACCTCGCTCTAACAAAGAAAAACCCAGAGATGTTGCCAGCTAACAAAGGGCACGAATGGGTTAACATTTAGCCCCTAACACAGCATGATAGCACCAGGTCCTGTGGGATGTGTGAGATGGAGTGTCTAATGGAGCTCCCCTCCCTGGTGGTCTGCGGCTCTGCTTCACATAAGAACATTATAGAAACCTTCACATGAAGACCATAAATGCATATTTTTTGACATATGATGCTTGGGCTGGTCAAGTCCATTGGGGAAATATATATGGAGATGGGTGGAGTTTTTACATCTTATTCATATTTATACTTTTTATGTAAGCCCCCTGTTAGTTTCCTGAGAATCTAGGATATAGCAGACTCTGGGGAAATAAGTATTATAAAGTTGGCAGGTAGAAGGGGTTTTTGGCTGTTGTTTTTCAAACATATTACACATATTTTTACATTATTAAAAACACACGCGCACGCACAACACCATTCCCCAGAACCCTCTTCGGCTGACTCATGTCAAATCTAGTGATTTATAAGATTGTTTGCATATATTATATTTTAAAACACATATTGCTTTTGTAAAATGTGTATTTATTATACATTTTGGAATTCATAATACATGCTGGAAAAGCTTCCTTTGTCTCTCTGGGTCTGAAACAGTCTGTCATGAAAACACATTTCTGGAAGGGACAAATAGCTTTAGATGAGACCAATTCTTCCTCTTGCAGCTCCTATCACTCTCTCTCTTTCTCTCTCTCTCTTACACACACACACACACCACCACCACACACACTCACGTGTCCCTTTCTCCCCCCTTCTGTGTATCACATGCCTAGCACATAAATAATAAAAACAGTCAGAAGAATGTTCTATTGGGAAAGAACGCAATTTTTAAAGCTTTACAAACACCATCAAAATAATCTTATAAAGAGCAGCAATTCTGAACTCTATTGATCGGGTTACCCCAAATTAGGAAACATCACTGAATGTGTTCTGCAAATGACCCTGAATTTGAGTCCATGTTTCTAGTCAGTTCGTGGGAGAGGTGGCCCGGAGGCCCCTCCCCCCCCACCTTGGTAAAGCCATGTGGAGCTGGGTGTGAATACACCAGACTCCATGCAACACCCCCCACTGTAAACAAACATCCACATTCACCATGATGCTCCTTTCTGCTCCTTCCCACAAGACCCAGAATGATCCACTGAGTGTTTGAACATGGCCTAACCTTGCCCTTAATAAGATGCTGACCCTGCACATTTGCCTAAAGACACTCGACTTCAGCAGGAAGCCAAGAAGAAGGACATGAGGGCTCTGGCTTTTTATTAGCATGGCTATGGGCATCTCTTGCTTGCCACCTCACAGAGGGAGAATTCAAAGAACATCCATAGTGGCTGAGGCAGGGAGGCACAAAGGACACACAGTTGGGATCTTGGAGTATGAGGCCTGGGGAATGAGGGCTCCTGAGCCCAGACAGAAGCCAGACTCTGCATCTCTCCATCTGCTTCTCCAGCCTGTCTGATTAGCATAAGGGGAAGTGAACTCAGATGCACATGGACAAGCTAAAGAAGGTGAATCCCCATAGATCCATCTCTGCCCTGGGAGCTGATGTGCTTTTTATCATCACAGAAGCAGAAACCAGCTTGAAAACACAAAAAAGTTCCTGCACGGGGCTCTGAGGCCTGGGTGAACTGCTGGCCAGGTGTGCCCACTCCTGCCTGCTGTCCCCTGTGGAGATATATTTCTCCAGCATGCATGTTATCAAGCCCTCATGCTTAGTTACCACACTAACTCAGTTTTCCGCACACATCGTGTATCACCTCATTGAAAGCTTTTCAGAACAGCTGTTGCCTCCACTGGTCACAAAAGCAGCCCTGAGAGCCAAGATTGTGTCTTCAGAGCATTGTGTGCACATGCACTGCATATATCTTCAGTAAATAACCACCCGTTTTCACATGAATTATTTAGAAATTCTGATAAAACTACAGAAATATCAATGCAGGGTGTGAATCGCCAATCAGAGCGCAGCACCATGACCTGGCTCTCCTTCAGCCTGACTGCTATTATATATATATGAGATCTAGGACATTAATAATGACTTTGTGTTACATAAAGCAGATACATTAATGTTATCAAGTCCCCAAAGTCAACCTGACTTCTCCTAGAAGAGAGTCCACAGAGAATGAGACCAAAGCATATAGGGGCGCCTCCCTCCCATTTTAGGAAAGGAGCCCCATCACTGTCCCATTTTAGGAAAGGACCCCATCACTGGCCTGGTTTCTTTGAAGCAGAATATTTAAGGATTCATATGGCTATAAGGAAAAGGCTGATGTCTGGCTGAATAGCCCTCCAAAGAACTAATCCAGTGTATTGGAGAGTTGAGGCTTGCCTGACCCTAGTATATTCGTGTGTCCTATTCCAGATATTCAGAACCGGGCAAGAAAAGGCCCACGAGTTTCCTCATTAGCAAGCACCCTACCATTTTAGTAGGGATGTAAGAGGGTGACTCTAAACCGCATCTTCAGGGGGAAGATGGTAGTTTTCAATGCACAGGAGAACCCACCCAGCTTCACATCCAGTGTGATACAAGTTAGCTATTTCTAACAAGTTTGAGGAGAAAGGACATTTCTCAGTGGCTCCCGGGCATTTTCTCTCTAATCCAGAGTGAGGCTCCAGGCTGGCAAACCAGGTCCTGTCCCTGCAAATGCTGTCCTTTTGTAGGAGTCACATTCATTCTTTTAAATGTCCTCTCAATGGGGCTGAGTCCTGTTGGCTGACACAGGCTAAGGACGCAACAAGCCACTCACTTGCCCTCCTGAGGAGTCATCAGAGGAGCAAAAAAGTCTATTCTAGATGAATCTAGATGTGAAAGCCAAGCAGGAGTGAAGGGTAGAGGGTGACAGGGAAGAACTTAGCCAAGCCTCACCAGGCCCCTTATGTCACATATTACATAGCGCCATTTGGATATTAAGTAGAGAATCAATGCTGTCTATTGCTGTCTAAGCACCTATGTGCATATACCCGTGTAGATGGGGTCTTTCACATCTGTGGGTTCAGTACTTGCAGATTCCATTCACCATGAAACTCAATACAATGGAAATAAAATAATAAAAAAAACTGGAGCAGGGGAGATGGTTTAGTAAGAGTGGTCACTATGTAAGCATGAGAACATGAGTTCAAATCCCCACCCTTTCTGAAGAAAGCCAGGCATGGTTGTATGTACTGGTAACTCAATGCTGGGGAGTGAAGTCAGTTGCATCCTGGGAGCTTGTAGTCTGACTAGCCTTAGCTAGACGTGTTGGTTTCTGAGTTAGTAAGAGATCCTGTCTTAAAAGGAACGAGACAGAGAGTAGCTGAGGATGGCCCCCATGTCTTCTATAGGTTCTTTAAGTTTGTGAATGGGCATTTCAGTACACGTACTCCCCCCATATTACCGCCAACAGCAGCAACAACAATAATGTCTCGGAATTACAATAGTGTTTACAGTGTTACAGATTTGAAATGGTGAAGAGGTGTTCAAAATATAAAGAAAGTCATACATAGGCTACATTCAAATACAACAGCATCTTACATAAGGGAATTGAGTGCCCACAGATTTTAGTGTTCATAGAAGATTCTGAAGTAAATCTTGTGCAGATACTGATGGATGGCTGTATATTATCAGATAAATAGAGAATAAGTTGATTTCTGCAAACCACAAGAGTTCAAGTGTTTACTGTGTGGGTACTTTATGCCAAGCACTTGATCGGATACAGGAACATCCAAGATGGACTCCAAACAGTCTCTGAGTTTGTCTTCATGGAGATGAGATATTAAGACACTCCTAACTGAACAATGGAGTATAAAATGACAGTGTGTGACTGCTCAGCCCTTACAGCATATACTGTTCTTCAGAGGACCAAGTTCTGATCCCTGCACCCATGTTGAGTAGCTCACAACCAGTATTCGTCTAGCTCCAAGGGATCCTATGCCCTCTTCTGGCTTCCAAGGACAGTGCACTCAGGTGAACATATTCACAGACACACGCACATAATTAGGAATGAAGTAAATCTTTAAAACTTTACTGTTTGCTTGTTTTGTTTTAGCAGGGGCATTTGAATTTGCCCGAGTAGTAAGAAAGATTTGCTAACAAAAGTGATGGAACTGGGAGAGGAAAGCTGAGGGACATGAAGCTGCAGAGAAGCGATTCAGGCAGAGAGAGTTTGTGCAAAGACCCTGCAGGAGACAGGAGTTTGATTCAGAAAAGAGAACAGTATCATCGTGAGACTCCGTCATCCATAAACATGCCATCCCTGAAACCCAACTTGTAGGTTTCGGAAAGAAGCACAGGCAGGGTGTGCTTAGAGTAGAAGGGAACTCCAGCTGAAGCTGGAGCTGGAGGTGGTACCAACAGGCAGACCAGAGGTGGTACCAACAGGCAGACCAGAGGTGGTACCAACAGGCAGACCAGAGGTGGTACCAACAGCCAGACCAGAGGTGGTACCAACAGCCAGACCAGAGGTGGTACCAACAGGCAGACCAGAGGTGGTACCAACAGCCAGACCAGAGGTGGTGTTAATAGCCAGACCAGAGGTGGACCAACAGTCAGACCAGAGGTGGTACCAACAGTCAGACCAGAGGTGGTGCCAACAGTCAGACCAGAGGTGGTACCAACAGCCAGACCAGAGGTGGTACCAACAGCCAGACCAGAGGTGGTACCAACAGCCAGACCAGAGGTGGTGTTAATAGCCAGACCAGAGGTGGACCAACAGTCAGTCCAGAGGTGGTACCAACAGTCAGACCAGAGGTGGTGCCAACAGCCAGACCAGAGGTGGTGTTAATAGTCAGACCAGAGGTGGTACCAACAAACAGACAGACCAGAGGTGGTATTAATAGTCAGACCAGTGTCCCCCCCCCCTTTTTTTTTAATTTAACCAGGGACACGCTCTGTTGTTCTAGAGCCTGGCTTTTTAAACTGTGGGTTGGCTGCCCACATGGGAGTCACATAACTGAATGCAGTGGTTATGGAAAATTTGGCAACAGTAAAAGAGTTCTGAACATGAAGTGACCAAAATAAATTCAAAGTGAACAGTTATGAATCTAGCGAGGCAGTGCTCACCAGTGCCGTAGTGTGTGACTCCACTGCCATCTTGCTTTAGAACACACAGTGTGTACTTTGAGCTGCTCATGCTGTAATATGTCACGCAATGCTAAGGAACACTGCCTTGGCTTACACTCAAGACTGTTCTATGAATGACAGCATTTTTAAGGACAGATAGCTTTCTACTCCTACAGAAATATGGTGTTTTAATTATGGAAAACAAAGATGCTAAAGAGATCCTGTTACTACCATTGTTCAGCAGGTAAATACTACATTAGAATATCTTTACATTGTTTTATGCTAAAATGTTCAATTCTGAGAACTGTTGTTTGAGTTATTGATCTGCATTTCATTAAAACAACAACAGAACAGAAAACATTCAGTGAATTTTGGTGTGGGCTTAGGGCAAAATTCCCAACAATTTCTAAATAGCATTAAATATACTTCTGCCATTTTGCACAATGTTTTTATGTAAAGTGATATTTTTAGTTTTGGCAATTATGAAATCAAGATATTAATCAGCTCTGAAAAAGGTTGAATTGGCTCCATTTTCTTCAATATAAAATATCTGTACTAGATTTAATTCTTTATGTAAAAATAAATAAACATACTCATTTCCATATATAAATTTGCTTTGGTTATTAATACATGGCAAAATTAGCATTAGAACAATGCTTATTTTAAAATCCACCCTTTTATGACTTATTATAATTAAATGTAGTTGACATTTGATTTGTCTACATATTATATATACTTATATATCAAGAGACACATAAAAATTGTTTGGATATAAAGGGATTAGGAATGGCTGATGCTTAGGATGCTAGCCTACCCCCTTCTTGGTGTTCTCTGAGTTACAGGGTACACTGAAAAGGGACCAGCCACAGAGGGCCTTTACCGAGCTATCAACCATTCTGCTTCTGCATCAACATCCCAGATATCCCTGGATCACTGCTGTGGGCTTGGAAGCAGAATGAAAAAAATTCTGGTTAGTGAGTAAGTTCCTCCTGCAAGCAAACCCAGGAGGATTGCAGATGAATAAATGGGAGACTCGGAATGCAGAAGGCAAGATAAAGCATGGCATTTGGAAACTGTATGCAGAGAACCTTTACACAGGGCTGCAGACTTCACAGCAGCCTAGGAGAGGCTGAAGCACATACAGCCACAGAAAGACGACCCAGTTATCAACTTGACCTTATCAGCTACAACACATCCAGGGCAACCAAACTCTGTGGCACAGAATGTAGTTGATTTACCCGAGCCCAAGTTGATCTCTAGGGAGCTGTTGATTCTCCATTTTCCCTCTGACGATAACCAAGGTACCCACCCCAAGTTCATGCGTGTCTACCCAAGCTGTCCCCTTCACATCCTCATCTCCACTGACACTACAGGGCATTTATCCCACACTTGCTCAGGACTCCTGTTGAAGGGCAGACAAGAGAGCTTAGGCTGGTGCATGAGACACACCTCAAAAGGGAACCAGGTTCCCCAATGCAGCAGGGGAGAGTCTGGGAAATTGCCAATGAAATAAAGCTTCTGGAATTTTCTGGGAGTTGCATTTTCTCCTGTGTGAAGGTTTATTGGCTCCTTGCTGGTTATGAGATTATAGCCCAGGCCTCCAGAGATATGTGCAAGGGATCATGTAAATCCTGCATTCTGGCAGAAAGAGAAAAACACTAATTTCTACATTAGTGACATCTCCACATGGAGTTGTTCAGGACAGCATCTGCTCACCAATGATTAGAAAGCCTGGATCATGGCCAACATCTACCAATTTCACCTCTCCCTAGCACATGGTCCTCAGCAGAGATCTGAGTACCTGAAAGCAGGTGGACTGACTCAGAGGATCTAGTAATGAAGCTCATTACAAGCCATCACCCCAGTTATTTCAGCAAAGACAAGAGATGCTTAGTGTGAGAATGCTGGGTGTTTCTGTTTACTACCTTCTTTTTGTGGGTGTTTGACCGTAAGCAGGAGCATATTGCTTTGTAGTTCAGGCTCACTGGAACCCACTCTATATCCTGGGGATAGCCTATCACTCAGGACAGGCCTCCCCGGTCTCTGTTATTCATGTTATTCATGGTGAGAGTACTGTGTTTGGCTGAGACATCAATCCCTGCCAGGGTCACTGGAGCTGGCCCTGGATCTGGCTTTGAAATGCCAAATGTTCTGAAAGAATTTTGAGGATCACTTGTCAAACCTCTGGGTTTTCGCTTTGTTTCTACACATGTAGAAAGGCCTTGATGGGGTGCTCTGGGACACACCCACAACTGAGTTATTATCAGTACTGAATCCCTGATGTAAGGGAAGTCCTGAGATGCCTCTGAAGACTCTTTAAGTTGGTCATGTTAATTACCTTACATAGAGCTGTGTGGTAAGAAAACCTAAACAAGATAAACGTTGCTCACAGCCATTTGAAAAAGCTAGAAGATTGATGTGTGTGTGTGTGTGTGTGTGTGTGTGTGTTACACAAGTATTCAGGCTTATGTGCTTGCACAACCATGTGTACATGTATATGAGTAGAGGTCAAAGGTTGATGCTGGGTCTTCCACTATTGCTGACAATCTTACTTTTTGAGATAAGGTTGTCACTGCACCCGAAGCTCACTGAATGATGAGGTTGGTTGGCTTTGAGGATTCACCCGTCTCTGTCTCCCTTGCTCTGGAGTTATGTATACCACAGCACCCAGTTTTTCTTTTCTTTGTTTGTTTTAACTTAGAGTCTGGGCATCTGGACTCAGGTCCTCTTGTTTGTATAGAAAGCACTTTTCCCACTGAGCATCTCCCCAGCCAATATTTTATTACTGAAAGGGAAAAGAATCGGAGTGAAAGCAGGGCATCAAATTACCTAAGCTATAATTGGACCAAAGACAGGAAAAGCTAGTGGCCTTCGGAACAAGACATTCCTTGAGGAAGGTGGTACAGATACCTCAGATGTCTTAGATTCTGAATGATCTCCAAAAGGGTTCCAGCCTCATACTCCTGGGTGATGGGACTTAATTTTTAATGTTTAGCCCAGATTTGAATCCTTTGATGTTTGCAAGAACAGGTACGTCAGGCTTCATTTTAACAGGACACTCTAAGAGGACACAGTCTTAGGGACAGGGACAGGAGAGTCACAGGTGGGTCTTATACAATAAAAACTCAAAATATTGATATTCTGGAGGAAAAGGAGTGATTTAGAGAGGGACCATCTTCTGTGGTTACAGGTTCCTTTCAATTTGTATGCTAAAACATCTCCCTGAAAGTCTAGAAGGAATGCCCACTCCCTCCCTGGGCACCAGTGCTCTTTCATGTGCTTCTCTGTGTCTGTGTGGGCACACAGAAGGTCAGCTACCTCAGTGGGTGGAGTATGCCATGTCCCCCATGAGTGATCCACAGATGGTGACCCTGTTTTAGAAGGTTTTGGAAACTTTGACAGATAGGACCAGGTGTAGCCAGAGGAGGCTGGTCCTAGGCATCCCCAGCTATGACCTGTCTCTCTCTCTGCCTGCTCTCTGCCATGATGTAAGGCGATCTTCCTGCTATGCCTTGCTGCCAGAATGGGCTAACGACTCTGTGAACCAAAACAAACCTTCCTGTCTCTGCAATATGGACATTAAATATTACTAACACCATGGCCAGGAGTTCCAAGAGAGGGCCCGAGGCTACGGGTGGGGCTGAGACCCTTAACCCTTATCCCCTCCTTACAAGACCTTTATCACATGTTAGCATTCTCTGGGCTAGAAGCAGAGACCCTGGGGGTATTTATTTCACTGGGGATTATAAATTTTAAAGGAGGTAGAATTTCTCTTAAGAGTTTTAGTTGGAGACAAGTCAGGACAGCTGGGATTCAGAAATGCTGTCTGCAACTGACATGTGGACATGTGGCCTCCAGACAGGAGAGAGACAGAGGGAGGGGAGCACAAAGAGCTCTAGATTGAGCATTATCGAGAGCTAGATTGAGATCTAGAAGAGCATCCTGATGGCCATGGAGGACAAGAATAGAGCCTCTACTCTAGGTCTAGAGACAGAATCAGCCTTACAACCCACCGTGTGTATATGCTCTACACACAGAAAAGGACACAGCCTTGGGGTCACGGGTGGGAGTGATTTATCATTACAATGTTGGAATATTTAAGAAAAATGACTCGGGCAACCCCAGGAGTCAGTGCTGATAAAATATTTGGGAGCCAGACTATAAAAGAGACTCTAGATCGGTAGTTCTCAACCTGTGTGTCATCCCCCACTTTGGGAGGTCAAATGACCCTTTCACAGGGGTCACCTAAGACTATCAAAAACACAGATATTTACATTACAGTTTATAACAGTAGCAAATCACAGTTAGGAAGTTGCAATGAAGGTATTTGTACAGTGGGGGGGGGGGCGGTCACCACAACATGAGGAACTGCATTAAAAGTTGAAGTATCAGGAAGGTTGAGAACCACTGCTCTAGATCCCACTGGACTTGGAAACTGCCATTCAGTCATGATTTAACCATGTAGGACCAATAGCAAGGTGCAGAGGGTTGGCTTGCACAGGCTCCCCTGGAGTTTCTCGGGAAGAGGATTTTGAACTTAATTGAAAGGTATGGATGCCTATAAACAATACTTTTAAGATTCTATTGCCTGTAATGTTCCGTCAGTTTAATTAAATATTCTATTCTAACCCCCCCACCCCCACCCCGCCGCTGCTCCATAAAGGTAACAGAAGATTCCTCCCAGGATTCAGAAGTAAAGGAAATGAATTAAAAGAATATTAACTTTTAAAATTTAAATTTTTTTTTGTATGGGAAGAGATACTCAAGCTAGTCTGATCATGCCTGTCCGGTATATCCATAAGTAGCAGAAAAACATGTTTATCAGGAATAGGACTGGTTAGATGTGGCCAAAGAGAGGAGAGAAACTGACTGAGACCCTTCAAAGAAATCTGCTACAAGCTGGAGCTGGAACTGCACTGGAGCTTTATTGGCAAAGCCAACATGTAGCTGTAGATTGAGTCAGCATTGGCCAATAGATTTCTAGGATTTGTGGCCACTGGCAAGACCAGCCATTGCATATGCATGTAATTTGTTCAATTCCGGGCAGATTCAATACTCATAGATGACTCTTGGATGGCTTTCTGGCTCTAAGTAAATATGTCTAAGAGAATGAGGCTCAGAATTAAGACTCTATAAAATCTAGTGCAATATATATTTTCTTCTCGTTGCCATGACAAAATACCCAACATCTCAGGGTGGAAGGCGTTATTTGGGGAGATGATCAGGATCAAAATACATTCAAAGTTTCAAAGACTTAATACAAAATATTATGTTAAAAATAAAGTTGTGTGTGTGTTTTTAAATAGGTTTAACTAGTTAGGTTGCTGAGACTTTCTTCTTGTGTCTGAGAATGAAGTTATAATTATAATTGGAATTGAGGACACCTCTCAAACTTCTAAACCCTCTTTTCCTCATGTTGAAATCCTCAGAACAATGTACTCTTAGAGTAACCTTCACTCCATTTCCAGAGAGAGATAACAACCCTGAAAACGTCAACCACCCCACCTGCTTTAGTTGATGGAAGAAACAGGAATCTGTGAAGGGGCTGGTGGCAGTGACGGAGAGCCATTGAGAAAATGGAGTCAGGTTAGAGAGGACTGAATGACAAGGCAATGGCAAACCAAGGTCTGGAAGGCTGTGAGGATGTCAAGGCAAGATGGGAGGAGAGAAGCAGGAGCCACACCTAGAGTGTACCCATAGGGGACATTCATGGCAGAGAGTCATGTTAAGGAGCCTGTAGCTCTCAGCTGCTCTGGCAGCATAAATGGCACCCTGGCCACGCTTGAGGTTCAGAATTCCAGACATTTGATGACAGTCGCCACTGTGTGTATGAGTGCATGTTGTAAGCATACATGTTCAGACCATTGTACCCTCACCTTTGTATGTTCTGTTTTGGAGTAATTCAAGCAATTGGTTCCTATTACCAGTTAAATGTTTATAAGATTTCATTTTAAGAGGAATACTGCAAAGGCGTAAAAATGTACAAACTTTTTCATTTTTGACCATCATCCCAAGCTCATACTCAGTAAGATGAAGTATGAGTGCAGCCTGACCACTCAGTGAGGAAGACTGGAAGAGAATGACAGCTTTGAGGACATCAGTGGTCCTTCCTCACTCTCCAGAATAAGCAGCCATGTTCCTGGGCCTCACTCACTCTGAAAATAAACCAAAGGCAGACAGTCTCCTTCTACCGTGAGACTCATACTTATTTGCATAGTTAGAAAAATTACTCTCTTTTAACGTAGTCAAGATTGATTCATACATTAAGGAGCCCCCCAAATTTACCAGTTGGTAATTCTGTTCATTGTTTCTTGATTTCTGTTCCATTATTTCCTAATTCTCTATTCTAACAGAGGCAGAAACAGAATTTGGGTCCTTCAGTGGTTATCAGCTACCCAAGATAGCTTCATACAGACAGTTCCCAACTTAATGCTGACTTAGCACCAGTGTGAAAGCTGTCAGTACAGCATCCTGGGAGTTACAAGTGATGTAGGTTCTGGTGCCGGTGAGTGAACCCTGGGCCTCAGACATGCCAGAGAGAAACTGTACCATGGAACCGCACTACCAACTCAAGTCACACAGAATATTTAACACCTCATTAGAAACTGGGACTCAGATAAGATGATTTTACTCAACCAAAGTACCCAAGGTGTGAGGACGTTAGCTAGGAATACTGAGTATATTTTTATCTTATGATGAGCTTTTTTTGGTTTGTAGTGACAATGCAGTGTGAGAGATATCAGTGCTGAGTTTTGGTTAAGCATAGACTCTGCTTCAATCTGTAAAGGAGGGAATACAGATACTGTGACAATGATAACACGTGTATACTGAGCATCTATCATGGGTGATTTACTCTTCAGACAGCTTGGAATCGGCCCGGAATTGAATCAATTTACTTTTAGATTTATTTATTTATTTAAACATATGGCAATGGGGATTAGGAAAGGTCCAGCCTTGGGTCACTGAGGCAGCAAGTCGTGAAGAAGTCAGGATGCAATCCTAGGTCTCAGAGCTCACATGTTTTATGAAGAGTCTTCTCAGGGTCCTTGTGATAGAGGTGTCAAGCCTAGGGCACATTTACTTATGTGTCTATAATTCCCCAGATGCTGGCTGGCAACCTTCTCTTCTCACATGAGTGCAATAGTTATATTCAAAGTACATATACACATCCATGATAAACTCTATTTTCATTTATTTATTATTTGTCGTTATGTATAATGCGTCTTTTTTGTTGTTTGGAATGTTGGAGATAGATCCCAGGGTTTCACATGTGCTAGGCATGCGTTCTACCACCGAGACAATATAGCCCATCCTTTAATACATCTTGAGTGAGCAGGACCAGGTAACTGTAAGATAATCTCTCCTACAGAGGTGAATCCTTCCATTTGTAACTTGCTTGCTTAAGCATTTAAGATACAAACAGGGCAGAGGCAGCACTCATGTCTTGAGGGATTTTCATTTTCAGAGAGAAAGGAGACAATAGTGGAAGAACATGTTTGGGATTTGGAGTTGGGAACACCAAGTTCAGATCATGATCTTCCTCCTTCCTCCTCCTTCCTCCTCCTCCTTCTGTTATGTGGCCTTATGCACGTTAAAGAACCGATCTGAGCCTCCCTTCTTTTCTTTGATGGGAACTTTTTCATAGGAATGGACAGCACAAAGCCAAGCCTGGCACAAAGAGGAAGCACAACTGCGTTGTGTCTGCGTTGCTTTCTGTACCTTCAATTGACAGTGTTAACACAGACTGGTGCTGATCGTTTCAGGGAACAACCAGGTAGAGAGCTCACAGAACGTACCCTTCTGGGCCTTCTGATAAATACAGGCTAGGGTAAGCAAGTCCAAGGATACGAGTTGTTCTTTTGTATTACTGGTGACTACGCCTCTGATGGGATGGGTGCAGGCGTAGGGGACGTAGGACATGGGAGATAAATTGGCTTCAGTATGAATCTATTCATCAGATGCCAGCTATGGACAAAACATTTCCATTTCTTTGCAACAATGATGAAAAATAAGACAAGACTCTGGCTTTTTATAGCTTCCCATGTAGCCAGGAAGTTTTTTTTTAGCAAATGTGTATCTCAAACAATGCTAATATCTGTGTACATGGGAAGGGACCACAAAGAGAGAAATGTCTAGAAAAGACTCTTTGTATAAAACATCAGCAAAGTGTCAGGAGCCTAACTTCCTTTATAAATACTTATCATGACTGGAATCATCATCAGCACCATCATCATTATTTTATAGACCAGGATCCCCTAGGTAGGCCCGAGGCGCATATAGAACACCCGGACTCAAACATTAGTCCTTAGATATGACTGACACCGTCTTTTCATCACAAGTTAGAAAAAAAAGACCACCACATGGTCCATTTCTACCATTCCTGGGTATGCATATCCAAAAGAATTGCAGTTGGCACTGGGATACCACACCACTGTCCTGTTCTGTTCTTTTCATTACTCCTCCATCTCACTCCCATCTTTTTCTCTTTTCGATGCTGGGAATTTAACTCGAGGCCTCACACAGGCTAGACATAGCACTTTGCCACTGAGCTATGTTCCCAGCCCTGTCCTTTGTCATATGCATCCTAAAGATCACTTAGAAAAAGAAAAAAAAGATACCAGGATTTCTCAAAACATACTCCAGGAGGCATCTGTGGAGACAGTTGGGTGTGTTTATTGCTGCACTGTTCTAAGATAAAGAGCCATCAGTGACAAATGGATAAAGTAAGTGTGCTATATGTACACAATGGCGTTGTGTTTGGTCACGAAGCAGAATGGCGCAATACCACCCGCAGGAAAAGAGAGGAAACTGGAGAGCATCACGTAAAGTGAAATAAGCCAGGCTGACACAAGTATTGGATGTTTTCCCTCACAAGCTAAGCCTCGATGAAAATAAAAGTATCTGTGACAAGAAAACACTGAGTGGACCATTTAAGGATAGGATGGGTCTAAGAAGAAGGAAGAAATGGGAGGGGGGAGGAGGACAAGCAATGTGTGCAGAATCAGACTAAATTATATAAGATGTGAAGCTAGAAGAACGATTGGAAGGGAGATGGGACCAGCTGGAGGAGAGGAAGGGACGAGAAGGGAAGGGTGAGGGGCTATGACTAAAGAAAAATTATATACGCACATGAAAATTAGTCATAAAACTCAGTCTTTGTATGTTAACTAAGAAGATTATTATAACGATATGCCAATTCATTATTCCAACCAGAAAACTAGATGTCACAGCATCAGAACATTGCTCTTCAGTCCCTAGGAGAGGGAAAGTGAATTCTAGGGACATTTTAACTGGACTTTATAAGAATCCCCTCACAATAGAATCTTGATGACTGGCCACCTCCTGACCAGGCAGTCCTCTCTCCAACATCAAAGCTGCTGCATGGAGATTTAATTTGAATTTCAAAATCCCTGACAGGGAACAACCCTGGGGAAGCAGGAGTTAACTGTGGTGATAATGAGGCCACCGTGGATTCTGTTGACAGTATTGTATCACCGCATCAGTGTGGTGAGGAGAAGGTTGGATTCTTAGGAAAAGTCATGAAAATGAGGAGAAGCCCATCAGGTGAGGAACAAAACCAAGCAATTCTCCAGCTCAGAAAGAGCAAGCTAAGGTTCAGTCCCCAAATGGCTGCATGTGACTCTCTAGAGACATGGTGGCCCATACTGCATCTTGCACATTATGGGGCCTGTTGTATCTATAGGCTCAGGAAGAAGCCAAATAAGAGAGGTGAGAAGCCTTTTATGCTTGAGTCAGCTCTTTGCAGAACCGTGACAGTCACCCAAACCAATGGGGCAACCTAGAAAAACTCACCATCCATTCACCTTCATAAGTTTCTGTCTATAGACTTTTAAAATATTTCTTAAAAATATTTTTGGTGCTTCTGGAGAGATGGTTCAGTGGTTAAAAGTCCTTTTGAAGAGGACTCAAGCTTAGTTCACAGCACCGATGGCAGGGGTTCACAATTACCTGTTACTTCAGCTCCAGGGAATCGGACACCCATCTCCAGCCTCTTCCGGCAGCCACATTCATGTTCAGACACACACCCATGCACGCACACGTGCATACACATGCCCACAGACACACGTGCACAACAACAAAAATCTTTAAAAATTTGAAAAATGTATTTCTTTTTGCAGTGCTAACGATTGAACCCAGAATCTCAAATATTTCGGAGCTATATTCCCAGCTTAAGTTTTACAATTTTCTGTGACTGGTAGCACATCAGAAGCATGGTTCCTCCTGCCTCTGTTTTGCATGGTCATGATATGTCCTGCCTCTTTTCAGATGACTTTTATGTGATTTCTTTGTTACCGTTCTTTTTCTGCGAGGCCTCCAAGGGTAACCTGGGAAGACAGGATTTCTTAAAAGGCCTCCCTGAAGAAAACAAAGATTCTCAGGGGCCATGAGAAAGAAGTTTGGTATGTTCCAAAGCATGTAAGCCTCTCAACAGACTCTGGAAGAATGAGGGTGCTCCCCAAATGTCTCAAATACAGCTGTATATAAGGTAATTGTAAGACTTCAAAATATCCAGGATACACTTCTTAAAAAGGGTGGTTTAGGATGGTTTAAGCAGTATGGTCTTTGTCTTTCTTATGAATTAAAAAGATGACCTTGGAGATGAATAATATGTTCATGAGTAAAAATAAGAGAATGTTAGGTAAAATAGGAAGCAAACTAGACAGAAAAATCTGGAAATCATAGGCCAAAGCAGGGTTACTTAATCTCAACCAGAACGGCATTTCCAATCTGATTGCTCGTAGGCAGAGGTGCTGCATCATGGCATGCTTGGCTGTATCCTTGGGTCTATTAACTAGATGCCAAGCCCCCCCCCTCCATAACCATGAGATGTGTGTGTATCGAAAGGCACTGGGGTGCTCTGAGCTGAGAGCCACTAACACAGAGGCTGTAGAGAATCTGGGGTTGAGGGACAGACTGAAACCCATTGCCAAGTCTCTGATGGCTGACTGCAGAGAGGGAGGCCTCTACCTCATAACGGTTCTCCCTGGAGGGAAGCTTGGCCCTCACTGTCTGCTGCTGTAGAAGCTCCAGGCACCATAGGTGCTGACACTGTATTTCATAGTTTGCACCAACCTTCCTCATGGCTTCAGTCTGCCCGGGCAGTCCCCTGCAGAGACCATCCTGGGACATCACTGTGGGTACCACACATACACATATGGCTCATCAAAGTACATCAGCCTCAGGCTTGGACACCCTCCCCTAAACTCAGACACACTGGCCCAAAAATGTAAAAGTGTTCTCTTTTTAAACAAAGAGACAGAATATGAAGGAAGAGGAAGGTGACAATCCTTGAGATTTCCATCGGTGCCTTTGAAAAAAACCCTTTTTTTCCCTTTGACTTCCTCTCTCCCTCCCATGTCTCTCCTTTCTCTCCCTCTCTTGCTCCTCTTTATCTTTGGCTCACCTCTCTTCCCCTCTTCTCTCAACTTCTCTATCCCTTTCCCTCATTTTGAAATCTGTTCGATTGGCTGGCCGGGCAACCTTACAGAAACTTCTCTTGAGAGTGGGCCTATTGAGCCAAGCTCTCAAATTGCCCCCAGAGCCCACTGGATATTCCTTCAGATGTCTAACAAGCGTTGAACACAACTGAGGTTTAGAGAGACACAGAAATCAATACTGCGGCTTCCACCAGTCACGCTGAGGGATTAGCTGTCCCAAGGAAAAGCACAGACAGCTGAATAGGAGAATCATGACTCCGAATACCCTAACAGGTTTATGAACTGTGCAGCAGCCTCTGGCCCCCGATAACCTCCAGGTGGCCCTGCAGAAAAAGGAGGCTGTGAAAACATTCACTTAGCTCTCTCCTTCTTTGTATTAATGAGGTCAAGCAGTAGACCTCAGGGGGTCAATAGTGGTCCTCGGAGGAACGACAGTAGAGGCCAGTAGGCAGGATGACCATCTGAGCAGTGGCACTCAGAGGCTTCAAGCATCTTGCTGGGCTCAGGAACCACATCCCTTAGGAGACAGCTAGCAGGGGGGGGGGGGAATACAGGTCTGGAAAGGAAATAGAGAAGCTACAGACAATGGTGCACACCTGTAATCCCAGAATCTGGGAGGCTGGGGCCAGAGGATCATGGATTAGAGGGCTGTCTGAGATACATAAGAAGATCTCATTTTGAGCCAAAATAAAATGCCTTCAAAATGGCTCAGTCTGTAAAGCATTTTTTGCATAAGCATGAGAACCTGTGTTCAGATCCTCAGTATCTAGGGCAAAAGTCAGAAGTGGTGCGCACTCTCTCTCTCTCTCTCTGTATACATGTGTATGCATTTACCGGTGCATGTGTGTAGTTTCAGCACTGGGTGGGTGTTTGGGGCTGGTGGTTGAGACAGGCAGATCCCTGGAACTTACTGACTGACCATCAGTCTATCAGAACCAGTAAGGTCCAGGTTATGTGAAAAGATCCTATCTCAAAAATAAGGTGGAGGGTGATTAAGGAAGGTTCCTGACTTGACCTCTGACCCCTACTTGCATGTGTATACACAAGCACCCACACATATATGTGTGAGCACACACAAAACTCAAAAAGAAAGGAAGAAAGAAAAAAAAAAAAAAAAACCACCCAACAAGTATCTTGGGCTAACTGCTGTGAGCCAATGGAGAACTAGACAACAGCAGGTGTTTATGGCTTAACAACATATGGGAGAGATGACAACAGTGTATCAGTGAGCCAAGGGAAGCCTCGTGGGAGGAAGATTCCAGGGAGCAGAAAGTAGTGGAGTCATTCCCATGGCTTTGCTGTCTTGATAAGAACATGACCAGAGGGGGCTCTTTCTAACATCTCTCATATTTCCACCCCCTCCAGTTTGTACCTTCAGGCTAAAGTTCTCAACCAAGAGAGACACCCTCAAAGGCCTCACATCTAAAGGACGCACGTTTGGGAGGCACATTGAAAAGCAAGTGGAACCAAAAATCTGCGTGATGCCAGTTTTGGTTGAAGAAGAAGAGGCTTGTAACTGGGCATGTGGGCTTAAGTCAAGAGAAGAATTAAAGCTATCTGTTGTAAAATTCAATCAAAAAAACCCCCCACCTTTCTCTAAATTTATAGACCATTTAAGTTCTGGCTGAATAATTCAGACAAAGATAATCACTTCAATTATTTAGATGGCCATCTCATCCACCGCACGGTTTTTCTCCCCTTACTTGCATATGGAAATGGACAGCAGGGACCCCCCCCCCAAACCAAGGAGGTTACTTTGTTAAAAGGTGAATCTGTAGCATTGTCAGTGGAAATCGTCCAGGAGAAGCAATTCACACAGCTACATTGGTATGCCTCCTCAGGGTGCTTGCACTGTGGATGACGTCATTGTCTCCAGAAGTGATGAGCTGAGTACTCTTGTCTATCAGCCTCAGCAGCTCTGTGCTCAAAGAAAGGCCTTATTTTAGGGCTGTGTCTAGTCAGTGGTTCTCAACCTTCCTAATGCTGTGACCCTTTAATACAGCCCCTCACACTGTGGTGTTCCCCAACCATAAAATTATTTCATTGCTACTTCAAAACTGTAATTTTGCTACTTGTATGAATCATAATGTAAATATCTAATATGCAGGATATCAGGTATATGAGTCATGACCCACAGGATGAGAACCACTGGTCTAGATGGCAGTGAATTAGGCATGTTTACATCCAGGACTGGTACGCTTAATGGGATGACATCGCGTGAACAGGACTGATGTAAAGCCTGTGAAACACCTATCAAATTGGCAGAGGTCATGAGAAGCAGCCCCCCCCCCCCTTTTTTCCCCTTTACTCCAGGACAATGGTGAGCCTAGCTTAGCCGGCCGTGGGTTAGTATATTTTCTACTCTGGATGACATGTGCCCCTGAAGGTCTCATGTATTTCCACACGTCTGTGTGCACCTGGATTTGCACAGACTCAGGGCTTATCTGCCATGTCTAGGCTGGTGGGTTCAGCTTTCCTTTGTGTGAGCATTCATCTGCCTGGGCCCATCCCCCCAGCCTCTCCCCCACACATTAACCTCAAATCTGAGCGCATGCTCCAGGGTCTTGCCTGTGTTGGCTGCTCCTGCATTTGCAGCCTCCCTGCCCCCTTCCTTCAGCCCTCTTATCTAAAGCAGCGAGTCACTGCAGTTTTATGGTCAACATTACAGACTCAAGCCCTCCTTTGAACCAATCACCCTGCTCTGAATATGTTAAGGGAATCCAGGCTTTTCTGAAAGGAGCCTGCTTCCTAAGCTGTACTGCCTGACCTCTCTGGAGCAGCCACCATAAATCTGCCTCACCTGATGGGAGATGGGCTTTTTAGGATCTCTCGGGGTGCTTTGAGGCAGCACTTCTATGAACTCCTTGCCACAATAAATAATGCTACCTGCAATATGTCTTCGAGAGTGTGTCAGCAGTGGCTGTCCTGTCATGAATTTTTATCATTGCGCCGCCTGGAAGATAGATTCCAGATCCAGCATTTGTTCGCACTTAGTGCCAGATCTCTTTAACCCTCTTGCCCCAGCAGAGTGACAGAGACCACAAATAAAATAAAATAAAAATAAAATGGGGGAAAAAAAAAGCAGCCTAGGAAAAATGGCCCAAGGAAAGGAAAAGCCACACACCATTGACTAACTGGCAATCTGATGGCAAGGGACAGACAGAAAGGAAGAGGCTGTGGGAGGGGGTGGTTCTGGATTCCTCAAGAAGGAAGCGACAGACCTGGGGGTAGCTAGAGAAAGGGATTTTCTACCAGCTAAAGTGCTTGGGGCACAGGAAAGCCTCCATCTGGCTCAACCGTCTATCTACCATAAAGTACAGTGGCAGACTTCTGTTTCCGTGGACCACATAGGTAGGTGACTGAATTGGGTAGATTCTAGATAACTGGTCCATGGAAAGAGAACACTAAATAGGCTTGGAAATAGCCTACAGACAATTCTTAGTGCACAGCTATGTTCTAGAAGCTAAAGAAAGTCACAACTAGATTTTAGAAAGGGAAATTGGCCTCCCCCAGATGTCTTTGCCTTGCATATCTCCACAGAACTGGAAATAAGAGGTGTTGGGCAGTCAGGCAGTCTGCAACTTGAGAGCCCCAGCAGTGTGGAAGCCAACATTCACCACTGCGATGCCCAAGGATTTCCGCTTCTTTGAAATGCCCCAAGTCCTAGGAAGTTTCTGCATTAATAACTTGCCAGCCTATATCTATTACAGCAGGAGAGAGCTCGGGAAAGGAAGAAAGCAAAGATGCTTTGATATGTTAACATCCCCCAATGGTAGATGCTTTCACTTCACATGCTGCATTCTTTTTTATAGATGATCAAATCCAACACTGCCTAGGCCTGGCTCCTAATGTCTATTGAGATCCACTCAATCCCTGCCTGATAAAAGAGCCCGGAACTTCCTGAATCTGAATTTCACAGTGATACCCACAGGAATCACCTAGGAATCTGGCCTGACCTGGGCCTGAGCTGCTACCGCCACCTGTACTACTGTACTGAATGAGTTTAGAGACCACAGAATTTCTACTGTGCATGACACTTCTTTCTTCAGGGCTATGCATGCTCTAAACCCGAGGTAAACCCAGGCTCTCTATATCTCAATTCTTCATCTATTATTTTTTTTTTAAAAAGAAAGCACACGCATACACACAATGTTCTTTCTGCTTTCAGTTTGCAGTTTAAAACATAAACTCTTAGCTTGCTGCTCCAGACACTATGCCTGCCTACTTAATACTTTCCTGCCATGGTAGTGATGGACTTTTACCCCTCTTTGTAAGTAAGTAAGTAAGAACTGCTTGCTATAAGTTCCCTTGGTCATGGTGTTTTATTATTGCAACAGAAAGGTCACTGATACATCACATAACACACAGACAACTCCAAGGTCCCCAAATGGATAGTATCATCTCAGTTGAAGATAGTGACAAGGACATAGTTGAGATTCCTTGTGAATGTTCTCTTTGTGTCCACAGACCTTCTTTCCCTGTGGTGATAGGCTGATAGGTTTGCCCAAAGGAAATCTAGTTATTTATGCAGAATATTTTGAGTGAGGACTCAGGAGACAGTTCAGATGATAAAGTACTCACTTCACAAGCAGGAAAACCTGAGTTCCATCCTCAGAACCTGTGGGGATGTGTTTCAAATTTAATAAACAAACAAACAAACAACACAAAAAACAAAAAAACAAAAAGGATCTGAGATATCAGAGGGATCTACCCACAGTCAGTCTAGGAGGATCACACAGTGGTAACTCACTCCTTTAATCCCAGCACAGGGAATATTCTGGGAGTGATGACCTGCGCCCTTAATCCAATCTGAGTTTGAGGTCATCTTAGTTTACAAAAAGAGTTCCAGGCTACCAGGCAGGCAGTGGTGGGGCCACACCTTTAATCTTAACCTGAATGTGAAACAACTCAGTGAAGAAGATATTTAAGTCAGGCATAGAAAGACAGAGGAGGCAGAAGAAGTTGTGGCTCACACTGTTAGTCCCAGCACTTGGGAAGCAGACACAAGAGAATTCTGTGAGTTCAAAGCCAGCCTGGCCTTCAAAGCAAGTTCCAGGACAGCCAGGACTGTTACACAGAAAACTCTGTCTGGAAAAAACAAACAAACAAACAAAGACTGGAGAATATGTCCTCTGATACCTCAGACTGTTTTTACTATATTTGAAACATATCCCCACAAGAACCCACGTGAAAAAGCCAGCTTTGGTGGCATAACCCATAACTCTAGTGCTGGTGAGGTAGACAAATGAATCCATAGGGCTTTCTAGCCAGCTAGGCTAGGCTACTTGGTGAGCTCCAGGCCAGTGGGAGAGCCTGTCTTAAAAGCAAAACTAAAAAAAATGCATACATGCTCACACTCACACTACACACACACACACACACACACACCCACACCCACACACACACACAGTCTCACACACACAAGAGAGAGAAAGAGAGAGAGAGAAACAATATCTTGAATCAATGATACAATATCTTTTCTAGCTTTCTAGGCAATATGATCCATTTCCCAGCCTGGTCATAGTAGAGAGAAACAGGTGGAGTCAAGACTAGAAGAAATGTGCATTGAAAATCTGTGGAGGGCCAGCTATAAGTCTGCCATGAGTCTGACCATGGGTTTGTCTAACACATACCTATTCATCCTCAACACAGGAAAAGTGCAAGGTTGTAAGAGTGGCAACCTAGTGTGGAGGTAACAGGATCATTGCCAAATGTGTTTCTAATGACATAAAAAATTCCTCTTAGTTAATGTCATCTTTGGAGTAAAGATACTGAATGAAGCCTTTTGGTACATCTGATGTGTTGAAACCAAGTAGCTGAGAATGTCACTGCCCCTGCCAGTGAAGGCTTCTGAGGCCAAACCTCATCCTCATGATCACTCGTTTGCAAACTGGGCTTTCTGCCTGCTGAATACCTTTCAAAAACAGAAGTTCTCTCCTAATTGCCTGGGCTGACCTATATTTAGAAAGCTGAAATGTGCTTGTGTCTGGAGGAGCCAGGAAGATGCTGGAGTTAATCAGTAAATCAATCTGAGCTGACCCCACGAGGACACCAAGCTCCGAAGGTTGTTGGTCAAGGAGCTTTTGGAGACTGGACTTAAAAGAACTCTCTGGTTTTCCTGAATCGGGGTGGGGTGGGGTGGTTCTGCTCCTGTCCGCAAAGATATATTCTCAGAAGAGAATCTGGTCTGTTCTAGGACAATCTTGAGAGTCTCTCAGGCCAGGATCAGGGTAAAGGTCAGCTTGGCTTCACTTTTCTGTGCTCCCTGGGGTTAGCTCATGGCTTACAACAGCCATGAAGACCACAGATGGATAAGGCAAGCCAGAGACACTTCTTATAGGACACTTGGACTTCAAGGTCGTTCTGTTTTTCTTTCTCACTCGTGGCCATCTTTTTCTCTTTCTACAGCCTTTTAATTTCCTGGCATTATGGGCTGTCAAATTTGTGGTTTTAATTTTTATTTTTAAAAATCCCACATTGTGAATAGAAAAATCTTATAGAAGTTCAGAATTTGAAAATGTAGTGGCTACCACAACAGCAGTAGACATTACTTTCAGTGTGATGAGTGTTGGGGTAAGATTTGGTAAGGGGCACCAGGTGATGATAGATGATCTTAGGTGATTAGAGATGATCTTAGGATGCCCTCTGTGCTCGCTTTAATATTGGATGGCTTCCATGGGTTCACATGGAGACTTGGTTTTGACTGCTGGAGATACAAAGAACCCACTGGGAGAAAGGTGCCCAGATGGGCTAGCATGCACACAACTATGTGTTCAGAAAATTTCTGTGAACAGAAAATGCTTATCAGGTAGGTAGATAAGCCATGGAAAAAGCAGGTAAATTTTTTGTTTGTTTGTTTGGTTTTTGAGATTTATGTTTAAATTCCAAGCTAATTTTAGGTTGTTAAATGGGCCATACACGTCTTCATTTTTAAACTTCACATTGAATGTTACGCAAGTAAGTTAGGAATAAAGCAAGTTAAATAACACATGGGGGGAAACCCACAAAAATTTGTTATCAAGTATTTATTGAGTATTTGCAGGGTAATTTTTGAGAAGGGAAACACATTGCTATCTTTTGGAAGTTTGTATTCAAATTGTCTAGCTGAGACCCAGTGGTAAAATAGAAATGTACAGATAGTCAAGTATGGGGCAATGAGACCTGAGACAATCTAATCACAGGGCCAAGAGTTGACAGAGGCAGATGAACAGCTCAGGATTTAAATACCAAGAGAGGTTCCTGCAGGAAAACAGGGAAGGGTATTCTAAGGATGTGTCTGTCATGTCTGAAGCCTAAAGTCTCATGTATGCTCATAGGACCTAAGGAGATTGGTTCAAAGCACTGGGTAGTGACCATCTTGGGATTATAGGAGGTTGAGTTTGAGATCTTGGAAAAGAAATGTTTTACACTGAGCTGGCAGCAAGAGAATATCCTGAATGTTATTTATCATGATTCTGAGACACCATGGAGGTGCTGGGAATCAAACCTGGGTCTTCTGGAAGATCAGCTAGTGTTCTTAATCTCTGACTTATTGCTCCGATTGCTTGAATGTTAGCTTTAAACAGAGGAGTAATATAATGAGAATGCATTTGGTAAACATGGGAAGGCATCCCAAACTCTTAAGCATGTTGTTTCAGGAATCTTGGAGTGATAATTTACCCTAAGAGAAGAAAGTTGAATGTGATATAGTATAGAACTAGGGCTTAATTGAACAACAAAATATTTGTGAGTATATCAATAGTCTCTTGGTTCTATTTCTAGAGGGTCTATGGTCAAAGAAGAACGTTTTTGTTAAAACTCTACATAGGGACTGGGGAAGACAAGCAGGATGTCTTGAGAATTTTTCTAGAAGGGGCACTGGTGAAAGCAGCTGAGGGGATGCAGGGTTAAGGGTAAAACCTGGGATGGTACCCCAGCCGGAAAGAGAATATCATCACTAACATTTCTGGCATCTGAAAAAATGATGGTATTGGTTCTGCTCTTTATAAACTCTCCACTAACATTTATCCTCTGCACGTTGGGGCATCTGCTAAATGCTAGCTGAGGAGGCTAAGACGTTTCTCAAATACACAACCAAGGAAACTTCATCTTGCATCTTGTTTGTCATAGCTGGGAAGGAGGCGATGCTACTTGTGTCCAGTAAACGTCTTTTGAGGGGCCTGGGTTGCTGCTGACTATCCTACACTGTGCATCCCAGCTTCACAGCAAAAGAGAATCTAGCATTAAATGCCCAGTGTGTCAAGGGTAACAGATTCAGATGCACGCAGAGGTGCCTGTTAAGGAATTCTTAGCGACAGGAAAAAGTTAGGACAATTTCTACTTCCAAGAAGAGAAGACTGGTTAAACACATTATCCGTACCACATGCCCATAAGAGGCACTCTGAGCTACCTGCTATAATTTAAAGATGGAGGAAGCCGCCCACAGCACAATGTTAAGTGAAAAAGATCTAAACTATATATAATATAGTGATGATTTTTTCCTACCAGTAAAAGATGCACATATTTTCCACATCCACAGACAATCAAATAACAAAGCTGCGAGGACACTTCCAAAAATGCTAAGCATCATATCTCTTCATCTTTTTCTTTTTCCCAAGGTCTTACAATAAGCATGAATTAGGTTTCATTTTTTTTTTTTCCGCGTGAAATGTCTGAGTTGTTTAAAACAGGCCAAACTTAAGATGAAGTTGACTAAGAGACTTATAGACGTAGGTGTGTGATGCTTCAACTGTCAGAGGCAGGGGGAGGTTGGTTTTGCTTAGGATCAATTAATGCATAAAGGGCAGGAGTCAGTTAAATGAAGAGGACTTAAAGGAGGTACTGCAGGAGGAGAGAGAGAGAGAGAGAGAGAGAGAGAGAGAGAGAGAGAGAGAGAGAGAGAGAGAGAGAGAGAGAGAGAGAGAGAGAGAGAGAGAATGCACAAACTTAGGTTATTTTAATAAAACACTGTCCTAGGTTGGAGTAGGCCTGATTTGTCCATCTGGACTGCTGAACACAGTCCTTCATGACATAGACTAAGAGGACCATGATGAAAACTTGGAGTCAGTCCAGATGAGAACCACCCAGATAGTGTGGGCTTTGGGAATTGTGTTGTGTGACAAAAGAGTGAAGGACCTAGAGATGTTTAGTCTGATGAGAAAAAGTGCTTAGGAGAGATGTGAGAGCTGCCTTCAAATATTTGGAAGGCTGTCATGTGGGAGAGGGACAGATGTGCTCTCCAGGAGCCCAGACCACAGAGCTAGCACTGATGACCGACGACAGTCAATAGTCTATCTTCTTGCACATCATTTCCCGATACAAGGAGAAAATGTGCTGACATCTAAGAGTCATTCCAAACAGGATGGCTGACTTGGATAGCAAATGATGTCTCTTACACACTTGATGATGGAGTGTCAGTGGTGGTGTAGAGAAGACAAAAGCATGAGCAAACAAGAGAACACTGTTGCTAGGATGCCAGCCCAGTGCCCAGTGCTCTACACAGTGCCAGCTGTACTGACACCCTCTGTGGAGCATAGACCACGGCTCCAAACTGCTACTTACAGGTAATTTTAAAGAAAGCTGCTCTTCTATGGTCATTCCATTTTCCAAATTGAAAAAAAAAAAAATGACATGAAGGAATGTTATAGAAACTTGTCCAAAGTCAAGAGTTAGAAAATCTGAGTCTATAATTCTGACAAATGTGACAATCATTCTTATTTTCCTCATTTTGTCAGTAGCAAAGGCTGCCATAACATTATGGCTCATATAAAATTCCAAATATGCCTAGTACTTGGGAGGCAGAGGCAGGTGGATCTCTATGAGTTTGAGACCAGCCTGGTCTTCAGAGTGAGTTCCAGGACAGCCAAAGTTGTTACACAGAAAACCCTGCCTTAAAAACCAAACCAAACCAAAACCAACCAGCCAACCAACCAACAAACCAACCAACCAACCAACCAACCCTCTACTTCCTCCCTCCTTCCCTCCTTCCCTCTTTCCCTCCCTCCCCCTCTCTCTCTCTCACACACACATACACATCACACACACACACACACACACACACACACACACACAGAGTGCAAGTGCACACAAGCACAGAGTATGCTCAGTTAGTAAAGGCACTTCGTACCAACACTGATGACCTTAGTTTAAGACCTGGGACAAACATGGTAGAAGGAGAACACTGATTCCTTCCTACAGGGTGCCCTCTGACACCCACATACACATTGTAGCATGTGCACGTCTATACAGATACAACACAAAAATAATTTAAAAATTCTAAATGCCATACTTTCACCTCATTTTACAGGTAAGAAGATGTGAACAGTTTTTGCCCGAGGTCAATATGTATCAGATCTTCCGTAAGGCTGATCATACCAGGTTTCTTCCCTGCTCTTTCTTGCTCCTTGCCACCATCATCTCTATGGTTATACGTGTGTGCAAGTATGAGGGGCCAAGTTTGGATCCCTACACCCATGTAAAAGCCACATGATGAGGAACATGCCTTTAACTTGTGTGGGGATGTGGAAACCAGAGAATCCGTCTAGCCAGACTATATAGCTATATTGATGGGTTCAAGGTTCAAAAAGAGACCCTTGTTCCCAAAAAAATAAGGCAGAGAATTACTGAGGATGACACCCTCTGTCAACATCTGGATTCTACATATACACACACTCCCAAACCATGTACATATGCTTTCATTCTCCCCACCCCTGCCTTTTATTCCACATGCTACTGAATGGCATGCTCTTTTCTTATCCTCCTATTCTGTAGATGTAGGCATGTAGACGCGGGAAGCTGAAGGCCTTGTTCAAGGTTAGCTAACACGAAGTGGGGTTGATGTTTGAAACCTGCACTGAGGTTCCACAGTGGTACCAACAACAGCGTCATTTCTGTTAAAATGATGGCATACACTTTTGTGGTCCGTACCACGTGTCAGGCATCCTATGTAATTATGTGGGATGGTGACTAAATTCATGTATCAGTTGAAGTATATTCCAGACGAGAACCAATACTTTAATTGGTAAACTGAGGATGCCGACTGCTTCCCACCCATCAGGTGGGCCCTCTCAGCTGTCGGTCTAAATAGAATAGGCTGGCTGACCTCCATGAACGGGAGGGACTCTTCCATCAGCTGCCTTGGGTCTTCATTTGCGTGATTGGCTACGCTGGGCTTTTAGGCTGCTGACTCTAAATGTAGATCTGGGACCCATGTTCATACCTCCACAACTATATGGACTAGATCCTTGAACTAAATGTTCTCCTTGTTTCTTGGTTTTACATATCCACTGATCCACTTCCCCGGAGAACCTTGGTGTACTACAGGCAGGTGCGATTATGAATTCCATTTAAAATACAATAAAAATGAGACCCAGAGATGCCTAGTGACTTGCTTCAAGCCATGCAATTGGTAAAATGTAGAGTTCTAAATGGGCAGCTGGCTGTTTTCTGGGATTATCTCCAAAGATGGTCTGTTGAGATCTTGGTCTTCTAAAAGCCACTTGTTTTAGAGTCTAGATGACCTAAAATCAGTCAGCTAACAGTGACATCTCTGGACCCTCCCTTTGCTAAATGATCATATGTTCCTCTGTGGGCTGTGGACCATTTCTAAATATGTGACAGATCAAAGAGACTCAATACCTTGCCTAACTGCAGGCATTGTTCTAGTTGGTTGAAGAATTCACAGAACACGTTTCACTTTCCATAAGTAGAGGCAACTCTCTTACCATGCTGCCCTCAGCCCTCTTGGGATAATTTGGTCTTCAAATACAAAATGTTTAAAGATAATTCAACATCATGGAATTTCTCCTTGGCTTTTCCTGCCTGCTAAAAAGCCCCAAAGCCTATGCATACTTATTTTCCAAACCTTTGAAGTCTTGCCCTGATTTCAGCAGTTCCGATGCTAACGTTCCTGCCTCCAAGTCTATCAGACCTTGCACAGGTGGGGAAATTCCTCTTGATGTCCATTCATTTCCCTTTTGCCTGCCTGACTTCTCCGAATACTGATGTCTCTTTGACCTATCCCAAGAATCTTTTCTTTTGGTGAGCCATCTTTCACATAATTTCAAAAAAAAAAATGACAAGAGGTCAGACAAAGGAAGCACCAAAACACGCCACAGTCCCAGGTATTGGGAAAAAAAGGCCCCGAGACTCAAACAGAAACACAATGGTTTTATTGTAGGAGGCTTCTGCAGCACAGAAGAAAGAAAATACATGGTTGGCAAGAGAGACGAAGAGAGTGCCATGCCTACCAAAGGCAAGCTGCCGAGGAAATAGTGTTTGCTTTGTATGCATTAACATAGGATCAAAGAATATTTCCCTGGGAGGTGTCATTGCCCACTCGCTTCCTGTTTATAGTTCAGCGTAAGAAAAGCTTTTAAATCCATTTGCTCCACCCCCGGGAGTTGCAAGGAGGAAGGTGCTGCCACTAAAGAAGATGGGTAGCTTCAAAGACAAGGGTAAGTCAGACAGTCTCATCTACGATTTCATCTAGGATCTCATCCACCATCCGATTCCCTGGCATAGCCTAGTCCTGCCCGATCTCCAGTGAGGGTTACCACAGCTGCTGTACCCTAGACAGTTCCTTGTGAGGAGCTTTCTCGGAGTCTTCTTTTCTTTAACATCTGCCACTAAGAAGGTGAAAGCCAAGGAACAAAACCATCCAGAAGCATGGGTTCCAAAGTATTCTACCAAAGACAGCAGGTCTTGCATCCAAGGGGTAATTTTTTTTTTTTGAAAAATCATTCATTTTTTTTTTAAAAATATTTGTGTACTGTGTATATGCACATGTGTGCGCACACACCAAAAGAGCCCAGAGGAGGGTATTGGATACGTTGGATCTATAATTACAGGCAGTTGTGAGCCATCTGATGGAGGTGTTAGGAACCAAACCCAGGTTACCCTGGAAGAGCAGCAAGTGCTCTGAATTCCAAAGCCATCTTTCCAGCCCTGTGGACTGATTTCTTGCAATCCACGCCCATGGCCAACGCAGGTCACTAAGGAAAACCAATCCAAATGTAGAGAGGGAAAAAAACCAAACCAAGACAAAACAAAACGACCCCCCCCCCCCACAACAACAACAAAACAGGATTCCAGACAATGAAATCTGAGGGTGAGCGGTCACTAGACCTTCCTTAGAGCATGTGCTGTCTTCCTTCTCTGCAGTCTGACTGTGTCCATTTCTGCCTCCCTGCATCCACTCCCTCACCCAACATCCTTGACTGTTTATATCTATTAACATCAAGCCAGTTATCACCTCAAAGGGAGAATAAAAGATAGTTTTTCCTTGAGTCACATATTAGTGACCATAGCCTGGGAACTCACTCAGATTTAAATTAACCAAAAACCATGTAACAATGAGTTAATACCTTAATAGATTTTTTGGTTGGTTGGTTTGTTTTTGTTTTGTTTTTTTATAGAAACAGAACAAAATAGAGGCCTGACACACTATGGCAACAGTAGGAAGGTGGGTCACAGCAAAGTAGGAAAATCTGTTATAAGCTCCAGAGCATCTGGAGAAGCCCCACATTTAACTCTGTGGATGCTCTTGATGTGTTAGTACATCCCCAAAGTTTTCTTCCAAAGAATGTCAGGCCGCACACAAAAGTGAGCAAAGAATGTTACTGAGGGGGTGTGATGGGTAGGGCTTTGTTGTCTTCCTGACCAAATCTGGAATCACTTGAGAGATATGCCATTGGGCAAATCTGGAATAAGCCACTGGGCATACCTATGATGACTTTCTCACTTACGTTCTTCCAAGTGGAAAGATCTACCTTCCATGCGAGCAGCACCTTCTGGGGGCAACTGAGATACAAGGGGATCCTGGGAAAAGCCTTTGCTTCTGTGTTGTTTCCTTCCAGTTAGCAAACTCATCTACCCTTCTGTTACTATCACAGCTATGATCTCTCACTGCTTCGGAGCTTTTTAGACTTCTCAGCTTTTTTAAAGCTTCCCATTTGGACTGCAGACCAGTGGCTCTCTAGGAATCCTCTAGGCCTTCAGCTCCACATTGGGACTGCTGAGGCATCCAGCCCTGTGGATGGAGCAGCTCCTGGGTTCTTGGCCTGTCAAGAGTGAAGATAACATTGCCAAGCTATCCAGACCATACAAACAACAACAACAAAGAAACACACACACACACACACACAGACACACACACACAGACACACACACAGACACACACACACACACAAAGAGCAGGAATGATGCTGAATTTTATTTCTCAACTGAAAGCTAGGTCACACTTGCAGAGGAGAGATGGTTCTGGAAATAACACCCAGCCATGATATCAACGTAGGCCGAGTCTGGCTTGATAATGACTGCTGAAAGCCACTCCGTCCCCAAGCTGCGTTTTTGAGGTTTCATCCTTGCCTTTCCTCTAAATAGGACCTTGCAGTGAGGAGGGGTAATGTCTGGCTCCAATACTAATCTTGTATTCATTCCAGTTGTACCTGCTAATGTCACCTGGCAGAGTCATAGCCATTCTGAGCCCCTCCCACCCATCCAAGTTTATTTACTGTGGCTATTTTACCAGCTATTGGCTCAACACACTCCACTCAAATATTCATCATTTAGCTCTCTGGGTAGATCGTATTTAATCAGCACAGGAGAGAAAATAGCATAATTATAGATGCCGGATGCCATTATACTCTGAAGAAATTAAACCCTGTCTCAAGCCGACCAGCAGTTGCTGTGATTGCATCACTGCTGGGGTTACACAGAGGTTAGTGGCCATTCGGGGCTAGCGGTACCTTGTAGGAAGCCTGACCCAGATGAGCCCCAAGAAGAGCCGCTCTTGCACATGGACATTTGTAGCATCAAAAACTCATCAAATGGCGGCAAGTAAATTAATCTTTTATTGTTCCAAGAATGTGATAAATGAGAGGGTAATAAAGCAAGGCTCCTGCATGGAAATGGAGGGGACAGTAAATAAATGGACCCAGAGAAGCTCAGTCCTGGGAGCTGATGAAGGGAATTCCCACTTCTGGCTTTTTTTTTTTTTTTTTCCCTAGAGCCCTTGCTGCTGGACCACTGGGGAATATCGACTATTAAGGAGAGGACATGCCACTGGGAGCATGTGAGCCCTCACAGGGAACCTTTCTAGCTGTGGAGGGTGTTCTTAAAACAGGTCAAACGAGAGGCACATATTAACCCTAGTCCTTCCCACAAGTAGACTCAATAGGTCTTCTATGCTGAAGTTTCCGGGTTGGGGATGCTAAGCGGTACTGGCTTGGGGAAAGTGGCAAGCAAGACTAACCAATCGTGTTATTCTGTCAGAGTGCTACCTGCCTTCTGCCGATTGGAGCAGGCTTCTGGGAAAAGCTGGAACTGTGGGGTCAGTGTCCTCTCAGTCTCCATGGCTCAGACTCTTCTGAAACATCTCCATGGATACCAGCCCTTGTCCAGATTGCAGAATGAGTCACCTTTTGTCTCATGACGCAGCATCTCTCCCTTGGACCTAAACCCTTGGTCAGCTGCTCCATCCACTGCAGAATGCAGTTGGTAAGAATTCAGAAGTGTCCAAAGATGCAATTAAGCTTTTCTTATTACTGTTGAGTGACTGGTTTTCCTCCCATCTCAACATTTGATTTTTTTTTTTTTTGACTAATAATGCTTTTGAGGTTTGGATAAGTAACTAAGAGGAAGGCTAACTCCTCCTCGTCCATCCTGCTGCAGACAATTAAGAAACCTCAAAGTAATTTTTGAAAATGTCAGCGTCTCATTTAGCAAAAGGATAAATAATAAATGAAGCGTAATCACTGTCCTGTACTGGTGGTACAGCTTCGCGGTGTCATTAGTAAACTAACGGTATAATATCTTTGTGTCACAGTTTAATTATATCATGTAATTAGTTTCAGCAATGGATTGCATGGAGTCAGGCCCCCTGAGCTAAACAAAAGGAAATAGAAGTTTCAGTGGCCTGCATAAATCAATTATGAAAGTGTCCTTCGTTATTTGAAGCTTGTTTGCTGTAATTTTATGCACCGGGCTGAGCTGAACTGGTCGCTCTTGCCATGAAGGGCAGTTCACCCCACCCAGCGCTTGCCTGTAGCTGAGCCTGCAGTGGGGCCCACACACAGCCTGGCTGGTCAACGTGTTTGTCAGGCAACTTGGCGGTCAATGCGTGGCAGGGCCAGGAGCTGAAAAGGAGGGGAGCTTCAGAGGGTGGGGACAAAGGGGCAAACCAGGCCTGGGACAGGTAATAGATGTACCATGTGCACGTGAGCAGGAAATCAAATGGGAAAAGATGTGAGAGCCTGGAAGAATGATGCTTTCTGTTTCCCCGAACAAAGATGAGAAGGTTAGGAGCATCAAAGGCCAAGTAAAATTGATGAATATGGGCAGGCAGACTTGGTACCGTCCTTTATCATCTGTCCTTTCAACATCCTGGATCTCCCCACGAGGTCGCAATGAGAACTGGCACGGGTTACTTGGCAATAGGGAATGGGAAAGGAGAATCCACATCTTTAATTGGGTCTAATTCAGGTCCTACGGAGCTCGGGAACTGTCAAGGGCTTCTGAGCAGCATCAAGGGCTAGCTGTGGTCACCAGGCCTGGATGGGAGAGTCATGAGTCCCGCTGGGGAAAGCTAAGAAGAAACTCAGGGGCGGAGGGTGGGTTAAGTCCAAATGCCACCAATATGTGTGATCGTCTCTTTTTTGATCAAACTGTAAGGCATGGCAGAGAGTGGGGGTGGGCCCCACATTCAAAGTCCTCATCAAGTCATCTTTGAAATGAAGCCTAGTGCCACGCTGGCCTCTCTGTTTATACAACAATTTACAGGTTTAAACGAAACCCCGCTTGAAAAAGCAGACTGAATTGTGAGCACTTCAGCAAATTTAACAAAAGAAAGAGCACAGGCAAGGAAAAGAGAGAGAGAGGGAGAGAGACAGAGACACACAGAGAGAGAGGGGGGAAAAAGGTCCAGTCCTTAGACTGGTGTGCTGCAATCTGGCTGGTTGCTATGGTGACATGATGGCTTGTTCACATGGCAACATACCTTAGGTCCACTATTAAAATGATGAGAGTGAACTCGGTTGCATTAAGGAGAGTGTGCTGTATGCTAAAGCAAGTCTTTATCTCCAGAGAGTGCTGGACAGAGACTAGCATCCAGTACAAATGAGTCAGGGAGGAGGTGGAAAAGGTTGGGGGTCTGGGGGGAAATCACAGGAATACAATAACCATGAAAAGAAAGATCCTCAGCTCTGTATCTCAATTGAGGGCCTGGGATTCATAAGGTGGACAATGAGTTTGCTTTGCTACAGAATTCATTGTCCAAATTGGCCCATCAGGCTAATGACCCCTTATTTAAAAAACATGTTCCAAATGAGCCTGCTATATACCTTGGTTGTAGCAACATCCGCAGTAAACTAAACCCACCCAACCCATAGGCTGCTGTAGCGAATAACGGAGCGATTGCCACTTAAATAAAACACTCTCATAACAACGAGGGTGGCAAATTACACAGCATTTATTTATTAAATACAAAAGTCCATTGACAGCCGCACATCTACATCCTATTACACAAGAGCTGGCAAGGAGCATTTCCTTTGGAAATCTGGATTCATGTTCCCTTGAACACAGTGACAATTTTTCCTCCTACAGACGCTGAGAGGGTGGTGATAATTCTGTAGATATTATCCCGACAGCCTTTCCTGCTACCCATGCTGCCATTCTTCTGGCATTTAGCAGCCAATGCTGTGGCATACATAAGCAGCTAGGAATTACAGGGATATATCGTCCCATGGTGGGGTTCAGGTAATATCACAAACCATCTGTGGGATGCCTAAACTCCTGGAGTTCTTTCTCCACTACAACTCATTCTGAGCGCCCTTCCCCTCTCTCCTTGGCTGGCTGAGCTTTACTTGATTATCTTATTAACATAACGTGAAGAGAAGCCTTTCTAAGCCACACATCCCCAAGTTTGAAGACAGGGCTGAATACGAGTTTGGCATCTCCAGGTATTTTGATGGCAACTACCTAAGAAGCCAGAGCATTCAATTTGACATCCACTGTTGACTTGCCTACTTTGCACCAATGTTCTGGATAGAAGCTGTGCTTCAGCTGTCCTGACATAGAAGAGCAGGGGCCCTGAGGCCCCCTGAAGAGCTGGAGCCCTAGGATGGAGAGGCAATCTGGACCACTCATGAACATCTTCCTTCCACCTCTAACTTGACATTACTCCTGAGTCATAGGCTCAAAGCATTGAGTCCTGATAGTTGGTAGGGATCCAGGCTTTGGGACTGTTTTTGTGACACCATAAAACAATCTCAATGTGAAAGAACCAGGGTATCTCAGGTTAGGAGCTTGAACTTACAGCAAAGCTTGGCTCTGACTCTGCATAGTTGAGTCACCTCACTGAGTGTCAGTTTTCTGATTTGAAAAGTTGAGACATAGAACTAGTTAATTGGAATGAGTTCGTCCCCTTGAACTTCCAGGAAACTGAGGTAACAGTAGAAAGGATGGCTACTTAATCCAAGGCATAAATATTTTATTAATTATTGTCATTCCTTGTGGATCCAGCCAATCTGTGGCAAGCAATGCTGTCCCCTCTCCCCCACCCTGTCCTGTAACTTCAACAGTAATGAAAGCATAATCTTAACTATTTTAGGAGAATCAAGGGAAGGGCACAGCTTAGATGTACTTATTATAGAAACTTCTTCCCTAGATTCTGCTGAAAAGCAGGCCTGGGATAAAGATTAACTTCACTCCTTTTTTTTTTTTTTTCCCCCTAAATGAATTTTCTTTTGTTTTATGTTTTGAGTACTGACAAAATACCAGCTTCATCTCTCTCTCTCAAATGATAAGAAAGCTTCTTTTATGTATCATAAATTCCAGATAGACAAGTGATAGATAGATGACATATAGATAGATAAATAGTTAGATAGATAGACAGAGACATATGCAGAGACAGAGAGGCAGAAATCGAGCTTGGGAGAGACAGGGCAGGCACACTTAGGGTGTCTGTCAATTTTCCATGGCAGTCACACTCATGTTCACGCCTAAGGATGAGGATAACTACAAAGTGTGCAGAATTGTTGAGCACACAAAAATCCCAGAGGTAGAGGCATTAAATAAAACTCATGATTTCCCAACCGGAAGGCATCAAAGCCCAGCCCTCAGTTCATGGGTCTTCCTCTGTTCAATCTGACTACACTGGATAAACAGGCACCACACCATGAGCCCCACAAACAGCCCACAGACAAAGCATGGGTGTGTCCTTGCCTACCTGGTCCACCAGCCTGGCAGAAATAATACAGACATGAGGCATACAGAATCACCTGATAAGAGAGAAGGTAGCAGAGTCTTCATGAGTAGCTTTTATAGCTTAGGATACATTTTATACACTTTATGGTAAGGGAGCTTGGTTAAAATAAATGCTCTGATTTAAAAGGGCCATAAGAGAACAATAGAGTTGTTGGGTTTCAGATAGGATGGTGATGGAAAGATGCTTCCTTGTGATATGGAAACCTGGACAGGAAATTTAGAAAGTGTTTGGTTATCACTGTAGAACAAGCACAGGAATGACCTCTATGCTGTGTGCAGAGTCGCTTTGACACTCTAGTCCTCTCCAACAGCCTCAGAATTCAGATGTACTTCTTAGGACAAACCAAAAAGCACTGAACTGCTCACATGCTTAGGCTCATGTTGACAGCTCCAGCTACTCAGCATCCCGCTTCACAGACCACATAGGAGCTGCTCTCATATCACTGCAACAACAATATGCCTGATATAAACAAGTCGGGAGGAGAAATTTGTTTGGGATTATGGTTTCAGAGAGTTCAGTCCATGGTTGCTCGACCCTGTGTACATCATGGGAACAAGGATGAGTTGCAGAGGAGAACCTTTCACTTAACGCCCAACAGAAAACAGAGAGAGCAACAGGAAATGCCACCTGGATAATAGACAATTAAGGATCCATCTCATTAACCTACTTCAGGGAGGCCCTTTTCCTGAAGTGCCAATGACCTCTTTAAAAAGGCATTTAAGACACAAACTTTGGAGACATTTTATATTCAAGCCATACATACCATAAAAACATGTCTGAATAGGAGCCCACCCCTTTGCTGAACACCTATTCATAACCATAGAATCTCACCGTAGACACTAAGAACTGCAAAAGAAGAACATGCCCCCTGCTATGCAGCTTGTAATTTAGTTGAAAAATAAGAAAGCTATACCTGAAAATTAAATTATTCAGCAGACAAGGTCCCCAAGTAACTTAGATCAGAGGCTGATGAACCATAAGTCTGGTAGGGATTTTCTTTTTTGTAAATAAAGCTTTATTGAAATATAGCTATATGTTTTTGCTGACACCCCATCTATGGATAATTTCTTTCTATAACAGAAAGTTGTTATATGCAATGGAACATATGCAATGACTAGTTGGATGACAGATTATACAGCTCATTTGAAATATTTAGCATCTGGCCTTTCGCTAGTACATTGTTCCAACCCAGAGTCTAGATGTTCTAGGATTAGAAAGAGAGTAATCATGGTAGTTAGTGAGATCATGGAAAGAACGGTGTGCTGTAGGGCCTGGATTATCCAGGACACACCAAGAAGAATGGGAAGGGAATTCTTAGTGGTGGTGGCAGAAGTAGTGAGTGTACAATAGAGTGAGCAGAGAGCAGAGGGAAGAGGCACCAACCTTGCTTGTAGACTACGAAGGAAATCACTTGGTTAGAACTCCCCCTTGCATTCCAGAGCATCTGGCAGGAAGGACTGTTAGAGAGCATGAAACAAACCAAGCATGCAGATTCCTAAAGCTGAGGAAGGCAGCCTTTCAAGGAGTGAAGGAGCCCAGAAGTAGCTGATGCTATCATTCAGCAGGACAAGGGAGCAGAGGCAAGGCAGGAAAAGAACATAAATAAGCAGAAGCAGTCAGTGTGAGTGGTTTGAGTAAATGGTCAAGCCAATAACAGAATTCTCCAGCTTAAGATTGCATATCTTTGGTAAAAAGAATGAAAAACGGGAAGAGGATGTTTTGGGAGCTAGAAAATAAGAAGATAGGAAGAGGGAAGGACATCGCTTACCTATAAACCCAGAGAAAACTTAGAGAGATCAAGTAGATGTTTTGGGTGGAACTGTCAATAAGTAGGGCAATGAGTCCTAGATGACCTCCTTCATTTAATAAATGACACCCATGACAAGCATGGATAACGAAGCTATCTGGAGTCAAGAGTTGGACAAATAGAAGTCCTTTAAGTGACAGCATCGCTCAATGGGGTCTTTGGTTTGCCACCTTGAAGGAATCTTTTAGCAGGGGTTCACGCATGTGATAGAGGCACTTCAGGTGGGCAGTGACTTGGAATGATCTAGTCCAGTGCTCCAAGATGGGTGCATTTATAATATGTGTGATCATAGCAGCCAAGAAACAAGGATTCTAGCCTGGATCTCATAGACTTGAATGTTTTCAACCATTGTTGCTGTTCTTGAGGGTCAAGAGGCTTAATCTTGAATCAATGAGTGTTGGTGTGTTTTTCTGTTCTAAGCTTGTTGAACCGACCCTTGATAATGGTAGGCATTACTATAACTTAGAATTCTCTTCTATATCTAGATGCTTAAGAGCTGCATTTTTCTATTTACTTTGAATTAAGATGTGGCTGGAAATTTGATTTGGCCAAGGAAATGAGCAAAGGGTGAGCCATGTCACCTGTGGGCTGGATATTTACTTTTCTGTGGACCCTCTGAGTTCTCTGGCCCTGATGTAGCAAAAATGGAGGTGAGTTTATGCAGAAATGCCAGGAGCAAGAATTGCTAAGCATGGAGGAAAATGACCGAAAGGAGTTGCTTGGAGCCTCAGCGGACCCTGAGTGGGAGAGATGCTAAGGACTGAACCATGCCTCTCTCCTCAGCTCCCTTACTGAACCCTTTCACCCAAATGTATAATGACATACCCAGAATGTCATTTGGAGACAGCATTTTAAAGACATAAATATTTTAATTAAAAAAATCAGAACAATGTACTTTTATAAAAAAAAAAAAAAAGAAACCTAGATACTCAAATAGATACCACAGATGTGCACATTCAGAAGAAAGACCACACAAGAACACAGGTGAGATGGCCACCTATAAGCTGAGGATCTGGGTCTTAGGAGAACCTAAATCTGGTGACATCATGACATTGGACTTCAGCCTTCAGAACTGTGCAAAAACGGATTTCTTTTGCTATGGTATTTTGTTCTAAAAACTCCAGTAAGATAACATAAGAGATAAAACTTTATTCCCTGTCAAATCACTCCAATGTAGGATATGCTTGTTAGAATGGTGCCACCTTCTTTGCCCACAATACAAGATCCTTTAGGGTCATTGGCAGAAACAAGCTTGCTAAACTCAGGGCATTGGAGGAGGCAGGCTGATTGCAAGTGATGGAAAGTCTGGAAGCAGAAGACGACTCAAGACTAGCATAAAGCCCTTGATTAGCTTGGGCTTGTAATAAAGACGGAGACAATGTAGAATGCAGGACAATGACAAATCGCATAGAGGTCACAGGCTAGGAATCTGGACTCAGTTTATATACTACCAAGAAGTACTTCACGACTGTAAGGAACTAACAGGTTCTGACTAGTTTCTGAGTTGTTTCTAAGGATCAGTGGGTCTTGTGTATATAGACAGCTGTCAGAAGGGGAAAAAAAGCAAGAACCCTTCCTCAAGGCAGAGGATAGACCCTCAAAATAGGCAGCAGAGAAGTAGGTGGATTTCGTCAGCTTCTCCCTTAAGGAACCATAAATGTTCATTGCAGGTATACTGGTAATCCCATAGTTATATTCACAGTGTTTGTTATGAGAAGATGTCAGAATTTGGACCAGAAGGATGATGTCAGTTTTGTGGAAAATTGTGGAAGGAAATTACATGGTAGTTTCTACAGAGGAAAATTATCAACTAGCGTGCGCCTAAGAGCTTTCAGATGGCATGGAGAAGAAAGTATAGTGAAGGAAACGCTCACTGATTTGAGGATAGGTGTGACACTAGCCCATTGTCAACATCACTTTCAGTGAGGTTTCAGGAGGTATGGAACTCAGTGAGACCGAAGTCTCTGATTTCACATCTGCTAGCAGAAACTGCAGAATTTCTGGAGAAGAGACTCTTGAAAATAGAAAGGTCCTGAGTGTGGGAACTGACTCAGAAAGAACAGTCATGTAGCCCATAGTTTTAAGCACAAATTTTGTGATACCCTAGAGTGCTTCAGGTTATCATAAGGAACATGCGTAGTTTTCTTTTGATCACTTATATTCTAAAAAGCAAATTGAGAAAGCCATAAAATTAAAAGATTAAAAATCTCATGTGTATATAGTGTCTTTGGAATTTGCAAGTACTTTCATACATATTATGTCTCGTTTGTCTGTTTCTCTACTTCTCTGGCTGCTAGTAGAGAATGAATTAAGGAAAGGAAGAAAAAATAAAACAAACCAAAAACCAATAATAAGCCAGACAGTTGGCTACATGAGAGTTCAGTCTAGGATGGTATCTTGGGAATGGAGAATAATGGATCAGTACTTTAGTATCATATATCTCACACTTGCTAATTTATAAATCCAATAAACTTTTATGGGAATTTACTGTAGTATGGACATGGTGCTAGGTTCTGAGTACTTAGAAATTCTGTTTACTCAAATTGCTTAAAGTGTGTGTGGGAAATGCAGAGACGGTTGTGCAAACAAACAGCCATGGCCTGGTAAGATCATGATTCTAATTAAGATGTAATCTAGAGGGCTGAAGAGATAGCTCAGCGGGTAAGAGAACTGGCTTTTCTTTCACAGGACCAGGTTTGATTCCCAGAATCAGATCATATGGCAATTCACAATCATCTGTAACTTCAGTCCCAGAGAATCTACCACCCTCTTCTGGCCTCCATGGGCAGTAGGCATGCACATGGTACAGAGGCATACACACAGACCAAATGTCTACATACATAAAATAAAATATTTTAAAAGTTGACTAGAAACTGAGTGATGGCTCAGAATTTTAACATAGCATGAGGCCTGGAGTTTAGAGCCATAGGAACCCACATAAAATGTCTGGTGGGCACAGTAGCTTGACTGGAATTCAAGTCCAAAAAGGTGAAGATAGGGGATCCCCAGAGCAAGCTGGCTAGCAAGACTGCCTATATTGATCAGGTCTGGGTTTGATTGAAAGTTTCTGCTTCAATGAAAAAGAGATTGAGAGTGATTCTTGATATTAACCTTGGGCCTCCACATTCCATGTGTGTATACATGCTCACACAAAAACATGCATATACAAATACATACTACACAACCAATCATAAAAAAGAAAAAATGAACTAGGTACCTCAGAAATTCAGAGAAGCCATTCAGTAGAGAAAGGGCATCTACAAAAGGCATGAGAAGATGAGAAGGGATTATTCTGAAAAAAATAAATGTGGGAGAGACAGGCAGAAGGCCAGTGTAAACAGAAGTGCTTACGTCCCAGAGTTAGCTGCTCACTCCAACACTACAAAGACTAGAGCAGAGGGTGCTGAAGAGATGTCCCAGAAGCACATCGTCAAAATCTCATGATTGTGTAAAGAAGTCGGTGTTTGTTTCTCAAGGCTTTGCTCGCAAGATTTCTCCCCAATGCTGAAAGGGTCAGGGCTTTGGTTTTTTTCTTGGGTCATGATGCTCAAATGCTTGTATTCCTTTTTGGAAACCATATTCTAGTAAGAATTTGTGCTCTCTCTCTCTATCTCTGTTCTGAGTATTCACTGTGTTCCCTCATCTCCTTGGGAAATAGAAAGGTGACTTATGGCTTGCAGCTCATTTCCAGGCCAAGCTGGACACTGTTTCTGCTGCTGAGTTCTACCTGTCACTGAGGCAACTGCTTGTCTCAGAAGACCAGGTAGGTGACAGCTTTCTTAAATACCTTCTCTCTCTCTCATCCAAACAATCTGTTCATCCAAACAATCTGTCTCTGCTCTGACCTAGCTATTTCAGAAGGAGTTTCAGGTCTGCCATGTTGAAAACAATGATGGCCTATGGTTTGGTCTAAGAACAGGCTTCCACCCTTCTCTTGTGACAGTTACTTAGACTAACATGTTTTCTTTCGAAGGTGGCACCTAGCAGGAGAATTCATGATGACCCAAAAGAATCTAGACTGGACTTCCCCTTCTTAAAGACTCAACAGAGTCCAGCAAGATACAGCAAGATTCTTGCCTCTCTGCTCAAGAACACTGCCTTAATGTCAGCCTTTAGTCTAGTGAGTGGGTACCTTGGGTGCTAAACTGTCCTGGAGTAGGGTCTTCGTCATGGATAACCGGGGAAACCCTATATGTTTTTCAGATGTGGCTTAACTGGGTTTTGTGTACATGGATAGTTTTTTTTTTTTTCTTTCATTCTGTTATCCCTGACTTTTAGAACCTGATGTTCTTGCCAGCATGGAATGTTCTAATTCCCCACAGATTTATAAAACCCCAGAGAATAGATTGTTCAGGAGTAGGGTAAACATAGAGTCACACTAAGTAGATTTCTCTACTGTAGCAAGGGACAGCATCTAGCTGGCATCCTGAGCCTAGTTTACCACTTCCATATGCTGCATTTTTACTTTTAAAGGTAGAGTGATTCAGGATCTCTTAAATAATGGCATTTTTGCAACTCAATAAACAAACAAGGCCCCTTAAAAGAGCCCTGGACCCATCTTTAGTATATACTGTTATTAATGAATGGTACTAGGTATATCAGGACAGCAAGCTAAGTAGAAGCAGGATATACGGCAAGTTCACAGAAACACACTTCTTCCACAGGTTCCTGGTAGATATGGGTGAATGCTACCAAGTCCAAGAGAAGCATTCTCTGTATTCAATAAGGAAAACAGCATCCCACTCATGACCACAATCCACGAAGTCCAAAATAACCATCATTATAAAGACTCTACAGTATATGTTATGACTCAGCTCTGGTTGATTCAGCTACCACAAATGGATGGTGATATCGGTATTATTCTTATCCCTGTTTTAGACATGGGGAAAGGGGTTCAGCCCATATGGATAGAAATTTTAAATCCTGAGACAACAGTGTAGTTATGCCCAAATCCACAGTGTTGTCAATCTGCCACCCAGTGAAACATAGACAAGCCACATACATACAGCATGACATGGAACTGAGAGGGGATTGGCAATAGAATTAAAGATAAATGCTCCTAAGTGTAAAATGTGGGTGATGCTGACCTGTCTATTCTGTATGAAAACATTACATTTGTTCCTTTAAATAGATCAACAAGGGAGAGGTGGAAAGCAAACACTTTATATTCATGATGTGTGCAAAAGTCCTTCTTCCCAAGTGGTCAGCGCAAATCCATGTTGCTTCCCCCTCTTCTGCGGTGACTTAGCACACAGATGGACCGCTCCAGCCTCTCCATGTTTGTGACACCCCCGTTAGTTTGTTGTCTGCCAGAACTGATGTTGAGGGGTGAATTCAGACTTGCCTGGCCAGTTTTCATTGCCTCCTTTCTTCTTAATTAAAGTCAGCTTATTTGATTGAGTTTCCAAACAAGTGTATAATTCAAATAACCCTTTCCCAAAGGGTAGAAAAGGAGGTCTTGCTCTTCTGTTTTGATTTCTAAATTTCAGGATGGTGTGTACTAGATTCATCTCAGGTGCTTCATCCCTGATTTCACCGTCCATCATGTTTTTAGCAAGTGGTTGCTCTTTGCAAGAGAGAGTCCCCAGTGTTCCCAGGATTTTGGGTGGCGCGGGCGGTGCAGATGAAAGCTTTCTACCCAGCTTGCTTGTGTCGACTATATTTTCAAGTTTCTCTTCAATGATGGAGTTGTTTCTTAGCATCTTGTGCGCTTAGCCATTTAATTAAAGCAATCCATATTGAATTCATGTCCAGATGCCTTGACCGGCCGAGCCAGATCCTCATTGGCATGCCAGCTGCTCAAAGAGGAACAGGGCCCCTTGCATACTAATCAGTGGAGGAGGCGGTGATTCATCAGCCCATGATACCGCTCCAGCATCTACAAGCACTTATGACATGTAATTGGTGGTGCATAAGCAAGCCAGGCCACATTAAAAACCCCACAGATAGTCAGAGATAAAAATTAATGACTTTTGCTTTGTGTAATCCTGCATGCATTGGTGGGTAAGGGAGGGGGGTTGGGATTAATGGGCAAATCTAAGTAGGCATCAAGGAACAAAGGCTTTCTCGGCCTTGTTTACATATCGAACAATAAAAAACACAAGTGACAAGTTATGGGAAAGGCGAGTGTGAATTTTCGGCACGAGTGAGTTGAAAGACTGCTTGCAGTTTATTATGGAATCCAAATTTCCATATTCATTATTCCAAAACAAACGTCCTCAGTGGGCTCTTCTAGGACGATGGTCTGAAGCCGTTGTTATTCGTCTTTCACTGAGGCTGAGGTTGTCATGATTAGGACTGGGCTGTGCTCACTCTTCATGGCATGCTCCAGCTACTCAGGGACACAATGCAAACCTTTGACAAGCCCAGAGGAATGTAACAGGGATCAAGTAGGGTCACCCTAAGCAGGCACTCACAAGCAAGCAGCGGAAGGAGCCCCACATTCAGGACTGGATGGGGAAAGAGAAAGAGTCTTGAGCCTCCTACTGATGGGCCAGGGAAATAGCCTGGGTGGCCTAGGAAGTGGCTGATGACTGGGGAGAGAAGAAAGGCAAGCGGAAGCAGCGAATGAAGTGGCTGTCATAGCTAACCTGTGTGGCTTAATGGAGCTGGTTACTGGGGTGATACAAGTCAAAGCTCTGTATAACAGGGATATTAAAAGGGGATTCAATTGATGACAAGTGGGGTGGAGGGTAACACCAAAAGCATGTTTGTTAGTGGCTAACGCAGTTAGGGCAGTGATTCCCAGATACGTCGGAAATCTACTGCATGGAGTATTGTGTGGGACATGGGGTAAACGTCAGTGTCTGATAGACAGGAGAAGCCATGGTTGTTATTGAAGGGGCTTCTTGAAGATGGATGACATAATAGAAATCTGCTGATGGGGTTGGAACAGGGAATAGCTTGTGAGTCCGTGGGAGGCTGCGGGATAAGTTTAGCTAACAGGATCATTGGATAAAGCGGCACAAGGATATGTGGGTGCCAGAATTAGGGGAGAGGCTGGGTCATCATTAAATATTTATGAATGTGGTTTGAGGAAGGAGAGGGAGATAATTAAAGATACACTCTAGGATAATAGGCTCGGGACATGCTGTTCCCCCTATTTCTTGTCTTTGTCTCTCCTGAAAGGATAGCAGATCAATCTCAGGGTCACAGGTATGCCTCACCCTGTTCATGCCTTTGGATTTATTCTGACAAATATCCATATTCATACTTTTTATTGCTGGTCATGGAGTACATCAGTTACCTTGTTAACTGCACCAAAGGCTGGACATATAGAAAGAGTACCCAACAGCAGAAACTGTGCAGGAGAAATAACTGAGAAAAGCACATTTAGTATCCCTCAGTGGGTCAAGAGCAATGTCTGGAGCTGAGCCATCCCTGGCCGCCTTCCTGATACTCCCTCTTCTTCTGTCCTCACATAACAAAATCTATTGTCTGGTCTGTTTGAAAATCCTGTTCCCTGTGTTATTCTCATGAGCACCACAGTGTTCCCATGGGTTGTGCTTGTGATAAAAAACATCTGGAGGTTATTTCAGTTCTGCTGATACCCTAGGTCTTGGGGCTTTCTCTAGAAGATCATGACCTACTGGTAGAGGACATCCAAAGGAAATGCATGTAAATCTTGCTCCGTTATATTGACCTGAGACTTAATATTATATACCAATGTTGAGATTTCAGAACAATATGGAGATGGATTTAAAATAATGACATTTATGCTTAATAATATGCATATGAGATCTGGGGAACACTTCCATAATTGGATCCTTGATCTGCACTGGTGCCCTTGACCTACAAGAGGGAAGCCAGGGTCACATAGGAGCAGAGTTGGTAACTCAGTGGTTAAAAGTGGTTAAAATCACATAGCAAAAGTTATATAAAGACAAGGAAACAATAAAATATGAGATTCTTCTGCTAAGATTTAACTCTATGCCTTCTGCCAAGTGTCTAAGGACAATCTGTGTTTTGTAAAACCCAAGGAGTCTGGAATACATGCACATCTTGTTTGGCTTGAGGATCCATCCCACGGAAAGCCTGGACAGGAGACAGTTACAGATAAAACAAAACAAATCCAAAAACCTGCAGATTAAAATCAGATCGAAGAGATTTGGAAATTGGGGAAAATTAGAGCTGTTAGATCTATCTACCTCTATCTATCTATCTATCTATCTATCTATCTATCTATCTATCTATCTGTCTGTCTGTCTGTCTGTCTGTCTGTCTGTCTGTCTGCCTGCCTGCCTGCCTGCCTGTCTGTCTGTCTGTCTGCCTGCCTGCCTGCCTGCCTGCCTGCCTGTCTATCTAAGAAATCATTGTATACAATAAAGAATATATATGGGGGCAGGAAAACTCTATAATCTTTTATTCAGCATTGAAGAAGAGGGATTAAATCCAAGCAATTGGTAATTAAGTCACATAGATAATGTGGGGAGCCTAAGTTGTTCCTTCTTCCCGAGAGAGTGAATCAGGAGATATATAGATGAACCCTTCTCATCAGCTGACGTGAAGTCAAAAAAAAAAAAAAAAAAAAAAAAAAAGACTGAGTATCTTCTGGGTAACATACACAGAAAATTAGCTTCACTTCTCACCACTTTTAATTTTGTTTCCAAACTAGACCTTCTTTGAAGTTTCCTTGAAACTTTTGATATGGTCAAGACTGGGGCATTGACTACTATTTAAGAGTCTACTGGATGGATCTATTTGGCTAGAAAATGTTTAGTTGGTCCTGAAACAGATCAAAGCCACAGACAACAGTGACAGGGCAGTGTTACTGAGAAATGCTAGGTAAGATCTCTACACAAGAGCTTGTGGGGGTCTGTGGGTATTCAGTGGAGACTCTGTGGTGGTCAGAGCCCAAACAAAGGAAAACTGACACACAAAGAAATGAGTTGTTTTCAGAACCCAAATTTACAAGAAACCCAGAAGGAAACATTGCCTGTCCTCACCCTGCCTCTGTTTTCTTTCTCTCATCTTCCCGTCCTATTTCCTCTACACATATTTACAAAATATTTTTAACAGGGAAAGAGTAAAAATGTATGTGATGGCCACTGGGGTCCCGATGATGCCATTAATTTGGAAATACTGAGCTGATAGAAACAGAATGAAGTGGCCAGGAACAGTGATGAAAGTATAAGGTGCGGAAGGTGTCTGGCTTTCCAGAGAGGATAACAGGGACCCCACACCATGAGTTGAATGTAAAAGGGAAGGAAGGGGAGACGGATGGTCACGGGGAGGGGGTGACTTAAAGCCCAAGAGAAACCCAGCAGGGAAAGTTGTAGAAAGAGGTGAGTGAGGTCTCTGGAAGTTTCCCCCTATGTAGGAAATAGAAGGTGGGCTTTTTCACTTCCTGATCTGTAGTGGGACCATGTTTTGGTACATTGTGAATATCTGCTCCTCTTACTGGTTTAATGAAAAGCTGATTGGCCAGAAGGCAGACAGGAAGTGTGGGTGGGCCTACCAGACAAGGAAAACACTGGGAGCAGGAAAAGCAGAAAAGAGATGCTGGAGAGACACCAGAGAAGCCAGCAGATGCAGAGGACATCTATGCTGCTCTGAGAAAAGGTACTGAGCCTCATGGCTGAATAGGATAAGAATCATGGGTTAGTTGTAGAGCAAGAGCTAGCTAGCAATATGCCAGAGTCATAGGCTGATCAGCATAAGATTAATATAAGCAGCTGTGTGGGACTGCGAGTTTGGGTGTCTGGAGCACAAGCCAGAAAGGACAGAAACATAAAACAACACTGATCAGTGGCAGGGGGTCTGGTTTCTCATACCTACTAGGTGACATCTTCACTTCGCATTGCTAAGTGGGCCTGCGTGGCACACATAAAAACAAACTTGGATGAGCTGAGAGCTGAGGAAGAGGTGGAGAAAACAGAGCTGTGTTCTCCAGGCAGAAGGAGGAATGAGGGACCAAAGGTCAGCTGCCAGAGAAGCACAGTAGAAAACAGGAGGCCACCGAGGGTCCTCAGCAACATCTATGCCTCTCCATCATGAATGAGCTCATAGGATGAGAAGGAAGAAGGGGCTGTTGAGTGAACTGACCCGTGAGAGGACTGTTTTCTTGGCGTAGGAACAGAGTGCCGACAGCAGGGGTTAAGGAGTAATGGGATGCTAGGGGCTTATGGGCAGTAAGAGGAGAAAATGCATTAACTAATCCTAAATGCCGAGGACAAACTGAATAATGAACTCAGAGGCAGGAATGAAGTGCAGCTTTGCCTCCAGGAGACCACTTCATCCTGGGAAGTTAAGGAGATGGGGACCTGGTGCCTTCCTTTGGTCAGTTTCCTATCCCCACAGCTCCTAAGGTGGAGAGCAGCCATTGTTCCGCCCAGGCCTCAAAGGGCCTGTGAGTGGCTACTCACAGTCACTTGCCTTTGTGCTTGGAAAGATTAGAACTGAGGAGCCGGGCTCAAGAGGCTGGGAACAGAGGCGGACATAAGTGGAAGGCCTCTGGCTTGCCAAGTTTGAGCCCCCTCCCCTTCCTGTTTTCGGTCTTGTGATCTTCTTTCAGCTGGATGAGGGGGATCTCTTTCTCTCCTCCTTAGAAAATGAGCACTTTCCCAGTCTGCTTGACACAAGAACTTCCTTTGTTCAACTCTAACGTTAACGTCTTGTTTTGTTCCTGAGTTTGTGTGTGTGTGTGTGTGTGTAAATGAGACCCCCCAGACCAACATAAATTCAGCATCCCTCTTCACAACACAGTCAAAAACATTTAAGAGCATATGCAACTCGTAGGCATAAAACCAAGGGTTACGCGATAAAGCCATGGCTTCAAATATCTCATGTATTTTTCAGGAAATCAAAGAAATAAATGAATCACTCCATTTTCCTAATTTAATAAGGTTCATTCTTTTAAGAAAAAGATGTCAAACTATTATAGTGTTAACATTAATATTTACCAAATCGTAATGGGTAGACCTTGTGTTTTTCTTTTAAGTCAAAGAAATCAATCAAAAAAAAATAATGCTCCCTATGACTTCAAAATTTCCAGAAATTTTATAATGCTGAATTCAACAAATACTAGAACAAATCCAAGATGAAAAGAGACAGAACTAGGAGAGATGGCTCCATGGGTAAAATGCTTGTGCAAACTTGAGGACTTGATAGTTATTTAAAGCCGGACATGAAAGCCCGTGTCTGCAACACCAGTGTTGGGGTCCAGAGGCAGAAGGATCTTTGGAACTTGCTGACTAGCCAGACTATCATAAATAATGGTCTACAGGTTCAACAAGAGACCTTGTCTCAAAAGTAAGATGATAAGCAATCAATGCAGAAACCTGATGTCAGCCTCTGACAGTCATGGACGAACATACCTATACATACATGCATGCATACACCAGAATGCACAAAACAAACGAATAAACAAAACATTTGTTTAAAGGACTAACTGCTCAGTCTTTGTAACTTTTCTGAATTTGTCTAGTATTGCAAAGGAGCAATTTCATCTCTAGAATATTTTCTTGTTGAAAAAATCGAAAAAAGGCGATTGATGGACTTAAGGTACTGATACAATCATCAAAGCTAAAGTGATCAGCACACACCAATCAACCCCACATCTATCTCCATTGTTTCTTGCCCAACAGGTTCAAGAGGAGGGTTTCCATAGCATTTGCTCTGGCTAAATTTTACCAAACTATGCCACATACTTTACCATAGCCAAGATCTTGATTTGCCCGATTACTGTCTTTACCACCATTGAGGGGGGAGGTGAGACTCTTCTTAAATATAAAGACCACTTTCCTACAAGCTGAACATTTAAGATTCCTTTCCTCTCATTGCCTTTAGCTATCTGCAGAAGCTGGGAAAAGAAGGAAGGAAGGAAGGAAGGAAGGAAGGAAGGAAGGAAGGAAGGAAGGAAGGAAGGAGGGATGGAGGGAGGGAGGGAGGGAGGGAGGGAGGGAGGGAGGGAGGGAGAGAAGGGAGGGAAGGAGGGAGGGAAGGAAGGAAGGGACCAACCGATTAGACTGACCTACACCATTATTCCCATAGATACTGTGCAATTGGAAGGGAATGTGGAAGGTGTTAGAAATGAAGGGAATGAATTCAATAAGCCCCGACAAAGTATCAAGGCCTCTGCATAGGCCTCAATGTTCTCATTTACTTTTCCAATAATTCTGAGTCCACTTGTGCAGAATCCAAACTTCATCATCTCTAAGAGGATACCAACTCTTATCAAATTGACAACAACCACAACTTCAGATTTCCTTCTTGGGCTCCAAAGGCATCTCAGTGGGTAAAGTCCTTGCTGTGTTAGCAGGAGGACGTCAGTTGGAGTCCCCAGAATACAGATAAAGCCAGCACTGCAGTGCATGTCTGTCTTTCTACTACTTACAGGGAAATAAGAGGCAGAGAGTCAGTCCCTTGAAACCCATAGGCCAGCTAGGGTGGCGTATGCTATGCAAAGAGAAACAATAAAAAAAGAGAGACCCTGGTTCAAAACACAGTGCAAGGCATAAAGATACAGCACACACAAATGCATTCCCACATCAGTTTTCCTCTGACCTCCGCTGTGTTATGTGCACACTTTGCATACAAGCAAACATACGTGCGTGCACATCACAGACACAAGGTATACAGATGTAAACAAAAATCAAATTTCCTTCTCTTACCAGAGCATCCACCATTCTTTCTCAGTGATCCATATTGACTCTCAATGTCACCTCAGAAAGATGACACACTCTCCTCATCTGACCATCACCTTCCTACTTCTACTATCTGTCAAGCAGGTCTCCCCCAAATGAAGCACAATTCAGATTTCCCCCAAAGGCCAATAGGCTCAGTATCATCATGTTTTATATCCTTCCATGACCCCGTTTACCTATGATCATGAAAGCCCAGGGCATCCATGTTTTCCCAGACCCTCAGCCTCCGTGGCTATGTATCTTTGTCTCCCCTAAATTGTTTGTTGTTGGTTATTTGCAGAGCAGCAGGAACAAAACCAAAACACACACCCACTGCTCCACAAAATAACCTCCCAACCTGTTCCTAAGAGCTCCAACAGCCTGAGAGTAGTACTGGAGTATACATCAAAGTGGGTTAGAGCAGAACTCTGGACAAAGAGGACATTATATGTGATGTTCCAGATGCTACAAGGGCTCATGAGAATTTACTGCAAGTTATTTTTTAAATACATGGTGGTAGGTCAACTGGGATGATCAAAAAGTTAGATAAGATAGATCTGGTCCTTTGAACATGCATAAGAGTGTATTCCGGAAAGAATAAGAGAGTTACAAGTAAAAATGGACTTACAAGCCTTGAAAAAGAACATGTATAAATTCGTGGATGTAAACAAATGGTTTCTAACTAGAATCAATATTCAGAAGTGCAGGAAGGCAGAGTTGATCAATGTGATCTCATGAACATTTCAAAAGTCTGCATGGGAAAAAGGCACCAGAAGCCAATTCAAAGACACAAGAGCAAAAGAAAAATGACTTGCCGTCACAATACAGACAAAAGGGCTATTGCTATAATAAACAAAATTATATATATGCTAGATTTAGATTTATTTATGTGTATGAAGGTTTTGCCTGCCTGCGTGTATGTGTTGCAATGGGTCCCTGGAACTGGGGTTATATATGGTTGTGAGCCACCATGTGGATGCTGGGAACTGACCTGACTCTTCAGCAAAAAGAACACCTTCTCTTAATCGCGGAGTTATTTCTCCACTCCAAACATATATTGAATTTTTAAAATTTTATTTTACTTTCATTTTGCGTGTGGACTTTCCCTGCATTTATGTCTCTGCAACATGTGTGTGCATGGTTCCTGCAGAGGTCAAAGAGGCACTGGGTCCTCTGGGATTGGAGTTACAGCTGGTTGTAAACTAGCATGTAGATGTTGGGAACTTAACATCCTTTGGAAGAACAGCCAGTGCTCATAACTACTGAGACATCTTTACAGCTCTAAGAACTTCTTAAAAACTGAGGGTCCACTATTGTGAAAAACAAATAAAACCCAACAACAACAAAAAAGCCATAAACAATCAAACAAGACTGAAGGGGGATGACCCACAAAAAAATCAAGATAGTATAGTAGGAGCTTTTTCTCATGTCTAAAGGCTAAGTGAAATGTATATGAAAATTATGTTGCAATAATTCAGCAGGTCTTCCAAGAATTACACAAAGTTATATATGATACAACAATTCTATTTCTAGATAGACATCTAACAGGAATAAAAACATCTACTTCCCATAAACCTGAACATTCATGTTTATGGTCATTTTTTTTCAATAAAAGACAAGTTGTGCAAATAACCTAAATAGTCATCACTAGATGCATGCATTTTGATAAAGAATGTAGTCTATCCATACATTGGAATAATATTTGGCCAAAAAGAGGTGAAAACCTGCTACGTGCAGTTAACATGGATCAGCTTTTCAAACAAAATGTAAATTAAAAGACACTAGTGACAAAGGGGTATATGTTTTATTATTTTATCCATGTGGAATGTCAAACACAGGTAGACATGCAGGTAGAACACACTCTGGGAGTAGCTCAGGACTGATGGGTCTGGGTGTTTAAGACAATGGGAGGTAAGAGACACAGAATTCTAAAATTATTATATAGTTCTGTTATATATTAAAATCTATTCAGCTGTATATTTAAAATACATGAATAAAATCTAAATATAGAATTTTTCTCTCTGATCTGCACTGAAGCTTTATTTATCACCTCTGACATGTGGGGCATTTAGAAAATTTGGTGCATTTGGTAGATAGAAGTTAACCCTATACCTTGTTAGAGGGAACACAACTGACCCAATGGTCACTCATCTAGGAATTTACCCAGGTAATTGGACCTATCCAACAATACAAGAACACACACACACACACACATCATTTTATACCAAGATGTCTATAAGTGCAAGACAGTCATACAGTGTAGGATCCTGTAAATAGAGGAAGGCAGGAAAAATGTGGTACTGTCATGTAACACATCAACTGTTTGTTTAACCCAGGATGAGGAGAAGCCCTCTGATGTGAAGGGAGATTTCCAGGATGCATTGTAAGAAAACACGGGGTACAGAGGTCATTTACAGCATGTTCTCTCTCGTAGAAGAAAGTAAAGAAATCAACAAATACCCAGACCTACTCTCAGCAAAAGAAACAATATGAAGGAAGCCAGAAATGAATGAATGAGATAGGTACCCACCAGGGGTGAGTAGGGTGATGTTGGCAGCCACACTTGTCTGAATACACCTCTTCATTTCATCTTGACTCTCATAATTACAGGAACACTTTATATACTAAGGAAGTCCACAAAGGTGAAGAAAATCCTCCGATAGAAACACATAAAAAAGTATAGATTTGGAAGGAATGATGTAAAACTACTGTGTGATGGGAAGGGGTCTACCCAGGGCTTGTTAGGATAGTGCTCTACTGCTGAGTTATAGCCCCAGCTCCCAACTGACAACTGAACATGGAATTATGACTACTCTCCTCAGTTTACAACTCAAAAGATGCGTAAAGAAGATGCAGGAGCCTTGATAGTAGCTTTGGCTTATACAGGGTGGGCACAGATAATTTGAAACGTGCCAATCTAGGTGGGGGAATTCTCATGGGACTTCATCCCTAAAAGAGGAATTACAGGACATTTATAATTGCTGGGGCAGGAACAATCTTCTCTAGGGACCAGCTCACTGAGAGGTGAGCCAATCCCAAAAGGTCAGTCATAAACACTTATGAACAGTACTAAATGATCCCATAGATTATATTTATAAACACTGTGTACATATGTGTGTGTGTGCTTGTGTGCCTGTGTATATACAGGTATGTGTAACAAATATAATTAAGGAATAATAATGAAGAATTTGAGAAGTGGGAAGGACATGGAGGGAGGCAAAGGGGAGAATGATATAACTATTGTACTTATCTGTGAAATTCTCAAAAACTAAACAAAAAGAAAACAATGATACTCAATAGCTTTGATGCCCAGAGTGATTGCAGAGTTTCCTTTGTCACACAGGCAGCAATGAGGTGTCCAGGAAGAGCCCCAGTGAGGGCCCAGCATCAGTGGTGCAGAAGAGGCCAGGGACCTCAAACCAGAGACTAATGATTGTTTGTGATGAACGCCTACATGTAAAAATGTATGGATGAGGGGGTTTACTGAGTGACTCGGTGTGTCACCCTGCAATGTCGATGATAAGATTTTCCCATTTCTTCCTGTCCCCCTCCCTTAAATTTTTATTTTATTTTATGTGGGGGTGGGGGGAAGGAGAGGGATGAGATCAGGAGAGATAATGTGTTTTTTTAATAAATTAAAATAAAAAAACCTTAAAGAAAGATGTAGGACTTTGTTGACTGATCCCTGATTCAGAGGCAGGTAAGGTACAAAATAAGCTTTATTCATTAAATAAGTGTAATGAATAAAATGAGAAGGGTATGTGAAAAGGGCAGAAGGGGCTCCCAGCGTTGAGCTCCAGAACAATTTGAGTGTCAAAATAAATAATGACAGTAATGGACCACAACCCAATGAGTAATCCCTAAGACTCTATGAATTCATGCTGAAATAAATGAGTGAGCAAATCCATAACTCAGTGAGGAGGGAGAGCTGTCTCCTGCAGTGGAGTTGAACTAATATTCACAGACGATGGGTCCAGAAAACCACTTGGCAAGCAACACAGTAATGATTGACCATAGATGTAAATACTTGTGGGTCAAAGTTGTATGGAAGATAAGATGCATTTATATAGTCACAAAGTGTCTCTTCCAAATTTCATGTTTATCATGAAGAGCCAAACACTAACCTTCCAGTAGAAAAAGTGGACACACACCATCTTAGCCAGGTGACCCTAGACAACATCATTAGTGATGGCACCTTCTGACTTGACATGAAGACACAAGCTATCACTTCTGGGCTATTTCTGCCCCAAAGTCATTACCTGGATCTAATTGTAAGGTGATCAGGCAAATCCACACTGAGAAGCCTTACACAAAATTGTAGAGGTTATGGGAAGAAAAAATAGAGAGGGTAAGGAATGAAACATTGTACTTATTTAAAAGAAACTATGGAGATCTGGTAACAGGCATACGTATTTCCAGATAAAGTATGTTATAGAGGAAATAAAAAGTTTCAATTCAGACTGTGGATTAATTAATGAAAATTAATTAATTAATTAATTAATTAATTAATTAATGACATACTGTTGATCTTTCTGATTTTGATACTTGCATAGTCATTATGCAAAGCCAAATTCTTACATATAGAAAAGGGACACTAAAGAATTTAGGAATCAAGAAGTTCAGTGGTGGTTGCTTACAATGAAATGGTTGAGGCAAATTATTTTAAATATGTATGGGAATCATATGTGGAGAGAGAAAATATGAGCACAAAGGCAGGGAAAAGGAGGGAATACGTGAATGACAAGGCAAAATGCACCTGGTTTTAGCACTTGGGAGGGGGCTACATAGATGGCCTGGCACTGATGGGTTTTATTCTTCCACACTGGTCCAGCAATCCCCACCCCCTCCCATTTATGGAACTACTCACCTTTACTCTACTTTAAAAATATAAATAAGAGCATTGTTACCCCCCCCCCAATCCCTATTTGGAACCAACAGCATAAAAAATAATCCTGGAATAAAGCTGTCTAAACAGTATCTTTTTAAGGGGTTGAAGCAGGCATATAGATGGTAAAGAGCTGGCTATCCATCATGGGGATAGGATTTTGACTTCCAGAAACCAGGGCATGGTGGTGTCATCTCAGAATCAAGGGCTGGGGAAATAGAAGCAAGCACATCAGTGGGGCTCCTTGGAGGGCCAGCCAGGCTGAATAGATGAGTCCCAGGCCAGGGAAGAGACCCTGTCTCAAAGCAAACAAAGACAAGGCAGCTGCTGAAGATGACACCCAGGGTTGATCTCTGCTTCAAATGTGCCTGCAAACATATATCCCTATACCTACGCACACACAGTGCCCTGGGTATGTCAAATTCCTGCTGCAATCCTGCGACACAATGGACTGTCTTCCTTAAACCGTGAGCCAATACGACCCCTCTGTGCCCTAAGTTGCTTCTGTCAGGGATGTTTGTCACACCAGTGAGGAAAGATAACTAACACATTGATTGGGTACTCAATTCCTGTCCTTCCAGACAAACTTCCCATTTGCTTCTTTTCCCATCGTACTTCCTGAAACAACAGATTTCAAAGCAGCAAATGGTCCTTTTCACTCAAAACAAACTCAGCCCCTCAAACCCACGGTCTTTTCTTGGGCTTTTCCTTTTCTCTTCTCTAGGCATGGGTGAAGAGAAGAGAACATGGCACCAAACATGGCACCAAAAACTCTGCTATAGTCACTCAATAAATACTGGTTCCACTTGGTAGCATTAGGGGTTCAGCCAGCTGCTCACTCATAACCTGCTCGTCCCACCGAGTGGCCCAAGTGCAATCCCTCCTTCTTTTCACAAGTTACCAGGTATATTCCGGCTTAGAGGGAAGGAAAGTCGTTAGTCCTGGAATGTGGCTAAGTCTCACCTCGGAAGCTGTCAGCTGTGTTTAAGCACGGCTGGTGTGGTTAACACATTTGTTGTGAGCATGATGGTCCCTATTTATCTGTTACAGTAGTTAATTTCATCTGTTTTTCAGAAATATTTACTGAAGGTGAGTGATGGCGGGAGGTGGCTTCTTCATAGCAATCATACAGTTTGTTTACAATCAGAGCTGTGTTGCAGGTTGCTCAAAGGAGATTAAATTATATTCTGTAGATTAACATCCTGAACGTTATAAAATTTATAAGCCTGGGGCTGGAGAGATGGCTCAGTGGTTAAGAGCACATAGTACTTTTGCAGAGGATCCGAGTTTAATTCCCAGAATCCACATGAGATGTCTCACAACCCCTGAAACTCTAGCTTCTGGGGATAGAACGCCCTCTTCTGGCCTCTGCAGGCAACTGTACTCATAAGCAAATACTCTGTATACATACACATAATTCAAAATAAAAATTATTTAACAAAATCTTTCTTTGTATGCTAAGCAAGAACCTGGACTATCACTGGACTCAGCTGATATTTGGCACACCCAGAAAGAGTGAAACTTTTACAATTACGTATGTTTTTTTAAAAGACGACAGAATGCAGAAATGCTTTTCAGGCAGTTGTCTAATGAAGGGAGAAAAAAAGCCCATTCTCAACCCACTTCCTAGGGACCAGCATGGCCTTTTCCTGCTCACTATATACAAGGCTTCTTTTTTTCTGTTTACTAACCTCCTTGAACTTGGGCAGCCAGATGGCTTAAAAGCAAACAGCTCCAACCTGCCAAAGCCATGGTTTACATGGTCATTAAGGCTTACACTGTGTAATCATATGCCAAGCATTCAACTACCCCAAGTGTTGTTGGTGTTTGTCAGGAACCTGGTGGGGTATGAGGCCAGCCGCTGTACCAACTGCAGATGTTTTTCTGAGATGGGTCGTTAATGGCTTCTCTGCTAAGGGTTCTTTAACCTCAGCGTACGTCATCTGCCCCCTCCCAGCCCCATCCTCTTTAGACCCTAAAAGAATTTATTCAATTTAGCCATCTCCTCCTTCATCTTGAAAGTTTTTCTCTGAATCCCTTTCCACTTGAAGCTTGTTTGATGTTCCCACGGGTGTTCTACTGATGGGCTTCACCCAGAGAGCTTTGTCGTTGACTTTGACAGTCTGGTGTTCAGAGGATGGACTGATCTTCACAGATGTTAGCTTCTGCACACAGCAATTAGCCACACAAGCCAAATTGACATAGCGATGTTCGTGCTGAATCTTTGGTGTTCATTCAGAAAGCTCGTGTGGACCCTGCGTTTCCAGTTAAAGATGGGAAAATTCCCTTGGGAATGACTGGCTCTCATCCAGGAAGATGAGGACGCATGGCCAAAGCCCTGTGCATTCAGTCTCTGAAGGTCCAGGGATGTGCACTCTGCTGATGCAAAGCCTTTATATAAGGGACCTTCTTGTGGCATTTTAATACCAATGGGAAATCAATTACTTCATTAAAATATAGTGGAAAAATACACTTTTAACAGAGTCTACTCTAACAATGGGAAGGGTTTTATAATCCTGCATTGGGATCCTCAGTGTCTTGCATGACTCAACCTGCCTTCTGGGGATATTAAAATAAATATAGATCTTGGGGTCAGAAGAGCATAGCTCAGGGGTAAAGTGTTTGCTCTGCAAACAGGAGGACCTGAGTCTGATCCTTAGGACCCCAGATAAAACTCTGGGAGTAGGGTGCACATTTGTAGCCCCAAGGGCGGGAGAGGCAGAGATTGTGGACCTCTGGGGCTCACTGACCAGCTAAGCAACTAGTCTAAGCCTAATCAGTGAGTCTAAAAACAAGTAAATAGTCCTTGTAATGAGCTAAAGTTGAACTCTAGCTTCTACATGCATGTGCACACACATGGCACACACATGAACACACATACATGTATACTCATGTGCCAAACAAAGAAATCTAAAGAAAAAAGATTCCAGCAAATCTTTTTCAGAAATATCTACAGGACATATCCAGATTATGTGGCTCCTCAAGTGGCTCCACACCTTTGTTCTTCCCTAGGGAAGTACCTGGAAATCTTCAGATCTAAAAAGAGTGCACTACCCCTGTGCTGTCAACCACTCACCAGGGCTGTTCCCGATGGCTGTGTGTGAACCAGTCTCCTTCCCTTCTCCAGACACTCACCAGTATTCCAACCCTTGCTGCCTAACTAACTGAGCAGGAGAATGACCGGTAGCCAGTCCTTACTATTAAACAGAACCTGAGCGATCCTCTGTGCTTAGTCCTCTCTGGAAGACAGTGTTATTAGTGGCCTGGTGACTAAAGGGGATGGTGCCAAATCATTTCGAGAGATAAGGCCTGGAATTAGTATCAGTCAGTTTCTGTTGTTGGGTAGATATCTATCTCCTACATGGGCCAGTGAGATGGCTCGGTAGGTTATGGCACCTGGAGCCAAGACTGATGTCTGAGACCCAGGCAACGGAACCTCTGACCTCCACATACATGCTGTAGCATGGGAATACATTCCAGCCTCCCAACCAACCAACCAACCAACCAGCCAACCAACCAACCAATCAATCAATCAAGACACTACTCTCTTTTCCCTCCCCCCTCCCTTTCCCTTACTCCCTGTATTTCCCTCTTCTGTCTCATTCCCCTGAGAAGGTAGCCCTAATATCCACAGCCGCTGCCTTCAGAGCCATTTAGTTTGGAAGCCATGTTGCTTTCCTGCTACAGTGAGGCACTTTCTCCTAAGTGAGGCAGTTTGAGGGGGAGGCCAGGTCTGCATCAGCCACTTTCCAATTATAATGGACCTATAGCAAGAGGCGCTGAAATCACCTCTGATTTATTCAGGCCCCTTCCCCTGATGATTACCTTCTCCATTCTGGACAAGACTATCTGCTCTTTCTGGGTGAGGGAGCAGCCTGATTATAGCTTCATTAGAAAATGGTGCAGCTTGCTCCTGCAGTCTAATTGGTTGACAGGGTTTGGGATACGGACATGTGAATCGCTGACAGTGTGCATGGCCCTCCTTCTATCACAGAGAGATCCTCAGCTGTCAAAGTGAATGGATATATGGAGCAGTTAATTTTATGTGTCATTAAAAGAACCCGTAATAGCAGTCATAAGTCTTTCTCTGATCCCTTTAGGAGGAGGACACACATTTCCCTGGACTTGGCTCTGTGATGGTGACACCCCTTAGAGCTCTGTGTGTGGTGGAAAAGATACCTACAGTAGCATCAGGGGCAGAAGACTCCACCAGGAAAGGTGTTGAAGACAGGACGTCTTGAGCGTTCCACAGAGTTTCCTTAATTGTCATTTCTCCAGCCTCCTAACCTTTCTCTGTGGGGTGTTGATGTTACAGAAGGCTGGAAACAGCTGTCATCCATATATCATCACATTTCCCACTCAAGAGAAATTGACCACACAGTGAGCAGGCATAGGGTTCTAAGCTAAGAGCAGCCCCTAGGGAGTAAACTGACCTGTTGGAAAAGAAGTATGGCACACAACAGGACTTGTGTCCTCTAAACTGAGAAGTATGTCACAGGTTTGCTGACTACATGTTTCTTAAGGGATCACACAGGCCTGGGCACTAGAATCTAAACCCATTCCTTGGTCCAACTAGAGACCCGACAATTATAGGGGCTGCGTTCCAATAACCTTCTCTACCCATTCAGGAAAGGGGAGTCACACTGGTAACACACTGTCCAGAAATACATAAGGATGGCAAGTTAGACAGTAATCACTAGGTAACCATCTCAGACAGATGGAAAGAGAGGGGGAAAGCCCAAGAGTCACTATCTTTAAAGAGAACAAGCAGATTGGAGTAATCCAATTTATGGGAGATAAGAGCCTGCTGCTAGTACTGTCCTTTAACTGGACAAACGCCTTCGTTCAAGTGTCAACCCCAATCCGGAAGAGGTCACTGCACTGGGCCTGCAGCCTAATATACTCCTGAATTGGCTGAGTGGCTTTCCGAACAAACACACTGGTCCCACAGAATTGATTTTCAACAGGCCGTATTGGTCCCTAACGTAATTATCCGGCAGTGAGTCAGTTCACGGCAGCCCTTGCATTTAAACGCGCTGTTGGTCAGCTCAGGAGAGCTGTGGCTGTACCAAGGGGCCTTCTCCAAGCACTGCTGGGGAGTCTCCTCTCTCAGCAGCCATTTTCCTCCTTCCTTCCTAAATCACTCAGAGAGCAGGGGGGATTTTGTGCCACTCTATCCTAAGTAGGCATCATCTAAGCCCCTATTCATGAGGCGCCACAGAGACACTTGTCTCTTTTGCCAAGGAATAACAAGTCCCGGCTGAATGATAGGGGAATCAAATTTACCATAATGGGTCAAATGGAATACTTTCAAACTGCCTCTATGTTTGCCACATTCCCTTCACCAAAATTCCTTGATGGCACCATTCCAAGTAACTGTGTGTCAGGTCAGTCAAGGGCAGGTTCATGGGGATGACCTCCTAGCATAGTGCATGTCCCCTAAAGAGTGTGCTTGCACAGTTAGGTCCTGGTTAGTCAAACAGCATGCCTTTTAAACTTACAAGTCATCATCCCAAAATCTTGTAACTCTCAAAGCTAGGAGGCCTGGTATGAAGCTCTGGTTCTGTGTCCAAGCTATCTGAATGGAATGCTTCCTCCCTGGATGGACCATAGTGAGCCCAAGAGACTGATGTTTTCTTTTCCACTTACCATTCTGTCATCCTCAAGAAATTACATGTTTCTCCCAGTGATGACTTATATATATCCTTTTAGAATGAGTCTATAGCATCCTTAGTTCCTGGTGTATTAAACTGTCTAAAGATTCACTCAGAAACTATTCATGTAGTTGCATGATAGTACTCTGTAATAACTAAATGAACAGCAAAGAGCTGGGAGAAGTCTTCACAATTATTGCCTCTCTGTTCCTATATTTCCTCATCTGTAAGATGGATGTTCATAACTGTGCCTGCAGCATTTGGTTGTTAGAAGGCTAAAAAAGTCCATGCATGTCAAGTTTTTGCTTGGCATAATCAGAAATGGAAAGTAGCAACAGCAGCCACTGGTATACAGTATAGGGGCACTGGACCTCTGGGAGGTCCTGGCGACAGTGGCCATCAAGACCCCAGTTCTTTAAGTTCATAAAATGCTGCTCATTTCTCACTAGCTTGCTGGAGGCTCTGCCCGTGAACTTGATTGTTGGAAGACAAGGAAAATATTCTCATCTTAAACTTGAAAAACCCATCACAGGTCTATTTTACTAAGGATAGAGGCATCTTGGTTTGCATGGAGCTTCTATGTCTAAAGAGAATAGCAAAACCCCAAACTAGAACTCGTACCTATTTACTCACTCCCTTGGGTCAAATCAGTATGCAGCTTGGTTCGAGCGATGGGTGCTGATTTCAGAAAATGCTGTGTTATTTCTAGAGATCCCAGGAGAACATCCACATGTCATAAAGATGATGGGTCACATACTATTTTAAGCACCCTCCTTATATTGGTACATATAACAACACTATCACTCTATCTCAGGAAACCCAACCACAAAAGGTCAAAAACCATGGCCAAGAACATAGAACTAGAACCTTGAGACACCTCAAGGCTACTCCCTCATCCTGCCCTGAGGTAGAAAAGGAAAACAGAGGAGGTGCAGTTTGTAAAATCACATCAGTGTCATCAACACAGACTCAGTTTGCAGGAAAGAATGCAAGGAGATAGTGGCAGGGGAAGCAAAGAGGCTGGAGACAAAGGCATGGAAATAAGTTATTAATATTTAACAGTGCTCTGTTAATATTTATCAAATAAAGATTGTTCCCTCTGATGACAGATATTATCTATAGGGAATAAAATTCTGCCAGACACTATATGGTGCAAAGGGCTTCACATTCAGTTAGTTAATTTATAGTTTATAATGAAACAGTTACTATTGAGAATCTCCTTCTTAGAGGGGGAAACTGAGGCTCAGTGAGGTCACAACATGAAAAGCACAAGGCTCAAACCTTGCCTGAACAAGAGCTACTTGATTTCAATTGAAATGTTAAAGAAACCCCAGTTATTTGGGACATATGTATATTAAAGCAACAGATTATTTGGGATATCGAATTTAAAAAGTTCTTTGTTCCTCAAACATTCAAGCTGATCTGATACTGTGAGACATGTCTGGCAACTCTAGGCAGAAGCATTATTAGCTTGTCTCAAGGCTTCATAGTTTTAAGCCATCATGGACTTGTTATTGGAGGTCCCAAATGTCTCTGACAGATTTTTAGGGTGTCTGCATTGATACCAATAGCATCCATATTCTTTGCATCCAATGAAAGCTTCAAGTGTCTGGACACGTCTTAATTGTGTGCTTGGCCACAGGACTAGGGGACCTTGCTGCACAGAGTGACCTCTTCCATACCTTAATTATTATACATGGGTTTCTGGACCACATGTATCATCTCAGCATCTGATGAGGATGAGGATGTCAAGGCTTTTCTCTGCTTCTACTGTACACAGCTGTCTGGCAGATAAAACCAGCCAGCATCCACACCCACCCTCACTCCTGGCCGCCCTTCCCTAAAGTCTTCCCAAATAGGGTCAGGTTCTGTTTGGACTTTTTTTTCAGTCTCTAATTAGCAGATTCCAATCCATCACCCTGACTATCTTCTGGCATCAGCCCTGAGATTCCCTCCTCTGCCTGGCGAATCGGTCTTCATTTAAAACCTTCTCTCTTAGCCCTAAATGGAAATCAATTCTGCAAGTTTAGCAAATAGTTAATTACTCCACAAAGAGGATTGATTGGCCTTTGATCACCAGAAAGCTCTGTAGAGCTATTAGTCTCTTTCATCTGTGATTAAGCCGCAGAGAGAAAGAAACAAAAACTAAATTAGGCTTCTCCTGTTATCCTACAAATATTTAACGACGGCCTAATCTCCTAGAGGTGTGTTCAGGGGATACGAGCACCTTCAGGAGCTGGCTTCCCATTCAACCTTGAACCCAGATTCTATCTCTGTAGAGAGCTCGGGAAAGAACTTGATAGCAGAACTGAACAGAGCTCAAAGAGACGCTTTGTAGGACATACTCCTGTCTGCTTTTCTTCTTACCTCTTCTTATGTATGCTTTAACGCAGATAAAGATTCCCCAGTGGACTTCTGTTATGAATAATAATAACAAAAGGAAAGGAAGCCCGGCTTTTAAAATCACCCCCCTCATCATCCTAGTCTCTGTCCCATTTGTTTGCACACACTGGAGACTTCCTCCAAGAGACACTCCTTCAGTTGGGCAGAGAAAGAAAGGGCACAGGTCATCAAGTGTTCGCCCTGTCTTGTCTCAAACAGGGGTCTCGAATGGCAAGGTGGAATCTGGGGTGTCTGCTTCCTGTAATACCCTGTGTCATCAGATAAAAAACATGTTTTAAAGGCATTGGTTAGGGTTGGAGAGATAGCTCAGCCTGTAAAGTGCTTGCCTTGGAAATATGAAGACCTGAGTTGAATCCTTAGAACCCACAAAAAAAAAAAAAAAAAAGAGCTATATGTAGCGGTGCATGTTTATAATGCCTATGCTGGGGAGGTAGAGACAAGGCATATCTCTGAGGCTCACTGGCTGGCCAGTCTAGACTACGAGTATTGAGTTCTGGACAAATTAGAGATCTTGTCTTAAATAAAAAGTGGGCTATATCTGAGGAACTGTACATGAAGTTGTTCTCTGGCCTCCACATATCTGTACACATGTGTACCCCCCCACACGCACATGCGCGTGCGTGCATGCACACACACACACACACACCCCAGTGACTATGTATTTGATAAAATACAAAGAAACTGAGACACAACCGGGAGAAAAGAGCAAGGAGTTTGGAGTCAGGCAGAGTGGTACTGGCTTCAGTATCTCCTCTGCTTGTATAAGAAATTACAGCTGCCGTCCCTTCCCCCTTATCTCTCTGAGGTCTGACTCTCACGTAGCCCAGGCTGATCTTGAACTGTACAGCAGAGGATAGCCTTGAGCTCAATCCCTACCCCCCAAGAACTGAGATTACAGGTGTACACCACCACACTGGCTAACCCCCCCCCCCCTTCTTTCTCTTAATCAAATTCCCAGCGAGTTGCTGAAGCCAGAGGCTCTCACCCTTCCAAGTTCCCAGCTTCTACTTGCTCAGCCTCTCCAGCAGTCTTTCTACTCCGTGGACGTCATTTTGCAGAGAACTCATTCCAGAGACGCATAGTTCTGAAGCAACAATGATTCCAGAGCAAGGGATCAAAGTCAAGCGTAAACAAAGCCAAGGAATCAACCACTTTTCTCTTGACCAGGGAGCTTTTCAGTGTGGGATTTCCCCATGCCCACTTGGATCAGTTACTCTGGTCTCTAGAAACAGATGTAACCGAGGACCTAATTGAACGTTTTCCAGTCTGATACCTTTGGCTCGCTACAGACAGCAGCCTGCACTTTGGGTCAGCCTCATTTGTTCTCTCTACAGGCTCATCTGCTTCCCCACAGGTCATTCTGGGGTTTTCCTCTTCATAATTTTATCAGACAAATACTGCTAATTGGACTGACCCGGAGCAAATGGTGATATTGCAGTTGGTCCTGTGTAGCACCAGGGCCACCTGTCTCCTCAGCTCGTCTCCATAGCCAGGCAGGACCCCTGCTTACAGTGACACTTTCCTTGTTTTACATGCTAAAGACCAATGGACTGTGTACTAGATGACCCAGTAGGAGTCCTGGCTCTGACATTTACAAGTCCAATGACCATGTACACATGGTAGAATCACTAACAAGTTTAATTAACATCTGTTGAGCACCTACATGTGTCAAGAACTGAACTAGCATTTCTGTGAGGATTACAGAGGCTCATTATATGAAAACCATTTTAGCTATGACTAACCTTATTGTAGGTTTTGTTAAATCCCATGCCTGTTCTTTCAATAGTTACCCTACTCATGCAGAATTGCTATCTTTAGACATCTGTGGTCCCCACCTTCAGCTATGGGGATCTACCAGGCCTGGGTTCGAATTTATAGATGAGTTAATAGGGTGAGGGGGAGTCATCAAGCTGTGATCCCTTTGGTGGAGGACAGGAGTATACACACATGCATATGCACGCACACCATCTGGGTTTCTCTCCATTCCCTTACTAGTATTTATTTCATAACATCATCCTCAGAACACATGGTTTTTGAAATGTTTGTTTCCGATTTTAGCTCTGAGAAAATTCAACTGAAGATAGAGATCAATGCACCAGTGAGAGAATCATAGGGTGGGCTTATCCATTCATGTCCTGGAGGGGTTTTGCCAAGAAATGTTTATGCTAGAGGGGACTCTCTCCTCCAGATCTTCAAAGTACCCGGAAACAGCAGACTTGCCTCAGACCAGCAGCTACAAGAGTGGAGGGAACCTGGCTCCGTTCATCAGAACATTTTAGCCAATCTAGATTTGAACCATAGCCAGGATTGGTTGGTTTGAGTCAGTTCTTCCTCTCAATTTCGGCTTTGAGGCTCAGTACTCATTTTCCTCAGCTATCACAGTCCCCAGCTCTTTACTTTCTTCAAATTTAGCTTTGACCAGATTCTCCTGCTTCAAATTCCCCACATGTGTCTCACTGCTCTACAAAAAATGAAAAGAATTTAGATGCTTCTCCAAGTTCCTACCCTGGCTTTGTCTAGAGTCTTCACCCCTCCCCCATTCTTATATTTCACTCTCAGGGGGCATCATGTTGCTCCCTGAACCAGGTAAGCTTTTTCCAGGGCCTGCTGCTGCTGTCTCCTCTAAATGGCTTTCCACCTGGGGGGGCATCTTGGCCACCTCTCACATACATACCAGGTGTCTTTTCCCAGCCACTGGCTCTTCACGGCCTCATAACCTCTCTTCTTAGATCTGTGTTCTCGGGAGGTTCTGAGATGGTTACCAGGTTTTGTCTCACTTCCAATGAACACAATATGGCAAGTGCCAGGGACCATGGTACCAAAGTCTCTTGGCCCACTTTCTTCTAGTCCTTGTCTGATGAAGCATGTGGTCCTATTGTGAACTGCACATTGGAAGGCTCCATGGTTAGGAGCAGAAAACAGTTTGCAGCTAGGAACTTACAAGGAACTTCGAATTTTGTCAATAAACCAGAAAGTGTAGCCTCAGCTGACTCATTGAATAAAGCTTAGTAAGGGACCCAGAGCCAGCTGCATAAGCTGGGACAGGTTCTTGCTTGAGCCATGGGAGGTAGAGTATGAAGGTTACTCTGAGCAACCAGCTTTGGAGGGTGGGTACACATACACACACACAGACACACGCAAACACACATAGACAGACAGACACACACACACACAAACACACACATATGCATGCACAATATACCACTAATGTGATCCCCTTTATCATATGTGGTTTCTCCCTTGAGTTAGACAGTATGTGCCTTGGTGAACAGTTGTATCATAAATACCAAATGGAAAACAACTCAGGATTAAATTGCCAGAGCCATAAAGCTACATGGCTAAATACCTAGATGTGAATGTTAGACTATCCAGCTTTGAATTCTGTCCCCACACACGGCACCAAGATGGCTTTGTACCACATGTGTGACCTCTGGGATCCAGTTCTTCATATGAAAAATATAAGCATTAGTAGTAGTTATTCTACTGTAGTTATTGGAGTGAACAGACGATGCTCAAAAAATTGCTTAAAACATTATTTGGTATACAATAAGCACTTAATAAATACCTCACATTATTATATGAGGCTATAGCTTTCAGAAATTGAGAATCTTGCCAACTGCCTAGCAAAATCCTGCTATTTAACAAAGAAAGACAACACAAAGTTATAGACACTTAGATGGTAAATTATGCTTTTGTTGGTTTCTCATTTTTAAATTAGGTGTATAGCATCTGCCTGTGTTTGGGCTTGAGTACATGTGAAGAGGTGCCATCGAGGCCAGAAGAGGGCATCAGACCACCTGGAAATGGAGTAAAAGGCCGTTGTGAGCTTCCTGAAGTAGGTGCTCAGAATCAAATTTAGCCTCTTCCCAAAGCAGTAAGTGATCTTATCTGGTAAACCATCCCTTCAGCCCCCAAGTCACATTCTTCAGACTCACAAGACTGAAAATTTTAAGAGATTATAGAAATTTATTAGACCCTGAATGTACACAAAAGGAAGAAATAGGTAACCCAGGCTCAAGAAGAGATGTAGAGATGGGAGCCAATGGGTAAAGAGGAGGCCCAGTCCTGGGAAGAAGTGACTCCAACCAGGGTAGGAATGTGTTCATAAACACCAAACCTGAGCACACAGGACAGTAGAACCGAGTTTGCTCGGCGTTTTTCACATGCCAGGAAGAGGACAGAGGAAGTTCCTAGAGGTTAAGGACTCCATACTCATAGTTCAACATTGAGGCCTGGAGCTGTCTGGTTAGGTATCACTTGCCTCAGGGCATTGGAAAGGCCCCATGGGGTTAGGGACAGAGGAGCCTCCGTGGCTGGGTCTGTTACTGCACCACATACCCAGAGCTGTGAGCCTCCCAAGTTCAAGTGGATGTGTCTGAGAGTGGATCCCTTCACCCACTGGCCCCAGAAGCCCTGAGGCAGGAGCGTTTTCAAGTCTGTGCATGTTTAAGGTCAAGGGAACATTGATTTCTGCCCTGAGTTGTGGTGGAAGCTGCTAATTTGATAAGACACTGCATTAAAGATTCAGTGTGCATGGGTATTGATCACTGGGTAGGTCTTGTGAGATGATATTCTTTTTTGAGATGATCAGACAACGATGGGCAGAATTACTGCCTACCTAAAGCTACTTTGTATGGGAGGGGCTGTGAAGCTGAATCACATGGAAGTATAGAAGATAGTGAACAAATATGGAGCTTAGAAAGCCGATGTCAGTCCGTGGCAAGGGTTGACAGCTTCTCTGTGTGTTCAGTTCCAATGGCATGAACAGATACTCAATGTGTATAACACAAGTGGATGTGAAGATTGAGCCCAGTATGATTGATAACAGCAGGGAAGGTGGGTAGTCTCATTTTGGCATCTTCTGTGTGCCCAGTGCTGTTCCTGATTTACACAGCAGGATAGATTTCATCTTCATAATCATCCAGGATGGAAACTGGGGCCCAGCAGCTTGACCATGGACACATGTGTAGTGTGTAGAGCCAGGCTGTCTGTCTCAAAGACCCCTTTCATGTATGCCTGGCAGGTTTGGCACACAGACTCCAAATAAACACCAAATGCCTGCTTGCCATACATGTTGACGGCCTGCCTAGAAGCCCTTTCCACTCTTCTGTTAAATCTATGTCAGCTGTTCTCTCCCTCTCCCTTCCTCTGCCTTACTTTTTATTTGTGTATGTATGTGTGTGTGTGTGTGTGTGTGTGTGTGTGTGTGTGTATGTGTGTGTGTGTCAGTGTGTGTCTCTGTGTGTCTTCTGGTGGCCCTGGAGGCCATAATAAAGTATCAAATCTCTTGGAGCTAGAGTCACAGGTGGTTGAGAGCCATTACTGTGGGTGCTGGGAGCTGAACTCAGGTCCTCTGGAAGATCAGCGCATGTTAGTGTCATATCTCCAGGGTTATCTCTTAGCCATATGTGGTTTCTTGATGGGACACTTGTCAACAAAGTAGAAGAAAGGTGATCACAAATCTCTTTAATCCATGTGACCTCCTCTTACTTACCGGACAAGTGAGGCAAGAAGCAAAGGGGGGAGAAACAGAAAAATACCAAAGCAACTTACCCCAACTGTCTGAAGAAACACAGCTTGACTGTGACCTGGTCATACCGCTGCCTCCATGCTGTAGCCAACCTACATGCTGATTCCTTCCCTCCTTCCTCTTCCTTCCTCCTTCCTTCTTTCTCTGCCCCGTGTGCGGTATATATCTGTTGTGTGTTTGCATGTACATATGATATGTATGTACATGTGGATGTGCATGTACAGGTGATATCTGTACACATGTGTTTGTATGAATGTGGAATCCAAAGGAAAACATTTTTACAAGCCCTTCTGGACAACTGGATCCAACCAGATTTGGAACAACTGCAACCGTCAAGGATGATTTGGCTTTTTAGGCCAGAAGCTACTGTGTCTTCCTCACCCTGCAGGACTGCTGATCCCCACCACATTTCCATCTGATCAAGGTGTGGTCCCAGGAGAAGAAGCAGGAGAGGAGCAGCTCTCTGAAACTCTGTTTCGGGAGAGTTTGCAAATGGAATGCCACACTTGCTACAGATGCCTATTCTTTTCCACATCCAAATCCCTTCATCCCATGGCAACTATGTCAGACTGGCTGCCTAGAGGCTTGGCTGGCCACAGGATAGTCCAGGAACAGAATCACAGAATCAGGAGGCCAGAGGACCAAATCAAGAGTATCTCTATCTAATTCACACCTTGGCACCAGCCCACAGGGACCTGCACGTTCAATTTGCAGCAGGAGTGTCTAATGGGTGTTAGACCTCACCAGACCAACACAGAATACTTTACAGAGTATTCTGAAAGATTGTTGGTTGCCCTGCAAATGAGTCACAGAAATATCCAGAACCACAGATAAATTTTAATTTTTCAGTGACTGATGTAAGATTGTGTGGGTCAAGAAGGATCCTTGGCCATCAGCCAGCATGCTGTTGTATATACAGTCAGAAAACCTTTCTTTTCTGGAAGCAAAAATAGACAATGATCTTATTTTAGGAAAGAATTAGTGGTGGTGAAGGTGGGATATCTTCATGGGGGGATTTAAAGTGGCCACTGAATGAAATTGCAGGAACCTCTGTCTCTCTTTCAGGAACACACTGAATTCTTAAGTCACTGAGAACTGTTGACATAAGTTGCAAAGACGTAGTATAATTTTTGTTGAATAAATTTTGGATAATCTTAAGAAAAGGATCATAATAGTTTGTAACTCATTTCATCAAGAGGTGAGGTCTGTTTTTCTGCTACTGAGATACGGACTAGCATTGTGCCTTTGATCAATGGAGCGCATCACAAGTGACAGTGAGTTCTGCAGGATGTCCCTAGGTCTCCAAAACCGATAGTGGAGGGTGTGCCTAAACAGGACTTCCCCTATAATCAAATGGATAACCACCCTAAGGGTCATCATAGAACCTACTTCCAACAATGAACAGAGATCCATGGCTGAGCATTGGGCTGAGCTCCTGGTCCAGCTGAGAGCAGGGGGAGGAGAGTCTGTATGAGCAAGGGGATAGGGATTATAAAGAAAATTCCCACAGTGATGGCTGACTGGAGCTCTGGGGAGCTCACTGAATCAGGAATAGCCATGGGGAACCATCAGGAATAGGAGCTAGACCCTCCAAGGGTAGGCAACTGTCAATTGGCATGGGTAGTATGTGGAGCTTTAAGGGGTGGGATCAGACTGTGTTCCTGTGCATGGGCTGGTTCCCTGGAGCCCATTCCCTACAGAGGAACACCTAACCAAGTCTTGACTTTGGGATGAGTAAATCAGACTTTCCGGAAGTGGATGTGCCACGTTGAGCTGGTCCACCTTGGAACTTCTTGTCTTTTGGGGGAGGGGACGGGGAGATGCAGAGGGGAGAGGCTGAAGCTGGGAGTGATTGGGAGGAGGGGAGGGAGGGGAAGCAGAGAGATACATGATATAAAGACATTTTTTAAAATAAATAATAATAATAAAATGAAGGAAAAAAATCCCAAGTGACAGTAAGCTCTGATGGTTGCTAGGTCTCAGGTTTTCTGGCTCTGATTCTCAATCTTAAAGCCCTGAGATCCCCATGTAAGTCTTATCTAGCACGCTCAAAGACTTGGCTAAATGGGATAGAACTCTGGCAGGTACACACACACCCACAGGCAACTGGTCAACCTAGTTTCACATCAATGACCCCAGTCAAGATCGGATTAACCCAATTCAGCTATCAGAATTGCCCAAGTGAATGAGGCCAAATTATTGACCCACAGACCATAAGATAAATAAGTGGTTAATATTTTAATATATAAACTTTAAGCGTTCTTTGTTATGTTACATATTTGAAACACAGTTCCAAATTCTATGATTTG